>CM012439.1:10471855-11843683 GCA_003999625.1 Oryzias javanicus | reverse complement strand
TAAAAGTTCCATCTTCCTTTTTCCAACTCTTTTAGACAAAACATAAATAAATTTATATGGCAACATAAAAAACAAGAATCAAACGTGCAACACTGTACTTGGCTAAAAATAAGGGAGGCCTGGCCCTGCCAAATTTAAAAATGTATTACTGGGCTACTCAGATAGGGGCAATGGTAACATGGGTAACCGGAGATAAAGAAGCTCAATGGAACCAAATAGAGCAAGGAGAAGTTAAAAATCAACTATCAATGCTTTTTTAAATAAAGACAAATTCATATATATAGATAGACAATGAATGGATAAAACATACCCTAAACATCTGGTCAGAAATAAAAAATAAAATTAAGGATCATGGATCATTCTCCCGAGCCATGTCCATAGCAGAAAACGTGGAATTCCCGCCATCATTAGGGGACATGGGCTTTAAAAGATGGGCAGAGAAAGGCCTCGCTATTTTAAATCAGTTATTTGAGGGAGAACACCTTAAATCTTTCTCCCAGTTGCAGGAACAATATGATCTCACCAATAAAGACTTTTATAGATATTTACAAATCAGAAACTATATTACAAATCACAAAGAAAGAGAGAGAATTAAAAAAAACCAAACTGCATAGAAGAACTCATAATAGTTATATTAGAAAAACAGACTCCAGTGCAAAATCTTACTTCTCAGATATACAGGAGACTGTCATCGTGTACAACACATAATACTTACGCAATAAAAGAAAAATGGGAATTAGAGTCCAACAATACAATTGAAAACGACTCATGGGACCAAATGTTTGAAAACTGCCACAAACACCTTAACAGCCAACAATGGAGAGAGTTCGATTGGAAATGTAAAATCAGATATTTTTATACACCAATGGTTATCTCTAAGTTCACAAAACAATCTGTATTAGCACAATGCTGGAGACAATGTGGCAAAACAGGAGATCAAACACATATATTTTGGGATTGCCCTAAAATCAGAAACTACTGGATAATGGTTAAAGGGGAAATAGAAAAAATACTACAGAGAAGAAATTCCAACAAACACGCTGTTGTTTCTACTGGGCCAGTTACCCACACTAAATTTAATAAAGAAAAAGACAAATCCTATATATATTACTAGTAATTGCTAGAAAAATGATAACTCTTAACTGGAAAAATGTTAAACCACCAACAATAGATAACTGGAAAAATAAGGTAAGGCAAGTATATGTGATGGAGAAAATGACTGCTTCCCTCCAAATGAAAACAGACATATTTAACGAGAAATGGAACAGAGTAAAAGATTATTTAAACGTCTAAATCACGGGTTGTTAGATTTTAGAATATGTACTCAAATGTAAAAATATTTTTGATAGATACAGCTGAATATGAATGCTAAAGGGTGAACTGAAACAACATTTAAATATATAAACTCCAAATTGAATTTACTTTTCTTAATTATTATTATTATTTTTTTTATTTATTTATTTATTTTTTTTCTCTTTATGTCTGGGTGTGTTTGTCTGCCTCTTTTGATATTGTACCTATGGAGAGATGACTATGTATACTATGGGTAGAGTTCCTTTGTTTATCCTGGTTTTTTTGTTTTTTCTGCCTCTTCTGTTTTTTTATTTTTTATTCTATGATATATGTTTTGTCCTCTTTGTATATCATTTGTGATAACAAAAAAATAAAAAGTTGCAAAAAAAAAAATAATTACCCACTCGGAACACTTTTAAAACGGATTGGAGTGGGTCTTTAAAGGATTGCTTTTGGCTTACAAGAAAAGGCAGATAATTCAGCTACCGGTTCAGAGTGAAAGCCTCATCGATAATGGTAGAGTGATGTAACAACCCAGCGTTATAAGTGAAACTGCCAAAACTTCCCTTCTATGATTACAAGGGAACAAAAAAAGCTGTAGATAAAACCCTAAAGTCAACACTAAAAGAGGTTGCTGCTTTGATTTAAGACCATTCCTTTCCATTATTTCTAGATTTTTTTTGTCGTTTTTTTCATCGTTGACCAAAGAAAAACAGCGTCTTCAAGACTTTGCAGGAGTTCTGTCTCAGTGACGGTCGATGTTTTAACTGATGTAAGTTCACAGCGACTAGAAGTTAGTTCATGTTTGCCTGATCCCAGTTGCTCAGTGGCTGAGGTGTGTGTGTGTGTGTGAGTGAAGAGCAGATGAAAAAGTCTGCTCAGTAGCTCATGTGTTTAAGGATGCAGGCGCCTCACAGATCAGACCTTTCATGGCCTCACTTCAGAGACCCCCTCCCTTCAACATGCTGCCCTTGGTGAGACCAAAGGGAAATATTTATAAATCATTCGCACAACAAATATTGAAGTGGACCAGCCAGGGCAAAGCCATTCAGCAGTCACTCTTGCCAGAAATGTGCAAATACACCTCAGAGTGAGCCTGCTGACCCGGCAGAGTGTTCTCTGAACCGCATCACTGACCCACTTAGCGGACTCGTGCATCACACACAGAACTCTGACCTGTTAATACCAGCCGGCTCCCTATGAGCTTATGAACTGCTTTTTGCTGGAAGCTCCAATCTAAACACGTGGCTCCTCACAAGTTAAACACGTTTGCTGCCTCTGCTGGTTTAGCTTTGTATGCAGTGAAGCTAATTTGTGTCAAAACGGTGTATGTGTTACTTAACTTTGGGTTTGGGGAAAGTTCTTATCCAATAGATGGATGGATGCTCAGCGTCTGAGCTGCATGTTGATGATAAACCAGATGTTCTTCCCCTCCACTCGTCCACAGGTCAGGTCTAATTGAACCGCAGCCCATCTGTCTAAATGTGGCCGGCAGAGTCTGGCGACGTCTTTGGATCTTGTTGAAATTCAGAGCCTGTTTAAAGTCTGGGCACACCTATCCAATTAAAAATGAATGTATTAACTTGTCCAGACTGTTCAGAGCCTCCCTTCCCTGAGCAGAGTTCACAGGCTCCATGAGTGACCCCGCTGAAACGGCCTGTCGCACGTCTTTCTGTCAAGTCATTTATCATGCGCTCTTCATTTATTTTATGCACTCTTAGTTTTAATTACGGAGCCCTGGACATAACATAAAAAAAAAAAAAATTCCCTCAAATTAATAATTTGTGGCCAAAAAAGTGTTCTGTGCTCAAATTAGCCTTTTAAAACCACAATTTAGTATTTCATAACCATAAATGAGCTTTTATCAGTAATTTGTTTGCACAAATTAGCATTTTGTACATACAAATTAGTATTTTGTATTTACAAACAGCTATTTTGTTGGTACAAATTAACATTTTGTGCACACAAATGAGTATTTCTACACACAAATTACTATTTTGTTGGTTAAAAACTAGCATTTTATGGGAATAAACAGCATTTCCTATGCACAAATTGGTATTTTGTCAGCACAAACTAGTCATTTCTATGCAATTTCTATTTTGTTTGAACAAATTAACATTTTTTAAGGTCAAAATTGTGTTTTAGCTCTACAATTCTCGCTACTAATTTGTGTTCATAAATTGCTAATTTGTGACCACAAATTAATTATCTAAGGTAACATTTTACATATATATTTTGAGTGTCATGTCCAGGGTTCTATAATATTTCCTTCAAATGATTATTTTTTTTTAAACAGTTTTGTAATTCCATCTTAATATTTTCTGATTAAATTCTGGTCATTTTGTCACCATTCAGTAAGTACATCCAAAACATTTGCTTAATGTGTCCTTCTGGTTGTTAAGAGAAAACAAATGCTAAAGTGAATGACTACAATCAGATGTACTATTATTCTTCACTTATTGTTCTTGAAGTCATTAGACTTTTATCGATTGGAAAAAATGTAATTTTAGGAAGAAACAGAAATAACTACCCTAAATATTTTTTACTGTGGACTGACAGTTTTAATAAGTGAATTCAGTTTTCTGATAATGTGATTTGTGTTTACTGTACTGACAGCTGCACTCTCAGTTTTGACCACCAGAGGGCACCATAGCCCCATACTGGATCTTGGTGTTGACATTTTCCTCAGTGACAGCCTTTGTCTCTCCTGGTTAAGGTTTGACATCAAAATTGGAGAACAAGAATATAAAATACAAGCAAAAATGATGCTGTATAAATGAAAAATGTGGAATATTTTAATCTTTTTACATCAAAAAGTGCACAAAAGTGATCAGTTTGGTTGTTTTTATTTTGTTTAAATAGGTCATTAAAGATACAAGGAAGGTTCCAGTTGGACAAAAGTCAGAGGAGTAAAGCGATGAAATGAAACGGCACCTTTTTTTTTTCCCTGGCAGTCTTGTTATTGCAGCCTGTGGAGGCTGTCAGAGGACTGGAGTGAACTCTGACCTCTGCGTGCTGTATGAGGAAGTGGTTAGTCCGACTTTCAACACAACCCCGAGCAGATCTGTTCTGAGGAACGCTTCTTGTTCCCCTTGGTGTCTGTTTTTGGCACAGCACCTCTGCAGTTCCTGGGCTTCACAAGCCCTCTCAGACAGACGTTGTGCTCCTCAGATTTGGACAGAATCTCCTCACTCTTAACTTGACCTCATTCTCAGTTTTAGCTCTTGGGAAGGGGAGGGGGGGCAAATGCCGTTAATTGGACGCTTCTCCACTGACCATGAGGGTGAAGCCCTGATGCAAAAAGCAGGCTGCTGCACGGCTGCACTCCGGCAGCGTCATGCTCATAAACACAGTCAGGGCTCAGTGGAAACACACTCATCACTTAACTCCCCCCCTCCCTTGTTGTTACAACCCCTCCCTCCCAGCTCTGTGTGTTTATGTGTGTACGAACACACACGCTCAGTCTGGAGGGGACATGCCAGATGTCAGCACTCCGTCTTGGAGCAATTAAAACGCTTGTTATGATGAAAGAATTTACTTGCCATTTGTTTCTCTTGCTCAAATCTAATTGAGTGATGCTGATCTTAATTAGATTAGCTCTTTGTTTCACCTCCACTGTTTCCCAGCCTTTTTAATCTCTCACTCAGATTTTAATCTTGACTGTTGACATGTTACTTAATGTTATAAGTCCTCTGATAGTAACTGAAAAGCAAAGAATTACTTCTAAGCACCTCTTAATCCTGCCAGAGGTCAGGCTTTGTCTTTATTTTTCAGTGTGTGTGTTTGCTTCACATTCAGTCAAGTTCAACTCCTGCAGCTGTGGTGTGTATTTGTGTTATCGCACAGAAATGTGTGTGCTGATAAAGGTGGAAGTCACTTATGGTGACTAACCCACAGAGAGCATCAACTTCCCCTCTGAACTGTAACTCATCAGCACATTTAGCCACACTGGTTCAGTTTTCATAACTTCCCTTTTTTCTTTTTTTAAATTTAGTTTCATTACCAGTCTGTTTTCCACATGAAACCGAGACTGACAGCAAGACCTTAGTTTGTTTCAGCCCAAGTTGTCCTTCATGTGTGCAGCTGCCATGAATCCACAGCTCATGTGTGGTTAAAGATTTAAGGAGATCTCCATAAGACGAGACTAAAACAACAATATATATTACACACTCCACTTTATGAAACACACCTGTCCAACCACAGCCTACTTGAGTTTTGTTGCTGACCATATCCATCCTTTTATGACCTCAGTGTACCATCTTCTGATGCTACTTCCAGCAGGATAAGACACCATGTCATAAAAACTGGAATCATCTTCAGTGGACTCAGATGACCTCCACAGTAACCAGATCTCGACCTAATAGATCACCTTTGGAATGTGGTGGAACGGTGGATTAGCACAAAACTGCTAAAATGTTAGTGAATGACTTGAATCCAATTTGACTCATTGGATTGTTTTATATCGCTTGATGTGCCTTGTGGTCCTAAAAAGATGTTACATTTTAAAATAAAAAACCTTATTTTTCTTCAAGCAGGGAGCCACATGTGGCTCCAGAGCCTCAGGTTGCAGACCCCTGGTTTAGAGGATGTTAAAGCAGGAAGTGGCTGCAATGTTTACTGCAACAAGTCTTTGACTATTGCTACAGAGGACGTGTTTCAGAGCAGCACTTCTCTGGGCTGCAGCCGCTCAGAACAAATCCGGAGGGTTCTTGGAAAAGATTCTCCATAAAGTGGGAGCAGACCCTTTATTTCCTTCCACTGGCTCCTGATCAACGAGCACGAGCTGTGGAGTCCTTTCAGTCCAGTTCTTCCTAATAGAATAAGTCACAGAGCTGCTTACTATGTCAACGTGGCTGCAGCCAAAACTAGATTTTGATATTCTGGAATTGTGACCTTTGAAACCTTGACTGCTACACATGGAAACATTTGAACCCCAATTCCACTGTCTGTGCAACTTTTCACACAAATTAACACAAATTTCAGCCACAGCTATTATTTTATATGACTGTGACCTCACATACTAGACGGGGATTTAAATTTGTGAGGAAATCACAAATTCGCGACATTTTTCTCTTTGGTTTTGCACAGAATTCTATTCAATTTTTTATTGTTCGAACCTAATTTTAGACATGTGTCGTCTGCATTTATTCAGCATGTCTTCAATTGCAGAGACTTTACTGCATGACTTTGAAACTCGTGCAAAAATAAAAGCCAAACAAATGTTGCAGAAAGAGCAATATGTTTTCAGAGGATTGAAACCATACTTTAGAAAGTACTTTCCAGTAATGCGATGGAAAAACAAATCAAACCTCAGCTGAACTGTGAGAGACCTGAAAAAAGATGAGCAGGCTCTTCAGCAGAGAGGAGCTGTGCTTCAGCGTGCAGCTTTTGTGTTCGGGTCATCTGCAGAGAATTCTGCTCAGGGCTGAGGCTACAGCACAGCAGATGCTTTACAACCACGCAGAGGAAAGCCTGCCTCAACTCAAACAGATGCAACTTCTTAAATAAATGATCACCCTATCAAACCACAAATGAAAAGAAGAGACCACGCTCTGAAACAGTCAAGACTCACACTGATCCATGACAAACGACGCGTCCAGCAGACCTTTCCTTCTGAGCACCAGTTCTTTCTGGATAAAATGGATAATTCAATATAAGTGATCTGAAATTGTTGACAAAAGTCAAACATTTAATATAAAATAGAAGCAACAGGTTTGTAAAGCAAAAGATGCTTTACAAACCAATTCAAAGGAACATGTTTGGACCAATCTCAGCTCCTGCAAAACGAAAATGCTAAAATCTACTTCAGAGCTTTTTCGGACAAAGCAAATCAAACAGAAAGGTCCCAGTTTAATCGAATGAATTTGATCTGTATTTCTGTTTAATTACTTTATATTAAAAAAAAGATGATTTGTTTAGTTTCTGATGTTTCTATAATGTCAAAAAATCCTTCTTCAACCTTAAAATATACAGGTGATTTACTTTTTTTTTTCAATTTACTGTATTTTTCAGAATATAAGTCGCAGCTGCAAAAAAATACATAAGAAAAAAATCATATACAAGTTGTTTAGGAGTATAAGTTGTACTTATGGGGGGAAATTGCTTGACTAAACATAGGAACAACAATCAACTATTCATCTTGAAAGGCAAATCATCAGAATAGATAATAATAAACTATCTGCACACTTCATACGTAGTGATGGTTATTTCTCTTCATGACACATAGGAGGAGTTTAATATAGTAGTGCAACTTATAAACAATAATTCAGATAGCATAAATTAACATTCTAACAAGTCAACTAAATTCTTTATATCACTTCAAATCACTACATATTTTGAATTCTTCTATGTATAATTCCAAAATTGAGTGCACAAGAAATTTCTTGGTAGCGTTTAAGAGAAACAAGAGTGCATTTATGCTTAGTGAATAAAGACCATAATGCATTGCGGCCGAATAATTTTTGCAAAAAAAACATGTTTATATGAATTTTCAATAAACACTTTTATGAATAGAACACTGCAGTCACAAATAGACATTGTGAAATGTTTTGTATTGATTAGATTTTCACTCTGTGAAATCGGTGATGTCATTGTCAGGGTCTGGCAAAACCAAAGAACAGTAGTGAGCGTGGTGTCTGAACTCCTTTAAAAACCCAGGGTACTATAGAGTTGTTTTTAGTTGTTAGAGATTATGGTGGGTATTCAGATTTATCATGTTTGTTGATTTTTCTTCTGTGTTGCTGTCAGTAGTAAATACAACACACACACTTACACTGCACTCTAGTGGATGTTGCTATTGAATTTTTTACAAATCACATAGAAGCAACAGCCTGGCAAAACTATCGTTTAGCAAACACTTTTCATTCAAAAGAGAATTTTTCAGAGTATGTGTATTCTTTGAAAACGTTATTGGAGACATTAAGTTTAAAAGTCGTAATTTATGGGTTTAAAAAAATGTTCATCTCTTGCCAAGGGGAGATTTTGGACTCAGTAGTTTTTAACTGGATGATAGAAGAGAGTGGAAGTCCACCCCCCACTTTGTGACCGGGCTAACTGACAGGTCCAGCTTATCCCCACAATGACTATTTTAACATCACATTTTTTAAAATGAAAACAGCCTCTTCAGAACTCTACATATGATGACATGAGCTCTGACAGGAGAGTATCAAAGTTTGTTTTTCCTTTTTTATGGACGTGATTTTATTTTAGTCATTAATTCAAAATGTGTCTCATCACAGCACATGATCAGATACTTGAAATTGCGCTGGCACTCTTACAAATGAGTTTTCCTTCTGCTTTGGATTGTAAACAGCAGCAGAGCCTCGCAGACACCAACAAATGAATTTTTGCATTTTTTCTTCCCAGCAGTTGGGTAAAAGCTATAATTATTTATCCAAAGGGTTGTTAGCAGAGATTTTCCAGATGCTAATGAGCTCCAGCGATGTTTGATCTCGTCGGCGCAGCTTTTTCTGAAAATAGTGATTGTGGCGCAAAGATTATTTTGAATGAGCTCCTTTTTTTCCGTCTGTTTACGAATTTAATAGGAGACTGGGTGAGAGGTTGGTTTGCTAGACGGCAAAGTTAAATAATTTTGTGAATAATAGCAAAGACTGAAGTTGGGTGACATTAAGGGTTTAAGGCTGTTGTGGATTATCAGGGCAAACATGTATGGAAACTAATAACAGCATTAAAGGCCTAAAGAAAGCAGCACTACTGACTTCTATTGTCTCAGTCCCACTGTTTGCTAACCCAGAGTTATTCTTTGGAATAGAGTTGGATTTTTAATTTCACAGGCTTTTTTTTATTAGTTTTAAAAGTCAACATCTGCCTCAAGTATTCATTTTTATTCATAAAAAACCATAATAAACAAGGAAATATGCCCTCCTTCATTCTTAAGGTTAGTTTTATTTTGTAGGTTTAACAGCAAAACGTAATTAATAGTTTCATGGCGACACTGTGAGCTTTCCCATAAGTCCACACACTTTCTTATTACTTCAATTTGAGTTCCACAAAAGTCATTTTCATGCATGTTAATCCTGAATGGTCTTTTTTAATTCTTTTTATTTATTTATTTTGGTATTTTACAATTTGCTCTGATAATTTACAGTGAAAATAGTTGTGTTGCAATGTTGGAAATGCAACACTTATGTTCAACCTCAGCCTCTTTTTTCGAACAGATTTTTTTTCATTGTGTTGGACAATAAATCTACAAATAACCTGAAACTGTACAAAAACATCTAATTCCAACATAGTAACAATATTTTTTTTACAGCAGAAATTGAGATCAAACTATTTTTTTATAACAAATATCTAAACTATATAGATAAAATCAAAATGTATAAATCCAGAAACAAAGCCCAAATAAAATGTTCCAAACATTTGCTCCAGCCATGCCAATAATTTACCATCATCATGTTTGTTTTAAGCCAAAAATGTTAAAGCTTTTTGAAACCTTCATCTTGGAGTTTAAATTAAAAAAAACTATAAAAACTGGTCAATGTAATTATAGGCATCATTATAAACAGTGTATTGGATTTTATTTGGTGAGCGCAGAAACTACTAAGAATTACTTCCGGTTTAGCCATGTTGGTAGATACGCCACCATGGCTAATGTGTAGCAATGTCTGCTTTTTTTTCGTGACACTAACAAGGTTTAGAGCTAGCCTGATTACAGCAATGTTTGTTGAGGTATAAGTCAGTTTTTTATGAGTCGCAAACAAGTTTGGGTGTTAATGTAAACACGCTATAGCGGTGTCTGACTTTCTTTTTCATGTACTAAAAGGTTAGGAGTTAACCAAGTCAGTCTGCTTTTTTACTTGTTACCAACAAAGTTAGGAGTTACGGGTGTTATGCATGCACCAATGTGGCTAACATTTTATATGTAGTTAACGTGTAGCATGTTACAAACAAGTTCTAGGCTATGGACAAATTTCGACCCTAATCCCTAATTACTAAAAAAAAAACTATACAGTGCAGGACTATCTTGTGCCCTGGATTTTAAAAATAATTCGGGCAACATATTAAATACTTTGTTTTTTCCTATATCTAATCAATACGAACATTTCAAGATTTCAATTTGTGACTCCACTGTGTTCTGATGAAACTATTAATGGTTTATTAAAAAACTTTTTTTTTTCACAAATTGTTTAACACAATGCATTGTGGTCTATATTTGCTATTGTAATGAGCATCAATGGACACTGGTTTTTTGCAAAGACTTCTGGGAAATTATTAGGGCACTCGATTTTTGCATTGTAGATTCGGACAGCACTACAAAATAGCAAATGCACTATATAGTGCACTACATATTGGGTAGGGAAGAATGACTGTGAACACAATAAAGCCCGACTGACTGACAGATTTCTCTGTCTCTCGTCTTGCCTAATTCTCCTTAGTTAAGTGCATCTTAGATATGACACAAGTTAAAAAATAGATCATTTATTATTAGTATGGTCAATGTTTAAATCATTTAGACTAGGGGGTGCTTCATAAATCCAAGGACATTGAGAAAAAGTTAAAAAGTGGGAAACCAAATAATGTGCAGGAGGTCCTCAGTATGGCACGTTTGTGTGGAAACTAAAGCAATCACTGCAACAGTTGAGTTTGACTCAGGTCTGGGTGCCGGCGCTGAATATCCTCACAAAACCAAAGTAAAAAGAGTTTGAGTTGAGTTCTTCTGTTCAAAATGAAACTTTGACAGAGATGCGTGGTGAAATGGTCTTGCTGCATTAAAATCCTCATGATGGCTGAGATCTGTGTCTGATGCTTCAGATTCAGAATTCCCCTGAATCTCTGCAGAACTGAGCTTGGCGTCAAGCTCAGCTTTTTCTGCTTTAAGGTAATCCTTTATTTCCATGTGACTTGGCAGTCTGAAAGGTTCTGTAAATATTTCACTAAGATGTTTTCCTACGTTTTGAGTAACATCATCCCGTTCCCTGAATGATTTCCTCTCGTTGGTGGTTGGCCCTGTCACACGCGGCCTGGGGGAGGCTGTCCAACCTGCTTGTGCTGGACAATCGCACCTTTCACACTCGCTTAACTTTGATGTTTGCGGTTCAAGGTTAATGCCACAGTGGGCCAGGATTCAAAAACAGCAGTGCTCTGCAGGCCTTGGATGGCTTTGAGAGTGAAAACCACACTCTTAGTGGAGCAGGTTCTCATAATTGCCTGCTGACACACAGCCTGTTGGTGAACTCTCTGCTTCTTCGAAACTCGCTCCGATGAAAATGGTGCTTCTGGTATTTTTAACACGTTCCTGTAGCATTTTTCTGATAAAGAAGAACATATATAAAGAAAATTGAGCATTTCTGAGAAATTTTATTCAAATTGTTGTGAATCAGAAACAGAAAAAAACAGGTTGATAAAAAAAGAACTTATTTGTGACATAGAAAATATGCTTGAGAGACCACGTGTGCTTAAACAGAGAGCTCTCAGCGTAGGGGTGGGGAATGGGGGGCAGGGTTACTTCATGCCGCATTTAGAGGCAAATTTCTAACGAACTACTGCTGCTCTGCAGAAATGATGTTCCCAAAAGAACTCAGGTTTTTTAGATTTTGGATAAAAACAGCACAATCATAATTAAAAGCTGCTTGGAACACTTTTAAAATAGATTTAAATTTGATTTACTTTGGAGTTTAACAAGCGTTTGGGAAATTAAATGAAAAATGTAAGAAAAAATGTTCAGTTTTGTCAGTATTCAATTGATTTTTGTAACCATGACAACACAAACTGATTAATTTACACTTTGATCATGGATTTTACCAGCTTCATCTTTAACAAATTATTTAAACATTTAGTTTTTTACATATATTTTATTCTATATGAATCAAAAATTAAATGTCATTTTTGGTTAAATTGACTCTACTTCATTAGGAAAAATAATGAATGTTTTCAAGCGACTGAGGGCTGAACTTTGTCACCAAGGTCAAAGGTGTTTGACATAAGAGGCCGCACAGGCATTGCTGCCTCTGTTCTGCTCCTTTTTTAAAACAATCCTGCATCCTGACATGTGGCATGAGGCATAAATATCCGTCTCGGGTTCTGACTCGCATCAGTTTCATGAGGTGTGACGAGGTTTCAGTTTCCAGCACTAAACAGTTGTGAAAGCACAGAAGGTCTTGGAGAACATTTTTACATGCAGCAGTGACGTAAAACACGCAACATGGTTTCTGTGTGAGCAGCGGGCCGCTCCACCACCTCATCAGTGTGCAGGAAATTCTAATGTTGCAGATTTTTACATTTTTGCTCAGCAAAGAGACCCAGCAAATCATGACAGTCAGGAGAAAGAAGCATTTCTCTCCCAGAGACCCTTTCTGCAATTATTGTTCATTTACATTGTGGTGGGTTGATTCAGGTTTGACAGTTGAAGAGTTTTTTTTTTTTTTCAAAAACAGACATTTGGGTTCACTGATTAACAAAAATGCTACTTGATGAGGACAATTTTCATTCTTTGACTTCCAGATTGAAGCACATTTGATAACACAGCAAACAGGTAAAATTAACCACTGGTGAAACCCTGCTGAGGTCAAAACAAACACTTTTACACAATAGTGAATGCTCGGTCTATTCTAATTGGCTGCAGGCTGTCCATTAAAAATTGATAGTGGACACTTAATAAAGAAACTCTGGTCACATAGCCTGAATGTACCATATTATTACACTGGCGTAAACACCAGTTGGTAATTGGAATCTTTGTGCATACACTATATAACCAAAAGTATTGGTTCACCGATCCAATTGATCACAATCAGGTGTCCTAATCCCTTTTTCTGACCACAGGTGCATACAATCCAGCGCTTGGTCATGCAGATTGTTTTTACCAGCATTAGTGAAAGAATGTTCCGCTCTCAGGAGCCCAGTGGATTCCAGCGAGGAGCTGTCGTAGGATGCCACCTGTACAACAAATCCAGTCGTAAAATGTGCTAAATGGTCCTTTACCAGAAAAAGGATGAACTTTGTGGAAGGAGGTTGGTCCATTCATTCCTGATAATGGACACCTCGAAGGGCGTTATCCTTTACATAACTCATTAAGTATCTATTCCGTAAAACATGAATAAACAAAACATATTTAGAGCCTGGTTCCAAGGTGTTGGTATTTCTGTTTTTATTTTATTCTGAGAGTTATAGTTTCAAAAGTAATTTTTACACTGTGATGTTATTTAATTGTTCCTAAAACTAAGCACAATCTAAATGTGTTCTTTTAACCATTAAATCCTGAGTTTTGCAGCTGCTTCACTGGACATGTCAACCATGGTCAGACTTTCCCCTTCCATCAATGTGGCCATATTTAACCAAAATGCCACAGTATAATCATCGTATTTGACCATAGAGGTGGAAAATTGAAGCAACTAAATCAACGGGTCATGTGACCTATATTAAAAGTACCTAGTATAGATTCAATTGTCGCAGTCTTTGGCGGTTGTCCAAAGTAAACTGGGTCATGGAAGTGGTGTGGTTTTGTTTGTCATCTACAGCAGACTGAGCTGACCTGGACCCGACATCAATCAAGTGATCCATGCACTGATCCCACAGGAAGTGTCTGTATTGGACGGACATCTGATCCTGACAGCGGGGGATCCTCAGACGTTTGAAGAAATTCTCATCTCAGTGTTCCGGGATGTAACTGTAAACATGTGTCGTCTACATATCAACAGTGTCGTGTTTCCCTCCGACTGTCATTGGGATGTACACCAACTGTATGTTTGGAGTTTATGAGCAGAGAACTTGTGAACTTGACCGTTGGAGCTAAGATGCCTCTGGCTGTCCTCGCTCTGCTCACTGACTCTGCCCTGCTTTCAATTTAGCTTGGTATTTCCAGCAGCTAGTGTTTTAGGACCATAGCCTATAAATAAAGCATTTTTCTGCAGCACCTCAGTTTGAGTTTTTTCGTCCTAATACAAAGAGAATTTTCTCTTAGTCTGGGGAATCCTCTGAACAGACTTGACCTGTTGTCTGCTTCAACACTCGCATGGAGAGAAGACCTTTTTTTTTTTTTTTTTCCTGCCTCAATAATTAGGAAAACAGGATGAAACATGAGACCCTAAACAGCTGGTTCCTCTCAACACTCTTACAGTTGTGAGGGAAATTAAGGTTACCATATTGAGGGAAAGTATTCCCCTGAAGCAGATCACAGAGAGTACAACACGGCGCAGCAACAAAGTATGTTCTAATCAGCTTATTGCAAACCTTCGTCCCAAGAGGGTGATCCCGTCTACTGGCTTAAGGGATGTAAACATGACATTTAGCTTCTGGACTTCTAATTTAAAGCATTCTTTATACTCCGCTGCGGTCCATGGGAAACTTTGAAGATAAAATAATTTTAGGTTTAGAGTTGGATGTCAGGAATTCTCTTCATGCAAGACGTAATTTGACTGTTTAAACAGTTTGGTTGTTTTCCTAGAAAGATTATGAGGAAAATGTTGAAGTAAGGCTGGTTTTGCAGGAATATTTTGTTTTTAGGTGAAGGAAGGCTACAGCAACAATTACAAAGTATACGAAAAGAGCATTCGCATCAGTTTGATCAAGGTTCAAGGTTCAAGGTCTTTTATTTGCCATGTATGCAGCAACGTACATTGGAGCATATTGGAATTTTTCAAATATAGTTTTCTCTTTTAAAGACCTACTTCAATAAAAATCATGTTTTGAACATGTTCTCTTAGCATTTATTTGTCGTGATAGAGGGACATTTAAAAAAAAAAAAATGAAATAATGTTAATGTATTTCTTCAAATTGTGAATCAGAAACTGATTAAAAAGGTTGTAGCTGTTACATAGAGGTTACTACGGCAAGCCACAAGCTCCTTGCTCTGCTCCATTCTGATCCATCCACTTGTAGACAAATAGATTCATGTACGTCTTTGTTTTCCTCATCTGAGCTGACATCTGGTTCAAATCTGTATAACTCCAATATTTCTCACCATTTTTGTTGCACCACTAATATTAGGTTAGGGTTGTGAGGGGCTGTAAGCTAGCAGTGCACTGCTGAACACCTTAAAGCCCATTGAAAGGCTACACAATCAGGTATTGAAAATTGTGGATTAAAAAAACTATATTTCACCACTTTTGTGTTTTGAGTAAAAATTAGATTTTATATGTTATGAATGTTATCTGTTGCAGCCAGTTAAAGCTGTTTTTTTAATATTACTTTTGTCCCATTTCGTAGAACATTTGAAGCTTTTTCAGTAAAAGGGGCCAATCTATGGAAGTCTTAATTGTCCACCTTAAAAAAAACAAAAACATAAAATCTTTGCTCATAGAGCAACCGCAGTGCAACAGCATTGTATGAAACATCCTTTGTCTTTAGGTGATGTGAGGTCGCCCCCGCTAACCTCTGAATGTTTGCTGATGAAGAAGAAAGTGACCAAAAACTCATTTGAGATTTAGTTCTTTTAATAAAAAGTTGGATCAGACTCGCACAGAGTGCTCCCGGTCTCAGGGCGTACAAAGACTAAGCTTAAAAATGGATTTCACTTAAATATCTTGCCTTATTTGGCTCCAGGACAATGTTTTTCCGGAGAGGTAGAAACCCCCTGTAGGTCTCAAAACCTCATATGGTCATCTTCACCAAACCTATGCGGTGAGTGGTCAGAGTCAATGTCAGTGAAGGTCATTTTTGGCTTTGTTTTGCAGTGGAAAAGTACTAATTAGGTCTAACTGGTTTCAACTGGTCTGGAGCTCCATGTGGTTTGATCTGACAGTGGATTCACCATGGGTTAAAAACAAAATATAAAAGTGAACTATACCATAAAAGTACTCCAAAACCTTCATGTAACATAATGTAAAAGTACATTAAAAAATTAAATGTAGTATAAAAACCCTTCAGTGAAGCATATGAATGAGTTGCGTGCATTCTATTTATTATTTATTCACAATTTCTGGGGAAGTTCTTCTATGGTCGGGTGTTGGAAATTAACTAAAAACACTGAACAGATCGTTTCAATGTAATGATAAGGTTTTTTTGTATTTGTCTGCATTAAATAAACATGAGAATGAATGAAAGAAAGAGATGGATGTTGGAAATTAGGAGAGGGCTTACTCTGCACAAAAAAAAAAGGAATTTCTAATAAACATTTTTACAACAGATCAAATCATGATTGGAGTGGGACTTTAAACTGCACAGTAATGTCATACGTTTGCAGAATGATATAAAAAGTGTTCACAGTTATTACCTTGAGTCAGAGTGAAAGTCAGAGTGTTTTTACTAGTTGCTAACTCCTTGATTGATTGAAAAACCTCAAGTCTGGTTGAAACCAGGAAGGAAAGAACAACACCGCCTCAGGCAGCTAACAGGTTGGTCCTCGCTCACGTCTTGGATTTGTTAAAACTATTGATATGCTGCTACTTTTTCACCACAAAGCACTATTTAGTTAATGGCTGAGGCCAAGAGGACCACCCATCTGTATTCACAAGCTCTTTTCTCAATCAGAGCTGTAACGGCAGAGCTTCTCCACAGCAGTTTCTGATCTGCGCTGAGCCCCAGACAGGAAACGGCACTCTGGGGAACCACAGGCATCCATAAATATTCAAGTCTGGCAAAGTTTATGGAGTACGCCATTAAGGATTTATGGTGGACTGCAGAAGTGGTTACAAACCGTGTTTTAGACCTGCCTCAAAGGAGGGGCTGCGATGTCGAGTCCTCGGAGGGCACGTGCGAGTGCTAAAAAGATTTGTCCGATGCTAGCATCACAATGTTAAAGTGATTAAGGTTTGGGGTTGTTGTCGGCCAATCCCACTGGGTTATATTGTTTTTTCTTGAGAAAATCTATTTTATTGGCCACCATCTGTTGGGAGGTTTAAGAGGGAAAGTCCCAAAGAGAGGGGCTGTCATGTCAATCCAGTTTGGATTTTAAAGTGACATCAACCTAAAATTGCATCTCAAACTCAAAGTAAATGCAAATTTCAGTGGAGAGCATTTCTATCTGAAAAGGTTTCATGGAAAGTGGTAAAAGAGGCACTAAGTTTGTCGGCTGTGGCTGAATCGTGTTGACAATTTTGTCTGCGATGAAAAAAGAGGAACATTACATGCTTGAGTTAATCTCCTCGTTTTGTGCTCTTGACTTTTGCGGAACACGGTGGTTTTGGGTCAGCATATTTGTCTTTCACAACCTGCTTTCAATTCAGCTGGATGGCTGCACTTGTGTACTCACCACAACCACATGATGACTACTACATCTTGCATTTCACACATTTTTTGCCCTCCTCCCTACTTCCCTCTTTCTCCTCTCTTTCCCCACGTGCACCCCAGCCTCGATAAGCGCCATCACCCCCCCACCACCACACCATTTCACATGCTGCTGAACTCTGTCATTTCAAGGGTTCTTTCTTTGCAATAACTGCTTCCCTTTTTTTCTTTTTTTGTGCTCTTGTGTCCCGTCAGAAGCATCTTGAGGCCACTTAGCCAAACTTCATTGCACCAGTGCCATTTCACTTCAAAACCAATGAGTCATGGGTGTCTCCACACCACACCAAGATAATAGCATTTCCAAAAGCAAAGGTCACGCCGATGCCGTGCAATCTAAAACCATTTTCTCCATTTTTATATTTCTGAAAGCTCTCAGGAAGCCTTTTTTTGTGGCAGAATACAGAATGTCTTTGGGAATTTTGTCAAGCCTGACCGGTCAGTGTTTTTGATGTCTCCTTAAACGTCTGTGAATGCACGCTGCACCACAGATGTCACTTTTATGCAGCAACATTTCAAAAGTCTCAGGATATCACAGAATAAAACCAGCCTACTTCTTTGAAAACTTAAAGAAAATCTAGTTATCTTATGATCCCCCAGCTGATCTATCATTCTATATTTCATCACTGTTAACTTTAGCGGTTTTCTTTTACATCCAGACTAGAAGACTAGAATAGAATAGAAAAGAATAGAATACATCCCGGATTAAGCTGTTTGCCTTATTGAAGTCTTTTAAATGTATACAAATGGATTCTGTTTTGATTATTAGAGAAAATCAATGTTTTGAATCCTCTGGCTTCATCCTCCATTGAAACGAGGGGTTTAAGGAGAAGCCCCGCCCCCACTGATACAGGACTGCTTTAAATGTGTTGATTTAGTTAGATTTTTTTCTTAGCTTGCAAAAAACGGGTTACTCTGTTTTATTTTTTTGTTGTTGTCTATTCTTTTGCTTTAAGGTTTTCTCTTGTTATCACGAATAAATGTATTTCTCATCCTTTCTCACGGTGAGACACTGAGACATAATCTGTTTTACTTTGTGGTTAAGCTGGAAACCAAAACCATACAGCTTGCACAAACAACTCCCCAAAACAACAAAAGAAATGCTCCACAGAAGTTGCTTTTTTAGTCTATTTTTCAATTTATTTGTGGAGCTGTACTCATCGAATAGCTTCCTTCGGTCTCATCCACCATCCCCCTCTTACTTTCTTTCCCATAATCAGCCAATAACAAAACTCTATAAGCCCAACCCCCCAACAAACGTCTCAGTATGGTGCGTTCACTGAGCTCTGAACATTTGCAGAACCCAAACAGCCACACAACCCGCCTCAGTCCGCTACAATACTTTTTTTTATTTTTCTACAATCCGCAGGAAAACAGAGCAGCTTCTCAGAGCAAATATCAAACAACAGAGGAACGGATCGATTTCTAAATGATCATTTTAATTGTGGTCTCAGGCGGAGATCGTTTGGATGTCTTCAGTCATAAGCAACGTTCAAATCAGTCCTCATCAATTGAGGAGAAGGTTGGTGCAGCTACCGCCGCGCAGCTACTGCCGCGAAGGCGGCTGCAGTTCAGTGAGGAGGACCTGGTCGCAGGCAAGATGGCGGCTGAAATTCGTCCGGAACATAAACCTGCTGCACATCTTGGTCAAAAAAATGCTCTTGTTTTTGGTTGAAAAAGACTTATACAATCGTGACCTTTGTGCTTTAAGTTTTGAAGTTTTACCACTTGAGGTGTTTCTGTCAAAACCTGCAATGCTCTTTGACAAACCACAACTTCTTCCACAATCAACTTGAATTAGCTGATTTGCAGAGATAGGCTTTAAAGCAGCTTTTCACGGATCTGCAGTACATTCTAACTGAACATTAAACTGTTTATTTACATCTAAAAGTGGCTACAACTCTGAAACTTGTGGAATATCCGCTTTCGGCTAATGTTTTTTTGGCAATTTCCGTCTCTGACCAATGATTTACAGTTGCCATCTTGTCTGCCACCGGGTCTTCTGGAGCTCAGTGATCTTCTGGTTGTTGTCATTTCATTAGAGACCAGATGAGGTGACCGGACCTTATCCAGGGGTGCCCAAACCCAGGCCTCGAGGGTTGATGCCCTACATGTATTCCAACAAACCTGCCATTGAACACACTTGATCCATGTAACACAGGTAAGATTTCTGGAAACCAGCGGTTGGCCGGCCCTTGAGGACTGGATTTGGACACCTCTGGTCTACACAGTGACAGAATGATGCACACTAGGTGCACAATGGAGGACTGCGCGCCACTCAGGACTTTGTCTTCTATCATAAGGAAAAAAAAAACGTTTTCTTATGATAAAAATTTTGTAGATGTTGTTATCACGAGAAAACGGGGAAAAAGAAGAATAAACCATTTTTGGCTTCTGAGATTAGAGGCATTACTCACTCTTGTTCTCCCATGCAGAAACACAGATAGGCAGGGAGAGATTTTCAAACACACACAACAAGCTTTGACCTGCAAACTGATCAGCAAGAAGTTCTGATGAAAGCTCCTAAACTCTGCAAAACTAAATAAAACGTAAAAGCTGCTGCTTCTGCTCAACACCTTGAATTTATTTATTTTTAATAATTTGTCAAAAATGAATAAAGAAGTCTTAAAACAAATCATTATAATTTGTGTACCACACAGAGCAAAACAAAGACGCAGCTTGTGCTAAAACATTTTTTCAGCAGACTCCTGGCCTCTTAAAACACTCACTGTTTTCAGAACCTTTTTTATATGCTATAATTCTGCTCTTGAAAAGTGTCCCTCTATAAGTTCTGCAAAAGGATTGCTGTAAAGTTTAACCCAGTACACTACATTTATTATGCATTCATAAAAAAACATTAAAGAGTGAGCAAAAATCATTTAATTGATTTGTTTAATTTTTAAATGACTAACATGTTTTATTTAGATAAGTTTGTTTGGCCCTGGGCGAGTAAAACACCCGAGCTAATAGCCCGAGGGGCAGGTGGCTGAAAAAAAGCTTGAAGGGAATTTCTGGGACTAATTTATATTCATGTTTTTGGCAAGTTCTTAAAAGATCCAGAAATATGAGCTTTAAACTAGACAGAAGACACACATTCTTTATTAAGTGTATTAATTCATTCAATTTGTTTGTGTTTATTTGCACTTAATTAGCATTCTCTAATATACCTTATTAACATTTGTCAGGGGAAAATATATTTTTATTATGGTGAATAAGAACATAAGTAAGTAAGTAAATCTTGATATATAGCACTTTTTATAGCGAGTGACTCATAATGTTTTAACCCTTTAACACCTGAGGCGTCGCCAATGACGCTTGAACACAAAATCTTTAACATGCTGTAACTCGATCAATGAAATTCCAGCAGAATCTTCTGGATTCAGAATCTGCCGGAATTACGTTAAACGTGTTAAGTATTAAACAAAAGAGTAACTCAAATATCATAAACACTGGAGCTCCGGTGTTAAGCAATGTTAAAACAAGACAAAACCAGAGAAAAATTCAAGCAGGTAAACCCCAACTAAACACTGAAATTTGAAGCAAAACACAAGTTAAAGATAGCTTAAAGAGCAACTAAAGCAAACAAAAAGCTTTTCTAAATAAAAACGTCTTAATAGGAGTTTTAAAAAAGCAAATTTTAAAAAACAAATTTCCAGAACCATCAGTCTATTAGCCCTTGTCTCGTAATGGTTAGTGTGTCCCTGTGTTCGTGCACGCCATTCATTGAATCAAATCATCCACTTAGATTTAGCATTGGTTTGATAATTGCCCATTTGGTAACTGACTTAGACATGCAGCATTTTCATACACCAAAGAAGCATTGGGGAGAACTTAATGGGTTGGCATTATGCGCAGGAAATGGCCCTTAGCAACCTGCGCTAAAGGGTTTGTAGATCACTACGAGAGAGGACTTGGAGTTTGTCATTAGTAAAGCTAATGGGACTAACCAGAGGGCTGTTTTCTCATCTGTGTCATTAGTTCCTCTCCCACAAGCATGGGATGTCTGCACCCAAGAGTATGTAAAATGATGTTTTTCATTTGCAGTTTTTCTGCCCATCAATGAATGAAATAAAAGATATGATGTTGTTTTCGCTGTCTGTCTTTCATTCACCCGCTCCGTTATCACATCCTGCCCCGTGTCGAGCCTGCACTCACACGAATCAGCTCACATGCAGCAGAGAGAAATCTGTCCCATTTTCACCTGCATTATTATTAAACTGATCCCACTGAAATGGCAGCCTCTGCTTTTCCATGTCAATCATTTCCCATTTTATGCCATTGCTGATAAAAGCACTCCTTTTCTATTTGGCTTGGGATCTAATTAAATCTGCAGTGTGTTATGCAGGAGCAGCTGAATTTGATTTTCCTCAGCAGTCTGGTCAACAGCTTATGAAAACGCCTGTCATATGAGATGTCAATTAAGACAGCCATTATCATTTCAAGCAGGTCAAGCTGCTGCTTTTCAACATCATCTGTTCTGAAGATCAACCTCTGCAGGTTGAAAGATCCATCTTCCTGTTGCTGCATTTTCTTTGTGTAATCAGCACAAATTATTTGATAAATTGGCTCCACTTAGGATTTTGCCATTTCATCCACCTGCACTTTGAATGTTGTTACCAGAAAGAAAAAAAAAAAAAAAAACCTTAAATAAACAAATGACTTTCTGTTGTTTATAAAGGACAGCATCTGTCAAGCATCTGTGATTGGATCAACTCATTTAATTAAATTCCTAAAAGGCCTTTTTTCCATTGAAGATGAAGTCTAATTGCAAACAGAGCTAAATTCCGAAGATTGAGATGAGAAATCAAACGTGTACACATCTAATTGGAGAAGAATATGGTGCCCGGGACCTGCTGTCGCAGCAAAAAGTGTTAAAAAGTGTGCAAACAAATAAAGATAAACTTAAAAAAGAGAATCGGCAAATAACAAGAGATGGTGCTACAAATAAAAGTCTTACTAATATATTTGTATCATTGCTTAAGTGGTTTTGGTCCACAGTTGCACAAGTTATACATGCTGTTCTTGTTAATTATTTCTGCCACATATTTGGATTTATGGTGCTATTTCAGAAATGTATCAGGACCCAAAGATCCAGTTAGTCTTTAGGAAACAATGTTATTTATTGTAATTTCTACTCTGATAAACTGGTAAAAATGTTGAGTGTTCTGCTAAAGCCACTGCTCATTCGTTTTATTTTTCAAAGTATAAAATATACAATGCATCAACACGTCTAGTTATCTGTTAACGTCATTACCTGTGTTGCACAAAAACACATTATTATGATTACCTAAATAAATGTGTCTAAATAAATCCCGGACAAGCCCCCAAGTTGTCATAAGTGGCATGACTAAAAGCCATGGCATAGAAGAGGGGGACTGGGTTAATTTTAAACAAATATTTAACCCAACTAGATCTGCACGAAAGATGAAGGGGTCGGTAAAGGCTGCAGCGTCATCTGCCAGGTGGGAGAGAGGGATGGCACAACTCCCAGCAGCTTCAAACCCTCTGTGGGACTGGCCGGGTCTGCCCAGAGGGTGGAGACTCCAGCTCAACTAGGACCTGTGAAAAAATAAAAGGGAAAGCACACACACACAAAGACACATCGGCCTGGAAGAGCGGGAAACCGGGATTGTAACAAAAAACTATTACTTTAGTACTTTAACAAAAGTAATGAGGAGTAGTGGCAATTTTCACTCGTGCTGGAGATGTATATGAGAACGTGTAATGGGTTATAGTGTTTCTATTTCTTCAAACGTGTTGCATCATTTATTTATTTCTTTCAATCCCTCAAAGCCTGGCTTCAGTTCTGCACAATCTACACAAACATCATTTTAGTCTTTTAGGACTACATCATGGGTACAGCAGCATGATGGGACAGAGAGGATGCATGGGTTGAAAATGGCTGTTTTATGGAATACCACTCTAGGTGTTTGTAGGAATAATCAGTTTTAGTTTAAGTTTCCTTGCAGGTCATATCGGTCGTTTTTCAAATATATATAATATTTCTTATCTCATGAAGGATTACACTTAATGAATCAGTTTAAACACCAAATGCTGTACTGAAATATTTTTGCAAACTGAGAATTTTTTTTGACTTTTTTAGATTTAGAGTCTGCTTCACCTTCTTTCCTGCATATAATCTGTCAGCCCGTTGGGTTCCAGCCGTCTTTTCGTCCATCAGATACTCAGCTTTGTTCTGTCATTTTTCTTTGTCTTTCTGTGGACATATTTACAGGGATTTCCTCGGGCTTTTGTTCCACGTGTTAGATGTTTCTTCGATGTCAGGTGCTGCCAAAGTGTTACTGGAAGACGCCTGGCTGTGCCGATCGCCGTGTCTGACTTATCTGTTGTGACTGTGGGCTGTCTGGTGACATTTGTCAGTGTTTACTGTTGTAGGTGAACAAAGGCTTCTGTTCTCTTCCTGACTGAGACTCACTGCTGACAAGGTCACAGAAAGTTCATCTTGTGTTGGATGGAAGTATGAGCGGACAGACATTTATAGGGCTTGGCAGTTGTCTGTGTTGAAATTAGGCTGATACAGACATTTCCCTGTGGATGTCAAAGGACAACTTCAGGTGAAGCTGAATTTGTCTGTTATCTCTGTGTCTGTCTCCACTGGCCCTGCTTTCTATTACTGGTTTGAGTTAGCGTCTCATATAAAAGCTCAGAAGTGTCTTTGAATTTACCCAGAAACCAGAAATAATTCTATTTCTACGGTTAACTAAGATAATTGAAGCAGTAGTGTTTACCAAATTATAGATAGATTAAAAAAAAGAGACAAATAAAGTGTATTAGAAAGAGTAAGTCTTTCCTAGATAAGAGTGTTCTAAAGACTTTTCACACTACTGACTAATTCTGTGGCTATAATGAGGTCAAAGTCTGGGTGTCCATGTGCCGGTCCCCAGCCCGGGTAAAGAACAGGGTTGTGTCAAGCGCATACGGCGTAAGAATCTCTGCCAAATCACTCGTGTGGATCAATCTGTGGTGACTCCTGACAGAATGTGTGGAAGAATCAACAACAATAAAAGGCCAGAGAACTAAAGCTTCACCTGAACTTTAACCTTTGCTTGAAACAAATTGACTTACTTTTCTTTAACACTGTAGCTGTCTCTCTGTGGTTCTAAGTCTTAAGCTCAATAGTAGAGTGACTTTGAACTCTTTCCATATTTTTCAGGCAGGTAGTGATTTCTTTCATGGCAAACAATAAATGACAGGTAAGAATGTTGCAAAGGATGACTCCATCTGTTAATTAAAAACTTTATGAAATCTATTTTTTGTTTAGATCCTGTTTTTTCTTTTATTTTGATCTTTCACACATTGTCATTGCTTTGTCTTTTATGAAACTTCATTACTTCACTTTTAAGCTGCAGTATTTGCAAACATTTTTTTTAACAAATGGCTGCTTTGGTCTGTAAATAATGATTGAAACATGGGAGAGAACTTGGAGAAAAATGGAGATTGATTTTCATCAATTAACTTCAACATTTATCAGTGGACAGTTTAATTCATATTTTGTTTGTTTGTTGTGACTTTATATCCTCCACTAATTTGATGCATAGAGAACTATCACTGAATTAGAGACACATAATCTTCTTCTGTTGTTGTTTAGGGGTCAACATAGCTGCATTTTTTCCTGTTGCAGAAAAAAAGTCTTGTTACATACAGAATGAAAGCATTTTTTTTGTTTTTGGGTTTTTTTTCTACTTTTTTTTACTTCCAGTCTCTAGTTTGTTTGTTTTTTTTTTTGTCTTTTCTTGGAAAGGGGTTTTGGTTATATCTGGGTCATGAACTACAGTGACTTAGGGTGTATTCAGACTGGACATATTTGGTTCACTTTAAGTGAGCTGGGGTGTGTTTACCCCAATAACCCAGAATTTTTTTTCTATCTGAATACACTCAAGCGGGCCCTGGTCTGGGACATGAAAAAATTCTCAATGAAGGGCGGGGCCAGATGTACCACAGAGATCAGAGTCTGGAGGAGGAAGAGAGGAGAATGTTCTGTAGATTATTTTTGTGTTTTAATGTTTTGTATATCTAAATATTTCTTATTTAAAACATCCATTCCACTCTCTTGAAAGTCTATTTGGTCCGCTGGCTATTTCCTTGCCTTTCCGTAATGATAAAGTTTGATCAATCATTACTGTATATTTATCAGCTTCTTAGATTAGAACTGTAATAGTACAGTAATATTGTGAAGTAATAGCTGTAATATGTATTTTTACAAACATTTAAGGATGAGTGTTTCAGAAAAAAACAATTTAATTCAAAAAAACCTTTGATTTTCTCTTCTTAGGGAACGTGAGACAGAGACTGAGGTCACCTTCCAGCCCCGTCTGACTCAGCAGCGTTCTAACAAAGTCTCATTACGCTTTTATCACAACATTTATCTGACAAGAGAGCAGAGGGGTGCATCCCAGCTGCCTTAAAGATTCATAAAATGGCATAAAAGAGGAAGAGGCTTTAAAAATGGAGAGGGCATCAAACTACAGATTCAGTTTTATGTCAGCATGAGATGGAATCGACATTATTATTTATCAGGAAGTGCAAAAAAAGAAAAAGAAGGGCCGGACTTCGGCTGTCTTTGGTTACCGCCGCAATAGCAACCAGAGGTCGGGAGGTCTGTCATTAATTGGTTCTGCAGGGTTTTGAATAACAATGAGTAAAGCCCAATTATGAAACCACTATGAGACAAGTCAGGGGGGTGAGATAAAGGGTGCGAGAAGCAGAGAGAGGGGGGCATAAAAGAGGCAGATGAGGGAGCTGCTGGACCACAGGTGGCGTACGGGGAAGTGAAGCTGTTTCATCACTTTTGCTCCGCTTTCCTCAGCAGCAACTTATTAATAAATTTTATAAATCAACCGGAGCATCAATTTTAATCGAGGGCTGTGGAAAAAGTGTCCTCTGAAGATTGCTCCACCTCATTGGAAATTCTATTTGCATAAAAGATTCATGTAACACGGGCAGATTTGAAGGGATTTCAACCCCCCCTCTTTATCGTTTGTTCATTTATTAGTAATG
Source organism: Oryzias javanicus (assembly GCA_003999625.1). Lineage (NCBI taxonomy): Eukaryota > Metazoa > Chordata > Actinopteri > Beloniformes > Adrianichthyidae > Oryzias > Oryzias javanicus. Next base: position 11,817,196 of record CM012439.1, on the reverse strand, counting down.
AAACGCTTTCTATTTGGGATGTGGCACAGACGCTTTGGAATACAAATCAGTGTCTTTTTAGAGCAAGTGGGTATTTTTTTTTTCCTGCTTCTGTTTTTGTCTTTGTGCTGGATGGATGTTTGTCCCACAGATTCACATGCAGCAAATACCCGGTTTTCCTCATCCTCAGGGGGAACATGGAAACAACATTCCCCAAAGGTAACACTTTGTCAGAGCGCGCTAGCTCAGGCACTGCAGTATCAGCCAGAAAAGCCTGTATGCTTCACCTTTGGGAGGTTTTCTGTCTGATCAGGCTTTTCTTGCTCGAGGCCTCTTGTCAACACCATTATGAAACACATTCACTTAGTGCCTGAGGTGTGGACAGACTTGAAATGAAGACTCGATCAAATTAAATGATTTATTCTGCCGGTGAAAGTTCATAATCTGTGTTTTCATTAAAAGCTTGAAGCTGATCAGCTTTATTCTAAAACTATGTTTACACCAATGCACGTTCAAGCAGCCACTTCATTTGTCCGTTTTCGAGCTCCTTGTACAAAACATGCATCCATTGAACGTGCACTGAAAATTAAACCAGGTTGAATTTTGAACAATCAAGGACTCAGATTTAGTCCTGATAAATGGCGGATTCCCACTTTAATTCATGGAAGTGCCAACTGTTTGAACATTGATAATGGAGGAAAAAAAACAATGATAGTGTTTGTGCCCAGATGGAGTTAGATGACACCAATTCTTTAATGTATCAGAAAAGAGCAAGATTTGTCAGATTTTCAGATTTTCACTGCTTTGACATTTCGCACCAAGACTCTTCCAACTGCAGATGGAGGACAAGCGCGAGTATACAACCGAAAAAGAGAAGACAAAAGAAGCCCCTCCTTGGTCGTCCAGTGTCAACATCATCGGTAAATCACAGACCTAAGGCCAGCTGTGACTTCATCCATAGAAACTACCTTACCTCTGGCTCCAGCGAAACAAGTCACCCTTTTTCTGCTATACGGGGGCCGCCATCTTGGAGCCAGACGACAGTGATTGGTCGAGTCGTTCTGAGTCAACGTTTATGATCATGAGTGAGCTCAGGAGAATCTGTCAATCAAATATTTAAAGGTGGGGCCGAGGGGAACCACATGCTTCTACTGAGGCATCAGATTGGTCAATTTATAACTTGAATAACTTGTGATACGTAGGAAAGCAAGGTACTATTTTTATTTAAATATTTTTGAAGCACTTTGAAGTAATCAGTTAGCTAGCATTGATTCCCAGGGTACTTTTTTTTCTTGATGAGTTTCTTCAACAAACAGCATTTAAAATAATTGATTTTGGCTGGCACATCTTGTTTTTTTAGCCTTTTTCCCTTCTCAAAGCAGAATAGATCTTGGAGGTGTTGACAGCAGTCGCGCACATAGATGTGCACTAAGCCCAAACTCACACCTCTAGCATTTGTGAAGAGTTCAGATAAGCTGCTGCCAATGTTAAGTGGCTTCTCTCTCGCTGTCAACTTTCCATTTGTTTTGGGTCCTAATTAAGCTGTTCATTTCTGCCATTTCCGATGTCTGCTGTTTGTTTTAGTGCCGTCACTCTGGCGCTGTGTTTGTATGTTTGTGAGAGGAGGGGAATGTGTTGAATAATGCATGGCACGTCACAGCGTCAGACAGAGTTGCTTTTTAAATTATGAACACACTGAGGGTAAGACGCTAAGCTGCTCTGACTAGCCTGACGTGAAAAGATAAAAGATGATTCCCGTTCTGACCTTACACTGCTTCATCTACCGCACATGTGACAGATGAGAGGCCCGGCCGTCATTTTTCAGCCTTTATGCATTTTGAAAAAAGCTGAAGTGCACAAGCACACCCTGAGGAACATGTTACTGTCACAGCGTGAAACATTTAGCACGTAAAAGTTTCTGATTTGTACTTAGCAATCAGCAAGAAGTGTTTACCTGTAAGTGCATGCAAGCGTACATGACGAGCACAAAGCCTTTATGCTTCCTTTTAGTGTTACTGTATTCTCTGCACCATAAGGCGCACTTAAAAGCCTTCATTTCTTTCAAAAAACAGTGCACCTCATAATCCCTATATTTGGATAAATAATCTTTGTGCTTACTGATGTCTAAGCAAGTTTGAGAGGTACACGCAGCTCTTTTAACCCTTCCGTTCTCCTTAGCTTGTTTACATTAAAAGTGGGGTCATCTGGACACCACAGGACAGTGCGCTGAACTTTTTTTTTCACTGATTTCGGAGTTTCACTAATGTCCATGGCAGACATAAAATCCTGTCCCCCTTCGTCCACATTTGTCATGGAAGAAATCGCATAACAATATGTGGTTGGAGCCATCTGGACCCCAAGGAGAGCGGAAGGGTTAAAATGTGTGAGTGTTATTTTAAAAAGGTTGATGTGGGCACAGCTAATGTGTCGATTTTTCATGTGTTACAAACAAGGACAGGGATTTCCATAGTGGCAGTAACGATTGATTTAACTATATCTATTTTTTTCATTGTTTCAAACTAAATTAGGAGTTACAGCTATTGTGCATATGCTGATGCGGCTAATCATTCTAACACAGCTAACGTAATTGGACTGTGGTTTACTACTAACAAGTTTTAGAGTCAGGTAGTCACAGTAGCATTTGTTTTAGTGGTATCAGTCTGGTTATTTTGGGGGGGTTTAAAAAGTTGGGAGTTACAGTTATTTTGATTAAGCTAACATGTGGCGGTGCTGGACTGTGTTTTTAAATGTGTAACTAACAAGTTTGGGAGTTAGCATTATCACACTTGTTTTAGCTGTATTAGGCTGTTTTTCTTCACGTGTCAAACAAGGATGGAAGTTTGTGTTTGCTAATGTGGCTAATCCTTCTAACATGGCTAACGTGTTGGAGGCTGGTTTACTGTTTCTAACATGTTGAGACAGTTGTGAGGTTTTTTTTCTGTTTTCTCTGACATTTTGTGTTTCGCAGGTCAGCTGTCACTCCTCCTGGATGGCCCCTCCTTCCCTGCTGCTCTCTGTGGAGGAGTGCACAGCTGTCTGCACTTTGTAATTAGGACTATTTAAGTTGCAGCAGTTCAGTTCTCAGTGTCGGTGCATCCCTGTTAAGATCGCGAGTTTCCTTTTGTAGGTTTCTAATTCTTCAGGTGTTTTCCTTAGTCTTTAGTTTTCTGTCGTTTTGCAGTTTTCCTCTTGTGAGGTTTTTTTTGTTTATTAAAACTCAAACTGCATTTCCGAGTCCAAACCTGGTTCTCTGCTCCTGGGTTCTTGTCAACCCAGCCGTCACACATGTTTGCGAGTCAGGGTAGTCACAGTAACATTTGTTTTAGCTGTATCAGTGTCTTATTACTTGATGCATGAATGAATGAATGAATGAATGAAATGGTTTATTTCAAGCAATCAGGTTATAATACATGAAATAATATCACATAATGAATCACAAGTAGATCGCTTGAAATTGGGTGGAAGGAAGCAAATTTATATAATCCCACCCCGGCTCGACCATACCATTTTCTCTACATGAATTATCAATATCCGGTTCAGGACTTATATCACATATAATATAGTTTCAGGTTTATAAAAGATCATTAATATCAGTGATGTAATAGAATTTCAAAAACATCCATAGACAAATCATTTATATTAATCATCAACAATAATCTAAACATTCTCATTAAGAAAAAATTAAAAAAGTATCAAGTAGTAATCAACTTCATCTGATGGACTTATCTCTGACTTTTTGTCTCACTTAATGTGCCTGTAACTAACTTCCTGGATCTTTTATTTTGGAAGGTGTGTGGCCCTTTGGATTCCGGTAGAGGCAGGAAATGCGTGGCAAGCTCAGCTAGCTCTCTGTAGAATAAAGGTTGAAAAAAAATAAAGAGACGGTGAGCAGAACCACCACATGGCGGATTTTGTACGTCGGCGTGACAGATGAACGAACCTCCCCATCGCTCAGTTACATTGGTGGCAGGGGTGGGATGATTTTTTCTTTTTAGATATATAAAATACACCTACTTTTTTTTTCAACCTGTATTTTACAGAGAACTAGCTGAGCTTGACACGCCTTTCCTGCCTCTACAGGAACCCCAAAGAGCCACAATCCTTTCAAAATAAAAGAAGCAGGAAGTTAGTTACATTCCTTAGGCTATAGTTCAGTGCACCTTATAACTTAATTTAAAAAACAGACCATTTGTTGACCATGTGCCTTGTAATCTGGTGTGTGCTATAGTGCAGAAAACATGCTATCTGAGTCTAAAAAAATTATTTACTAAGTTGATTTAGCTAAACCCAGCCCGAACAGAGGACCTCTGGATCTCCATGACGATTGAAAACATTCTTGACTTCCTAAAAGTTTTGAGTTATCAACTTGATTCAGTCAGATTAGGAAATTCCCTGATCTTAACACTGCCAGATACCTGGATTAACAACAGCAAACACAGGAGTCTAGAAAGCTGAGCATCAAAGGCAAAAACGATCCCAAACAGAAAAATATATTTGTCGTTGACAAACATCCAGATGGACAAACTTCAAACTTTCAAGTAATGACCTAATTATTCTGAAGCCAAATTGGCAGAGTAGTGGTTGTCAGGGCTGAGTCATGAGTCTATCTGCAGTTTGTTTAAAAAGCGATGCATTGAAACAAAAAAAGGAAAATGTGTGATCACTGAGTGAAGGTAAGGAGCTTTAGACTTCAATCAGTTGAGCTGAATTCTATAGCTGCTTTAAATTGAATCTTTATTCCCTAAAAAATAATGCAGTGTAGAAGCGAGACACAAATATCGTTAAAGTGCAATGGTTTGCAAATGTACTGGAGAGCTGTTCAGGGCATCTCCTGATGGATGGACTTCTGTTTTTTGTAAAACAACACACCATCAATTAAATAAAGAAAACCTAAAGATTATCCTTAAGAATATATTATTTAAATCTTTCCATGCAGCTTAATTAACACATTCATGTATTTACAATCAGGTTTTTGTTTCTTTTGAACAAGAATCTCAGATTTTTTTCCCCTTTCTGCTGTGAAAATATGTTTCTAAAGTGAGAATGAGTTGCTCAACATTCTTATGCAACATCATGCTGCAGACTTTAAATGACTTCAGTTGTTGATAGTTCCCCACTAATGAAGACGGATTTGCCTTAAAAACAAGCCCCTGGTGGCTACTTGATGAACTGCAACTGGGACTGGTTCTAATAGAGGCTTCAGTAGAATATAAATGTTTGTGTTCTTTGATGTAGATCTCAAAATATGGTATGGTGGTAAATAAAAAAACTTAAGATGCAACCTAAGATGATGTTTGCAGATAAATGGATCAAGAAGGCACCTCAGAATTACCTTTGCCTCCCCATACCATGACTCCACTGCCACCACACGTCACTAAACTTGCATAGCAGACACGAACCGCTCAACATCACTGCACAGTCCATGATGTAGTGTTCAGAATTCATTTCCCAGACAGTTTCTGTCAGATTCTGCAGAAATTCTTTGGTTCTACAAACCAAACGTTGGATCAGCTGTTTTGGTAACCATTTTCTGATGATCTTGAGGGTCAGGATGGTGGATGCTGAAGGCTAATGTGGTTACATGTGGTCTGTGGTTGAGACATTAGTTTGATGAAGTGTCAAACTCCTCGAAACACACCCCCCCCCCCCCCATTAGCATATGGCCTAGATTAGCATAAATCTCTAGCGGACATTTGTCAGTATGTTAGCTGCACCTCAAACCCTTAAACTTTACCCTTCTGCAGTGATGAAGTACAACGACACATTTTTGGGTTTTTCAGAGTAGACCTACTGTGGCTACACCAATACAATAGTAGCGTATCCACTGTTTTCGTAGGCTTCAACTGCATGGTGGATGTATTAAAGATGGAGGACGAGAAGCGCTTACAGATTCAATCAAAAGCAGTTTTTGTTAGAGATAGATGTTCTGTTTACAGCAAAATATAATATATATTTGAGTTGGTAAGCTCATGAAAGATGAATGCAAAAAAAGTGTTGTGTTTACTATTTTGTTTAAGTTCTACTCCAATCATATTTGGATTTGCTCTAAAATCGTTGTCGTTGGCCTTACATTATGATTACTCTGTTTGTAGCCAAAATATGTATATTAGAAAGAAAAAAAAAACTGCCTGAATCACTTTCCAGGAGAAGAGTCTGTAACCTGAGGCCCCAGATCCACATGTGGATCTTTAATCCCTCCATTGTGACTCTCTAATTTAAGAAAAAAATAATGTTTTCCATTTTAACTAGTAACTAAAGTAAACAAAAAAAAAGCTGTAAAGTGAAAAAAGTAAACTTAAACTTTATTCTATCCATTCACAGTCGAGGAACAGTGTCACTCTATGAGGCTCCTGACTAATAATACCCAAAATGCTCCAATAATCCATGAAGTGGTTCATAGTTTAACAGTCGAGCTACAACATTTTGACAAATTTGTTAATTGCCATGTACCATAAAAGAAAAAAAAATAAATCTGAGGTCAATAAGCACAACCAGAATTCATATTCAAGGGCTATTAGGGGGAGTTTCTATTTTTGAACAAATTTAAGTATTTTAGGTAAAACCTTAAGGTTAAATAAAAATCCTGTAAGGGACACTGAATTACTTTTCTACATTTCTAGCAGAGATGCACTACAAACTGAAAACTTAACTACCGCATGTTTGCTCCACTGAGATATGTGACACAGGAAGTCTTAGTTTGAAAGGAAGTCATAAGAACCTTGATATAACTTGATATATCAAAAGGTATATCATATTTTGGAAAAATGCTATTCTTTAATGATTTTTAAAGCTACAAAAGTTCATTTATATGCATCATAATAGTAAAAATAATATAAATACAAATCAGTGTTATTTCTCTAAAGAGTGAGCTATAAGTTTCTGGCTCCTGCTGGGTTGTAGCACATTTTACTTTAGTTACTAGCAAAAAACGCAACCTGAATGTCTCTTAAGTGTGTAAGGTTGCACACCCCTGTTCTAGGCCAAAGTTTCTGTAGGAGTTTATTAGAAATTTGTGGGCAGGACTGTTGACAAGGAGTATGTCTGCCCTCATTTCCCATCATCTCTTTGTTTATACTATCAGCTGCTAGCTTGAAGCCTCTCACAACACAGAGCTAACATTAGCTTACCCTAAAAATTCAGTCCAATTCACTAAATGTGTGTTTAATTTGTGCTACCAGCATAGTAAAGGGCCCAAATCTACAACTGCTAATATATAGAGTTTAAAGCAGAAAATTTGAGTTTTTAGTTGCAGCTGCAATTTGTTTGAAAAAAGTATAAAGGAATAGCAAATTCTTTGAAAAGAAAAGACTTTATAAAACATGTCCCATTTTCTAAAGAAGCGACTTATTGAAACATCACTTTAAAAAGAAAGGCCAAAACTACTGATGCTTTGGGTTTTACAGCGATCAGCATCAATGTACCACAACAAACTGTGATAAAGGTTTCTGCATCCTACTTATCGTAGAAGCTTTACTCATTCAAGAAGTCTGCACAGAGTGGTTAGCACTCTTTCTGAATGCTCTGGTTGAAGATACCCGACCGTTACCCGATCATCTTTTGATCTATTTTTAAGCGTTTCCAGATATCTTTATTTATTTTAAATTGTGCTGCTCTTAGCCAAAATGCATAAAAACCTGTCATTTTTAGGACATAGTTTCTGCAGAGCAGCAAGAGTTCATCAGAAATTTGCCTCTGAGTTGTGGGCAGAACTGTTGCCGTGGAGTAAGCCCTCGCTCTCTTCCGATCATCCATAACTCTCCGTTCACACTCTCTGTGCTAGTCTCTAAAATAATTTTATATAAAGTTAACAGATATGTGGTGTTTTGGTCTGCAAAAAAGATTTGTTCTTACTTGACAGACAAAGTGAGAGTCACACAGGGATGTTTTAAGGGCAAATTGGGTTCAAGTGCAGCGTGCAACAGTCTGTCATCTTAAAGACGAGCCGGATGCTTTGCTCTGATCTGCAGGGAATGGATCTGTCATGAGAACGGCCTGGACATCTTTCCCCGGGGAAACATGGAGAAGACAAGAGGAGCTGCATATGAGAGACCAGGAAAAATGAGATAGAAAAAGAGGGGAGTGCCAAACGAGGTCTGCTGATAATGGAATAATTAGAGAACATGTGACTTTGTGGTGAAATTCCCCCCAGACAGACTATTTGCATGTAAAAGTATGACAAAAGCAGCATAAAAATTCAGTAGAGAAGCTCCAGCTTTTAAGAAAATATTTGCTCTGTTGTCTGAACATGCAAATCAAGCTGACTATTTATGCAACTTCAGAAAGTAACTATTAATATTAACAGCAGAAGACATGAACTCTGACTCGGGTGGCTCTCAGCAGGATCTCTGCACGTTAACAAAAAGAAAATTGGATGCAAATGAACGTTCCTCGGTTATTTTTGCCTTTTTCACCACATGACAAAACCTCATCCACTAAATTAATTAGCTGTGGATGTGTTTTAATGATGCTCATACTTGGAGATTTAAAACTCTAATTGCTCCTTCTTAAAGAGAAAAACACATAGTGTTTAGGAAGACAAAAAAGTAAAAAGATTATGTCACACATTTTAAATGAGCTAATATTTGATTCCTTTTGTGATTCCTAGTGTGCTCACGCTTTCATTATATGATGTTGGTAATTTAAAATCAAAGGAAAGAACAAAGAGAAATTTTGATTTATTTTTTCTTTGTGTGGTGGGAACGAGCTTGAAAACTCACTATGAAAAATCACTATGTGCCTTAAATAAATTGATAAATATTTGTAATTTGACTCTTATGTTAATAATAAAATAAATATATGTTAGTAGCAGATGAACCAATAATGTCGTCTGACGTGAAAAAAGGAAAACTTCAAACCAAGAAGCCTAAAAAAGTATCGATTAAGATCCACATTATTAAAGCCAGGCCAAGCTATTGCAGTCATAATATTGACAATGGACCAATCTGAGTAACTTCTATTGTAACTCCACATTCTAATTCCCAAATTTAAATACTTTAAAGACATTACTCAGTATTTATACTTGAGTTTAATATCATGCAAGTGTGAAAAAGTGACACCTTTCTCTATAGATTCATGTCATCAAGGATTGACTTGGATAAAGTAAAATGATTTAGCTTATATTTGTAAATATTTCAATAAGGAGAAAATTCAAAGTGGAATTGAAAGATTTAATTGTGAAGATATTGTAAACATTTAGCATGAAATAAGAGTCTGTTGGCGGTTGGGCTCTGGGCTGGAGAAATCTTCCTAAGAGACCCCCTCAGACGAACTGCACAAAGAGAGAAGAGGTGGAGGAGCAGGTGAAGAGACCCAGAGCCCAGTCGCTGATGGTGGTAAGGCAGGACTGTGCCGATTGAGGAGCCAGGAGGAGAATGGGGTGGAGGCGGGTCGACGTAATGTCCTAGAATGCGGAAAAACCAAACTTTACTGAATTTAAAGGCAGAGGTTTGATTGTGATTGGCTGTGAAGAAAGGGAGTGCTTCAGCTATTGGCTCACAATGCATACCAATTGATGACGTGAAGAGTGACGATGAACACCCTGCAAGCCTGAGAGGAAATAGATCTTCCTTATTTAAATTGCACCAAAGCTTCACTATAGGATTACTTTTGTAAAAAAAAGTCTAATTTCTCAGTTTTCATTTTTGCTGTCTAAAAGTTCTAATGCACAACTTTTGCTTCTGTGTAAAATATTTTCCGTCTTTTACATTCATTCATCAAAGTACAAATTTAAAAATTCGATTGGGAAAGTAACATTTTTCCTTTTTGATCAAACAACATCTTACTTTGTATTTCAGCTAGTTTGAGAATTTTTTTTATTTGCTTTTTTGTATTACATTTTATATGGGATGGACAACAAATAAAAAGGAAAGACATTGTTTGTGTGATGTTCATCAACAAAAGCAGAAATCCATCCATATCTGTTTAGATTCAGTCCAAAATATACAAGTAAATCTTGTTTTGTTCAGGCAGTACTAAAAATATTCCAGGGAAAAGTAAAAAGAAAGACGAAGAGAAAAGACAGACATAAAGTGTTTAACCATACATATATGTATATCAGCAGAGACCTATACATCCATATAAATGCAAATGTACCAATGTCCACATGTATTACAATCAATACAAGTAGAACAAATCATCTTACATTATAACAGTTCACAAATGCAAAGGGGATCAGTTTTAGACATTTTATGAAGTCAGAAAAGGGATAAATGAAATTAATTTTGTCATGTGTTTCCCCTGAGCTGATTGCCACTCCTCACTGATAGGTTACACCTGTGTCCTTTTGTTTTTCCCCCTCCCCTTCCTGTATATAATGGGTTCCTCCCCCTCACTTCCTTGCAGGTTTGTCTTGTCACCATTATGCACTAATCTTGTCTTCATCACAGGTTCTTGTGTGGTGTTCTTTTGAGTTTGACTTTAGTGACTGATCCTGTTTTTTCAGCTTTGTGTCTTCCTTTGTTTTGGATTTTGTTGTTAGAGATGCTTTTTTGGGGCTCACAGTTGTCCTGCGATTGTGTCCACACACCAAAGCCTGACAAATTTAGGATTTGATTCAATCATGAATGTTAAAAACACATCAACTGTTGGACAGTCGTTTAACTGAAATGTATGTCATTCAAAATCTAGATTGAAAAGGGGTCAAATGAATGCACTTAGCCGTGTTAGTTATGTTCATAAAGTAGTTGTGGTTTGTAAAAATAAAACTTCAGGGTTGATGAAAGCTCTGGACACTGTGACCATTACACTTTGTGATTTGAATGAAGCTTTGAATGTTTCCTTTGAAAGGTTATTGCTAAAAACTGATCAATAATCATTGACTGTAAATGAGAACTGGACTGAGTAAGTGCAATGTCATATGTAGAAAACAGATTAACGGCTCAAATGAAATGAAGTCAATTCAATTTTTCTTAAAGATATGGATGGTTTCATGTTAGAGCCAGACGACATCAGTAAGAAGAGATTGGTGTAAGTCAGGGCGGCCTGCAGGTCATTTGCTTTCAATGTCTACTAAGCAATATCTTCTGCGTGTCCACGTTTCTTTGATGATAGCTTTGTATTTGCTTTGTGATGTTTCTGCTTGTTAGATGCTTAAAACTTTGCATTTGCTATTGTCATTGGATCTGGTCGTCAGAAAAGTCATTAGCAACAGTTGCTAGCAGGACACGCAGAGGATATTGCTTAGTAGTGCATAAATATGTATAAATGTTCAAAAAACACAAAAACATGTTTTTGGCACAAATGGAACCCCATACAGTCCAGACTCTGTCTTCAGTGGTCCCTGGCTCAACTGAGTTTGAGAACCCTGGTCTAAGTCAACATTCTGTGATACCACTCTCACCTATCAGGAGTGAGCTTGTTGGAAGGCCACGCCCCTTCCACTTGAAAGTGATCTCAGGAAAATCTGTGTATCAATTGTCATACTTTCAACGTGAAACCCCTTCTTTTACGAAGGGGTCTGATCGCTCAGTTAATAACTTGAATAGTTTGCACTACAGAAAAAATATTATTAAAAAAATTAGAATTGTCAAGAGGTGGTTATTCTGACAAATTTAATGACTGAATAATAGCTGCTTATTCCTCTATATAAATCTATGGGATTTTGGCTTCTTGGAGCCAGCAGGAACTTCCTGTTTGGAATACCAGAGGATATTTCAGTAATTTTAGCTCAATTTGGGAATATTCTGCTAAAGATACATTCTATTACTCACACACAAAAAACTTGCTGATGTTTGAAAAAATTACTGATGTTTCACATAAAACTAGAACGTTTCATGAAATAACTCTGCCTGCAGCCATCATTCCAATACTAGCAGGTAGGCCATGCATGTTTTTTTTTTTTTTAATTTGAATTCCATATGACCTGGATAATGATATGCAGAAAAATGTATGTCAGAATGTACAGCAGTATGTACGTTTGAGATGTGGCTTATGTAAACATTTGAGAACCCTCGTGTGACCTGATCCATCTAATGCATGTTCTGCCTCTGTCCTGCTCAGGGATCTGCTGGAGCAAACCCATGAAAGTCAGGAAAACTTTGGTTTGGTTCAAAGATGGCAGCGCTTTCAATAACGGGCCCTTCATTCACCGCCAGCCCAAGGAAATCCTGCTTTCACTCGCAGAGCTCACCTGATCTTTTTATCTCTGCGCCATAGATTAATATTGCAAAGCCTATAGCTGCTACCCTCATCCCCTCCACTCTTGTTATCTCTGTATCCCATCACTCCCCAAATGCATCCACTCCTTCACCTCCCCCACTGCGCTCTCCATTCCTTCTCCCAGCTTGTGAATATTGCTTTTTCTGCTTCCCATGTCTCTTGTTTACTCCTCTGCTCCGTCTCAATCAAGAATGCCACAAGTTTTATGAATTCATCAAAACGATCATGGACAATCCAGAGAGGAATTCAGGGAGGCAACAAGCCGAAGCGGCGGCAGCTGGAGCAGATGGAGGAGAGAAACAGAGAGGTAAGAGGAGCAAAGGGAGGCAGTGTTGCTGTACTGCTGAATTTTAATGAGTACCGGGGGGAATTTCTTCTTCACATTTTTTTCCCTTGCACTCTTTCCTACTTTTTTTTTTTTTTTTTCCCAGGATGCACCCATCTATTACATGATCCTATATCACTGTCACATAAATGAGCCTTAAGCCATTCTGGCTTTGGCCTGGATGGAGAGCACCAGTGAGCAGAGCTGTCGCTGCTCAGCAGCAAACCCACTGCTCTAATTGAACTGCCAGTTTATCGTGTTTATCTTTTCTGCCTTTCTACCAGCCACCAAACCACACATGTGGCCCCCACCACATCCCCTTCCTGAAAACAAGCACTCATGTAAGCCATGTTTCACTTCAACGCAGTTCTGCTGCTCATTACTGAATTATTCATTCTTTTCATTAAAGCCAAACCAGCTACATCTTTTTTTTTTTTTTTTGCATGTCCCACCTCCTCCTCCTCTTCCGCCTCGTGCATCCGCCTCTCTGTGACCTTGTGGCCTCGCTCCGTCTTCCTCCCTCTTGGGGAAGAGTTTATAATGCCTCGCTCCGACAGCAAAGTACACAGATGAAAGATAATTGCTCGCCTTGACTCCTGCGTTGATATGAAAATAGCCTTTAAATTATTCACAGTGGTTTAAAGGTTAGTTGAAGGTGATTACTCGCAGACTGAAGTGGAAAGAAGCAGGTTCGCAAGGAGAAAAAAGGGAAATCTGCGTTGCAGGCTGTGGCCGGAAGGTGAAGTGTTTTTCTAAAAGGCTAATTTGCAGAGGAGGCAGCGCAGACATCTCGTGAACAAATCACAAAAGCCTCTCAGGGGGACTTTTACACGGAGGTGGAAGTCTGCTATTAGGCGGCAAATTAAGGGTAGCTTCTCCACACAAAAACAATGTCAGCTGTAAATAAGTCTGTGTCCAATCCTCACTCTGTCCTTCTCCTGCCTTGTCCTAGCATGGAATTTCTTCCTTCATGCTGCTTTAGTTGAGTGTTTTGAGAGGAATTGTTGGATCTTTGGGCACAAAAAAAAAGAAAACAAAAAGGTGATTTGTCAAAATTAGCAGAGGATTTTGTCCATTCAGATACACGGCAGAAATTACACACTGGAGGAACATGAAAGTCCCTTTTCAAGCAAAAGAAATTTGCTGACATCTAAACATTTTGATGTAGCACTACTCACAGCTGGCAGTGAAACCTCAGCAGAACCAAAAACTCCAGGATCAGAGAGTAAAGCCTTAATCGGTCAAACCTGCCCTTATAGGTGGATACGGAATGAAAAATGGACAAATCTGTATGTGGCACGCAGGTGGACAAAATATTAAGGTCTGTAAATGTAAACTGCTGTAGAGAGAAAATGTTCATACGTGTGCCAGAGCATCCGTCTGTCACTGTGTGAGGGTTTAATGAAGTGGATTTGTTTTAATTGCATCAGTGGCTGCACACACTGTTCCGCTTTAACATCTATTGCAATTCACTGTTTTTTGGTAGTCACTGAATTTTGGTTGTTCTTTTTTTTTAAGCTTTATTTATTAACAATATTTACAACAACGAGTGCAACAATTGTGAATGCCAAGAGGAGATAAAAGAGAAACAAAGATACCAATGAATACAGACCTTAATGTATAGTCCAAAAACATCACATGAAAAAGTAATGAGCTACAGAGTTTATTTAAAATAAACGTATCAAAAATTGTATTAGTTGAAATGACCGTTTTTGTTTTCATTTGCTTGATCTTATTACCATATTGCGTCGCTTCATGCAAATAGTTATGAAAATTAGGTTTGTAGTTTCACCATTTCCTTTTATCTACATGCAATTTACCCAAAAACATAATTAGTTGTGTTACAAAAATAAAGTCCTTGTCCATGCTGTCAGTATTTTGGTTATTTCTTGGTTTCTCAGGAGCACTTCCTGTTCCAGGAAGTCCAGTGGACCCACCTATTTTGGTTTCCTTTGACAGGCCTGTTTTAATTTAAAAAGGTTCTCTTTTTATTTTGTGATTTTGTTTAGAAATTGTTGTTAATTTGGAGACATTCTTTTGTTGAATTTATGACAAATAAAATGTATGTAAATGTTTTTGTTTCTTATGACGTGTGCTTGATTTGGATTAGTAATTGTGTTGCTTCGGTGAAGGGGTGGGGCTACCAATTTTCTAGATGGATGCCCCCTTTTTATTGGATGGCTTTCATGGTGCGGCCGTATTTTTCCCAACTGATGTATGTGTCATACATTTTTACCTGAAGAACAACATAAAAAGAAGAGAACCTTAAATCTGTATGGACAGTGGTTCGTTCATCTGACAATGCACATTTTTTTCTATGGGCATGCTGCGGGCGACGGGTCACATAGAACAGTTAAACAACAGGTGAGACGGATGCATGACTTATGGATTTTTTTCTTCTTTTTAACATAAGGAGCCCATTAGTGTTGTTCACGTGAAAAGTATGTACTTGTTGTGCACAGGAAATTAAGCTAGTAGCGTTAGCTTGTTAGCTCCAAGCATTATTTTCTCTTAATAATACATAAATCGTAAATAATCTCAAAATATAAACCACAAACATAACCAATAATCAGACCTGTTCGCCTTTCAACCAGATGCAAAAACTAATGATGGATTTTATACAATTTTCAGTCCTTTCTGTTGTTGCACAAGCGTCAGCCATTTTCCTTTTTCTTCCTCTGCTGAATTGACACACGCATAGACATTTCATGGCTAAACCGGAAGTAGGTGGCACTTTCACAATAAAAGTCTTCACAAACAAAATACACACAATCAGCAGGAACGCAGTGTTTTAGAAAGTTATTTTACAACTTTAACTTGACTCCTTATGAAATTGAAGGAATCATCAATTAATCAAAGTTATAGTGACACATCAATAAGAAGTCTATTCAATTGGGGAATTTACATCCAGGTGCATGTAGCTAAAGCATTAGATTGTTCTGGGGTTTTTGGGTTGTAGCAGTTTCAAACAGAAGAGCCAGACATCCTGCTCCCCGGTCAGCTTTTCCAGCTTGATTTGGAGGATCGGTGTTCCCAGGAAGCGTTATGATCTCTCTGCTTCTCCTGCTCATGGCAGTGGCACTTTATCAGGAAGCCATCTGGGTGGCGTTGTTGACATCCATTTCTGAAGGAGTTTTTCCAGGATGGCTGAGCTTTACACCCAATCCCAGAGGGACACTGTGGGAGAAAATCATTTCAGTCACCCATATGTTGACCATACGTTTACATCACTCATGGCTGCAGGGGAGGGCATCCAGACTTTGAGGTCCCAGTTGCTTCAAACTTACCTGCAACTCGTCTTTGCAAAGTTATGAAGCCAAAACAACATACATCAGAGATTAAGACATGAACAAAATCTTTCTTAAAAAAGAGAACAACTTTCCATTAGCTGTGCAAACCAGCTCCTGCTCTGTAGCACTGTGTTACTAGAAACACATGCTTGTTAACTGTCCATATTATATTGTCAGTCTGTAAAACATCTGTCCATTATACAATTAGATCTAATTCTAAGTGACATTGGTTACTAAGCTACACTTTTGGTTACAATTTTGTGTCCCCAAATAGTCACAAGCTTTCACAGGCCTTAATTATCACTGAGAGAGTCCAAGACCGCAGCCATGGAGAAAAAGCGCCAACTTTTAGATCCTTCTTGAAGTCTAATAACAAAACTGTTTGAAGAAAAGTTGTTTAGACAATGACATCATCAGTAAAAGTCGTACAGGAAATAAATAACGTGAGATAACAATCCACTGGGAATCTTATACAATCAAAACAATCATTTTTACAGTAACCATTTCAATCACATTGCATACTTTTGGTTTCTTTGCCATGTTTACTGAAGCAAATCTCAAATTTCTGATTTTCAAGCATTACTGAAATGGGACCATTAATTTTAAAGAATATATTTTTAATGTTTGAATGTAGTCATGTGGGATATAAAGAGAAGATTAATGCCACTGATGTTACTAAAGAAGTGTTTGGAAGTATTGCTAGTGTTCTCCATTTCTTCCCCTCATATGATGTTTCCAATTCGGGATAAAAAATATCTGTTTTGCAACCACTGAGATCCTGGGAGCTTATTGATTACCAGAAGCTAATCACTTGACATTTGTCCTCAGAGAGTAACCATGAACCGTTGTTCCTTCTTATTCTTTAATTAGCGAAACAACCAGTCGGCACTTATCTCCGCTTCCCCTTTCTGTTTCTTGGATGTGACCCACTTTGATTTATCTGACCCAACAAAAAGAGCGGGGATTGGTGTGCGCTGCAGGAATGCTAATACGAGCCTGGAAAGCTAGAGGCCTCCAGCCTGTTGAGATTCAAGAGATCAAGAAAGACTGTCATCTCTCCATATGTTCCTCCACACCTCATTCTCTTCTCCATACATGAGGAGCACCTGCACTGTTGTCCAGTTGTACATTTGGTTTAAGTTGTTTAACCAAGTTTGGCAAATAAAGGCTCCTCATAGGTTTGGGGATCCAGAACTACAGTGGTCCAGCGCTACATTAGATTTTTTTTTTTTTTTTTTTACAGCAGATTGTGTTCTTGATACTGATTGGGTGTTAATTATGGTCGATCCAACTCCTCTGTGCTGTATCTCCTGTAAAGAGTGTGTGCAGTTTGCCAAACCTACATTAATCTACTGTGACAGTTTGCACATCGTCTCAATTATGTTACAGCTGTTGAAAACCAGTGGCAATAACATAATCTTCAAACGAGAAATTTACTATAAATTTGGTAAAAAGCATTAAGCATCATTTCTGTTCTATGTGAAGAAATGAAGGTTCCATTGTAAAATAATGTCCATTCAATCATTTGTTTGTTTGTATTTAATGTTATTTTTAGGGTTGATAGAATGCAGGCTGATTGGTGGGCCCTCATACCCTTTATGTGGTGTAAAAGCTGATCCAGCAGCGACCTGAAGCAGACCCGCCTTAAATACGTATTACCAGACTAGCTTATTCATATTAGAGCCCTGAGGTAAACAAAGCAGCAGGGTTAATATGTAGTTAACGCCGTCTGCGAGTGCTGAATGAACCAGAAGATGCTGACGACGACGGAGGAAGCCGCGCGCGCTGACACAGCTCCAGGCTTAGCATTGACTTTTATTTGATTAGAATTTATGTACATTCATCACGGCTAGTATGCAGCTGTGCTATAGTGTGCAGTTAAATCCTAATTACTTTAATAAGATTGATCTATTCAGTGGATTCAAGGAGAGACTCAGTTGTTGATAAAAAAATGATCAGCTTGCTTAACAAGAGTGAATTTAAATTGAGGGTGTTGCTGTTTAAACCCTGAGGGAAGGAAAGGATGTTAACTACTTATAGAATAACACAAGAGGAGTCTTTCTTTTTTGTCCTCAAACCACACTGTGTATACTATTTATCCACTTTTCTAAAAAATCTAATTTTTTTATTAAATCAAGTTTAAAATTTAGTTGACATCTGAATGGTAGCATTTTTTAAATTATCTTATACAAAGACACCAGAAAGTTAATAATAAACATTAGAAGAACAGATTTTAACCAGGAGCAATCCTTAAAAAAGATGTTTGATGAGAATTCATAAATGTCTTTTTTTTTTGTGAATTATCCAAACTCTGTTTACCCAAAGAAAAACGTCTTTGTCATCAACTGTTAAAAAGTACTTTCCATAATTTTCCAGATTTATTTAGTGAATATATTTCTATAACAAGGATCATTTACTTTTTACACCCGTCAGTTAAGGGGTTTGTCTGTTTATTAAAGACAGTTTTTTTTGTGTTTTCAAAATATTCCTTTGGCCTTTTTCTCAAGATGGAGGACATTCAATAAAAAAAAAAAAATAAAAAAAATAAAAAAATAGGCTTAAGGTTTGACGTAGGACCTACAACAGCAGGTCTGGATCCACTTGTGTCCTTGTTTTCCTCGTCTGAGCTGCTATCTGGCTCAAAACTGTACGGCTGGATAGCTCCAATAATCCTCGTCGTTTTTGTTGCACTTGTAATGTTTGGTTGGGAGGAGTGAGGAGCTGTAAGCTAGTGGGTGAGAGTGTAAACAGATGGATAGCGGGAAATGGGGGCAGGGTTACTCTGCGACATCGCAACTCGAAGGTGAATTTCTGATGAACTCCTGCCACTCTGCAGAGAAAATGTCCTAAAAAACGACAGATTTTTACATTTTGGCTGAAAATAGATCAAAAATAGATCAAAAGATGATCAGAGTGGGACTTTAAGTCCAATTATGATGTGCATTTCAGCTTGAACATTTATCAAAGTCGCAATAAATTAAAATGCTTTTTTATCAAAAACATTTCAAACTACAAGTTTTGTTTAACAATTGCATAATTTTGAGAAGTTGTCAAAGAAAGAAGTGAAACAAGACCTCTTCAAAAGGTTTTCTGATTTACTTGGATAGTCTGCAAGTGGAAGTCAAGGATTGGTGTGTGTTTGAACGTGTGCGTGTGTGTGCCGGGCGCGCTGAGGGCAGCCCGGTCTCAGATCTGAGAAGGCCTGCAGGAATGTTCTCTGGCTTTGAAGAGTCTGCTGTCTGTGCTCAACAAATATGAGCTCCAAAATGAAGGGAATGCAGCTTCACAAGCCTCCATCCAGCCCTGTTTTATTAAGGGATCCAGTTGGGGTTTTGCCCCCCCTGCTGCCTATATTATTGCAGAGGAGGCTCATCCATACTGATGAGATGAGCTGGGTTTGGAGTCTGCAGCTCAAACTCGTGTAGGCCGGCTGAGTTCAGGATGAAGTAAATCACAGTGAAACAGCATCCTGTGGGTACAATCAGCTTTTTTATATTTGTGCAAAAAATGTTCTTGAACAGCAGGTCATCTGAAGGAAAGTGGGAGATAGGATGACACAGAAACAAGCCCCACCATTTGAGGGTGAGAGCAGGCTGCTTTATACATACAGCATCTTTTATGCACAAAGTGCTTTGCAGAGATGGAAATTCAACTAAAATGCAATAAATAGAGGTTAATGGAGTGCAGTAATTTAGCACCAAAAAAAAGTTTGAATTTAAATATGAATGTAGTTGAGGTACATTAACAAAAAGAGGTTACAATTTTTACCCAAAGATAAAACTCTGCATTCAAATACTTCCTGAAGAACAGAATGTTTTTCTAATCGTGTGTAGTTTCTCTTCCCTTTACATTTTAAAAACAACTGAGAGGGGAGGCAAACATGAGCTCTGCGAACAAAGAAAGAAAACGTACTTTTTATATTTCACTTTCTTGAAACAATAATAATAATAAATTAATGTATTTTTTAAATAAATTCTTCAACACTGTATTCCACTGAGTGCTCCTGGATATGTTAGAGCAATGCTTGATTCATCAGCTGGAGCTTTAAACGGGACAGAACAAACATGAAATGAAGAAGAAGCAATTAACTCATCTTAATTTTTAAGACAAGGGACATTGTAATGTTGACAAAAGTTGAAGAGGGATTCTTGTTTGGAAGAAAGGTTCATAAAAAAGGAGTACTTTATTTTTTGGCTATAAGTCGCTCCAGAGTTCAAGTTGCACTTTTGCAAGAAATTCTTTTAAGAAGAACAGAATGGATGTTTTATTTTGAAAGTCAAATGGAATAAATAACAATAAGCTTATGATGCGTAATGATGCAAATATGCCTTAAAACCTTTAAATTCTCCTTAATATAGCATCCACATGAAAGCAAAAGCATAAGGGGATTTTGTTTTCAAAAAATTCCAGGCATCAAGGGTTTAAAATTAAACCACTTAATGATTCTCAGATCTGAGTATTTATATATTCTAACACAGTCAACCTCAATATTCCCTTTCCCCCGTCCTTTCACCCTTACAACTCTTGTTGGGAAATTATTAATGAGATGTTGCTCTCTACTGAAATCAGCCTCCAGTGGTTGTTTGAGGAACTACAACAGTTTGTATTTGTGGCTGGCTTTGAAGTCTGTCTCTCTGTGATTTCTAAGAACTGCTCTCATGTTTCTCATATAAACAGTTTATTAATGGATGAAAATCACTGGCAGGATTTATTGGGTTTTTTTTCTTGTGCAGCTGCACTTCTGCTGTTTTCTAAGCCAACACCACAGCTGGACTGACTTCATGAAAATATTTACAGCTCAAGGAAATGTAGCAATCAATAGTTTGATTTCAGATTTCTCTGTAACTTTAAAATTCTTTAAACAACATATCAATCAGCTGCTTCATATTTAACTCACAAAGTAATAATAAAACACCTTAAATCAGATTGTCAGAGATAAGTTTTATTTTACACTGCAAACAAGCAGCAGGAAAGTTAATTTTAAACTAAATTTTAAAGTACTGAATAGAAAAACATAGTTCTTGCTCCTTTCATTAATATAATGAATTATTTAAGATTTTACTGAACTAAAAATAATCAATTATTTGAAGATCAAACCCTCATCTCTTATATTTGACTGCATTTCTTCATGAGTCTTAGCCTTAACTCCAGTCACTGGCGTACAGACACTACACCCTAAAAAGCTGCTAAACCAGAAAAGTAGGATCTATATTCTCTTCAACTACACAATCTTAGACTCATATTTTTAGTCTTTTTTATCCTTCAAACCGTCTGTACAGTGGAAACCAGCCTGTGTAGCTGTCAGCCTCCACCTCCTTAAACTGGTAAGGAATCTATCACCAGATGTATCCGTATCCTTTCACTTCAGTAAAAATCTGCTCTCTAATCTCCAGCTTGTTGGAGGATCATAAACCGGACCTGGACTTGTTCAAAAGTGCTTGATGACGTCAGGTCTGCTGCGGATAAGAGCTGCATCTGTGCTGCTGGCAGCGAGTTCCCACATTTTGGTTGAACATAGTCTTACATGACCTAAAATCATCTGGCAATTAAAGTTGCCACTACTGATGAATGATACTGATAAAGAAGAAAACTCTGACTTTGGTTTTTGTTTGCAGCAATCTAAGATTGACTGAATTTGAACTTTTTATCTGGAATCTACACCACATCCGATCCTGTTTTCACTTGTTTGTCTCGCTGTTTTTTTTATGTTAGACAAATGTCGCTGAATTCCCATAATGATCATTTTTGTGAGTGAATCAAGCTGGAAGGAAATGGGAGGACGTTACGTACACACCAGGTATTTGAAGCACGTTCAAGACTAGATGCAGGTTCTTGTTGGCTCGTGGTGTTCACACTGGACCAGCAGGGAGGGGCTTCTTTAATGTTTTTTTAACTGTTTACCCGTAAATGTCTGCCACCTTCAGTTGAAGAAGGTTTGGTGTTGAATATCAAAGTAGAAATCTTGTTCCAGGCTCTATCTTTCACAGCTTTATTCTAATTTATGAAAAACTTGATATCATATAATTCCATCCGGGCTCAAACCGCATGTTTTCATTTCTCCTCCATGATCAATCTTCAAATGGTTGGCACTTCAGTATAACACCATATGTTACCCCCAAATCTGAGTCTCTGATTGGTCAAAACTTGAACTGGTTTAACTTTCATTCAATAACCATGTTCTTTGTATGAAAAACTTGTGTAGCTATGTGTGAACACATTAGACTAAAAGGTGCGTTTAAGTAGACTTATCATTGGAAGTACGTTGCTGAGGTCGGCGTGAATGCAGCTTGACAGACTGCAGCAGCAGTTTCCATGTTATACATGTAATTTAATTCAATTCAATTTTATTTATGTAGCCCAATATCACAAAAACAATTGCCTCATTGGGCTTCATGCCAGTAGTTTTACAGAAGCAGTAGGTCAGTCATAAAATATAAACAATAGCTAATTGCTAAACTAAACAGACGAAACAAAAATGGTTTTCCCTGCCCTTAGACCCTCACTCCCGGTGAGGAAAAACTCCTCAAAAAAACCTGATTCAGGAAAAAACAGAAGAAACCTTAAGGATGTCCACATACAGGCTACAGTATGTCAAAATTCCTTCACTTCTCACTACATAGTGCTTCTATATCAGGGGTTCCAAACTACGGCCAAATCCCGCCCACCTCCACATTTGACCCAGCCCCCCTTAACAATAACAGAGATAAATGATTGTTTTTTTGTTTTTTTTTCCTCAGCGTTCGAGACCCAGATCAATCGTTTATTCCACCCTTCTGCTTAATCTTGGCTAAAAACAAGGGTGTAAGGAAAAATTAGATTAGACAATATATTGTGATATTTTGTTTGGCAATACAATCAATTAATAATAAATAATTAATAATAATTGTGACAAAACCACTAGCATAATGCTAAAATGATAGCTTAACTCCAAATTTGTCTAAAGAACTTTTAAAAAAGTGTAATTTTGACAAAACAGCTAGCATAATGCTAAAATATTAGCTTTTTTTTTTTGTCAGTCTGGCCAAATGTTTATTCCACACAACTGCAAGTGTTGTTTTTGTCAATAAAAGGGGTTATTAATTTTCTGACTTTTTTCTGTGACAATCCCAGAAAGGTTTATTAGTAATTGTTTATTTGTGGTTTTCTTTTTAAAAAACTTTCACTGTTTATGCTTAGACACACCCTGTGATTTTTACACCTCTTCTGTCAGCCTACATACTAACTGACCCCGGCCCCTCTGTCAGAAAAGAAAACAGTTTTTTTCCCTTACAAGAAAAAAATTCAGGACCCCAGCTCTATATTATAATGCGGCAGTTAGGTGGGCGATTAGTGTGGGTTTAGAACATAGCAGGCAGTTTGGGTCCAACGCCAAAGAGCTGTAAGTTAGTTCGTATGGTGAACTGATGTCACCTTTTTACATCATTTTACATTACCACCGCCATTTTTCATTAATCATGAAAAGGATTTGAGGAAAAATGATTTGGTCTGAAGGTTAGCTGATCTTCTCAGCACTTTTTCCTTAGCAGGAAGTTAGGAAATGAGGATTGTTCCTCTCACATTAGTACAGTGGCCCTGAAGTCCAAATTACACCAACATCACTGATTGGAGGACGACGTTTGTCCATCCTTTCAATTATGTGTTGTTTGGCAGGAAGCGATACTGAATATCGCTCTGTACTAATCATAAAACTTTTATTAGTCTGCGACATTTTAAACAAACTTAAACGACAAAAATCAAATGCCATAATCCAATCAACAATGTCCCATAATGCCTCTGTTCTCTGGTTTCTTATTGTCTATCTTTTTCTACCATTTTATTTTGATTTATAGAAAATACTTGTTTTCCGAAATGTTTAATTTTCATCTTGCTTCTGGAATTTTGCTCTGAATTATAAACAGTTATTTTTTTTTTAATTGTCAGTATGATCTTTAATGTTTTCCACTACCATAGAACCACTATAGCACCATCTTAAATTTAGTATTTTTTAATCAGAGGTTAGATGGCAGTTACATTAACACAGCACATTTGAACCTTTAAATGCATTTAAGTTTGTAGCATGAAATAAAGTCTTTATAAAAACATGTTTCCTATGCGGATTTTAAGGAATTATGTTGAATATAAAATTCTGACTGGTAAAGTACGGGACTGTTTGAACCTTCACTGTTGTCATCAAAACAAAAAGAACCAAACATGTTATTCAGGATTTGGAGGAATACAATTTTCAGCTCATGCTAAATATTAAATACAGTATTAAAAATAAATAGGAGCCCTAAAAGTCACAGAAAGCATTCAATCAATAAATTAAGAGCTTCAATGAAGCAACACAGCTCAGTGGATGACAGGAAGTGGAAGTGTGCATGGAATGATATTCAGTCATTATTTGTAACCGGAAGGGTTTACTGACCTTCAGACGGTGGGGGCCCGCTCCCGCTGTTTACCCCCTCACCCCTCTTTTCACCTCTTCCTCCATCTGCATTACTTACCCCTGACTTCTGACTCAGCGGCCCCAGACACCAATATTGAGCACTTTTTATCCTGGGCACACTTTTTCCTCATTGGGAACAATACAGCCTGACTGCTGTTATTGATTTTAGCGGATTGTGCTCTGGTAAGCACTCCTTCTTTCGAGCGCCTGCTGCTATATTAAGCAATCGTTTCCCTCTGTAGATGACACCCCTTGCCTACATCCTGCAGCAGTTTGGTTGATTCTAATGGCTCTGACACCACTAAAACTCAACATTGATTGTTGTGAAGGATTTTAAAAAGAATGGACATTGCTAATTAGCTTGTTTTTTGATATTGGTCCAATTTCTTCTTTTTAAGTGACTTGCAACACTGAAGGACATTCATAAATGTGGTGATGAAGGCAGAAGGCTGTGCAGAGTGAAACTCGATAGCCGCCTTTGAAGTCTCCAAATGAAAACCTGAACCAGTGATGTGCCTGGACAGAATCCACTGGCCCACCATTTATTTACATGTCGCTGCTTCTGATGTGATGTGACTAGTTTTCTCTGGCAAGCACCGGGGCCCTCTGAAGTATGTCTCCTTAAATCACTGGGACCTCAGGAGAACAACTGCAAATGATTTCAGATGCGGGGCTGCTTTTCACATCAGTTGTGGCGCATTAGATTCTTGCTACGCTATCTGCTATCTCCTTCCCATGTCGCCCGAGCGTCAATAAATCAGTGTGCTGGGATCGCAGACCAGGGAACATGTGGGGAAAATAACACGGCCTGTAGTCACGCATATTTTAATTTACAAGGGATGTGTTTTGCTGATGATTGGGCCACACATCACAGCCTGCTGCTTTTGAGACGGTGGAAAAATGGCTGACGCGGGGAGCGCTTAAGCAGCAAAACCCAGGAGCATGTGACTCACTGGCATGATCTAATTGGATAGTTTTTGTGTAAGAATATCTGACTTTTTTTAAATGAAAATGTCTGTATTTGATAGGTTAAAAAAAAATGCTTTGACCTTACAGTATCTTCCTTCCAGCAGGACCTTCTTTCTAGCTGGATATAGTCTTCAGCTAGCAATCATTTTGTTGTTTATTTTTTTAAGCAAACAATTCTAATAATTTAAGGTCTAATTGGGAATTTACACCAATATTTTTGTCCATAAAGTTTAAGATAATAAAAAAATAAAAACGTTTTTTTTCCTAAAATTATTAGTAGATAACTGAGCTACTGTGCAATAAAAGTTAGCAAGTATTGTTTATGTAATTGTTTATTTTTTAAATTTAACTTGTTTAAAATAAGTTAATTCAAATTCATATATATATATATATATATATATTTTACCTATTTCAAAGGATTTAGACAATTAAACGTAGAGAATATGGGAAAATATCAGCATAAAGAATTAGCAGGTTGACCTTCAGTCATGTCACGCCTCATAATAAGCACATTTTTTTTTGGTGAAAGATTTAAATTTCTCTACCTAAATTTTTAAAACTATAATATAATTTCTCCATATTTGCGTATTCGGCCCAGCAAATAAGGGGATATTAGTGTATGCATGTATGTGTGTGTGTGTGTATATATATATATATATATATATATATAATTATTTTTTGTTTCTTTCAGAGTTTAGATCGTAGTTTTTTTTTTTGCATAGTTTGGTCGACAGTGTCGCCTATATTTGGGTGTGATTTTATGTAAATGTAGTTTTTTCTCTAAGAAATATCAACTACCTCTAGAGGGCACTGTAGATGTGTGTATCAGTGGTTGCTACAGATGGTAATGCAGAAGAAGAAGCAGCAACCTCAACCAAATTATTCCAAAGTGACGCAGAGGATGAAGAATTAAATGAATTTAGTAATTTGGCACACCTAGTGTGCCCGGCACACTGGTTGAAAAACACTGATCTAAATAATTGTTAATATGTTGCACTAATATACGAGACTCCTTCCATGTTTCATGAGGTAAAAAAAGATCAATGTGTTTTGGCAGTGATGTGTGCATATATGCAGTCTTGTTTTTGACTATTGTTGCCATTTGTCTTTCAAGATGAAATGTCAGTTCTCGTTCATATATTTTGTTAAGTAAATTTCTCTCAAAAGTAAGTGCGACTTAAATAGATATTTTTTCGTCTTTAGAATGTATATTTTTGCAGCAGCGACTTTCTTGCAATCATTTATGATTTAATTGCTCCATATGGAACGTGTGTGACACACAGATCTGCACATATACACAATATGGAAGCTTATGTGTGTATGTGGTGAGCTGAGTGAACCATGATGCATTCATGCGGCGCAGACAGAAAAACAAGTTACAATGAGGCATACATTCATGTAAAAGCCTAGATCCGCTCACCCAGGTGCCCGTCAACATCTCTGAGGGGCAAACTGCCAGATTAAGAGTCTTAATTCAATGTCCATAGATCACAATCTACCTTCTGGCCTGGGTTTTATTGCTTCTCGCTCTGTGTGGAGACAGACATTGCCTTGACGCTCATCTTGTATTCAGAGCTGTAATGGCTTCTTCGAGCCTGCACTGCATAGATTAGCGGCAAAGGCCGAAGGGAAGCTTGACGTTGGCGCAGGCTTTATGAACAGCCATGATAGATTTCAGGCCTGAGCGTCATTAGTGCTTTTGTGCTGCGAATTCAGCAGTAGATTGCCAGAAAATCTTCTCAGCGTGGCTTGATATCCTGTTAGTGAAGTCGTGGCATGGGACAGGCGCACATGTGCAGTGAAGACTAATTTGCTAATAGGAAGTGCAACATATTTGTGTGATTTGCCTCACTTACTTGTTTTTGCCATTTCCTAATAACTGTCGAGGCGATGTGAGAATATGGTGTGGATTCATTTGGTTTCTTCATGGGTTGGTCTTAACCCCTCCCTGCAGTGGGATTTGAATGGAACTGAACTCTCACACATGAACAGCCCTCCTGGGCTCACCTCTGCCAGCCAGTGATTATTATCTGTTTGACAGAAGGGCTGAAGGAAGGCTTTTGAACAGCCCATAAATTGTCATGCAGGCTGCACTGAGATGTGACTAGTTTCACTCCCTCGGCAGCCTGGCATATAACCTCAGTGCCAACCCATTACTCTGTCATTTCCACGTCCAAGTTGAAACACTGGTTTGCAATTAGCAGCATAGATCATTTACATAGTGGCAGGGCTCATTTTCATAGCATTTCTTTGATTATCTGATGAAGAAATTAACCGAGGAATATATTTACATACCAGCCGCCAATGGTAACAGCTTGCTAATTGCCTGTTAGATGATTAATAAGCTTACTGCTAATGAACTGAGCTCTTATTGTTTCAAAGGTGCTCATGTGGCAGAGCTGCGTTTTTTTCCCTCCTTTATTTCTGGCTTAATTACAGCCTTAATTATGTACTTGTTGCATCTGTTTGGAAGTAAATACAATCTAAAAATGGAAATGATAGGATCGCAGTCTTTATCTGTGCATGGCTTGCTGTGGTTAAGAGGCACTTGTCACAGTACAAAATAACAGGCATTCCTTTTCAACATGTCTGCGGATGGAGAGTTTAGCTACCGGGATCAGGACGGCTTTGGTGGGTGTCTCATGTACGCTCATTGGCGACTATATTAGGTACAACTTGCTAGGACTAGGTTGGACCCCCTTTTGCCTCCAGAACTGCTTTAATTCTTGGTGGCATAGATTCAACAAAGTACTGGAAACGTTCCTCAGAGAGTTTGGTCCATTTTGACATGATAGCATCACACAGTTGCTGCAGAATTGTCGGCTGCACATCAATGATGCCAATCTCCACTTCCACCACATCTGAAATGTGATCTATTGGGTTCTGGTGACTGTGGAGACTGTCTGAGTCCAGTGAACTCATTGTCATGTCCAAGAAACCAGTCTGAGATGATAGCAGCTTTATGACATGGAGCCTTATCCTTTTGGAAGTAGCATTAGAAGCAGAACCAGATATGGTCAGCAACTATACTCAGGTTGACTGAGACATTTTAATCAAGCTCAGTTGGTACTAAGGGGCCCAACGTGTGCCAAGAAAATATCCCCCAGACTATGATACCACCACCACCAGCCTGAACCATTGATATAAACCAGGATGGATCCATACTTTCATGTTGTTGACACCAAATTCTGACCCTACAATCCAAATGTTGCTCTACAAATGGAGATTTGTCAGACCAGACAGCATTTTTCCAATCTTTTACTGTCCAGTTTTGGAGATCCTGTGTGAATTGTAGCCTCAGTTTCCTGTTCTTAGCTGACATGAGTGACACCCTGCTGTAGTCCATCTGCCCCAAGGTTGGATGTGTTGTATGTTCAGATGATCTTCTACAGATCTCAGTTGGTCATTTGAGTTGCTGTTGTCTTTCCATCAGTTGAAACCAGTCTGGTCATTCTCCTCTGACATCTGGCATCAATATGACATTTCTGCCCACAGAACTGCTGCTCACTGGATATTTTCTCTTTTTCTGACCATTCTCTATAAACCCTAGAGATGGTTGTGGTTGAAAATCCCAGAAGATTAGCAGTTTCTGACATACTCAGACCAGTCTCTCTGACTCAACAACCATGTCACGTTCAGTCGCTTCAATCACCTTTCTTTCTCATTCTGATGGTCTGTTCTATCTGCAGTAGATCATCTTAACTATGGCTACATGCATGGAGTTGCTGCCGTGTGATTTGCTGATTAGAAATTAAGTTAACGAGCAGTTGGACAGGTGTCGAATCAAGTGACTAGTGAGCGTATTCTATTATATTCAGAGAGACTAGTAGAGTACCATATATTACAACTAAAGTATGATCTCTATGTTTTTCTTTTCTCATCTCTTCATTGCTAATCCTGTTCTTCAGTCTGGTCTGAAACAAAAGCAACAATAAATCAAATCAGGCTTTGAAGACAAAGTACATTTACATAAACACATGTTTAAAAAAACTAAAGAAGTATTTTCTTTTAACTTTTGCAGCAAGACAATGTAAATGCAAATGACTTTGACACAAGTGAATCGGTAAAGCTTCAGGGATGAAGTGGTCAAAAGGTGAAGGAGAATGTTTTTCCATGCCTGGGGCCAAACACAATGAAAAGTTCAGAAAACAAGGCACTGACTAAAACCAGGAAATACATCAGTAGATCAGTGGTAACATTATATCACTGCACTGGATTTCTGTGGCTCAGAGAATAGAATTTAAAATAGTTCTGCCTATTTACAAGTCTCTCTATGACCCAGCTCCAAAGAACATTTCTGGGATGTTGGTCTCTGAGAAGCTCGGGAACGGAAGGGTAGGTGTTCAGCATCGGAATGAAATATGATGAAGCAGCTTTTTAGCTCTTTGCATCTAAATTCTGATGATATTATTTGACGACTTGGGGATGAAAATGTTTTGGATGATTTCTTGATTGCATTTCTTCTCATTTTCCTCCTGCATCTTCCTATAAGTCCTGGAAAGCGAGTGTGTTTTTTATTTCAATCTTCTTGATGATATTTTGTTTGAACACAAATAAGCACATGTGTACATTACTTGTTTGCCCAAATCAACACAACCGCTTTTGCTTGCAAAAGTATCCGTTCACATTGAGCTTTAGCAGCAAAAGTAAGTCAGGGCATTGGTTTGTATCAGTTAGCAGAACTCAACATAAAACATCTTACAGAATGTTGGAGGCTCTTTGGTCAACAAATAGAAAATTTGCTTTGAAGAAGTTCTTGTCTTGTGCACAGAAAACAAACAAAAATATCTTTGTGGAACTATAGAGGGCTCTATTGCATCTCCGATGCAGCTGGTAGATCTTTCAGCATTTGTCACCACACTGTTTCATCACTTAATTGTACAGGTTTGACTGTTCTATGAGTCATTCGGCAGCTAATAGCTGATGGTCTTCTCACCAACATCTCTGCTGCCTGCTGGGATTTTGGAGCTCATTGAAGACCAAGATCATTTCAAAAAAGGTCATCCTCATTCTATCATTAGTGATGCTGTTGTTTATCACTGTAGGTCGTTTATAAACAGTCTGTTTATAAACATGAGAGCATTCATGTGCTCCATTTGTGTCCTCTACTTTCTTTGGTTGAAGGTTATTAGTGTTTCCCCGCCATTTTGCAGTTCAGCTTTTGTGGTTTCCCTGTTTCTACATTTTTTTAGGGTGATTTTGCATGCCTTTTATTGTAACAGCACATACCGTTCTGATTGGCTGTAGAGCATTGCCAGCCGCCAAATTCACATAAATCTTTAATCGTGGGCAGATCTTCGTCTTCATTCAATAATTTCGTTTTATTTTTCAATGAATTCTGAGAATTTAGGCAGAAGATGAAAGTGTAAAAATGATATTTTTCTAAGAAAAATGTAAAGAATTGTACTGCCGTAAAACATAAAAATAAAGAGGACTATTTTCCATATTTTGTCTATCACAGGTTATTTTTAGAATTTAACTACTGTGATAAATAAGGAAACATGTCATTTTTCATTTCAGAACAAATTTTTATTATTTCCCAAGTCCAGTCCCTTCATCAGGCATGACAAAATAAGAAGACATCTTATGTTGTTTTGTTTGACTTAAAGAGCTTTAAAGCTATAATCAGCATTCCCATCCCCAAGTAATATAATTTCAATGTGGGAAAATAGTGAAAAAAATGCACAGTAATTCCTCTTTATACATTGTAGTTGGAGACTAGTGAAACCAAACAGGAATTCTTTTAAGAGGTAATAGTCTACCGATTTGGGGTCAATCAAAACTTGTTAACAAAAATCTCCAAATGTTGTTTAAAAAGGGGTGTGATCTTTCAACAATCTCACTCCTGATTGGAGACAGTGGTCACCATAGAATCGTAGACCCAGGTGGACTCGGAGCGATAACAGCTTATTGACGAAGTCTGGTTTCAACATGGCGACTGAATTAACTTCATTTTGTTGGAACCAGAATCAAGTCATTTTTGATGGGTGATGTCACACTCACTTTGTCCGGTTCTCAAATACAGTCAATGCTTGGAACCAGAGGGTACTTTCCTGTGACAGACTGGAAAAACTGTTCTTAACATTTGAAAAAACAAAGTTGTAATATTACACTAAAAAATGGGTCAAAATTATTTAATGTATTGATGTGTTAAATAGTTTTGGTGAAATGTCTGTAAAACAGAAAGATTTGTTCATCTTTTGTATCCAAAAGAGCAAAATTTAACAAATATCCAATTAGTCCTAACACATGAAAAAGCTGTCTTGGATAATCTATTTTCTTAAAACCTTCCTTAAATCAATCAGGCCAACTATTATACTGTCTGATTTTAATATAAAGGTATACACATTTGTGAAAGATCTATGTTACTGAATTATTTGGGTTTTTAGAAAGAGAATGTTTTATGTGCCAGTGATAGTAGCACGCAAGATTTTCTAAAACTGTAACAAGGATTTGTACACGTTTTATTTGTCTAACACCGCAATATATTCAAATAGTCTTTGTAATTGTGATTATGTGTGCAGTTAAAGGTTGTTTAGTCTTTTCAGCTCTTCTGTTGTCGTTTTGGAGAATTTTTGGGTGATTGTGATGCAGATTCCAGGAAATCTCCTAAAACTCTCAGATGCAAAACATCTTCTGTTTTGTCCCTTGTGTTGTTCCAGAATTTTGAGCTCTAAGTAGAAGTGGATCTGCATACTCAAACACATTTTGGCATGTTACAATGAAGTCCCCCCCCCCTTCGATATGTATCCAGATAGAGAACAGTACTATGGTACTTCCTATTTGTGTCTTTCTAGTTAACAGTTAAATAAGTGGCGGAGATTTCCATGGACCACAACACTCTCAGTGCAGCGAGTGATTAGCGCTCCAGTGTGTCCTGGAACCTGCTGCTGTTGTTTATTTAATTGTCCCCGTGATGCCGCCGCCATGGTCTATTTATTTTGTTGCTTATCTAACACAAAAGGCAAGGTTCAACTTTAGTGGAGGTTCATGCAATATTGAGCAGAGCAGAAGGCTGAGCTCCTGAACTCTGCACAAAACTCAGTGTGCACTCTCTGTCTGTGTGGATGTGTGTGAGTGTTTAGCATGTTTGCACAGTGCCAACCCTGAGAATAACAAAACTTTCAGCCGATGAATAATTTTCTGTGTTTATGCCGTTTTTGCCCCCCCCGAGTCGCCTTTTTTTCCCTCCCCTCTGGCACTTTTGACGTTCTTCATGCAGATTTCTTGCCTACATCTCCAACCGTTGTCTGTGCTTCTGCTGCATGATCACTTGTAAACTCCTCCAAAACATTTAAATACGTTCTTTTTTTTTTAAACATGTTTTGCTGTCTGCCTTGACAACATCGCCGTGCAAGAAAGTAAAAGCGAAACCCAGCAAAGCGCTGTCAGACGCAGGCAAATATACATAATATATAAACCACAATAGATGTCTTTTCTTAGGAAAAGTGGGTTCTCAGAAGCCTCACTGAAATATCGTCAGGATGCACTTGAATTTTCAGCCCTTGCTTTCAGGTTTACCAGCCCCTCAGGGCAAGTGTTTATTCCTGTTCCTACAGAGAAACATTAATGATTCACTCATTTACAGAATTGCTCTGATTACAGCAGCTGCTGTATTATAAATTGTTTATGGCGTCTGCACAACAGCTGTTAGGAAGAGCAACACAGTTAACAGGTACATTTCCACGTTTATGTTGGAGCTGCTTTTCCTCCAATAATGATCCCACAGAGGAGACTTGACAACTCCAGGGAAAGAATCGCACAATTCACTTGGCTGAAGTAGAATATCAGCACCTGCAGCTTGTCTCCTACAGGTTTTCAGTCAATGCAAGGTCAGGTCAGGTCAGGTCAGAGTTGCTGTTTGGGGATTTTTTTTTCTTCATATATATGTATGCAGTGCATAAAATGACCTCTCTGTCCATTGTGGTGATCTTTCACACTGGAGCTACGTTCACATCGCCCTCGGCAACATATTGTAGTGATGGTTATTACAAGATTGAGGCTTCTGTGAAAGCAAGGAATTGTGGGATATCATTCCCTTTGCCTGTCTGGGTGGATTGGGGTTTTTTTGTCTGTGATTTGTTGTCTGGCTGTTTTGCTCTAGTTGCCCTCCACTGTTTCATTCTGCACCATGAAGGAGAGGGAGGGAGAGGATGATTAGCCTCCCTAGGTTATAAAACTTGTGGTTCCAAAATAAAAAGCCAGAGTTCATCATAACTAATCTCTAAGCCTCCATATTTGTAGCAACGCTACAACATGTGGGAGCAGCTACTTCCAATGACAGCTCAATGTAATTGTGCATGAATGCACATTCCAGACCACCGTGTTCATAACTTTACTATTATTCACGTGAAGCTACTTAAGTTTTAACAACCGTTTTTGCGCTTTACATACACAACGCATGACCATTGAACACACTTCAAAGGTTAAGTCTTTGACCAATCAGGGAATGGTGGTGCCGTATGGATGATTTTCCTCTTAATTAACAGAGGAGACATTAATAGTTGTGGTTTTGCCAGAATTATATGACAGCAGGGTGATGTTCAAACACCTTCAGTCCTCACTATATGGTGCGTTTGCCATTTTGTAGTGCTGTTCTAATCTACAATTCCAAAGTCAAGTGCCTTAGAAATTTCCCAGAAGTCTGAGAAAACCAGTGTGCATCAATGCTAACATTATCAAGTACAGTCCACAATGCATTGTGGTTTAACAATTTTTGTGGGAAACATTAAGATTTTCAACATCTGAACACTGGATTCATAAATATACATCGTGTTTAGTGAGCGTGGTGTCCAAACTGCTTTGAAAATTCAAGGCCTCAGACAGTCCTGAACTATATAGTTATTTTAGTTGTTAGGGATTAGGGTGGGAATTTGAACATAGCCCAAGTCGTTTGTATATTGGAATAGAGCTGTGAAAGAAAAAAAAAGCATTTGCAGTGCTTTGACACTCCGCACCAAGCCTGTTCCAACTGTAGGTGGCGGACATGCGCTAGTAAACAGTAGAAAAAGAAGAAGAAAAAGCTGTTCATCTATCACAGGTATTGCTATATATCAAGTGTTTAAAATGTTTAGTATTATTTTTTCTTTGAAGATTACAGATATATATTATTTAACATTTAGCTATCTTTGGCTTTCTGAAAAACCATAAAACTTTACGTTTAGGCTGTGATTGTCCCACTTTCTCTGTCAGCCCACAGACCGACCCCGACCCATCATCAGAGAAGAAAACAGTTATGTGGCCAGCTTTTAGTGAGCAAAGTGTTCTGATTGGTCGATAAGGAACTGTGAGATCTTTATTATAGGATGGGACCACACCATTCAGAGCCTTAAAGTTAACAGGAGGATTTTGAACTGGACTCTGGATTCAACTGGGAGGCAGTGAAGTGAAGCTAACACAGGAGTGTTGTGTTCTCTAATTTTAATAAAACAATCAATACTAAATCCTTCTTAAATGTCATACAATTCTTTTACATTTTCATTTTACTAGAATTCAGTAGGGATGCAACAATTCCCTTTTGCAACTATTTGGTTCAGTGGTGTAACACACGGTTTGGTCTTTTGATCCAGAATTATGCATACAGGACAGATGATGCGAGTTTTTTTTTACAAATCTTTTATGTTTTGTTTTCATCAAATACGTTGGTTTGATTGATGGTCAAACATCTACATTTCCTTGTGTTTGATTCCATAGTGCATTGTTTTCTGTTGTTCCGGAGAAATGAAACATATCAATACACTTTCATACTCCCATGCGAAAGTCTAATGAGGTTTAAAAGAAAAGCAGTGAGTGAATTACCACTGATTTGTGCAGCAAATATGAAGTTAGATTTCGAGTTTTCTTGAAGGTTTCTACAAATGTTTTTTCTCCTGGAATCTGTGTCTGAAAAATTTGTGTCAGGAAGAAGATAAATGTTAGGATCTAACCTTTGATGGACTCGTTGTTGGTCATAAACTTTGCTGTGATGGGGGAGAGGGGTCAGAGGTTGGATAATTGCCTCATGATGTTTGTAATTGTAGACGTAGTTCTGAGTGGCTTTATTGTTGCCAGAAGTGTCTTAAGTGAAGCGTACCCCCGTCAGACGAAGGACTCTACGCAGTCACAGACGCTCCAACACCGATTGATCAAAGAAGGCAGAAAGTCCCACACAGATGGTGAGTAACCTGGAACAATGAGCCATCTCATATAGTGTATCTGCAAGAAAACCCATAAAAGCTGCCTCAGATTCTTAATTGCAATTGATCATGGGGAAATGTTGGAAAACTACTTTATTGATGACCTAGATTTAGGAAGAAAACTCAACAAAGGACCTTAAAAATACTTGTTAGATCTAAGGACAGCTTGGTTAAACTTGGTCCATACTTTACCCACAATACATCTTGCAAAATCTTTTATGTATTTTTTAAAATTTTGAGCCAAACTAAAAGAAATATATTTTCTAAATATTTAAATCAGAAAGTAATTTCTCCTCAAATGATGAGTAAATGAGTTTTGTTAACGTGGCATTGTGACCGTGTCAGACAATCTTCTCCATGATCTATACAGAATGCTTTCAGGTTGCCAGATCGTGATCAGGTCCTTTTTTCACACTGACATATTAACATATTTTTTTATCCTATAATATTTGGACTTATTTTTCTATGAATGTTTGAATTTTGAGAGTTTTAAAAGTTTGAACATGCTTTTAGAAAACGTGTGCAGTGAGGAGTTAAAAGCATCTGTGATCATATTTTGTGGATTTCACTCATCACTAGGGTTCCATACTAAACCTGCAATGGAACGAGAGAACGCTTGAGATAGTGCAGAACTGAATCAAAATGAAGCTCAAATTTGGTCTAAAGCAGGGGTGTCCAAATCCTGGCCTCAAGGGTCATTGTCCTACATGTTTTCCAACCAACCTACCATTAAAGGTCCTTTTTTGGACCAATACATCTGATTACACCTGAATACACCAAAGTTTAAAGAGTGTGTGCTATTATTTGTCACCAGCTAGTAAATCTTCTGAAGGACATGGTCATTTAAAAAAATACATTAAAGAAATAATTTTCTCTAAACTTCTTATTGTCTTCCTTAATATAAACCAGTGTAAGCAAACTGTGAAGCTACAATACCTGTGTTTATATTTGAACACTTTTTAATCTTCCAGAAGGGATGTGGTTCAAAATCTTCTTAATCTTTCTGTATCCAAACCCAAGAATCCCCTGTTGTTTTCAGCCTTAGCTGTAAACACCAGGAAGACAGACCACCAAAGAGGACTCTAGTCAGCTAAACCCCCTATTTTTCCATTAACCCTCCAAACCAGCCTCCGGTTTATTTACTGTCAAACAAAGCTTAAAAAAAAAGATGCAGACTGTTAGACCATGCTTTCCTAATGCCTTACATCATTAGCTGCAAGGATCCAAATGATAGCATGTGTTAATACTTGTTCTACAGCACTTATAACTGCAATCAGTGCTGAGATGTAACTGCATCCCCATGCAGGTGTTTTCACTTATCCAGGCTGATTACATCTCTTGATGTGTCCCAGGACCCAAATGAGTCTCCCAACTCGCATACTTTTATTCTGTCTTTTCTCTTTTTTTTAAGAAGACTTGTCATAGCAGGTAAGGCGCAATGTGACTAATAACATTTATCATGACATGTCTTTGTTTTCTCAGTAAGCTAAGCAGCATACGTCTTAACACTTGTCACAGCAAATACAGTGCAGCTGAAGCAAATATTAACAATGGCTCCATTCCACGAAGTATCCCAGTGAGTCATCCCAGTGAGACGGCAATCACAACAACGGACTTAAAGGAAAAAGTCACACCTCTTCTCTTTCTGTCTGTTTTTAAAGAAATAATAATACACATCTTAAATATTTGCTAGAGATTTTCTTGTTTGTCAGTTGCACGGAAATTAAAGTTAAACAGAGGTGAAACCCTCTGCTCTTCAAGGAATTTGTTGTTGTAAAATAGGTTTTAAGCAGTCAAAAAATATGTTTTTTGATTAACGTTGTGACTGGTAATGACTGTACAGATTAGAGCACTGCATACTTATATCCTCCTAATTAGAAACATCTGCCAAGAACGAATTTAAATCTTTAAAACAAAAAAACAAAACAAAAAATCTTCTAACCAAATGTTAATCGCTGCTGTGCTAAACCACATCTATGATGCTCTCTGTGGTTAAACCTCAAACAGTCATTTGTCTGCTTTAGTATTAATTGGCTGCTGGAGGCTCAATTATATATTAGAATCTGTGAACACATTCTAGTTATACATTTACTGGGAGAAAGCTCAAAAAAACGATGAGTTGGGCTCCCCCAGAACCAATATGTGATGTGGAGGGGGTCCTTACCCGTGCGTCTATATATGACGATGTGACATATTAAGAAAAAGCTTGGAGAAGATTTGTCAGATTTGTATCGCTGTAATATTTTGCATCAAGCCTTCTCCAACTGCATGTTAAAGAATGCTCGTTTAGCGTGTTCTTGGACACACATCACAAACGTATGTAGCATAAGGGGAGAACTGACATTGCTGTGGTCAGAAAGGGAAACAAACGTGTAATGGCATTCCGATGCGTTTACCCCAACTCTGGTTACCCACAGAACTGTCAAACGTCCTATAATTCAAGCAAACGGCTTCAGACGAAGCTATGTTTTTATTAAGTGTCACGAGGGAGACACTTCTAAATCTTTCTCTGTTCATTCCCCTTCAGATTGTTGTGAAATCAGGAGGATTCAAGATCCCCACACTTCAGCGCCTCGACAGCCACTTCTAGAAATCGCAAAGATTACAACTTTGTCCGGAGTTTGCCGTTCCATTAATCTCCTCAGAACCGTGGAACCTCCTTGGTACGTGCGCGCCCCTGTTTGCAGCGCAGATTGAGACGTCGTCTCGGTGTTCCTGGATGCAGCTCTGTCATGTGTGAAGTGGTGCTCAGCAGACTCCCAAGTTAGGAAGCATTCAGCACTCTTGAGGCCTGAGGAGTCATAAACGCTGTCATGTCGCTTCTGGAATTAGTGCACTTACACAGATGTCAGATGTGCAGAGTATCTCCATTAAGCAGCGGACAATTATATCAGCTACCCAGCAGAGGACACAGGCTGCAGCTGTAAACCCATTACTTTGATTTGCTCTCGGAAGAAAGAGTGAGCAGGAAAGGTAAAGGAACAGAGGGAGGGTACATTAGATGATTATCAGTCAGAACCGTAAGTGCCACCTTCTGGCTCCTCTGCAAAGGTTCGTGTGCTTGTGTGTGTCGGTTGTGGTTTCAACTGGCTCGTCTCCAGGCCCTCTGCCCTTGCCTGATGACAAACCTAAGGGGGCTGAGCAGGTAATGGCTTTGCGGCGCATGCTTATTCATCCAAAATCCTTCACTTAAAGGACGAAGAAGATTAAATCCTACTCAGGAGCACCACTTCCTATAAACTCGCTGACCTCTGCTGATTGCCTCATCAATACCGAGCCTCCTTGCTGCGTTGGGAGCCAAACAATCCCGCGCAGCAAAGCGCCAGTTCACCTTTGTCCAACATAGACCAATCTATTTTAGGAAAATTTCAAAGGACTGTAGAGCTAAAGAATATATATATAAGTTGCTCCGGAGTATAATGTTGGTATCACACTGCCAGCGGAGGCGCTGCGAAGTGGCGTGGAACAGAGTTGCACTTCCATTCGGGACCCTTGTTAACCTATGATGTAGTTCACACCAGACGCGAAGCACCATGGTCCTGCGTGGCCGGCTTGCGGCGTGCAACAATTGTTTCAGCATCAGGTCTATTTTTTGAACTGGCCGCGAGTCATCCGTGTCAATCTTGGCAAGAAGTTACACACGAGAAAATCCAGTCAATTTTCCAAATATGACTCATTTTTTCTAATAAAATTCCGCAATTGAAAAATCCAATAATATTTTTTATCTAAACAGAGTTTAGAGATGAAAATAAACAGACAACACACAAATAACACAGTTGGGTGTCTGATCGCTGGTTTGCAACTCAGAGGTTGGGGAGCTCTGATTTAATGGGGTCAAAAATCAACGACACCCAGAACATCAACCCCGTGTCAATATGTGATTTGGGAATGAAAATGTGCTGCTTTAGGAAGATTTTAGCATTTTTTCATTACTGAAGTACCAAAATTGGCACAGATTAGGAACCGAATCCAAAGAACCGGAACTAGAATAAAACCCAATTGCTGCCCAACCCAACTGCTGAGCAGAAGCACCTGTCGACCATTGCGGAAAAATACGTGTCTGGTGTAAACTTGAGGTTAAGATACCGCACGCACTCTGCCCACACACCACCCGCACACCGCCTTGTAGCACTTCTGAGTCCAGTGTGAACCAGGTGTAAGTCACACTTTTAGAAAAAAAGTGTAACGCTTCTGTTGAAACCCACCAAGTCCAGTGAAAGGCTGCATTCAAACTGATATTGAGAATCAAATTTGATGCTCAATGTTTGTCCTGAAATGCGTTCATAAACTAGATGGTCCCATCATGGAGGAGCTACCGTCACGGTCTTAGCCTCATTGCGACATGGAAACATTGACAGTGTGTCTCATTTACAATCCAAGGAAGATACGGCTAAAGTTAGGGGATCAGGTTTATTCATTTTCTATCAAAGCATCAGTAAACATGTCTAGGTTCATGAGATCATTCAGTCTTTTTTTTTTAAGGTGATCTTGAACTTTTTAACGCAGTAGGTGCATCTGAGTGATGGCGCTTTCAGCAGTACTTCCATGTCTCTATAACCCAGTTTGATGACTTGTCACCCATTAGTCCAAGGAAGGAAAGAATAAAAACAAGAACAATCAATCTTAAAGAAGAAAAACATCATAAAGTTCAGCAGGAGAACGATCAGATCCTCCTCCATGTTTGTTTTGGACTTCTTTTGTATTGCTGTCTGTAGCAAACACTAAAGCACTCACCTACAGGCCTTCTTGTGGTTTGTTAGTGAGAAACAACTACTAACTGGTTGTTATTGGGAAAGTAAAGAACATATGAGCCAATATTTTTATTTTAAAACAAAATATAGGCCGCTCCTGAGTGTAAACTAAAGTCCTGGCCAAGTAAACTTATTGATTTCCTGTTAC
Organism: Oryzias javanicus; assembly: GCA_003999625.1. Taxonomy (NCBI): domain Eukaryota; kingdom Metazoa; phylum Chordata; class Actinopteri; order Beloniformes; family Adrianichthyidae; genus Oryzias; species Oryzias javanicus. The sequence continues at coordinate 11,776,978 of CM012439.1, read as the reverse complement.
TAAAGAGCAACCAGTCATTAGTGGGAAAATAACAAATATATGTCTTAAAAAACAGAAGTTGTTGGCAGTGTAGGGTTAAGATGATGATGCAGTTTTCAGAAAAGGAAATGGAAAGATTATCTCTCTGTGGGTTCTTCTAGGAGTGTGAAAGTCACTCTGTGGGGTTTCTGCTCTCTGCTTGTTGTCTCCATTTATTTATTGTGATGATTGACTGCAGGATCCATTTGTGTTGCAGCTGTTTGACCAAAGCAGACAAGAAGGTCAAAGTCACTCTGTGCATAATACTTTAGATGAATTTGTTCTTGTGCACTGCATTTCGGTCCTAGCAGGAAAGAGGTTTTTTGTCACAGAAACACACACCTCCTCGCCGTGTTGGGATCCTGTCCTTGGGAAATGAGGACTACAGCAAACTGCGATGGACCTGCGCGCTCTCCTGCATGCTCTGCAGTCCCTTGACAGCTGCTGAACCAACCAGGGTTTTCAAAGAAAAGACATCCCAGCACAAGCAAACAAGGAAATAGCTTGGTGACTGTCAAACTTGAAAATAATGGAAAAATCACTCTTTCAATTTAGCTGTTTGTGGGTTTTCTCCTCCCTACTGAGAGTTATTTATGGCTCAAAGCACAGTGAGACGGACAAAGGATCACTGAAAAGTAGAAGCAAGTTATAAACGAAAAAGCAGCAACATCCTGCTTGTGGATATATATATATATTTTTGTATTTAAAAAAGGCACTTGATGCCAATGGGAAAATCTACACTCACTTCAATGAAGAGGACTGATCATGCCTGCAAATATTAAGCAATCAAGCTTTTCTGTTAGAGAACTCTAAATGAACAAAAGCCTGCTAATCAAATTAGTATACTTCTAATGTGTGTCTTTTCATATGCCTTATTAGTAATTTTAGATAATAGAGGAAAACTACGACACTTGTGTCACTGAATGGTGAATTTTTATTTTAGAAATTTGACCCACTATGATCATTTTTGATCACTTGTAAAAGTGTTCAGGATTTTTCTGTTTTTAGCTAAAATAAGAAAAAATAAAAACGTTGTTGTCTACTTGGACATAGTTTCTCAGAGCAGCATGAGTTCACTTTTGAGATCTTGTCCAACCTGTTGTCCAGTTGCAGACCCAGGTACTTGTATCTGGGGACCACCTCCACCCCCACTGATAGAGTCAAAAGTCCAGGACGATTTCTTTTGTTTTGAAAATGTTGAGGTGAAGCATGTTCTTTTAGCTTCATTCCACGAAGGTCTTCTCCAGATTCCTGTACTCCCCTTCCTCACCCTCTTTAATGCATGCTACCACTTCCGTATCATCTGAGAATTTCTGTAAGTAACATGTATCAGAGTTATAGCAAAAATCAGAAGTGAAGAGAGTGAAAAGAAGAGGTGAGAGAACAGTTACCTGTGGAGCACCAATGCTGATGGTGACCACTGATGACACAGTTCTCCCATTTTGTGGGAGGTGAGAGCAACTGGCCAAAATCACTTGGGTCCCGTGCACCACACTCCTTTGGAACAGGGATCAAACAAGACTTTGTCCATGGTGAAGGAATTTTTCCTAAACAAAAACTGAGTTTGAAGACCTGCTGGAATGGTTCTCTCAGTTCAGTAGCACAGGTCCTCAGCAGCTTTGAAGACACCTGATCAGGTCCAAAAGGCTTGCTGGGATGAAGACTTCGTAGCTCTCTCTTCACCTGGTCTGTACTAATGGGTGGAGGCTGGAGGGGGGGAATCGAGCTGTGGATCGGGAGTACTGGACAGTGGAGGCAGAAGATGAGGGTTAACAGGCTGAGTTGGGGGTTGGCTGTTGAGAGCTGGAGGTAGCAGGGGAGGGACTGAAATCCTTTTTTCTGTTCAGGACAGCTTTTACTTCCCTGGTAATCCAAGGTTTGTTGTTGGCAAAGCATTTGACTGACCAGACAGGAACCACTATGTCCACTTAGAAATTAAGGTAATCCGTCATACACTCCACAGCCCCCTCAATGTTATCTCCATGTGATCCCACCAGCAGATAACAATCTGTAGTAGCAAAGCAGTCTTTCAGGGCTTCCTCTGCTCCTGTAGACCACTCTCTGAGTTGGCGAACTGTTACCGTCTGCCTTTTCACAATTGCTGTGCATGAGGGTCGCAAAAAAAAGAACCAAATTGTGATCAGTTTTTCCAAGGGGGTAATGGGGTGGGGGGAATAGAGCAGGTCCAATATTTTATTATTTCTTGTGGGACAAAGTACATATTGGTGAAAAGCTGCAAGCGTGGAGTCCAAAGTAACATGATTGAAGTCGCCAGATATGAAGATGAGTGCTTCTGGGGGCTGGGTTTGTAGAGCTGTTGTGATGTTATAGATGGAGCCGCATACTCCCTCGGTTTCAGCTTTTGGCGGGATGTAAACACACACAACGGTGATGTGTGAGAACTCACATGTAGGGGCGGATGCTAACCGCTAGCAGCTCAAGGTTGAATGATCATGTTATACTTTTGTTGTCAAATGTCCCGGGTTGCACCACCTCTGGTTGACATAGAAGACGATGCCCCCGCCCTTGCTTTTCCGCTGGCGACTGAGTCCCTATCGGCTCTGACACAGGTAAAACCAGGCAGCCCCACAGTGTTATCCGGTACGATTGTTTAGCCATGTTCGGTAAAGATGAGGAGACTGCCTTCTCTGCAGATCTTCTGGTCAATGAGGAGTGCTCTCAGCTCATCGGTGTTGTTGGAGATTTAATTGACGTTTCCCATTACAATCAAAGGAATAGCTGGTTTGAAACTTCTTCGGATGGCGTCTTTAGCTTTCCGTTTATCCTTGGTTCTCCTACCGGCTCGACATCCGCGGTAACTTCGAATCAGATCGTGAAATTCAGCTCCTGAGTTTCTCTTCATCAAACGCATTTGCTTATAGTAGACTGATAAATGAATGCTGTTAAGCTTTTTTTTTTTTACCTGACTAACTCACATAAAAGACAGAGAACAGCAGACACGCAGCCGATCACGCAGGCATGTAAGTCCATGAGAGCTTTCTGTTTATATGCTCTCCAACTAATTTACAGCCCCTCTAGCCCCCAACCCAACACTACCTGTGTCTTTTAAAATGTATTTGTAATGTATTTATCTATATCTGTGTATTTGAAATTCATTTCAATAACAATGACAATTAGTTGCTAGCAGATTGTTAGAAGATAGAAGCTGGGGAAAGTTGTTGCACTGGGGTTCTTTCCTCTATTTTTATCTACTTCTCCTCTCCACTTTGTTTTTCATTTTGTTCTCCACCCCTCTATTTGGTGCAGAGCCATTCATTTGTTGTCCCTCTTTTCCACTCCCCTCCAGGGGAGCTGGAGAGATTTCAGATTTCTGGTGGATCATCTGTGCTCCTGTTCTTGACAGTGGACCTCGCCTCTGGCTCGTCTCGCGCCCCCAGCTGTCCTTCTGTTTCACCTGGATGAAGCCCATCTGCTACACTATTCACACATGTAGTTGTAGAGTTAGATAAGCTAATTCTTCAAATACAGTCCTATTACAACAGCTGTCCATCCTGGGAGAGGACCCCTCCTTTTTATTCCCCAAATTCAAATTTTTTAGGGGAGTTTTCCCTCACCAAGAAGAAGGGTCTAAGGGTAGGGATAACCAGTTTAGTTTAGTCTGTTTAGTTAAGTTTAGTTTAGCAATCAGCTATTGTTCATATATTAAATGTTTTGATGTTTATGGACAATTCCCAGTGTGAAGCCCAACAAGACTATTGTGTTGTGATATTGGACTATATAAATAAAACTGAAATGAATTGAATTTATTTGACTCTGTGTTTTTCTTTTTTTGTTTTACTGTTTATTATTTGTGTTTAGAGTTATTTAAACCCAATAAAGTTATTTAAAGATTAAAAAATAGGTTGAGCAAAATTGGAGCTAATCAGCCATACAGTTTTGATCCAGATTCCAGTTCAGTCGAGGAAAACAAAGCATTATGGATGTGTTTGTCTGTAAGTGAATGTATCAGAATAGCATGGAGCAAGAGAGTTATGGCCCATCCAGTGTAATTTTTTTCATACCAAACATGATTTAACAGCAGCAAACAGCCTTTTCTCATCTGTTCCTGATTCACAAAAATTTAAATAAAGATATTCTCAGAAATGTAATATTACACTTAGTTTTCTTTATGTCCTCCATCATCAGAAAAATATCACAAAAACATATTAAAACACCAAAAATACAATTTGCATCAGGTCTTTAAGGCAAAAATACCTAATGTTTTTGTAACAGATCAGAAATACCAGCTTGTTATATTTTTAAGGTAAATCTTTTAGGTTTATCTTGCAGAGAAATTTCAGAATTAAATAGTTTCAGTTTAATGACGTGATATGCAATCTTCTCTCAGCCTGGAAACCATAAGCTTGATTACCGATTACCAGTTTATTGACAAGGATTTTGCTCTGTGGTTTACCTGCCAAAGGCGCTCGCCTAACTGAGGAAATTCCTTCTCTCAAATGAGAGCTCGCTGCTGCATTTCCATCGTTTTTAATTCCTGCTGTCACCTTGAGCCTGGTGTAATCAGATCTTTGCCCATGATAGTAAATTTGCTGAAAAGTGGGGCATTTAAATTTAGCAACAGCAAATGTTTTTGTCAGTTTTCAGAGTTTAATAGCTGAGATACAAATGATGCAATTATTTCAACATTTCTATGGCTGTCAGCATGGCAGCAATCTGTTGTGGCAGGCAAAGCAAAAAAAAAAAAACAGAAAAATGAAACAATATATTCAGATCATTTATCTCCGTTTATCACTTCATTCCCTCCTTTTCCAGTGGTGGCATTTCGTTTCCATTTAGCAGCTGTGCTCTCTGACAGCCTCGGTCTTCGGGAGCAAGCTTTTCTCACTTTGTAAGTGTTATTAAGCAGGAACCACTTCATCCCCGAGTTTATTAGCGACCTCCTAACATCTCGTGTGTTTCTCTGATAAAACAGGCATTCCAGGTCATGATGACAGTTATTGGTGGCCTGTCAGAGCTGCAGTCTGATGGAAGGCAGCAGTGACAGAGAGATTCAACAGAACAGTATTGATTCACGGAGGTGCTCTATTGATCCAGAACCTTTTCTCTCCCTGCAGTTTGCTAATTACAAGCCTATTAGGGGGATAGGTTCAGCCGCCTCTGTCAGTTTCCAATGCCAGGATGTAGAAGTGGATCATTGCCTCTTCACTTATTGGGATTTTTTATACTATTTTCATCGCAATCCCACTCCCAACTCATCATGTACTATACAGACGTATAGTTTAGGCTCCTTCTGCATTGTTTTTTTATGTTTTGGGTGTTCCAAACTCGTCCTTTTATGACGTGCTGGCTGTTACCACTTAATTAGTGTTCCTTCGTGCCACAAACTGGTACCAGTCTTGGTACCGGGCCACAGACAGGAAAAAATGCATATGCTAATCAGGGGCCCTCAACCCTCGGGACGTGGTACAGGTACCCTGTATCAGTGCCCTTAACCCTGTACCCCGTCCCAAGGGTTAAGGACTCATGATTTAATGGGAATCGCCAGCATGTCAAAAACAAAGAGTTGGGGACAACCAAAACATCAAAAAGTGATGCAGAGGGGGCTCAAACCATACGACCATATGTGACGAGCTGGGAGTGAGAATACGTAGCTGTTTTCATGTTGGGATTTTTGGGTTTCTGGTCTAAAACAAGAAGAAAACCAAGATAAACATTTCTGACTTCACTTTACTTCAGGACAGAAGTCAGTCTTGCTTCACCGGTTATCTCAGTAGCTTTCATCCCTTTAACACCAGAGGTTTAGCTCCAGTCTTTAAATTCTTTGGACTACTATAAGTCTTCCACCATTTTACAACATTAACATATGTCCAGCGGGTTCTGATGTTGAGAAAAGCAGCCTCCCACTGATATGCAACACTTTACATTAGTAATGTGTTGCATTTCAGTGCAAAGGCAATTTGAAAAAGAAAGTGACTATTCACCTGTATTTTTCTAAATCCATACGGCCAGTGCTGAACTTTTCCTTGATCAAACGGACCCAGAGGAAAAGTTAAGGTTAGGATTATGCTAGAGTTAGTGTTAAACCACCAAATGGTTCCTGTTTCTGCAGTTCACTGCTCTTCCAGGGGATGGACCAAATGCGGAGAACACATCTCACACACCTAGGGGCGTGACGGCTATTGGGACTTGAACTTGAAGTTTTATTTAAATAGGGCAACCAACAACGAAATTCGGCCTTGGACGCACTTAAAATATGTGTGAGGCAAAGCAGCAATGTGCATCATGGCTGCATGTATTATGTCTGGCCAACATTTAATTTCTATGATTTTTTTTGTAAATACATGTGAATAAGATCAGCCTTTGAAAAAACACCTGTCAGAATCAGTAGATTCAAGGCTGATTGCATTAACAGTTAGAGTTGTTGTAGTTCAGAGAGCGTGTTGGGGTCTCAGGTTGAACATTAGCTGGGTGTATTACAGGGTTTGTAATTCAAGGTTTGGTTCTTTGTTTTGTTAGGTAAATCATGCCAATTATTTAGAAAATGACAGTAATACTAAGTAAACAGTATATTTTTCTTTATTTTCTTATAGAGGGGGACGAGCCAGTTGGTTGTTTTTATTGTCAGGGTGTGGCAGTTTTACCACACTAGACTGGGTGATCCATCAATTACCAACTACCAACTAGTCTTAAACTTAAACAAAGAGGAAGAAACTGACAAAATCCATTTTATTGACCATCTACTGAAGAGGATGAGAAGATCAAGAGCACCTTGAAAAGCTTTTTTACTACTTGGATGTTTTGTGATTTCTCTTTCAAGTCAGGAGGAATTAGACCTGCCAGCTTCTCTGAAAAGAGAAGCATCTGATCGAGGGAACCTGTTGGCAGACAAGATGGCAGATGAAAATCCTTAGCTGGAAGTAGGAACCAGAACACCACTGAAACATTCATGTTTTTGGTTAAAAAAAAAAGAAAAATGCTAGTATATCCGGCGACTCAAACTGTTATGTTCTTTTGTGTTTTAAGGTATGAACCTTTAATACCTGAGGAGTCTCTGTAACTCTTTACACAAGCAACGTTAATGAACTGATTTGCAGAGAAAAGTGGTTTAACACTGGTAAGCAACACTTTTCTCAGATATGCAACATGCTATTAATTTTTTTAAAATGTTATATTGGTGCAAAGCTGCTTTTCTCCATGTCAGAATAAGCTGATTCATGTTGATCTCATGAAGTTAACTGCGGTCAAACATAAACACTGGTCTCCAATGTAGAAGTCTTAAAAATTTAACACATCTGAACACAATCCTTTTTGAAATGAATAAAGTTTTTACCTTCTTTTGACATATTTTAAGCCAATCCTGAACACTAAACTGTTTGTTTGTTTATTTAAATGAAAAAGTTTGAATAAAAGTGGCTTCTACTCTGAAATCTTGTCTAGTGATTTTCTGCGGCCAAATTGTCTGCAACCAGGTCCTCTAGATCTGATCTGCTGTGTAAGGTCAACAACAAAGATGTAACATTGTTGTTTAAACTGCAAGTGTTCAGGTAAACTCACATTTTTAAGCTAAAAACAGAAAAAAGGCTTAAAATGTTTAATTGCATTTTGTCTTTATAGGAAACGCTTTTAGTTGAGATCCCTCATGAATTTCTGGTGTATCTATTTGGACTTAAAGAAGTGGGTTTAGAGGTTGTGCTTCATAAATAGGGTTATTACTCCCACAGTGCGCATATTTTTTTCCCATAACTCTTTGAGTTTTTGCCCCACAGGAACTACACAAACATGGACGAAGTCTTTCGATGTGATCAGATATTTGATCTGATGTGTACAGAAGTATTGAAGCATGTGTTTGCTGTTCTCTCTGTATGTTGACATATTAGGATTATTGCTTGAGGTTTCACCAATCTTTTATATGAATATCAATGCATGATACAGCCAAGTTCCCCTCCCTGATTTTGGTATGCTGGATAATAGGATTGGACCTTTAAAAGCCTGCATAGAGTCTCCTAAAGTAATTATGTCTAAGGTTGTCCCACCGGCGGGACAGTCGTGAAGAAAAGGGCAAGAATACATTCTGCTGTAAAAATTGATTGGGTTCACTCTCCTTTAATCCCCTTTTTTTAAAATGAAGGGCCTCCATCCTGCTTGATCTTGCCAATTCATATGGTTCAGGTCGGATTTGGTGAGCCACTATTTTGGACCTCCTTGTGATGAGCCATGAAGACTTCAACAGTAGCCATTTGTTTTCAAAGCGGCTGAACGTTTCTCTTTTTTGTGAATAAATAGGATCATTAATATACATGAGTTTGCTTATGAACAGTTCTCTCCACAGGACCCCTCAGCTGCTGCTGCATCCTCAACTCTACTGCACTTCACACTGGGCTGTATCTTTATAATAATGAATTGCCCAATTATCAGGAGTGTTTTAAAGACAAAGATAAAGACGGCAGAACAACAACAGCATAAAACAAGTTGTATCTTGTCGTGCAGCTGTGCATCACACCCAGAGATGCACTTCCCCAGCTAATAATCAGGCATTTCTTCCATAAACAATGCTGGGACTGACTTGGGATTTGCCTAACAATGTCTCATTACTAGTGTATGAGCGTTTTTTCCTTCGGCTAATGCAATTCGTCAAGGAGAGCAGATGAGGGCTGTGCAGGAAAATGAGGAGCGAGGGCGGAGCACGGGGAGGAGGATAAAAACACTTATTAATTTGCACGAAAATGGAATTAGCAGCGGGGAGTTAGAGGCGCCAGAGTTTCTAATTTTTTCCCTTGCCCCCGTGTGCCGATGGTAAATGGAGATTTGTCACACTCCGCTTGGCTGGCTCCCCGGCTTGATGAGCTGTCTCTCTTTTGCTCCAGCCTTACTCAATCTCCTGCACGAGCTAAAATGCCAGCGCTCACATCCCTGCCACAGCTTCACCGAGTTGTCGGGAAGTGGGTGGAAGTGTCATCAGATGCCACCCTGCATGGGTGAAGCTGAATCCAATGTGAGAGGCAAAGAGACGGATGAACGTTTCCCTGTTAATCTTTTCTACAGGGAAATTGATTTTTAGTTTTTTAATGTGGAGTATGACAAAAAAAGTCATTAAATGCTCTCAAAATATTAACTTAATTTTGGTAGAAGTTTATATGCAACTTGAAAAGTGTTTTTTAATACATTTTTTACTAAAAATGTTTTCTTTGACTTGCCAAGAGGGAGTCAATTATTTTCCCAGAGTTCTTAGTAAACCAAGAACATTTTTAAGCCAAACCAGACGAAAAATTATTAACTGTTGCTACTTTAGTCCTGATTTAATTTTTCACCCACTTGAAGATGAAGCTAAATCTTTTATGAAATATTTAAAAACCTCAAGATAGTTTGTTGGATTCGCAGCTAGTAATTTCAGTGATAGTTGTTGTTGTCGATGGATGTCGTTGCAGGTGTAGTTCCGGACATACAGGCAACCAGAGGATGACAAAATTCAAAGACCAACTTTTCTGTCTATTTTTTGTTTCTTTTTTCTTACGGTTACATTTTTCACGTAGCGTTATGCAGATAACATTCTCTCTCATCATTGATATTAAACTAAGAAGAACCTCCTGATGAGTCAAATCATTTTGCCCGTGTGCCTGTTGTTGACAGAAATTAATAGTGTTTCCCTTTCTTGTCCCCTCTCTTTGGCTTGCTAAGGTCTTTGTAAAAGTTGAGGAGAGACTTAGGCCAAATCTGAATTCTTCCTCTGTCCCTACAGTTTCTCTTTACCCCAACATACAGAGTTATGGAAAAATAGTGTCTTCAAATTTAAATGTTCCTGCCCCAGGATGACGTCAGCAATGGTTGCCAGTCAGCTACGTTAGCTCCTAGCTGCTAATGCTAAAAAAAAAATACACAACATTGGTTTAATAACTTTAAAAAGTCATGCTGGAGAGGTCTGTAAAGTCATTCAAAAAAGGGCTCGACTTATCTTTGACATTTCACACCAAATTTCTCCCAACTGTAAGCTTTGGAAATGTGCCAGTAAACAGAAATTAAAAAAAAGAAGAAGAAGCCCCTCAGTGGCAGCACCATGGACTAAATGCACGTTCTTAATTGTGCGTCACACGCTCGGGTGTCTATAGTTTTAAGTAGATCATTGAGGTTCTGAAGTAGATGGGGAGGGCTGGAACTTTGCACATTCATTCAAGTTTTTAATAAGTTCAAAAGTTCCAAAAACGTTCACACTTTTGGGTCTTCAACAGAATGAAAAGAAGAAATAACGGCACAAATAATTGATCCTTGTATTTTAAAAAAATGTTTGCCATTTTTTTTTTCCAGTTCCCATTCACCAAGATCTAATTAGCTTTTTTTTTTTTTAAATGAGTTGTTCACATAACTGTATTGCTTTGGTCTTATTGTCTTTTTTTTTCACTTTAGTTTCATTTTTATAAAGCAGTGAGAAATTCAAGAAAAAGTACCAAAAACAAATGTGTAGCCTTTTTTTTTTTTTTTTCCTGAGTCTCATTCTCAGATTTTGTCTCTCAGCCTTGATGAAAACAAACTGGCGCACAGGTGAGTTCAAGTCTAAAGAATACGATCAGCTGGAACCGACAGAGCAGTAAACATGACAAACAGCATCCTGTTAAATAGGAGCTTCGATCAATAACATCCACCCTCTCTCACTCACAATCCTACCACCCTCCTGTTGAGAGCTGCCAATGGAAAGTCTCCTGCTGATCCCTCTCCCCTGTGGATCTCTTCCTTATGGAACTTTTTCACTCCGATTCTAAGGAAGAAAACATGAAATAAGCAGATTTGCAACCAGTGAAGTCCTGAATCCTGTTAGTTAGATAACAGGACATAAAGCAAACAGAGTAATTCTAATTATAGACAAAGGTGTGGAAACAAATTATAATGTTTACATTTGTCAAGTTACAACTTTGACACAATAAACATCACTAATATTCATTGGTATCTTTTTCGAGCTCTCACAATCCATTCCTGTAGTTCCTCAAGTGGCCACTAAAGGGTGGTTTCAGATGGTAGCAATTTCACATCTATGCTCAAAAAAAGTACAAACAGTCAAATGTCAAGAACTTTTTTTGGTGTTAATTACTTAATTTTCCATTCATAAAAACTGGTGGACTTTTGACTCAAGGATTGCCAAGATCTGTCCATAAATAGACGTATGTTTAGTTTGTTTTTAGATTGGCAGATGTGTCAATTTGTAAATGGACTTAATTAATATTAATTTCACTCAGTGAGAGATGAGTGGGGTAAACTGTACTGAACATGCTCGACATTCAGGATACAATTTCTCCATTTAGAGTGAGAGGTGTCAGATTGTCTGTATATTTTATACATACTGACAATAGTTTTAACTGACTACCGGTCCTCAGTTTACAAGTTGACATAGAATCTGGATTCAGACTTTGAGGTTAAATCTGGTTTAGTCTTTGGGTTGAGCTGGAAATGTGTTCCCATTCTCTCATGTTGTGGATTATTACCACTTAAACATTTGTTCTGTTCAAGAGTTCCCCCACAATAAAGAAAACTGTGACATTTACATTGAATTCTTCCCTTACAGTACATGTCTTCAGTACCTTTAAATCGTTTACTACATTCATTTAGCTGCTTCATCCTTTTTTAATCCCTTTCCAATTTAAAGTTTATTTAAAAGGTTCCTCTACTTTCAATAAGAGCAAAGCATTGCTGGAAAACATGCAGGAAAACTTTTTGGTTACTGTAGTTACTCAAAAGAGTGAAGAACAAGTTATGTTTCTGCACTTTTTTATCTACAACTGACTTTAAAGAATACAACTGAAACTGAAATCATTAGAAAGTACTTTTAGATTCCTTCTTGTATTCAGAAAATGTCTTCCACCATTTACTACATTTTTTTTCAAGTCTAAGCTCAGTTTGACTGAAAGGCCACACACTTCTTCCCTGATTAAATGGTAGCAACAAACACACACAGATGCACACTGTGCCTGACGCTCTCGCCTGGCGATAAGGATCCCGATGTGTCTGACAGCAGGGCTGACTGCAGAGTGTGAGGGAATTAGGAGGATTAAGGGGTTATAGAGTAGCGTGATAGCCTCTGGGATGACGGAGGGATTAGCCCGATTATTTCACTCTCTCCATGCCATGCAGACCTTAGTCTGGAGCTGAAAGCTGCCAGATGTGGTACCTACAGATAGAGAGATGAGGTAACAACCTGAGGGGGAAAGGGAGCAGTAGGGATGGAGCAGGAAAGAAAAAGAAGAGGAAGGGGAAAGAGAGGTAAGGATCCAGAAAAGAACTAGGAACACCATGTCCAGGAGAAGCAACTGATGACGACAACATGGTCAAGATAATAGAGGGAGGAATGACACAGGAAGAAGAAGTCTGTTTTGGCCGCACTCTTACTGCCTCCAACGCCTCCCAACTCCCTGTTCTGCCTTTTATAGGATTTCATCAAGGTGGTGCTCATACCAGCTTTACATTTTAATGTGTGGATTTGGCGTGTGTACAATATGCCACCTGATGTTTGTGCATTTCTTATCTGTAAGAATGCAATTCCGGGCCATGCTTTGTGCAGCTGTCAACTGACCTTCAGCTGCTTGCAAACTGTCATTGTTTGCCAACATGCAAAGCCACTTTAAATCCCACGACTACACGCATCACACATGAAAATCAGGATTTGACCCGAGAGGCAAGACAGCATGAAGGAACCGGAAAACAGAGTCTAACACAGTACAACCTCTCAGATCCTAGATCTACAGCATGTTCACACCGGGCATGTGACCATATTTCAACTAGCACTAGAGGTGGGTTCTTAAATGCGCATTTAGTCCGTGGTGTTCACACTGGACAGGCATAGAAGACTTTTTCTTGTTCTACATGTTTACAAGCACACCTCCACCACCTACAGTTGGAAGAAGCTTGGTACATCGTTGCTCTAGGACAGGAGTCTGCAACCGTTAACAGTAAAAGAGCCGTTTTAGGCCTGTTTTTTACTGATCAAATCTTAGAAGGAGTCCTAATTTTGTCTTAATTTACACTTTAAGAAAATGTATTACTGCATTGCATATATTACATTTTTTCTTTAAATAATGAATATGAATGATATATCTTTTTTGGCATGAATGAAAACAGATAACGTAGGAAAACGAGCATTTTCTCAAAATGTGAAATTGTTTTTGACTTATAAGATAAGTTTGCTTTAAAAAAAAAGTTTGCTTAGTATTTGAAATCTGAAGGCCTCTTCAGGTCAGCAGGGATACCGCTATTTCATAAACGTGACTAATAAAAAAAAAAAATGCTAATTTAGTAACCCTTACTTTAAAAAATATTATTTTATTTTTCTTAATCTGTAGAGCCAATATGAAGAAGTAAAAGAGCCACATGTGGCTCTGGAGCCGCAATGAAAGAGTCAAATCTGCATTCTTCCCCTTCCCTTACAGCTTCTCTACCCCTCCACTTGGAGGGGCATTGGAAGCTTTACTGATGTCCGAACTGTGGGACTCATGACTGTGTATCTGTCTGTCGAGAGGGTGATCCGTGCCCCGCTATAGCGTGGAGGAGAAATGGGTTTCTTCACGTGGGTGCGCTCTGAAGTATAGGAGTTTACATTTAAATGTAAGTAAGGACTTTTTGTTTTAGCGTGAGCTTTTTAAAGTTATAAAACCATTGTTGTTATGCATTTTCAGAGCACTTCAGACTCCGCACTATCGTAGATAACCGGCGACTATTGGTTACGTGTTTGTAAAATCATAATTTGAAGACACTATTTCTCCATATCTCTCCATTTTTGGGGCTAAATGTTGGGGTAGGAGAAGAATTTGGATCTGAAAACGGATTGGTTACTATTAGAGCCTGGGGCCTAAAGTAACCAACACCTGTTTGACCTGCTATTGGAGACAGGTGTCAATTAGAGACTATTGAGACTATAGAGACTATAATTAAAGCCACTATTGAAAGATATATGGTAATAACACTCTGAAAATTCAAGAGTAGTCTATTGAACCTCGACTCTTAAGGTAAAACTAACTCCACTTAACCCAAATTAACTCCATTACATGTGTCAAACAAATTCCTGTGTGGGAGGAGCTACAATTAACATGTTTCATAGAGTACATATGGAAATCATCGAGGATGTTAAGAGGTGGTTTGGATTAATTGGGGGATCTACAGACTTTTTGGAAAGAGGGTATTCTAAGATACATCCATGCCAAACTTGGTGCTTGTACCACAAAATGCACCATTTTTTTTTATTTAAATAACAGGCTCCATTAATTAAGGAGATGTTACATGACATCATGGCTTTGGAGACTCAACCACTGATTTGCGAGAGTGCCAAATCCAAAAAAATCAAGAACACATGCAGTCCTGTCTTAAATTGTCTGTGTAATGACCCTTTAAAGAATAGAAATCATCAGGAGGAAAAGAGGAGATGGTGATTATTTGGCCGACAAAGGTTACGCAGCATCTCTTTTGACCAAAATGAGGCCATTCTTCCCTCTACAGCCGTCCATCTCCTCTTTGATGCCGTCCGTGTGTGGCTCAAAAGCTGCAGGTACAGACTGATGTCAGATCCATTAATGAGTCTGTTTTGTTGGAGGCAGTGAAAAAGAAAGTGTAGAAGTACTCTCCGACAGAAATGCTGCCTGTAAAGTCTCGGTTCACACTTTCTGACAGCCTCACAATAGAGCTGTTAATTTATGCACTTGTAGCTAAACTGCTGCTAACTCATTTACAGTTTTGGAATCACAGCCGAGCTGCTTTTGAGGTGTACGAAGCAGATGGCTGAATAAACATTAGGAGTGGTGTTGAAACTTTTGTCACGTCGTACAGACACAAGTTGAGCGTGATCATTCGCAGTAGCTATTCTGTTATGCACACGTTTGTTTTTCCAATTCATGGAATCAGTTCAGACACCTGCAACCTTAGGGATGTCAGAGACGTCTGTCGTGCGTCTCTTATGTATAGCGTTGACACAAAGAAGTTAAATGTTCATTCATCAATCAGAATGTTTCCATCACCTCCATCATGTCTGCGTCTATCACACATCCATCAGTCCATTGATGCCCAGAATTTCAGGCAAATAAGCCAGAGAAACTGGAAAAAGATCTAAAAATAAAAAAACTTCTGTAGTCCTTTCAAAGTAAAAGTCCAAACATGAACACTGCAGATAACACAGTTGGACATTTTCCCATGGACAATGAAAGTTCAGTTTTGGAAGTACAAAAACATGACATCATTCATTACAGAAAACATGTATTTTATGACACGGAGGTGGCAGGATAAACTACTCCTCTGAAAGCCAGTGGGAAGGGACCAGAGACGCAATTTAGACAATATAAAGTAATTGGGAGTCGCCGTGCAGATGGGCCCGTGTAAATCAAGCATAACTGCTTACTGTAGTGCAAAACAAAAATTTATACAAAGATAAATCATTTCTGCATGATCTGATATGAAACTATCAGTTTTTGGGTGGATGAAGTAAAAGATCCACATTAAAGAGTCAGATAGTAGAGGGAAGTGGCAACCAGGAATTTAATCACAAAATCAAAATTCTAAAGAACAAAAAAGGAGGGAAACCAATATAAAAAAAAAGTAAAAATAAAGAGGCATGTTGGATTACAAAAAAGCAGGTGGACTTACAAACCAGAAGGGAGAAATAAACTGTTCAAACACACACAGGCTTATGAAACACTGCCTCTCAGAGGTGGAAAGGATATGAGACAGAGGCAGACAGGAAGAGAAAGTCAAATCAAAAATAGCTTTCAAAATAAAACAGAAACTTGCCAGGACATAAAAAAGCAGGACCTAAAAATACAATATCTTACTAGGACTAAACAATAAGTTAATTTTTGCTACCCTTGACAAATGAAAACCAAAAAAACCATAACAATAAACTAAACTAAAGCCGAATGTTATCAGGATTTTCCGGCTGTGCTCTCTGCACAGCGTCGGTCGACCTGTGGTCAGCAGGAGTATTTATATCATCAGCGATCAGCAGCTCACACACGCTGAAAATGACGCGCAGCTGTTATAAAAGCAGTCCAGCCTCACTGGTGGCAGGCGTCGGCTGCTCGTGCAGATGTTATCAGCCGGCAGCATGCTTTCAGTTTTAAAGATTTACTCACAGGTAATCTCAAGTATTCAAAAACAGGTCCAGTCTACTCTTGTTTCTGACGACTGAAATTTTTTAAACTGGCGGTTAACAATCTCGCTTGAAACTCTGTTCAAGAATATGTTTTTGTGATGAAGATCTGCTGCACGTTTTTAAACGTCAAAGAGGTAAAAATAAATAAATAAATCTTTATAAACAGGAAGAGGCCTCATAAATGTCTCATGAAAGCTTGAAAACTAGAAAGTGGAACATTGTATCAAAGACTGCAGATGTAAGCTGAATTTATTTCACTGATTTAACCCTTTGACACCTGAGGCGTCACCAGTCATACTTAAACACAAAATCTTTAACATACTGTAACTTTTAAACCATTTATTTACACAGTCAGTGTAATTCCAGCTGATTCTGAAGAATCATCTGGAATTACATTGATCATGTAAACGATTAAAAAATTACAGTAAATCTAAGATAACAAACACGGGAGCTCCTGTGCTTTTAAAGTGAACAAAGTGCTGGTAAATGAACGCAATTAATAAACACCTTTCCCCAAACGGCCGCTCGTTTTTACAGTGCAATGAGACAAGACCAACAGGGAGTACCTCAGCTTTTAGGCGTGATTACTTAAGTTTAAGTCGCAGCAGGGCCATCCACCGTCCACAAACATGCTTCATAGATTCACTGGTGACTCTAAATTGCGAGTGTGAATGAGAGTGTGTGTGTGATTGTAACATGTCTAGTGTGTATCCTGCCTTCGCCCATCAGTAGCCGGGTTAGGCTCCAGCACCCCCCTGACCCCAAAAGAGACAAGCGATTAAGATGATGAATAGATGGATAAATCACAAGAGACAAAAAAAAACATAAAAAAGAATTAAATAAACATGAGCTGCTCCAGAGTACAAGTCACACTTCTGTGAGATAAATATGTCCACCAGTCCAACATAATAGTGCATTTACACCAAACACTGCCTGTTTTACGACAAACGTTAATTCGATCCTAATTACTTACCCAAAAATGTGTTCATAAACTCAACATTAACGTCACTTATAGTTGCGTTTCTTTATTTTTGGTTTCATGTGTTCGCAGATTTATATTTCAGTCATGTGACTTCTCCGGTTCGTCACTAAAACTCTGACAACTCAAGACGATTGTATAAAATGTTTGCACCTGAAGGAGGTGCTGCGTTGGTGATTTGTATAGCCCCCTCCGGAGCGTGGAGGAACGGGGGCAGTCCGAACTCCCCTGCCCCTCCGTGAGAGGAGCACCCCTTCCTCCACGCCTCGCATGGAGAAATGGCATCAGCTGAACTCAGAACGGCTAAAAAAAATCCTGAAGAAGATAACTGTTGACTGTAAATGCTGAAGAAGATAATCACAGAGGATAGCAGGTGTATATTCTAATTTGGAGTCTTTTTTTTTTAACTGTATTTCATCATTTAGCATTGAAAAGCTTTTATACTAAAAGCTCCAGCAGTCCTGGCTTTTGCTCTTCAGTTTTCTTCGTTGTGCTTTTTGTGTTCACTTTTAACAGACATATTCCAGGCTTTCTTCATTTTCCTGCTTCAAACTGCCTGAACTGATGTAGCAAAATCACACCTTATTGATGCAAATGCAGCCTATTTTTAAATGCAGTTTTTTTTTTTCCTTTTTGTTTCTTGCATGCCTTTTGTCTCTCACCCTGAGCCGTGGCTTAGATGGCCTAAATCTGCTGACAAGGAAACTGAACCGTTACGTCTCGTACAAAAGCCCACAAACCCAAAAACCAAAGCAACAGCCTTTCTTAACCCAGAGCTCTCCTTTCACCTCATCCTGTGTTTTCTCCTTCTGCTTGAAAGCAACTGCAAAAACACGTCTTAGTTGCAATGATCTCAAAGAGCAGCGTGCCCTTTCCCTGCTGCTCAGTTAAAGTCAAAGAAAGCTGTTTTTTTTACTCTTCATTTTTTTTGTTTTGCATTACAGAGCTTGTTTCAATCCGGATATCTGACATAGGGACTGTAACACCACATGCAGTTGTGGGTTACTGTATTTTCTGGTGGCTCACATCTACACAGGATGTGCCGACAGAGCTGCTTGAAGCTTCTCTTGTGGTGAAGTGGATGGATTGTTTCCGTGCAGTTTGAGAGTTTGTGTGTGCGTGTCTGAGCAGGTCTGTGCACTGTAAACAAGATTTGCTCGTGCCCTCAAACTGTGGTCGACAGAGTGCTTCTGTGTTTCCTACTATTTTTTTTTTATTTCCATGGGTTATTGAGTGTGGTGGGTTGTCATGGTAACTGGCGAGACAGAAGTGCGATTCTTCTCCTTTATTTTTTTTTCTCTCAGTAAGTAATCAGGATATGAAATGACTTCCCTTTCCAGCTACACTAAATCAGATGGATGGGAGAAGAGGAATAGTTGGAAAATGAGGAGAAAGTTGTTTCTTTTTGCACAGAGGTGTCAAAACTATACAATTTTTTTTACTGTCATCACCATTTTAAAAAATAAAATATCAGGAATACACAAAAATTATCTTACAATTTGCTATACATTTTTAAAATTTTGTTCAGAAAGCAAACATTTCAAAAAATCATATATGATTCAGCTAAGAGAACATTTCCTCTTTTTCTGGAACGTGAGTCATCTGCATATTTGCCTTTCTCTGACCTAAACCTGGCTTATCTCTCATCAGAACATGTGCAGCGCTGTCGGGGTAATCTAACTGATAAGTCAGTGTGGAAGCAGACGACTTCTCCTCTTATCTCCCAAATGCTAAGTGCAACAGTTTGTCTCAGTGCAAAGTGTCAGAATGCTTTCACACATGCACAAGTGCTTAGAAAAGCATACAAATTGGTTCACACTGAAGATACTTCTGATGTGTCTGTCATGTAGGCTGCAGATATCCGCATGTGGTCACTGAAGTGTGTTCCCAGCAGATGTGCTGTTCTCGACTGGCTGACGTGGTTGAAAGCCACCAGCGATCGGAGAGCAGAGCTGCAAGTTGAAGCGTCTAACCAGCAGACAGAAATGACAAAAACAACCGCTGATGTCTAACGGATCTTATTAATAATGACGGGATCATCAAAAGTTTGGTATTTGAGTAATTTGATCAACTGTTTTTTTAATTTTTTAACCAACAAACACAGTAAAGCAAAATTTTTTTAGTATATATTTCTTCTTCTATTAAAAACACTGAGACAACGCCTTTGTTTGACGCCTATTGATGCTAATATTTGTCAACCTATTTTGGCTCCAAAATTACCTTCATTTAGTATTTACTTGAAAATACAACTATAAATTTATTTATTTTTATAGTTGGAAATAAATTCAGGCTTCACATGATTTAAGCCAAGATATATATAAAAAGACTTTTGCATTTTAGGAGCAAATGAAACATATTTTTAGGTGAATTAACTTTTTATAGGGAGATTCAACCATTTTAACTGGCAGGAAGTGAAAAGTGAACAAAAGAGAGAAAGTAGGCTACCCCTACACAGTTGCATAACTGTGACCTATAATGTCCCACAACCAAGGCGAAGAACAGAAGTAAAATGGAAACTGTGTGAGTGTGTTTTTGTGTCCTCACACATCTGTAGATACGCACATGCACAGCGACACACTATTTAAAATGTGTCAAATCGAGCTGAAGGTGAGCGCGATTGTGTGTGCAGACGAATCACACTCCCACGAGTCAGAATGGTTTCCGTCTCTTTGCAGAATGCATTGATAGCACATTGTTTTTGCTGCTCGGCTCGCCCTCAAAGCCACAACGGCAGTCTCACGGCTAAGTTGTCAACATCGATACATTAGAAGGATTGTTCATCATATCGCCCCCTGATCAAGACGGATTACTCTTCATCAGCGGCCCGCCTGGTTTTAGGTTGGGAGATATGAAATTGCATTGATGCATTTGACAGAATAGTGAAGCTGAGAGATTTTAGATTGAGATCTCTGCGCCTTATTGAGTTTCTCTGGGGTGGATCAAATTACGGCTTTCACCATTGCTCTGAACAGGCTGTAGGCTCTGGCTCCCCCCGTTTGCTCTATTTGTCTTGTGAAAACTGAACTATCTCCGAGTGCTTGTTTCGTGAAAGGCCCTAAAGCATAAACATCCCAAAATTCATCTGTTTTAAGTTTCCAAATAAGCTTTTTACATTCAAACTTCCCTCGTGAGCTTGTGGATGTCTCACCCCTTACCCCTCACTTCTTAGCGTATTCAGTTTCTGCAGCGTACAGACTAGAGTGCAAATTGAGCCTCAAATCCAAACATGTGACAGAAGGAAAAAACATGGCAGCGCATGCAGCTCCGGACCACCCACAAGCACTGCGGCTTCCCTCTAACTGAATAGGGGCTAAATTAGATGCGGCCTCAAGCCGTCACCCAGGAGCTTTTATTAACCACTGGAACCAAATGCTTCTGTGTGACTTCTCTTTTTGCTTCGCTGTTTTTTTTTTTTTTTTTAAACTGAGGAACTTGCATGTTCAAACAAGTTTTTTTAAGAGATGGTGAAAACGGAGGGCAAACGACGTGTTGAGCGCATTTAAATACATCAAGCTAATTTCTTTCTCTTTAGGGTGGAGCGTGTGCGACAGACGCAGACCCAACGACAGTTGTTATGCTAGGAGAGCATGTGTTTTAAAGCATGCGAGAGGCTGATAGATGCACACGCATGGCATATATCACTCACACAAAGACTCATTTTCACGACACTGCTGCGGATGTTTATCTAGAAGACACAGTGAAATGTAATTAGGATAATTTATAGCTGTGAATTTGAGGTTTCGGCACACAAAAAAACCCACAAACACATGCTCACAAGGGGTAATGTAAAATGACTGCAGTCTCCTGTACGCCATAATGGATAGATACGAGAGCTGTGCAGAGTTTTAAAACTATTTTATAATTATTTACAAAGCACTTAAATTGCAAACCCAATGTGCTGTACAGTGACTGAATAAAACATAAAAAGAAATGGATACAAATAAATCAAAAGTGTACAAAGAACTGTGTATGAAGATGCATCGTTTATACAAAACATCTCAAATATTTCATAGAAGAAAATGTTTGTTGGGATAAAAGAAAGAGGGAATCTTAGGAAAAGCTTAAAATTAAGCAGTGAGGTAGAATCTCTGACATGAATTGGGAGATCCTCCAAAATTTTTGAGCTGCTGCAGCAAAAGCCCAATCCCTAAATTTGAGTTTTGTTCTTATAAGTCTCATTTCCACTGAGCGGTCCGGCACAGTCTGGAAGAAGTGCTACGGTACGGTCCAGCTAATTCTGGCAAGTGTTTCCACCAGTTAAGCCTCACTTCCACTGAGCAGTTTGTTTTAACAGTGCATGCGTGGGTAGCCCACTACTCTGATATTGTAGTCTGTAGTGCGACGACTTGAAAAGCACCAACAATGGAGGTCATCCAGCAGCTCATCGTTTTCTTGCTTACTTCTGGAGCATCATGAAGAACACGAATTTAATGTATGAAAGAAGACTGCGGGCGGCTAAGAATACAAAAAGGAAAACTTTGGAAACATTAGCTTAGCAGTATACTGATGCTTTCGAATGTTGTCATCATTCTCCCAACCAATGGGTGGCTAGTGACTCCACCCAACCGTTCCCTGCCATGGGGGCCCTCAAGATGTGCTGTTAGGTACGGTTTGATGGGTCCATTTTACAATGGAAACACTCCAAATGCCGGACCTCTCGGTGGAAAAGAAGCTTTATAAGAAGCTGATCTACAGTAAGATGACAGGAGGGGACATACGCCTGCAGGAGCTCACAGAGGTAAAGAGGTGCAAAGCTATCTAAGGATTTAAAAACAAAGAAATTAATATTAAAATGCATTCTGACATGAACAGGCAACCAGTGATCATATAACAGCTTTCTAGGTAAGAGACGAGCATCCACGTTTTGAACTAAAAAAAGCTAGAAAATGTTGTCAGACTAAACAACGTATGGCATTTAGCTGAAGATAATGAACGGTGAAAGAAGAAAACTGAAAATATTCCTTAAATTAGATTGTTTTCTTAAGTCAACTTGTAGTGCAATGTTCCTAAGACTGTCATTGGCTGTGATAATACCTTATTTTCTGCATTGTAGGGCAAACACTCAATGGTTTATTTTTTAAAATTATGTCACCTATAAGAAACACTGAAATATAAGGCGCATTAAGCGAAACAAAAGAGTGAAGGATAAATCCATTATTCAGACTTTTTTCAGAACTTTTTTGTAACTCAGAACAAATTAGCAGCGTTAGCTACGTTAGCATCACAATACTTGTTCCTCCCAACCTTGTTTGCAGCTCTTCAAAACAACAGACGGATAGGCTACTGCTAAAAGAAATGGTATTGTGACTACGCTAACTCCCAACCTTGTTAGCAATAACACAGTACGACACTGCTACATGTTAGCAGTGTTAGCGTATTTACAATACTATAACTCCCATCCGTGTTATCAAACCTCAATAAAATGAGCACGGCTACATCTTAGCCACATTAGTTTATTTATCATACCCATGAATCCTAACCCTGGTAGTAACACTTAACAAAAATGCAAACACCGCTACACGATAGCCGTGTTAGCCAATAACCATAGCGCCCAACCTTGTTAGTAACACTTAACAAAAGCACTGCTTCACGTTCGCTGTGTCAGTGTATTTACAATAACTCCCAATCTGGTTTGTAACTCATAAAGAACATGATGACATTTTGACAGAGCGCTGTGAACCTTTCTACATCGCTTGAACATCAGTAAACACAACCAGAATGAATCCATATTTATCTGTGGTCCAGATTTTAAGGCCTGCTGTCGTTTTTTTTTTTTTTTTTTTTTTTAGATCAAGGCTTTTTTAGTGTTACCCACTGTAGAGAGAATAAGG
The DNA here is from genome assembly GCA_003999625.1 of Oryzias javanicus. Lineage (NCBI taxonomy): Eukaryota > Metazoa > Chordata > Actinopteri > Beloniformes > Adrianichthyidae > Oryzias > Oryzias javanicus. The sequence continues at coordinate 11,754,078 of CM012439.1, read as the reverse complement.
TATCAGCTTTTTCAAGGTAAAAATGTTTTCAAGGTAAATGTCAAGAGGTCAGTAAATTGTTTAGGTCAGCTCTAGTGAGGTGTTTCCTTTTTAGCAGAATCTAGGCTGAATTCTAATGCAGCCAAAGACAAATGAAACCAACTTGCACCGCGGTGTTTTGTTAGCTTGGTTAATAAAGAGCAGGGGATCACAGCGGTATTCAAGCATGCTGCTGTGACACTTGCAGCGATGTTCACACGCTGTCTGAAATGCGGTGACTGAGCTCATAATTAGTCTGCAAACTCGATCGGGCATTTTTCCTTGATGACTCAAAAAGACTAAAGTTGTATCTATGTGTTAGATAAGAAGGTAACGTGGGCATGAAAGCTGTGGGGTAGTGGTTAACCCACTTAGACTGAAAGTCAACCATCAGAATGAGAGCTGCTGTGTCGGATGAGCACAGTAATGCATAGCAAAGGGTCTTCTGACCGCTAACAGATCCATTCTGTCAATAATTTTTCAGAAAGAGCATCTCATGCTGAGAAAAGAACTGCTCAATAATACTTAATGATTGCATATATAGCCATGTTTTTTTTTTTTTTTTTTTTACAAATGACAGCATCAAAAGTCATATTTTTGGAGGAAATTAGTCTTGAAGTTAAGTCATAGCAACTGGACAAAAAAATCTTCCTTCGAAACGTTTTGATGCCCTAATTTCAGATATTAGACTTAGAGATTTGCAAGTCTTCCCTTTCCTGAACAACTACTACCACCCCACATTACAATACTGCCCCCACAGACCTGAAAATTAAACTCTTGATGTGGGAATGTTGATCACTCTGCACTTTCAGGCCATGTGAGCATGGAGCTTCTGGGATCAGCTTTTAAGTTACGGTGTATCTTTGTTTTGCACTGAGTTTGTTTCCTCTGATAGTCCATTACATTCACACCACTGTCAGCAATGTACATTATAGAGACCACTTTCAATGAAAAGTCTATGTAAAAGTGTGTACATGTGCGTTATGGCTTCTGCATTCAGAACTCTTGTGTTCATGTGTAGCTACACAAGTTTCCTTTTTGGACTCTATGTACAAAACATGCATCGATTGAGCGCATGTTAATAGTTTTTAACTTGACCAATCTGGCACCAGATTTGTAAAGATGTACCCTTTTAATTCAGGGAAGCCCCAACTGTCATTTAATTTTGCCCAGCCAAAATTCTATGACACCAAGTCTTTCATTTGTCGGAATAGAGCTTTGAAAGAAAAAACCTGGGGGGAGATTCACAAGATTGGCACCACTTCAACATTTTGCATACCTCCAACTATAACAGGGGGACATGCACTTGTAAAGAGTATAAAAAGAAGTCCCTGCTTGTCAAATGTGGACACCATGGGCTGTACTCACATTCAAGAATGCGTGAAAAGCAAGTTCTTGAACACGCATTAAGTGCCGTGTTGGAAAGTGTGTTGGGAGTTTGAAAGTTCACCTGAATTCAGAAGTGGATCAAATAAACAAACCCTGGTCTCCTTGAGGATAAGTTTATTTGACGGTGAACCAAAGTGTGGGAATAAAGAGATTGAGTGAAAAAGTACCTACAATTGAAAAAGTGAGAAATTGTTAAACGGGGTAAATGTGGTGTAGTGAGGAGGTAAAGGCACTTGTTCCCATAGGCTAATGAGAAGCTTAGAAAGACAGGCAGGTTTTCATGACAGTTTTCAAACATGCTAACGATCATAGCATAATTGTTTATGTAGGAAATAATGTTTGAAAAGTGACAAACATATTAAGAAATGGTGGTTGTCTTGTCAACACTACCCTGGTCTCATTTCTTGACTATGTGACTTCTGTTTCCTGAATCTTGTTACATCAGATAAACTCTGGGGCATCATGTTTTCAGGAAGACTTTTCCATGTTAGTCCTAAATCTCCTTCTTGGAAAACTATTGCTAACAGATTAAGGACGTTGGGTTATCCTGTCTACATGTCACTTGGACAATCTGATGGATCTTGGGATTAGATAAGGGTTGAGTTTATACCGACGTCTGGCTCCAAATATGTTTTTTTAACTTTGTGGCTGTATTTACTACTGAAGGATTTCATGCCTGGGATTAATGGTATTGGTAAAGTTGGCTTCTGGTGTGAGGGCATCCTGTAAGTTCTTGTGTTGGTTTGTACTTCTTCTTCTAAAAAATAACTTTAGGGAGACGTTTTAAGAGAGGGAATCACGTGTCAACACAACCCATAACAAAGGGCAATAAATGTGGGCTAAAATGTATCTACCCAATTTATTTTTGCATCAAAAGTATGAGGGTGTAGTCTTTTGATTGACAGGTCTCAGCCTCTAAAATGGACGTGCTTTTCAAAGGCTGGAGTCTAGTGATGTAAAAACAAAAAGTGACATAAATCTCACATTTGCAAAGTCTCCAAAAATATTGCGTTTAGACATAAGCTTCTTTGAGCATTACTAGGACAAAGAACTCAAAATTCAAATAAAACCTTTAAACGTGACTGTACTGTGCAGTTGAGTAACCCCCCCGCGCCATCATTTTACTCAATAGTCAAATGAGTTGCAACATAAGCAGCAATAATCCTGAAGCAGTATTGATTTCCATCGCTGCAACTGTTGTGCTCCTTGACTTGTTTTTATGAGCAGCCATAAAACATCAGTGAGGAGATGGCCTGGATGCTTTCCATGGATTACAATCAGAATTTATAAATTGCCCCATTACCCTTCTTTCAACTGGTTACTCCTGGAACATTAGCAATTATTTTCACACGAGCCTCACTCAGAAGACCAATAATATAGTGATTTAAAGCACTGGCGGTGGAACCAGCAGGCTTTCCAAGGCATGCGGGCCTTTTGCTGTTCAGGCATTGATTTCTGCTGTGAGTCAGGCTTTGCAAGGACAAATTGCTTCTGGGCTTTTCTGTGGGCGATGAAGAGCAGCGCAGGGAGAGGAGAAGGACATCATCCCGGTTTAAGTGTGGGTGTCAGAGGAGGTGAAGTAAAGACACAAACCTGTGTGCAATGTTTTTTTGAGGTCAATGTGCTTCAAGTAATGTGTGCACTTAAGTCTATTTGTGCCCACTTTGCTTTTGAAGGTTGACTTGAGTTATAAAACCTCATGCAGAACAAATAGTGTCTTACAAAAATCAACATTTAGAAAGAAAAAATCCATTGTTTGTGTGGTTTGGACATTGTTCAGTTTTCTTTTTGTTAAGTTTTTGCTTTGTTTTGTCTGATCTGATGGACAGAACAGGAGCAATATTTACTCCTAAACTGTTTATAAACAGTTTTCTTGGCGGTCTGTTTTCTCACCGTGTGCAATGTCGGTACAGCTCCTCAACATTGAGTCGTTTAAAGAGATGGATGAAGGTGGAGGGATGCTGAGCAGGGCTGTGACCTCTTTACTCTGACTGTGCTCATAGAGATGGATGTCTGCAGTCTGTGATGGCAGGTGGGGGAGGCCTCTGCTGCATGGCGTAAGTGCTGTTGACTGTCCACCCACCCATCTTCCCATTACCTCTCCACTGGGACAGAAGAAGGATGGCAGGGGCAAGAGGGAAAATGAGAAAAAATCTTCAGGTTTGAGAATAAAAGAGGTGGAGCGGAGCAAAAAATGGGTGGAGAGGGAGAATAAAGCGGTGGAGGTTAAAAACAAAACAATATTTTTTAGCTTCTGTCATTTACTTTTGGGGATTTTTTGCTCCCAGATTCACCTACACAACATCCTAATTTACAATTTTTTTCAATCAAAATTCTTCTATACTGTACATTTTCTTGAATTTAGATCCATGCAAGTTTTCCATTTTCATTCAGATTTCTTAGAACACACTGATAAAAATGTGTTTTTGGTGTTTTAACATGTTCTTGTGGCATTGATGATGGAGGACATATATAAAGAAAATTAATTTAATTTCTGAGTATTTCTTCATTCAAATTGTTGTGAATGAGGCGCAGATGAAAACACAGCCTTTTTAAAAATTTGTAATATAAAAATATGCTGGGTGGCTCTTCTTGGCAATGAACGTGGGGAAGGTGGTGGTGTTTCTTTACATCAACTGTCCTAGAGAACAACACACCTTTTTTTTTTTTATTTTGACATTTTGAGAAGATTTTTTGATGTGATTGGATTTTAGGAATAGAAATCTATTTGTTTATGATTTGGAAAAATTCCGTAAGAAATTCCATAAAGAATGGAATCTCCTCCCATTGAAGGACACTCAATCCAGACAGATTATCTTTCAGTTCAAAAAGATTGATCATATTTTGCTACATAAATCTTCATTCACTGGGTATTTTGTTCAGCACGGAGAAACATTTTCTGCGTTCAAGTTTCTGAACGGATGCCGACCTAATTCAGCCTTACTGTAGAAAAAGTCTCAAACGTCCCTTTTACAAGTTTCCACAAATCAGCAACTTTATTTGACTGAATCTTTATTCTCTGTAAAACGTTTGCGGCTGGTTTGAACTTTGTGACGAAGATTTTCCATTCAATGTAAATGTAGAGGCTAACAACCCAATGCTAGCTTTAGCATTGTCTGACTTCTAAGGTTATGGATAAATAAAGCAAAATAAAATGCAGTAACAGTCGTAAAACTGCTATATGTAAATGTAAAATAAATAATCTTCCATGTCTCATAACTTTATTATCTGCGTGTGTGAAACAGTTTAGAGTCTGTCGCTGCGTATTAGAAAAGGCTACATGCTATGAACTGTCTCAATACTTCTGTATCTCGATGAAGACTCCCAGTTTTGTCTGTAAACAGCTTCTTTGGAGTCAAAGGAGCTTCTATGGTTTCCTCACTGGCTCCTTTCTCCTTAAAGAAACTTTCCAAGTATGTTTTATTGTTTGGTTTTTGTTAGCTTTGGGGTACTAGCTTAGCCATGCAGGTAGCCTCTTTAAGTCACGTGATTTCTACAGTTTTCCATAACTTCCTTCAGGATCCGAAAATAAACTAAACAGAAATAATCTAGGTTAGTATTTCTATATTTCTGTCTGCGACCTGGTACCATGTGATGGGTTAGTACCGGTCCGTGGCTCGGGGGTTGGGGACCGCTAGTTTAAAGAATTAAAGCATGTATTGTAGAGCATCACTCTCTTTAAAAAGCAAATCCACAAATAATAGAATAAACAAGATAAAGTTAAATATGAGAAACTGGCCACATGACCATGTTTGCACACACACACACATTCAGATTTACATGCAGGCAGTGTGGTCTGTCCCTGCCTCACCTCACAAGCCTGTAATGAAGCCCTAGAGAAGGTCTGCTCAAAAGCAGCAGCAGTCGTCCAAATCAGCCTGCGGTCTCATTCAGACAACCGCCTCGCCTTCAGCTGCTTCCCAAAGCCTCTGTGTTCAGTCACTGGGTGGGATGGATGGTCAGGAGATCTAATTCAGCTAAGCGAAGGGCGGAGGTTTTGACTTGGACCACTCCAGATGTGGTGAGTGTGGGACACCAAGCTGGGCCGTCACTTGTTTGGAACCACAAGAGGGCAAAGGGCTGCCTTTCTTCTCCTTTGCCCCTCGTCTCCGGGCAAACGCATGAGGAGTTTACCACTCACTCCAAACTGTGAAAAGATCACAAAAAAACCCAATGTTTGCAAAAACGGAGTGAAAATGTTAGAAAGTGACACTGAAGTCATGAACTTTGGTGGAGTCCTCTCACTTCTGATCGACAAAACACAGTTCTGGACAAATATATAGACTCGTTGTGGCTTCTTCCATTTACACACTACACCCACCACAATGACCCAGGGAGCCTCCACCACACAGAGCATATATTTACTCCGCATATATATTTACCCCAGGGCTTTGACAGCTCATTGTTTATGCCACTGTGGCAGCGCAGGGGCACCACTCCCTGTCTGTCTTCCCATCTCCTGTCTGTCAGAAAGGGCAAGAACTGCACACTGATGGCTGAGTTATGAGATGCTGGATCACTGCCCCGAAGCATTTTGAATGTACAGTAAGGTCACAGCAAAATGCTTCCTCCACCAAGACATTTTGCAAACTTTTTCTCACATTCCTTACAATGGGTTTTGGCATAAATCAACCATGAATTTACCAATGCAGCCTGTCACTAACTTTTCCTGTTTGCAACTTCTCACTTTTAGTTTTGTCAGCGAGACAGCAGAGGTGTTTGGCCAAAATCTGTGGCACCCACTCATTAAGTCAGTGGCTCAGAATAACTGTCAGATCCGGTGGTGGAGGAGTGATGATATAGGAGAGCTTTGGAGCCTCAGAAACTAAGCATGGTGTGGTCACTGACTCCACCATTAACTCCTTTGTTCAATGTGACCAAATTATTTTGGAGTCAACATGCAGGCCATCTACCAGGCTACTGAAGCTTCACTAGCTACGTTTCCATTAACTATGAAATTGTGCAAATTGGATTTGCAATAATGAAAAAATTTGCATTATGAAAAAGAAAGTTTTGCCCTTGGAGGAGGTGTTTTTTTTGAAACTGACGTAATTCTTAAAACTGCAATGGAAACACTTTTTTCAAATTCAATGCACTTCTCGGAAGTAACTGGCTGCCCTTAGCGCTGCACAGCGGGCGCCGCGAGAGGTCCCACAGCATCACAGCTCATTAAAGCTATATGTCACACGGGAATTGTTGGATCCACGGCTCCTCTTTAAAACCACCAACAAAGATTTCCTAAAATCCCTTCATCTTTGAGCAGCTACGCTTGGTGCTACATGGTCTGAATAAGACGCCGACGTCTCCTTTGATGAATAATGATGAGCACTTGTGCCATGGCAGAAACTTGAATGGATCCTGTCGTGTTTTCAAGCAGAAAAAAGGGTCCAACTGATTTGTTAGAATGTTTATCTTTAAATAACACTGAACAGGCTTCTCATATACTTCTGCATTATTGACATTTACAGACTGTCAATGCACTCGGCCCTGCTGTGACATCATCCAAACGCTCCTTTGTTGTTCTTTTATAGAATCAAACTTAAAATTGTTGCCATGGTTTTAAAAGACTTACGCGTGAGCTGGTTTGTGTTTATTCACATAACCATGATTTAATAGAAACTGTGTCATTGCAAAATTGCGTTTTTTTGACATTTCTAGAATTTTAATAAAGTTTTGTAAATATGTGTAATGGGAGAACAGCTATTGAGACCCAAAGGCCTGAATTCTATTTTAATTTGTCAAGACATTTTTGCAAGGTTTTTAGCTGAAATTAAAAGGGGCCATAACATGATTTTCTAAAGGCTTTCAGAGCTAGAATTTATTGAAGACAACATACAATTGGATGATATATCCTATTCTGCATCTAAAATAAAAGTTTTTTGCTGATCACAGCTAGCTCCGTGGAGAAATAGGGTGTTGGTGTTAGACTGAGGGCGGTGCTGGCAGAGCAGAATCTTCCTGAAAGGGGCTGTTCTAACTAATCTACGTCAGCGCAATTTTTGGGTATAGGAGGGGCTGGTGCTCAAAGTGCAGGTTTTTTTTTTTTACTCAGAAATGCATGAACAGATAAACATATAGCTTAAGGGTTTTTTATAGTGAGGAATGAACAGTATAATACACTTAAAACCTCAAAAAGTGTTTTTTCATGGTAGGGCCCTTTAAGTACTTATTTATTTGGCATTTACAGTATTGCACGAATGCACACTGTTTTACTTGTGAAATTTTTTTCTTTTTTAATTCATTTTTCTTTAGAATCACTAGATTTAAAGACAGTTTTAAAAAAACATAATACAAGTATGAAAGGAACTCAAATGTTGACTAAACCAATTTCCTCTCTCGTTTCCTTTCTTCTTTTTAACTTCTCCATTTCAAAGTATTTTTTTCTTTTCCACATACCTGTTGCAACCATGCCTCTTATGATTTTCTGTCTATGATTGCACATTTTGTGACACAAAGTAATGTAAGGGGAGGTCACAGATTGGGGAATAATGTTGCAGGTCTCTGCGTTTCCACCTCAACTGGTGACAACCACAAGGGAAGTTAGTATCCTGTTTTCTCCTCTGTCAGCAGTTTGAAAGTCAGACAGCACCGGCTCATTTCTGTTGTGATGGTTTTATTGTGGTCGGGCCTTTATGCACATAGCAATCTTCCAGAAGTTAATTGAAAGACACTTGTTTCTCCCAGTAAACAGAGGATTAGCGTCCTGTGTGGTAGAAGTCCGTCTCGGTGTCTGCAATGAAAGGAAGCACTGTGGAAGGTCAGGAGCAGCCAGCCAGATGTGGGGTGAAGAAAAAAGGAAACTCACCTTCTGCAAACTGGGAGTAAATAGGCCCAAGAAACAAACGTCTCCTTTGACTGCTTGCTTCTCTGCCAGAGCTCTGGCAGGCGAGGATCAATGTTAAGTGGCTTCTTAAGTTTATTCAGCGAGGTCAGGGGGAAAATAAAAACATCACACGAGAGCTGCAATTACAGCCCTCAAACATGACAAGCATCTGTTTTTGTGCTTTTGACCAAGGGCCCACTTTTAATGGTCGGTTCTGGCTGCAAGATAAACAGTCGTGGAGTTGGTAGCTCCGCCCCCGCCTCACCCGGAGAAGTTCAAACTGCCGCAGCAACAGCAAAAGCAGAAGCAGCAGTGGTTTTGGCGGCAGGGTAAATTACAACATGGAGAAAAGCTGCGGTTTCTTCACAGCACACTCACACATTCACTTGCTTTTCCTTTCACTCTTTTTCTCTCTCTCTCTCTCTCGCTCGCTCACACACACACGCTCGGTTGTTTCTGCTCTAAAGTCAACAGGTTGGAGACATGAATGCACAAACATGCAAGAGCGCGGTCCTCTGGGTGGGCTTTCCCCACAGGTGTCACCAAAACCGCCTCTGGCACGACACCCAACCTAGAAAAACTACTGACCTCATCAAGAGGCCAGTAATTGCCTGAATTATTGGTTCCTAACCCAGTGGGAAAATCAAAGCTAATGGGATCTCATTACAGGGAGAATAAAAAAAAAAGATCTCATCAGGTGGCATTTACATGTTGCATCATTCTGTATTCTCATCCAGTCCACCCCGAGGGGTCTAATCAGAGATCAGTTCTGCTAGATTTGCTCTCACACAGCAGACGCCCTGTTTGGAACAACCAGACACCATGATGAATGCTGATTGCGGCTGCAGTTGCGTCTTAACAGCCAGTGGGATCAAATAATTTCATAGGACTATTGATGTTGCAGCGTGATGACCATTTAATGTGGATAATGTGCTCATCATGCTCTCATTAATTGTAATAATTTACAGTGGCATAGGTCACGGTGTCAGCTCCTGTGTGTTTTACAGAAATGGTTTGATTCCAGCTATTCTTTCACATGTTCTCTCATTATCTGCTCCGTCGCTGAGACGCTGTTTGTCTGGGTGGAATTAAATGACGAACAAGGACTCACTGCTCCTCACAAGTCAGACGAAAACAATGCTGTTTTAATCACTTTATATTTCTAGACAAACTGCTTTTATATATATCTTGCTCAAAATGGTCTTATTTACAATGTCTTGTAAAAGACTCACTCCAATGAAAATGGTGTTTCTCATGATGGAGGACGTATAGAAAGAAAACAAGCTGACATTTCCAGAATTGAGTGTTTATTTATTCAAATTATTGTGAATCAGGAGCAGACGAAAAATGTTATTTGAAGAAGATTGTAGCTGTGATGTAGGTGACTCCTGCTCCACTCCATTCTGATGCATCCACTTGTAGACAAATAGATCCGTGTACATCTTTGTTTTCCTCATCTGAGCTAGTATCTGGACAGCTCCGAAATTGCTCAGCATTTTTGTTGCAGCAATAATGCTAGGTTGGGGTTGTGATGGGCTGTAAGCTAGTGGGAGAACATGTAAACACATCTGGTTGACGGGAAATGGGGGTGGGGTTGCTTCGCGCCAATGGTCCGACTCACAAATCTGAGGCAAATATTTATGATATTTATGATAAATTTTTTTTAATTTAAGCTAAGAACATTATAATCGTAATTAAAATTCAACTGGGAACACTTTTAAAATAGAAATTGTTTGTAGCGGCAACATGACATGGCCTTTAAATTAAAAAAAAAAATTTTTAAATAGAGTGTAAGAGTGTTTATGTTGTAAATTCAAATTTTAATTGTTGAATGTAACAATTGACTTCCTGATCTAACAATTAAAGTGGTCGCATGGCCGCTACTTTCAAACAAGCTGCAATTGAAGCCCCTTGGTTGTACTTTATAAGCAGCTACAGCTGAAAATCCAGATAACTATCATTGAAAGACAGACACTTTTTTGATATTGCAGCCTGAAGACACTTGGCTTTTTTTTTTTTAATCCGACTGCTGTCTGGTTTTACCGTGGAGGTCCATTATCTTGCCTTATCAAGGCAGCTAAAAGCCATGCAGCAATTTTTACTGACTGAATGAGAATCAAAACCAGACAGTACGGTACTTTAGTCTCCTCCAAACCTCAGGGGTACAGAGAAATGAAAGTGGGTTTTGCACTACCTCATTATGTTATTCTAAAGCTTGAGTAACATAAAAAAAAGTAAAAAGATGAAGTAAAACCTGAGGTGTGTGGCTTTGGGGGAGTCTGTGTTATAGAAGTGTTTGGTTGTAACATTCAAAAATAATCACACTTGTGATTCTACGTCGCAGTGCACGACAGGTTTTGTAGTGTCTAAAGCGGCTCACCTGTGGTGCGGCGTGCCCAGGAAGAGGCAGTTGACACTTTTTCCCTCCGTTTGTGCTTCATTGACTTTGAAAGCGTAAACAAACACGCCTCTGAACACGCTTTCTCACTCTGCGTGCTGCGTTCACACCTGCTGGCAAGTTCCTGTAGCAGATGCATCCATACTTTAGGGTCAGCGTGCACAGAGTCATTAGCATACAGCTAGATGTTCACAGGCATGCCGCGCAGGCACACAAAGACGGCGCCGCCATCGACGCTGTAGCTGCACGTGGTTGTTTTGTACAAGAAACAGAAACACACCCACACACCTGCTGCTCATCCTCCTCCACAGCCCCTTTGTGTTAATGGATGGGAGTCTAATTACTCCTCTCACACTGAGACTACTTTCTCCACACTTGTCTCTCAGGACATGTGTGTGTGCGTGCATGTGTGTGTGTGCGTCCGACGCTCGTTAGCAGACTTGCTTTCTCCTCTCATCTCGCCTACTGCTTGACACGTTCACGCAGCAACACACTTTTACAAAGCCCCGTGAAACACAGACCAGAGCTCGACTGACAACACTCTACATACATTTCATTTTCTAGCTTATACCCCCCTGATACCCCTCTGATGTAAAGCAGGAGGAAGGAACAGAAAGAGGTAATTAAGCAAGACTCAAAACCAGACAGACACACTTCCTCTTCCAGCCACCACAGTTCTGGTTAAAAATAACGAGAAGGAACTGCGCGCTAGCAGCTCTCTCTGTCACGGAACCGCCGCGCACATCTGCATGCTCGCTCGCAAAACGCCACACTGGTGGCGGCTGAGGCGTTTGTGTCGCGTTATGACACGGCTCCGTCTGTGACGCAGTCTGTGTTGTAGCATAAACTGTCTCTGTACCAGAGTGACCTCCTCCGCTGCTTCCTCTGCGTCTGCGTGTGTTTAATCTCCCCTGTGGCTTTCAGACTTAAGGTCTAAGTGGAGCACGGAGAGCAGATAGGTCTCCAGAGGAACGAGTGCTGTTGAGAGCATCTGCAGCTCACAAACAAAGGCCACCTGGCTCTTGTCAGAGGGACAGAAATGTGCTCGCCTTGGTGCCACAGTGACAAGTGCGTGCTAATAACAGGGAACACACTCTCGAGGCCTAATTAGCTCTTCAACTAAGGTGCTGCTAATCAATCATAAATGCTGAAAAACCTTTGATGTTTATATTTTTTTGCTTAATGAGTCCTCATTTTGTCTATCCAGCTTTTGCAATCTACTACATAGTTGTGGACTAAAGTCTTCACTCGAAGTAACCGTATTATGCTGTTATTATCCTTGTTTTTTTAGGTTGGTTTTTAAAAAGATTGCACTTCTTGTAAGCGGATCCTTTGTGCTCCTCTTCCACATAACTCTTTGAACCGCGTCAAGCCGCGCCCGCTTTAAAGTCAGTTCTGCTTCAGTGGTTTCTCAACTAATACATCTAAAACCAAACTTCTCACTTGGTACCAGCTGTCTCCTCTGGCAGGAAGGGGATTTTTGTTTTTGTTTTTTGGTAACAGACTGGGGGTAATAAATTGATCAGCAGGTGAAACTATTGCACATTTGTGAACACTGCAATATTAATTGCATTAGAATAGTGATCCTAATGAAGAACATCAGTAATATTGGCAAAAATGCGAAAGTATTTTGAGTAGAGAGCTAGAATTAGGGACAAAAACAATTAAAAGGGCTGTTAATTGTTGCGTTAATTCATTATTTAATTACAGACATTTTAGCACGTTGTTCTTTTTAATTGCGTTAATCTTATTTTTTGTCAGATTGTTATTTTCGTGTTAATACATACCTGAAAGAGCAATATCTCGCTCGTACCATTTCTAAGTTTATATCGTTTTTCACAAAAGGCAACAACCTGAAATGCTGTTCCTCATGTTGTCATGGTAACTGCTTCAGCGTGCGGTGCACACTCCTTATGCTCCTTCCTTTTTGAGAAAAACTATTGTCATCAGAGGTTTAATAAAGCATCATTTCATAGGGAAAGTTCACTTCTTAGTGTGTTTTTGTCCAGATGAGGAAGCAATAGTTTATTCAAATAATTTAAAAAATCTTCTGCAGTGTTAAATTTCTTTCTTTCTAGATTCTCTATTTCTTTTCTGCTTTATCTCAGTCTTTAAAATTATCAAAAAGCTATCGGAAACAATAAAATCACACTAATGTCTTGTACTGTCTTGCTGTTGTGATAAACCTTTGAATAAGGTATATCAACATTTGAATTATGATATTTATTATAAGTTTGTGTTCTATATGTCTTGGATTGCTGAGATAAGAGTCTCCACTGGTTTGTAATGTGGTAAATTAGAGCTCTCTAGACCTTTTATGTATTTATTTTAAGTTGTATTTTAATCTTTTATTGACCAAAATGTCACAAATTTAAATAATATATTTCAAAATATGGCTTTAGCAATTATTAGATTAAAAATAATTGCTATTAAAAAGATGAATGAAGTACAGGTCCAGATTAATTAATTGCATGACAGCACTAACATTAAACTTACATTTCATTACAAATAAAGTATTTTCGTACTGCTTTTCATACATATATCGACACTCCTGACCAATTAAAGACTTGCTTTTTTATCTATGATTTTGCTATTTTTAGCCAAATCCCAAAACCTGTGTATCGATAATGGTGTAATTGAGTAATGGGGTGCAATTTTCAAGGACAAAGTTTCAGCAGAACGGCAGTAGTTCACCAGCAATTCACTTCTAGATTCTGGGCGGGGCCACTGACATGGAGCATTCCCGCCCCCTTCCCCTCCTCGTTGCTAACATCATGCCCACCTAGCATATTTTCTCACAAATACGCTCATTTTCAACAGGATTTTTTTCATCTGCTCCTGATTTACAACCATTTAAATATATATTCAGAAAGGCAAATTTGAGTTTAATTTTATTTATACTCAGTAGATGCTCTCTAGCAAGAGAAAAATCAACTAGGACATGTTAAAAACTCAATAAAAATCTCAATATATCTCATTTTTATTGACAGAATTTTAAACTAAAAACAGCTGTTTTAATAACATTAACAGACCTTGAAAAAATCCAACTTTATCAATAGAATTTTCTGATAATTTGTTTGTGATTAGTCCACGCCCTGAAACCAAAATGACTTTTAATCTATATTGATTTAGATAAAAAACCAATAGCTGTAGAACATGTCAGAGATCAAAGCTTTTCTCCTATACGGCAGAATATTTTGAAAAGCTACTTTTATTTTCTTATTTGTTACGTTAGTGTGAAATGTCACACAAACAGGAAAGGCCCTGACGCACATGGCTGCCTAACAACCTAAAGCTTAAGTGTGCCTTAACTAAAGCTCGGCCGCAAACATCGCAACCTTTGAACGACTGTCTCAAGAACATGCTGTTCCCCAGAAAATGGATGGAAAAACAGCAATTGAGTCTTACACGCGGCTGTGCCAGAAGAGTATAGATTCATCTCTATCTGGCTGACCTCATCGACTGCTCGCTGTTGACCAACGATGCAGAAGGAGGGGCAGATGGAGGATGGGCAGAGACCAGCACCCGAGTGGACCCCTGGGTCGCTCGATTGCTCAGCCAAGTCGAAAATGTGTTCTCAGATCTTTGCCTGACATGCTGTCCTGTGGGGTTCAGCCTCGCCATTTGTGTCTTTAGTTGTGTATGTGAGTGTGTGAGTGTGTGTCAGGGAGAGGAAGAATCTACATTTGGCAGCAATTCACACTGATCATCCTTGACTGCTCCATATCTTTGAGTGCAAAGCGAGGAGTTTCTTTGCATCAAGGAACATCGTTTCCACCAGGTTTACCACAAAACCCCAAATATTACATTACAGGTTCATGTGTTGCCAGTTTTTGCATGGAAGGACATAAATGTACTCCGCTTTATGCTAAATATATTTTCAGTATACACACTAAGGATTTCACTTGAGCATATGTTTGCATTTGCAGGCTTTACCATGAAGACTGTGTGTTGAAAGCAAAAAGGCTTGTTAAAGGCACAAAGGAAACCTCTCAGGTGAGAACGCGTGTTTCATGCTGCAACATAGACAGCGAGGCCATGATGCCTCCCTGGGCCTGTTTTCAACTAGAACACTGTGTCAGATTGAGCGACCTTCGGCTGACAGGCCCAGCAGCTCACTGGAGCATGTGTGCATCTGAGCATGCAGCGGGGTCTGTGATTGTATGGTCATGCGTGTGTGCAATTGTGTGTGTCTGTGAACGCTGTGTGTGTTTGCGGCCAGCACAACATGCGTGTTTGTGTGTGTGTGTCTTTTGCAAATCTCCCTGGGTAGCAATCCATCTTGACAGTCAGTGTAGCGCCATCACATCACTGTCACGCCACTTTCTCACTTGGACGAGTGATGAAAGGAGTCCGGAGGGAGAAAGAGATGGAGGGAGAGGATGACAGAAGGAATGACAGATCACATCAGACTCATCAGGAAAAAGTGCTGTGACACACATTTGTCTGTAAAAGATGGAGGCCCGAACGCGATGATCGAGAAAAAAAAACAAAACAAACCCATCAACTTCCATCTGATACATGGATGTTGGCTTAATTGGAAGTCTCAGTTCAGATGATTTCCTCTGAAGGAAATGGTGTGTAGCTTTTATTTTCACAGCTTTCAGCGCTGACAATAGATGAACCTGAGCGTGGAAGTGATGAATCAGAGATTTCTGCAAACACAGAACAAGTTGCCAGAGACACTTTAGATCATGCATCATATGGCATTTTATAGATTTAAAAAACAATAGACGTCCCTGTATACAGTTTTCATGTGACATCACAGTCTGGAGAGCAGAAAGCACAGCTATCCATTACCAGCCAGATTGTGAAGGCTGATGTTCTCATGGTTTTCCAAAAATAAGAGATAAGCCAAATCATAATTTTTCATTTACCCCTATGGATTTTACCTACCCCCACATTTAGCCCTCCAATGGAAAAAAAGTGTTTTCAATTCTGACATCACTCATATTCTATGACAACATCAACAGTGGCCAGTCAGCCACGTTAGCGCGTAGCGACTAGCGCCAGGAAACACATTGGTTTTATAACTTAAAAAGTCGTTAAAAAGTCATTAATCACATGTAAATGAATCCCCAGTCGGAATCCTTTCCTTCTCCCTTCCCCTCCATTTGAAGGGGGAGTTTAAGTGCAAGTCTGTCCAGGATATTTTGTTTTAATTTCACCCTCCAAGCGGAGGGATATAAAGTCCTCCATCTCGAGGGTAAATCGCACTCCGCCGAGAAGCGCTTTTCTTCATGTGGGTGTGCTCTGAAGCAAAGACGTTTACATTTAAATGTAAGGTATGACTTTTTGTTGCAGCATGACCTTTTTAAAGTTATTAAACCGCTGTTGTCAGGTACATTCGAGCACTGGAAGCAACGCGCTCACGCCAGCGGACCAGCGATGATCATTTAACGAAAGTGACGTCCAAAATATGAGACACTATTGTTTCATAACCCTCCGGAGGGGAGAAGGGAAGAATTCAGATTGGGCCTTAAACTTCTGTGCTTCAGAGAAGGAATGCGCTTCTCCTCCACGGAACACCCTCACGGTGGAGAGCTCTGCATCTTTAAGGGTTTCACCTTAAAGAAACTATTTCGGGCAACCCTACTCCTCCAAATGCCCCAGTTGGAGGGATAGGGGAAGAATTCAGATTCAGCCATAGTTGTACTATTCCACTTAAAGAAAAACCAGATTTTTTTTATTAAAATTGGGAGAAAAAAATACTTAGGGAGAAGGAAAACAGATTTAATAATCCTAAAACAACCCTTTGTCAATCCATTGTTTGCCCTTTACTATCTCTTTATTTACATCTCTACAACGATGTCTAAATGACACATGCTCCTCGATATACCATAACCCTTCGACCGCTGACGTGATCACCGTGAATCACTTGATTCCAACGAGGAGGAAAGCAGCTTTTCATATTGGCTTTGCACCATTGCTACATTTCTATTTGACAGAACCAGTTGATTTACATTGACTGTGCAAACTCTTCACTACTGTATGTGTTGCATATCTGTGCAAAGTTACTTTTCTCTCGCAGAGCTACACTAGTCAGAAGAATGTCAACACTGGAGCTAAAGCTCTGGTATTACAGGGGTAATAATTAAACCCAAATAAAACATTAAATGTTGTGTTGTTTGAAATTATACCACTTTTATTTATTTGTATGTATGATTTTTTTATTTAATTTAGGTCAGAAATGATGGTATACTCCTCATCATCCCTGAAAGTGACTGAAAAGGTGTTATTATTAACATTTTCAATAGACTCACACCTTTTTTTTTCCTTTTATTTAATTTTTTTTTTTTAACTTGTCCAACAGCTGGGCAAACAGTTACGGGCTGAGAGCCTCAAGTGTTGGGCAGTTTTTACTGTCACAACGGGGGTTTATTGAGTGTAAACCCCTGATGTATTTCATGCAAAACTATTATTTATATTGATTATGTTTTTATCTTTTTTTTTTTCTTTTTTTGGACCGGACCGAAAAGAACAAGAGGGATGTTGGGAGGGAAGAAAGGTAAAAGAGAGGGGTTTAGATAAAAAAAAAAAAAAAAAAAAAGAAGATGACAACAGAGGGATGCAACATCATAAAACATCCAGGTCTAAATAGCAGCCTAGAATGGGCAGGGCCTGTCTACACACACACTTGGTAATTACACACACACCTATTGGCCAAAATGGTCTCCACATTTAAACTAGTCAAAATGTACACAATACAACTGCAAGACTCCCACCTTTGCTTTCATATTAAAGATTTTTTACTTGTTTTCTTACAAAGTTGCAGCGTGGCTGATCAATTCCAATCCAAAACACGATACTTTCCCTCCTCTGGAAGAGACTTGGCTACAGTAAGCAGTGAAAATGGGTCACACGTAACAAAAACTCATTTTTTTTTTCTCTTTTTTCCTTCGCACTTCATTTTTTTAGACCTGATTGAAATACTTGTTAGGTGAAAATGTCAGAAAACTGTGAGAAGTCCACAAGCGCAGGGAGCTTATACGTCACTGCTACAAGCTTTCTCCAACAGCCTTATTTTGTCTGCTTCTGATTCACAACAATTTGAAGAAACACTTACTCAAAAATTTAATTTTAAGCTTAATTTTCTTCATATGTTTTCTCCTATGAGAGAAAAAACATGTTAAAACGTAAAAAATGCTATTTTCCTTGCAGTGAGTCTTCAAATAAGTGATCTTAACTGTTCTCATGCTTCTACATTATCCAAAAAAAAGTAATATTTTAGTTTTAGTATTTTTTATTACAGCACGTCATCCTTCATCTTTCTGTAGAATATATTTTGGTCCATTTGCCACTTTAAAATAGTATATTCTACTTCTGTAGACATTGCAAATGAACTAACTTATAAGTAACACAGAATCCTGCAATAGATTACAATTCTATGGGATTTCTTTTTTTTTAGCAGCAATAACACATAACCTGTACGTTTGTTGCACAACTCTGTTGATTAAAATGACTTTGTTTCTCAAAAGGAAAGTAAATTCCAGACATTATCAATGAAATCCTTTTGCCTTAATGTGACTAACTGAACTTTGGGGTTCAGCTGTAATTCATCAGATAATACCATTGTCCTTTCTGAAAACATCCAAAATATGTGTTTATTGGGTACACATTGCAGTGAAATGAATACCTGAATACAACTTTAAATCCGAATAAACTGGGCTGAACAAAAGAATATTACCCCAGGCTCACACCTCTAGCGTTACAGCTCCGATGCGTTGCGGGAGCGGTCTAGCTACAACCGACGGCTCATGTTAGCTGCTGGTTGGCTGCAGCCGCAGGCTCTGCTGCAGACCTCACAAAACACCAAACTCACAGATGTTCACGCTAAACTCCCCTTTGATGCTGCGGTTCAGCTGTGTCGTCCGGCAAAATTTGAACTAAACTAAGCAGATTTGCAGCGACCGGAGTCGCAGGACGTGAACGCCTGCAGTGAGATTTCCTCTTGCACTTTTAAAGTTAATCTGTTTAATCAGTCATCAATCAAGAAGGTGAACCCAGGCAATTAGATGACAAATAATGGAAATTAGCATTTTTTTAAGACAAATACCTTGCGTAAGAAAATACTTACTGCCACTTCAGCAAAGACCAGAGACACAGAAGTTGGCATCCTTTGCATGTTTTTATTCTTATGTTTCAGATGTAGATCAGAGCAGAGAGTCTTTAAGACAGAAAGCTGCTCATGTGACACACTTCCATTTTCACAAACCTTATCACTAAGAGGCTCCATAGAAATAGACCTGGTGGCACAAACACAGCAGCTTCAGCTTGGACTGTTGTGTCACAGAGTCACACAGACGTGCAGAGGAGGAGAAAACTGAACTCTCAAGGCTTTGTTGTTCCTCATTTTAGATCATTCCCATCCATTGTTGGGTGAAATGTGTGCGCCGATATAATTTTCCACTTCTGGGCATTGTCTTTTCATGTAGCAGCCTCCAGACAGCTGTGAAATGAAGGTGGCACCTGCACAGATCTCATTAAGATGTCCAGCAGGGAGCCTGCTCATCCAGCCTTGCCAACAGAGCTGAAGCTCTCACAGGAAATTAAATTATATTATTAATATGGATTTCCAAAGGAGGTTAGCAATCAGAAATGCCTCAACTCTCAAGAGCCTCATATCTGAAAACATTTTTTTTTTTGCCATGCAGAGATTGTTTTCTCGTCATTGCTTTGGAAATCCCGCTTCATAAATTATCCCAGCAGTATTGTTAATATGAATTCCATGTATTATATGTGTGCTTTGGTATTTCCCTGACATGACGCCTATTCTGGCGTGCTCGGCACTGTGTTGTCAATTGCTATGGAGTACAAAAAAAATGACTTCATTTCCTCTTCTGGTGTATCGCCACTTAGCTGTAAACGCAATTAGATCCTTGTCCAGTCGTGTTTAAAGCCGTCGTATCAGTGCGGCTGTGAAGGAAGCAAAAGTGCAGTTAACTGAGGCGGAGGGGGACTTGGCTTCTTCACCCTGTCAGCTGCTTTTACTCAGACTATCTTCTGAATGGCATCCAGATTGCACCCGTGCTTCTACGTCCAATCCTTTCATGTCCTGGCTGCTTTAGGCTCTTGAGAGAAATCTCCTCGATACTCTTGGATACTTTTTCAACGCTTGCTTGAAATGTGGAGCACAGATGGTCAGTTTTGGTGAAGAACCACATTTGAAAGGCTCTTTTGAACACTAAGATCATCCAGAAGTTTGATTGGAATTCAAGAAGCTAAAAAAAATGAATGTTGCAGAGTTTTCTTATTTTTCTTTGGACGCCCTGCTTCCATTTGTTGCTTGTTGAGTCTATTGTCTAGATCTAAAAAACAAAGAATAAACACACATAAACTGTTGTTGCATGCAGTGATGTTATTTAGTTTGATTAAATTATGCTGATTTTGTTCACCCATGAAGACTTGATGCATAATTCCTGCTTAAAGAGGCACCTCAGGTCTAAATGAGACTCTGCAGTCGTCAATAATGTCAGATGATTACTAATTAGGGTGTAGTGGGGTTAAAACGCCTAAATGAAAGCAATGCAATCAACATTTAAGAGCTGTTAGCAAAGACGTGGGGTTGGTACAACAAATATACTTGTATTCATTCAAAATAATCTCTTTCTTAAAAGTTTTCAAATGGGAAGTCTTTGCATCCTGTGCAAGTTTTGTTTCACAACTCCAGTAAGAGTCAGCACAGCAGCTGGAGGAAGAGGCTCTTCTTGCACTCAAGCTACTGAAGGAGCAAGGGTATTTTTAACTAAGAGCCCTGTGTCAGCTGTCAGGCACTGAGAGGCTTGTGTGAAGTATTGTGCCTGGAGGGGGTTAGAGTTATAACTCTGTGTGGCAAAAACAAGTAAAAGAACAGAAGAGCAGTCAAAGATTCTGACTCCCCGAAATGCATCAGAGGCATGCCTCCAGAGACATGTAGCCTTTTGTTTTTTTGCTCTGTAGACGTGGATGGATCGGTATGAGCACAGAGACGGCTTTGCCAGAAAGAGTTCTCATTCTGCAGACAAGAGCTTGAAAGAGTCTGCTGTGTTTCCGCTCTGCTGTTTCCTTTGAATGTAAACGTTGCACCTGTCCACGACCATGTCCAAATATACCGCAGACCGTTACTTCTCAGAGAGCAGTCACTCTAGGTGTCTGCTCACCCTCTCTGCACTTGCTTTGTTCATGTTTCCACCGATGCATTGTGATGATTCCTATTTAGGCTTGTCAAAATTTTAATTCCCTCTCATGAAAACAGAAATATCCTCTTCTCTTCTTCCCTATAACTATTCATATCATATTTAATACACTTATTTCTATTACCCCTATCTCATTTGCAGGATCAAAACTTTCATTTTAAATTAATAAACATTGTATTACTCGGTCCGTGTTTTCTTCTTTGTAGTTCATCATCATTCCACTAGGGGCAGTAGAAGGGCTTTTCCTGATCATTTCAAAATGGTTGCCCACATGAAATCTCAAAAACACTTCTGGCAGGAAAGGTTTTGCTAATTTTCAAAACTTTTATAGTAAGAATATCTCATCTACTGTTATATATTTTTTTAAATGACTTCTTACTGTGTTAAAAGAATGCAGATTTGTGTATAATCAATTATTTATAATACAGTTATACCATGTTAAAAATGTGTGGATCAAATTTGAGACAGTGAGTAATTAAGACACATTTCCTTGAACTCTAACATTGTTGAGAGCAAAAACTTACCAAATTACCCAATTCTATCATAATTTACCCAATCTTATACAAAAAATGATATTGCAAAATGTATGTGTTGTGGCTTTCATGAAATGATTTAAAAAACATCTTAATTCCCACAAAAAGTGAATTTGTTATCAATTCATTGATGTAGTGGGCTTTACAGCGTGGCACTTCAGAAGCAACGAAATCAATTTTTACATTATTTTGTCTTTATGTCTGATTGTACTTTACCTTCTATTTAGGTTTTGATAGCTCTGTGAATGTTAAGATATCCCCGTTACACAGGTGTCGTCATGGGCTCCCGCTGGATTTTGCTCTCAGTTTGACCCGCATATCTTTAGTTTTAGCCGCCCACTCTAGCTGGTTGCTAACAGCTTGATCAGAGCGCTTTAATCTCATTAACCACTATCAGTGGGAGTGCATCTAAATGTCTTTAAGGCAGAGGATGTGGTTTTATACAGACTGAACCATAGCCCTGGTGACTGTTAGGTTTCAGCTAGCGGCTTGGCAGAGACATTAAATCTGTCTTGTTAAAATCCCTCTTGTTTGCTCCAGCCTTAACTGCAACCTTAACGTGTTTACAAAGCATTGTGGGTAACAAAATAATGATATTATCATTAGAGCTCAAAAACTCTAATATGAAGCATTTTGTTTTCCTTTTCTTCCTTATTGTGAATATTGTTTATTATTATAACTCTATTCCCTGCTAATTGTTAGCATCTGAGACATTTGAAACAAAAAATTGCTCCATTATTTCATATATCACTCTCTGGCAGCTCGAAATCCAGATACCATGAATCAGAGTGTCAAATAAGTTTTTTTTTTTATTTAGTGAATTTTCTGCATTATAGGGCACACCGGATTAGAAGGCCCACTATCAATGAATGCTCAATTTTCAAACTCATATCAAATATAAAGCACACCTTACTACAAGGACCATTAAATGAGACTAAAGAGTCAGATATAAGTCTGTCATTCAGTCAGACTTTGCTAAAAGCGTTCACAGTAACTCTAGAGCTTCTTTGTAACATGCTACATGTTAGAAACGTTAGTCATGTTAGCATATTCGCTGTACCTGCAACACCCAACCTTGTTTGCAACACATAAAAAAACTGACTGATACTGCTAAAAAAAAGGTCACTGTAACTATGCTAACTTCCAACTTTGTTAGTAACACGTAACAAAGACACACTCTGACACCGCTACATGTTAGCCTCATTAGCATGTTCACAGAAACACCCAACCTTGTTTGGAATTCGTCCAAAAAAGAAAAAAACAGATAGACATTTTGACAGAGCGCGATGAACCTCTCAAAACTGCTTCAACATCAGTAAATACAACCAGACTAGGTTGCAACCAGAGTTTTTTGGAAAAAAAATTAAGGGTTTTAAGTGTGTAAAATACGGTAAGTATTTTTGCCTTTCCGTTTCGTTTTTGCTTTTATCCCTTAAATCTGATTCAAAAGATATTACCTCAAAAATAAAAAAGAGAAAGCCCTTTCCATCATATAGTGCGGCTCTGAATTTGTGTGGTCCCTGGCGGATGTTACAAGTGTGTGATGTGTGATGCCTTTAGCACCATGCCCAACAGTCACTTGCCAGTCTGAGAGAGTCTTCTTCACCGCGCATTAAGAAGACATCAGCTGCCACAGCCACTTAAAAACAGCCTGACCCCAGATGAGGCGAGGCTCTGTTTGTGGCCCTTTAGAAAAGAGAACTGTCTGTTGTTTGGAGGGCTGCTTATTTGTGAGAGAAACTGCAAAGAGCCCAAACTAAAGGACGTACTTGTGGAGGTGCTAATGCTCCGCATTGTGACCCCTGAGAGGCTGTTGATCACGTTTCGTAACAATCTCATCTTCTCTGGCTCTGAGGATGAAGCGCCTCAAGTAGTTGCTCTGTCATTCACTAACAACCACTTGAACCTCGCTACCAAGGAGACCCAGGTACTCCCCAAATCCCAATTAATGAGAGAATAGCTTGAAGAGGCTGTTCTTGACTCTGCCTGTGACAGTTTAATTGTAATTTCTGGCTAAGCACCTCTGGCAACAATCTGCTCTACTTGACAGCTCTGTGCTCCTGATTTAACCGAAAGCCCTCTTTTGCATATTCATTTAGCCACAACAAAACAGTGCAAGAGAAGAACATTTTTCCACTGAGAGGTTTTGTGGAGGCTGTTCAGTTGTGTTTGCAGGCAGGGAGCGAGTGTGGATTACGCTTCATGCACTTCCACACAGACAGATGAGAATGAATGTTGATCACGACCACGTCCATAAAAACCGCTGACAAAGATGTGCTTGTCAGTCAGAAGACCCTTTCATAAATGCACTGCAGCCCCGAAAGGGTTTGGTTATGTTCTGGGGTGGCAGCATATGGGATTGCAACCACCAGGGATTGCCAAGTCAGCTTCCTACAGGCAGAAATAAATCTCGCCATGCGTGAATACGCCAGTTAATCATTTAAGGTGAGCAACTGTGTGTGCTGATAAGACCCTGTGCTTCTGCGGTGGATTTAAACATGTTATTCCTCTTGTCTGTCAATCCTCTTATGGTTCTCCAGTGCATTTCCATTTTCAGTCTAAATACATATGCTACAGATCTTAGCACAAAGTACTTATAAGTGCATATTGGTGTTGAATACTATGTGAAAATTGTGCTGCAAACGAAACACTATAATTTCCAGGGCTTATTTTACACCACATTCTGCCTCTAATGTTAACAACTCAGACCCTACTTTGGATTATTCCTGGCTGTGAGAACAACAATAAGTAAACAGCAAACATTTAAATTTCTGATCTTTTTTTCTAGAAATCCTTAGAATTTATGTCTAAAAAAAACACTAAAATTTTTTTTTTTAACAGAAACATCTTTTTTAGAAAGTATTCAGTACTAAATTTAGATGTTACACTTAAAAATAAAAAAAAAAAACTGAAAGTACATTGACATGAGAAACATCCTTAAAGATGTTGTTTTATATTCCTAAAGTGAATATACAAAAAAGTGTGGAACGCAGATCAAAATTTATAACAATGTATAAGCACACTCAGATGAAGGTTGTGTTTTGTTGTTTTTTTTAACACTTTGCCCCTCCCTTTTGTTGCACCAGTAATGTTACATCAGGCTGTGAGGGCTGTAAACTAGTGGGAGAAAGTGTAAACACATGGATGATAGGAAAGGGGTGGGATTACTCTATGCCCAATAGTCCCACCCACAACCTAGAGATGGATTTCTGTTGAACTGCTGCTGCTCTGCAAAAAGTATGTCCTATAAAACAACAAGGTTTTTTTAATATATATTGCCTAAAAACTGAATAATTAATTCAAAGGCCAGAGAATTATTTTACAATAGATCAAAAGATGATCGGAGTGGAACTTTAATTTTCTTTGGTAAACTTTATTTCAAAGACTTTAAGTTAAAATTTCTTCATATCATTATCCCATCCAATATAAGGTTAATATATTTTCTTTAATAGTTTTACACATCTGGGATATGTTCAGTTTAGCAATTTAGTAGTTTCATTTCTGAAATTTAAAATAAGCACATGTGAATGCAATGAACCTTTGCATTTTAAGCTAAATCTATTACATTTTTAGATGTTCCTATGTTGAAATAAGCTGCAAATAGTTTAAATTATGCATTGTTAGTTATGCACATTATTTACTCAATTTAAGGATTTATTCTAATTCCATTATTTTTGTTGATCAAAAATTATTGGTGACAAAATATTCAAGGAGCCTTTTGGGAGCTTTCAGATCCTGATCTTTTGCAAGTCCATTCAAAGAACCATAAGAGAGCCAGAGTGACCATCATAACAAACAACAGATACAGATAAAATTATATGTTGATCACAATCACATTTATAAAAACAGCTGAAAAAGTTGTGTTGGTGTTTATCCTTCATGATTACACTGCTGCTCGTCACTAGTTCCAGTTGACTAAGTATCATTTGTGATTCTTGTATTGTTACATGGAAAGTTCTTTCTTGTTTAAAAGTTATCTAGGTCAGTGTGATGCATAATGCCGTGTTCACACCATGTCTCCATCTTTGGGTTCCTGAGATCATTCAGAGACTCTCTCAGTATGGTGAGTTTCACCGTTTACAGCAGGAGCTGCATCTAAATAATGGTGTTTTCAGCTGTACTTTCGTGTCTCTGTGACCCATTTTGGTGACTTGCTGAAGTAAAACAAGAATAAAATTAGAGAGTCTTTTTTTTCTGGAGGCATATAGGAAAAATATCATAAAGTTCAGGATGAGAACAATCAGATTCTCCTCAATGTTAGTTTTAGATTGTTGACGCGACGCAAGTTCTTTGCCAAAGTTCTGATATTTGAAAACACAATGCCTCCAGAACACTGCACCTCACACTACAATTTCACTGTAGGACCTTTGATTGTCTCTGTCCACTGACTTAACATTGAAACTAGCCACCCCATGAATTGCGTTTGGTTTAAGACTCGAGTGGCCATCTGCATATAGTTTGCACTTCTTTGTGAATCTAGTGTGATTATTGGCCAGATCTCCTGTGCTTGGGTGTTATAGGGTGTTGGCTGTTTGGATGATATCATCAAGTCCAGGTTCCAGATACTCAGCCACATTTGCAGAGTCTGCTTTGTACAAAAAGCTGCTCTAAAACTATCGTTAGACCGGTCTTGAGAACTGGTACTAAATTACACAGTCGGGTGATTACAGACCACTGCTTGAATTGACTATGATCAGTTTTACATCATACTGCTTATGCGTTGCACTGCTCTCCAACAAACCCCTTGGTGTACCGAAGGACATGTATGTTGGCCCATAACTGAAGGGCTACTCAAGAGTTAAATGATCTTTTCAAGCCCTTTTTTTTCTACAAACCCCAAAACCCTTGTTAGCAAAAAGCCCCCCAAAGACCAAGCCACGCACGCGTCTCAGTCACTTATTCACACTTTATATTTCGCTGACCAATTGTATACCTCTTTATTAACATGAGGTTGATGCAAAACACTTTTTACTGCTACTTTGGTATGGTGGAGGCAACAGATGTTAAGTTTTTGTGACATATATTGTCGGTAAAACAGTGTGAAAAGCAATGTGTATCATAGTAAACGTATTAAGTCTGCATTCATCCGACCACATTGTCTCATACAGTAGCTGCTTTATGTTTGTCAGTGGCCCATTGGTAACTTAATTCCTAATCTGTTCACATTCTATAATGCACGGCTACGGTGGCTGTTTTGGTCCAGTTATTCTACTCTGAGCACAGAACCTATTCAGACTGAGTTCAACCCAAGGCTCAGTCCAATTAGAAAGGAACCAAGACCACCTCGAAAAAGCCTCTGAGAGTAGTTCCTGGTTCTGAACCAGGGTATGCTTGGGTGTATTTGGACTGAAAATTTGTTCCAGATTATCAGGGGAAACAAAGTCTGGTTTGAGCCAAATATGTCCAGCCTGAAGACCCCCATAGAGATAGATCTGATAGGAAGTAACACAACAAACACTTGAGACATTTTCTCTCCCAAATGCAACCACTCACCATTATTCAATGGAGTCTCAAACTATAAAACAAAACTTAAAAGTATGACTTTTACTAGAAACAATAATAAGCTGGGGTGTTTGATCAGTAATCATCACCACAAACAACTGTGTTTTAACAGAAAAATGAAGTTTCACGGACATGAATTGTGGATTCCTGTAAGTAACATTAGTGGTTTGAAGCCTCATCCAGGCGCTTTGCAGCAAGCTTCCTCCAAGAGGAGGGAGTCTTGTTTCAGCCTCTAGCTGTTTCTTTCTGAACATGGAAAGTGAATAAGTAATCACATTTCCTACATAATGCTAATTATATTGTGCAAACGTGGAGTTCATAAATCGGAGAAGGTCACAATATTTTTGGCGAGGGACTTCAATGAATTTGTTGCATGCTTTTTGTAATGGAAACAGATTTTTCATATTTGATAACAATAGATTGGTAATGTTTCAAATCTGCATACATTCCAGTGAATGTGTTAATTAATGTACTGCTGCAGGCTGTTTAATGTGCATAGAGAGTGAAGTGGATACATAAATTTGAGTTCCCAAGTGCTTCTTTTTCACGGTGGAAGCAGAGTCGTTTATTTTAGTAGAAGCTAAAAAAAACTCTGTGTTAGTCATAGACTTGGTGCTATCACAGGTGTGTTCTCCGTTGATGGTACTTGGTCGTTTTTTATTAAAATAAACCCATCAAGCCAAATGGTATTTTCCAGGATCTATTATGATCTATTTACTTTGAAATTATTTTATGATGGTTTATGTTGATTCAATTAACACCTTGCCTCGAACAGATTGATCTGGTTGGATTGTAGGAATAAAAGTTGATTAATTGAGGAACCCTTGTACTAGTACTGTATGTAGGCGTTTGGAGTGGGGTCATCTGGATCTTTTTCCAATGATTTTTGATTTTCATTGGTGTCCATGGCTAACAAGAAATCATGTCATTCACATTTGTCACAGGATGGATAACACATCAATGTAAGGCTTGGGTCATCTGGACCCTATAAGAAGGCACAAGTTAAGTTGATTAGTCATTATACTTCTTCTTAATAATAGTACTTCATCAGATAGTTGTATGTGGCTTCAGTGCAAACTTTAAGTACGGTCCAAGTCTGGCAGAACTGGTCTGGCATTTCAGATGAATATTTGACTTCTACATTTCATTCCTCACGCTGGGTTTTGAACAGGACATCGATAAGGGAGATATTTTAATCTTAATCTAAGGCACGGTGACCAAGCAAAAATCTTAATTTCAATTGACCAGCCCAGAATGAAACTTCTCCCCGCCCTTCTGTCAGCCTCAGATAAGCACTTCAGGATGTTGTTTTATCTTTGTTGTGGCATTTCAACTGACATTCAGTGACCATGTTTACACACTCATCATTATTCCTGAATAATCTCGTGCTCTGAACAACCACCATCACGTCATCTCATTTTGAATGTGGGTGATTTCAGTTGTATTTAAAATGTTCTCGCTTGTCGAATCAACACAGCTTTTTGTGACTTTTCTCTGAATATTTTGGAAAATATGTCAACAGAAATTGCACTTTTGCTGTCACACATGTAAATGCATTATCCATAGCATTATCTTATCAAAATAAGCACATAATTAAAAACATAGAGACATTGTCGACCTGCAGAGCCATTTTTTTACATGATGTTTTCCATAATCCGTAACACTTCAGCATGACGTTTGTGAATGCTTCAAGCAGATTGCACCGGCTTGCATGATTACAATCAAAGCTGCGCATGCTAACAGCAATTATTGTCACTCACTGCCATCAGAAGAGCAATAACAAATGGAATTTCTCATTATTTTGTATTCCTACGATAAAAAATTGCATACAAAAGTATGTACAATTTAAAAAACTGTTTTTTTTTTTGACAAA
This sequence comes from Oryzias javanicus, assembly GCA_003999625.1. Classification (NCBI taxonomy): domain Eukaryota; kingdom Metazoa; phylum Chordata; class Actinopteri; order Beloniformes; family Adrianichthyidae; genus Oryzias; species Oryzias javanicus. The sequence goes on along the minus strand of CM012439.1, from coordinate 11,725,367 downwards.
AAGTAGGTCTGCATGAGGATGGGCTTCATTTCTGACCTCAGATCAGTGGACAAACCATTAATATCAAACTGATTCAGAACGGCAGCCAGGTGCATTAACAGCATGCTCTTGCTTCGTTTCATATTGCCCAGTTTTATCATTAACATAATATAAGCATTGAAAAGACATGCAGTAAATGCATTTTTATACATGAATAATGCAAGCCAAAACCCATGTCGCCTTGCACACTTCTTTCCGCCCAGCTTTGCAGCTCTTGGAGCAAAATATCTCTAAAAGCCTCTCCTGGCAGAGCAGTAAAGTGCACAACAAAGCAGAGCAAAAGGTTATTGTGACAAAAGAGGCAGAATGGTGACACATTATGAACAACTCATTTCACCGAAGGGGCACTTTGTTGAGCAGCAAGACCCAATCAAACGTGGATGAGGGGATTTCTTTAGGAAGCTGCAAGTAATTCAAAGAAATCAGAAAAAAAATGAAGCCTCCTTTACTTTGTCTCAAATCTGTTACAAAATTTTCAGAAATCTGGGAAGCTCTTTTATATTTCTGTAAAAAAAAGAGAAGACTTTTTAACAGACAATAACGGGTTTTGCGTTCCTTTTTATAATCATTTTGTAACATTCATATTGGTGCTCTGGTTAAATGCAGATTTTCTAACGCAGTGGCCCTCAACCTTTTTCAGGCCACAGACAGATTTAATGTCAAACTATATTTTCACAAAGTGGCAATAGACATATGATTTTAGCCTCCACTTTTGAGGATAAAGTTTACCTTTTATTCTCTATAATATATCTGCAGCTGCTTTAAACTTTATTGTTACACAAGATTGAATGTAGGAACCATTAAAATGTGACATAGATTTCCCTTAATGCATAACTGTTAAAGTGGAAGCTACAAATCATACACCAACTTCCGCCTTGTCTGACTTTTAAGGTGTGACACATAAAAACAAAATAAAATGTATTATCTAAATATGTAAATAAACATGAATCCACAGTTTCAACAACTTTGCACGTGACATTAGACTGTAGGCTGCTGAATATTAAGTTTTATTATTATTAAGGTGTGTAGGAACAACTGTCACAGTAAATCCATAAAGTAAAAAGAGATTTCTCTTATTTTGAAGTTGAAGGCTCTTATTCTGTTTCCTTAATGACTCTTTTCTGCGAACAGAAACTTTCCAAATTAGTTTATTATTTTGTTAACTTTAATGGCTTGAAGGTTTCAATAGAGAAAGAGAAATAAGAAAGTAGTGGATGCATTTTAGACATGTGACTGAGCGACTTGACGTTAGTCAAGAATGAGTCAAATGTGGTGAAGAGAATCAGTTGATTTCCAAAATAAAACTTCCTTTAGAATCAGATTATAGATAAAACCAAAACAATGTTATTAGCAGCCTGACACCAACTGACTGGTGCCGGTTTGCAGCCCGGAGGGTTGGGGACAAAAAAAAAAAAAAAAAAAAAAAACAATGGAAAAAAGGGTAATAAAATTCCATTTTCTACTGTTTCACTGCACAGCTTTAGTTCGTGCCTCTCAGTTTTCTCTTGTCCGCCTTTAGGGTGTTCCACTGTAACCCTACCCCTGTGTCTCCAATAGAGTTATCAGCTGTTTGGATGCTATGGTGTTAAAGAGAACCACTGTGTGGGCCAGCACATGTTTCCCTGGTGGCATAATCCTATCCCTGTGGCTCGACTCCCCACTTTGCTTAATATCCCTTGTCAACAACTGTTTTATGTTCACTTCTCACCACTGGTATTCTAATCATTCGCTATTATGGGCTAAACAGTTACACGGCCCTGAGGCCAGCTGCTGGGCATGTTTGGATGTGTTTGGATACGTGCTTATGTTGCAACAGCCTGCCTAGATGATAGCAGCAAAGTTTGTTAGAACTTCAATAAACAGACACACACTTATAATAAATAAAGAGGGAATCTCTGAGTACATTTAAAATGTTTACAGTGTATCTCTGCAGCCCTTTGGCACACGTGCAAATCCATGTGCCAATGATCCTTGCGGACCAGGAATGTGAAACTTTCAGCACCAGAAGAGCCATTCCAGCCGGATTCTCACGGACCAAACCCCAGTATCAAGCCTTATTTCACCCTTTAGAAAATACATTTCTATGTATTTATGTGATTGGTACTACGATAAGTGCATGAAATTAAGTTTTTAGTATGAATAAATCCACTAAAGAATAAAGAGAAAACTAACTTTTTTTCTAAACTTGTCATTGCTTTTTTACTTTTTATGACAGGACATTTGAAGACTCCTGAACCATAAATGATCATCCCACTCCAATGAAAAAATGAAAAAGCACAAGTCAAAAATGACATTTTTATTCTTTAAATTTTAGATCAACTTTTAGTTTGTTGTCATTTTTTTCCTTCTTACCTCTTTCATATAAATTGTCTTCTTTGCTTTTTGATGCAATAGAACAAATATATATAAATTAAGCACAAACATACATTTTTGACCCCCTTTGAACAGCATCAAAATGGTGTCGCAGTATAAAACAAAATGAATTGTAAATTTAGTCTAATAACACGCATAGTATTAAAAAGATCAGAGCTCTTCTAATATTTAGTATCCATTAAACTATTGGCTTATTTAATCTTTCCAAGAGGTGGTAACAAGTTCAAATCAAAACTGCAGGAAACCCCTTATTAATGACTAAGGAAGAAGTTTGAGTTACATACCTTCACTGCTTTCTCATCCTCCATCATTCCATTTTAAAGGAGGTGGTTTGATTTACTAAGTTTCATGTAAGGAAAGCAACCCCCGTCAGAGCAGCCAAACAAAAAGTCTAAGAATGTTTTCAGACTGGACACATTTGGTTAACTTTAAAGTGAAGCAGAGTTTGTTTCCCTTGATAATCCAGAACAGTTTCAGTCTGAATATGCAGAAGTGACCTCTCGTCCAGGACCAGGAACCGCTCTCGGACCCATCTTCTGAGGTGGTCTCCGTTCATTTCCAATGGACTCTGAGATTCCTCAGTCTGAAGACGATTCACTTCAAGAGCAAAATCACTGGACCAAAACGGCCATCGTAGTCGATCATTAGTGGTCAAATGTTGAGCTGTGATGGAACAGTAACTCATTAAATGTGGTCGGATGTAAATCACGTTAAAACAACTTTTAACATGATACACAATGCTTTTTCCAACAATTTATATGTCATAAACACTTATTACTAAAACCTCGTACGCTATAGCATTCTCTGAAACCACCTTGCATATCTCCACCGTACCAAAGTACCAGTAAAAAGTTTTGTACCTTGCCTTGATTCAGACATTCAAAATTAATCAGCGAAATAAGAAAGTTAGATGTGAATAGTACTGGAAAGAGTTTGTAAACCGCAGCACCTTCAGCTTTCTCTTTTTGTTTTGTCCTGCTCCTGTAACTGCTGGCCAATGATTGAAGAGATCTTTAGTCAAGTGGTTTTGTTTACAAGCGTTCTGCAGTAGACTCCAGTTTGAATACAGACCAAACGCAAGATTTAGGACTCAATCCGAACAAAGTAACCCTTGTTGACATTGAGAGTGGGACCCCACAAGAGAGGGTGCTGAATTCTATTTTTTTCTTTCTTTAATGATTTTTGACTGTCACTGGTGTCCATGGATCAGACATCAATGTCAAGCTGGGGTCAACTGGACCCTATAAGATAGCACAAGGGAAGCGGACCTGGTCCTGAATACCCTAAAAGTACGTAAACATAGGGCATGTGATGCAAGCTCAATAGGGTTGAACGCAGGTTCTTGAAAACAATACAGCATATAGTGTTCACACTGGACTGTAACTACCTGATACTAGCACATGTACCTGCAGCTGAAAGTAGATTGATGTGAATGTCAAAGTGGTGCAAATGTTGTGAATCTTGCTCCAGTCTTTAACTTTCACAGCTCTATTCTGATATATAAAGACTTGATGCTATAGAATTCTGTCCGGGCACAAACTGCAATCATTCATTTCTCCTCCATTGTTAGTTTTCACGGTTGACACTTCCTTGAATGAAAAGTGATGCCATTCATACATCACTATTAAATGCCAGTCCCTGATTGGTCAAGGTTCAACTGGTTTAACTTTCAATGAGGGTTCAATGGTCACGTGTTTTGTACGTAAAGCCCTAAAACAGACTAAAAAACTTGTGTAGCGATCAACACATGAGCACAAGAGTTTTGAACATGAACAATACAGTATAAAAACGCATTTAAATATACTTTTCTTTGGAAGTAGCTTGAACACGCGTTGCAGAGTCTGGTGTGAATGTAGCATAAGCTTTAACTCCCATAAAATGATTTTCAACAAAACTGATGTAACTGATGGCCGGTCTGCAGAGCTGCAACTGTTAAATAACGCAGATAGCAGGATGGGAGCACTTAACATGCTAGAGGGTAGAGATAAACAAAGGGAGGACATAGCACTAACAACAAGTGGACATCTTGAACTCATTAACACAGGGTGCAGATGACACACGAAGCAGAAAAGGTGCAGAGAAACAGAAGGTTAAACACAAAATCTGAAGCTTCCTTTAGTGCTTTGAGCCTCTTGGCCTCAGCAGTAATTAAGTCTCCAAAAACACAGACCAGAGCTGCAGCAGAGACAGAGCATTTGTTATGCTTTACAGGTCATGCAACATCTTTACAACCACCCTCTGCTCTATCTCAAGTAAATGTTAAAAGTTCCTGCACCACTTTGTCTAACAGGTCTCTCCATTCTTGGTGTTTGTATTCTGACTGCGGCAGTAACACACTGCCAAAATGCAATTTTGGTTATATTTCACTCGTTTGAATGGATTCAACCATTTTTTTTAAACAATTACAGCTTCAACCAAATAAACAATATGACTTTGTTTTTACATATTTTAAAATTTTCCAGCTCTTTACGATAGTTGTGGATTATTATTGTCTATATTAATCAGAGCATTAAAGAATAAGAAATACAAACTCATATTTTACCAAAAAGAATGATCACTTTTATGCTAGAAAAAATGTACAAAGGTATAATTCTATAAAACCATATGTATCATATTTGATAGATACATTTCTGAGACCGTATCTCATTAACATGACCAAGGCTTACATTTAAAGCTCTGTCTATAGAATTTAGTCCATGTTTTCTTCCCTGTAGTTCATCATCCATCCACTAGGGGCAGTAGAAGGGCTTTTTACTTCTCATTTCAAAATGGTGGCTCCCATAAAGTATCAAAATTACTTATGGTGGGAACAGTTTTGCTCATTTTCAAAACTTTAAAATGAGAATAACTCATCTATTATTTTTCATTGTTTATAATGACTATTTGTTGTATTGAAAAAGCTAAATTAGCTGATAAATAATTATTTATTGTTATGATGTTAAATGTGTGGATCAAATTTGAGACATTGGGTAAAGAAGGTGTTCTTTTCCTGAACGCTCGTGTCAATATTTATGCATCCTAAACTGAGATTGTTGAGAGCAAAAACGTAGTAAATCATCCAAATATAGCAACATCGATGCTATATATGTCATAAAAATCATATTCCAGAGTTTGTTTTATGTGGATTTCATCAATGTGTATTCTTTGACGTAGTGGGCTTCACAGGGTTAACTAATAAAGTGTCTTGGTTGTGATTTTTTATCTCCACTACTGTACATTCTCATTAGAAGTCCTTGAAGACTCCATGGTAGATGCAGGATTTATTGCAGTGGGTGGAGCACAGTAATTAGAGCTATTGATCAGACTAAATGATAGCCTTCGCCAAGTGCTGAAGGGCATGTGCTCTGCAAGCCCCGGTGTTATCTGATGACCCATGAAATCAATGGCCAGGCTGCAATCTCCCAGGTGATTTACTCCTTTCAATTTATCTCAAACCTGTGTGGGTTCATGTAAACAACAAGAGTGCACAATGCTGTGCTGGGTATATTGTATAGCCTCTGTAAGCATGCATAAATTGTGCACTCTTCCCTCTAAGGTATACATGAGTGCAAACACCTCATCTCGCCCACAGTCCTGAGGCACTGCCTGTAGGGGCTTGTTCCCTTGGAAACCGCATTTTGTTGCTCTGGTCCATAATGAACCCACTTTCTTCGCTTCTTGCCAAGGAACGGATCATTACAGTGAGGAGGCATTTAAAATGTCTCTAAGATGTTAGGCTGCTCTCACTTTCAACGGTACAACTCTTTTCCTTCTCTGGAACAGAAAGTCATTATGTCCATGCAAACCTGGGCTAATGATAAGCCCCTGATGTGGAGGTGGGAGATGCAGCACATCAATGACCAGACGTGGGGAAAGCTGAAAATAAAACTAGTTCCACACAGTTACTTATTTCTGTATTGTGTGATTTCTAAGTGGACAACATGATCTTTCTAAAGAAACTAAATCCTCCTAAATGGTCATTAAACTAAAAGAAGGTTTTCAGTTTCTTTAACAGCATTTCTTTTAGCAAATCAATAAATTAATGTCATGTGGTTTACCTGGTTTATTGTTAAAGTCCCACTCTGATCATCTCTTGATCTATTATAAAAGCATTCCCAAATGTAATTGTGCTGTTTTTAGCCCAAATCTAAAAACTGGAGTTGTTTTCAAGTGCATCATCTGAGTCTCTTCAATCATTTGAATGAAGATATACTTAGAAAACAATTTTGAGCCTAATTTTCTTTTTATATGTCGTCTATCAAGAGAGAAAATGTCAAAGAACATGTTAAAATATGGAACTTCTATATTCAAACTCCAAAAACACAATTTTCTTCTAAGTGAATCTTCAAAGTAATTCAAGCAGTACTTCTTGAGATGATGACTGATAACTATATGAAATCTGATTAACTAGATCAGAGGTTCTTAACCTTTTTGACACTGGGGCCCAATTTTCCCGGTACAAAGTGATTCGAGGCCCATTCAAATATAAACATTGTAGCATGAAACCATGGATCCCAGAACCTTAACTAACAAAGGAATTTTGCTGTGGCCATAAAGATCACCTCCCCCCCCCCCTTTCAACAGGCATTGGTCTTCACTCCCGTAACACCTCTCAGACTGGATGGCAACAGACCCCGAAACACTTAACTTCCCCCGCAAAGGAGGACGTTGGTAATCCCAGGTTACCATGACAACCAGCCACTCTGGAGCCTAACCAGCCATTTTGATTTACAGGACGTCCAGAAAAGTGCATTCCATTGAATAAAGTTCTTTTGAAGCCACAAGAAAATGCTCTCATTTGTTGACAATCGACATTTCACAGGTCTGAGGATCACCAACCCACCAGATCAAATTTACAGCCTTGCAGCCAACCCCCAGCTTCACTCACACCAGATGTGGGTTGAGAAGAATCCTCCTTTGTTCTTGTTATGGAATGTTTTTATAACTTGTTACCTTAACAGTTGTCTTTTTATCTTAGTGAATTTAACTAAAGTTGTTCAATCTTTCCACAGGAAGAGTTTCAAAGAAAAAAAAAAACAAATCATTTCGCTTTGATTCTCGCTTCATCTTGTGTGGAATTTCAGTGTGATTGCATTATCTTTTAAATGTGGATGCTTATTATTATTTTGTTTTCTTTCCAGAAAAAGGGTTTCTACTTATGAGACGAGTTGATTAAAAAGAAATTAAATGTTTCTTAATTCCTTAATGTTAAGAGATGTTGTGTAAGGTCTGTTCTCTGATACACACGCACACGCCCACAAACACTCCCACAAATTAGTAATTAACAAGCCTATTGGAGTATGTTAATTAGATGAGGGCGTAAGACCGGCCCAACTCGTTTCTGATTGGTCAGTTTCAGGGCCTTTGTCCCTCGCACGTTCAAACTGTAAGTCAGTCAAGAGATGGAGTTCTGAAGTGAATGAGGGAAGACCTCTCAGAAAACAAGGAGATAGCTTCAAGCAGAAAAGATTTTTGGAGGGAAACTCAGAACAAAGGACAGCTCAGAACAAAGGATTAACTTCTAAGATTTTAATAACTTCGAGATGAAAACTTCTGTGAGATTTTTCCATCTTTAAGATTAAACAAACCGAACCGTCAACCTTTTTACGTTTTATGCAATTTTAACTTTTCATTTTTCTTTCTAATTTTTATAAGTGACAAAATAATTATTAAGTTTTTGTAGCCCGGCCAGCTTTGAAAACTTTTAATTTAGTCGCTAATTTTTGGAACCAAGCGTGACTTGACCACTTGAGACTAAAAACCCTGGACAATAACCTGAATCTTCCTTTGGGGACAGATTCTAACTTCGACACCTGGCTGACTTCTCGGGAGAAGAGCAGCCTCTCAAAGCTGAAACTAAAGAGAGGCCTTCCTGTGCTCTTTGGAACCAGAACCACAGACCGCATGGTGAGAAGACTTGCTCCAGCGTTTTACTGTTTGTGGTCAGAGAGACATTTTCTTTGATTTAGAATTCAACTAAGTAACTATTGTTTCAACCACTAGAAGGACATTTATCTCGATTTTATTAAAACATTAATTTTGCATTAGATCAGACACATCAGACATTGCAGTCATACACCTTCAGCCCATTCACATAATTTTAATTTGTTTTAAATTTCATTTTATTGCTCTCTTCACGTATGCATTTTGAACAGTATTAGAAAAGTTCTTTCTTTCTTCTTTTCATCTCTGCAAAGTATAATCAATGCTGTGCTTTCACACTCAATAATCCTTCTTGTTAATCCACTTTTATGCAATAAATGAATGTGTATAAGAAGTCGTTGTTCTGTCTCATAATTTCCATGGTTCACAAAACGTCCCTTCAAAGGTAAAGACACTCACGTTTCCTTTTTGGATAAGTAGACTGATAAATTTGAGAAATAATAACTAATAATTAAAGTAATAATTTTCTCTTGCAGGAGGTGGTGCCCCCTACAGGTGAATCTGAAAATTGCAGATTAATAAACTTTATAACTTTGACCAGATCTGAAGGCGAATATCACATATTCAACCCTTCATATGGTTGTTAATTATTAGCCATTCATGCTACAGTATATTTATGGCGCATCCGTGCGAGGCCTCTGAAAACGTTTTGTGAACTGGGAAATATTGAGATAAACAGGTTAATTAGAAAGGTTTGTGCATCTAAAACGTAACTGCGGTTCTGAATGAAATTCCTGAGTACTCTGAGCTGTTGACTTTTCCCTTATTTAAGACTGAGAACTTGTTTGTGTGGCTTTGGAAGCCTGTGACGCTGTGCGATCAGCGTAACAGATGATTCTGTGAAACAGAACTTTTTTGCACGGAGCAGAACCGTGATAATTTGCATGCGTTTGCGCATTTATGCTTATGCGTTTTAATAAGTTAAAAGGCCTTTGGAAAGATTACAGAAGTTCAGCGTGTTCCTGTCTTGTGTAATTTTTTCCACGGAAAGTTCTGGCTGTGTACCTGCGTGTTCCAGGACACAGGCCCGACTTCCGTCGTCCCAGCGGCTGAGGATTCCGGCCGGACCTCACCCCATAGATCTATCTATGAGTGGACGTTTATAAGACGTAAACGTCTTATGAAAGTGCAGGAAAGCACTCTTGTCAGCCGTAGCGGGTTACTAAAATTAACAAGGATTTTAGGATATAACTGCGCGTTTTGGGCTGTGTGATAAGCTCTCTGAAGGAGAAATCGTCAGTCTGTTGGCAGACCTGACCCCCCTTTTTCTTGTGCTGAAAGCACACGCAGGCGCGGTCTGCAGACTCTTTGTTCCTACTTTATCAGTGCAAAAGACACCTTAGAGATAGCAAGTTGTTACACCAAACTAGCTTAAATCCAAAAGTTGCAATCACTCCGTTTTCCAGCTTTAGGGTTTGCTGTGAGTAACTGCTTTGTCTTCAGGACGTTTAGCTGCCTCTGCTAAAAAACTGCCTGCTTTAGGTGTGTTCGCGACGAGCGCTGAGTAAAACTGAGGAGAAAGGAAGGAGGAACTTCCGGGTCACCCAAGGGGTGTGGCTAAAGCTGTGACGCAGTCAGGGTCATAGGAGGTGGACCTCTGAGCCAGAGGTGTTACCCTCTTCTAATAATAATCAGAAGTTGTGTGTTGAACCAAGTTACAGGTTGGATTAATATCCATAGACGTACTGGCCTAGAGGAGGTGTGTGTACTTGGACTGCATTGAACCAAAGCAGGTTGACTGTGGAAGCATAGATATAGAGACCTATATTTAATCCACTCAGAGACTTGAAAGTTTGTGCAATCTAGGTAGACAGCAGTAGGTGGAAGGTCTGCTAAGTCAGTGGTTCATTGACTCCCCCTTGTGGCTTGAAATAGATATCACACTTGTCATCTCCCCTACTGGCAGTTAGGTGTAAATGCTAAAAGCTAAAAGGCTAAAGCTAACGCTAATGCTAAATGCTAATGCTAAGGGGCTAAAAGCTAATGATATAGTGATTTGAAAGCTAAAAGCTAAAGTTTCGGTACTTGCTAATTGAGGCTAAACAAAGCTGTCTAAACCCTCCAGCTTCATTCCTCATCAGCTGAGCAACAGATTTAGAAATGACTGACGCAGTTTCTTCTGAGGCCTCTAGCCATAGGACCTTTTTGATGATCTAGAAGCTGCCTTGACAGAAATCACTGAAAATCACATTCCAGGTTTTGAAGATCAAGTTCAGAACTTAACCGCATCTGAACTGGAGACCAAGCTCTCTGAGGTAGTGGCAGAAATTACCCATGATCCACCGAAGGATAAGGAGTTGACCAAAACACTTGGTAGCCTAGCCATACTGCTCACAGCTCGACTCAAAACCGCTCATAGTTTGTTAAACCATGCGCTAGGGAAACTCGACACGCGCCCGCAGAAACTTTCTCAAACCCAGGAGGAGAATAAACTTTTGCAGCATCAGCGCGAGGTTGCTCAAAGACAAACAGATGAGTTGGAGCGTCAGGTCACTGCACTGACGACTCAAAACGAAGAACTAAAAACTGAAAATGATCAAATTAAAAGAGAAATAAAAGACTGCGAATCCCAGGCCCCAGCCTATCAGCATGAACTGGTAGCAAAACAATTGCAGTTCATGGAGGTTAAAGAAGCTTACGAAGCTTCTCAAATAGGACTGCATGCAGCTGAAGACGATATAATTACATTGCAACGAGAAAATGCTAATCTAACCAGACAGTTAGATGACCAAAAAGGACAGGTTGAGCTAATGCAAGAGCAACTAGCTTACACCACCACCAAACGAGAAGCCTCCGATCAACAATATGAACACTTGATGGTGGAACCTAAGTCTGCAACAGTAGACATCAAGCCATCTTTTGAATCTGACACCTGTCAGCCGATTCATCCAACTTTCAAAGACGAAAAGGGGGGTGCACAGGCTAAAAGGATGGTTCTGGCGGATTATCTCTTTTAGCACCTGCACCTGCCTCCTTTTCTGCACGGACTCCAAGGTCGACACAGGCGAATCGATTCCATGACTTTAGGGCAGATGAATCTCGTCATCGTGGTCCTTCTGATCGAGATTTAGACAAAATTTCTCGAAATCTTACCAGATTCGAACCAACCCCTGGTGGCCCTAATGATCCTCGAGCATACCTGGATGACATTGAGTTCTATCTCAAGAACTATCCAGATGCCATCATTCAAGATAAGATCGATCTTATCAATCTTACTTCGAGCCGTGAGGTAATCCGTTTCATTGAAAGGCAGCCAGAGTTTACCAGACGCGAGTGGTCATTTTTGGGTGACAAACCATCGAGAGGTACCCGACGGAGATTTGCTGAAAGAGATAACAATGATAGCAACAGGTCAGGGGGGGGGGCCTCGAGAAGAACATTAGAGCAGAACCTCTCTCTCCAGCCTTTCTCAACCTCGTCGATCCTCTGTGAGGTTGCAGGCACTCCTGCCTAACCTGAACAGCTACTCGTATTTCTCTTTCTTCTTTTCTCTTCCTCTCTATGTTGTTTTCTTCATTATAGAACACTTAGATCTAGACACTAGACTATTACACTACTCTAGTAACTAAGATTAAGTGAATATATAGACTTATTTTAAGATTTGAGTCACGCCTCTGACCACAGCAGTAAAGTTGCAGGTACACCCACACCTGCCTGAGGACCCGGCTGAACGTCCAACGCTCCCAGAAGAGTCGCCCAGCACCCTAGTGGCTCTCGTGAGGATTACTCGGATGTTTGACCCCCTTTCACTGAATTACTCTGACCCCACTGTTTTCAGCGGATTACTCTGGCGTTCCAGCGGCTTCCAGAAGGTTCATCGGGGAATCCCATGTTTCTCTGTATCTTGTTGTTTCAACTAATTCCACAGGAACAAGTCGAAACAAAAGGGGGGATATGTAGCATGAAACCATGGATCCCAGAACCTTAACTAACAAAGGAATTTTGCTGTGGCCATAAATCAATACCCCACCCCCCCCCTCTTCAACAGGCATTGGTCTTCACTCCCGTAACACCTCTCAGACTGGATGGCAACAGACCCCGAAACACTTAACTTCCCCCGCAAAGGAGGACGTTGGTAATCCCAGGTTACCATGACAACCAGCCACTCTGGAGCCTAACCAGCCATTTTGATTTACAGGACGTCCAGAAAAGTGCATTCCATTGAATAAAGTTCTTTTGAAGCCACAAGAAAATGCTCTCATTTGTTGACAATCGACATTTCACAGGTCTGAGGATCACCAACCCACCAGATCAAATTTACAGCCTTGCAGCCAACCCCCAGCTTCACTCACACCAGATGTGGGTTGAGAAGAATCCTCCTTTGTTCTTGTTATGGAATGTTTTTATAACTTGTTACCTTAACAGTTGTCTTTTTATCTTAGTGAATTTAACTAAAGTTGTTCAATCTTTCCACAGGAAGAGTTTCAAAAGAAAAAAAAAAACAAATCATTTCGCTTTGATTCTCGCTTCATCTTGTGTGGAATTTCAGTGTGATTGCATTATCTTTTAAATGTGGATGCTTATTATTTTGTTTTCTTTCCAGCCCAAAAGGGGTTTCTACTTATGAGACGAGTTGATTAAAAAGAAATTAAATGTTTCTTTAATTCCTTAATGTTAAGAGATGTTTGTGTAAGGTCTGTTCTCTGATACACACGCACACGCCCACAAACACTCCCACAAATTAGTAATTAACAAGCCTATTGGAGTATGTTAATTAGATGAGGGCGTAAGACCGGCCCAACTCGTTTCTGATTGGTCAGTTTCAGGGCCTTTGTCCCTCGCACGTTCAAACTGTAAGTCAGTCAAGAGATGGAGTTCTGAAGTGAATGAGGGAAGACCTCTCAGAAAACAAGGAGATAGCTTCAAGCAGAAAAGATTTTTGGAGGGAAACTCAGAACAAAGGACAGCTCAGAACAAAGGATTAACTTCTAAGATTTTAATAACTTCGAGATGAAAACTTCTGTGAGATTTTTCCATCTTTAAGATTAAACAAACCGAACCGTCAACCTTTTTACGTTTTATGCAATTTTAACTTTTCATTTTTCTTTCTAATTTTTTATAAGTGACAAAATAATTATTAAGTTTTTGTAGCCCGGCCAGCTTTGAAAACTTTTAATTTAGTCGCTAATTTTTGGAACCAAGCGTGACTTGACCACTTGAGACTAAAAACCCTGGACAATAACCTGAATCTTCCTTTGGGGACAGATTCTAACTTCGACACCTGGCTGACTTCTCGGGAGAAGAGCAGCCTCTCAAAGCTGAAACTAAAGAGAGGCCTTCCTGTGCTCTTTGGAACCAGAACCCACAGACCGCATGGTGAGAAGACTTGCTCCAGCGTTTTACTGTTTGTGGTCAGAGAGACATTTTCTTTGATTTAGAATTCAACTAAGTAACTATTGTTTCAACCACTAGAAGGACATTTATCTCGATTTTATTAAAACATTAATTTTGCATTAGATCAGACACATCAGACATTGCAGTCATACACCTTCAGCCCATTCACATAATTTTAATTTGTTTTAAATTTCATTTTATTGCTCTCTTCACGTATGCATTTTGAACAGTATTAGAAAAGTTCTTTCTTTTCTTTTCATCTCTGCAAAGTATAATCAATGCTGTGCTTTCACACTCAATAATCCTTCTTGTTAATCCACTTTTATGCAATAAATGAATGTGTATAAGAAGTCGTTGTTCTGTCTCATAATTTCCATGGTTCACAAAACGTCCCTTCAAAGGTAAAGACACTCACGTTTCCTTTTTGGATAAGTAGACTGATAAATTTGAGTATTACTTTATTAATTAGAAATAATAACTAATAATTAAAGTGATAATTTCCTCCTTGCAGGAGGTGGTGCCCCCTACAGGTGAATCTGAAAATTGCAGATTAATAAACTTTATAACTTTGACCAGATCTGAAGGCGAATATCACATATTCAACCCTTCATATGGTTGTTAATTATTAGCCATTCATGCTACAACATGTTAATGTGAATTGATCCACATCTTGTTTAATTTGTATTTGATAATTAAATCGAGTCATTTTATGGTTTATTAAAGTAAAATCTTGTGGGGAAAAATGATACAACGTGATCATCTCAGACATTTATTTTCTTACTGAACAGGTAAACCACAGTTGCCAACCTCAACACAATTAGAATTCCAAAAATTTATAAGGATTTTGATAAATAAAATTGTGTTGTAATAAAACAAGAACACTTCAAATAAGTTTCAAATGAAACAAACTGTAAATGAGATTTAAATAAAATACTAATTAAAAGATTACCTTATAACTGCGATGAACTTGACAAATTAGAAGTTTTAATTTCGTACTAGATATTTCTCTCCAAATCTGTGACAAATTAACAACAACAGTCACAACAGTCTGTTTTTAAAAAAAACTAAACAGGAACTGAGGCAAAGAGCCCCGTATGAAGAAAATATGATGAGGGGCCTATAGCCACATACTATTGAGTCATGCCACAACACGTTACTGATGCCGGGTTCACACTGGATGCAGAACGGAGGCCGCCTCTATTCGGCGCCCATAATCTATGGTGGCGTTCACACCAGGCGTGGAGCGGTGCGGTCCTCCGCTGAGGACTCGCGCCGTGCAAGCGGATCATTTCAGCTTCTGCTCTATTTTGAGTGCGAGCTGCGAGCGTTCCGCATCAATTCTGGCTGGAAGTTAAATAAAGATACAAGAGAAAATACGGTTTATTTTTAAAAGAAAGAGTGTTTTCGCAGGTAACTTTTGGAAAATCATGCGTCCAGCGGTAGACTTTGTTCCTATAGTCGCTGACCCAGAGGAAAGAGGTTAAGGTTAGGATTCTGGTTACAGTTCCTGAGGTCAGCTGTCTCTGCAGCTCACGGCTTCACCAGGAGATGGGTCAAATGTGGAGAACACATTTACACATTTAGGAGCGGGACAGTTAATGGGACTTTAACTTTAAGTTGAATTTTAAATACGTGCGTCCAAAAAAAAACATCCAGCCTTGGACACACTCAGAATGAGTGCAGGCAATGCAGCAATGAGATCTTGGCTGCTTGTGGTACTGTGTTCAATATGAATTACCATCATTTTCTAGGCTGCTCGCATGTAAATACATGGGAACAACATCAGTGTTTTTAAAATATAACCAATTTTTTACAATAAAACGAAGTGATTGACAAATGTGATCATGTTTTTGTATCTGAACAGACAGTAGACAGGTAAAGAAACACATCCATAACACACACGTGTATGCGCCAGCACACACTCACACATCAACATAGTGGGCAGAATAGTTTTAGTTTTTATGAATTTAGTCACGCACACACATGCGAGCGAGCGCGTGCGCACAGACACAACCAAAACAGACAGAGACGCGCACACAGATCAATGTAGTGAGCCGGCTCCGGAGCGGGTGGGCGGGGGCTGGATTTTGGGTGTAAAGAGTAGCAGAGAGGAGTTCCTCTTAGCAGAAACACGGTAATATCTTTAGGTTATTAACTTATCACGCATGATGGCAAAAACAACAAAAGCTCCAGCTGGAGCGCCTGTCTACCGCCGCGAAAAAATCCGCGTCTGCTCTGTAAACCACAGAGCTGGGGGGAAGCAGCGCGCTCTCGACTTCGCGGTGCTTCCCGATCCATTATGAACCTGGCGTGACGCTTACTGCCACCAAGTGGTAGGAGGCTGCATTCAGGTCCCGCGGCCCTCGCGGCCCTCAGGTTCAGAACTGATTTTTATTTCGCGGCCCACTAGAGGGCGCTCGCGGACCGAGATTGGGCCGCGGCCCTATGGTTAAGAAACACTGAACTAGATCACGTGACTACAAGTTTGTGTTTAATTGTGGGGCAGTCCCAATATATGGGATAGGTTTAAACATACTAATGGTTTATTATCTCATCTTATGACTTTCATAATCATAGAACCACTGAGCATCAACGTACTAAGATGGATTCAAAGTTATGTTTCTAGTGATGCACAGAAACCCTTTCCCTGTCCAGTGCGGAGACACTTTTTTTGGCTTCATGGTTGTATTGTCTTTGCCGTCCACAAACCCCCTCCCTCAAAAATTGTGCCTTGAGAAGTAGGGAGGTGATAAATTATCTATCAAGTTCTTCAGAGGATTCTTAGGACAGTCCATGCATGGAACATTCAGGCTCCTTGGCATCAGAGGAGAGAAGGGCCACTCAAAACTTCAGTGAGGCTGCTGAAAAAGCCTCCAGATGGCTCTGGATCAGGGGGAGGAGTGGAGTATCTTGCTGCTTGGACACAAGCTGGGGCCTGATCAACCCCGGTTGGGTCACCCAGGTGAGGATGTCTAAAGATCAAAGACCCGAAACACCCTATATGACCCAAGGTTTTTCCCAGACGATGTGTTCGAGCTGCAGCAATAAGGTGTATTATAACCAACCAAGCTCCGAGTTTTTTTTTTGTTTTTTTTTTCACAGTATAATTGCTTTGCTTACACTTTGGATTTCAAACCAGGAGGAAATGAAAGTGTTTCTTTTCGGTGTTGTGTCCAACAATGTCGGCTGCAAACATGAGAGAACGAGAACAAGTACAAAAAAATGGAACAAGAATAGATTTGTTCCAGCAGTTACATCCTCTTCTCCTTGGCAAAAAAGGAGAAACTTTTCAAAATAAAGAGACAGAAACTACAACTAAGCATGTCTGATTTAATGATCGAGTTTTCACCAACACTTTATTTTTTTGATCAACCAAATAGCAGAACGGAGTACTACATTGTCACATCACAGGTAGTGACTGTAATTTAAAAAGTTACTATATGATACAGCAAAAATAACAAAATAATTGTTTAATCCTGAGAGGGAATTATAATTTTTGTAAAGATAATGTTTAGAGAAAATGTGTCTGACATCTCTTTGGTTACATTTTTGTTTGTTTGTAGAATAGAAAATACAATTCGTTGTAATTTTACAACATGTGCTGATGGGAAATCTGTCTAATCTACTTTTTTAAAAACTTGCTGTGATTTCAGAACTCAAAAATAATACTTTTATCCTTAACCCATGAAAGAGAGAGAGAACCCATTTCTAATATTTTATTTACAATTATGTCACTACGGGTTAAGATAAAACTTATAATTTGATTTTTTTTATATATATATTTACCTTTTTGATATTTGCTTTTATTTAATTGGCGACATACTTAAGTCAGTGAGGAAGTGAAGCATCAGAACCATACTTCTTCAGAAATATTGTTTTGTTTGCTTTTGTTTGTTTTTTTTGTGCTTATTTTATTAAAACTTCTTAAGTTTTAGACTGCTGCTCTTAACAAGTCAATATGTGTTTAATTGCTGGGAAGCGAACCGTTCACTTAATGCTTTTTGGAGGTGACTTCTTCTCATTTCACTATTCAAAGCACCACAAATTTTGACCAGATGTGCCTGAATGTTTACCCAACAAAACTCCGGCTTATCTAGATTCCTGCAATCAGGGTAGGATGTCAAAAGGAAACACAAACTTTGTTACATCCATGCAAACACACTCGAGCCCCTGGTCAAAACAAAAAACGGCCTCACTATCATCACAGGGTTCTCTTTCACTCTCCACATGATGGACAGGATAAGGTCGCTTTGTTGACCTGCTTTTTCAGCAGCAGCCACTTGGCTGGTAATCACAAAAAATAACACCAGCCCACTAAAGAGCCTTACAGCGAGCTGGCCTGTAGACCTGGTCTCGATGAATGCTGACTAAATGAGCTTATTAATCACACGCAGCAGAGGCACAGCCATTTTAGATTCATTGGGGCTCAGCAGTGCAGAAAAACACTCAATCATGCTTAAGGTATCAGAATCTGTGAACTCATCTCAAATTGACTCCTCTGCAAACATCGAGTTTATGATATTCCAAGGTGATAAAGAAAGTGTATAGAAAAAAAAAAATAATGCCTAACATAACTATGCAACCAAACAGCTTTACCTATGCAATCATTATTTAAAAAGTAAATGTAAAGATTGTGTTTTTGAAAAAATATTCAACTTTTAACTTTCTCTAAAAAAACTGGTGTTTCAGTGTCTAAACAAGGTTTTGCACAATTTTCACTGCTAAAAAAAACGAAATAATCTTGATGCCATACCGATGCATGTAGCTAAAGCCACATTCACTAAGCCTTTGGAAACTTGTGTTTAAGCAGCTACTTTCAATGAAAAGTCTGTATAAACGTACGTAAATGTGTGTCTTAGGTTTCTGCATTCAAAACCATTGTGTTCACACATTAAATGGCACGCACAATGAAAGTTATACTGGGCTGAACTTTGACCAATCAGGGCCTCACATTTGGTAGCCATATATGAATGACATGGCGACCGTTCTAGAATTGATCATGAAAGAGAAATTAATAATTTGGCTGTGAAAAAGCAAAAAACCCTTTGCACTAAGCCTCTTCCAACTGCGGGTGGCAGACATGCATTGGACAGCAACAGTTCAGGTTGAACACCGTGGGATAAATACGCTTCCATGAACCCGAATTCGGTGCGTTCTTGGATGGACGTCACACGGCATCAGAATGGATGCATGCATCAGTCTTCCATGTCTTTCCTGCATGCAGTTGCCTTTGAAAATAAATACATTTAATATATTCAACCATTGGGACTCACTCACAGACTTATGGACCCAAAGCTTTTCATTCCCAAATCAGACACTGCACATGTCTGTGTTTGTCTCCTTTGATAAGGCTCTTTCATCTTGTTTGCATTGATTACTGGCTGACGAGTCACAGTGATATACTTGAGGGCTCTATTCATGTCGGCTGCCCCCGCGAAACACACTGGGTCCTTTGTGGTGAGGAATGTCTCCTTTCAAGGTCTGAACTCGCTGGTGAAAGCATGTCAATAATCCAGAGTCAGTGGGTGCTTCACAACACGGCTGGGACCATCCCACTAAAAACAGCGGCTCTGAATGTAAACCAAAAGGCTAGCCAGGATGAATGAGGGGAAGTTGAATGGATTAAGTTATTAATCTCATGGATGCCTGAATACAAATGGGTTTACAGAAGTTGTTACAGAACAAAAAAAAAACCAAACAGTGTCCCCTCTTTTTTTCTTACCAGTTGTGTTCCTTTGTACACCCCTTTACTACTTTCACACTTCAAAGCCTTAAAAGAAAAGTGAAGGCGACTTGCGTTCTTTCAGGAAGTAACGAGATCCTTGGTCTGTATACAGCAGGGACAAAAACAATCACTGCGCCAAAGAAGCTGAGGTTTTCACTATTTGTTTGAGCAGAACATGTGATACCATAAGCAGAATAAATGGCGTTTGAGGATTTTGTGGCCACTAAAGCCCTTAAAAATATACAACTTTTTGTATTTATTCTAAGGCTTGTTAGAGTCGGGGGGGTGGCTTAGCAAAAGAGGCAGAAAGATTCCTCTGGCTCCTGCAGAGATGAGAGCAGAAAGGGCCAATCATTTCTCTGTAAAGAATTAAAACCACCTCTGCAAATAACCTCAGTATTTGTGCAGCGCCTCTGAGTGGGAATTTCACAGCGTCTGGGTTTCCAGTGCAAATAAACAGCGCAGAGGTCTACAAGGGGACCACTACCCATCCCACCCCCTCTCTCCCGGCGGCATGGCCCAATCCTTTGTTGCTGCTTAATCTGGGCCACTCTCCATTGAGTGGGATGAAAAGTGAATCTTTGTGTTAGTGTTTGTGTTTCTGTGCGAGTGTGGGACGTGTCCCTCCACATGTCAGATGAAGCTTTACGATAATGTGTGTTTGCGTTCGGTTCCTGAATCAGAGTCCCAGGCCTGTGGAGACCACCACGGTGTTTGCCAGTTCCCAGATAACCAACATCCCGTACAGTGGGCCTACACATACCAAACCCAGGAAGCTCTGCAAAGAGCAAACTGACAAATATCTGCGCAAAGACCAACAGCTCCACTTGAATAAACAGTAGGTGACCACTTGAGGAAATGTATGATGAATAGAGCGTAATGTTAATGTGCCGTATCCTGAGTTTGGACTCACGGCAGCCCTTCCTCATCTTCCTCTTACCAGGTCATTCTTCCATTGTAGACTTGATGCATATTTGTCAAATTTTGAGACATCATTTTTGATGCAAAATGCTGAATAAGCTTTCCACAGTCCAAGTTTGCAATTACGACTTCTGCAGATGGCTTAAACTTTCTATGTGTTGTATCTCTGGTTATCCAACCCTGTTTGTGCTGAAAGTTGCTCTGTGGTCTGTTCTTTGGGTTTGCTTCAACTTTTACCTGCTGTAATTTTTGAAAAGTCCAGCATAAAGCATCAAAAGGTGCCACCACTACATCATTTGGGCTGTTAAAGCCAGAAAATATAAAAAAATCATCAGAATATCCTCAGACCATCTCACTAATGTTTTTAAGATGTATTGGCTGCACTGTATTGGTAAGAAACCATTGAGTGTATGTGAGAACTGGACTGAGTGACCCCTCCCCGTTTGCTTGGGAAGTACCAGCTGGCCATTTTTGCTCCCTTTTTTTTTAACATGTTCCTAATAATCTTATTTTTTACATGCACATACACATAACACTAAACATGACACACGTTTATATACTTTGGTTAGAGTGGTTACCGTAAAAGTTATGACTCAGACCAACATGGACATCACTTCTCACTGATATAGGCTCCATCACGACAATGTCGGTGACGCGAAAAAATGGCAACTGAAATGAGTTAATTTTGTTGAAGCCAGAAGTCCTTTTCACACTCTCATTGTCCAATTCTCATATACAGTCAATGTGAGTAACTAGTGACTGTGTCACATATTTAATTTATTGTGTGTGTTGTTAGCATTGCTATCGCAAGAAGCTAACAACAGCGTGAAGTAGGCACACTGGCCAGTCTTTAAATCCGCCTTTTCATATTTAGAATATTATATTCTCCACCAGTGGGGAGAAATGTCGTTTGTTGATTTGCGGCGCCTCAGCCTTCTGCTTATAACTGCTGTCATTTATCTGGCTTTAAGGAAGGTAGTTCAGAATATTTGGATTGCTGACCTGAAGGGACCTACCTTCTATAGTGGGAAAATGAATGTTTTTATTTGTTTTGTTAAAGCAATAGGTAGACCTACAGATGGTGGGATGAATGAACCAGCAGTATTTCATATTTAGCCTAGTTTTCTTACATAGTCTGTTGTTTCTACAGTTTGAGGTCATCTCTTTGTCTTTAGTTGTAAAGTGTTTTGTTGAAATAAAATAATACCTTCAGTAAAACTTATGGATTTGTGATGCTGGTGAAAATGAAATATAGTACCTGTAGCAAGCAGTGGAAAAAAATAAAATACAAATAAGCAGAGTCTGTGGTGAAACTACTTATGGCCTCCCACTCTCTGAAACACACAGTTAGACTAGGTTGAAGGCTCTGTTGATTATATGAATTTTGCACGGTGTAAATGCAACCAGGGTTGTTTAGTTGACCTTTGTAGAAAAATTGTTAGAAAATAATTGAATCATTAATGTTGTTTTGTATTAAAATGCATGAAACACATCAAACAGAAGATTTACTATTATTATTTTTAACAGTTCTCATCGACAACAAGACTTAGGAAAATTCACACAGCAATGCAAGTCTGGACAACTCTCCTATTTTAGGTTGTGCTTTTGGTTAGATTTTTCCATCTTTATGGATATTATTCTAGCTCGCATCGAGTGTTACTAATCGTCTTTTGCTTCAGAAAATTTTATCATTATATTGTCTCATTAGTATAGGCGTTTTGTGGAAAAAATGATTTTTTTTAGAGTCTCAATGTGAGTGTGTCACTCACTGAAATGCCCTCAGAGTACAAGTTATTATCCCATGATGTGGCCACATCTGCAGGAGGGATGCATTTGTTGCTTGGCAACAGCCATAGCTCGCAACATGCTAGCTACATATCAAATTTTGTACTGACTGACTTTAAAACGCTGTGTTGTGCTTTATAATGCAGAATATACAAGAATTTAGTTGAAATAATGTTTGCATTGGCAATGCATAACAGTTCTGATGCATTAATTATTTAGTCATTATTGAAAATTAATATATTTGTAGTGAAATGTATATATTATTCTGATGAAAAACCAAACATTACATGTATTTATGCTTTGGCTGAATTTGTCTGCTGCAATGACTTTTAAAGTAAAGTTTTTAATGCAGAGCTAAAAATGTATGTGTGATTTAACAATGAAATGATGGCAGAGTCAGACTAGTAAAAGGAGCCAATGCTTGAGAGGTAAAAGCTTTGTTTTGCAGCAAATGTTTTCATTGAAGGCTCGAAGAGGGGGGGATCAAACTGATATTTAGCCCCTACTGGCTTTTTTTTTTCTTTTCTTTCTTTTTTTTCCTGCTTTTGTTTTTTGCAGGGCTCTTTTACCACATGGTAGTGACAGATTGTTTGAGCTGAAAGGAAAAGCCATTCGAAGCTAATTAAGCAGCCATTCCAGGCGCTGTTCGCAGGCAGGAGGGAGAGTAGCGCAGGCATTTGTCAGCGAAGGACCCAACGTGGGATTAATTGACAAGCGGGACTCCTGACTGACAGTTTCTTCTGTGCTCAACCAATTACATGCCGAGATTTGGGGCAGCTACGACACCATTGGACGGAGGGGAAAAAAGGCGGTAGAGTGAGAGAGACCCACGTGGGGTGGGGAAAGTGAGCCTCGCGTGATTGGCTGAGAAGCAGATGCGTTCAGCGCACCCAGAGCTGCTGATAGGAAAGATTGTGGATGCTTGAGGTCTCGTTAGAAATAGGTCGATCACTTCAAGTCACTCAAAGAACATTGCTGTTGATGAAGCGGCGTTCGCGCGTTTCAGGATTTTATAGTATTTAAGTGAAGCTGCTTCTGGGTTTGGTCAGTTCATTTCTTAATTTTAGCATGTGCATAATTTATGTAGTTGAATGTAATTTTATCTCCGTTGTAGTTTTAAACTAATATTTATATCAAGTGATTTTTTTTCAGTGATACATTGGGTTGCCAGTTTCACTACTTTACATTGTCAAAATAAATTTCAAAAAAGTCATGTCAGTTGTTATTTTAGCTATGTGCTAAAGCCCGATCTTTACCATCATAAAAGTCGACGATGTGTGCTTTGCTACAATATTAAACACGCATAAATTATTACTTTTGTTTTGAACAAGTTGTTAAACGCACAGAATGTCACTTTACATCCAAAATGGCTAACATATGAGGTCACATATTAAAAACCAATCAGCACACCGAGTTTCTAAAATGCCCACGTGGGGACACCGCGCTGTGATTGGCTAGCTCTCTGGAAAGCCTGATTGGTTAGCGCGAGGCCTTCTCTCGGCAGTCAGGTCCCGGTGTCAGCGCGCAGTCTGTGTGTGGTACAGCGCAGAGGAGGAACTGGTGCCCAGCAGCAGGCTGGAGGTGTGTTCCACAACGGCCGACATTTTTTTTTTTAATTTAAACAAAATAATAATAATAAACTACAAATGTACAAGCCCAGGACTTGCGCTACTGGATATAACATAAGCCGTCTTTGAAGTTGTTCGACGGTCAAAGGTTCGTCCGAACCTAGGGGCTTTTCCAGCGTCCGACCGGACGAAGCGACGGAGTCACCGGGCTTCGAAAGGGACTATCCAGGAAAAAAAAAAGTGGAGAAACCGAGGCGAGGAAACGCCGCTTTCTATCTACGGTGGCGGCTGCAAATCAAGGATAGGGAGCCGCGTGCTTGTGGATACGTTTGAACGTGTGCAGAAGAGGCGAAGACACGGTGGAGACAAAGGTAAAAGGGCTACATGAAGAGAGCCGCTAACGAGGCGGGTGGTGGTGGTGTTGCTTTGTGGGAGCCGACTTTCAAAGCCTGTCGATCCAAAGCACAGAGGCGGGCTCCTTTATGCTCGGTCGATGGAAGGAAGACGACTTCTTCAAGGCTTCAATCGTGTCGCTCCGTCTGTGATTCTCAACTTTTGGCTCCATTTCCTCCCCTTCTCCCGATGGATCAAACGCACACTTGTTTATTGTGTTTTTTTTTTTCTCTTTGCGATCCAAAATTGACATTTCAGCAGATGTGTTGCTTGATTCGTTTGTGTTTATAGGAGTGTGGGATCCAGTGATCTTGCGCTCGTGCGGATGTGCAGTCGTCGGTAGTGTTAATGAGATTCAGCTGTTCAGCGGTGTCCGGTTCTGTGTGTGTGTTCAGTTGGGAGCGCGGGAGCTGATCCATCCACTGGACGGAGTGTGAGACGAGGACGGGCTTTGTCCGCCGCCATCCTGCGCACATTGGGGAGGGGGTGGCGGTGATTTACCGCACCTTGACTGGGACTACTGACAGACACAGGGAGGGGGGGGAGGCGGGCGAAAGAAAACACATCGATTCCCCTGTGTGAAAGACGAGACATGTATCCACAAGGCCGGCATCCGGTAAGTAGATGTCTGTGTCACTGTTTGTAAATGGATGCAAAATACACCACCTTTGAAAAACAACTTCATTAGCCGAGAATGGAGCTGCTGATCCACACCTTATGGTGGCAGCAGGGAAACCGAGGGACCCTGTTTGGCAAGAATCAACTTAACATTTAGTGTAACTATGAAAAAGCAGGTCATTGTGTACTTTTTGAAATCAAAGGTTATTTGTATGATTTGAAGAGGTGTAACGATTCGATTCATACAAAAATCTGGGGTTGGTGATGTGATTGATAGTCAGTATTGATTCATTTTATTCAATCTGGTTTACTGATCAAATTTCAACCATAAAATACAAGATACTACAGGTTCAACGATTCAATCCCAATTCCCATTATAACTCGTGGTTGACGATATCATTCATAGTCGATATTTGTTCATTTTGAACAATCCAATTTCCTGACCTAAAGTCAGTCAAAGACATCTTTAGCCAAAATTTCAACCAGTTTGAATAAAATACACGGAAACTAGTGACGTAACAACTCATTTTACCAATTCGATTCACGTCATTGACGATATGATGTATAGTAAATATTGGTTCATTTTTATTTATTGACCTACAATACATCTAGGATATTAAATAAAAAAATCAACTAGAGATTAATACCTGGTACTGAACATTTCAGGGGAAGTTTTCCAGATTTCTTATATTTCTTGCATAATAATCAAATGTAAATTCAATATCTGTTCAAACAAGTAAGCATGAATTAATTGCAAATCTATTCATATTTTAGTTTCATGGAGTTCAACAACTGTTATTTTTCCACATAAAATAAATAGGAAATTATGTCACACCTTATGGTCAAATGTCTTTGCAAAATTTCATGTTTCCACACATTGGACTGTATTGATGGTTTGATCATTTTTTGCTGCCATTACATGTGTGTTGTCCGCTGTGATGGCACTTGGTTTATTTTTGAGATTTAGTCAAATACACATATCATGTCTCAATCCAAATTGTGTTTTCCAATATCAATATATAATAGATTTATTTAATTTTGAAACGATTTTACAATGTCATAGATCGGTTTGATTGGATTTACAACTTGCCTCAGACAGATTGGTTTGTTTGGATCGTAGGAATATGAATCAATTAATCAATTGTTACACCCCTAATGATTTGTCATTGTCCCCTACATCTTTATGGATAGACTTGCGTCTGTTATTGCTAATGTTAACGTTTTCTGTTAGTTTTGGGGTTAAGAGGTATGGTGGCCCTAATATGCAAATCACACCAGCAAATCACTAAAAGCAAACGCGTCAACAAGATGAACAACAAAAGATCAAAGTACCTACTGGAAAAGGTAGGTACTATGGGACATCACTGATTGATTGATGACGTTCGACCAAGTGTCAAAACTCAAACTTCATCCAATCAGTAATATCATACTACCTACCTTTTGCAGCTTCCTATTATGTTTTATTTAACATTAAGCTATGCATTCTGGAAATACTTAAGAAACATTTCCTTTTTTATTTCGTTTTATTATTTTTTGGAGTACTGTTTTGGTTTTTGGAATTTTGTTGTTTTCGTAAATGTAATTTATTGTGTTTTTTTGTTGTTGTTGTGACCTTAAATATTTTTTTGCTTTGAGTGATTTGCTGTTGTGATTTGTTCTTCGGGGCCACAGAAAAGAGGAGACGCCAAGAACAATCAGTACAAGGTAACATGTTTTATTGACATTTCTTTTCTTTTCAATCCCACTTGTCCAGGCACCTCACCAACCAGGGCAGCCTGGCTTCAAGTTTACAGTGGCAGAGTCTTGTGATCGGATCAAAGACGAATTTCAGTTCCTGCAGGCCCAGTACCACAGGTAATGACTACTGAGAGCAGTTCTCTGGAAACAATAGGAAGAGGAAGCTGCCATGCCTTTTTAAAATAATTATACTGCTGCAGCTTCATGCGGCTTGTTAACGCCTTTATCACATCGAACTATAAACTGCTTTATCAGTGAGGTGTTATGAAACACTTCTCTTGTTAATCCCTCCATTTACCCCACATCCTGGCCAACTTTGATGCGCTTTAATCCAGAGCACTTTTCTTTTTGTCTTCCTGAAGTCTCAAAGTGGAGTACGACAAACTGGCCAACGAAAAGACAGAAATGCAGCGTCATTATGTCATGGTGAGTGCAATAATTGTAAAGCTGTGAATGTGATATAGTGGCGGGGCCTCCCCTTTTTTTTGCCTCAGGTGAGCAGTCACAGGTGGTGCAGGTTCAATAGGTCATTGACTCCAGCTTGTGATCTCACTGGATAAGAAGGTGCAAGGTGGGGGTCAATGGAAACTCTAGCAGAGGTTAGACGTGGACTCCCCCTGACCTTCTTCCTACTCAATTATACTTTGGGGGAGGGTCTTTATTCTGAGCATTCTCTTAAAAAAAATCAACATAGCCCACGTGATAGTTTCCTTAGAGATATTGTTCTTTCAATTATCAAAAGTAAAGTCTCTAAACCAGTGACTGTATATGAGAACTGGACCGAGTGACCCCTATTCAGTTGTTCCAAACAGGAAGTAGCTGCTGATTCCAAAAAGTCAAAATCATATACACGTCTGTAGGGAAATAAACAGCTATCTCTCAGTCATATTTGTTACAATTTTTGCTCTGACTTGTTTTTTTTTTTAACATGCTCCTGCTAATATTTTTGTGTATTTCAAGTCATTTAAGTTATAAACTAATAAATCAGGTGCCACAATAAAATTACGAGGTTCCCGCTGGCCCCCCATGTTAAATGTTCAAACATTTGATTGAAGGATTCTCCTGAGCCTGCTTTCACTAAAGGGGGTGTGGACTAGAGGTAGGACGAAATATCGGTATGGCGAACTATCGTGATATTTCAACTCACGAACGATTACCGGTCCTCTCTTACCCTGAATCGGTTTCTTACAAAAAAAGTCCACCAGGGGGCGCTTCACATGAGCCCGACAGTGGAATGTAAAGAAACTTGAAACTGTCATCAATTTTTCCCGTGCCTACAAGTTTTTTGCCGAAATGCCTAAAACATAGTGGTGTGGGTACCGCGCAAAGACGGAGTAGACTTTATTCTCTGCTTTTCTGCACGCAGCAGGAGGGGAGGGGCTTCTCGTGCGCTCTCACCACCTACTCCGCTGACGGGTGAAAGCACACATGGATGGCAGAGCGGACGCGAGCTCCAAGCTGCGTCTATATTTTTCTAAAGTAGAAGCAGACAGCGCGCACTATTTCTTATGTAACATAACATGGATTGTAATGGCGATAAAAGCAGTAACCTGCCCAAACACCGCGCTAAAATACATTAAATTCTAGCGGAGAGCTGCGCAGCGTCTGATTGTCCAAATGAGACGTCTCGCGGTGTTATTGATCCAACAGGTGTGTATGCTAGCGGTACATATGTGAAACACGTGACCAAAGTGTTGATTATCAAATAAAAGTGCAGGAAATTTGAATAAAAAGGAAAGGAAAATGAATATGGATACCAGCACTGTAAAAAAACAGTGATCATATAATATTAAAAGGCTTAACATTATTAATTTGCCTCAATAATAATAAATGATCTGACGTAAAATGTAATCTGTGAATGTTTTATTTCCACATTTAAAGGTTTTGAAGAAATGAAAATGACATATTTTCTTTAAAAATAGTTATATTTACAGATTACCAAGATAAAACGTTGATTATTGAAATGTTTGCCATATCGAGATACTATTGGTATCGTGAATCGCATTGTATCGTGAGTTACCCTAAGATTCCCAGCCCAAGTGTAGACTTCCAACAAGCTCACTCCTGATTGATGAGTGGTTGCCATGGATTGATGAGTGGTTGCCATGGAATTGTTTACTCAGACTGACTTAGACCAATCGCAACGTGTGTCCAATATTTCAGTGTCCATGTCGCAAAAAAAAAGGTGACTCAATTGACTTAAATTGGTTGGTGCTGTAAATGAGCAGTTTTTTTACAGGTGATGTCACAGTCACCTGACTAATATACAGTCAATGTTTTGAAGCCAAAAATATCATAGTTACTTATTGATAGGGCCAGGTGTCATTTTCAACTCACTAATTGGAATAAATTTAAAATAAAATTCTTATTGATTTCTAATTTTTATTTAACAGTTCGATTTTAATGTCAAAGTTCTATTCTAATGTCCCACTCAGATCATCTTTTGATCTATTTTAAAAACATTCCCAGTAGTCTTTTAATAATAAAATGCTGTTCATAGTCAAAATTTTAAAAAGTGTGGTTTTCTAGGGTATTGTTTCTGTAGAGCGGCAGTAGCTATTAGTAATTGGCCCTCATCTGGCCTGGCTAGCATGTCTAGTTCAGGTTCTGGAAAAGAGAAGATGCCATCTTCCCCAATTGACTGCAGTCAAATGAGCTGCTGTTCAAATTTCTGTGGTCAAATCAGCCGTCACTGGATTTTTTTGTGTAAGTTTCAAACAATACTTACGATAGCAGGGCTGAGAATGCTGGAAACTCTCCACGAGGCTCCATGAACCTTCCTGATGTGACCATGGAAATGTGAACGGCGGCTCATTTGACCGCAGTTGTAAAGGATTGTAAATCAATGAAAGACCATTTTGATGTTGGCTTTCATTATTTTCCCAAAGATTCTGCTCTGAGAAACCAACGGTTTAAATGTATTGGTCGCAGCAACGTCTATAAACATTGGAAAATGAGCTAAAAGAGTCTTTGGTGAACTCGACGAAGAAAGAATCAGACTTTTGGAGGAAGTTCGGTCCACAAAGCTCTTCACTTCCTCGTCTGAGCTGACACCCGGATCAAAACGATACACCTGGACATTACCGATAATGCTTGACATTTTTTTGTAACAGCAGTGAAAATTTACGCTAGCAAAAAACAAAGATATCATAATCAGACAGGGGGGTGGAGATCAGGGGCGGGGCTTCTCGGCTCAGATCTAAAAGCCACACCTCCTCAAAGGAGATTTTGGAAATGGAAGCTTCTGATCAATATGAAAAATTGCTTTTTAAGACATTTAGGTTGTGGGATTTTGGTTGAAAACTTCATAATTATAATCAAAACACTACTGGGAACGATTTTTGAAAATAAAAAAAACTATCATAAGGGGATCAAAATACATAATTTGCTTTGTTAAGGAAACATTTTTGATTCAACTAGTAGCTTCAAGTGAACAAAGGTGGAACTTCATTAACAAAATCTTGAATTAACACAAGAAAGGCTAACAAAAATTATTTTCTGCCTGGAGGCAGCAAAAAAAAAACTATTTAAAGGCAAAGGAATTCATGGATTTAATTTTTTTCCCCAAGTAAAGATCGAGTCAGGTAGTAGACTTTTTAAACCTTCCCAGATGCGTCTCTGAAGTTTTTCAGTACAAATTTCACTGTAAAACAATGAGAAAATATGTTCTTTATCTGATGGGTGGTAAAAACCCCTCAAAGTTTTTTTCCCCAGATATGATCAACAGAAGGTGTTTGAGAAACAAACTACTTCTTGTATTGGTTGGTGGTGGGTGGTGTATGTGTGTAGGGGGCGCTTAGCTTGGTGCAGTCACTTCCTAATGGTGTGGTTTTGGTGCAAATGTGGGCAGTTGCATGCAAAAGTAAACAATCAGTATACTGTGGCAGCAAAGAGAACATCTCTTTGCATAGGGTTTGTGGTATTTGTTTTCTGAAGTCTAGAAAAATGTCACAGCGGTAGTGGTGCAGTACTTTTCCGGTCCTCACTGCACAGACATGTCATGTTTTTAGGGGGAAAAAAAAGCTTTTTGGAGGATTCCCCATTAAAAAATAACTAATATCAAGTTTTCATAAGTCTGCTCAGCTGAATGGAAAAGTCATTGGAATGGATGTTTATGTTTTGCCCTTTCCTCTCTTTCTACAGTACTATGAAATGTCCTACGGGCTCAACATTGAGATGCACAAACAGGTATGTAGCCATATCAGAGACGGTCTGTGTACAGCCAAAATAATCTTGTTTTCCTGCCCCTAGTCTTGGAGGAATATAAACACAGGCACACATGCATCCATGCATACCTGACCTCAGTCTCTACCCTTTTTTCCTAAATGCCTCTGGGAGGTGTACACATGCTGGCTTCCTGAAGTGAAAACGCTGACAGGCTAAACAACGCTAAGGGCACACTGCCTGATTTTTCCTACAACAGGAGTTACAAGTGGCTCCTGAGAGAACGCTGACTAGGATTAAAGCGCAGATTTCTGATGTTTGAGGTAGATTAAGTGAGTATTTGCAGACCGTCTGAGGGGGGTGTATGTTTTTGAGTGGTTTTTGTCCTTGTGAGCGTGCACGCTTTCCTGTTCTGCATCCTTATTGCTGGTCTGTTGAAGAAAAATAGGCCCCAATGCAGACCTGCAGTGGATTTTAGGGGATGGACGTCCACAGGTTCCTTGCACAACACAAACAGAACAGTCTGTAGAAGCATGAGGGAACGTGGGCAGAAAACACAATCCAACTATTTTAGCACTAAAAATAGCAGCTGCATGTCACAACAGGGTGCTTTTTATTTTTGCTTTGTTACCACATCTCCTGTCCCAAGAATTGCAGGCAGAATGGCCAATAATGGAAGCTTGTTCTGAAGAGCGGGTTCGCTGTAATTGAAGTTCATCTGAAAGTAGGTCTGGGTTGATATAATTGATTTGAATCGATGTTAGCTTTAAGATCAATAATCGATTAATGAAAGTTAAGATTGACCTAGCACATAAAGCTAAAGTCCGCTAGCTTGATGCTAACTTTTAATTATATTTTCCATGGGACGGCTAATGCTAATTTTCCAAACTCTTAAGGAAACATTTTTTTATGTAACCATTTGTGGTCTAAAGAACAGTTTATTGGTCATACTTTCTTATTTTTTAAAAAATGTGTACTGCTATAGTGTGATTGCCACCTAGTGGTTAAAATGAAACGTCCTCCAGAGAAGCAGAACAATGTTTGCAATGTTAATGATCTGAACATTTTTGTTAGAACTTCTCCTTTTGAGAAACAATGTAACACCTGTATCATATTAACGATCTCATTGTTTCACAAATGCATTTTACAGGATGTGAACTGTATCAGATGTATACTAGCGCATGTCTGCCACCTACAGTTGAGAGGTCAAAGCGGTACAAATATAGCAAATTTTGCTGTATGGCTTAGAGACTTAGCCCGGCCTTACACTGCATCCGGTCCGGCTCCAGTTTTGACGCTGAAGCGGTTTAGCTACGGCAGATGACTCGCATGGATGGTTGCTGTCCTGCTGCAACCACACTGCAACCACAGGCTCAGCTGCCGACATTGCAAGACTCCCAACTCATGTAGATTCATGGGATATATAGGAAGTATTGCTAAACAAATTCACAACACTTCTTTTCCTGCGTGACTCGTCCTCATACAGTGGGTAAGCAGGGAACTTGTCTTATATGGACTTAAAATTGGCTTAAATGTACATATTTGATTGTGTTAAACGTCTTGTGTAACAAATAGAGAAGACCAGGGTTGGTTGTCACAATGACGCAATGTTTACAATGTGGTGAAAACAACGAGTACAGCGGAAAATAGGTTTTGTTTGGAAAAATGTTCTGGATGCATTTTACACTCACTCGCATTATTTTTCGGTTTAGATTGTAATTTGCCCCAACTTGACAAAAAGTGCTCTGGCGTCTGAAAAAATTTTAATCCAAATGAAACTGATACGGAGCGCCGAAGAGGCCAGACTGGACTGGATGCAATATGAGGGCATCTCACACTTTTCAAGTTACATAAAGACTCCGGCGTGGCACCGGAGCCAGACCAGATGCAGTGTGAGCCAAGGGTTAGTGCCATATAATTCTGACTGGGTACAGACCGCAATTATTAATTTTTCCTTCACTGTCGATTTTCAAACAATTGACACATCTGTGGATTAAAAGATATACCATCCATGCATCATTGCCAAATCCAAATCCCTGATTGGTCAAAGTTAGACCAGGTATCTCTTGCAATGTTTCATGGCTGCAAAACAGTCATAAAAACTTGTCTAGCTATGCATGAACACAAGAGTTTTGAACACCCAAAACATGTTTCCTTAGCCTTTTCATTGATAGTGGCTGCTTGAACGCGCGTTGCCGAGGGCGGTGTGAACGTAACTTTAAATGTCTGGATGTATTTAGCATCTTATCTGGAGTTTGTGCTCGTGGACAGGATCAGTAGATAAAATATCATCATGTCGGCTATAATCTGCTTGCTGACTTTGCTTGGATTACTTTCCTGCTGATCCTGCGTTGACTGCAGACTCCACAGTCCCAAACGAGAAGCCGCTCCTATCAAATAATCAAATTGCACCTTTGAACACCCCTGCAGATTACCTGTAAAGACGTGACCCGAGGCCGAGTCCGGAGCAGTGATTCATTCTATTCACTCGTAAAAGCTCCAAACAAAGGCAACGTGATTTCTAGATGCCTCTCTTATCTCCCTTTTCTTTCACGATTAAATCTTCTCATTCACACCTGCCTCCCATTTGCTTGCTGAGTTTTCCCTTTTCCACCCCCTCTGTGTGTGCTCCCCCTCCCCCCGCCCCCACATCCACCCCATCGTTTGGCATGAAAGACGGCCCCGGAGTCATTACTTGTGTGATATTATGTATGCGAGTGGGAGTAAGTACCGTAAGAGAGGCGGATGTAGAGAGTGGTGGGGTGGAGGTGCCCCGGCCTTCAGATGTGGCAGGTTAATGGCGTCGGTGGGAGGGTGGCCCTGTCGGAACAGCGCTGCGCTTTGCAATTCATCAGGTGCAAGGCGTTTGGTTACTGCGTGTGTTTTGTGTTTATCGAGGAGGTAAAGCCGCCTGCCTCCTTCACGTCCTCGAGTGTTTTCTGTCACTTAACAGGAGTGGGGAGGCGGCGGCTGGTGGTGGTTGGTGGGAGGAGCCCACGGTGGCGGTGCAGGAAAGGTGCATGGAGAGGAGAGGCTCAGGAGTAAATGGGTTAATCGACTTGTCCTGTGCAACTCCTTTGTTTGTCAGTAAGCCCAGCGGAGGGCTTCCTGAATAATGCATGAGTCCTGCCACCCTCCTCCGTTCCACCCGCCTCCCGTTCCCGGCGAACCAGTGTTTGTGATGACGTCCGCCCGAGGTAAACAGACTGCTGTCCTTGTTGTTGGCGTGGCAGAAGGAGGGCCGGATTACCGAAGGCTGGCGTTTTACTTTGCTCAAATGAAAGGCTTAATATACAAATATTGTGAATTTACTTTATCCCAAACAAGCCGGGTTTAAAGGGAACGAAGGGGTTTGCACACATAAATATATGACAACACCAATCGGGTCTTCCCAAGCAAACTGTAGTTCAGAGATCCAGCAGACGCTCAGCCTCCCCACCCCTGCTGCCGCGCTGAGCGGCAGCTCTGAAAGGGATCTGTGTCTCTGCCGAGAGGTAATTTGTTTTGACAGTGTCTGTTTTGATGGCGGGGTGGAGGTAATCACCCTCGCTTGCTGTCAATAAGTGATTTTAATTAGCGCAGCTCATTAGGCCGCCTCAGCAACATGCCCTGCTGACTGCGGTGAGGGTGTGGTGGGGGTTGCTTTGTTTTTCACCACCCTTTGCTCTCTGTCGCGGTGGCTGTTTATCTCCTGGGCACCTGCCTGTTCCTGGATGTCAACCGTCTCTTCGGAAAATCCCGGGCAGAGTGAAGGAAAAACAACCAACCTGAGAAGGCTGAGGAGGATTTTGAAAACGCAGACATTTTTGTTTCTCCTTAGTTAGCCCTTTTTTGGGCTTTTGTGTGCTCTGCCTATCAACTTCCTCACTTGTTAAATAAGTGAAAGAAAAGGGAGAAAGTGCTTTATCAAGGAGAATCTTGTCTGTTTCCTGGAGGAAGAGGGTGAAAGGAGCACAGCGAAGGGAAGGAGCAACGGAGCTCGTGCAAATGAATAATTTATACAGGATTCCTGGAATTGTTTGCCAAGGTGATGATGGTCTATCTGTCTCAAAGCCAAAACAAACTGAATAGGAGAACACACACACTCTGCCTCTCAGGAGAGGAGCAGGAGGTTACTGCAGGCTGTGAGATATACGCTTTATTTTGATATGCGGGCTGGAGAAGCTGGTGAGGTTTTACAGAGTTATTGCCTGACTGTGTCCTTAAAGACCCACTCCGAGGAATTTTGTGCTTCTGGTGTTTTTAATATGCTCTTGTGGCATTTTTCTGATGATGAAAGTCATATATAAAGAAAATTAAGCTCATAATTGCATTTCCGAGTATTTATGAATTCAAATTGTTGTAAATAAGGAGCAAATGAAAAAATACAGTTTGGAAAAGCTTGTTCTTGTAATGTCTTCGACCGCTTCATTCTGATGCATCCGCTTGCAGACAAATAGATCCACAAACATCTTTTTTTTTTCCTCGACTGAGCTGACATCTGGATCAAAACTGTACGGCTGGATAGCGCCAATAATTTGCACTGCTAATGTTAGGTTGGGGTTGTAAGCTAGTGGGAGAAAAGTGTAAACAGAAAGCTCTCAGTTATGTGTGACGGGAAAGGGGGCGGGCTTACTCCATGCTGATGGTCGATGAGAGAAATTTTTAATGAATTCGACACAGGTTTTATGCTTTTGGCTGATAGTAATTAAAATCCACTTTTAAAATAACTCAAAAGATGATTTGAGTGGGTCTGTAACACTATAATAAGGGGAATGTGTGTGTGTGTGTACAGATACATGTTGAATGATCCAAATAAGAGAGTAGTATTACGGTATCCACCTGAAGGCTCCGAGGTATTCCTCGCAGGAAAACATGTCACTTCCTGTTTTTGTCACGTGTTTGAGCTAAAAATGGAAGGACATGCAAAATACTCTTCATGCGAGTGTAATGAATAAGATACCTCTAAGTGACTCCATCTTCTGCTCCTCTGGCTGAAACATAATTCCCAAGCAGACATCTCTGACACACACACACACATCACTTGTTTTCCTGGCCAATTGAATCCCCATCAGGGGCCGTGCTCTCAACGCCAGGGCTAATGCCTGAAGCGACTAACAGCCAAATGGCTTTCAGTGCACCATTGAGAGAGGGTTTCAGTGGAGAGAGCCTCTCCAAACTCATGGTGCACCAAGACAATGCTGAGTACCTGTAAGCTGCAGCTGCAGTGAAAGCTCAAAATGTTCTCTTTCTTAGTAGCTTTAAGTCTTTCTGACTCAGATGGTCAATACATTATGATGGTACAGCTGAAGTAAAGAGGTGGTCACTCAGAATCGGCGCATTTTAAAGAAAGATTGTAGCTGTCTTCACACCAGTTACGTGCCTTTAAGAATGAACATTTAGCCCATGGTGTTTATATGGCAAGCCAAAGGGGTCAATAATCGCCAGGAAAAGTGCAGTAAAAAACGGCGTTTTGGCCATGAGAAATGCCGCATTTTAAAGTAGTTTTAAAAGTAGCACACAAATTACGCCATCTTGGCATTAAAAGGGGAATTTTATCGCATTTAAACCGCCTGTAGAAAGCGCGTTTAGTTGTGTCACATACATGCATCAAATAGACCTTTTTCTTGAATAAATGGGCTACGGACGAGGTTTTTTTTTCTCAACCCCTCTGGTGGTTGAGGAGATAAGACAGCTGCACATTGGCTCTTTTGTCATTGCCACAAATCTTGCACAGCTCTATTCCAATATATGAAAGACTCTGTGTCATATAAATCCGTCCAGGCACAAACCGCAATTATTAGTTTCTCCTTTATGATCAACTTTTAAACAGTTGGCATTTCAGTGAATTAAAGGGACACAACCATGCATCACTACCAAAAAGTCCCTGCTTGGTCAAAGTAAACCTGTTTTTAACTTTTCACACACATGTTGTACATAGAAGCCTGTTACGTACTTTTACACACAGCTCGTTTTCTGATTTTCATTGTACATTGAAAATGGTCACTTGAACGCGCGTTGGTGAGGGTTGTGTGAACGTACCTGGAGTTATCTGATGACGTGTAAGCCTCATTCATACTCATTCTGTTAAGTCAATGAGTTTCCGCATTTTAGCAGGAGGACAACAATGTATACTCCAAAGACTTATTTTAACTTGGGGGTTGCATCTACACGAAATGCAAGATTTGGGACCATTTGACCCCTTTTCCTCACAGAATGCATTTGAATTATATGAATGCAGAAATTGCTCCAAAGTAGTGATTTTCTCTGAGGAAATGAGTGCCTCTCTGAGTGATGGAGGGCTTGTAATTTTGTGTCTGTAATAGTAGTGTGTATCGACATACCGCTGCTTCCACAGTCCCCGAGCCGCTGTCCTTTCAGCCATTTCCATGGAGGCGGTGAAACACCGAGACATGCTTACCCTTTACTCTGCGTCATTGTATACACCCCCCCCCCCCCCCTCTAATGATGATGCTTTATGAGTCCCCACAGACTCCTCGCCTCTTCTCTGTGTCAGCCCCCCTCCCCATCTCCACCTCTCCTCTCCGTTATCCCTCATTAATTTTCTGTGCCGATCAGATCGACAAGCTGAAAATTCAATTTAATGACCTGCTTCTGTGCGGCGTCTAATGTGATTTTACAGGCTGTTCTGGTCAGAGCCTGAGCCCAATTTACATAACGATAAGCCATGCCAGATACCGTTGCCCCAGCAACAGAAGAGGAGTAAGATGAGACGGAAGAGAAGGGAGGGCAGAGAGGGGTGGGGATTAGCATTGAGGGGTGCGAAGACACTTTTGGAGGACGAGGAGAGCGAAGCCACAGTGGGTTCTGAGGTCAGACGGGGGTTGTGAGATAATGCCTGACAGGCCGGCAAAGGTCTGCCCCCACCTTGGCTTTTCTCCTTTTCCTGTTTCCCGCCCCTCCCACTCAAAATGAAGAGTGACATGGGGGTTGTGCAGAGATTTGCTGGCACCTCCTGACACCCCCCACCTCACACCCCGCACGCCCTGCCCTCCTTCTGTTCACAGTGAAACAGGGTTACGGGAGTAAGACTGGAATGCAGCAGCGCATAAAATGGCGGGAAGGATGTCTTTAACCCTCACACACCTGCTGGGCGTCCACCCCTAATCTCTCTGAATCAATTAGTTCACCTCTCTGGGTTCAGTCAAACCGCATTACCCCGGCATCCCATCAGATGGTTTCACTTTACTGTCCAACCCCACAAACCTAATTCCCCCTCTTTTATTCTCTTTTCCACTTTTGTGCTCACCTCCTCCCGCTGCTCGTCTTCATCAGCTTCCTGGAGGGTGTAGACTTAAAAAAAAAAAAAAAAAAAAAAGGGAAAAAAAGGCTTGTGCACAATGTCTGGGGAACTGCAAGTGCAGGAGATGGGTATCCATTTGTCCAAACGCAAAGATCCAAAGTGCTCCATGTGCGTCCAGCTCAGCGGGATCGTCTTACTCTGCCAGCTAATATTTTGTGGTCAATAAAGAAGCATCTGATAGACGGGGCCCCGAGTTAACCTATCTGCTTCAACTTGCCCCACCTCACTCTTTTTGAATCGTAATTATAAAGTATGGCCCTCATTAGGCCTTCTCCAGCCAGATGGTATTCACATATTTCAGCCTCTTAATGAAATAAGGCCTAATGGAGCCAGTGGAGACGGGGACGGGAGTTAGTTCCAAGGTGGCCCCAGTTTAGTCAGACATCTATGTTTTGTACTTGAATGGCCTCTGGAAACAGGAAGTTTGGAATTTATTAAAGTACTTAATTACTGTGTTGTTCTAACATTTATTCATTTGTTCCTTCCGACAGACTGAGATTGCCAAACGCCTCAATGCAATTCTGGCACAGATCATGCCATTCTTGTCACAAGAGGTGAGTGTCGACAGCCAATCTGCATCTTATGTCCAGACTCAGGTCTTTTATGCTTCAGCAGATGTCTCTTTAATCGACCAAAATCATTTGTCATCTCCTGTTAAAATGTTATAATCTGATTTTATTTTTTAGTGTGTTGCCTTCTGTAAGATTAGCCTCATATCATTCATTTCCCTTTAAAGTTGTTTTCATGTATTTCTAATGTCTGTACTGCATTATTAGCAGCTCTGCAGTGAAGTCTGTTGGAGCACACACACTCACACACACACACGGGAAAGAGACCTCATGTTTGATTGAACTCTTTAATTGTGTCCTGCAGCATCAACAGCAGGTGGCTCAAGCTGTTGAGCGGGCCAAGCAGGTGACCATGACTGAGCTGAATGCTATCATCGGGGTACGTGGACTTCCCAATCTGCCTCTGACTGTGTGTATACCCTTTTTCTTCTTTTATTTGACCTGTGGACGGGGGCAAAGCTGCATGCACTGAGGAGGACCGGCACGATGGTGGATTTAGCCTCAAGTTTAACATCTAAATACTGTAGATTAAAGACCCACTCTGATTAAAATTGTGCTTTTAACATGTTCTTGTACCAGTTTTCTGAGGATTTATAATAATCTGCATCTGTCTCAAACCTGTACGGCTGATTAGTTCCAATATTGCAATTTTGTTGCAATGCTAATGTTAGCTTGGAGTTGTGAGGGCTGTAAGCTTGCCGTATAGCGCCTAAAAAGAGCGCTCTCGGCAACGGGAGGGGTAAAGGGGCAGGTTTGCTTTGTGTCAGCGGTCCTGCTGATGACTCAGAGGGGAATTTCTGTTGAACTGCCGCTGCTCTGCAGAAGTTATGTCCTAGAAAACGACAGGGTTTTGTTGATTTAGGCTACAAATAGTGTAATCATAATTAAAACACTGCTGGGAATTCTTTTGAAACAGCTCGTCAGAGTGGGTTTTTAAAAATTTAAAAAATGACATCCAATTGTAGTATCAGGTAACAATTTTTCCATTTTTATTTGTAGTTTTCAAACACCTTAAAAAGAAAACATGCTAGCGTGATGTCATGGCCTCCTCACTTGTGCAGACTTGCCCCCATCTGCTGTTATTTATTACGTTTTGAGTTAACAATGTTTGCTATGCTGTGTCAACATGGTGTTCACTGTTCTGAAGCCTGTAATTGTTGGTTAGCTCTGACCTGTCAACACAGAGAAGTGTTTCCCTCCGATTTCAGCTCCTTTTGTGCAACCGTCAGACAACATCTAATGTACAGCAGCAGCACAGTCCAGACTGAGATCAGATCACAGGCTTCGTCAGGTTTCACTCTGGCTAGCCTTTAATTATATTAAAGGTTCCGGCCAACAGGCTTACCTCTGCCTCTGACCCACTAGCAGGAGGTATTAAAGCAGTCGAGTCACGACAAGTGTTGATTGCAGCAGAGATAAGGAACTTAGCAGTACCGAACAAAAACGCTGTAAAAGATGAAATATTTCGGTATAGGTTCACGCTGTGCCAGCACAATAGGCAAAGCAGGAGAAGCTCTTGTTGTTTTTGCTTGAGTGTTTGTTCATTATTCCCCAAGGTTACCATAGCTGCTCTTGTCAAGTCATGTCATTCATCAGATGCTTTGTTTGATGGGTTTTTATTGCTTTGCTGATGCATAAAACCAAAGAAAAGCAACAAACTGCTCATCTTAAAAAGCTTTATATTCATTAAAATCTGTCAGACTGAATAGTTTTTCTTAAAATAAGATGCCAGCATTCTAACGAAGACCCATTACATCTCCATTACATTGTTTTTAGCTCTTTGAAGTAGAAATTGTTCACATCTCATAGCTTTTCTTCTTATTGATCGGTCCACTAAAAACCTTTTTGGATAGTGATGCAATCCCTCTAACTGTTATTTTTCACTTTAATGTTAGACATTTTCAGACTAAAATAATTTCCTTATTTTCTCATCTGCAAAGGCGTCCAATTAGTTTGCCTGTTTTACGTAAAGAGCCCAAACCTGACGTAGTCCACAACTCTGGATCATTTACAGCACGTGTCAAAGTCGAGGCCCTGGGGCCGAATCCGGCCCACCTTATCATTTTTAACAGCCTGATTTTATCGTGCGCTGGTAAAATATTGCAACACATTCTCAATCCAGAGTTGTCACATATTGATATTTGGTTAAGGGCCCTGCTCGTCAAAAATGACGTTTTGGGTGTCCCCAACTCGTCGCTTTTTTTTTTACGTCCAATTAAATCATGGCTCCCCAACATCCGGCCCGCAATCAGATACTGAGACGCGGGCTGCACCGGTATCCTATCTCTAACCTTAATCCGGTACCAGACGTGGATCAGTACTGATTCCGGACTTGGTACCAAACATGGACCAGGGTAGGGTTAAGGCTCCAGCCGCGTCCCGAAGTTCAGTCTGTGTTAAAAAGTTATTGAAGTTTTAAAAATGCAGTTTTAATGTGTTTGATAAATATTTATCCTGTTCAACCC
Source organism: Oryzias javanicus (assembly GCA_003999625.1). Classification (NCBI taxonomy): domain Eukaryota; kingdom Metazoa; phylum Chordata; class Actinopteri; order Beloniformes; family Adrianichthyidae; genus Oryzias; species Oryzias javanicus. Next base: position 11,684,451 of record CM012439.1, on the reverse strand, counting down.
CCGACTTAAGGTGTGTATTGGATTTTGGCCCCCTGTGCGATGTAGTTTGACACCCCCGATTTACAGACACTTTTGATAAGTTGCAGAAGGTGCAACACTTCCTGGTCAACTGCTTCTGAGTACAATTTAATTGAGTTGCACTGTGAATGAGAGTAGAAAGTTAGAGCCAAATGCATTTATTATGACATGTCACTGAGAAGCTAAGACTTGGACTTTTGGGGTTTTGTTGGAGCTGCTTCATTCTGTGACATCTCCATCGTTTCATCACACATTAGCTACAGGTGGTGCTCTGGTAATCATTGATCATGTTTAGCACAAGAGTTAAACTCTACCATCTAGTTTAATGTGTTTTTTTGTAAATCACACTGGCTTGAAGTGCTGGGCGATATGATGATACAAATCGTGTGGGTGATAGAAAAGTGTCTGTTGTCCCATTTCTCTCCTATCATTTCTAACCTAATTTAATCAATCATTACACCACGTATATCATTAAATAGCCCCAGACAGTTGCATAGAGGCTGCCTTGTCTGTGTGTCCACAATAAAATGTATACAGGCAAAAATAAATACAAATTAAAAGAGATTCTTCGCAAAGAAACTATTTTGTGGTTTTGCGGCGTAAAGCAAATAATTGTAATATTTATCGTTATAGTCCTTTAAAATAATTTGCATCATGATATGACTGAATCAGTCAGTTTCTTCAATGGATCAGTGATTATATGTAGCTTTGGTTTTCTTACTGGTTACATTTGTCATGGAAACCAGCAGGCCTCTGGCTCTGTTTGGGAAATAGCTAAAAGGAAAGATGTCTAATAAGACCAAACACATGCACGTGTTTCAGTTTCAATAGCAGCTTGTGATATCGTCCGACTGAGTCGAGCAACACAGATTTGTCTGAACCTTGTCTTTAGTTTTCCAGAAAAGAAACAGGACGGCAGAAGGAAACACGACAAACCGCAGAAGATGTTGTGAGGCAGCGTGGGTAACGTGGAGATTATTGCCAGACTTATTAAGCCAGTCTGCCAGCTAGTTTGTGCTGGTTCTGTTGATGCTTGTTCCACCTGACAGTAGCGTTCTGCAGGGAGTCGGCTTCGCCTAGTTAACTTTAATTGCCTGTTTCCTGTGGAAGTTGTCTGAGCTGCTGCAGCTTTTACACATAATGAAAAAGATAAGTGTGAAAGAAAGCTAGCTCTTTATCCATGAATATTGAATTGGAAGCAATTTATTTTCTGACTCTTTTTATTTTTTTTTTCTCCCTCCTCCCCTCACGACTCCCTCCTCTCGTCTGTCCTCTCCTCAGCCATAGCTCGCTAATGAGGCTCCTTGATAATGATCCCTGCACGCTTTTCCTCATTAGGCACCCTCAATAGGGACGTCCCTGCCTCGGTCCTTTGCCCACTCTGCCGTTCTCCTGTTGTTTTTGTACTTCTCTCCCTCCTCGTCTTGTTTTGTCTGCCTCCTTCATTTCTCTATTTTTTTATTTTTCTTTTCCCGCTCGCTTTTCCTTTTTTCCAGAACAAATGGGCTGCTCAGTACGCCAGCGAAATATCGATTAACAATGCTGACCCTCAGTTGCTTCTATCTATCAGATAAGTTCAGGTCCAGCCTGACATAATGAGCTGACTGAATAATGACCAGCTGCTTAATAAGCTTTTAAATGTGGTTAGCCGCTAGATATACTCGCATCTAGTGTCTCCATTTTCTGTAATGACTGTATGGATGAGCATATTGGAGTCCTATCTAGGAGCCTGAATAGCAGTCATGTTTTTTTTTTTTTTTTTTTTTGGAGAGGCAGTTGATGGATGTGCTAAGTGTTATTTAACCTTGTTTTAAAGCACTTGCTTCCCTCTTTCCTGAGTGGCTATTTAACTCCTGTCTATCTGCTCTCCCGGCTCTGGCTGCCTCACAGACGTATGGGAGGGTTCAGTGTGTTTCCATCGTCTGGGCTGAGCTGTATTTAGCATGTGCGCTTGGGTTTCTATAGTGTTGAGATGATTGGAGGTTTTCAAGTGTAAACATCAATTTGTATTTGGTTTTATTTTAAATGTTCTAATTAGTTTTTTTTGCGCTGCAGTTTGTTGCGTTGATAGTAATAGATTTTAGAAGGTTTTGTGCTGTAAGAATGACGAGATAAGAAAACGGACTTTTTGCAGCAAGTGAGGTCATGAAGTGAGGGTAATCTAGTGCTACTGTTAGGACTGAGTTAAAAATAAGCTACGTTCACACCGGGTTTGGAAACTCATGTTCATGTGCAGCTACTACCAATGAAAAGTCCATGTAAACATGAGTTAACAGGGGATTTGGACTTCTATGTTCAATACTCTTGTGTTTATGCATAGCGACAAAAGTATTTATGACTGTTTTCACACTCCTTGTACAAAAAAGTTAAACCAGGTCGAACTTTGACCAATGTTCGACTCAGCGGCTTCTTTTTTCAAAACATGAAAGTACCAACCATTTAAAAAATTGTTAATGGAAGAGAAATTAATTGCTTTTTGTGCCCAGATGGAATCATAAGAGAGCAAGTCTTTCATATGTCGTAGTAGACCTGTTAAAGAAAAAGCCTAAAGCAGGATTTGTGAAATTAGCACCGCTTAGACATTTTGCACCAAACGTCCTCCAACTGTGAGGACCAGTCCAGCCTAACCACCACTTTAAATTGTCCATCAAATGATACATAAAGGATTCAACTAACTTTTTGGCGATGTGATATAGTCTGATTCTTTTATTAAAAACAATCAAATCTAGATAGTTTTTATTCCTATGACATGCCAAGCCAAAAATAATAATAATGCATGGCATTTGACAGAGAAATATACTCAGGTGTTGACCTGAAAGAAGCAAGCTTATTATTGGACATCTTTGTGTTTTTATTACATTTACATTTTTATGTAAATGACTGTAGAAAACAGTCATTATATGTAAAAGACTGTAGAAAAAAAAAACATAGAGAAACTGCAGTTTCCAGAAATGTATTATTTTCTTTTTGATTGATTTTATACCTTTTTAGCCAACATAATCTTGTTCATATCTTTGGTTTTTGAAACGATACTTCAGTTGCGATCAATTTTTCAATACATATCTATTTTTTACATCCCTAACCGATACTGCTGTTACTCCCACTGCCTGATCAATTTTTTGATATGCGTCTAATATCTTTACATCCCCACTGTCCAGGACATTCTAGGAATGCACATCACTTGTTCAGGTGAAATCAAATCCATCAAAGAAATACAAAATAGTTTGGTCAATAGTTTATCTGACCAGAAGAAGTTTTTCTGATAGTTTTCAATAATTGCATTTATTAGAGGTCCTCTTTTTTTCATCTTAACCCCTTTATGCCTTTTATTGATGCAAATACGCATGAAACCACTTCTGCTCCAAATGTACCTTCGGTTAGCATCTACTTGAAAGCAAAACCACAAGTGGAATTGTCTTTCATAGTTAGAAATAGATTCAGGGGTCAAGAGGCTAAACCACTACTTGTGTAAAACTTTTTTTGTAATCTAATAAATTAGTTTTAAGAAAGGAAAAATGACAAATGAACTAAGTTGAACACAGTTGTTTTGAATTGGAAGTCAAACCTGAATTCTGCACAAGACTGAATCGATTCTGCAGTTTGGCAGTGACTTCCAAACAATAAATCTCTGAGAATTTTTTTTTTGCTCTTTGAGTATTCACACAATCCGATGTTAAGAAACTTGTACTGCATGAGGATGTCACATGCTGAAGTGTGGTAGTATTCAATCTATCCTCAGAGTTCTCTAATTTATATTAAAAACTGTCAGCTAAATGATCCAACGTTAACATCTCTATAGCCAAAAGTTAACGATAGTGTTGACATGACGGAAACACGGTTGTCTTGGATTTGTATTCTGCTGTTCAAAGCTCTAAATGATGATTTTTCTACTGGATTGATAAGTCATACATGGTTGTCTCCTCCATATTTATGCCTTGCCTCTGGTAAAAGTAAAGTGTGATCAGTCATGGAATATTTTCCCAGCCGACCCACTTGTTGTCTGTTTTGTCTTCAGCAGCAACAGCTCCAGGCTCAGCACCTGTCCCACGCAGCCCACGGCCCCCCGGTCCAGCTGCCTCCTCATCCCTCAGGCCTGCAGCCGCCTGGCCTCCCCCCGGTGACGGGCGCCGGCTCGGGGTTGCTCGCACTGGGTGCTCTCGGCAGCCAGGCTCACTTGCCTGTAAAAGATGAGAAGAACCACCATGACCTGGAGCACAGAGGTGAGGAGCACTGCAAGTCACTCAGCTTATACACTTGATGGGATGTCATAAATCATCTTCCAAGGTGACCAACACTTTGATTAAAAAAAAAAAAACATTATTGCATATATGCATTATTAAGCACACCAGATTGTAAGACGCACCGTCACTGAGTGGTCTATTTTGAACCTCATATTGACGATGCACTGAACTATAAAGTGCATTAAGGAAGACGAAGGGGTCAAAGATAAGTTTGTCAGTCATGCAGACTTCATTAATTGCATTGAGCTTGTTTGTAACACACTACTTGTTAGCCACGTAAGTAACGTTAGCTTGTTAGCCTATTCACAATACCTGTAACTCTTAACCGTGTTTATAACAGAAACTTATACTGTCAAAGCAAATGTTACTCTGGTTATGCCAACTCCCAACTTGGTTCATAACATGTAAAAAAAAAAACAGTTCAACACTGCTATATCTACAACATTTTATCCACGTTAGCCTATTCACAATTACACCAAACTTAAAAAAATAGAAACAAACATAAAAACAAACCGATATCACTAAAACAAAAGTTACTGTGACTACGTTAACTCTCAACTTTGTTAGCAAAATGAAAAAAAAAAAACGTAATCTGACACCAATACATGTTAGCCACATTAGCCTATTAACAATCCCAGTAACTCTCAACCTTGTTTGCAACAAAGCAGAAAAATACCATAAACCAAGTTTTACTTTGACTATGCTGATTCCCAACCGTGTTGGTAATCCTTGTTGGTCATTAGCCAAGTGAGAATTGTTGGCTTGTAACCATAATGCCTGTATTTCCCAACGTATTTGTAACAAGTTAATAGACAGACTGATACTGTTAAAAGAAACATTACTATGGCTATGCTAACATCCAGTTATTTAACTAATGCAAAAAAAAAATCAGAAAACATATTCCAACACAGCTACACATTAGCCACTTTAGCATATTTACAATAATATTCAACTTGTTGCCAATGCACAATAAAAAACAGACATTTTGAGATTGCCGTGTACCTGTCAAAATCACCTTGAAAACAAAAAACACAGCTAGAATTCATTTAATTATAAGGTGCTCCAGACTATAAGGCACATTGTTGTTTTTTGGCGGGAAAAAGAAGGATTTAAAGTGTGCCATAAAATGCGGAAAATACAGAAATCTTAAATGGCATAAATAGTTCCACAAAGTAGATATATTAAGAGATGGTGATTATCTCCAGATGAAAAAAGACATTAGCTGTAATAGTGTTCTGTCTGATACACTCATACTAATTTTTGTTTTACTTTCCTCTCTCCTGGTCCCTCATCCTTTCACTCGCCTCTGGTTATCCCTCTAAAAGAACGCGAGACCAGCACGGTATGTTGACTCTACAACCCTCCATCTCCTCCACGTTTCTTGACTTTGCCCATTTTTGGCTCACTGTGTTTGCTGATTAGGTGTACTTTACATAAGCTTAAGCCCACTGTTCAATAGAGATTCATGCTCTCTGTGTAAGAACACATAGGTTTTTGTACTCACCGGGGTATAAGATGACTGAAAGCAAATGAGTTCTGGCCAAATAAGTCAGCGGCATCTAATCCAGGTGGAAAATGACTCCAGCCACTGGACAAGGATTATTAGTCTGCTACCTCCTGTAATTCAAAGACAATTAGAAATGACTTTGAGTCTCCTTCACTGTAATTGTAAACGTCATCTCACTTTATTAACCTTTTCTTTTCCTTTTAAGGATTTTTATTTACGGCTTTGCCTCATTGTCTTGGTTGTTTACCCATTTCCATCGACTCCTCCGCCGCCCTCCTCATGCGTTCGCTTCTTCTCATGTTCAAGTCCTTGTTTATTGGACTGGCTTAAAGCTCTCCGTTAGCTAGAGCGCAACGCTCTGTTGAACCTGCTCCACCAGATTAAGTTCCCACTGAGTGACCATCCTGAATGGGCTCACTCATGTCAGAAAGGAATCTAGATTCTCCGCCCTTCTCATGTGGTGACGAGCGGCTGCCAGCACCACCTCACCTGATCTCCTCGCCACCCTCCTCCCACTCTTGTTCAGAGCACACATCGCCGGGTTTTTTTTCAGTCTGGTGGAGAGGAGGTGCAGGGTTACCGAGACTAAACAGTCCTTGAAAGGTCTTAGGCTCCGATACAAACAGACTGTAAAAGATTTTTGTCTTTCAGACAACATCTTCACAGTAAGCCAAACTAAAACTCTTGGTAGCTTTCTTTTCTGCAACAGTAGCTGAGCAAATCTGTGTTTTGGCCTGAGGTAGAGCTACAAAGCTGTTGGTTAACCTCAGCGAGGAAAAGGCTGACTCTTTACTTGGTGGCCAAGGAAGGGGCTCTTTGTACAGGAGGCTATAATATTTTGCCAACAGCCGCAGTTGAACAGCCGCTTTCCACTCAACTTGGCTTCGATCCTCCATTTTTTTTTTTTTCTGCAGCAGTTTCCGTTTATTTTCAGCTCATCTTTCGTTTCCTGTCATTTTCAGCTCAGGTGTCAGCCCTCTTTCTGCTTTCTCTCACCACTCATCTCTGCTGCTAATAAAATCAGGGATTTGTCGAGCTGCTTGGAATGTGGGCCGGCCTCGAGGTGTGCTCACCTTGGCTGCCAAGCGTTTGGATCTCAGTCTGATTGACAGCGCCACCTCGCCTCGTCAGGCTGCAGAATCCGTGTTTACAGGCTGTCTGGGCATTACCAGCATGGAGTAAAGAAGTCGTCGCCTCTCGGCTTTGCTCGTTCTCATTGAGCCAACTTTCTTTCCTTTTTTTTGCTCTCCCTCCACCAGCCAAACCCGCTTTACTCAGCTGACTAAACCTCTTTCCGTTCCTCCTGACGTTGCTCTTGTATCAGTTTCAGCTTTTTCTTTCCCGTTGATCATTTTTAAATCCGTTTTCTTTGCCTTGAAACCACACAAAGTTATGGGCTTCACCCTAATCAAGTGGTTTTAGGTCTTGTTTTTCTTGTCCCAGTCAAGAAGCTTTTTTTTCCTCTTTTTTTTAAGTTTATTTTTTATTTAATGGTCAATTTAGCCTGGAGTTGATTTGCTTCAGCAGTCTTTAAGTATGCAAACATTTCAAGTTTCCTCTGCTTCCACTGTTGTGCAAATCTCCACAGCAGTTAATGCCTTGTCCTCCAGTGTTTCTGTGGGTTTGTGGTTTTGCTTTGCTGCCTCACATGCTTCCTCTGCTGTGTTGCTGCTTTGGCAGCCGCCGCAGGGCTCAGTGTCCAAAACTTCCTCCTCCGCTGTGCAGAATCAGTCCACCAGGATTTCCTAATGTTTCAACTTTGACAGTTAATATTTCTGTTCTGACTAAAGAAAAAAATCACAGAATAATCTCAGGAACCCCTGCTTATGTTTTATTCTCTGTTTATTCTTATGTACAGTATTACTTTTCGTTCATTTACTCGCTGCAGCGCTCATCTTGCTGTCTGTTCTGCAGAAACACAGATTTACAGTATTTGCACTAATTTGTGTTTGTTGCTTAAGAAAATGTCAATGTAAGATGTTCCTATTTCCCAAAGTCGAACGAAGCAGCAATCGTCATCTAGAGTTAGCAGGAGCCGAAGCAGACCAAACCTGCATCTGCACGTCGGATGCATTTTCACATTTGATTCTGCGGAGCGAGCTGTTCGGTGCAGCCTGATGTGACGTGTGTGTTGTTCCTGGCAGAATAACTCGGTGTCGCCGTCGGACAGCCTGCGGGCGGCGAGCGAGAAGCACCGCAGCTCTTCAGACTACGGCCTGGACCCCAAGAAACGCAAAGTGGACGATAAGGATAGCATGAGCAGATATGTAAGTCATTTTGCTTTGAACTCTGTTTGACGTAACCCTTCCGCTCTCCTTGGCTTGTTTACATTAAAAGTGGGGTCATCTGGACCCCACAAGACAGTAGAAGGTTTAGTTGACACGCTTTTCAAAATAAAAAATGTATTTTTTAAATACAAAATAATGCAACTGATTTAAAAAAAAAAAAAAAGTAAAAGTTCTCGTTCTGTATTTCTTCGTTTTTCATGGGGGTTCTAAAAATAGCCCACATTGATGAAATCCATAAAGTAGGATTACAGATGTTTTAAGGTTTTCAAACCCCTCACTACACAATTTATACACTTATCTCAAACTGAACAATACCTTTTTTACCTTTTTCTCTCATTTAAACCCTCAAAGTTCAAACCTTCATAAAAAATAAGTCAGCAATCATAGACATATTAATCACTGGACAAAAAAATGTACGTTTATATGTTGAAAATGCTCCAGTTTTTTGACTACCGTAGCCCTTCAGCAGTTTGTACAAATAATGTAATTCAAGCAGATTCTGAAGCAGAGAAAAGGAACTTTGCTTCTTTATGCATACTTTATGGTAGTAATGCATAGCAGAACAATGTCAGAATCAGTTGATTCCCATTGATCATGTAAAGGGTTACAGTATGTCAAACTGTTTGTTATTAGATGTTGCTTTTGGTGGTAAAGGGATAAACAATGTAACATTGTAACAATCACTGGTATCCAGTTTATCCTCCCTGTGTCTGTATATGGAGTGAGTAACTCCTTCAACTGACTGTTTTGCTCTTGATTTTTCCCCGGGTGGTTCAGTGTTCACTCTGACCGTTTCGTATCGGACCTTCTGTTGCAGGACAGCGACGGAGACAAAAGCGATGACCTGGTGGTGGACGTTTCAAACGAGGTAAGGCTCCGTTTGCCGGAGCGTTTCCACATCGTTCAGTGTGATGGCAGCACAGGAAACCAGACAGGGCTCTTGCTTTGTGTGTGGAGGCTTTGACACCTTTCACAGTGTTGACAAAAAGTCTGTCATAATATTGGTTGTGTGCTTTGAGTGTGTGTTTACTCGCTGTATTTCTTTTGCCATCCATGTAGAATGCAAGACAAAGAACACAAAGAGAAAAGGGTGTGACAGGTGAATGGAAAGTGTGTGTGTGTGTGTGCATGTGTGGGAGAAGAGGGGGGGTATGAGCATACAGCAGGATATTTATCTGTGTTTGCACATGAGGCCCTGGCTTGTTTGACCTACACATACATGCCAGTGGCTTTCCTCCAGTCTGTTTGCTCAGTCTTGCTCCCTGTCTGTCTTGCTTAACTCTGCAGGATCCAGCAACCCCTCGGGTGAGCCCCGCTCACTCGCCCCCAGAAAACGGCCTGGATAAGTCACGAGTGCTGAAGAAGGACGCTGCCCCCAACAGCCCCGCCTCCGTCGCCTCCTCCGGCAGCACACCGTCCTCAAAGGCTAAAGACCACGCCCATGTGAGCGAACAGTGGGGGGTTGATGCGGCGCTAGACTAGTGAGAGGATGCAATCAGGAGGTCACAGTGGAGGGGATGAAGCCTGAACTGACAGACTAAAGGGCATTTCTCAAGTGAAGTGGGTGTCTGTGTGAAAGAATAATACCCTGGTTTAGCATTTGGCTGCTACTCGGGGCTTAAGGGGGCAGGGGGTGGATGCACTCTTAGGAAATCAAACCCTGAGGCTCAGTCCTCTCAATCTTCTTTATGGCTTTCTCAATAAATGGTCATTTCTGCGTCGCCCTGCGGCTGTAAATAACTGCAGTGGGAGAACGGCTGTCTCTTTCCCTTCATCTCATCTGCTCTTCTTCCATCTCCTCTCAGCTCTAACTAACCAGGCTCAACCTGACTTTTACATAAACCGTTTCACAGAGGATCAAGATGATCCACATTCCTTCTCCCGCAATGGTTTCTTTCATTAGTGCATCAGTGAGCTGGCTCAGTGAAAAGATCAAAACATCGATGTGTTCGAGGCGTCGTCTTTCCCACTGTTTCGTCTCTAAATCCACCGCTGACAAGTCTGACTGCAAAGGTTTATACCCCCGCCCACTAACGCTAGCTCACTATTTCTGTAATGAAGTCTTCGTGTTGGAGCGAAATAACTGGAGTTGCCTGCCTGCCTGTCCGGGGGGACTTTTGACTGAAGGCGAGGTTTTGAACTCTGGTATTGATGTGGTTTGTTGGTGTCTGAGTACATTAGAGAGAAGTGTAGATTACAAGTAAACATGCAACTTTGAGTAAGACCCCCTGAAGCTAAACAGAGCCTCTGTTGCAGAATGAGAAATCGTCCACACCAAGCCTGAAATCCAACACGCCTACACCGAGGAACGAGGTCCCTACACCAGGGACCAGCACCACTCCAGGACTGCGCCCCCTAACCATGGGAAAACCACCTGGCATGGAAGCATTAAGTAATACTCCTACTTTTTTTGAAATCAAAGCACTAACACACTTTATGTTAAGATTTTATACCAATCCTGTCATTGAGAATTGTTTCTTATACATTAAAATCTGCACACAGTGTAACTGCAACTTCTAGCGGCAACTGTTTCTGAACCTTTAGCGTTTAACCCAACATTACTCACTCCTACCAAAACAACCTGTTTCCATTGAACACTTTTCTCTGCTTTTAGCTGCCCCCGCCCTGCGCACACCTCTGTCGTACGCTAGCCCGTTTGCCATGATGGGTCCTCATGAGATGAACGGGTCCCTGACCAGCCCCGGAGTCTACCCGGGTCTCATTTCTCCTCAGATAAGCGCTGCTGCTGCTGCTGCATACGGACGCTCTCCAATTGTAAGTACCCAAATACTACTTCATACTTAAGTAGTGTATTGTTATATCTGGAAAACTCTAAACCTTTAACGCTAGCTAAGGTTTTATTCACACAGTTCTCCAGGGATTTCTATGGATGGGTTGGAGAGATAGATGAATGTATTTGATAGACGGATAAATGGATATTTGAATGAATGGATTTTAGCACCTGATCTTTCATTAACACTCAAACATTTAAATTTTTCCCACAGGCGGGTTTTGACCCTCATCCCCACATGAGAGCCCCTGGCCTGCCTGCAGGCCTCACCTCTATCTCTGGTGGAAAACCGTAAGTCTTTGCCTTTTATTTTTTCTTTGGGTCAGTTTTCTTCTCAGCACTACCTTGGGTCACACAGCCCCTCTGTCTCCTCTGTCATCCGCAGAGCTTATTCCTTTCACGTCAGTGCGGACGGTCAGATGCAGCCTGTGCCCTTCCCTCCAGACGCCCTGATAGGGCCGGGCATCCCGCGCCACGCTCGCCAGATCAACACTCTGAGCCACGGGGAAGTAGTGTGTGCCGTCACCATCAGTAACCCCACCCGTCACGTCTACACCGGCGGCAAAGGTTGTGTCAAGATTTGGGACATCAGCCAACCAGGCAGCAAGAGTCCAGTGTCCCAGCTCGACTGCTTGGTAATTTATTTTCCATTAGTTGTTGTTTACAAGCCACAGGAGGAGCTAACTGGAAGCAAGTTTAGATTTTTTATAATTGCAGAAGCGTAGAATAAACAATGGTGTTTCTTGAATGTGGCTGTTGTAGATGTTCCAGATGTGTGGATGTTTCAGGGAGGCGTCTCACTGCTGAGCTGGTAGAATCCTCGGTGGGAAAGAATCCTGCTGAGGAACCAAATTCAGATTGACCAATCCTGTCCACCATTCCCCACTTTATTACTTCTTCCCAACCATTTCCCGTTATCATTTTGATGCTTTGACTTCTTGCCGTTTGGCTTATATGGCCACCCCCATCTCTAAGGTGTGTCCTGAGAACAATTCATTTTTATAAAGCCACCAGGGCGCCGTTTTCATTCGACCAGCAGCTTCCACAGCGCTCTCGATCCGTCTTTTTCCGCAGTTCTTGCATCTCTCATTCAGCCTGACATTCATTAATCCGGAAAGTCGACGTAAAAGCTTACCGTGTCAAAGAAAAAGAAAATTAAATTGCTGAATCAAGTAGTAATTTTCATAGATGTATTTTTTAAATAAAGTTGTTTGAAATTAAGAAAGCAAATGAAGTGACGATTGTTTGTCTTTGCTGCTGCAGAATCGAGACAATTACATCCGCTCCTGCAAGCTGTTGCCTGATGGCCGCACCCTGATTGTTGGTGGCGAGGCCAGCACACTGACCATCTGGGACTTGGCCTCGCAGACGCCACGCATAAAGGCCGAGCTCACGTCCTCTGCTCCGGCCTGTTACGCGCTGGCCATCAGCCCCGACGCCAAAGTCTGCTTCTCCTGCTGCTCTGACGGAAACATCGCCGTGTGGGACCTCCATAACCAGACGCTTGTTAGGTCAGTATTTCCTTTATAGAATGTATTTTTAACAATATGACCACTAATCAGGTCAAATAACCTTTGGTGTGCTTGGGCCTGCCCTAATCAGTGGAGTTTATGTTCTTGTATTTAGGCAGTTTCAGGGCCACACAGATGGAGCCAGCTGCATCGATATTTCCCACGACGGGACCAAGCTGTGGACCGGAGGACTCGACAATACGGTCCGGTCCTGGGATCTGAGGGAGGGCCGGCAGCTCCAGCAACACGACTTTACCTCACAGGTAGAGCCAAGCTGTAGTTTAGAGACGCACAGCTCTCACATTCAAGCCAGACAAATACGTCCATTCAACCTGTCCCGCTCCTGTTACAGATCTTCTCACTGGGCTACTGTCCCACTGGGGAATGGCTCGCCGTGGGAATGGAGAGCAGCAACGTGGAGGTGCTTCACCACACCAAGCCTGACAAGTACCAGCTGCATCTGCATGAAAGCTGCGTCCTCTCACTCAAGTTCGCCTACTGTGGTAAGAAACCGCACAAGTCCTAATATTGCAGAAGAATGATGCTGGCAGGTGTAACTACAGGACTTCAGGACAAGAGAGATTTAAGATGAAACATTTAAGACAAATGATTTTTAAATGCTAAAACTTGTTTTCATGGAAGTTATAAAGTTTTAAAAAGCCTTTAATGAATGAGAATCTCCCATAGTTGCTCTTGAGTGCAGACTGCCACAATTTTATTGATCAGAACATTTATTTTAAGGGTTTTTTTTTTTTACTCTCAAAGCTATCGAGTGTCTTAAATGAAATGTTTTGTGTATTTTTGGTTTGTTTGCATCTTCAGTCAAAATTGTAATGTGGTTTGATTCTCTTTACATTTTCACCCATGATATATTTTAAGAAAACAAAACCAACATTTAAAGATCTGTATTCTCTTCACTATATGGTGCACTGGATTATAAGGCACACAGTCAATGAATTGTCTATTTTTGAACTCATCAGATGTAAGACAGTCCCAACTCTAAGGTTCATTAAGCGAGAAAAAAAGTCAGAGATAGGTTAGTGAGTCAGACGTCATTGACTGTGTTCACAGTAACTCTAGAACTTGTATGTAACACGTTAGTCACATTAGAAGCATTAGCCGGGCTAGAGTATTTATAATACCTGTAACTCCCAACCTTGTTTGCAACACACACAACAAACCAAACTGATAACCGCTAAAACAAACATTACTTTGACTTCGCTAACTCCCAATCTCGCTAACTATACGTAAAATTGAAAAAAAAAAAACAAAGTCTCAACTTTGTTTGCAACACATAAAAAACAGGCTGATCCTACTAAAATAAACATTGCTTTGACTATGCTAACTTACAACCTAGCTAGTTATACATAAAAAAAAATTGCAAAAAATAAAAAACAAAGTCTGAAAATTGTGCAGGTTTGCTGCATTAGCATCTTCACAAAAACTCCCAACCTTGTTTGCAGCTTTAAAAAAAAAAAAGTCAAACGTTGCTACACATTAGCCACATAGTGTAATAACCATACATTTATCTCACAACCTTGTAATAAACAGACTGATATTATTATGAAAATGTTATTGTGACTATACTAGCTCCTAACCTTGTTAGTAACGCATTAAAAAAACACAATCAGAGAGTGCTACACATTAGCTACAGTACCTGCAACTCCAAACCTTGTTTTTAAGCACACAAAAAACAGACTGATACTGCTCTAATAGTCATTGTGACAATGCTAACTCCTAACTTTATTAGTAACACATTAAAAAAAACCCAGTTTGTCACCGGTACACGTTAGCCCTGTTAGAGTACTTACACAAAAACCCAACCTCGTTTACGTTTCGTGAAAAAAAAAACAAAGATTTTGAGGAGTGTGCCTCTCAAAATCTCTTAGACATCAGTAAACACAACCAGAATTAATCCATATATAAGGTATTTAAGCCATTCTGTGGTTTAGAAAAAAAAGTAGGCTGTTAAATGCGCTTTATAGTACAGAAATGGTGGCTTGCTGAGAGCTGTAAGTAAGAACAAAAGCAGATCTGTGTGTTTGATGGAAGCTGGCTCGTTTGTATCGTTGCTTCCTTTTTAGCAGCGATGCTGAGATTATGATGTTTGGTTTAGTCTGACAGTCCACGCTCATCTTTCCACTACACAACGACTTCATTCAAATGACACTCTGCCTCAGGCCTGATGCTGTGACTAATTAAGCATGAGCGGAATAGTCAGTTTGATAATGAATCTGAGGGAACTCTTGATTTCCTCCATCGTTTTATGGTTGTTGATATAGTCTGTGTTTTATGAGCAGTAGACTGAGATGTGTGCTGTGCTTCCACAGGCAAATGGTTTGTGAGCACAGGGAAGGACAACCTGCTGAACGCTTGGAGGACTCCGTATGGCGCCAGCATATTTCAGGTAACTAACAAGAAAAACAACTTTTACAGTCCAAATATTGGGCTAAAAATGTCATTAGCGGTTTAGAGTTAGCTCAGGTGTTGTCATAAGACCTGCACACTAAGGTGGAAACATAAGAATTATCATCAAACATTTTTTATACAGTTTTAACCTTTTCCAACAGACACAAACGCTAATAAATGGGTTGTTAGATAAAGCCTGTTTTTTGGGGAGTTTTCACGCTGCAAACTCAGTGGGACAAATGATCAGTGGGTCAGTAGACATAAGTTCACAGGGCTCCTGCAGTCTTAAAAACTCTTAAAAGCCCTGAATTAGAAAATTTGCGAATAAAGCCTAAAATTATTAAATTGTGATATTTTGGTCTTAAAAATTGTGCAGTTTAAAAGCTTTTCCATAAGACTTTTCTGGTCTTTAGTTTTATTTTTTTCATATGCAAGGTCCTAGAAAAGTCTTAAATTTAACTTGTAGAAACGTGTAGGAACCCTGAGTTCAACAAGTGTCCCTTTTCTGATTCAGCCGAACAGAAACCATAAATAACAACAAAATTGCAGGGTTAGAAAAATTCATATTCATTCTGTTGAAAAATACTAATTATATAATTGCACAGAGAAAACCAGATTCCCACAAATGAAGTCTGATTTAGAACATTTTTTATTTCAATCATCTCTACTGTTACATCAGATACTGTTTGAAGACATGTATGTTTGACAATCCCTAATGATCACTTTAGTGATAAAGACAGATACATTTTAATATTCATGATTCTTCTGAAAGAACAAATCAATTTAATAACTACAGGAATGAGAACTACATGTAGGCTGTCTTGAACACTTAAAATCCTTTTGCTAAGCCTACTGAATGGTAAAGTCATGTTAGTTTGCTTTCAACCTTTAATACACGACACCTAAATAACACTCTCTTTGACTCTTTGACCTACTGTAACTACTCAACTGTTTACTCAATCAACATTAATCAGCTGATTTTGACATGGAGAAAAGCATCTTTTTAAATCTGCTTTTCACCAAATTGCAACATAGTGTAGTTTAACGGCATAAAGACGCCTTTCTCCCCGACAGAATCTTCTGATTTGGGCCGATCAAATACTTTACTCCTGCAAAGTTTTGCATATCAGCATAAAGCTGTCTTTCTCTGCTTCCTGATCCACTGGATTTAAGTTACTTGTCATTGAAGAGTTATGGTAACTAAATAATGTCAACATGGGAACCACACAGAAGGTGTAGCTCCCATGTTACAGTGTTTAAGATTTCATCATAGTTATGTGATTAATCTGAATGCAGGACTGTTAGCTTAAAAGGACTGAATTTGACATAATTAAATCCGTTGACATTTTAATCAGGGATTCCCCAACCATGGGGCCGTGAACCGGTACCGGTCCGCACATCAAATAGCACCAGGCCACGGAAGAAATAATAAATTATTCCTGTTATACCTGAGTCTCAACAATCTTTTATTTTGAAAAATAACCAGGTTCTCTCAGCCGCACATTCAAACACATGAACTGTAAAGTTTTGTTAGAGGAGCAAAATTTAAATTTAAAAATTTTTAAGCTGATGTGCTATTACTGATATTTTTAACATTAGTGTTTGATGAGGAATAAAGTGGATTTCTTAAATGGCCGTGAAAGTGACTTTTTATCATTTTCGTCCACAGTCGAAGGAGTCGTCCTCTGTCCTGAGCTGTGACATCTCAGCAGATGACAAATACATCGTAACAGGATCCGGGGACAAAAAGGCCACCGTCTACGAGGTCATCTACTAGCCTGACCGGGCTGGCGCTCTGCTTTGGCACTTCTACTGAGGCCGTTTTTACTTTTCTAACTGACCAAACCAGGAAGTCAATGGATGGAGAGAAACTGCCTAATTTTCAAATAACTACTATGTGGAATTCATGAGTGTCCCTGACCCCAAGATGCTTTTACTGGAACAAAGTCCATTTTTTTCTATATATTTTTTGGTTTTGTAAACCCTGTCTTCTTGGGTTGCACATTTTTTTTCCTCCAAGTTTTTCAATGCTTTTTTTTCCTTCCTTCCTCTTTGAGATTATCTGGATGTAATCTGGTGAAGCGGAGCTTCATCCGAGAAGTTCATTCCTCAGACATTCTTTGCAAAAATGTACATATGGGATAAAAAAGACATTTTATACATATTATAAAATATATATATATTTTCATGTCCTGGCTGTACTTGTGATGATAGTTTTGGTCCACTCTCTTCCATGACCATGGTATTGTAGTGCAAGACCAAAACGTAGACTAGAACTTTCAACTATTTTACCTAAACCATCTTGTTAAAGCACATTCTGCCGGCTGAGCAGCAGGAATCTTGTACATTTGGAGGAGAGTTGAAAATGGCCTTTTGTCACACTGCTCTTACCGGACGAGTAAGATGTGTTTTAGCTTTTAACGCGGACTCGAATAGACTGGACCCCCGTGGGATCAAATAAAAACAGTGATTCAGGAAAAGAGATGGGTGTAAATTTACTTATTGAGTATATATATATAAATATATATGAATCCTACAAGTTTACTAAGTTTTCTGGACTGTCTGTGCTTTCCTTCTCCCTGTTTTTTTGACTGTGTTTGATTATGGGAGATGGGAGGGGCTGGTCAAAGCTTAGTGGAACCGTTGGACCTCAGCTGGCAGCGGACGCATCGGCGACCGACCGTTGCTAACTTGACCAGTGCGGATGTGGCTCTATTGATTTCCAGTTGGACTGCACGGGAGGCCCTCTGCCCTCCGCGTCTCATCAACATTCCTGGAATACGTTTGGCCGTGACGCAGACGCAGAAGGGCACACATCCATGTGTTTTTAG
This sequence comes from Oryzias javanicus, assembly GCA_003999625.1. Taxonomy (NCBI): domain Eukaryota; kingdom Metazoa; phylum Chordata; class Actinopteri; order Beloniformes; family Adrianichthyidae; genus Oryzias; species Oryzias javanicus. The sequence goes on along the minus strand of CM012439.1, from coordinate 11,666,855 downwards.
CAGAAGTGCTCGCCGCCCATGAACGCTGGTGAGGACAGAGACCGGCACATGCGCTCCAATGTAAACAGAACTTCAAGTTAGCAAAACAAGGTGAGGGTGAGCGGTTCTGGATTGTACACTGTGCTCCTGATCCTGTCTGCTTTTACCACACCGAGAAGAAAAGGAAAAAAAGGGCAAAACGCACCTCTGAATCACACCAAAGTATGTAGCAAATGCTGTAAGCACTGAAAAATGTACAGTTGTTAATAAATCAATAAAACTTTTTTCTAGAATGGCCTACTTCCTTAAAAGTGATATCACACGTGTGAAACTGTATTGATTAAAATTTCTGTCAAATGATCACTGATAGTAATCGCATCATGTAGTAATGGATGTGAAAACTAATGAGAAGCTGCTGCTGCCAAAATACCATTTATTCAATATTGATTTAAAGAGGGAAAAAGAATTATACTTAAATTATGATTTTTTTTCCCCCCTAAAATTAAGTAATTTTGCATTGTCTGAAAGAAGATAAATTCAAATTTAAAGATTTTTTTTTTTCAAATCCAGCAAAAAATATGCTCTTCTTAGACAAAAATTAAAATGTATGCATTTCATTGCAAAGTTAACATTTTTTTCCATGGAACCAGTATTTGCATCACTATCTACCCAACAAAAATAATCTAACCAATTGTTTGATTAGGCCAGAGTCCAACTTCATTATGTAGATATTTATTTGGCTGTAAAATGTGCAGCTTTACTTCTTCAATTTTTTAAAGTTAGTTTAATATTAAACCAATTAACTGATGGTGTAAAGCTGCAGCTCACACAGTTAGACTCAGGCATTGGTATCATACTAATGCATCACTTTGGTATGGGTTTTCCTGCAGATAAAATATGAAATATGTAAATCAGAAAGACAAGAAAAAGGGTTTAGATAAGGTTTCTTGAACTGCATATGTTTATTTTTTAGTTTTAGAGTGATTGTAGCTTTGCTCTGAGTCTTAAACCAGTTTTTTTTGTAAAAGTTTTTTTAAAAGTAAGTGGAAAAAGTGCACTCGTCTAAACTTTAACCCCCAATGCTGGACATAATAAAGCATAAGAGTTTAACATTTTGATTCCTGCTGCTTTCATTAAAATTTTAGTAATTCTAAATTAACCTGCTTATGTTTTACTGTATTTTAGCAATTTGTCATTACATTAAAGGATGACCAAACCCTAAATCCTGTTCTACAGCCCCACACATTTCAGTTGTGGGAGGAGTCAGACTCCAACTTCAATGTTCAGTTAACATTCAAAGTTCCCCTATGACCATTTTTTTTATTTAGAACAAACATTCTCAGTGTTTTAAATATGATTATGAAGTTTTTAACCAAAATATCACAACCTAAATGGCTTAAAAAGCCATTTTTCATGTTGATCTAAAGCCTTAATTTGCAAAATATCCTCTGAGGGGGCGTGGCTTTTGGAGCTGAGTGGAATGAGCAATCCCCCCACAGTCTGATTGTGATAGCTCTGTGTCTCGCTAGTGTAAATCATCACCGCTGCTTCACAAAATGTCCAGCAGTATCATTTTGAGCTGGATGTCAGCTCGGACGAGGAAGAGAAGATCTTCGTGGACCGAACTTTCACTGATTTACAATCCTTTACAACTGTGGTCAAATAAGCCGCCGTTCTCAGTCTAGTGGAGAGTTTCCAGCGTTCTCAGGCCTGCTACCATAAGTATTGTATAAAACTCATAAAATCCAGTGACGGCTGATTTGATCACAGAAATGTGAACGGCGGCTCATTTGACTGCAGTCAATAGGAAGATACCATCTTCTCTTCTCCAGAACCTTAAATAGACACGCTTGCCGGGACAGATGAGGAGTTTAGTGCATGTGAAGCAGAGCTGTTGTGACATGACGAAAGCACATTAATTCAAACAGAGCGTGTCTCCAACAGTTTGATTGACAGAGATTTAAAAGGAAAAATACTCGGATAAACAAAAGCGAAATTATTTCTTATTACATGTTCTCTTTCATGTGAAAAATTCCACACTTACATGTTAAAAACTCATAAAAACCTTTTCATCGGAGGGGGAGTTTTTGAGCTCTACGTACAAAACGTTAAAAGTTTAACCAGGTGAACTTTCACCAATCAGTAACTCTGATTTGGTTGCGATGTATGGATGACGTCTCTTTTTAGTTTGAAAATTGGTCACGGAGGAAAAAATATTATTTGTGGCTTATTCCCTGCTATCCGGGCGGTAGATGAAATACGCTTTTCCATCGTCAAGCGAGTCATCTACGGCTGTGTTGTTTTTAAAATCGAAGCAGCTGATTCTTAGTCTCAGTAGACACACACAGACATGAGTCAAAACCCAAGCAAAGGACCCAGAAGACACAGACGCGGTTGTTATAATTTTCTGGCTTTGTTTCCAGAAGGAATGGTTTGTGGCTTTAGGCCTGCTGACAGGAGTCCTGGTGGGAGGGGTGAGACACAGCTCTGTATTGGTGTGGCCAGCCAAACCACACACTCACACGGATAGAAAGTGACTATTCTGTTGCTTTTCTTGAATCACACAACCAGCAGAAACACATTCGGTCACACTCACATTTCACACACGCCCCCACATCCCAGAAAAAGACACACCACCTCTCAGAGATGATTATAAAACATGACTTTCTGACAAAAAATACCATCCAGGGCTTGAAAATACGAAGCCGGAAGTTTCTCCGAGATTCATTAAGAACTCACGATATTTGCTGGAAGGTGTGTGAATCTCGTCATTTCGCATCTTTTCTCTCCCCTTTCCGCTTCTGCCTCTCTGCTCCATCATCCGCCACCACAGGAGGTGAGTACATTCATTTTCACTTTTGTGGGGGTGCTGGCTGTAAGGCTGTGATTTCTGACTGTGTCTGTGAGAGGGGTGGATCTGTGGTTAGGATGCAATATGTGGTGATTTCATCGGAGTGTGGGGGCTTCAGGCTCTGTGCATATGGCTGCGCCATCCATGCTATTCAAATACCTATATTAGCTGAGCTGAGTAAATCTGTTTATTAGAAATGTTTAGACCTCCAATGAAGGCTTTCTCTGAAGAGTGTTTTTCTCATTAATAGTGCAACCATGAGACTCCAGGGAGACTTGAAGCAGAACTCCATGAAATGAGGGAAATAAAAAGGAAATGCTATCAAAGTAAAAACTATGTGTCTCAGTTACAATTTTAGTCATTTAATTTGCAACTTCTCCATCACATAAAGTATCTACAGTCTTCAAACTTGTTTAAATTTGGTCTCAAATCCCAAAATTATATTACTTTTTGGGTCAAGTTTTATGACACTTTTCCTTTGAAAAGATTCAAACTTACATATTTTGTGAAATCATTTTTCTCTAAATATTCTTCCATTACCTTCTTTTTTTTTTTAAGAAAAAGGCACATTTTTGCACATAAAAAAAAAAATGCTACAACTGTGCAAGGATTATTTGGTATTGTGTATTTATTTCACGGTTGTTGTTTTCTTTAAATATTCTACAAAATATCAACTTTTGTTTTAGTTTTGTACTAAAGGACAGATTTTTGCATCTATTTAGCGATGCTGACCCTCATCCCAGGCAGTACTTTCTCTTTATGTTTGTAATCTCACTCTAATCCATTTCAAAGAAAACCAAGGGGAATCTTTTATCCTTTTTCTGTGAACACGGACCCTGTTTATGTGAACCACCTCACTCATTCTATGTGCTGGTCATGTCACCGTCCTTTATCTTTGGTGCTCTGGTACCATTAAATTGGAGTTGTGTGTCAAAGTTATCTACCAGCAAGCAGAAGGTCTGCTGATAATTTGTAAATCCAGTAAATTTTTGTATTTCTGAAATGTATTATTTCAATTTGGATACGTATTTATTTGAAGTTGGATATTTATATCTTTTTGTTTTTGTGTTTGTGGTTTTTGGCCCTCCTGCCCGACTTGTAGAGGTATGAGTTATGATTGTAAGACCTTCAGCAAAAACACTCAAACACAAATTACATAATATAGCTCAGTGGCCTTGTGGTAGAGTGTCCGCCCTGAGTTTGGGAGGTTGAGGGTTCAATTCCCAGCCGAGTCATACCAAAGACTCTAAAAATGGGACCCAGTGCCTCCCTGCTTGACACTCAGCACTAAGGAGTTGGACTGGGGGGTTAAACCACCAAATGGTTCCCGAGCGCGGCTGTGTCTGCAGCTCACCGCTCCCCCAGGGGATGGGTCAAATGCGGAGAACAAATTTCACACACCCAGGTGCGTGACAAATAATGGGACTTTAACTTACATAATATATGAAACACCCAAGTAATGTGGGCAATATTTCATGTAACATCTACAAGCCACGAGCACCTTAGACATACATGTAACCCTTAAAATTCATTGGAAGTGGGTTGAGGGGTATTAGTTTTGTCATAGACCCTCAATAGCAGAATGAAAGACCTGCACAGTAGACAGATGATGCCAGAGAACACAGCTAACAAGATTTTGTGCATGAACCCAAACCACTTAAATCAAGTGGTGAAGTTGAAGAACCAGCAGCTTTCATCTGCAGAAAACCTACGTCAGAAAGAACAGCATGTCATCAGCATATGATAAGAGAATGTGTACGTGCTAAGCTATCAGAGTGCATTGTGTAAATATGACACAATATCAGCATATTGCGCGGTAGAAAGAGATGAAATGGCTGATTATCAAATGCAGGAAGTATGATACGGTTGCATGCAAACCTCTGTGATTCCACAGTCTGACTGAAACAATGGGCTTTTTCAGGCCTTGAAGGAAATCATTTTGTTTTGTGTAACTACTAACGGTGCGAAAACATCTTTTCCAAAATAGTGACACAGGGTAACATCTTTCCTTTGATGGTGTCTGGACTGTGTTTGGTAATTTTATTTATTTTATTTTTTTAGAGAAGAATAAATAATAAAACAAGTAACACAACACAATGTCTGAGAACTCATCCTAATATAATTGGATTGCTTGATCTTGCAAAATGTTTTCCAGATCCAATTGGACATCAAGATAGTTTTTTTGTTTGCATTCTGTTGCACCACACACAAAAAAAAGCACTTTGCTCCAGTCTCCTAAAAACGAAGTGAGTTCCAGTAAAGGCTTCTTGCCACTCTGCAAGGCTCTGCCTGTAAAGCAACTTCTTTTTGTTCTCCTGACAGCTGAAAGCTTCTCCTCTGAAGGAGAGCAGATGCAGGTCGCTGTTCCTCTTTCCTCTCATTCTCTCCTCACTCCAATGCAGCGGGAGGCCAAGGTTTTACTCCCTTTTAGCTGACAGCCCTCTGATTTCACCTCTTTTATAGCACCGTGAGATGAAATGGAGAGCAAAATGATGAGCCTTTTCTCTCTTTTCTCTCCAAGGCATCACTTTTATCTTTTCATCATCCACCACCTCTCCTCTCGCATGCCATCTTTTTGAACAGTTACAGCCTCCACCGCATTCTCTCTTGCCACTTTAAATCTGTGCTTCTGTGATGGCAGCTCCAGTGAGCACACGGAAGGGTCTGAACTGACAGGCCTGAGGAGAAATTCAGTGGAAGAGCACAACAGGTAAAAAACAAGAGGCTCCCTCCACCTCAGTCGCTGGATAACCAAGTGCTTGTGGAGAGCACAGGGAGATTAAAGGGAGGGCGTGTAGAGGCTGAAAGCACCGGTGCTTCAGTTGGCAGAGGTCATCTGGGTCCCTTTGAAAGCAGTCAGACCTCGCTCCATCTGACCTGTTCTTCAGATGAGAAGCTTTCATCAGTCTCTGCAGGACACAAGAGCCCACTTGGGAGCAGCGTCTCAAATTGGAGGAAGCTTTTGTGTGTGTGTGTGTGTGTTGCCACTGTGCTGAGATGTAATGTAAAATACAATGCTTTCACTGTTCTACAGGCCTTTCCCTTGATCTTTGATCACGCACGCTATAAAAGCAAGGGTGAAAGTCAATTTTTAAAAACTTTGTGGAGGAAGGAGTGGAAAGCCTTGAACATGTTGGAGCCAAAACAAACCCAGGGAAGAAGGTGTGCTGCAGGAAGCCAACAAGATGATATTTCTGACTGAAGCCAACACGGTGCGGTGATGGTCTGCACTGCTGGCTAACAGACAGAAGGGTCCTGGGATGAATCTCTGCATACTCTGACTCCAGTTCAAAGTCTGAAACAACACTGCATCCAAAAAATTACATAAGGAGCAAAACAGCCTTACAACAAAATGACAGTTGATAATACGTAGAAAAAAGGCTTTTTTCTCGATTCGTCTTTCAGATGTTCCAGTGACGCACTAATGCTCAGTACACACAGGGCATGTAATGCACAGGAACACGCTGAAAGTGGGTTCCTGAACCAGCTTTTAGCATGTACTCATGATGGAAGGTGGCTTAGTCCAAAATGTTGAAGCGGTACAAATCTCATCAATCTCGCTCCAGGTTTTTTTTCTGTAACAGCTCTATTCTGATACATAAAAGACTTGGTATTGAATAATTCCAACCGGGCACGAACCACAATTTATAATCTCTCCTCCATGATCAATTTTCAAACAGTTGGCACTTCCGTGAATTACAAAAGGTGAATTATCCAATCGGGTCCCTGACTTAAGTCTGAGTTAAAAACTCGCGTAGCAATGCATGAACGCAAGATATTCAGACATGGAAGGCTGAAACATGCATTAGCGCGCGTTTACATAGACCTTTAAATTGAAGATGGTCACTTACACCTGTTTTTGAGCCTGGTGTGAACGTAGCATAACAGTATTTTGTGCGAAAGGTCGAATCCAAATTCTTCCCCCACGGCTTCTCTCTAATCCTGGGCTCACACCACTAGGGTTACATCTCCTATGCGAGCCCCGCAGTCTTTACTTAACTTTAAAAGTGCGAGAGTAAATCCCACTGCAGGCGTTCAAGTCCTGCATCTGCGGTGCGGCTCTGCGAATCCGTTTCGTTTGGTTCAAATTTTTGCCGGACGACGCAGCTGAAATGCAGCAAACAAAGGTGAAAGGTAAGGTAAAGGTAAAAGTATGTGAGTTTGGAGTTTTGCGAGGTTGGCACCAGAGCCTATGGCTGCAGCCAACCTGTAGCTAATATGAGCCTAGACCGCTCCCCCATCGCACCAGAGCTGTAACGCTCGTGGTGTGAGCCCGGGGTAACCCTCCATTTAAACAGAGAGTTATGGAAAAATAATGTCTTCTAATTTGAACGTTACTCCAACTCAGTGACATCATCAATAGTTGCCAATCTGCTACGTTAGTGTGTTGCTGCTAGCGCTCAGAAATACATAAAACACATTGGTTTTATAACTTTAAAAAGGTAATGCTAAAACAAACAGTAATTACGTACGTTAAATGTAAACTTCAGTGCCTGAGAGCGCACCCATGAGAAGAAAAGCGCCTCTCCTCTTTGGCACAGCGCGACGCGGCTCACCCTACCTGCGGAAGGATACACAATTCAAAGTCCCTCCGCTCTACCCTTCAAAAACTATTTCGGATACCACTTTCACTTATTGGAGGGGCAGGGAAATGCCGGATGGGTGGGGGAAGAATTCGGCCAATCAAACGGTTGTTTTGAAATGAACACAGATTTTAAAGCCTGTACCACGACTTCCTTGAAATCCTACGTTAAAAACTGGTTTTAAAAATGTTATTGTGGATTCTTATTATTCTCATTATTGGTGTTCTCAACTTCAACCATTAAAACCACAAAAGAAAGATAAGAACAGTACCTGCAATAGTTAAAAGATGTGAAGGGAAAATATAGCCTGACAAAATAGTAGTGGCTAGTGTGCTGTAGATATATGTGCATATGATTACTAAAATAACAACACAGATCATGTGTATGACACTGTGCTGTGGCTTGACAGTGCATCTGTGATTTAAAGGCTGTGACTTGGTGACAAAAACCACACTGAACAGAAGCTCTACAAATCAATTTCTAGCCACTTTGACAGAGAGTTAAGAATCCTCACAGATACTTCGTCTTTTTGTCCACCAGGAAGATTTACAAAGTTTTATTGATGTCAGTTGGGATTAATAGATACACCACAGTTTATTCTTGCTCCATCGATTCCTTCTCATCTTTCTTTTTTGTCTTTACACTGTGGTGACAGTTGGGCCGCGTCTTTGGCAGGAGAAAGCCTGAATTATGGAAGCGCATACACTAAAACAATATGGTAAACTCAGGCCATATCTAAAATATGTATCATGTGCAGGATGACTGTGGCTGTGCAGAAGCAGCCTCACTGTTTTAGAGTAGACAAGAGATTTGTTTTTTAATCCTTTCAAAAAAAGGTTTTGAGACTGTCATTGACTCTCATGGTCCTGGGTTAGCACTTTCACCTCACTGCAACAAGTCCCTGGTTCAAACCCCATTTGGGACCTTTCTATGTGGAATTTGTATGTTCTCCCTGTGCATGTGTGGCTTTTTACTGGACACTCCGGCTTCCTCCCAACAGTCCAAAAACATGCTTCATAGATTAACTGGTGACCCTGAATTGCCCCGAGGTGTGCATGCAAGTGTGTGGTTGTAAGGCCCTGTAACAGACCGGCGACCTGTTAAGGGTGTACACTGCCTTTGCCCAACAGAAGCTGGGTTGACTCCAACAACTCCATGACCTCAAAAGGGATTCAGTTGGTTTTGAAAATGGATGACTCACATAGAGTGCTGCATGGTGGTGTAGTGGTTAGTACTCTCACCTCACAACAAGACTGTCCTGGTTTGAATCTCAACTAGCTCTTTGCTGTGTGGGGTTTTCCTGTCTTCCGCATGCATGAGTGGGTTTTGTGCCTCCTACATTCCAAAAAAATGCATGGTAGGTCAGATGGCCGCTTCAAGTTGTCCCTTTAGGTGTGAGGTTGTATGGCCTGGCAATGGATTGGTGACCCCTTCAGAGTGTACCCCGCCTTCACCTAACTGTGGCGGGAATAGACTCCAGCAACCATGACACAAGAAGAGATTAAACAGGCTAAAGATCACATTTTAATCTATTCTGAAAGTGTTCCCAGTTGTCATTTAAAAGTCTGTACTAAGCCTTTCACAGTAAACAATATCCATATATATGATACATTTCCTTTGGCAGACTAAAGAACAATTTTTTTTTTTTTTTTTTTTATAAAATATGAGTTGATTTTGTGTGTTTCTTTTCCCACTCGGAAGTAAGACAACTTGATCCATGAGACTCCATTTTTGCGCCATGTGGGTGCCACCCACTTCATGACATTAACCAGGAACTGGCCTGAGCAGTGTGTCTGTGATGTACCCACGAAAACGTTAAAACAAATCTAAAATAAAGCATTTTGCTGATCTCCACTAGCTCTGTGGAGAGAGTGGGTGTGTGTTGGCTTGAATCCCGATCATTCTCTGGTTTTGGAAGGGGCTGGTGCTCAGAGTGCAGGGTTTGTGATAAATGTTCAGAGATCCATGAAACTACAACTTTGAGGTCGTTCTTTTTGAGACAAATTAACAATATAATATGCTTAAAAGCTCAAAAAAGTTGATCTTGCACACTACAGGCCCTTTAATGATTATTATGTTGTTATTAGCCAAAATAATAATAATTAAAAAAAACATATGTTGTTTTGTAAAACATAGTTTCTATAGGCTGGCAAGAGCTCCTTAGAATTGTACATCTGAGTTGTGGGCGGGACTGTTGTCAGAGAACGAGCAAGTCACAAATTTCTATGATACATGGGTTTATATGTTGTCCCGCTAGCTTACAGCCCCTCACTCCTCCAAAATAACATTACCGGTGAAAGAAAAATGGTGAACAATATTGGAACTATCCAGTCGAGATGTACATGAATGTAGTCATCTACGAGTGGATGCGTCAGAATAGAGCAGAGTAGTAGCTGCTGTGTTACATTTAGAAGATTTTTCCAATAACATTTTGTCACCCCCTGATGATTTGAATAAATTAAATATTCTGAAATGCAATTTCAGTTTTCTTTAAATTTTTCCATCATAAGAAAAATGCCACAAGGACAGGATAAAAACACACAAAAACCCCACAATTTAAGAAACTCTTTAAGAAAGAAGACTCTCATAAACAGTTCCAATCATGATAAGGAAATCCCTTTACTACACATTTATTATTGAGTTATCAGTCTAGGAATATTTTTTGGATTTTTTGCTGAAGTTTTATTATTTTCAAACTTCAAATGTATTTATAAAAATTTATTCTTCTGTGCATTTACTAGTGTCTGAAAACAATGTGGAGGTTTATGGACACAACAGTCATGCAATGATTTGGTCACAGTAAATACTGTATTTTAATGCCTTTAAGAACTTTAACAAGACAACTAGTATTTTTAGCATTACAGCAGATGAGAAAAGGGGACCGATTATGTACAGCCAGAAAGACCGCACCGGCAGAACTCGGGCCTGCATCCCTGCATCTCTGAAGGAGAAACGGTGAAACCCTCCTTGCATCAATCGTTTTAGCTGCTGAGGTGAACACGAGGTTAACAAGCTAAGCAAAGCAAATAATTGGTACAAATAAGTCATTAGCACAGTGGAAGGACTCAGATAAAAAGTGAAGGAGCAGTAATCTAACATGATTATAGCACGATTTAACATTTAAACTTCCTTCCTTCCTCCTCCATCAACTGCAGCTGTAATGAGACAGAGGCAATTAGGATCACAGGGCAACAGAAAAGAAACTCCAGGAGAAAGAAAGAAGAGTCTGTGCGGAAAAACACATGGCAGACGTATATTATCGAAAATAATAATCTTCACACGGTAATAGGCAGTATTTTTCTTGTTAACCTTTGATCGTACTACAAAGGGCTGCAGTGAAATCCACGGATAATTAACCTGGATATTTAAAACTTTATGATGCTTATCAGCGGGACTGAATCATCAAGGGCCTTGAACATAACAAAACTCAGGTGAATACGCTGACTATTACTCAATATATTTTCATTGTTAGCTGGCTGATTAATAGGCAGCGCACTACTTCACCTCAGGCTTTGTCAAGGATTCAGCGGGTTTTCATTTAACCAGCAGTCCAGACGTCTGAATGTTGGTTTTTTGTCCTTTATATTGAATAGCAGATTATAGAGCGTATGCAGGTGTTAAAATATATGAGATTTCTCTTTGGAAGGGTTTTCTATGAGAATAACATCTTTTTTTTCTTAGTGATGATTTGGACCTTGGTGGATCACAGATCTAAGCATTTTACCACAGTAACAAACCATCACAGGTTTTAAAGTTCATAAAGGCACAAAGTGTAAGACAGACACTAAAGTCTCACCCTGAACATCTTTTCAAAGTAATAGTCTGTGCGTCGCTCAATGAAGCCACATGTTACACAATTTTAGCAATGATGTTGTAATTCTGGCATTTTAATCATCTTAGCACCTTTAACTTTGGGGGTTTTTATGCCAGGGTTTTGTGCCAACTCCTTTGTTTGTTTCTGCAGATATTGTGCTTTCTTGGAGGTATGAAATCACAGGTGCAGACCAAAGAAGCAGATCCTGGTCTGGCTGGAAACGATTTAGTTTGTTTTAAAAAGATAAGAATCAGAGTCAGGTTACCCAGTTTTTTTACCCTTTTATGTTGTTTTTTATCGTTATGAAAATGTCCAAACAAAAACAAAACAACAAAAGAAAAAAACGATCAGCGACTGAAACTGCATGGCATTGTGAATGATCTGCTTCCTCGACAGCTCATTGAAAACTGATCATAAAGGAGAAATAAATATTGTTGGAACTATATGACGCCAAGTCTTTTATATATTGGAACAGAGCTGTGAAAGAAAAATCCAGGAGATTTACATAATTGAGATTTCGCTCTTATGCTGCATACACACTGGAGGGTCAAATTAACGTCTGCTTTCTTTGACGAGTGTCCAATTTACTGGACCTGAAGGCCGTTTTACATGTTACTTCCTTCTGTCTGTGGCCCAGCTTGAGCATTAACCCAAGAGGGGGAAAAACAAAACAAAACTCAAGGATCTTTTTTATTATGGTCTTGACGAATATAAAAAAAATGTCATAAGCCATGAAGCTAGAGTGATACCGCGTGTTACAATGGCCCCCGCGGCGGCTCTTCAGGCTGCCGGGGAGCTAACCACCAAGAAGAGCGATCGCCACTGCCCAGTGACCCTCAGCCTGGGTTTCAGATTTTGCTAGATCTGCCATGTGCCTGGGCAACAGAGCTCACAAGCTCGCAAAGCTGTTCACTAGGCTGCTGGCTAGCATAGCCGTTGACCTCTGCAGGGTGTATCCCACCTTCGTCCAACAGTAATCGCGTCTGTGGCAACCCAGTGTCCCTCGCGGGTTAAGACAAGATGGAAGTTCATGTCGAAAACCTTGCATTGAGCCGCTGGATTGAATCTCTTTTTCTACTCTTTGAGCTATTCATTGAAAAAGTCACGTGCCCAAAGCTGAGTCCCTGCTTGTTGTCACGCCAACGCCCAAATTGCATCATGCCACATCAGATCACGTGAAACTTCCATTGAACCTGCTGCTGATGTGAATGGACCATTAGACTTTTCCAACTGTAGGCGGCGGACATGCGCTAGTAAACAGTAAAAAAAGAAGTAGCCCCTCCCTGTTTGTCCAGTGTGAACACTGTCGGCTGTGAAGTTGATGCGTTCTTGAACCCGCCTCACATGGCCGGTGAGCCCATAGCCTAAGGGTAGGTAAATGATGGGGAGAAGTATTTCTCCATTTGCGGTCAAATCAAACTAAGTCCATCAAGTTAACAGGAGAAAAAAAATATTTTTACTTTTTTAAATAAAAATATTTTTGATGCTATTCGTTTGCAATAAAATTTGTTTTGTGGTTTAAGTAAAATGGTAAATAGTGTATATATTTATTTTTACCTTCCTTGAAGGCCCAAAGTGCTTTACAGTCACTGACCAAGTCACACACATATTCACACAGTTGTGGCGGCTCTTCTGCCAAACACTGGCGTCAACCTACCAGACAGAATTTGGAGTTCAGTGTCTTGCCCAAGGACACTTTGACACAGAGGCAAGAATCAAACCTGCAATCTTCCGATCAGGAGTTGACCACCCTACTGCTGCACCACGGCTGCCCATTTAATTTTTATTTATATATATATACAGAATATAATATAGAAAATGTTTATAAACATAATTTGAACTACATTTTTAACTCTTAAAAAGGCAAGTAGGCCCCAAGGGATGGCACAGTGGTACACAACAAAAATGGTAGTCTCAGCATTCACTTAATGGATTTTAATAAGTACGCCTGCTGTGCTGCTCAGTTGCTATTTCGAGGTACTTAAGAAGTATGTTTTTTTTTTTTTTTCCCATTAAGGATGACAGTTACCACTCTCCTTATATTATATTAAAACCAGGCAGCCGTGGGTTCAGTTTTTTTTTCTTGAGAAAAAAATATGTCTGTTTACAAATCTCTCCCTCCCCCGCGGTGTTTCTGTGCACGCAGAAGACTGTGCCGCTATTCTTCAAACAGTAAGCCAATTTACAGACAGCCTGCATAAGGTGAAATGTTTGTTTGTCATCATTACACCAAATAGAATAGAACCAGGAAGGGCGTCAACAGAAATTGCTCATCATATCAGAGGGGCGGTGGAGGTTGTGAGAAAAACCATAAAGGATCACATTACAAATTATATTTTTAGTCAATGCAAATTTTTATGTTTACCTAAAGGTATAATTAGATAGCATGGCGTGGTTTCTCAAATGACAGGTTGTTTTTATATGCATACAACTCTATGAGACTCAACTACACCTCAGAAAAACATTTGCATAAAAATAAGATAAGTTAAAAAGTAAACTAATCCTACAAATAGATCTTTCTGTTGCTGTATTTATGGTTTCATTCAAATTTGACATTGTTGCTTTTTCTTAAAAAAAAAAAGCATCTCTTTTACTGTGGATAATTTTAAACTGAGTTCATATTGGAAACACATCCAAAATGTTTGATTAAAAAAAAAAAAAACCCTCCTTACTCACTTTCAGAGTGTGAATTAAGGAAGTGTTTTTCAAGAAAACAGAGGCAGGGAAAGAGGAAACAAAGGGCAGAAGGGGTTGGGAGAGGTTAAACGAGGCAGGAAGGCTGACAGGGAAAGCGAAGGGCTCCATGAACAGCTCTTTGTGTGAGTGGGTCACAGAGCTTAATGGGTCAGGGACCAGTGAGGTGCCAACTTAATGTGACAGGCAAATAAGTGCCAGTTTTTTCTATGGACTTTATGCAAAGTGAGAGGTAAAAACAGAACCTGCTCATTCACTTTACAAGTCCGAGAGCAAAAAGGGGAGATTTTGAATAACAGGAAATGAAGTCAGTCGACATGAGAACAAACAAACTTGATCTTACTTCTTTTTAATCTTTTGTTTTTTCTAGGAAAGCTTTAAATTAGTTTTTGGTGACAAGAAAAAAGAGTGTGACGGAAAGAGCTGAAGCTGGACGGAAAGACTTGCATATTCTTAAATGATACATTTGTAATAAACCAGCTGGACTAACAAAGTCGGTTATCTTTACTTCTGGTTGGACAGTTTTGCATTTGTTTGTTCCGTGATGAAAAGCTGCATAACGGTTAAACAAATATTACATAATAGACTTCTTTTTTCCTCCATAAAATTACAAGCAGACCCATATATGTTTAGTTTTCTGTAAGATTTTTCATCTTTTGGTTCTTAAAACAGCCTCTCAAATGTGGTCAAGTCCCTGAGGAAAGCAAACGCTGTCTCTTATCTTAAGAAAACAATGCAGACCACTCAACATTTTTTAGATTTGCTGTCTAGGCCACAGTAATTATGAGATTTTACCACCATAACTCATGAGAGCAACACTTTAACAATGGGCTTATCAGTCCTCAAACAGCTCAAGCTTCTTCAGGACATGAAGATACGTCATCATCCATCTAAAGGTCACAGTTTTCCAGGAAAACTAACTACTTTAAAAGTAGACTTCTGAGCTGGTCTGTTGGAGTGCTGACCCCCAGCCACAGTGATAGCTGGTTTCACCAGGTCCCTCCACACCCAGAAAGCGGACAGTCAACCAGAAAATAGAATCAGCCCGATTTGTCCGTAACTTTCAATTTGGGATTCTTGTAATTCTTGATTTGCAACTCATATTTTACATTTTGTGCATAAGTGCAAAAATGACAACATTAAAAAAATACAATTTACACACATACAACATTAAATTTCAAGATCTTAAAACTAACTACACACACAAATATTTAAACATTACGCACAAATCGCTTGTTGCGCACACACAAAACCACATTTGCGCACAAATTTAATGTGATCCAAAGTTATTCACAAATCGAGAATTATGCAAGTACAAATCAGAGTGAGTATTTTTTCCTCCATATATGGAGCCAGACGTCGGACTGATGGACACACTACACTCACTGGGTGTTGAAGAGAACCTCGAGCCGCCTGCTGTCACCGTGACTGGGAACCGGCGGATGCGGAAGAGAGAAACTTTAATGTTGATTATTTTAAAAGCATATATTTAGACTTTTATATAGTAATTATCAGGCACTTGTGTTAAAGAAAGTGGGAAAATGTCAAATTTTCACCAATTAATCAACACAAAGTTCAAAGCGGCTGAAAATAAAACTCTGAAGACCCAGCATTATAGCAGCAATTATTGACAAATCTTTTCTTTCTCTGAGATGTGAAAAGAGTTAACATCAAATTTATGCGTAAATGTGGTTTTGAATGTGAATAACAAGCGATTTGTGGGTCATTTTTTTTTATTTTATACATTTTTTTTTACTTTTTTACTTAATGCAGTTTTGTGTGTGTGTATCAGGCAATTTGTGCTTACTTTTCAAAGGTTTGTGTGTAGTTAGTTTTAAGCTGTTGTAATTTTAAATTGTGTGTTTGAATTATATTTTATATATTTTTTATTTTTGTACATGTGAACACACTTTTGCAAGTGCACACAGTTACGCACCAAATGTATTGTATGAGTCACAAATCAAGCATTACATACGCACAAATCAAAAGTTGCACACAAACAGGCAGACACAAGTTACAAATCCACAATTATAAACACACAAATCAAATGAGTTTATTTTGTTTATAGGCCACTATGAAGGCTTTGATGGGAATACATCTGTGAATCTCTGAAACGATTAAACTCTTGGTATATTAGAGTGATTAACCTGCACATTACCTCATGTAAATGTGCATTAACCTTTTTTGTCTCTTTTTCCGCCTTAACTGTGTTTGGGAAACTGATTTGCAAAGCAACCAAAGTAAGGGTTTGAGCTCAGCTTTTAAAAAAAGTATTACATTCTTTCATTTCTTTGTACTACAACAACACGGACTTACTACTTTGTCTGGCTGTTAGTGTCTAGAAATATATTTTTGAGCAGCTTAGATTGTTAAAATACAGTTTCCTCACAGCATGAAGTAAGATTATAGATTATTTTCATATTTTCCCAACCTAAATTTAAAATGCTTTTGCTGTACGCTCTGATGTTGGTAGTGCAAAGTGGTAGCATTGATTTTACGGGATGCACATTTCACAGAATAGGAGTTGGGGTTTTTCTATTGATGTTTTGATCTGTGCAGTGAATCGACAGAAGCGCATAAAACTGAAATGACCTGCAGCGACTTCCTGTCTGCGCATGTGCTCAGGTGGGTCCGTGGGTAACCAGAACCCAAGAGAAGGCACAGACATCCCAGCGTCACAACCGGCATAAAAAAGCTCTGCTGCTCATCGCAAAAAATGACTTTCTACCAACGTGAACCTTCACAACTAAAACATGAAACCAAACTGATTTTTAGTTTTTCTTTTTTTTGGATAGTAAATGATGTAATTATTTTGTCTGAAGGAAAAATGAATGTTTACCAAAAAAAGGTATGGTGGCCCTGAAGTGCAAATCACATCAAAAACGATTTAACTCAAAAACATGTCCCATGGAAGCTACATTTTCCATTTTCTTTTTATGTTTTGTTTTTTTTTCCATTTCATTTTTGTTCCTGGAAATGATTTTTGTTCCCTAAAGGGTTTTATTTATTTATTTATTTGTTTGTTTATTTATTTTGGTTTGTTTCTTTTGAAAAAATGGTTTTGGTTTCTTAGATGTTATGTTCTAGAAAAATTGGAAACACTTTATAATACAATTCCATAACAAGCTTTATCAACAATTAACAAACATTATTGATGTGTTTATAAGGTCTTAGTAAGACATTCAGTAGAACAATAAACCAAACAAGGTTTATTAACATACTTAGGAAGAATTATTACATCTACTATGCAACCATTGTATATTAATAAACTGCTTCAAAGCTTAACACATGAATCTTTGTCAACATTATATTGAGTGTTTTGCAGCACCTCGTATAAAGTGTTCGCAATAATTTTTCTGTTTTGCTTTTCAATCGTTGTTGTAATCATCGGTAAGTTTTTGTGTTGTGATTTTTTGCTCTGATTTCGACTTCAGGGCTACTGTAGGGATGGACTTGGTTTGCTTCAAACTGAAATCTCTATTATTTAAATAATGTAAAGTATGTTTAAATTCTTCACATTTTCCCTTAAATACATTTTATCCAATAGAATCTTCACATTTTGTAATAAAACAGGCATCAATTTATAAAACTTTTCAAAACCCACAGCAGGAAAAAGGCTTTGTATTCACTTACATTTTGCTGAAAATTATTTCCAAATAAAATATTTTAGTTTTAAGATTGAAAATTTGTCACCATTATATTGTTTCTCTGACATATGTGGTTCTGAATTGTGATGTTAAGGTAATCAAACATACCTGTAAACCAGGGGTCCTCAAACTTCGGCCCGCGGGCCGGATGCGGCCCTCCTCCACACTTGGCCTGCACCCCAAACCACTATAACTTTTCAGAGAACGTGACTTTTATTCCATCCTTCTGCCGTCTGAACTATGACGGGAGAGCATAGACTTTTTATTGGGTTCATTTTTAAAATATTTTAGTATTTGTTTTTCTGTGAAGATTACATAAATTATTTATTTTAAATTTGTTGATGTTTGGCTTTCTAGGAAACCATAAATGTTTATGTTTAGGCTGTGATTGTTAGCCTAAAAACCGACCCCGGCCCCTCATCAGGGAAGAAAACAATTATGTGGCCCTCACAAGGAAAACTATTTAAGTATTCATTCCTAATTAATTAATAAGAAAATAAAAGTGTTTGCGTCATTTAAGATATTTTTGACCATTTGCTGAGCTACTCCAGTGTTTTGTGCTGAAAAGCCCCCCCCACCTGATAGTATATTGAACCGCTCCATCAGTCATGTGACCAGAGGAGCTGCGAGTCGTTCGTGTTACCCCTAGCAACAACACAATATGGTATGAGTAGGTGATTTTAGAAAAAGGGTTTGGTATTTTTAACCATGTACGTTAAAGTGGTTACGTTGCCAGTTTTTGATGTCATTTGATTTTTTAGGCTAATAAATGTATAATAAATAGAGTCACCATTAGCAGTTATCGGTTTTAATAATTGATATTGAATATTTCATACAAAAAGGAATGGGTATCGTATAAAATCCTAAAAGTGTGGTACGCCCCATCACTAGCCCTGAGTGAATATGTAAACATGCGTGTAAATACTAATATATTCCACGCTTAGGTCCCCTTGTGAGAAATGTTGCCTCAGGAAACAGGCAAACTGGCAATTTGAAGAACCGCGGCGGTGAAAGCATTTCCCTTTTCTGTCCGCCTTGTTTCTCAGCTGGAGTTTCCCTCTGCCATCCCCCCCCTCCCCCCGACCTGTCTCACACACCATTACCCCTGTGAAGCGAGGAGACAACCCAAGCCAGCGGGAGGAGAACGGGGGGCAGCATCATGGGTAATGTCAGTAGACACATGTCAAAAGTACAGCCTGTGTTCTGAAAAAGCTGTGTGTGGTGTGACAGCGGTCCGCCCGCCGCTGGCCCTGCACCCCGACCCGCCACCTCCGAGTCCATCCAGCCGACACAAAAGCGTCCCGCGTAGGCCCAGAGGGAGAGCCAGAGCAAGAGGGGAGCCAGGTCATCAGCGCTGCTCTGCGAGGATAAACGCTTTTCCTCCTGCGGTCCCACTTCACTGCACAGCTATTGTCCTGCGGTGGAGGGAAAAAAAGCCTCTTGTCTGTCTGTGTCACAGAAAAGCAAAGCGTGAGGTGTGTGTGCGGCGACAGTGATGTCATGCAAGTGTTTGTGTGGCGGCACTACACACATCACACGCACAGTCACTTGACAAGCCGCTCTTCCCCCAAACCTTTCTCCATGAGCTCCACAGCCATGAATCAAATAATTGGCTCTTTAGTAGGATAGCCATGCTTTGCCCACATGCTTTCCTGACCAGCTGTGATAATACACATCAGTTCAGAGTGTGACTGTATGTTGAGTGTGGTGACATTAAGACAATAGTCGTGCTTCTGCTGCAGCTTCTGCTTCTCTGCCTCCAGTATCTTGATGCTGAAATCTGCTTCCATTCAGCCTCAACAGAAGTCAGTCATCAATGAAAGCTGTTATCACAAAGCTGTAGGAGTATAACGATTCAATTCATGTCATCATTTGTGGTTGATGATACGATTATAAAATAATTGTAAAATAAACCTACCACACTGATTTAATCAATTTATTTAATTTTAAAACATTTTTAGTGGGATAGTTCAATTCAATTAACAACTTGACTAAGACAGATCAATCTAGTTGGAATGTGGGAATAGAAATCAATTAATCAATTAAGTCAATTGATTATTACACCGCTACAAACTTTCAGTTAAGTTGTGAAGACTGCTGAATCCAGACCACACAAGCTCCTCCACACTGGTTTGTGTTTGAGGAAGATCACAGAAATCATCAGCAGCTGATCCAGATGTAATCCAGAAGAACACAATCTAAGCTCATAGATAGAAAAACAGGTTTGTGCCCCATCAGTTGGTTCTCTTTTCAGATAATTGAGTATTATTTTAAAAGAGGATGGATTTCTATATAATTGCAGGTAAAATATAAACAACTAATACGATCAATTAACAGGAAAGGGGATGACTTCTCACGATGCTGTGTTTCTAGTAACTACATTCAAATATTAAAATCAACAATTTTGGGCCTTTTAAACAGTTTTGTTTATTGCAGTTTGAAAAAAGCGTAATTTGAATTTAGAGTCCTGTGAAAAAAGGGTAATCATATGTGCAGTGCACACATAGCTCACTGGGGTTCACTTTCAGTCAACTGAAATTAATCTGACAAACTTGTGATTGGTTGTCTTTTTGTTTGCATCACATGTCCACAAAAAAAAGGCTATGTCCGAATTCCTTCTCCACTCACTATATAGAGCGCTATATATATTATATATATAATATATATATATATATATATATATATATATATATATATATATATATATATATATATATATATATATATATATATATATATATATATATATATAGTGGGTTTGGCATTTTTTACTTGTGTCCAAATCTACAATTTCAAAATCGAATTTACTAGAAATTTCCCAGAAATCTTTATGGAAATCCAGATTGGCAAATATCGGCCACAATGCATTGTGTTTGAAAATGTTTGCAAAAAAATGTTTGAAATGTAGCTTTTAAAGAAAACCATCAGCGTTTTTTTCATCAGAATAGAGTGGAGTTACAAATAGAGATTGTTATATGCATTGATTAGATTTTTTCACTTCATGAAATTTGTGACGTCATACTTGCTTTAAAAAAATAGTGAGCATGATGTCTGAGTATCTTCCAGTACGCGTAGTTTATAGTTTTTTATAGTTTTAGTAGTTATGGATTTGGGAAAGAATTCAGACATAGCCAAAGAACACATCAGGAAGAGAAACTGACTTTAGTTTGGAAGAAGCCAAATATTTATTTCCTGGTAGATTTGACAACTTTTCTTTTACCAACATTATCTTATTAATATTTGTGATTTTCAACCAATACAGTAACTCTCATGACTAGATTGATTTTTCAAATATGTATCTGTTATCTTTTTCATCATTAATTCGAAACAATTAAGGAACATTGTAAAAATGGACAACTTAAATTTGTATTTAGATTCCAAAGGGAGGCTAAAAGGTAGACTTTTTTGTTAAAAAAAGAAAAAAAAAAAAAGGACAGTTTTTACTTGTAAATTGTAATTTAACCTAATTATCTCTTCGTTTGATTTTTTAAATATTTTTGTTCATACATATATTTTTTAAACATTTTCCATTATGAATAAAAGCTTAATAACCAACAAAAAACTTCTTAGTGTTTTGTGTTTTCCTTTTTTGGTTTGTCTCTTGTACTAAAACACTGACACAAGAAATGGAAACTGTGTACATCTTGACCCTCAAATCTAATCTAAAATGACCTGGAGCCGATGTCCAGCATTAGCCAGCAGGTAATGGAAATATCTAGTTGCAGTTATTCCTGCGTGACATCATGTGACCAGATAGCCAGCACAATTTATTCCTGTTTATCTTGTTTTCACAAAATAAACAACTGAGATTTACTCTTTTTTTTGCAACATCCTTTAGTAAATCATAACAGTTTGACACCAATTACATGAATGAAAAATTGTTATTAATTCTTTTAAGAGAGGATGAAATAGAACGTTTTTTGTGTTTAGTAAAACAGGAAATTTCCAAAACATATTTATCATAGTCCTTTTGTTAGGAGTCAGAGATCTAACTCCCCCTCTGGTCACCGGTGGGAGCAGATTCCAGAGATCCAACTCACCTGATGACAATCTGACAATCACCCACCTGCTTCTTAAGCAGCACACAGAGCCTCACTCTGTGCGAAGTATTGTTTTGTGCCACCTTGCCTCTATTACCGAGCTTATCGTTCTGGAGCTGATCTCCTGTTTTCTGATCCTGCTTCATCTTGCTGCCTGCCCTGACCCTCGTCTGGACTCTGACAACTCTAGTCTCTGCTTTGATGCTTCCATGCTCGTGATTGATCTCTGCCCTATCAATTTGATCCAGAAATCAATTCCTCAATTTAGTTTTTCCTGTTGTTTTGATAGGGAATGGGATCTTGCGGTGCTCTTAAATAAAGCACTGAAATTAATTATGCACAATTTGTTTCATGACTTGTATATTTAAAAGTTCTAAAAGGATTTTTCCCTCTATATTTCAGCTGACGTTTTTTTTTTTTTTTTTTTAAATAAAATCAGACCACAGTAATACAAAACAAAAAGCCAATGAGCGTTTTAACTTGGGTCTAGTTTAGTACCAGTACCGGTTTGCGACCCAGAGGTAAGGGAGCCTTGATTTAATTGGACGTCAAGAAATGACGATTAAGGACACCCAAAATATACACAGAGGGTCCATAGCCATGCATCAATATGTGAGCTGGGAATGAGTTGGGAATGCATGTTAACAGTGCAAGATAACATCGGGCCGTTAATAACAAAAATATAAAATGATCTGGTGGGCTGGATATAATCACCCAGGATGTAGATCCTTTGACACATGTCTGATAGATGAAAGACTTGCTGTCATGTAATTCCGGTCAGGGACAAACCATAATTATTAATTTCTCATCCACGATCAATTTCCAAATGGTCGGCACTTCCATGAACTGGAAGGGACACCATCCATTCGTCACTGCAAAATCCAAAGCCTTAGTTGATCGAAGTTCAACCAGTGTAACTGTTGCATTCAGTTTCCACATGTTTTGTATGTAGATCCTGAAAATGGGGTAAAAATTGTGTGAGATGATGTGTGATAGCTGGTTTTGAACACTATGTAAACATGCATTTACGTTGACTTTTTTAAGTGGCTGATTGAACATGTGTTGAGGAGAGGGACTTCACCGTACCCTAGAAGGTGCTTGAAGCAAATGTTAAACAGCCTACCCTAACCCTAACTCAAAAGTGCTCTGGTTTGTAGAAAAATTATTAAAATAGGAAAAACCCCAACTGTTGGGGTTGCAATTTATTTTCATCCAACAATAAAATTCTGAACTTTGATGTTTGCAGCCAGGTCTTCTTGTTGTCAATGGCGGTGGGAACGTAGCTTGATGCCTACACCAAGAAATACCAAACAATAAGTAAAATTCCTCAGTAAATAGTAATTAAGCACTCTTTACTTGGTGCCACACCATGCATCATTGATGGCACACCATCTGGTTTTGCTTCCACACAAAAAGATCTTGTCAAACATGTATGAATAAACTCAACAGAAAAAGCACTGAAAGACTTCAGAATCAAACAGAAGAGTAGTTCAAATATTTCCCCATTACTCATCCTCTGATCCCAAATGTGATGTCCATTATGGAAGCTCACCAGCCGCTGGGGTGGAACCAATCCCGACCCAGATCTCATTTGCATATGAAAGCATTTGCCTCGGAATATAGCATCAAGAGAGATGGTTCTGGCTCCGATATCACAGGATATTTAGCCCCCCTTTCAGCCATCAACAAAGAAAGACCATTTAGTTGTGGAGGGAGACAGAGCCTGCTGAGCCGTCACAGAGCTCATTTGTTCTCTTCTGTTTACTTTAGCCCACACCCCCCTGGTTTTCATCCCTCTAGAGGCTGCCAGGATGGATGTCTGGGTGACTGACTAAGAACCCTCCTTCCATCCCTCCATCCCAGGGGGAGAGATGAACGCCAATTTGAATTGTTGTGGGGGGAAAAGAATGGGTTTGCATGGATGTATCAGTCAATCAGCTCTGCTGACAATCATCATCAAAGCGCCTCAGTGCTGTTGAATTGAACTGTTCATTTTGACCCATCTAACTCAACAGTTTTCTAATGGTTTGTTAAAAAAATGATTTTTTTTTAGGTCAATTTTTTGAAAAGAATTCGTAATGGAATTGGTGCCGAGACTTTTCTCCAGCCTCTAATATTTACAAAGATACAGTCTAAAAAATATATTTACGTTAAATATGCAAGGGATTAAAGGGTAGACTGGAGGTCAAACGCATTAGTTGGGTTAGCTCAGAGAAATATGGGAGTTCAAGTAAAAGTGGTTCTTAGATGATGCAGGACAGAAGAGGAAGAAAGGGCCTCAGATTAGATGGGTGTTGTATAGCATACTGTAGATGAAGAAGTGACGAGAGAAACACAGTTATGTCGTTCCTTTGAGACAAAAGTCTTATTCTGCAAGGTATACCTCTAAAAAGGTCAGTCTGGAGAAAAAATTCACACACCAAAAAATGCCTTTGTATGTCTATAGTTGTTCAGAATTTAAATGAAAACCTGAGAGTTTGTGTTCTATATTAAAAAAGGCATGACAAACCCCTGAGCCATTTACAGCTGAGATTTCCTTTGTAACCATTTTTTTTTCATCACTTCACACAAACTTTTTTTACATATTTTTTTGAGGTGTGAAACCATGACCAGGCTGTTTTTAGGGGTGCTTTCTCCATATCATACTCCAGCATACTGCTGCTGAGTTTAGAAGATAAGAATTTGCAGTTTTGGTCAGCTGGATTTTTGGTGTGCGTTCATGCCCTTGCTGAACAGCACTAGAGTTCATCTTAAGCTACGTTCACACCACCCTCAGTAATGTTCGTTCAAGCGACAACTTCCAATGAAAAGTTTGTAAATACTCATTTCAAGGAATCTGGGTTGAGAATTCTTGCGTTCATGCGTTGCTAGTTTATGCGGATGTTTACAACTCGTCTTTAAAGTTAAACCCGGTCAGACTTTGACCAATCAGAGACTCAGATTTGGTTGTGATGAATGGTTAGCGTCCCCTTTAATTCATTGAAATGACAACCGTTTTAGCAGAAATTAATAATTGCGGTTTGTGCCCAGATGGAATTCTATGACACCGCAAGGCCAAATCCAAATTCTTTCTCTACACCTATGGCTTGGCCCTACCCCTCTAATTGTGTGGGGCATTTGGAGGGAAAGGTCTGTCGTAAAAAAATGTTTTAAGGGCTAACCCTTTCCACGGATGGATGAAGAGCCCTCCGCGGTGAGGGTGAATCGTGGCGTGGAAGAGAAACTCATTTCTTCATGTGGGCGTGCTCTGAAGTACGGAAATTACTTTTAAATAATGCACACACATGTAAGTAATTACTTTTTGCTTAAGCATGATCTTTCTAATTGACCTTTCTCAATAAACAGACTCGCTACAGTAGGATCTCCCGGGTCTGGGTATTTGCTTGGATCTGGGGGGTCCTGCAGTAGCGTACTCTGTGAATTTGATTGGGGGGGTCACTTGTGTGGAGCGGTCCCTAAAATAAAATATTGTTTCCTTACTCCAGCACAAGCCAGATTTCTACTTTCTTTCATTCTTTTTAGTATTTATTTTATTTATCTATTTATTTTTATTTATTTATTTTTTGCCAAACCTCGGTGTGGCAATATGTTGAACAGTGTTTTTGTGTGGAGTGGGGGTGGGGGTGGGGGTTTCCATTAAAAATCTCTTGTTCTTTGTTTTTAAAAGTTGATTATGTTTTATTTAAGCACCTTGAGTTGAATTGATTTTTTGGAAAGGTGCTTTACAAATAAAGTTGGATTTGATTTGATTAAAGTTTTAAAACCGAGGCTATGTATTTCCGAGTGCTAGCACCTCTGCTGTAATGTAGATGAGTGGCAAATATTGATGACGTCATCGAGCGTACATGCCGTTTGAATTTGAAGAAACTATTTTTTCATAACTCCCGTTTGGAGGGCTAAATCTAGGGGTAGGGAGAAGCCGTAGAGATAGGAGAAGAATTTGGATTCAGTCCAAGTCTTTCATATAACGGAATAAAGCTGGGAGAGAGTCCAAACTGAGAACTCTCAGGGATGGTGAGGGTAATGTGGGCTCGGGTTTCTCCTCGCAAACAGTCCCACCAACAACTAACTCGGGAGAATCCTGCCGCTCTGCAGAAACTATGTTGAGGAAAAGACACTTTTTTTAAATTTTATTTTGGGTAAAAACAGCAAAATCTTAATTAAAATTCTATTAGATATTATTTTAAAAACTGGGAATGTTTTGAAAATAAATCAAAAGATAATTGGAGTCGGACTACATATATAGAGTACTAATTTTTTTTTTAAGTAAAGATGCATTTGTCCCTTTAAAAAAAAAAACCAAAAAAAGCAGAGCCCCCACGTCTAAAAGACAAAGGGCTTCCATAACTGTTCAAGTATTTGTTGTTTACCTGCTTTACTCATCAGCAGACCTGTTTTTATTCATTCAGTGAAATAACACTGATTGTTTCAAACCAGGCTGAACTCTTTATTCCTTTACTTAAATCATAATCAAACAAGATAAATTGTTGTAGCAAAGCATGGAAGGTTTGTAGTCAAGCCTCTTGTCTGCCTCAATCTCTTTATCCCTGGACAGTGCTGGCCCTGGCCCAGGGCCTGTTCCCAGACTGTGTGTGTGTGTGTGTGTGTGTGTGTATCTTTATCCTCACAGCGGGGAGTAATCTGGGGGTAAAAGGCTCACTACTGTTTTTACATAAACAAAGACTTTGGGATGAAACAGAGAGAGTGCCAGGGCCAAATCCGTGTCCCTGGCTGCTGGCCACTGCTCCATGCTGCTTTCACCTTGTAGACACCACGCTGGTCCTGGTAATTACGCTGCACAGACGGCAACCATGATTAAACTATGTGACACACTCTGAGTCGGGGTCGCTATAAAAAGTACTGGATGAAGCACTCCATTTTATTTTTTAACTGGATCGTATCTTGCTTTAAAAACCAAAATATTGCAGAAACTGGGCCTGACCCCTGCAGGTTGAAAGGGAAACAACGAGAAAGCAAATACAAAACAAAGCACTCTAATTTTCATTCTTATTGTTGTAGCACAAATGAATAACTACAATTTTTGTACATAGTAATATACCTTGTAAATTTTAGTGATCTGTTTAGAATCTGAAGCTGAAAAAGCACAATTTAAAATCGCGCGACAATCCTCTTTAATGACAACATTTTTTCACAAGCACCCAGGACACCAAAGGTAAACAACCACGTTTTACATGCTGTCAGCCCATTCCAAACTCTTAAGATAGAGTGATTTGTTTTTCCATCCATCCACTTTCATAACCTACAATATCCCTGTTGGAATCTTAGGGTTGCTGGAGCCTGTCCTGGCTGCTGTTAGGCAAAGGCGGGGTACACTCATGACAGGTCGCCAGTCTGTTGCAGGGCACGCAATCACTAACACACAAGTCTAAGAACAATAGAAAATCTAATATAAAGCATGTTTTTGGACCGTAGGAGGAAGGTTGAGTTACTGGAGAAAAGTCACGCATGCATGAGGAGAACATGCTAACTCCACACAGAAAGATCCCAACTGAGATTTAAACCGGAACCTTCTCACTATGAGGGGAAAGTGCTAACCACTGTGCCACCATGAAGCTCAATCATATATGTTTTTTTTCCTTTAATAAACTATTTTAGTTAACAAAAATGCTTTATTTTCCTTTTTTTAGGATTGGTTTTAATAACTTTTGATCCTTTTATTCTAAAATTGAGCTAATTAAATCAATCCTTCAATGAAAATCAGGTTTTTTGGTGTTTCCAACATGTTCTTGAGGCATTTTTCTGATGATTAAGGACGTATATAAAGAAAATTAAGATTAAAATTGCATTTATGAGTATTTCTTTTTTCAAATTGAGGTGAATGAGGAGCAGATGAAAAAAAAAAAACAATTTCATTCTAATGCATCCATTTGTAGATAAATAGATCCGTGAACGTCTTTGTTTTCCTTGTCTGAGCGCTAATCTGGTTTAAAACTGTACGGCTGGATCGCTCCAATTTTGTTAGCTGTTTTTGTTGCACCACTGATGTAATCTCAGGGGTATGAGGGGCTGTAAGGTGAATTTCTAATGCCACTCTGCAGACGCTATGTCCTAGAAAATGACACAGGTTCTTTGATTGTGGATGAAAACGGCATATTCATAATTAAAAGACCACTGGGAACCGTTTTGCAAAAGATGATTGGAGTGGGACCTTGAACCAACACTGTTCACTTTTTGATAAGGGAAGAGTTTCTTTTTTTAATATGTCCAAATTTTTAATTACAAACCAAACTATCACTGAGAAACCTAAAAAAAAAAAGAATATTCAGAATATACAAATATAATGCAACACATTACTTACACAATTAGCTGGAACTTGTATCATGTTGCTGAGTGTGAGTTTTTATAACGAATGATATCCATATTCTCTGGATTTAACTGGTTCTATAGTTCTAATTGGCTCTAAGGGAAACACGGAAATTTCACTTAAAAGAAAAGAATTCACTTTTTTCAAAGAAACACATTTTGAAGTTGTGAGGTTCCACAATAGGATTCTCAAACAGACAGAAACACCTTACAGACAAAAAAAAAAAATAAGAGCTATTGATCACCTCTGTCTTCAACAGAGCAGGATGTCAGGTTCACTTCCACAGACTAGTCAGAAAAATAAAACAAATTCAATGTGGTCATCTTCATCAAAACCACTGCTTCACCCCAGCCTGTAGGACATAATGTATTCCATTCTCTTCTGCTTCTAATTGTTGCTGCAGATGTGATCCTCAAGTTGGACTGAGGAATGATCAAGTCTGACACCAGTTTTTGTTCATGTGCCCAAAAAATTGATAAAAATGTTATGTTTACACCAAAACTTAAAAAAAATTAAAATGTTCATCTTTCTACTAGTTTTTCATGATACTACGTGTGTGTGAGTGTGAACTTGTAGCTGTGAGATGTTTATTTGCACAATTCCCCGTCTGTTCCTGAAACAGTGTCAGCTATATCCTGCTGTATTTAGTAGCTGTTTATGTGAAAATCTACTAGCAGCCATCTGTCATCTGCTATCTATGCAAATGAGATAGTAGCACCTTTCTGCATTTTGCATTCGGAGTACTTTATTTGCATTTGGCCTATCAGTGATCAAAGAAGCATTGCGTCATAACCGACAATCGTGAACGAGAAACCTCTGTGTACAGGAGTGACTTTCAAACAGCCCAAGCAAACGCATGGAGGAAGATAAGCATGTTGGAGTTCCCCTTGGGGAATTAGGAGCAGTAAAATAATTATACAGACTGGAGGTCTGGTCATGGAAAGACTGTGCAGCTCATTGACTGTTTAACTTGTTTACAACTGATGAGTTCAAGATAAGGATGCAAATGGTGTTGCTAACTGTGTGTCCTGCAAGTCTTTCCAAACTATGGTTTGATATTAAAAAAGACAGTACTGTAAGGTGCTGAATTCCTAAAGTGAGGTCTGTCTCCACAAAACTTTGAGAGGATGAAGTGAATCAATAATAGTTGGGTTTGTTGGAAGAACAGCAGGGACTTACCAAGGAAGACAAGTGGAGATCAGGAACACTGAGCTGGCAAAAGACACTGAGAGTTTACTTACTGTCTATAATATTCTGTCCACTCACAGGTGTAACTTCTGTCAAAACAGATGAAAGTTTGGATTACTAAAAAAAAAAAACATTGCTTCTTTTTTATCTTCTAGAAAACTCAAAAAACAAACAAAAAGAAATTAAGGAAGTTGTCTTTCTTTCAGATATTTTTAGCAAATTGTTTATATCTTTGTTTCGTCAGTTCTGTAGGCAAAAAAAAAAGTGATCAAGTCATTATGCACTCCAAGGTAATCTGTGGTCAAACCCTCACTTGCAGCATACTGTTGATTCCACACACACATTTGAACTAAAAGTACAGTTCGTTTGGCTTCTGTGATCTCTTCTCATCTTTTCTCGGCTACAGATAACTGGACCCGCTTGTAGAAGTGCACCATGAAAATGTAAAAACTAAAATAACACATTTAAATAAGAGAAGAAAAAAAGTAATTTTAAAACATGAATAATCAAAAAACTAAAACTGTTACCAAATGAAAAAATAATGTGTATTTGTAACAGGTGATGTTTTTTTTGCTTGTTAGTCTCACACTTTACAGTTTCAATTCAAACTTTTCACTGTATTGAGCTTAATTTTACTCAAATTTATTGCTTTTCCTGATTCAAGTTTCAAATTCACTATTTTCTAAAAATCAATATTTCTTTCAAGTTTTCAATGTGGTTTTGAGGTAAAATTGTTCAAATGTTAGAGCTTTCAATTTTGATTACAAAAATAAATAAAACAGTTTAAAATACCAAAATTTAGCAAGTTATTGATTTTTCATATGTTTTATGTTGCATTTGTTTTTGGGCAGAACTTGGGATGCCACAAACGATTATATTAATTGTCACTAACCATTTATTTTTCCGATCAGTCGACTAATCGAGTCATGCAAAAAGTGAATGTAAAACACATCTCAACCATAATTCGCTTTAAACGAGCTAAAAATAAAGACAATTAAGATGATAGTTTATTAAAACTTTAATGAATCGTACAGCCTCTGTCCTGCGTTAGCATTAACGTAAGTGTTAATTCAAATAAGGTCGGCATCAGAAACTGAATTTTTCACTGAAGATAATGTTTTGGTCTCACTAACTCAGGGATGGGTCAACTTTTCCACTCGTGGGCAAAAAAGGTTTCTAAAAAAAACAAAAGGGCCAGACCGTGTGTGTATGTATATATATATATGGCTCAGAGGTCCGGGTATATATAGGGCTGTCACACGGGAAACCTGGGTTGAAATCCCAGGTGTGTGTTGAGCTCAGTCCAGTGTGGGTCCCTAGGCCTCATCCCAAGACCTTTGACAATACTGCCTAACTGGGTCCCCCTGTGCCAGGCAAATAAAGGGTTGTGTTAGGAAGGGCATCTGGCATAGAAATTCTCTGCCAAACCACGACTGCAAAGCAGTGGCAACCCCTAATGGGATAAGATGAACGCATTTAACTTATGTTATTAAATGCTTTATGTCTGTCGATTGCAATTATTATTCTGTATTAAGGGCTTGAGCCTGTGGGCACTCTGTATCGCACTCATTCACACATTTTGTTATGGTGTGACTTGAGTTTGCAACGACGTTTCATCAAGATTCTTCAGTGTTTAATTTTGGGGACCTAATTTACCTTGTACCCTTCAATTCAACGTAAGAGGAAGCTGCCGTTGGCTCAAGAAAGTCCACTGTACCTTGTTCTGAACCCAAATCAAAGTAAGCACTGTGACACCTGCATTTTCCAATGTGGAAACTACGTTTTTTAAATGGTGAAGTGAACATTTGAGAACGGCATGCTCAGTAGTGACATCATTTGGACAATCAAACTTGATATGTACGAGATGATGCGAGTGAAATTTTTAAATTTCTGTCTGTGGTTTACATACAGTTCGCCTCTGATGAAAATAAAGTTTTTGAGTTTCTAACATGTATTTGTGGCATTTTTCTTATGAAAGAGAACACATGTAATAAGAAATCATTTTGTTTTTGCATTTTTGAGTATTTCTCCTATTACTGTAAATCACTGTCAGTCAAACTGTGGCAGGTAGGCTCTGTTTGAATTAATGATCCTCTTTTTACATCACAGCAGCTCTGCTGGACATGCGCTAAAACCTTCATCTGGTCCGACTCGAGTCTCTAGTTCAGGTGCTGGAGAAGAGAAGATGGTATCTTCCCATTGACTGCAACATTTCTGTGGTCAAAATCACTGGATATTTGTGTGAGTTTCATACTATTCTAACAGTAGCAGGGCTGCAAACGCCATGGACCTTCCTGATGTGACCACGGAAATGTGAACGGCGGCTCATTTGACCGCAGTCGTAAAGGATTGTAAATCAATGAAAGAGCATTTTGATGTCAGCTCTCATTATTTTCCCAATGACTCAATGGATTGAATGTATTAGTCACAGCAACATCAATAAACATTGGAGAATGAGCTAAAAGAGTCTTTGGTGAACTGGAAGAAGAAAGAATCAAGCTTTTGGAGGAAGTTCGGTCCACAAAGCTCTTCACTTCCTCGTCTGAACTGACACAAGGATCAAAACGATACACCTGGACATTACCGATAATGCTTGACATTTTTCCCTCAACCTTTTTACAAAGATTTACGCTAGCAAGACACAGAGCTATCACAATCAGAGAGAGGGAGTTAAGGGGTGGAGCTTGTAAGCTCAGCTCAGCTCCAAAAGCCACGCCCCCTCAGAGGAGATTTTGGAAACAGAGGCCTCAGATCGACATGGGAAATGCCTTTTTTAAGACATTTAGGTTGAGGAATTTTGTTTAAAAACTTCATAATCATAATTAAAACACTACAGAGAACGTTTTTTTTAAATAGAAAATATAGTCATACAGGAATTTTAAGTTACAGCTCCAGTTGTGTGCCCCGGTGCTCTTTTGGAACCTTTGAAATTCCTCTTTACTTGTTTTTTTTTTTTGCATTCGATCTTGTTGAATTAACTTTGATGCTTCAGGAAGCCGAGGAACGGGGAATTGAACTGTCAGTCATTCTTCCGTCCTCGGCAGGAAGCAGCTTCCGCGTCTCGACGAGCAGATGAGAACGTGTAGCTGCACGGGTCAATAATGAAAAGCAAATGAGCAGAAGTAACCAGAGCGATGAGCTGACCTGACATCCTGCAAACAAAGGAACAAAGGCCAGATTTGGGACAAAGCAGAGCACACCGCGCAGCTCAAGGAAATCCTCTCAGCAGCTAATCGCTCTCAGGCAGGCTGCATGTTTGCAGGCACGCTCATCCAAACTGCGATGCCACTGACAAGGTGGTGACTGGAAACAAAGGGGACAGGCTCCGGCTCTGTGCGGCACATTCACACACTGAACAGAAAAAGGTTGTGGGAAAAAAAAGCTGTCAACATCTGCCTACATTCATTTAGTTCATTGTTATTTTTTGTAACCTCTCAGTGATTTTTAATCTCCTGACAACTCTCCTTGTCTTCTGGGTTTGAGACAGAGTGAATCATCCAGTGGATTACTCCTCTCTCCACAGAGAGCCAAAAATACCATTTCTGCCTGGCAGATTCTGTCAGTCTTTTGTACGCCGCATCATTTGTTTAGTTACTTTATCATGCTGTCAGGGGAAATAACTGACATCTCCACAGACTTCAGAGGCGGAAAAAAGCTGCTCAATTTTGAGATTAACACAAAGGATTCTTTGGTTTATACAGAAGGAAATTATACGGTTTCTGCAGAAAGAAAATTACAATTTATTTTTCCCAATCAATGCGTGGCCATGGGTGGTTTCCATCAACCGAAATTAAAAACGTGAAAGCTTCAGGGACATGATATGCCAAAGTACAGCGGGTTTTATCAAAAAGAAAATGTGTCATTTATTCCAAAATTGACATTTTAAAACAATTTTTTGATGAAACTTGTAGATATTATTGATAAAATTGCAACTAAATGTGTCAATTAAGAAAATAAAATGACAGGAAGCAACCTTCTGGCTGATACATTTGCAAAATTCCAGCTATGGAGGCAGTTTTGCAAAAGCGGAAATCAGTCTGAAAGTAGAAGGAGCAGGGCAAGAGGTGGTTTACTGCAGCCTTATTAAATAAATGATGTTATCTCGGTCATATTATGTGAAGAAAAACTCCTGGAGTCCGGATATTGCAGTGTTCCCCTCAGGGAGATTCCATATTCCCAGACAAGACACGGGGAAACAAAAAATGTGGTGGGCATGCTTGTTTTTGACATTTCTACAGGTCAAATCTAGTGCATTGGTTGGGTTTTTTTGCGTATAGCCGGCTGGGGTGATGGCCGGGTCAGAGGCAGAGATGGCATTTGATTAATTTATCCTGGAAAAAATGTGCTAGCTGAACCAAAAACAGACTACACATCATTATCAACGATCCAGACCTTCATTTTACAGGAGGGTGTGTGCAGCTGATGTAGTGCTGAATACAACAAATGCATGAATCCTCATGGGCTCTTAGTATGCAAACGTCTCTAAACAAGATTGACTTGATTATTGGAGGAATTTTAACTTGTTCTTGTGGGATTTTTCTTATATTTAAGACAAATTATTAAGAAAATTCACATAAAAATAGCATTTCTATTTCTTTTTTTTTTCAAATCATTGCAAATCAGGAGGAGATGAGAAAATACAGTTTGAAAAAGAGCTTATTTGGGATGTACAATCAACAGGCTACAAGCTCGCTGCTCCGCTACATTCCAGTGCATCCATTTCCAGACAGACTCCTGCTGCTCTGCAGAAATGAACTCCTAGAAAACAGGTTTTTGGGATTTGGCTACACTGTAAAAATTGAAAAACTGGTCTGTAATTGTCACATTTAAAAATATAAGATTTCATCAAATTGCTTTTGTAAGGTTAGTAAACCATCAACTCAAAACTTTTAATTTGATAAAAAAAACCAATCATTTTAAAAGTAACACATTACAGAACTTTTGTTAATTGATTTAATGTTTCTGGAATAATCATAGTCAAAAGAACACATGAACACCTTTAAAATAAATGAAAAGATGGACTTTAAGGACTTGAAATCTTTGCCTCTTGAAAACACAATGGTTTTAGAAAAGATCTTCTTTAGAAGAGAACAGTTGGGTTTAATAGTATCCATCGTCTACCTCTGACCTGGAGTTGGGTCATGGCGGCAGCACTCTAAGCAGAAATACCAGATCTCCTCTCTACAGAAACTTCCTCCAGGTTGGGTTTTTGTGTTGAGATTTTAGTGGTAGATTCCGTAGACTTCGTTAATGTTTGCCAGTTCTCTAATTATTTTTTCCCATCTCTTTTTTGCTTTGACATTATTTTTTTTAAACTTTTTTTTGCAGGACAGAGCTCAAGTCTAATTTATATTATCACTCTCTCCAGTGAAGAAATCACGCTGTTGCTATTCTTTTTTTTTTGCTCAAAAAGTCACAAAATCACTGTCAAAATAACTCAATAAAATAACTTAAATACAAATTCAACATAAGAAATTAAATGAACGAAAAATGTAAACAAGTAACCTTGCTAGCCACATCACCAAAAAGAGGAAAAAAAGAAAGAAAGCAAGATAAATTCTTATTACAGCTTCTTAACTGTTAAAACTTCTTTTCTTCTTAGTCTTTTCTGTCATGTGTGTCATAGCTTTCCATCTTCTCTGCTTAATCTCTTATTGCCATATGCAACTCAGCAACAAAACAACAAGTTTTCTCTGCGCAATACAGACAGTCTTAAACAAAGGTTCCGCCTGATCAGGTTTTTTTTGGGGCCCGATCCAATTCCGAGTCATTCAATTTCTCTGTTTGCAGATACCAAGTCCCAATTCCATACTTGTAGCACATTTAAAACATTAAACTATAAATTTGGCAAAATCACCATTCTTGCTCTGATACATTTTTCTTTACTTGTTTTCATAATATTTTTCCTATCATTGCAAGTCATTCGACTTATAAACTGACCAACCAGATGCTTCAGTGAAACCATTGGGTGCCTGTTGACCCCCACCTTGAGCATGGGATGGACAGATTCCCAACATTCCAACATGGTGACATCCATATTGCGAAAAAATGGCGACTGAATTGGCTTCATTTCGCTGGAGCCGGAGGTAAGGCATTTTCTATAGGTGATGTCACGCTCACTGGGTCCAATTCTCATATAAAGTCAATGGTGTTTACATGGACATCAGAAGTAGCTGCTTAAAGTCTGAACTTAGCATCAATAAAGACAAATGGGCGTCCTCACAGTCCTTTTGGTTTGTGTTCGGACCCCATCTTGAAATCTTGAACGCACCCTGTTCTTGAGAAGAGAAAGGTATAGAAGCCAGGGCTCCTCTGGTGGTCATCAACCAGTGACGTCTCTCTTGCTTTCACTGCTGTGAAAATGCATCACAGATCACTTGAGATGCGACAAAACCTTCTAACATGTCGAGTTTACAAATGCGCCTGCTGTTACTGCTCATGAGCGGGATTTGTCTGACATCAACGCCTAATCCCGGAGTGAAATAATCTGTCTCAGAATGTAATAATTCACATGGAATGTCTTTTGATTTGGATTAGTGGCCTCCAATCCTCTTAGCCCAATAGCTCAGGAGAACTTCTCAGTGACAATTTAACAAGTCCACGTAGTTCGCATAGACTTCCTCTTTTGGCCATTAACTCTCACAGCTTACATTTAATCATCTTATGCCTGCCTCTGACAGTTCAGCATACATCTTGGAGTTATACTGTAAACACGCTGCCGATGGTGTTTGTACACGGGATAAAAGAAGTCAGGCTGGTGCTGTTTCGGGTCATTACCGGAAAGGATCTGCAGGAAATTTTAAAGAGCGATGCGTCTCAGTGAAATGAAACGCGCCTCATGTCCCCATTTTCACATTTTCTTAGGGATAAATGAAACACAAGAACACGTGGGAACACGCATTTCACTTCAATACCCGGCAACTTAATACAAGTTTCCACTGGGAAAGGAGGTTTGTCACAGCTCCCGCCCGCTTCCAATATTTAACATCATCCAGCGTTATCAAATAACACTCACCAAGAAAGGACGGGGAAAAAATAACCCTGAATCATCTAAATCCACGACTCAATATTCTTTATCTTTATCCTTTAAGGTTCTTTATAATTTAATAAACAGGATTAAAGTCGTTGGGTAGAACAGAGCTGAGCGAGACACGTTCCACATTTTCTGTTTAGCCTCAACTCCACATTTTGAGTCTTATTAAGCCCTCGCAAGATTACAGGGCCTTAATCTATGGGAACACATGTTGTGGAGAATAAAAGCAATTTTATTTGCGAAACCAGAGTCCAAGTTTAGCAGGAAATGAGCTTTCTCCATAATCTCATCCCTTTTTTTTTTTTTTTTACAGAGTAACTGAAAAGTCCCCGGTTACAGAGCTGAGCTGCTTCCTCCTCGCAGTGTGTTGAGGAATTAACTGTGTATTGTGTGCAGTGTGAATCATTATTTTGTCTTTCTGGCAAACGCGCACGCGCACACACATAAAATATGCCCACCATCTCATAAATACCGCAGCAGCAGGCCAGGTTTTTTCCCACCGTGAAGGCTTTGATTTTCAGAGGAGTGTAAATCCACCTGTTTCCACGCTTTTTTTTTTAAGTGGCACCCCCCCCCCCTTAATAAATTCCATGCAGATTGATGCACCCTGCTTACTGCACTTTGCAGAGAGAGCTTCATAAAGATGACGATAAGCTAAAGCTCTAAATCCCAGACTTAGCTTTCTTATCAAAAGCTGCAGGAGCACTTTAATAGAAGACATGCACACTTACAGTATGTGTGTGTGTGTGTGTGTGTGTGTGTGCATAGAAAGAGTTATCTGGCATGTAAATTCAAAGGCATTAAAACTCTAGCCTGTACACTAGCACAGTTTCATGGTGTGGCAAAAGCCTTTTGAGGACTAAACCATTAAAAATCTGACACTAAGCCTTAATGGATGACAGACTGCAGCGCCTCCGTCCCATCCGGTCTGTGTTTTTAAAGGATGGACAGATTTCAGCTATTATATCCGACTTTGGCGAGTAGCGTGCTGCGCTCGTGATGTATTTAGCAAATCATCATTCTGCATTTCATCATTGCTGCTGACAGATTGCACCTCCCAAAATGTTGCCTCTAACATTCAAAAGTGTCATGCAGTGTTATTAGAAGGCCGTTCAAACCACGCTTATCTGTTAACTGCGTTCACACTGAACACCTCCAGTTTCGATGTGGAGTCAATGCACAGCCATGATCAGAGGTCCTGCGGAGGGTTTTAAGATCAGGTATGGCGTGATTCGCTAGTGGCACCATAATTTTTATGGTGTGGCATCACGGCTTGGTGAAAATTCTGAAGAGATTTGAACTTTGGTGAAAAATGTTTGCATAATCAGCCAGTCAGGAGCTTTGCTTTTGCCAATGACACGTTATTGGGCGGAGTCCAAAACCAACATGGAGTCGAATTGGATTGTTATCCTCCCGAACTTTATGATATTTTCTCCAATTTCCTTCAAGGAATTCTTAAAAGATCCTCTAATTTTATTCTTATTTTAGTCCCCCCCCAGACAAATACGGGACAAACTGGGTCACAAAGAGACAGAAGTACCGCTGAAAGCAGCCGTCATTCAGATGTAGCTCCTGCAGCAGATGGTAAACCTTATCATACTGAGAGTCTCTGAATGATCTCGTGAACCCAGAAATGATTACCAACACTTTTGTAGAGCTTTTCAAAATAAATAAATAACTCAACCACTGCAACAATTGATGGAAACTCCGCCCACATGTGGTCGGAGGAACAGGTTTATAAAGACATTTTAAGACAAGCGTCCAGCAGAGAATTTGCTACACTACTAAACAGAAGTGATAGATGCACATTGGCATTGCAAATGGCCTTAGGTGTGAATCCAGCATCATTCAAACATCATCACAGCAAACTTGTCAACATTAATTGTTTTATTTCAACTGTACATTTAATTACACTTTTATATCAATTTTATTTTCTCCTAATTTGTGCATTTTTTGTATGTTTGTATGTACTCTGTTTTACTTCTGTATTTTAGTGTATTTTTATTGTTGATTTAATGTTTTATGTTGACATGTTAAACATCTGTCCAGGGACTACAGATGAAAAACAGCTGCTAATTCTGGTATATTGCATTAATGCTCTTAATGTGGACTGTCCCTGAGAAATAAACCAATAAATAAATTGGTGTGCTGAGGCTTTGTGCCTTCAAATTGATAATTAAACTGTCTCACTTTGTCTTACAAAGAAGTCTGAGTCTTACGGAAGAGACGTGTTTTAAAAAAGGGGCACTACCTATACATCACAACCAAATCTGAGTCCCTAATTGGTCAAAGTTCAACCTGGTTTAAAGGGCCCATCCCACGCTTTTCTTAAGTCTTTCATAGTAACTATATCCATACACATGATCATATTTTTCCTTTGGGACACTGAAGAACAAATTATTTTGGAGTATGAGTCATTTTTGTGAACTCTTTTCATACCAAGTATGACACCTTAATCTCTGAGGCACCGCCTTTCACTCCTTGAGGGTGCAGCCGATTTCAGGACGTCATTTGGCCCAGACAGAAGGGTGATGGCTAATGAGTTCATTAGTTCAAAGTAGTGAAATTCGGTTAGTAAATGGAAACGACTCTAGATGAACAGCTCAGGATTTATTGAAACGATGAGAACATCGTTTTATGTTTGGATTAGCACTGGGCGTTAACATTTCTTTTCTCTTTGAAGCATCATTAATCTCTGTATCAAAAACCATTTTTGCTTTCATGTGAATCATTTTTCTGGAGAACACGCACCTTTCCATCTTTGCTCAATATTCCATGTTCAAACCAGTCGCTCCCTTTCTCCTGCTGTCTTCTCAATATCTCTGTCTGTTTGTGACATTCTCTGACATGTTCAGGATCCATCCAAACATGTAGTGCAGAATCTTCACCTGAACGTTCTTTGGTTGGTGCCACTGCATTACCTGTAAAAGCTAAATAAAATGAGTGTTACTTGGCAATCGCTACACTGGATCACAACACAAAATAGTACTCACGCACGTCTGTACGACTGCAAAGCTAGCTGATCAGGGCGAATGTTTGTGTTAGCCTGGGGACTCTTCCTGAAAGGGGCGGTTCTCACTTTGTGACATCAGCTCATGGGTATGGGAGGGGCTGGTGGTCAGAGCGCAGGTTTTAAAGGAATACTGAGAAATGTGTGAATGGATCCAAATATAACTTTGAGGTTGTTTATAGTGAGGAATGAAAAGTATAATACACTTCAAGTAGTAGTGGTAGATTTTGCTTGGTTTAGGCCCTTTAACTTTAAATATGTGTTCAATAGCTGCACGTTTATGTATGTAGAGCCTAAAAAAAAAAAAGTTAAAACTTTAATGTAACATGGAATTCCAAAATGCACATTTGTGCGCTTTCACTTAGACTTTTTATTGGAAGTGGTTGAATGCATGTTACCGAGCTCAGTGTGAATGTAGCATTGCAGACGAGATCCTATATCTCTGAGTACTTGTGCCGTTTTCCTTTTCTTTCGTTTCAGGACCAGCCGGTCAGTTCAGCAGCCGGTCAGAACTGGCGTTTGTGTTCCTCCCTCTGAGTTGTGCGTCTCCGTCCTGCTCTGCCCACGTTGTTCCCTGTTCCCTGTCCCGTGCACTCAGGTGCACAAACAAACATCAACATAATAAACCTCGAGGTAGGCTTTACCACTTCACTGGCTCCTCACAAGACAAAATGCCAAAACAAATCTTGTCATAATTAGGCATAATCCAGCTCATTACCATCTGCTTAATTATCCTATTAATAACACTTCTAGGAGAGCTTGTTTGCGGCAGCGGCAGCAGCGCTCAGGCAAATGTTTGCTCCTAAATGAGCAAACACAGAGAAGACAACAGGCCTGTTCAAACATGGCAGCTGTGACAATAGAGGGAAAAAGGGCCAGGAATAATTACATGCGCACGGTGTCGTTTCCCTGCACAACCTTTATCACGGCTCTGCTGGCCACGTTAAAGACGGAGATTTCAAAACCTACATTTCATATAAAACTTCTTTTAATTTACCATTTTTCTGTTTTAGTTAGAGGACATTTGCTCAAAAAGTACAAATGATGATTCTGTTTCTGAGTTATATTTTCATCGCTCCCTTTGAGAGAAGAACATTTTAATCTCACGATGGAGAGGGTGTGTGTGTGCACGCCGGAGAGACTTCAGGCCATTAAACTCATGGTTTCTCTGAGGCACTGAGACAGAACTTATGCAGTTATTTTGTCAGATGAAATGGTTTCATTTCTTCACCCTCAATTTTTCCCTTTCAGCTTAGATAAACAATTGTGAAACAAATAAGAACTTTAATGATATCATTAGGAAGGCTTTTATGCTCGGTTCGCTCCGTTTGACGCCACTCTGGGAGTGTGTCTCTTGTACAGTCCACATTTAGATTAAAGCTTTTTAATCTTTTGCATTTTTTGCTAAATTGACCTGTTTGAACTTTTTTGCTAAATTTATTCCCCATGCGTTTCTAAAGCTGTTTAAACTTCAAGTAAAACACATTTAGTATGTAGACTCCTATCGTGCCCTCATGTAAAAAATGTAATGTTAACTTGTATGTTTGCAACTTTTAAATGTAAAGCTATGTTCACACCGCACTCATCAATGTGTGTTCAATAAAAAAAAAAAACTATCTAAATGCGAGTGTATGCATATTTCAGGCTTCTGTGTTCAAAGCTCTCACATTCATTCATCACAACGCAAGTTTCTACCACCGTTTTTGGGCTAATTGTACTAAATGCATGCGGCAACTGAACGCACACTGCTAGGTAAACCAGGCCAAACTTTGACCAATTAGGAACTCAGATTTGTCCCTTTCAATTCACGGAAGTTCATCCATCCATTTTCTAAACCTGCCGTGGCCTAATCCGGCCACTCGCGGGCGATGGCAGGATACACCCTTGACAGGTTGCCAGTCTATCGCAAGGCCACAAATACACACTCGCATTCACACCTGGGGACAATTTAGAGTAACCAGTTAACCTATGAAGCATGTTTTTGGACGGTGAGAGGAAGACAGAGAAAACACACACCAAGTGTGGACGACAGGTGGTTCAGTAAAACATTGTTAAAAAATATAAATTAAGATAGATGTGTCTGAAATAAGATTCTTCTTTTTAGATAGATCTATCTAAATGAAGTGATACTATTTAAAAATATACAGCTTTTTCTGTCCGCTGAAAATAGAATTCACAAAGCCATATGTAAGTTATGTAATCCATTGAATAAGCTTCTGCCTATTCCTTATTTTATTGGTTGTTTGTTTATACTCTATATTGTGTTAAAAGTTAACAAATGACAAACTAAACCAATAAACATGAACATGAGAACATAAATTGTTGTTTAAGGGAAGATGAAGTCATGAGGCTTCCTGGTAAACCTTTCTGCTTAGTTTTTCCTTTTATAAATTATTTGGGTTATTTAATTTTCTGTGTGCTTACATCTAATGATAAATCTATATGTATTTGTTCATTTGAATTGATTTAAGTCGTGTCGACATGAAGCTTTTGCTTAAATTGTTGTTATCACGGCAGCTTCCTATTTTTTTTTCTTCTCCCAATTACAAACACATGACAAGTTGTGGCATCTGTCGAATGCTTGAACGGCCCAAAAGTCTCTGTCTCTCTCACACATTGCTAAATAATTTCCTCTTCCAGCTGTGCAAACCACATATGAGTCATGTCAACATGACAGAGCAAGCACAGGCTTGCTAAGGTAAATCCAGCAACATGGAGTTTGGCTAGGAGTGAATAGCTGGTGTCATCCCTGAAATACCTTTCTGTGAAGAAGACAAAAAAAAAAAACATGTTGAAGGCTGGTTGTTGAAACACACTCAATAAGAACTTCATATTGCTTCCTCTGTCTGTCGTTAAGATAACAGGCACACCTTTTTGTTTTTCCTACGCAGGCCAACACACTCGATGCTACACTTCATAATAATTCAATAGAATAGAATAGAAATACTTTTGTCATCCAAAGCAAGGAAATTTGGCTAAAATCAGTCAATCAATCAATCAATCTTTGCTTAGACTGCTGTCCCTGCGATCCGGTCCTAGATAAGTAGAAGAAGTTGGATGGATATAGCAAATATACTATATAGACAATGTTCGTGTAGAGTAGGAAGTATAGTAACTGAAGACTACATAAATAGATAGTGTGTGAAAAATATACAAAAAATATCCAAAAATAAACTGCCTCACTTTAGCCCTTGTGCTATCCTAGGGATGTTTACTGTAAAGTGGGATCATCTGGACCGGAAGACATCAAATCCTGTGCACCTTTGTCACGGGAGGGATCACACGTCAATATAAGAGTGGGGTCATCTGGACCCCCTTTAGGTAGCAAGAGATTTAACATAGACTAAGTAAACATGTATTACCCTCAAATACATTACTTTTTTGCTAAAGATAAGAACTCAGGTTTCAGGAAATCAGGTCTTTTTTGTTGTTTTTTTATGCTTGATCAATGCATTATTTACCAGCTTTTTATCAAATGTCAAATCTGCGCTTGCATTTTGCGGTCCCTGTGGGGTAAATAATGGTAAGCAACACAACAATAGGATCATTTATTTCATTATTTTTCATTACGTTCGCATGACAACCTTTTTAAGGCAAAAAAGCATTCTCGGGATCACAAGAAAAACAACACATCCTGTGTGTTCTAGACGCTAAATGATTGGGAAAAGTTGACAGGATGCTGTGTTCCAGATGCTGGTTTTATTTCTTTTCCCTTTAATCTTTGGATGAAGAGAATATTGAGACAGGCGGATAAACGTGGAGAAGAAAGGAGGCAGTGCCAGTGAGGACCGAAATGAGAGACTGAAGGAAAAAAAACCAGTGTTGTATCAAAAGAAGAAAGAGAATGTTTTATCAAGGAAAAGTGGATCAATAAATTCACTTCATGCAAAAAAAAGAAAAGCAAGTAAAAAGCATGTGTTATAAAATCCTATTACGACCAGAAAAGGGAATAATTTATGGTTTCATTCCTTTTATACCCTACGTTTGCTCAGATTTTTTTTTTGTTCCAGTATCAGATGGATTTGAAGGTCTTTTAAAGGTGTATTAAAAATGTAGATGTGAATTTTAGAGCTTGATAACAAAAGACTTTGCAGACTGTCTCTGCTGAGCAGCAGGAATACTACAAAAGATAAAACAGAAATCCAAATGCAGGGTTGGGTGTAGTGGTGTTGAAAACCACTTCTGCTCAACTTAGTTCTCTGCAATGACTTTTGCTCACTCCATCTACGGTAGCAAACCCGAAACTGAAACCTCAAATACAGCGAAGGTAACAAAAACAAATGCATCAAACATGAATAATAATAATCGGATGCTAACTTTAGTCTCATACACGCCGGTCCGTGATAAAACCGTCATGCCAGTCCGTGACCTGGAAAAGGTTGGCGACCACTGACCAGATCAGCTGATTTATTTCTGTGACTGTTGCTTTCATTGGTGACTAAGTGTTATGAATCAGTCTCTATCTCTCTCTCTCTGGCCTTCAGTGAGAACTATTATCAGAGTTCTAGCACTTCCTGGTTCTCCACACTTCACTTCCCATCAGCACCTGCTGTCACTCCCAGAAGCCCCACAGCTCGTCCCCATCAGTAATCCCTCCCAGCAGTATTTAGTCAGAGCACTGAGCTCTGGTCAGTGAGAAGTCTTGTTTGTGCCACTCTGCGGTCTCATCTTGACCTGATCTTCTGTTTCGTCTGACCCCGCCTCATCTGCTGCCTGTCCTGACCTTCGCCTGGACCCTGACCTCTTCAGGTTCTTTTCTGATTCCCTCATGCTTGTGCTTGACTCCTGCTGCCTGACTCTGATTTAGCTTTGTGGACTTTCATTTGTGCTTCACCCCTGTTGTCCTGTATGTCTGTCCCAAATAAACTTGCTACACTTGGATGTAACCGTCTACCTGTTTGTAACACTAAGCAGGGATACAGCATCATCCGGGCTTGATGGGTTGGACTTGGACCTAATTTTCTCCTTTCTTTTTTAAGTTAACTAAATTAATTAAGTTTGTATTTCAAGGATTGTCCTGCTTTTTTTTTCTACTCATGTCAAGGTATTGAATGGTCGCATGGGGGTAATGTTCCATAATGTAACTCCAGAGCATTTTTTTACTGCCTTTACAGGAATTACAACTCGAGTAACACCCTGTTTATAATTGATAAGGTTTCATTTAGGTGGGGTGGCTGTGGTGCACTGGAAAGGGCGGGCAATTCCTGATAATTCCAACCTTACCTGCCCAAGTGTCAAAGTGTCCTTGAACAAGACACCGAACCCCACCTTGCCTCTGGTGGAAGGCTGGCGCCAATGCTTGGCAGCAGCACCACCACCAGTGTGTGAATGGATCTGTGACTGTAGAGTGCGTTGGACTCCCAAGAAAGGTATAAAAGTGCTAGTGTATGCCATTTACCATAATTTTGCCCAACTTGTGCGCAGGTTCAGGAGTGTTCATGAGAACCTTTAACTGTTCTTCCTTAAGCACACTTGTGAAGTCAGACCCTAAGGTTGAATGAGAAGATCTTACTCAAAGATTGACTATCTAAATATTGCTGAAAGTCTTCAATCAGGTTGGGGTCAGAGATCTGTACAAGTCACTGTACTTGTCCCCCATGTCTTCCATCAACCTTTTTCATGCTGTAGTGTGCTGTCATGTTGGAACAGAAAGGGGCCATTCCCAAACTGTTCCCACAAAGTTGGGTATAGAATTACAGTCTTTAGCGTGGGACGCAGCTCAAAGCAGCATACCAAGATATTTAATGTCCTGGTATGCAGAGGCGTTCAGAGTTCCAA
This sequence comes from Oryzias javanicus, assembly GCA_003999625.1. Lineage (NCBI taxonomy): Eukaryota > Metazoa > Chordata > Actinopteri > Beloniformes > Adrianichthyidae > Oryzias > Oryzias javanicus. The sequence goes on along the minus strand of CM012439.1, from coordinate 11,621,913 downwards.
GCACCGCTCTAAAGAAATGGCATCCCACCATAATCCTGCATCCACTAACTTCATCCTTGCCGCAGTGCAGGTACTGGGAATTTCTATACACATGCCTTCTCTGTGTGTGAAGAGCTGGATCATCTCATTTTAATCAAAATATCACAATACAATTCCTCACAATTTAAGTAAACACAAAAAAATGTTTAAAATATGAAATAGAACACTATGATATATACTCACTGGCCACTTTTTTAAGCAGACTTTGCTACCCCAAAAGGGACAAAGCGGCCAAGAAAATGAATGAATGAATGTAAATTATAATTATTCCCCCAAACCCGAACAGTATGTTAAATGCTCTCTGATTACTGCAGTAGCTAGCCTGGTAAAAGGCCTGTCCAAAGAGGAATGTTTTAAGCTTAACTTTGAATGTAGACACTGTGCTAGCCTCTTACATGAGCTGGGAGTTTGTTCCATAGCATAGGGGCTTGGTGGCAGAAGGCTCTACCTCCAACTGAACTTTTAGAAATTCTGGAACTACAAGAAGTCCTGCATTTTGTGAGTGAAGTGTTCAACTGTTGTCATTCTATCAGCTGGAACCAGCCTGGCCGTTCTCTTCTGTCTTCTGGCAGCAACAAGGGGATTTCCACCCACAGAACTGCTGCTCACTGGATATTTTCTCTTTTTCTGACCATTCTCTGTAAGCCCTAGAGATGGTTGTGGGTGAAAATCCCAAAGATTAGCAGATTCTGAAATAGTCAGACAATTCTGTCTGACACCAACAACCATGCCACGTTAAAGTCACACCTTTCTTCCTCATTCTGATTCTCGGTTTGAACTGCAGCAGATCCTTTCGAACATGTTGACATGCCTAAATGCATAAAGTTGCTACCATGCGATTGGCTGATTGGAAATTGAGTTAACTTAATCAAGTAACACACTTTGCCAATGGTGATCTCCTCACTTATCAGTAATTCATAAGCCCTGTATTGAAGAGACAAATAATGTCTCTTTTGTTTCAATTTTAGTCAAAAAAAAAAAAAGTAGAAGTTTCACAAAAGTTCCAGAATGTGCTGCTCACAAGCTTTGAGTTTTTTTCAGAAACAAGGGAGCGCAGGAGGGATGGGGTCTTTGGATATCATAAAGTTCGCAGTATAAAGAAAAGGAAAAAATATTCTGAATGTGCACCTTTGGCTGCAAAAAAGGAGCTTCACACAGCAGCTCTAATCTTCTCAGTGTGAGAGAATCCAGACACTAAGAAAAGCTAAGCGTAGGAAAAAGCTTCTTCTGCTCTTCCAGCAGCTTCAGGTCATGTAAACCTCTGAGGTGAACAGAATTCAGGTCCCTGCAATTAGTCATGATAACAATTCAGCTCACTGGGTGACAATAAAAGTATTTATGGAGGGATCACTAGAGTGAAGCTAACAGAGAGCTAGCGGTAATAAAACGTGCTCAGAATAGCAAAATGTCCGTCTTTTTAATTAGACGCATGACGGGAATGAGAGAAAATCTATAGATACGTTGACTAAAAGAAGATAAATGCAACCACGGCTAAGATCATCACGTTTAGTCTGCTTATCGAAAGCAGAATGCGGTGTGTTATGACAGACGGAGAAAGGATGATTGCAGAAAACCACACAGCAGAAACTACAGTAGCCTACTTCTCCCCTGACAGTTTACCTGCAGCTAATTGTCCATATCAGAGACACACCCATGGGCTCATATGTTTTTATATGCGAGTCTGCCCATAAAATGTAGCCTATTCCAGTGCTGATCTTTGTCAAGTGATAATGAAAGAGTAATAAGGAAACTAGCTCAAACACTGCATGTCTGCTCTCACCACAGTCCTCTAGACCAGGGGTGCCCAAACTTTTTCTTGTGAGGGCCACATAACTGTTTTTTCTTCAGCTTGTAGGCTAACAGAAAAAGAGTAACAATCCCAGTCTAAACATAAATATTTATGGTTTTCCAGAAAGCCACACATACACACATTTCAAATAATTACTTTCTGTAATATTCACAGAAAAAAAAAAATACTAAAACATTTTAAAAATTAAACCAATAAATAGTCTATGCTCTCCTGTCATAGTTTAGACTGCAGAAAGGTGGAATAAAAAATCACGTTCTATGTGGGTCTTGATCGGCCAGATTGAGGAGAAAATAAAAAAAGATGTATCTCTGATAGTGTTTTAGGGGCCGGGCCGGATCCAGCCTGTGGGCCATAGTTTGGGGACTCCTGTACTAGACGTTTCCTTTCATTCTTGCTGAAACTATTTCCCACCTGATACCTTCCTCCACCCATTGTAACCTGCTTGCACAAATCTCTTCATCTTTTTCCAACAATTTATCTTGTTCTGGACTGGTAACCTTAACTACCAAGAGTCCGCCAACTTCTTCTCCTCTGCTCCCTGTACCCTCATCGTTCCACTTGACTTCCTCCAGTTTACACACACCGATCATGGTTATCTTCAGTCCTCTCTCTCTAGAGTAAATCTCCACCTCTCTAGATGTTCCTCCACCTGTTTCCTGCTCTGACTATAGATCATTGTGTCGTCTGCAAACGTCATGATTCATAGAGATTCATGTCTGTCAATTCAATGCAAAGAAGATCCTTCTTGGTGCACACCTTCATCTTGAACTCCTTGCCCACACCTACAGAGAAAACCACTGCTGTCTTACAGCTCCCAAACATGTTCTGAACAACTCCAACATACTTCTCTGCCCCTCTAGACTTTCTAAATCTTTCATTGATGTTCTCTAGAGTTCTGCAAAGACCTATTGTGTGCTAAAATTGATGCCATCATTTTCAAGCTATGTCATGGTTATCAGTTGTCTGTTTCATTTTCTTATAAAGACACAGTTCAATACACAGCCACTACGAAACCAGAATGTCTAAAAATACACCCATAATGAACCGATCTCTGCAGGTAGGAAGCAGATGGCTGGCTGGCCCTGCAGTACAGCAGGGGCCCAATCGCAGCTTCAGTTGTTGCTTAGATGAACTATGCACATAAACCCCCCCCCAGAACATCTGGTCTGACCATGTGGCTCCTCCGTTTGTCCAAGGTCCCTGGAAGCAACCACTTACTGTGATAAACACACGCAAACACGTACACTTTTCACCGTGAGCTGCAGCCACATGCATGGGAGCTAATTTCAAGAATGGTGCTATTTATCATGGAGAGGTGTGGAATAAGGTGTGTGTGTGTGTTTGGGGGGTTGGATGGGGTTTCCAGTTACCAGACATTCTTTTTCTATTACTTTGATTGAAACCATTGTTCCCTTTCAAAAAAAAAAAATTATAATAACGAATATACACAAGAGGTAATAAGCCTTGGCACAAAACAAGCGATTTGTCAATTGTCTGCATTTCATCAAGATGGAGTAACACCTCAAGGGTGTTATGATCAAAAGCTGTAAAAAGAAGAGGGAGGAAAGAGCCTGCTCGCTATTAGATTGCAGCGTTATCTCAATCATTAGGCACTTCGGCGGTGTAATTAACGACCTGACAAGAGCTGAGTAGAGGATTTGGAGTTGATTGGTTGTCTGAGGTGTTGAGCGAGTCCACAGAATGCTAAGTCAGGAGAGGAAATCTAGGGAGAAAAGAGCCACTGATTCGCTTTCAAAATTCAACTCAGCAGCAGCCATTACACTGTTTTAATTAAGCGTAATTAGAGATGCGATTACCGTGATGGAGTTTGATAACCAGTATTAAATCATTCATCCATAAATGTTGTTAAAATAGAGGAGGGGGCATGAGGGAGGCAGGGGAGGAGGGGGCAAGCGATGGAGGCAGGTGGAAAAAAAGGAAAAAATTGTGAGAGGGAGTGTCAAAGGAAGGAGGAGAGGGGTTGATAGCTTGGCGGGCTGCCACCACTTGGTTGGATGTGCTCAATTGCAGGAATTCTCTGGTGTCTTGATTCATGTCGACAGGTGTTCGGGGTGAATTATTTGCACTGGACACACACACATGCATGTGCACACCCCGCTCATCCCCCGGCCCATCACTGATATACATCCAGCATGTTTATTGCTCTTGTCAGCAGGAGAAAATGAGATTGGACACACTTCCTCTTTCTCATTCTCTCCTCCTCTCTTCCCCTCTGCCGACGGGCTGACTGGGTCATTTTTAAATGCCTTGTAAATTTGCAGCCATATTAAGTGCCCATTAAAGGGCACCAAGCTGGAAGAGAGCGCAGGAGAGAGAGCGAGGCTCTGACTGGCATTGCTCCCACATCCATCCAACTTAATGGTGCCTACTCACTGTGGTACTGGGGAGTCATAACTGTGATCTATTGTGGTATGGACGGACACAAGCTGGAGAAGGCAGATTAGCTGCTGCAGGCCAGAATGTTTGGAGGTAACTTGGCTTGGTTTGGTTCCCTGGAGGCTTTCATTATGTTTTCACATTATGCTGTGTGGTCTTGGGGTAGAGAGCAAACTGCATCAACACTAGGTGCAGAAAAAGGACTTTTAACAGTTGAACACTTGGAGAATAATCATTTGTGGTCACACCAAGAACCAGAATAGAATTTTATTTTACAACCAGTGAGGGATAAGGATGGAAGGCACTTAAGCCGGGTCTTTTTGCGCTGTTAGAAACAGGATAACCCTTAAGCTACGTTCACATAGTTTTTGTGTTCAAGCGACCACTTCCTTTGAAAAGTCTATGTAAACCTATGTTTTTTGGGTTTCAGCATCTAAAACTGTTGCGTTTGTGTGATGCTACGCAAGTTTTTGTGCTAGTTTTCAACTTCTACGTTCAAAACACGTGACCACTGAAGGTGTGTTGAAAGTTAAACCAGGTTTACATTGACCAAGCAGGAATGTGTAGATCAAGATTTGTTTAATAATAATTTATTCCATATCTTAGGCGGTTAGACTCTGGGCGGATGACATTCTGCATGCCGGTGGGATAAGCTCGGATCATAAATGTATAAACCACAAAGTCTAGACCAGGGGTCCGCAACCTTTAATAGTTAAAAAGCCATTTGGGTTTGTTTTTTTTACTGATCAAAGCCGCATAGTTTTACTTTTGCCTTTAAGAAACTTGGATTTGCGTTCACGAACTTCTTTTTTTTAATAATAGTAATTATGAATTATGTCTATTTTTTGACACTAACAAATATGTAAAAAGAAAATAGCATCTCTCCAAATCTGATTTCTTTTTTATGTTTGACAGAAGCTTAAATAACTTATTAAAAAAAAAAAAAATGCTCTGTGCCAAATAGGATCATCTCAGTGCAGCTCTTGGCAGCTATTAACCAATGTTGTGCAGCATAAGATAATGTGTGCTTTTAACTCATAAAAGATGAAACCTTTTGCCAAAGTTTTGCTTTATATATAAAATCTGTGTATTCTGGAGGTAGCGTTGAGCAAACAAGACGACTTCAGGTTAACGGGGATGTAAAAACCTACCTTGTTTAGCATCTATGTGCACCTTAATTTATCATTTTAACTAATCTAATTTAAATAAATGCTAATTAAGTAACCCTTACTAGCTTTATTTTTTTATTTTATTTTTTTGTTTTTTTTCCCCTCTTTGTCCTCCGCAGTCTTACACTGCTGGGTTTTGTTATTTTAGTTTGAGGTTTGACCCTGGCAGTCATAATTTGCAGGCTTTTTTTTTTCTTTTCTTAAGGTAGTTTTGGTCAGGGGGAGCTGCTGACTCTGATGGTCGACATGGCTGGGTCAGCAGTCTCCCTGACTTATTTTATGTTTAGCCATGGAGCCAGCATGGAGAGATAAAAGTGCCAGATGTGGTACTGGAGCCGCAGGTCGCAGACCCGTGGTCCAGACCAGGGGTCCCAAACTCACGGCCCGCGGGGCATTTCTGGCCACCAACTTGGTATTTTGCGTCCCCTGCCTATGTCTACTGAGCAATATCAACTGCATGTCCTGCTTTGTGACGTTTCAGCTTGCTTTTTGCTTAAAACTTTGCATTTGCTATTGTTTGATCTGGTCCTCAGAAAAGTCCTCCGTTTCACAGGATGCACAGAAGATATTATTATATTAAGATATTTCAATAAACCTGTTCAGTAGATATAGACAATGGACCAAAGATATAGACAGTGGATGCAAAAACATAGTTTTGGCACAAATGGAACCTCATACAGCCCAAACTTAGCCAGACTCAGTCTTCTGTGGCACCAAGGTAAATTGAGTTTGAGAATCCTGGTTTAGACCCTTATGGTGATTTAGGGCTAATACATGACAAAGTGCTAGCCCAGGTGTAAGTGGGCCAGAAAACCCATCTTTTGACCAATTTAGTTTAGTGAGGAATTACAGGCTACTTTGTAGTTCAGCTAGTATGTAATCAATGAGCTAGCTTTTTTTTTTTTTAGCTAATCTGACTTCTACAGAGTTTTTTTTTTTGCTTATTTGGAGTTTAGCTAATATTTGAGCAATATGCCAAAATTTTGGCAATTTTGTTATCTACTGGGATTTTTAGGCTAATTTAGAGTTTAGCTTATATTTTTGCAACAGACTAACAGTTTTGGCTAATTTAGTTTACGAGGAATTTTAGGAAATTTTGAGGTTGGCTAGTAATTAAGCAACGAGCTTGCTTTTTGGCTAATTTGGGGTCTACTAAGATAAAAGGAAAAAAAACTGAAAAAAAATCCAATTCTTTTTATATTTTTGCTTTTGTTCACGCCTAAAAATAGAAATAATTAATATTTATATTTAAAAAAAAAGAAGGTAACAAACGTAAATCCAAATTTCTTATAGGCCAATGTAAATCTATCCTTCTAGGTTTAGATCTGTAGAAAATGAGTCCAAATGGCTCTTTTACCAATAAAGGTTGCCGACCCCTGTTCTAGGCAGAGAATGTATCTTTTTTGGGGGAAAAAGGTAGAAATGGGCCGCAAGTCCTTGACAGGGTAATGGAAACAATACATTTCATTTGGCCTCCATAAATGTGACAACTGTTTAATGATGGAGCTTATGTGGCTGAGCATGACTACTATCACAACGTGTAAGAAAGTAGAAAGGAGGAGTTTCACTTTGTGGATGGTCTTGCTGGGTGCCATTTGGCACTTTTTTGGTAAAAACTAAAACCTTTCAGCAAAGTAACTAAGTTGGCATAATTAGGATGCTGTGAAGGAGAGAGTTTCTCACTTCAACTTGTTTTTTGGAGGCAGGCCTGAATAATAAGTGAAAAGAAGAGTTACAAGCGTTGGCACAGTTTTGCATAAATAAAATCACTAATTTAATTAAAGCCATGACTGTACTTATTAAGTTTAAAAATACATATAAGTTAGAATTTTTGCGAGTACAAATCAGACGAGGCTTAGAAGAAGACCAAAGAGGAGGTGCCTGGATGTGTGAGGGTGAGAGATGATTTCCATGGCGACCCCTAAAGAGAGCAGCTGAAAGACAAAAAAAAGAAAGAAAGAAATCAAAATTTTATATAAAAATATTTTATAGTATTGCATGTTTTTTTTATAGGTTTTTGAATGTAAACAATAAATTCTGCTTTCATTTTTACTCATACACAGCAGATTGATTATACAATGGTTGGTAGAAAGAAACAAACAAAAAATGTATTTTCCTGTTTGTGTTTTAAATTTACACATACTTAATAAACGTGTCAATTCCTTTATCAAAGCTTTTGCAAAATCTTAAAGTAACAGTAGTTCAAACAAAGCCTTTCTGTGCTCTGTCACACATGTTTGCATGTCATCTGAAACAACTTCTTTGCTGGCGTTAGTCAAAGTTTAAAATGTAGAAAAAAACAACTTTAGAGTTAAAGTAGGAAGAACTCAAACTCCTGAATTACATACAATTTATGGTTCTAATTATTTTTAGAACTAGAGATTTTTTTCAGATCAGTGTTTAAAAAAAACAGAAGTAGGACTCTCATATGTTCATTGTTTGTTTTCAAACGTTATAGTTTTAATATGTAAGATTCCAACTTATTGAGTCTTTTTTGTTTTCTGAAAAAACACAGTTTTAAAGTTAGTAAAGGAAGAACAATATCCTGAGAGTAAGCCAGTGAATAGAACATTTACTATGTTCTAATCCTATTTATTTTAAGATATTTTTTTTAATCCCAAGTTATTCAAGTTTTTAACTGTCCAATCAGATCCCTCAGTGAAAGCATGTGGTACCTGATGGTCCCACCTTGAATGTTTGATTGACAGATTCTACTGAACTGCTTTCAGTGGTAGGGGTGTGGACATCCAACAAGTTCACTCATGATTGGCAACAGTAGTTCCTCTAAAAACGTGACTCAAACCAACACGGACCAACCCCTGTTGTTAGATTTCAAAAATGGCGGTGGACGAACAGGAAGTCATGGGTTTGACACATTATTTTGCAAGGTCTGAATATAAGGGAATTTCTATGGGTAAAATCAATTAATGTATGTCTAAGGGGTCAATAGGGTGGGGTAAATCTTTTTTGTTGGAGGGTGGGGAGGGGCAGCTGCCCTCTGTAGTTCAGTCTCTGGTGTAAACAAGTTTTGAGAGCTTTCCTGTAAATCAGCTTTTCTTGCAAATCCTCTAATATCCCATTTTTATTTAGCTAAATCAAACTGAACATATTTTCTTGTTGCACTCCGTATCCTGGTATCACCCCACTGTCAAGACGTTTGAGACATATCATAATTAATTATGAAGAAATATTTGAGACAGTGTTGGTTCATTTTCTTTTGCTTATCACTTATTGAAATGTGGTCAAATTTCAATAATCTAAGAGTTTCATTTTATTTTTTAGCAGTAATATGTTATGCTGTCAGTTTCTAAAACTCCTGTTTTAAAGCATGTGTGAGTTTTGGAAAATGTATCAGGAGAAAACAATCTTTAAACCTAAATGAAATAGTTCGATCTTCTTCCGCTCTTCTCTACCTGCAGCGGCTTTAATTAAGTTGCGTGAAGAGGTGTTCGTCCTTCCCTCAGACTGGATTTGAAAAGAGCCTTTGGAGCCGTGGCGGCGTAGGACTATCTTCCTCCCACTAATGAGCTGAGCTTTCAATGCACCCACTAATTAGTTCATCTATAACTCTAAGCAGTCAATTACTCTCCATCAGCACAGAATGTCCATGGAGGCGATCAGACTGATAAATGCCTCAGCAGTGTGCTCAAGAGCTCACTGCCTCTTACTCACTCTTCTCTTGAGAAGTTTGTCTGATGTCCCATGATTGAAATGTGCTGTTCAGTCAAAGCAGATCTTTGCTTCCCCTTTGCTGTTCCGAAGTTTTTCTGCCTCATAATCTCTGAGAAATGGGAAAATGTGAAAGCTAACTGGCGCCGTAGTATTAACATTTGGCTGCTTAACCAGGCAAACAGACTTACCACCGTCTCCTCCTCTTTTGAATTTGGTTAATACCCAACAGAACTTGTTCTCCAGACTGGAGGCTTCAACATTTACTAGATTCTGAAGACTCATTTTAAATTGCGCACATGAATATTTAGGGTGTATTCAGGCCGGACACATTGGTTTTCTTAAAGTGAACCAGTTCTTTTCCCCCAGTAGTTTGGAAGAAATGTTGCTGGTCTAAGAATAAGAATCGCTCTCTAACCTAATAATTGAGGTGGTCTCTGCTTATGTCCAATCATATTATAGCAGCAATATGATTGAAGAAACTGAGAGATCAGTCATGACGAACTCTCTTGATTTTCCAGTACTCAATGTGTTATGGCACACAGGTGTAAACATCCTCTCACTCATGGTAAAGAAAGAAATAAACATAAGGAGATAAAATAACTAAAAAGAAAAGAGAGTAAAACAGCCAGACAACAAAACACACTGACAAAAACCACACTTAAACCCCAATCCGCCCAGACAGGCAAAGGAAAATGGTATCCCACAATTCCATGCTCTGACTGCAGGTCAGTAACCATCGCTAGAAAACTGAATTCCAAATTGCTCTGATTTTTCTAAATCTGAATTTGCTCTGTGCTTAGAGTGGAAAAACTGGACCAAAAATGCAACTGTAGCTGGTTATTATAGGATGTATACAGAGCGCTGGAGCTATGATGAGACACAGCAACTCATTGAAATGTGGTGGGATGAATGTAGGATGATTTAAAGAACTTTTAACATGATAGATGTTGTTTCTCACACTGTTTTCCTGACAATCTATCTGTCATAAACACTGATCAGCGTACCCTCTTAGCCAATGCCTCCTCAGTAACTGTCTTGCAGCACTCCTCCACTGTACCAAAATAGCAGTAAAAAGTTTTGTTGATGCAGTTATTTAAAAAATAAAAACCTTTTAATAAGTGAACTATCACGACAAAGATTATGTATTATATTATCAGCTTAGGACTCCCATTATTCTTTCTCTCAGTGCTTTGCCTCAGCCTTGTAATTCCTGGCAAATGACTGAAGAGATCTTTAGTCAAGTGGTTTTGTTTACAACCTTTGATTTGCGTGGGGGGAACTGAGACAGTGGAGCGCAGAGCAAGGAGCGGGTACTGGGAAGCATGGGGCAGTGAGCGAAGTACTGAAATTGGCACAGACTAGGAACTGAAACCAAAAAACCTTGTTTGCTCCGGAACTGCATGCGGCCGTGGCATCAGGAATGCATTTTTTGACAGGCGGCGAGCAGAGAATTCACCGCGCGGTGAAAAAGGGGCGATTCGCGTTCGGTGTGTACGCACCATGAGACCATCTTCTGGCAAGCTATCAGATATATAAAAAACAGATAAATGTTGATGAACATGACCCCACCTTCACAACTCTCATTTGACAGTGTCAACTATGGCAATGTGGACAGTGATTACACTTAGTTTTCCAAAAGTTTGTCAAATACACTGCTCACAAAAATTAAAGGAGCACTTTAAAGGAACACATTAGATACATCAGATCTCAATATGAAGTTAGATATCTGTAGGGTTAAGGAATCTCCTCATACTGCCAGTAGAGATAATTACACAAGCCAAAATCAGCAGGAGTGGAAAACCAGCCAAAAAAAGATCAAGAGGGAGAAACTTGAAATGACCTCCACATGTAACACCAGTCCTGTTTGGAGGGGTTTCTAATTGTTACCGCTGAAGTACACCTGTTGTTAATTCCATCAACACCAATACAGCTGAAATTGATTAACGAGGCCCTCAGCTGCTTAACCAACAAGAAAATGATCAGACAGGTTTCATTCAATTCATGCCAGGCCCAATAAAAAAAGTGTTCCTTTAATTTTTGTGAGCAGTATATATGTAATTATTAAACAACCCAGTCTTGTTACAGTTGTAAGTTGTTGCCACCATTATAGATGCAGTAGTTAGTGAGATTATACACTAGAACTGTGGTCTCCAACCTTTTCCAGACCAAGGACCAGTTTAATGTTTGATGATAATCTCACAGATTGGTCTGTTGTGAAGTTAGTGTCCAATTTTTTTCATCTTCCACGACTGCTACAAGAAGCAGCTCCTGGTTTGTTGTTAGGAAGTCTTGGCTGCAATTAGGTTGTGGTCTAAACTCACTCTTATTAAAGAGGATGTAGGATTTTGGTTTAGAAGTAAAACTTCTAATTACTTCATCTGTCTGCTTGTGGTCTGTCAGCCTTGAAGCCACATCCAGAGTGTGTTTGACTGAGTGTGCATGTGTGTGTGTGCCACTTAATGCTTGTAGCTGGCAGTGTTTATCAAATCGTCATTAAAATCATGAAAAGTACACAAACATGCAATAATTACAGCAGTTGTGTATTTATCATATGGGTCCATTGACATTATGACACTTTTTGTTCCTGGATGAAGTCAAGATAATGTTACAAATAATAATTATATAATTATATTATCACTGGTAATGAAAAGTTGAAGTAAACTCGCACACATGATCATTCTTAACTACCACTGTTTTACCAGTTTTTATCTTAAAGGATGTTTTTACATTGTGTTTATTGTATTTTAGACGTTTGACTTTTAGGGATTTTAGATAATGTATTGGATATTTTATTTGTGTATTAAATCTCCTTTATGATTTTCACCTAGTCTGACATTGAGTTACTATGCAAATAACTTCTCCCTAGAGGTGCGTAACCCCGGCACAGCACATTCAATACCCCCTAAGTTTTATGTTATGTTTTATGCTCTTATGTGTATTGTTTTCTGCTATACTTGTATCTATCTATCTATCTATCTATCTATCTATCTATCTATCTATCTATCTATCTATCTATCTATCTATCTATCTATCTATCTAGTTTCACAGTTCTTTGATATTTAGCACCAAATCTCCTCCAACTGTGAGGATATGCAACATTAAACAGTTGAAAAATAAAAGCAGGACACATCAAATGCTTGTCCAACGTGACACCATATGCTAAATGCTTATTCAGAAACACAGGTCACATGTCATGGATGAAAAAGCGTAAGTATTGCAAACATTTTTTTCTTTTTTGGACAAATGTACCTGTTCATCGTTTGCTGCATTTCTCCTCGAGTCATTTCACCCACATTAAGTCAAACAAAATAAAAGTTTTAACAAAAAAAAAACAAAAAACCCCAATCACATCTGACTCTCAAGTGTTGTGCACCAGAGGAACTAGAGATTTCAGTTTGGCTCCTCAAGAAGAAGTTACTGGAACAACAAATGTAAATAAATTACTTTCTAACACCTGTTTATCCTAAAAGTAACTTTCGTGCACGCTTCCCTGAATGTATGCAAATGTACAGCAAGTAGATTACCACCTTATTTGACTGCAGTTGTCCGTCTGCTGCTCATGTACTCGTTTCCCCAACGGCTTCTGTATTTACCGCCGTGGTAGTCCAGATATCAACAAACACAATGGCCCCCATCTGTCCATCTTCTACTCCTGCGTTGTCCTCTTCAGGCGACTGGAGCCAAGCTCCACTACTTTAGGGGGAAGACACAATAACACAGAGATATTTTTAAACATGACCACACCTACTCTGATAATAGTACACAGAAGAGTGTTGTGTCAATACAGGAAGCAGAAGTGTTCATGCTGTCCTCCCGTTTGCTGACAACGTTTTGACAGTTATGGAAGGTAAATCCAGGTGTGATGGAAAATGACAATCAAAGTCCGTATTCAAACCTTATTCAAACAAAGGCAAATGTCTGGACGAGAGCTGATCAAGATATCACTTTTAATTCTCTTTTAACTCAACTCCACTGAAGGATGAAGGCTCTGTTGTATTCACACAGGTTGTGCAGCTGAAGCCTCCAATCTTATTTTAATCTTTAGTATAATCCCTGTGTTATGATCCCTTTATTGAAGATTTTATGTCTCATCAGAACATTTACTCCTCATGGCGTCTCCCTACAATTTATCGATTCCAAGTAAAGCAGATCTGCAGAAAAACCATACGTGTCTTCAGATTTTCGAGTGAGTCAATCAGTACTCGCTCTTAGATGATTCAGCAGTATCGCTAGACAGTTAGCCTATATTTCAGCAGCAACATTGCGCTTATTGACTTTAAAAATAACATTCATTTTATAACTTATAAAATTTATGCTAAAACAACAACTCTATACTTACATTTAAATGTAAACTTCTGTGCTTCAGAGCACACCCACAAGAAAAAAATGTTTTTCACCTCCACATCGTGGATCATCCTACCGGCAGCAGGATAGCCAGCTCGAAGTCGCTACGGCTCCTCCTTTCAGACAAACTTCAGCTTCAATTGCCCCTATAATAAGAGGAACGGGGAGGATGTATTTGATGAAAAATGTGGAATTTTAGATCATTATCAGATATTTTTAAACAGATGGATGGTGGATGAACCACCAATTAGGTATAAGTATTAATGTAATGTCTTAGTCTTATCAAAAAAAAAAAAAAAATCCATAATAAGCGCAAACGTCTTTATTTTGTTTTAAGTAGAAAACAGTTTATTTTGCTAGTTTGAGTTTCACTTTGCGTGACAACAAGAGCCTGGGGTAAACCACTGCAGAGATGCCAAATCTTTCATTATGGACCTTATTTTGTTTGTTTTAAAGGGATTTATTTTGTTTAGGTTAGATCTTTAAATTATGTGGTAGATCTGGAGTCATTGCTTTTTTTTAATTTATGGTTGTAGATCAGGGCTGCTCATTCCTGGTCCTCAAGATCTACCACCCTGCCTGTTTTCCAGCTCTCCCTGTACTGCTTGCTGCTGATTACCTGGACCAGGTGTGTCCTTTCAATCAGATTGTGGAGACATCTGACTGAGCCAATCAGCAGGTGGTAGGGCTTGGAGATCTGGAAAATAGTCAGGGTGGTAGATCTCGAGGACCAGGAATGAGCAGCCCTGCTGTAGATGAATTGGTTTAAATGTTTGTTTAGTTGTTCATCTGCTGCCCTTTGTATGGAGTTTTTCATACCTATGAAGTGCAGTGTGTTTTTTTTCTCTGTTCAGTCCCTTTTGCTTCATATTTGTTTGGTTTTTTATTTATTTATTTTTTGGGACAACATTTTTTTTGTTTTTTGGTGGATAATCCCTGTTAATTATTTTTTTTAAAAAGCCAGAAAGAAATTAAACAGCTTGAAAAACAAAATTATCTTTTTGCTACTGACTGATTGTTGACTTTCACTGTTGTAAAGATCTATTTTCTTTTCCTCTCAGTTAATAATAAAAGAAGGAAACACATTTCATTAACCTTCCCTGTTTTGTACCCTCAGCTTGGATGTCGGTGCTTGCGGTGGTGAGTGAAAATAGCAGAAGAGGCGGTGATGTGGGGTGCAAACAGACAGGTACACTGACATCTTGTCATAACACAGATGACATGATGAAGTCTGTTGCAGATGCTTTGATGTGTTCACAGTTGGTCACAGCTAAACTAATATGCTGAAATCTTAATTTCAGTTAATATAGATAAATGTCAACACCATTGACTAAGCATTATTATATATAACTAGTTCTAAATGACAAATATTTCATACATTTTTGATATTTGAAACATCTGGAATATTCTCATTCACTTTGTTAATCTTTCAATGTTTTTAGATTTGAAAAAAAAGCCAAACTCAACAGAGTAGGAGTCAAACCAACACATTCTCACTCCCAACTCGTAATTTATGGATGTTTTTGGTGTCCCCAACTTGTTTTCTACATGCGGCCTGGTACCATTTAATCAGAGGTCCCCAACCTGTGGACCGCGGACCGGTACCAGCCTGAAGGCCGCTTGGTGCCGGACACCAGGCGGGGAAAAAAATGCATATGCTAACTTTGATACTTTCTGAATTAAGTTTTACGTTTTTTTGGAAAATTTAAAATTCTGTTCACCACATTCGCCTGTCTTGATCCAACAAGTGACATAAAACAGCTTCTCGCTCAGATCACTTGCTAGGTTAAAAACCCTGAGCTAAAAGCTAAGAAAAGCCAAACAAAATGATATAGTCAAAATATGAATTTATGGAGACAGTTGTTTTCATGAACCAAGCTGCTCTGCATCGTAAATATGCAACGACTGACTCGATCGTTTCACATATGCTCACAATAATAAAGTTACACACAGGATGGATACATGTTTTTATTATATTAAGAAAATATCAGTCTTATGACACTTTTGTCATTTTATTTTGCTTTATTTATTTATATATCACATCTTAATTGTCAGAAAACTAAAGCTTGTTAACATCTACTTTGATGTTAAAGAGAATCTTTATCTTTTTGGAAAATCTTTATCCAAAAGTCAATGTGTAGCCCTTATGCTATCCTTAGCATGCGCTAAAGTGCTCTTTTTTTTTTTTTTTGGTTTTTTCCAAGGATTTATTTTAATCTTTACTGGTGTCTGTGACAGACATAACATTTTTGTCCACCTTTGTGATGGGAGGGATCACACATCGGATGGGGTCATCTGGACCCCATGAGAGAGCATGAGGGTAAAACAGCTACAAACCTTTCACAGAGAATGACAATTCAATGGAAAAGGGACATTAAGGAATTTTATCTGCAGAAAAGCTGAATTAGGCAGGGATATGTTAAAAAACTTTAGCATATAAAATGTTCTTCTGTGTTATTAAAAAAATACTCTTCTAAAAATCCTTTTCCTTCATTCATTATTAATACCCTCTTTGTTGTGTGCAGAGTCTTCAGGGTTGCAGGAGCCAATCCCAGCCACCTCAGGGAGAAGACGGGCTACACCCTGGAGAGTTCAACACTCAACGGCAAAGGATTAAATAAATATATATATATATATATATATATATATATATTTTTTTTTTTTTTATATATTTAAAAACAAAAAACTGTTTTAACTCATAAAGGGGGGTAATTCAGTTAACCACGTAACATAATGTGTCCTTTACAACAACATATTGAACCCTGTATGCAGCAGCATTCTGCAGACTGGACAGGTGTTGCATTCCAGGCCATAAACATTTTGGTTAAACAAATTAAAGCCTGTATTTAACCATGTGGAAACTGTTGGTGTAATACTGTGAATAGGGGAGTAACTCATTCATTCAATTTATACCATAATTTGTTGTGTATGATAAGATTTATAGTCATTATTGGTTCATTTTGAACAATACGAATCGCTGATCCTGGACATTTTTAACCAAAACTTAAACCAGAAAAATACCTGGGGACTATTTCCTTTTGAAACTATGTTATATGATGGTTAGACACATAAATAAAGGAAGATAAAGGATCCCTGAAAATTGTTGGTAATTAAACTGTGACTACAAATATTGCTATGTAAACAGGTACATGATGCAAGACTGATGATTAATATTTGTGACACATACATGTCATGGCTGAAATCTAATGATAAATACTTATAGTTAATAGACAAAGGGGTAAATATGGCATTGAAAGAGCCATTTAAATGAATCATTCTGAGACAACCAAAAGGAACAAATGTTGGGAAATAAAACCAGCCTTTAGGAAAACACAGATTCCTGTTTAAAATCCCTGAAATCAGAAGTTTAATCTGCTTTCCCCTGACATATTCTTCTGATTTAGCATGAAAACGTTTTCCAGCAACATCCTTGTCAACAAAAAACAAGCGGCAGAATGAGAAAAAACATTTTTCATGCATTGAGGTATTAAAAGTTTGAGAGTTTACAGTAGGTTGGTAGTGTGTGACACTGAGCTATGAACACTTTAAGCGTAGCATCTGCAACAGCGGAGTCATTTGATGATGTTTTTTTTAGTCCTTTAATGCAACCCACAGGCTGTTTCTCCACAGTCGTGCTTTCATTGAGTTCAATGATCCACAGAAATCATATGTGTGTTTGAGATCAGTGTTACAGTACGATCACGGTGGTTTCTGAGCGTGTTCATACAAACACACACTCCACGGTTTGTAATAGGCTGTTGGGGTGGTGTGCTCAGTCTGAGGCAGGATGGATGAAAAATCCTCTTTACACAACACATTCCCATTCCAGAATAGAGAACCATCAAGCCCTCGCACTAAGCATCTGTACATAAACCTCAATTATGCTAATGCTAATCCCTGGGACATTGAGGTGAGTGGGAAAGGATGCTAACAGCTGAAGACTTTGATGTGTGCTGCCATTTGGCAAGGCCTTCTGAAAGGCTAGCATTGGACCTCAAACTCAACCAGAGATTAAGAAGGAGGAACCAGCTCTGTCTTGTCTGTTTCTCTACTGATTACAAGGGCTTAGAGAGCTGCTTTTATTTGCCTCTTTGGTATGGACCCAATCATGGGTGTCAGTTCTCGTTGCTGCGGCTTGGCAGTCCTCCTGCAGTCATTTTCTTCCTACAAACCCCTCCACTGAGCCAGATTTCTGCTTTGCTTTGTTTTTTTGCTTCTACTAACCCATGGCGTTATGTTTTTACGTTTCAATGTGATGTGTTGTACCTTAAAACAAAGAAACACTACATCATGTATGTTTTTGATGATTAATATTTGTTGAAATAGAAGCATTAATCCTGAGTTAATTGTGGTTGCATTGCAGTCTGAACAATGAAAGTCGTTTTCGTGAATTTGGCAGAGAAATGATGGGAGCAGCACAAAATCAGTGGTCTTTTTTGGTTGTACGCACAGGCAGACTGATCAAAAGTTTGCTTTTAGAAAGTGAGCATGCAGCTTTAATCTTTTCTCTGAAACACTGGAACAGACGTGTTCTGATAAACCTCATCAGTGGTGCTTTAGTTCCACTAATAGAAAGCATTTCTTAACTAGTTTTCCTGCAATCCGGTTCTCTGAGGACAAAATATTTGCCACAATTGGCGGATTATAGCTTATTTTTGGTTAAAAGGACAACACGTGAAGGTGGGAAAAACATTGGGTTTATGCAACAAAACAAGATTATGAACAATTAAGAGGGATTTGAGGAAATAATCAGGGGAAGGGCTTTGGTGGCACAACCTGTTAGAAAACCAGAAAGAATCAAAGACCAGGAAACTTGTTGGTTCATTCTTTTATATTAAGTCTTTCATAATATTGTCATGTTCTGCTTATGTGAATGTTGTTTATTTTATTCTCATTTTGTCTTTTGGGTTTCTGTTCAGGCTTGCTACCCATTAAGGCCATGTCACACTGCTGGTACGTACAGTTCGCACATTTTCCATGTATGTAATTTTGGTCTTTTGTGACAATTGTGTGATCTATGTAATTCAGAAGTGTTTCTTGTGCACAGATGTCTGTCAAGGGTCTTGGCCAATGCGTCTTTACGGGAATTCTGTAAATCTTGCACAGATTAAAAATGTGTTTTTGGTGTTTTTTAAAAATTTTTCTGATGATGAAAGATTTATATAAAAACCATGGCTTAAAATTTCATTTAGTATTTCTGTATTCAAGTCCTCGTGAAAAATGACATTTATTTGTAGCTCCCAGTTATGGGATATGGAGTGGGGGGTTGCTCACAGCACAACTCAAAAGGGAATTTCTAATAAACTTCTTTCACTCTGCAGATATGTCCTAGAAAATGATACAGGTTTTTTGATTTTGGCTAAAAACGGCATCATAGTTATTAAAAGACCACTGAGAATGCTTTGAAAATAGCTAAAGGATAGTTGAAGTTGGCCTTTAAGCACTTTTGAAACTAGTAATTGCATTTCATGTGCACATACACAAGCTATATTCATTTCATATGAGTAAAGTAATATCAAGAGAGTGCAACTGTACACGAGTGTGTCTGTGAATGCATGCAAAGCTGCAGCGATGTGTTGTGAACGCGTGTTTCCTAATGGATCAGAGAGCTGAGGAGGATGTGTTGAGAGAGACATTTCTGACAGATCCATTAAAAGATGTGAGCTCATCTCTGTTCAGCAGCAGAGCGTGAACTGACTGACGATCCGTCTGATTCCCCGACTAACTGACTGATTGGCTTATTCTCAGCTTCCTGATGTGGCGACAAACAATTATCCTCGATGACAGTATCGCATTTGTCTAATTAATTAGATGTGTTTTCTGCAACAGCAGGTAGTTAGCACTGACAAGCCCGACACTTTCAGGCTCTGCGTGCTGCAGAGATAAAGACCTCTGTAATTGTTCTTCGCAGAGAATAAATACTCCTGTTTGTAGTTCTTTCTTTAAAGCGGATTTTTAAAGCCAGATCTGCTTCAAGGGACATGTTTCATCCTGGGTGAAAAGATACTCCATCAGGCGGCGGTTACTGGACCAATGAAGCGGTGAATCTGTACCATTAGACAGGCAGACATGGCTAGCTGGAGGTTCAGTCCATGTCAGTGGCCTTTTCCTGACACTTATCTGTCCATACAACGGCTTCTCAACTCAAATGAGTTCCCAGACTCCCTTGCTTCTCCACTCTCTATGCTATCTGTATACATTGGTTCCACTACAGTGATCATTTGGTGTCTGTTCTGAGAACCAGTAGTATTTTCATCGGTTAACTGGACTTCAGACGCGGCCTTCTACAAACCCAAGGTTCAAAATTTGGTGCAGTTTAGCATTTAAAGAGTAAAGATTTGTGTAGCCAGGATTTTTAAATCTAGGAACCAAGTGGTAATCCCACAGAGATGACATCTCAGCCTTACAGCCTTATGAAGAATTGATCGTTTTTACAGGTTGCAAGGACAATAAGCACCACAGCTTTTAGCTGATTGGACAATCTCAGACAGATCAGGGACCCAATCTCTGGTCTCTGAGGATGACTGATGCTTGTCAGCACTGCCCTTCACCAACAAGTCAGTTCTTGCTTTCATAGGAAACAGTCACTGAACCCTGACCATGTGGAGGATTAAAATGTTCATTGACCGTCTGCCTACAGCAGAGGGACCATAGAGTCGAAGTATAGAGACAACTGGAATATTCTGTTCATTTCTGCACCAGTGAAGAAAAATCATTTATTAGAGGCTGTGCTCTAGTTTGAAGGCCTGTCATTGTCATTGGAGAAAATCAAAGCGCAGTGTTGTGTCCAAATGAGGTGTGATGTCAGTAACAATTCCATACCTTCATGGTATTGAGTAAACTCTCTTGTTCCAAGAAGACATTTGTAGCTCCAACAGGGATTGATTAATCAGAGTTTAGAAATAAAGATAATAGAATGGCCTTTACAAAACAAACATGCAGGATCAGCTCAGTATCAGTGTTCATGGCTCAGTGAGAAACACAACTACTAGAGATGCAAGGATTCATTTAAACAATTCGATTCATATCATAATTTGTGGTGGCTGATCCGATTCATAGTCAACTTTGGTCAATTTTTAAGAATCTGATTCACTGACCTAAAATCGATCCAGGACATCTTCAGCTAAAATCCCTATGAACCGAGGAACGACTTGGGGTCCCAGGCCAGATGAGCTGATAGAAGTGGCCGGGGAGGGGGAAGTCTGGGCAACTTTGCTTAGACTGCTGCCCCTGCGGCCCGGTCCTGGATGAGCTGAAGAAGATGGATGGATGGATGGTGTAGAACATTCTGCACGCTGTCACATCTCTTTGCAAAAAAAAATGTGTCTCCACACATTGGACTGTTATGATGGTTAAACATTGTTGCCTCCCATCACATGTGTGTTGTCCACTGAGATGCAGTTCATTATTTTTTGCATTTCAATAAGGAAAAAAGTGGGATTGTAAAATTTAATTGTGAAAGTTGGAACTTTGAGGCATTAACAGTCAGATGTTTATGGAAGTTGGGCTCTGGGCCGGAGACATCTTGCATGCTAGTGATAACCTTGGACCAGGTAAAGAGACCCCCTGACCCGAGATGCTGATAGTGGTTTAGATGGATCGTACTGGATCGAAGAGCCAGGAGAAGAACGGGGCGGAGGTCGACCGGCGCAATGTCTGGAATGCAGATAAACAAACTTAATTGAATTTAAAGGCTGTGATTTAATTGTAATTGGCTGAGAAGAAAGTTAGCGCTCAGAGGAGACCAACTGATGATGTAAGGAGTGATGAGTAGACACTCAGCATGCCTGAGGTGAGGTAGATCTTCCTTATTGTGATTGCAGCAGAGCTTCACTAAAGTAAAATAAATCTACCTCAGTCCAAACAGTATTTTCCAATTTTATTATAATCAATTTATTTGATTTTGAAACTGTTTTCTAATGATATAGAGCAACTTGACTAACAACTTGCCTCAGACAGATGGATCTGGTTTGATTGAAAGAATATAAATCGATTCATTGATGAAGTTACGGCCCTAACAACTACTATGCCTGACTTACAACAAATTCTGGTTACGGGAGCAGTACACATTATTTATTGATTTATTATTTCAAACTTTATCCATACAGTCCACCAAACAAAATCAATCTTAATGTTGAAATCTAACTGAAAATATAATCCCTGCTACTCAATCCAAATGGCACCTTTTAAATGAGAACAAGCTAGTTTTTCCAATGACATTTAATGCTGAGAAGCATGGGTACAGCAAAGAAAATGACAAAGTATGCGCTACACAATTTCTGTGTGTGTGTTTGTGTGCATCAAAGGCTCCCAGTGCTGCAGTCCCAACAGCAACAAGCTGTCATTTGAGTGGGCAGGAAAGAGCCCTTGTGGCTTGGTTCCATCAAACTGTAATCCCAGCACATTATTACCGTGGTGGGGTCACCTCTCCACTGCTGCCCCAGGGCAAGAACAGGTGAAAAACACACACACACACATGCTGCGCACACACTCACTGGTTTTTTTTTTTTTTTTGGCAACCACTGCTTTGATAGTGTTTTCTTTGACAGTCCTTATATTACCTGGCCAGCCCCCATAATGAATCCATCTGAAACGGGAAGGCTGAGGCAGCTGTCATGAATAATTTATCCTCCAAACCCAACAAGTGCAAAACACACACACACACACACACGCACACACAACTTACTTCAGACTCCACATACCTTACTCCTGTCATCCTTTCTGCCTTTAGCGGGACTTCTGCATTGCCAACTTGATGGACTCTCTTATGCAGCTTTGAAGATTACAATGCTGTGGAGGATTATGTGGATGCTGGGTATACAGGTTTTTGTCTGCCTGTGCCAGAGCTCCATGTGCTTCTGCCTAACAGGTTTCTCTTCGTGTGGTTTCTAGGGAAACCGTCATTAGGGCATTGGACTGTGTGTGTGGGTGGAGAAAAGTCTTGTTCACTCTTACAGAGCTTTTCTAATGTTCTACAGATTAAAGCTTTACTCCAGTATTACTGAAATACTCCCTCAATAAAGGGAGGAGGGTTTGCAAGTTTAAGGAAAATCTTTTTTCAAACTGTTTTTGATGAGTCAGTTCAGTTTTTAGTTATACTCTAAGTTTACAGTGAGAAGTATTTATGTTAAGAAATGAAGATTATGCAAAAAAAAGACCACTTTTTCACTAAAAAAAAACATATTTTCCAATTAAATTGTTGCAACAGCAGTTTATTTCTCCCTGATTTCCTTCCCAATGACTCCGTTTAGGCAAGGACATGAAAAAACATCTTACGTCATTGTAAAACTGCATTATTATTCATCGTTGGGAAGCAATTTATTTAACATTAACTGATGGTTAACTTATTTAGACAGACTGAAACACTGGAGAAAAAAGAAACATCACTTCGCCGCTCATTTGCACAGCCATTTAGTCTGTAAACATTAGGGAACTGCTGTAAATGATTCATGGAGGGTGGGGGGCATGCTGAGACAGCAGGGTGCATTTCATCATGCCATTAACAGTCCAGCATGCAGAAATGACTTTTTCTGCTCCTACGAGCGTGGAACTGTTTCAGATCAATGCTCGTGGCAGTTCTTAAATCAATGAGTGGTGTTGTAACCGTGGGATGCATGTGTGAAGCAGACCCCCGGGAAACCAAGGGCAAGCCACAGACAATTTCGTCAAAAAAATCCAGAAAGAAAAATGACGAAGATTGGGAAATGGTAGGAAAACACCAAGAGAAAAAAATGGAAAATAATTGCGGAGGGAGGGAGGGAAAAACATTGAAGTATGGCTTCATTCAAGCATATTTGAGTATTCACGTAAATATTGTGTTTTTCTGAGTGATATTTATATATTTTTTTTACTTTTTTTATCCCACTAACAACCGGTTTGCCTTTAGCAGTTGTTGAGAGCGTTGTAGGTGTGTGTATCACTATCTGCTACTGACAACAACGTAGAAAAAGACGTGGCGTCCAAAACATTCCTCAAGGAGAATCTGATTGTTCTCCTCCCGATCTTTGATAGCTTTATTATTTGCATCGTAACATTACTGCTTTTGGTTTTATTTTGTCCTTCCTTGGGTTAACGCGGGACAGCAAGTCTTCAAACTGGGGAAGAACTGCTCCAAAGATTACCATAAAAAGATAAAAGCTCTGTATGATCTCATGAACCCACATATGGAGACGTGATTACTGATGCTATATGTATAGCCCTTCAAAATAAACCTAACCGGTGTCTTCTGTCCATTGTAAATAAGATATACAGTCAATGATTCCATGTAACAAAGAGGCTAAAATCTTGACAGTAGCTTCTACCAACACAGATCGGAGAATAAAGTCTTCCTTCACCCTTTTAGAAAACAAGACACTGATTTCTATTTATGCAATTGTTACTATTATGATAAACTTAAATGAGCTGTTGTTAATTTTGCATGAATAAAACACAAACATTAAAAGAAAATAGCCTTTTTTAACTCTTGTCAGAAGTCAGAATAAACGACACCCTGTCACATATGATCATCTCAATGCTGCAAAAGTAGAAGTAACAAGTTTAATATCAGCAGTGATTAAATAAAAATAGTTAATTTTACTGTTGTTGGTGCATCACTGCCAGAAATGTAAATCTAACAAACCAAAATGATAATTAAGTGACCCCTGCCATATTTTTGGAGAACACCTAAATTCCTTTGTTTTTTTTCAAAAACAGATTTGCCTAATATCCGGTGCGCCTTAAAGCTGGTTTTGCTTTTTGGCGCCCATTGGTTATTTGTAGGAAAGGACGCACAAAAATGTTTCAGAACCAAAAGACTCTTCTACCTGCCACTACCTGTGTGTCTGGCGCTGGTCCTGTGTGAACACCACCAGCTGGCGTAGACTGCGTTCTTGAACACACCACACACGACTGGTGTGAATGCACCTTCAGACTTTTCTCCCAAATGTGTGACAAATACTCCACAGCAACATATACTTGATTTTGTTCTGTATTAGGCCTTTTTGTTTTGGCTCCTGCGATTTATACTCAGGAAAATAGAAAAACTAAAATGGGTGAAAGTCCCGTCTAAATGCCCTGACCTCTTCCAGGACTGTTTGCTGTGGCACAGTTCAAATATGGCTGTGCTTAATAATTGCCTATTTAATGAGGCAAGTGAATCTCTGCTGCACGACTAACCTCCATCTTTCTCCATGTGCGTGCTTTCAGAAGGGGGTGGGGGGGGGGAGTGATGGTCACGAGGTGGAGCATGAAAAAGGTTAGAGAGAAAAATCACATCAGAGGAAGAGACGTCGAGTGTGTCTGTCTCCTTAGGCCAAATGTATTTACCTAGGTAATGATGGTCATCTGGACTGTGTGTGTGCAGGTACTTATATACCCTGGTGGGGTGGGGTGTTGGTAGCTTGGCTTCTGTCTGCTTGACTGTCTTGCTCAGGGCTAGCTTAACAATAAATTTGATAGCAAAAACACAAAGTCTAATTTTTTCTCTTTCTCTCTTGGTTCCCAGCATTTTCTTTCCTTCCCATACTTCCTCTCCCACCTGGAGGCTTGCAGACATGGTTCATCTAACTAAAGGCCAGGATTAGAGATTGATGTTTGCGCATTTAAGTCAAATCATTTGTTGTTTCTTCTTTGCTCATTCGTGACGCTCCCATTAACCCCTCAGTTCAGAGTTCATACCGACAAATACTCTTTTTTTTAATAATTTAAAAATGGCTCTAAACTTTATAAGACTGAAAAAAAAGAAATATGAATATATATATTTATTTGATTAAATTAAACCATTTTCCACCTTGAGGCTGTAAATCTAAAAATGTTAAAAATCCATTACTAATGGAATGACAGTGGTGCAGAGAACGATACTGAGAGGAAGTGGGGGCGATGGGATATCACACTGATGGTTGTGGGTTAATGGTTGCACAGACAATGCATTTGTTTGTATGCGAGTGTGTGTGTGCGGGTGTGTGTGTGATGAAAATGGGTTGGAACAAATGGAGCAGAGCCAGAAAGCTTCCACTGAAACATCATTACAGCTTCAGAAAAATTCCGCCTTTGGCCTGACAAGCACCGTGGGGGTGAAGATCATCTTTAACGCCACACGACTCGAGCAGGCATTTAAACCCTTGAATTTGGGCACAGCAGTGGGGCACAAATCAGATACGCTTTGTGAGCTTCTACCTATAGGATCGGCTCACTAAGTAGATTCTGCAAAGTGTTCCCAGAGGTCTTTTAGTTATGACTCTGCCATATTTTTGCCCCAACTTGTCCTGTCCAACAGCTGAGCAGACAGATAAAAGCTGAAGGCCTCTTATGTTGGACCTATTTTACTGTTAAAATAGTGGGTATGAATCTTCTGACACACAAGGAGTGTATTTGAATAAACTCCTTTTGTAATTTAGGCCAGACTTTATTTATATGGGTTTTATTTGTATTCTTTTTTGCTGGACCGGATGGAAAAAAGTGGTGGTGAAAAGTTACGTTCTTCTGAGGTGGATGATGGAATGAAAAAAAAAGAGGGGGAGTGCCCGGCCATCCCCACATCAAGACCTCCGCCAAAACAGTAGCAGCAGCCAGCCCCCCTGACACCCGTACAGCATGGCTGATGGAGGAGATCGTCCCGCCTAGTAATCCTGTCGAGCACCCAGACCAGAGCCCGCAGGAGGCCCCCAATGCCAGAGAGCACAGAAGGTGCAAACTCCAGCCCAACCAGAATCCCCCCAAACACCGCGCCAAGGGGCCCCACTCCCCGAGAGCCCCCCAACCCATATGAGCAACCCACCAACACCAAGGAGATCTGAGCAACTCCCTACCCTAACCCCAGGTAAGAGTGCAGGTCCCCAATGGAAGCCCGCCCCCACGCTCCAGGAAACCACCTGCTCACCCTGCAGGAGGTTCAGGAGAGAGCAGGACAAAGGACGCACACCCGCGCCCAGGAAAAGGACGTTCAAGAGAAGTGGGGGTTCCCTGAAGAGTGATGTAAACATGACCCAACCAGGCACACCCACTATGTTGTTATTAAGCAAAATCAAAGTGGATGGAACTGTTGGTGCTGTGTTCCCATCATCCATCTGTCTATGTGCTTTCCCTCTAGCTTACACCCCCTAAGACCCCCGGCCCAACAGAGCCAGAGCAAAAAAAAAGGAGGAACAAACGAGGAGAACAAGTGGATGCATTTTTTTTTGTCTGCTCCTAATTTATAACGATTTGAATAAAAAATACTCAGAAAGGACATTTTTAAGCTTATTGTTTTATATATGTCCTCCGTCGTGAGACATAAGCAAGAAGAAAAACCCCCAAAAACATTCATATTTTTTAATCAAAATGGCTCAAAGAATGATCGTATTTATGGGTTGAACAGATGCTTCCACCACAGTGAACGGCTCGTCATTCTTTTCTGAATAAAGAATTCAAGCTGCAACAGGTCGGAGTCAACATAGATCTGCAGCAGCATCTTGCAGTGCACGTTATTAAATAAAGCCTCAATAGTTCGTTTCAAGCATCATGTGTGCAGATTGATGAAGATTCAAATATTGTTGTTTCTGGTTTGTTGGTAAACTATCCTGGTTGGAGGTGTATACATATCCATTCACTTTTTTCAAGAACAGGACAAAGATTGGGCCTGAATTGCATTTAGACATGGAGATTTGTCCACTGTTAGACATGGCTCTGTTTGTGAATTTGCATTGATGTGTAGGTCTGGTATTCTTTTATAGTGGCTCTACATTGGTTTTGGTTTCCTCCACCACATGTGGCTTCACAATGAAAACACGATTCTCCTCGTCATAAAGAGGCAGGCAGGAAAATAATGTAAAATGAGTTGAGGCTGAATGACTCATTGGGGGCCAGCGCGCCTCACTCCTCTTTTTCTCTCAATTTTGGAATCGTGAAGCCTCCGAGACGGCAATCAGCTGGAGATATGTCTTGAGGATAAAAGCCCGGCAAGAGAAGCAGAAGAAGAGCGAGGGAGAGGACGGCCTCTTCAGGCACTTCCATCAGCTTGTCGTTAGGAGGGTAATGAACCCAGCACCGCCGCTGCCAAGCAACCAATAAATCGGTAACACACACCGCATGCACACACAAGACAAATACACACAATGAAAGTCTTTCAAGTACCTGAAATCTGTCTGTGTTACTCAGCCGCCATCAGACAGCCTTTATAATTACGCCGTGTTTATGCACAAAGGATGGAATCCAAGCAGTCCAACACAAAAGTCCATTGTTCTGCTGGGGCTTTCCAGCTTACTTACATTTTACTGCATGTTTATGATTATCAGGTGTACTGATTTGGAAGAACCTTAACATCTTACAGCCTGTTTATCAAAAACACCTTAATTCTGTCACTTTTTAAAATTTTCAGTCTCACAATTTGAGAACCATAGGATCAGAATAAGCTCAAATGAATCCTTTAACACTGGACAGTTTGTCAAAGATTTTGTGTTTAGGCGTCACCGGCGAAGCTTTAGGTGTTAAAGGGTTAAAAAAACACAATGTCTTAATGTGAAAGGAGTATGGACACTTCAATGGAAGCTGTAAAAGATTATCAAGAACACATTCTGTTAAACAAAAGATATGATGTTGTAATTACTCTTTCTTGTAATGTGTTGAAGTGGTTATCTTTGTGATGAGAAGGAGCAGTTTGCTCTGGAGTTTCAAACAGGCGTAAAACATCTTTCTTCCCATGATTCTCGTGTCAAAGTCGAGGCCCGGGGGCCTTTCATTTTTTTGGTTATTAATGGCCCGATGTTATATTGCGTTTATTTCTAACTTGTATAATTTTGATAAAATATCTTTTTATGGAGAGAAAAATATTGACAGTTATTTCAGGTTTAAGTTGAATTATTCTGGATTATTCTTCCTTCCTGTTTTTATTCATTGTTATGTTAAAAAGTAAAATATTTAAAGTTTTAAAAATGTATGTTCAATAAATGTTTATCCTGTTTGGTCCGTGACCCAAGGTGTGTTTTGGATTTTGGCCCCCTGTGCCACTGAGTTTGACACCGCTGTTTTATAGAAGACATTTAGAATCTGTATAAAGACTGGATCCATCTTTTCACCTAAAGTTCCACCATTTTTTGATTTGTCATAAAGGCATTCCAAGTGTTTTTTTTTTATTATGATTATGTTGTTTTTAGGCAATATTCTACTGAGTGGCAGGAGTTCTGCAGCTCTATAAATAAGCCCGCTCCATCTTACTGTCACTCATCTTTTTAGACTCTCTCCTGCTAGCTCACAGCCTCTCACACCAACATAACAATATCAGTACAAGCAGTGAATTCAACAATCAGCATGTGCTAGCATGAAATCAGTTATGAGCCCCAGCTAGTGCTGCTGCTGGTGCAATGCAGCCTGAATGGTAATGTTTTAGTTTATTTTTATTTTTTTCATGGACTTATCAAAGTGTGTGTCTCGCTAGCATGTCTGGGGGGATAAGGGGCGGGGCTACCCTGCTCAACACCATAAGCCACGCCCACACAGAGAATTTTTGGAAACAAAGGCTTCAGATCAACAGGAAAAATTGCTTTTTAAGACATTTAGGATGTGGAATTTTTGTTAAAAACTTCACAGTCCTAATTAAAACCTCACTGGGAACATTTAAAGAAAATTAAAAAAAGTATTGTGGGGGGACTTGGTCTTTAACAGAGGGGATTTAGAAGAGTTTGATATGTCTCCCACGCAAAATAGGTTGTTTGGTTCATGTTATTGGCAAATCAGGCAGACTTCCTGGTTCCTTACAGTCCTGGTAACCTCAGTTTTTCTGTCCTTTAGTCTACCAAAATTATAAATGAATTCATCATTAAGATGAAGATTCACACACTAAAACAGGGGTCTGCAACCTGTGACTCCAGAGCCACTTGTAGCTATTTTACATCTCAATAGTGGCTCTCTGGCTAAGTGTTTTTTTATTTATATTACTTACATTTATAAATGCTTGAGGTGCATCTCAAAGATAAACTTAGATAAATTATGTAAAAGTTTTACGTTCCTGATGGCTTGAAGAGGTCTTGTTTTCTCTATGCTTCCTCCACAGATTTCAAATACTAAGTTAATCTTTGGTAAAAACTCGGATCTTTTATGAGTTTAAAGCACAAATTATCTTCTTCTGTCCAGAGCTGCACTGGAGGATTTTGTTTGGCATGTCTTTTATTTTGAAAGGAAATTCTGAGTAAAACAGATCGAGATTCTGTCAGAAGTCAAAAATAATTTCACATGTGGAGAAAATTCTATTTTCTTTTTCTATTTCTGTTTTTTTCATGTTGCAAAAGAAGCATAATTCACATTTATTATTAAAAAAATACATTGTAATGAATGCACAGCAGTGTCAAAATAAGATTGTATGGCTTCTACTTGGTTTTGATCAGAAAACAAACCCAAATGGCTCTTTTACTGTTTAAGGTTGCAGACCCCTGAGCTACCAGCTCTCAGTCACAGACCAACAATCTGAATAAATCCAAGTTTGGGAATGTGACGGATTTGGAAAAACTGAGAGTAACGTAAAGAGCATTAAACAGAGGTTTTTAAGGTTTTTGTAAAATAAGTGATGGATGATTAAAAACACAGTAAACTGATGGAAACTGTTGGCCTGTTTACCTGTCAGAAGCTGTCACCAACAAACCCCGTCAAAGAATGCAGCTCTCAACCTGATCCAGATGCGTCACACGAACAGGTTTGTGATGAACTGGATGTACTTTTCTTGAGAAAGAAAATTTTGTCTGAACTCGTTTGTCTCCAAATTTTATCCCCCAAAGTTCAGTTTCTTGTTAAGTTCAGATTTCCACCCAAAAAAAAAAAAAAAATCAACATCAGATTTGGAGATCAATAAATTAATCTTTTAGTTATACCCTGCCATTAATTAATTAATCTAATTTTTACTCATTAAAGGAGTGAGTCTGAGCCTTTTTTTTGAAAATATTGAAAAACGATCAATTAAAGCAACCATCTTTGTGTTCTAGTTTTACTTTATCCAGAAGATAAAACATTAGTTTATAATATTTAATCCTATAGGGTTGAAATCCTTGCTTTTAAAGATGAACATTAACATAGTAACGTCCCTGTTTGACATAAAGTTGTTTCCTAAGTGAAGAGAAAGTTCATTTATTGCCTTTAAACATTTTTCAGCTTTTTTTTAGCCAAAGTCTGTTTAGAAATATATATATATATATATTATTTCTTTTACCAGCAGTATATGTATTTTCATACTTGCTTCTCATGATCACTGTTGATTATTCTTTCCTCGTAGGGCAGATTATTCATGACATCTACTGCTGCTGTCATCTAAACTCCTCTCTAATTTGATCTGGAAACATGTTTGTTAATCCTTTTAAAGTGCCAAAATGCAGCCAGTGCATTAGACATGTTGCATAAGATCAGATTCTAGGAAGGTTAGAACACGTCTGAGCTTAATTAGCCAACATTAATCTCCTGGACGGCGAGGTATTCTCAGCGGTTCTCCACTCTCGTGTCCACTCTGCTCACACTCACGAGGGAGCTCGGTGGCCAGACTGTGCTGCTGATCGTAGGTGACAGGGACACTGCTGGCCAGAGGGAGCGGGGAATGTTGGCATGACAATGTTGAAAGGTCATTACCACAGCACTGTCAGCATCATCAGTGTGACACGGTGCTGAAACACCCGCAGAGAACAACACGACCGGAGACTGGAGTCCGGCCGGCCGGACGGCTTTTCGGTCCTTCAAGCCAAAAACAAATAAATATAACTTTCTCAAAGTAAGTGCTAAACTATTATAATTACAGCAATAAAAAATATAGAAGGATTTTTTGAGTATATATAATCAGGTGTTAACAAAATAATAAAAATGTAGGTC
This sequence comes from Oryzias javanicus, assembly GCA_003999625.1. Lineage (NCBI taxonomy): Eukaryota > Metazoa > Chordata > Actinopteri > Beloniformes > Adrianichthyidae > Oryzias > Oryzias javanicus. The sequence goes on along the minus strand of CM012439.1, from coordinate 11,590,686 downwards.
ACATAATTTAACTACTGGGTTCTAATTTTCAGCAGAAAACATTGATATTTAATAAGAATAATCATTTATTTGAATGACGATTATATAGATGTGGATTTTCTCCACTTTCAGGAAGTGTCTGACTAAGAGGATCTTAGAAAAAAAAAACAAATAAGTTATAGTAAACTAAAATATCTATGTTACTTATTTAGCACCAGTTTCATTTGTGTTAATCAGACATACAATTTTCTGGCTCTAACAGTAACATAAACATTGTAAAGTTTCACAAAACACCTCAATCAAGAAGCTTTGTGCAAACAATCTGTGAATGTACAGATTTTTAATCCTGACCAAAACTTTAGTAAAGTGTTCAATCTTCGGTAAGCTTTGTGTACGACTGGAAAAAGTTTAATATGCACATAATGGTGGCGGTGGTTCCAGAAGTAGAGCGGTCAACCTCTGATCGGTTCGGTTCCTGCCTTGTCCAGCCCCGAATCAAAGTGTTCTTGGGCAAGAGAATTTACCACAACAACACTCCTGGTGGTGCCAGTTTTCATCAGTGTGTGAATGTGTGTGTGAGTGGGACTGTGAGTATAAAGCAATTTGGCTACAGAAAAACGTAGTGTGATTTGTGTGTCGATCAGCCCTACGTCCTGCTCTGCTTTCTGGGTGTGGAGGAACTCCTCGCGGTGTTTGCCATCACCGTGACTAAGAACCGGTGCTCACGGAAGAGATGTGGGGAAAGCGCAGCAACGAGAGAGCAATGAGAATAGAGAAACTTCAGTGTTGAGTGCTTTAAAGTCTCCCTCTGATGAAAAACATGTTATTGAGATTTTAACATGTATTTGTGGCGTTTTTCTGATGAAAGAGGACAAATGAACTAAGAAATCATTTTGTTTTTGCATTTCTGAGTATTTCTCCTTTTAAATATCTGTCAATCAAACTGTCACATACTCTGTTTGAATTAATGATCTTCTTCACGTCACAACAGCTCTGCTGCACATGCACTAAACTCCTCATCTGATCCAGCTAACGTGTCTAGTTCAATTCAATTTCAATTTTATTTATATAGCCCAGTATCACAAAGAAAATTTGCCTCATTGCGCTTCATGCCAGTAATTTTTACAAATGCAGAAAATGAGTCATAAAATATAAACAATAGCTAAAGACTAAACAGACTAAATAAAGTGGTTACCCCTGCCCTTAGACCCTCCCTCTCGGTAAGGAAAACCTCCTAAAAAACCTGTCAGGAAAAAAAAGGAAACCTTAGGGATGCCCACATGAGGGAGAGATCCTATCCCAGAATGGACAGGCAATACTAGAACTGTTAAAGAAAAATTAGCTTCTACAACTATGTATTTAAATAGAGTTAATTCAGATAGAGCTGAGGGATGAGTGGTGATGAAGTCCTCAGTCAGACAAAGCAGAAGCGCAGTACACGGCCAGGAGCAGGAGCGTGGGCGATCTAGAAGAACAACATGTGAATCAAACTGCACCAACAAAAGCATGGAGAACTAAATACAATAAATGAAAAGGAGTAGAAGAGAGGAGAAGTCAATGAGAAGAGAGAACAGAACCTAGAGCTGATGTGGATAATAACCATGATAGAAAATCTAAAAATTACATTTAAACGGATCAGTATTAATCTAGCCTCACAAGAGCCACAGCAGAGGGAATTTTCTCTGATTACTAGCTAACCTGGCAGAACGCCTGTCCAAAGAGGAATGTTCTAAGGCTAGCTTTGAAAGTAGAAACTGTGCTGGCCTCTCTGACATGAGCTGGGAGCTTATTCCAGAGAACAGGGGCTTGGTGGCTGAAGGTTCTACCTCCAACTGTACTTTTAGAGATTCTAGGAACTACAAGAAGTCCTGCATTTTGTGAACGAAGTGTTCTGATTGGTTGCTAAGGAACTAAGAGATCTTTAATATAGGATGGGGCCACACCATTCAGAGCCTTATAGGTTAACCTGCTCTGAGAAATCAATGTATTGGTCACAGCAACATCAATAAACATTCAAAAATTAGCTAAAAGAGTCTTTGATGAACTGGAATGAGAAAAAAGAAAAAAACAAATCAGACTTTGGAGGAAGTTTGGTTCACAAAGCTCTTCTCATCCTCGTCTGAGCTGACAGACCGCTCAAAACGATACGGCTGGACATTTATACTGCTTGACATTTTTATTTAGCAGCGGTAAGCGGAGAGCTGTCATAATCAGACAGGGGGGATCAGGGGCGGAGCTACTCAGCTCTGCTCTAAAAGCCACGCCCCCTCAGAGGAGATTTTGGAAACAGAGGCTTCAGATTGACATGAAAATTGGCTTTTTTAAGACATTTAGGTTGTGGGATTTTGGTTAAAAACTTCACAATCATAATAAGAGCGCTATAGGTAAAGTTTTTTTTTAAATAAAAAATTTTCATAGGGGGATTTTAAAAACCCCAAAACTTTTTTATATGAATTACTGAGCATATCAGTTTAAGATTGTGGATAAAGTTCAAGTTTCACCAGATATTATTCACAATCTAAGATCAAAGCGGCTGAAAAGAAAACTCAGGTGACTCAGCATTCTAGCAGCATTTACACACGAATCTTGGAGACGTGAAAAGAGTCTCACATCAGATTTGTGCATGAATGGGGTTTTGTGTGTGTAACAAGCAATTGGTGCACACTTTTTAAAGATTTTTTGTGTGTAAGATAAGATAAGACAGTCCTTTATTCGTCCCACAGTGGGGAAATTTCAGGGCTACAGCAGCATTACAAATAGAAAAATTAGAAAAGAGAGGCAATTTACATATTTACAGAGAGAACAAGGTTGATATTGCTCAACAATTTGGTTTAAATTTGGTGTAGTTAGATTTAAAGGGGCCCTACGATGAAAATGTTACTTTTTGAGGTTTAAAGGAATTTTAGTGTTCATTTCTGACTATAAGGAACCCCAAAGCGGCATTTTGATCCATTCATGCATTTAAGAGTAATCCTTTAAAAAACTGCACAGTCTGCAGCAGCCCCTCCCATACCCACGAAAACGAGCGGTTGGAAACGCGCCGACGTAAGATTGCTGCCAACAGCTCCATCCAGGAAGAGTCTGTGCTGCAAGCTCCGCCCCAGACTACTACTACTACTACTACGAAAACACACCCACGCTCTCCACAGAGCTGTGGCAGGGTATAACTAACTTCGAGTACCAGGAACCACTTCCGGAACCATTTTTTAAATGTAGTCTTGCTTCGTTTCCAAACGGACCGAACTGTTCGCTCTGAGACTCCTCAGTCTGAATATGAGAGATCGAAATGTTTTACTTCCACATATTAAAACGGGCCACAAAAATGACTCATATTTCATAAAACATTCGTTTTTTAGTGTTACCAAAGTGATATATGATCATAAATATGGATAAAGTTTACTCCAAAATTCTGAAGAAAAACATTGTTAGGGCACCTTTAAGCAGCTCTAATTCAAAGTTGTGTGTGTGTAAAGTATTTTTTGTATTTTTTAAATGTTGTAACTTTTGTACTTGTGAATACACAATTGCAAGTTACGCATAAAAGGTATTGTATGAGTTACAAATCAAGAGTAAGGCACACACAAATCCAATGACACTATATCCTCTCTATATATGGACCTTCTAAGAAGATAGTACAGCTCTATACAAGTATGCATCATATCCAGGTTAACAGAAGTAGAAAGAGGATTAGGGCGCACTAAGCTTAAAAGAAAACTAAACTTAAAACTAAACTTAATAACATAAGAAAATTACACGTTTTTTTTGTATGAAGTTTCCATTGAAGAACATTTCCTGCAGCAGTTACATTTAAAAGGAATTAACATGACCCATTTTCAAAAGTAAATATTTCCTATTTAGAGATAAAATGCATTTTCTTAATTTAATTATCACAGAAAAACAATAATTCACATATACGTTGCATAAAAGTAACATAAATATAAAGCAGTGTTGTATTTTTTTTAAAGGGTTATTGTTAAGATTTTGCAGCTTCATCTGGTTTTGGTCGGGGAGAAATCATCTCTTTTATTAGTTTTGAGGGTTGCAGACCCCTGATCTAAACACTGACCTGGAGCTGATCATACGTGGTGGTTTCCATGGTTTATCACACGAGCAGCTTTCAAAGGTGACAGGGTGTCAGACTGAACACATGAAACCTCTGAGGTAGAAATAACTACTAGAACCAAGCAAAATAAACAAAAAAAGAGGAAAATTTGATTATTTATTTACGAAAAACATTTCTATCAAGTCACTGTTCTAAAGCTAACGCTGGTCAATCTCTGAGACTTTTCATTCATGTTGGCTGCATACGGAACTATATGATCAGTGAACTTAAATTGTGTTAAAATCAGATCACAGAAGTTACAACGGGCTGCTGCTGGGAAGGTAAAAAAAACTAAATTATTACCCGACAAGAAACCTAAACTCTCAATGTTTTGTTATTTTTTAAAAATTTCTCCTTTTAAATTTGATTTATTCATAATTTACTCTGATATTTTTACAATTATTCTCTGTGTCAAACAGGTCAAGTTAGATTAAATTGGACAAAAATGGTACCAGACAAAAATGTATAGAAATTCTGATGCAAAGATGTGTAAAACCACCTATAGTGTCAACATTTTTAGGTCTCAGTGATGTCTTGAACTGCAGGGCATTTTCATGGCTACTGTAACAGCAGCATATTTTCCTTGACGCTTGCTCTTTGTGTCCTTTCAACAGACGTGGAGGCTGCATGTTTCAGCGGCGACATGCCCTGCTCTCTTTGTCTCGACGTTCTGCAGTCGTCCTCTTGTAGCTTCTCCAGTTGGAGAGGGAGCAGAGGGCAGGAGGAGAGAGTGATTGGAATTCATTATGGTCAAATGATTGCAAACTCTGCATGCCAAGAGGCTTTTCTAATCACAGCTGAATGGGCTGGAGAGTTAATGTGGGCAGGTTGTGGAGTGGAGAGTAGAGGAGGAGCGAGGACTCCATCCACAGCGGAACGCTTTGGAGGGCTCTTCACGCAGCTCTAATGGTGGAATTGTTCTGACACTGAATGGATACCTGAGATGCCATGTTCATGCTCACGACTCGCTCTCAAAGAGGAGCTCAGTTCAGCGCTTTGCAGGGATTCTGACACACAGCTGCTTTTCTTTCACAGTACATATTGGATATTTAAAAATGTTCATTTTTTTTTTGTTTTTTTTAGAATTCAAGGCTCATCAGAAAAAAGGCCAGACTCGGATGCCAGCGAAGATTTTTCCTTTTGCCAATTGTGTTGCATAATTTGCAGCCAGGAAAAAAAAATAGTGACCAAGAATGTGGTAGGAATGATTACTCACTTAGTTACACTCCATCATGAGAACACATCTGTGATGCTATGTTCACACACCTGTGATCCATGTTCTTGAACATTCAGGCCCGTTAAACTATTCAATCTGACCCGTCAAACTGGACTAAATTATATTGATACCTGTAATTCTGGTGTCAACCCACTAAGTGTTACACTACAAATACATTAACCTTTGTCTAGATGCACAAAATGACTGCATTCATGTCATTTAGGACAGTATTATTGTTTGGTATTATTGTATTTCTGACTTTCAGGTGTGTTTTCCGAGTCAGATTGTCATTTTTCCAATCATTCCAGCACCATTGATAACAGCATTTCTCTAAGTTTACATTTTCCCTGAGGAACATTGGTGCAGTTGGCACTACAATGAAAGCAAAAGTCACAATAAAAATTCCAAAATTTTCAATCCAAATAAAGCATGTATATATTTTATTTTTTTCTTTTCTGAGGTGGATTAACAAAGACACTACACATCTGCTCCAGTTCTGGCCCCTCTGTCAAAATTTTAGAACCTTTTTGGCCCACAAGTTAAAAAGTTTGCCCACCCCTGATTTAGCCAATGGTATTCACATTGGACAAGCAGGGATGGGTTTCTTCGTTTTCTACTGTTTACGAGCTCATGTCTGCCATCTACTGTTGGAAGAATCATGGTGAGAATTGTCAAAGCGGTGAAAATGTGAATCTTGCTCTAGTCTGTCCCAACTCCTTTCCAATTTATGAAATAAATATAATTCTATCCAGAAACCACAATTTTAATACAGCTGGGACCTCCGTGGATTAAAATCATATGTGTTATTTTACTGGACAGAGCGAAGCGCTGATGTCACCCATAGAAAATCCTTTACCCTGGCCCTCGCGAAATGAGGTCAAAGCCGTCACCGTGGCTTCCTGTTCGTCTGTCGCCATTTTGTATCCATAAGAGTGATTGGTCCAAGTTGGTCCGAGTCACGTTTTTAGAGTAACTACTGTTCCCAATGATGAGAGAGCTTGTTGGAAGTCCACACTACTTCCACTGAAAGAGGTTCAGAAGAAGCTGTCAGCAAACTTTGGTGGTGGGGCCAGCGAGAACCACCTGCTTTTACTGAGGGATCTGATTGGTCAGATTCTAAACCACATATAGTCAATTTGTCCCCCATGATCAATTTACAAACGGTTGGCACTTCTGTGGATTAATCCATATTTCCCTACCAAATCCAAATCTCTAACTGGAGGTCTAACTTTCAACATGCTTTCAATTTCTTAAGTAGAGCCCAAAAACAGTCATACTTGCATTCCTATGCGTGAATGGGGGAGTTTTGAACGCACATGTGTGTGTTTACATAGGCTTTTCATTGGAGGTGGTCACTCAAATGTGTGCTGGTTGAAGGTGGCATGAAAGTAGCTTTCTAATGTTAAGGCACAGTAAGCCTGCTGCCCGTACGAGTCAATCTGACGGTACTGAAATGACTGCACCCCTCCTTCTCATACTGTTTCCAGCAGAAGACGACTCCTGATTCGGGGTCTCTGTGCTCCTCCTCTAGCCGTCTGGGCATCTTGGCTCCTTCTACAAAGGAGCTGAACAGTTGGCACAGAACGGGCATCCAAGGGCTGTGGATCAGAGGAGAGGAGATCACTCATCCTGCCACATACTTGGCTCAGGATTTTGGGACAGACTCACTACAGATTAGCCTGCAGTGCTAACCTGTATGATGCAGAACACTGGTGAAGCAGATCAATGGCAAAGAGACTCCCCGCAGACTTTAAAGACATATGTGCACATGGCAGATCAAATTAAAATGCTGACACTAAGGTGGTTTCATCTCTTGGCAGCGTGTTCCAAAGGACCACCTGGCCAGCGCTCGCTGCCTCCGATCGTGACAGTCCTCATTGCTGATAACCGCTGGTGTTAGCCTGGAAATTTTTTAGTTCTTGGATTCAAAGCCATATGTCTCTGTTAGCCTGTGCATAATGTGGAATATATTACACCACTTACTGCTGGGCGTCTGCTTTTCAGATCCACAAAGATTTGAAAGAGCTGGAAGATACAGAGTTCGCACTTTATCCAAGATCGACAAAAAAGGCTGAAATATTAGACCTCTTCAGAGCAATACTTGCAAAACCCTTGCCATAAATGTCCTTTTTATTATGGATCATAAACTAAATGCACTAATTGAAATAAAATACATCTTTTTTCTGACATTCAGTATAATACTCAGAAGTACAAACTTCTGGTGGGGGGATGTGGTCACAGACAAGATGGCACCCACACATCATTAGACAGAAGCACAAATTCCATGAGATTTTTAAATCCTAGCACCTTTTATTAAAATTAGTCAATGTGAATGTATGGTTTATTATACATTATTATCATAACATGGGACAAAAAAAGGGTTATTGCTGATTTGTAGAACTGTTGAGCCTTTTACAGCTCCAGTGTTTGCATCAGGGATCAGCAACTCCAGGCCTTAAGGTCCTGCATGTTTTCCAACATCCCCTGCTCTGGCCTGTTTGTAATTGGCTGGACACACCTGAACCAGGTAATCAGTCACAAGTAGGGCTTGGATATCTGGGAATCATGCTGGGAGTGCCTGTCTCGGGTTTACATTAAATGAACCAAAATGACTTTTAAACCCTTTATGCGATTAACATGAATCAGCTTGTTCTGTCGTGGACACATGAGGCTTTCTGCCAGTATGCAACACTTCATTTTATTAATGTGTTTCAAATCATTGAAAATCAGCTTTAAAGTGCAGCTTACTGGTGCAAAAATGTCTCTGCGAATCAGCTGATTCACATTCATCGCGTAAGGAGTTATGGTACGTCAAGGGGCACAGTAAGTTTTGACTGAGACATCGCTGATGCTGAAAGTTTAAAGTTGAAATTGAAAAAACTCCTAACTGTTGGGGTTATCAGATAAAATGAGTCTTTTAGACAACATAAAAGAGCATTTTTCAACCATAAAGGAGAGGGCAGGGGTGGGACGTGAATTTCTTGTTCCATTCTTCTGGCTAATGATGAGTGGGCGCCACTTTGTTGTCTCCAACGGAGACATGTTTTATTTCACTGGACAAAACAAGGTGTCGACGTCACCCACAGAAAATTCCTTACTTCTGTCGCTTGCAAAATCAGGCAGAAGCCATCATTGTCAATTGCTGATAGTCTGTTGCCACTTTGTAACCCGTCAACAGGGATTCGTTTGAGTCACATTTTTAGAACAACCTCACTGGCCGATCATTAGTGAGCTTATTGGAAGTCCACACCCCTTCAAAAAAAAAAAGACACCTCGGGAGACTCTGTCAAATGTTGGAGGTGGGGTCAGCAGGCACCACATGCTTTAACTGAGGCACCTGATTGGTCAGTTTATGACTTGAATAACTTGGGATAAAGAAAAAGTATGTGTAAATAAAAAAATAGGATTGCAAAGAAGATGTTTAGATGAATGTATCAGAACAAGAATGGTTAAACTGACAAATAAAATGAGTATTAACCATATTTCTCAATAGAAGTCTATGGGATTTTGGCTTCTTGGAACTAGAAGATACTTCCTATTTGGAACATGAGAGGGGAGGGGTCTATATGTCCAGTGATTATACAGTCTCTGGTCTGCAACCAGGTCCTCTTGGAACTTCTGAGTATATTTCTGAACTTGTGTCCAATTTATTAAAGAATTTATGGCTGTTATGTAAACTACAGTCAATGAGCTACATCCAAACTCTTGGAAAATCATATAAAGAACTCACTACGATGAAGTCTTCATTTAAATATTTTAAGGAAAATTGTCACACTAGTAAAACGTGTAACACCTCAAATAACGGACTAGTAAAGCTACCATAGCATTTCCCAACATTCCACCATGCAGCAACAACGTTTTACAGCAAATTCAACAGGTGGCCATCAAGCAGCATTTGTGATTGGAAGGCGGCAGCCATATTTTTACACGCCGCACGAGGTATAAAAAAAAAGTTAATATTTTACGGCAACTGAAGAATTTTTCTCTAAAAGTTGACATCGCTCAGTAGCTGCCTGGTCACATTTTGGGGTTGCGTGGTGGCAGTCCAGTGACAGGCAGGGATGACATCAGGCGACAGCCGGGTGGCCACAGGCTGGATCGCTCTGACTGGACAATGTGTAATTGTCTCTGTGTGCCGGCCGTCCATATCAAGTGCCACCTGGCGCCAGCTACCCGGTAGCCTGAGGGGATATAAAAACTGGGCCATTCTGCATATATTCATGACCGCGACAAAAGTTTTAAAAAAATAATCGGTTGGCAGCTTGAAATCTTGTAGATTCTGCCAATCATGCAGTGGCTGTTTTATTTGTAGCATAAGAAAGGAATTCCTGCAGTATCCAAATAAAGTTTAGATAAACCTTAAAATTATAAATATTCTAGCAAGTCCTCTGAAGAAAAGCATTTATTATTAAACATATTTAAGAATATTTGGAAGCATTAAAACAGCCATTAATTGAAGCAGTATGCTCGGCTGTCAAAATCTGTCTATGATGATCTGCAGCAGGGAGGCGGTTAAAGGCTTGAAAAAATGGGGAAAATCAAGCTTTTGTTTGTTGTCTGACAGCAGAGTCATCAGAGTTTTGTGAACCCGAGGCTAGAAGCCTAGCCCGCCCATCACTCACAGACGCTGCTTGTGTTTAAGTGAACCTTTTGCAGGTTTTCATGTAGATTTTGTAAAATATGGAGAAGCTACTGGAAAGGCGAAGTGGAAAAGTGAAGATAAGACGAGAGAAAGAGAAAAAGAGGAAAAGACAAGGGACATAGAGAAAGTGAGGAGAAAAAGATTGATCTAGAGAAAGGTTGGGAAAAATATCCCTTTAGAAAACAAAAAAGAAGAAAAGTGGGTCGTGAAAATCTATTCTTTAATCTTGAGGGGACAGTCCTTTCTGTTCTTACTTCCCACTGGGAGTTCAAAACCAGTATGTCTCAGTATCATATGCTCTGAAACCGTTTTCCGCATTAAAAGTGTGAATGTCAAATGCCAATATGAGACAAAGCATGAAACATTTGAAGAAACACTTCCCCTCATGTCAGAAGTGAGGAAGTCACGGAGCATTTTAAACGGGAAAATGCTGGGCTGCTCCAGATGCAACTGGTTAATTTCTAAAGAGGAAAGAGTTTTAACCACTAACTCTTCCATTTGCTGGATACAAATGGCCCCTGAGACCATTTTCCCAGACCTGAGGAAAGTAGCCATGCACATCTTGATCATGTTTGGCTCCACACACAACTGTGAGGCATCTTTTTCAACAATGAACATCATTAAAGCAACTTTATAACTTTATATGATGGAGCCAAGCATAGAAAGAAGCAGAGATCACATGCACAAAAGCATTCAAGCATCTTTAACCAATTTTAGATCTTAGACATGTATTTAACCAAAACATGTCAGAAAACAAAAGTATAACAGACATAGACGCTAGTTTATTCCGCCCTCTCGCTGTTAGGTGAGACAAAATAAAGTTATTTTGGATCCACTAATGTCCACCCACCTATCAATCAAAAGGCACCCCCCTCCCCCCCAAAAAAACACAAAAAACACGTTTAAATATGAGCTCTTTCTAAATGAAAAATGCTGATTTTTCTACTCGCACCACCACCACACTTGTCCATAACTTTCAAAAGAAACTTCAACATTTCCTTGTTTGAATACATTTTGGGATTTATTTAGACTGAAGATGAAGTCATTAGCCTTTTTTTAGGGTAGCATTTACAAATAAAAGTATGGTTTACCATATTACTACTTCTTTTAAAATGTATTATTTTTTATAATACCCATATTGAATAAATAAATTAAAACAGCTGAGAGAGGGTAATAAATCAACTCTTGGAACAGGAAGAGAAAAAATGAAAACTAAAAAGGCTGAGTAGGAAATACAATTAGCAAGTACATAATTTAGTAAGGTTTTAAAACACTATTTACTTTTGGTTTTCTATAGTTGCTCCAAATGTTACAAAACTTGTTTACAGTAACTGGGTTAATGTTAAAGTCAGAACAGATCTAGTGATTCTGGTTCTTGTTTTGGTAGATAATAATTTAAATAAAAACATTCCCAACGTCTTAAAAGTCAAACATCAGTCAGTGATTGTATAACGAGCTGCATGAAATACACTCTTTAAAGAAACTAGGGTTTAACTCACTCCCCTTTTTATCAATACAAATTAGTCAAACATATGAACATATATTTTTGTATTTCCCCAAAACAACATAAACAGTCCTCTTATCCCTTTTAGTCTCTTTAGTCTCTCTTCAGTGTGCAAACAAAAATCTCCATTTCCAAAAAAAAGTAACGATCTTACCAAAATAGATATGGTTGCAGTTTCCTCCCTCAATCCAGGTTATCCTTTTTATTTATTCCCGGGGTCCCTCGTAGTGTCCCCCAGCCTTTTATCCTACAACTGACAGCTGCCGACGCCCCAAACTTTTTCTTTTTATTTCGTTGCAGGTGACTCCGCCCACTTCCTCCAAATAACATAATCCAACACAAAATTCTACACAAAATTTATACAGCCAAAAAAAAGAAAAAAGCAATGACTCTTTGTGTTTGAGCAATAGTATTTTTCAAACCAGTGAGGACTTTATTCAGATCAGTATTCTAATTATTATTTATTTTGTCCACTGGATACCTTTGTGGCAATTCTTCTATGTCCACACACTAGGTTGGTTTCACCATAAACATACCAATCCTTTTGGTTTTCTTTTTGTTTGTTTTTTATTGCACAACTATAAAATGTATCCCTCTTTGACATAAAAACAGGAAAGATCTTTTAGAAGGGCTAATCATTATTTGAACATATTTGCATGAGTTGTCTCTTGTCTAAGTAACATATAGAATGTATGTAAACAGTAAAATAAATTCAGAAACTGTTAAGAAAACTTTAAAATGAAATCCCCTGATGTGGCTGGGACGACTAATCTTTAAAGTGTGAATCTAAATGGTGCTAAACTAAATATGAGACCCCCCTGCTGCTAATGAGACAGTTAAGCCGGAGGAGGCCGCACATAGCTAGAAAGCCTGACTGATCACACTGCTAAGAGGCATTTATTGAAGCCGGCAGATCTCATTTTCACACTCCGAGTAAACCTGACTCCTGGTGTTAGTGCACAGGAGGTGTGACATGTGTGCCAGCTGCAGTTCACCGCTAACAGGGACGGGGTGGTGCAGACTCAAACCGGGTTAACCGGCACTCCGCGTTCCCCTGTTTATGTCCAAGCAAAGGTTGAGTGTCCCGACAGGTTAAATATATACAGAATGGAGGGAGCAGAGTGTGCTTCATCCTGTAGGCTGATTTATTCGAGGGCTTGAAATTGGGATTATTAATAACCGAAGCACAAACAGCCTGACAGTACTTGATCTCCACGGCTTCATGCTCTGTCAGCACTGTTAAAAAGGAATAGGCTGCAATGTGGAACATACAGTCTGCCACTTCTGCAGCTGCTTTAGATAGCTTTGAGAGTGGATGAAATGAAGTGAATCTGTCTGCAAGCTGTGCCGGGGCCTGGATGACCCCTATATATGGAGGTGTAAATACCTCACACCGCTCCACTTGAAAATATCTGACAATGCAGATCTAATCCCAGCAAACTTGTGACAGTTGCGTCACTCCACATTTCAGGATTTCAGCGGTGGCCTTTAGCGCGGCGCTCAGCCGGCCGGCCTGGCTGTTCTCTGAGGGAGAGGCTGGGAGGGGGGCTTAAGAGGAAACGACAGGTGGAAGCTGGGTGATGAAACCTGGATCGCCAAAGGGGCCTGCTGGTTGCTTTCAGCATGATTGTGTTGTCACATCCCCGGCGGTTTGACTGCCAACCTCCCAGCCCCCGGTTCCTAGCTTTATCTGCCCCAGTCCACCCCCCCTCCCCCTTGAGCACCAGCGCTCCTGTCTGCGCCCATTACCCAAGCGACAGCAGAGACCCCCCCAGCAGAAGGAGGCGCTGATACTTGTCAGCAGGGAGATAGTGTGTCTGTCTCCAGTCTCTCAGTGTGACTCATGGACGCACATTTGCAAGCTTCATACGTGAACTGTTGACGCACACACACAAACATCACCCGATCACACACATCTGACTCCAACCTGAACATGAGACAATGGTTTCAGCCACTTACACAGGCTTATCTCTAACCTTCACACACTTTGTGTTTTATTTTAGCCAGTGCATGGATTTAAATCCTAAATTTAGATTTTGAATTATTTCATTTATTTGGAAAGTGTTTTGACACACAATAAAAACATGTGTTGTCAAACCACATCTTTGTTCTGTTGAGGTGTTTTTGGAAGATTTTCTCCTATAAGCAACAAATTCTGTATTGTAGTCAATTCAGTCACTATTTTTTTCACTATATGGACATCACTATGTTTGAACCAGACGACGTTAGTAAGCGGTGATTGGTCCGAGTCGGTCAGGGACTACGTTTCTATGGTGAGTTTGTTGGAAACCACACGCCGTTCAATGTAAGCAGGGAAATCTGTCAGTCAAACGTTTCAAACAGGTGGGAGCCTTCAGACACCACATGCTTTTCCTGAAGCATCTGATTGTTTAGTTTAAAACTTGAATAACTTGAAATAAAATATATTTATGATTAAAATTAAATAGAATTATCAAGAGCATGACTGAGTTATAGGTGTGGTTGCATGCTAGCGCAGGGGTTAGCGTTCTTGCTTTGCAGCAAGTCCCCAATTCAAGTCCTGGCTGGGACTTTCCTGTGTGGAGTTTGCATGTTCTCCCTGTACAATTATGTGATTGCTACTTATATATTCAATAAAAAATACACACATAGTAGCAATTCAAATATAATATATTCAACAACAAAACCTGAGTGAATCGCTGGTTTTGATTCATAAATGGAATCAGATCATCACATAAGTAACAATTTCAGTCACATACTGACTAGTGCTCCATTTGTATTAAGTCTTTGGAGGTGGATCAACAAAGCTCTACCTTTTCTTTGACAAAAAGCCTGACTCACTTTCATTTTCACCATTCAGAATCGTCTGGGTGACGTCAAACATGAATGGTCCAGTGCTCTGTGGTGGCAGGACATCAGTTGATAAATCACACTAGTATTAAACGGCCAACAGTCTAGTTATCCAACATCTTTGTATGTTTTACATTTACGAGGAAATACATTTTACTCTTATTAAAATTGCATTAGCACCATAAACAATAGTATGTACTATATGTTTTTGAAATGTTGCATGGAGAGTCACTGCCCTTCCAGTACAATGACAGAACAGTCACTGAGTGGCTGAAATATATCCCTGGCAGGCGAATATGTTGACATGGCTTTAATTCAGGTTGCCATATGACACTATGGCTGGATCTCCTGTCAGAGTGCACAAGGGAGAGGATGTGAATTTAGGCTGTCCAGCTGACAGCCAGCTGAAAATACTCCATTTATGCTACTTATTGTTGAAAAAATGTTCAATGAACAACATTTTTATTTCTGTCATTTTTTTTATTTAGTTTGATGTCTCACAAATTTTAATGATGACAGAAAATATCCACAATTTTCAGTATTTTTTTTTTACAATAAGGCTTTTATCAAACATTTTTATTAAACTAAAAACATTCATTTTAACTTTATGAGATAAATAGTTGGACATGTAGATGTGGTTGTCTTTCATTGTTCAGTTTCTTTTTTTTAAATGTAATTTTAATTGGAATAGACTTTTGGGCTGAATCCAAATTCTTGTCGCTACCACTCCAATTGTAAGGGAGTTTGGAGGGGCAGGGTTGTCTGTTTTTTTAAGGGCTAACCCTCGCAGTGGAGTGATACAGAGCCCACCCTCTGCCTCCAGGGTGTCCTGCATCGTGCCGCAGATGAGAAGCACTTTTCTTGCTGTGGTTGTGTTCTGAAGCACAAAAGTTTACATTTAAATGAAAGCAATGACTTTTTAAAGCTATAAAACCAATGCTGTTATGTATTTCCGATCGCTAGCAGCTTAGCGCTAACGTAGCTGACCGGCAAGTGGGAGTAACGTCTGATTTTGACAAGAGAATCTGGTTTCAGAGAAGAAATATGGCGCCTGAAAATTAATAGCCAGAAGTCCCACCCCCTGCTGGAGCCGGACGCAAAAAAAAAAGCAATTGGGCCCGAAATCACTGGCCGGGAGCCCTCGCCTGGACCCCTCATTTTGAGCTTTCGACCTTTTGTTCCTGTTGATTCGCTCTTTTTCCAACCAAAAACAGTATTTCAAAGCTTATGAAAAAGCACATCTCTTCATTAGAAATAGACAAAGAGGGTTTAAGCATACAAAAATAAATCTTAAATTTTCAAGTGACTCAGTAAGGAAAATGAGAGACCCATAAACCAACATTGTTTAAATACTTTTTGAGTTCATATTGAAGGAAGTAAGTTAAGCGGTTGAGCCCAATGATGAGAAACTGTACAAACTGGAACTCTCAATCTCAGATAAACTCCCTAAAAGAAAAAAAAAGCTCCATTCCGTCAAGCCTCAGTTTTTTTGACGAGCTTACTCCACTTGTCAGACCAACTTGAATTATATTTTTTATCACAACGGACAGCACTATCATTTGAGCCGCAAATATCTCTTTCTAAGGAGATGATTGAGGATGTCAGGAAGGCATCAGTGACAGCAGCTGCAGGGCTTTCTCTGTGGTTAAACAAAGCCAAAGGATTGTCGTCAGCGTGCGCTCGTCTCCGGATGGCGTCTTTATGCGCTTGCACTTTGATCACTCCTTGTTTTATGTTTGTCGAGCGTTTTCATGCGCCTTGTTTTCACACTTTAAGAGTATGTTTTTTTTTTCTAGGACATCCCGTTGTTTGCTGCACCCACACAAAGAACAGATTCAGGTTTTTTTAGTCACAGCTTCTCGTCAAACTTGTCTTCCTCCTCGTAAATCAAAAAGTAAGAAACACCCTTCCAAGAAAAAAAAAACAAAAAACCACAACTTCCTCTTGAGAAGGAGAGGTCTCTATTACTAAGCAGAAACTAACATGACACATACATTCTTTTGGTTCCCATCCTGCACACTTACTGCACTTTGCAGCTTGTTATATAGACAGGTTGGTCGATGCAGCGCCCTGGAGGTAACGGCGTGAAGGTGACATCTATCACTTAGCGAGCTGGCATGCTATAAATACCATCAGCGGGCTGCCGTTGGCCGCGCCTTGTCACAGCTATAGCTCCCAAACAGCTGATGTGAGCGCGGAGGAGTGAGAAAAGTCCCTCCTGAAATGTATTCACTTTGTTTATGAAAGGGCCAGACGTGAGCTGAACTGAAGAGGCTTTTTCACACAAAGACTGATGAATGCGCTGCCCTGTCCAGCTCCTGCTTCCACAGCTCACGCGGCTCCATTTCAGGGTTTGACCAGTTTAACATGAGATCAGCACTATGTGTTCAGCAGGTGTGACAGTGCTAAACCATTGAGCATTTCCAAAACTATCAACAAAGAGGCAAACCTTAAAAGCTGCCTTTTATAATGTGCTTAAGCATGTATCACAGCTTTGAATGAACTGCTAACTCTTTTCTGTTTGTTTTTTTCCTGTGTTCTTTTGACTGCTTTAAGGATAACATACATCTGTCATCAGACTAAGAGTCTTAAACCTCACCGGTTGGAATGGAGCCACGGGCGTTTTTTGTCGTGTCAGAGAAAGATTTGTGTCTTTTGTCAACCTCATGATGCATGGCATTCTTTAATAATGACTCTGAAAGATAAAGTCTCTTTTTGTCACGTCTGATCTCTTTTTTGAAATGTGTTATTTTGTTTCTCTGAGTATACACAAAATACTTTTACTTATCCAATCATAAAAAAGATCATTTTAGTCTGCAAATTTGCAATTAGAAAAATGGATAAAATGAAATAGAAACTGAATAGGAAAAATATGGGGTAAGATAAATGTCAAAAAGGAATGTATAAATGAAAATAAAGTTAGGGGCAAAACAAAATATGAACAAACCTTTAAAGGGTTTTTAGTTTCGCTTAACCCGAATAATTTGAATAGGATTTGTCTATGTTTTGAAACAACTTTTCCTTGTCTTAGATGCAAAGTTTCTGCTGCTACAACATCTCATTTGTCCACTTTTTATGGGAAGAAGGATACCGAAACTTCTATAAAATATACGCTTTTGGAGCAAGCATACCCATTAGGGTAAGTCATTTCTGGGGAAAAGAAAAAGGCTTAATTGAGAAAGATGTACAAGATATCCAGGATACTATTATTTTTCATCTTAAGTCCCACTCTGACCGTCTTTGGATCTATTTTTAAAGTGTTCCAAGTGGTCTTTTAAATATGATTATGTCGATTTTAGCCAAAATGTTATATACGTGCTGTCCAGAAGGCTTCCTGCTCCCCTCTTCAGCATTAGCAGTGCAACAGAAATGGTGAGTAACATTGGAGCTCTCCAGGCAAACAGTTTTGATTAGGATGTCAGCTCAGACAAGAAAAACAAAGACGTTAATGGATCTGTTTGTCTGTAATTGAATGGATTGGAATGGAATGGAGCAGGGTAGTAATAACTTGTATGTCACATTTTCCAGTGACATTTTTTGTGCTCTTCTGATTCACAATAAACAATTTGAATAAAGAAATAATACTTAGACGAGTAATTTAAATGTTGTTTTAATTTCACGTGTCCTTATTTTTTTTTTTAAAAATGCCACAGGAATACATTAAAAACACAAAGTGGGCCTTTACAATAATTTGAAAACTAGGTCAATATCTGGCATTAATGAGCTTTTACAATTGAACAATATGAAGATCCATGTGTGAGGGATCCTCCATCATCTATCAAACTGGAAATATACAAAGTTTTTATATATATATTATATATATATATATATATATATATATATATATATATATATATATATATATTTAGGGGGTAACGGATCACAAAACTCACGGTTCGGATCGTGTCACGGTTTTAGGGTCACGGTTCGGATCGTTTTTCGGATCAGTGAAAAGTAAAAAAAAAAACAAACAAAAAAAAAAACAATATAAAGCTAAATTCATTTTTGGAAATGCTTCAAATCATAAATTCAATAAGCATTTAAAGTACTTCAGACACACAATATTTACATATTTAACATCAAAACATTTGGTCATTGAAGCCTATTTATTAAAACAAAACATTTTTAAACTTTGAACACAGACAAAATGCTAAAACATGAAGTTTCTGATAACATTTCATGTCTTTAGACCAAATCTACAAAAACTGAGATAAAAGAATGTTTAAAAATAGTGTTGAAAATACCAAATCAATCTAGATAATTCCTTAAAAGTTAAATTATAAATAAAACAGTTAAAATTAATTTTGGTATTAACTGCTTTATTAAAACTACCTGTGGGAACATTTAAATGTTTTAATAATAATTATCTGTAAAACGTGGCACTTCCGCGCTCGCTTTTCCTGATGAATTTTGACACATTTCGCCTTCCATACATGGTCGTGACGGTGACGGTACCGCGAGTCCGTTACGGAGCTGCAGCTTTCTCCTGTGCGGGACAGTTGCTGCTTTAAAACTGGAAGATTCTTTGAACCCAGTAATAGAAATGTGTACCGATGCTTTTATTCAGCTCCTAAGATTAAATAAACCTGATATCTATCGATCTTCGTCCTTCATTATGAATCTGAGAAAAGTTTTTGACAGAAGCTCCTCCCACACGCAGCGGGAGCTTCAGGTAAAAAGACTTTAGGAAAACCGGGAAGCAGCTGCTTCAGGGCTCGTCAAAACAAAGAGGATTTTCAGGAATATGACGACAATTTAATTCGATGTGAACGGACAATTGGTATAAATTATGATAGCGCGAGGTGCGCACGTGTGTGTGCGTGTTTTTTTTTTTTTTTTTGGGGGGGCCGCGATCCGCGGGTCAGACCTGGCCCGAACCGTGGCGTCTGATCCGTACGGATCACGGATCTTCTGTGATCCGTTACATATATATATATATATATATATATATATATATATATATATAGTTAAGTTTGAGTTTGGAAAATGTCATCTGTGAACGACGTTGAATTGAA
This sequence comes from Oryzias javanicus, assembly GCA_003999625.1. Lineage (NCBI taxonomy): Eukaryota > Metazoa > Chordata > Actinopteri > Beloniformes > Adrianichthyidae > Oryzias > Oryzias javanicus. Next base: position 11,571,399 of record CM012439.1, on the reverse strand, counting down.
TTAGCTTTTATCCGGAATTTCTAAAAACTGTACAGTATATTTGGTCAAATCAATCAAAATGCAGGATCATTTTCAAATTTGACTCCTCTGTCGCCTCATATCGGTTGGTCAAAAGTCTGGATGTCATTCCCAAAGGAACTCTTTCATTGCAGTCTCATATCATAATTATGCAGTGAGATCAGCTCCATTTATGTAATACAATCTTCCCACAATGCCCCCCTATGTATATTTACAGCATCACCAAAACTAATTTAGAACATTAGTGTCTAAACATATCTACAGTGGGGGGGCATGCCTCCCCATTGCCTCCCCAAACCTTTTAACCAAACATCAACTTACAATGTAACCTGCAAACAACACATCAACACACGATCAACAAGCTTATCACAGTATGAAGAATTAAAAATAAATGTATGAAAAATTGTTGCTTTAATCCTGCAAATTATTCTGCATCAAAGCCTGTCTGCAGCCTGGTGCTGTTGTCCCAAAAATGTACTAAACATGCTCATATTGATTTTTTTTTTTTTTTGGGATCAAGCTCATTCACTGACACATCTGTGTTCTAACAGATGTGAAATGTCTTAAAGGACTTAAAGAAAAATAACCAAATGGAGTAACTGCTGAATTCCTTTTTTAGTTTGGTGTTCTTCTTTCAACATTTAACAGGGCATATCTTAACTGTAAGACCCTGAAGAGTAAAACTAGTGAATTTAGAAGACATTAAAAAAATCACGGAAAAAGTGTTGGAAGAAAATGTTTTTTGCCTTGTTTGGAAAGTGTCTGAAAAGCAGAAAAAAAAAAAATCATTTTTGAGCTCATTTAAAGGAAAACCAGTCTGGATGTGACAGCACAGCAGTCCGTTTGATCTCCATTTGCTGTTCTTCCCGTCTCTCCTGCCCTCTGCCCTCTCCTGACCTGTCATCCTTTGAAATAGAGCTGTAGAAAATAGCTTACAAGTTTGGAGTTATTGCTAGGGACAGTACAATCTTTTAAACGGACAGAAAAGCTTGTTACAGCCTGTTAGTTGTAGTTTCTCACTGTCATTCTGCTGTGATGGATGGTATGATTGGACTTTGGAAAGCCTGAGACAGTCACCTTAAATAATTATGTCTAAGGTTGTCACACAAGTGCATGGGAGCCATCGGGAGGAACGGGCTGCAATTTAGGATTAGAATTAGAAAATGGGTTTATTATTATCAAATGATTCTGTAGAGCATAACAAATACCATTTTTTTCTTTCAAGACTAAAGCAGCTCAGCTGGATGTGCTGCAGAACATCTGTTGGATTATGCATATCAACTAAAGTGAAAAAAAAGTCTGTGACTGTGATGGTGAGATGATGTTACAGAAACTGGAATCCATCATAAACAATCTATCAAAAGTCAGCGCTCTGTCTTCTCTGGGAACCATCTCTAATGAAATGAATGGACTTCATCTCCCAGCAACCCCAGCACTCTGCTTGCATTACTGAGTGACCTGGACTTGGACCTGGACCTGGACCTGGACCTGGACCTGGACCTGGACCTGATTGCTTGCTTGCTGCCTGCCCTGACCACCCCAGTCTCTTCTTTGATGCTCCCATTCCAGTGATTGTCCTGTGCCTGTCTGACCCTGATTTAGCTTTGTGGACTCTTAGCTGTGCTTTGTTCCTGTCTGAACTAGTATTTTCCCCTTTGTTGGATCAATACAGTTGTACTCTATGCTTTTCTATTCTAAACAGTTCTCTCAGCGTCCCATGAGGTCGGTGGTGTTTGGTGTCTGTTTTTTTTTTCTGGTTCTCTGCAGACTGCTGTGGCTCCTCCCACTTTGGTTCCACCATCTGGAGGAGCGTACAACAGTTTACATTTGCGCTAATTATTTGGTTGGTATATAGGAACCCTCCAGTTTGTTTTCTATGTCTCAGTGTCGTGGGATGTTGTTCCTCACACGAGTATTAGGACTTTGTGGATTTTATTCCAAGTTCTGTTCTCTAATTGCCGGATTAAAACTTCTCACAAATTCTTCATCCTCCGTCTGGGTCCTTGGAGATTTCATCCTCAAACAACTATAACAACTAAAAAACTTAACGCAAAGTTTCATCTTCTACAGATGGCTCATTATAGCAATTTTAAAGTTTCTAAATTGGCCACCAGTGTCTTTGATGCAGATTTTAATGTCTCCTCATTTGTTTTGAAGCCGTTTGATGGTCTTTGTCCCTCTTTTCATCTGCACCAGTCTAATTCTGTGAGTTGCTTTATACCTTAAGGTCTGTTGAGGGAAGGTTTTTTAATCATTCTCACAACTAGAGCGTGTTCTCTGAAGGCTCCCTTTCTATTACAGTCCACATCTGTTGAGATGCCTCCAGACCGGAGAACAGCAGAGTAGATGCATTTGAAAATAAAAGAAGAAATATGTTAGCTAAGGGAAACAGTATTAAAATATACTTATATCATAGCAAGACAAAAACAAATCAATATGCACAAAACTACTTTAAATGGAATGAAGCGTCATAAAACCAGACAAGTTATACATCGTATTTTCCGGACTAAAAGTCGCAGGAGTAAAAAAACTGGACAATGAAGAAGAAACAAAAAAAAACCAGACATAATTTGTTCCAGAGTATACGTTTTGCTTTTAAGAGATAAGTCAACCATTTAGGAACAAATTAAACAATCTCGAGGTAACACAAATTTCAATCAATCTGTCTGAGGCAAGAGGTTAATCGAATCAACCTATACTATTAAAAAAGTAGTTTCAAAATGAAATAAATGATATTGATATTGGACCAATACCAGTTGAATTGAGACAATTTTACTTTACTATAAAAAAAATGATCAAGACATAATTACAGTCTGATGGAAGGAAAAACTTTAAGTTTAGCAAAGACATGTGACAAAACAGTCTGATAGAATGCTGTAATAATGCTCCCTTTGTATTATTTCGATGCTGGAAAAACAACAGTGGGCTGAACTTTATTAGACAAAACTGTAAATGGATTTGTCATGAATTCTTGTTTACTTGTACACATATTTAATTTACACTCGATTATTTAGTAAGAAACACAAGGAATCTGGAAGACTTCAGCTGCGCTGTTCAGAGCCAGGTATTTATCTTTAGGCTAAAGATGTCCTGGACCCATTTCACTATGAATCGGATCAACAGCCAAAAAATATTGTACAAATCGTTAAAATGAATCCTTACACCCCAACAAAAAACATAGTTTGAGTGTCTCTTTCTGCTTATTCAAGCTGAATCATAACAAAGTAACAAAAACATGATAGTTTGGTACTGAAACCAGTTTTTGTCTTTATTTTTAAATAAAGTTTTATTAGAAATGTTCAGTTTTATAACATAGAAGTAGATAAACATGTAAAGTGGGGTTTCAGAAAACTTTCATCAGTGATCAGAGAAATCCTCTCATTGGGACACAAGTGGGACCTCCACTCCCATATTACTGCACTGCTAACAGTGCTAACCATCAAGAACCCCAGACATCAGATCTGGTCCAGTTTAGTTCCTCAGTTGCGTGCTGAGCTCAGCATGGCACCTCTGCTGCTGCAGGCGTATTGGCTGGGCCAACAGGCTGGTTAGCAGAGTTGCCTTCCGCCATTAGTCTGGCTCTGATCAGATTAGCTGCCAGGACTTTTGCCAGCACCGTCACAGAGGGGGGAGCACGCCGCCTGGCATGGCTCGGGTTTAGAATGGCATATTAGGCAGGCTGGAGTGACCAACACGTTTAGCACACCGCCATGATTAAAGCATAAGGATGCTTATGTTCATGTTGGTGAATCCAAGCTATAGCAGCGTTGCATTACAATGCGCCGTATCCTGTATCTATGAAGAACTGCACAAACAGTGGCAACTTCTTCATCCTTTGTTGCACACTGCATGAGGATCATAAACAGGGTTTGATCACTGCTGAAGAAGCCAGAGTGGTAATTTTAAAGGATTAACAGAAAACAGATCAAGCGGCGACTGCTAGAGCCACAACATAACAAGCTAACGAGCTGCAGTAACAACAAAGTGTGTAGCGAGAGTGCCGTGTCAGTCCCCTCCCACAGCTCTTCCTGCAGTGGAACAGATTGGACCCGCCGCAGAGCGTTCTGATTGCTGTGTCGACCAAAAGTCAGCTGACAGATGGCTGCCTCCGAGCGTGGTGCACCAGGCTCTGGAGGTCCATGCGCACAAAACACAACATTCACATGCATAGAATCATGTCCCCAGAAAAAGGAAAGAGAAACAAGGATGCAGCTGTTTTGATCTTGGAGATGTCGGGGATGTGAATGATGTTCCTCTGAAGGCTAAATGACCAGCTCCACAAAAGACACGTACAACTTCAAACATGTGTGGTCAGTGTGACAAGAGAAAGCATGTTTTCCATGTGCATATACTGTATGTTTGCAGCACCTCTAAGTTGCTTTTGCGTGGGAGCACTAAAACAAAAACTTTAAATTTGAACCGTACTCGGTTTGATGACAAAAATGGATTGGAGCTGTTTACAAGAACAGAAAAAACTAAATAGCTCCATCTGCGCTTAAGAGTCTGGATTTTGTAAACCTAAATCCTCACAGTGGAGCACATTAAACAATAACATTTGTTTGTCATGTTTATTTATTATGGCAGCAAAAAAATAAATTAGGAGGAAACTCGGATTTCAGAAAAAAGCAGAATAACCTTTGGCCCGCATCCCATAATTTAGCAGCTGAGATTAGAGTCATTTTAATCAGTCAGTGCTAAAGGTTGACATCAAGTCTACTTTGCTGCACTGTTAAGGTTGAACTGCCTTAATTTCCATTAAAGGATCAAAAGAGTGGAAGTCATTGATGTGAACGCAATGAGAAACTGATCGAATTTCAAAATAAAGCACCACTTGTGGCCTTCAGGCATTGCTTAGGGAGCTACGCCCGATCTCACGAGTCCTGTGAAATTGACGGCACTTGAACTCACTTTGCTTATGAAATGTGTGCAGTGAGGCTTGAAGTTGAGCTGCTGAGACCGAAAACACTCCACTTATGGGGCACCCAGGGCGTCAGGCTTCAAGTTTCAAGAACATTTTGTGTTGCTTTTTAATCCAAACAAACCCCATCTGCACATTTAAAGCTGTACATTAAGCTATTTGCGTTTTTAGTGAGTTACAATAAAATAAAACAGCTTCATTTCGTTAAATCCTCAAAATGTTACTTATAAATCAAAAGTAATATTAATTTGGTCAAATAGATTTATGTTTTTGCAAACTTTAAAGACCCATTCTGATAAAATTGTGTTTTTGGTGTTTTTAACTATTTCTCGTGACATTTTTTTGTCATGATAAGGCATATATATGAAGAAAATTTAGCTTAAAATTGCATTTTGAGTATGTTTCTTTAGTTCTTTATTTCAATTTCTGTGAAAAAAAGAATGAAAAAAGATTGGAAAAAGTTTGTTACGGTGATGTTGAAACTATAAGCCATAAGCTCTCTGCTCCACTCCATTCGGATGAATCCACTTGCAGACAAATAGATCCATGTATGTCTTTGTTTCACTCGTCTGAGCTGGAATCTGGATCAAAACTGTGAGGCTGGATAGCTCCTAAATTGATCGTCATTTTTGTTGCACTGGTAATGTTGTGTTGGGGTTATGAGGGGCTGTAAGCTAGTGGGTGGACGCAAAAACAGATGGATGATGGGAAAGGAGTAGGCTTTCTCCGCACCAAAAGTTCTGCTTATCAATGACGGGCAATACTGCACTTTTATGACTTTATGACTCTAGTAGAGTACTCGATACCAAAATTGATGATGTATGGTAATCGATACTCCCATCACTTCTGCTCACAACTTAGAGGTGAATTCCTAACGAATATCTGTAGCTATGGAGAAATTATGTCCTGGTTTTGGCTAAAAACAGTATAATAAATAAAGGACCACTGGGAACGCTTTTAAAATAGATCAAAAGATGACTGGAGTGGGCCCCACTTATCAAAAAGATATTATTTTTGGTAACTTTCACATTTATTCTTGTATTTTAGTGTGATCTGACTTTTAAAAGCAGGCACATTTTTCACCTTAGACATTTCTGGTTTATACCGCCTTCATATAATCTAGTCAGCAAACTCATACAACTGTGAAATAGACAATATTATAGCATATCGCGGCAGCCATTTCCCAAAACAATTCACTTCTTTCTGCACCATTTACCCGCGCCCTCTGCCACATACACACAGACTTCGGATCTCCGAAGCAAATGGGCTGCATGTGTCTTATGCTTCTCCTACACCTCCTGTTGCCATAAATATCTTGTTCTAAAAGGCAGGTAATGAAAAACGCTGCCTTGGTAATCCATGACGGAAGGCAGTTTCATGCTAGTTTAGCTTCCATCACCCCCTTTTTCCCTCCACCGCTCACTGGCACCAGCTCCCATCCCCCCTTCTCACGCTCACCTGTCTTCTCTCATCTTCTCCTCTTTGTCCCTTCTGCAGAGAAAATGCACAAGTCAGTGGTCTGCAACAACATTTATGAATATTTCATCTGTATTCTTTCTTTGCTTTATTTACCAATCAAGCTACCTATCAAACTAGATGTGGAGCGTAAGATTGCAACTTTTTCCATTTACCGATTCACTAGCATTGAATTCTGGATTTTCCATATGTTGTTTTCACAGGTTTTAAATAAAACTCCACAGTAAATAAAAGTGAATTCCACATTTTGGTTAAACTTGTGCAAAGTAAATTATTCTTAATTATTGTTACTCTTCAACGTGCTAAAATATTTTTGCAGGTGTTCTAATTGTAAGATGAGATTTTATTTTTATTTGTAAAGTACATTTTATTTATATAAGGTTGCCATGGTTACGGTTTGGCGGAGGAATATGTAGAAGAAGAAGAGAAGGAAGTGGTTCGCCCGGAAGTGGCTCTGTGCGGGAAAAAGAAAAAGTTGAATAAAAATGTCTTCCTAGAAAAAGAAAGAAAGCCTCCCCGTGCTGTTTTTACCCACATCCCTGGAAAATAACATGTAAGGTTGGTTGCTCCCAAAATCGCGTCCTTACATAATGTTCTCCTGTTTTCATCAAACTTATTTCAATTAGCCATGGTTGATGTAGATCACAGAAATGTTCTTAAAAGGTTTTTGATAAAGTTTCTGTCCTGCTGTGTTCACACCATCCTCGCGTTCAAGCAAGCACTCTTATTAAAAAATCTATGTAAATGCGTATTTCAGTTCAAAGTCTTATTGGAATAGAGTTGGATCAATATTTGTCAGATTTGCACCGCTTTGAGATTTCCCACTAAGCCTCTTCCAAATGTTAGTGGTGGACATGCGCTAGTAGAAAAAGAAGAAGAAGATGAAGTCCCTCCCTGCTTGTCCAGTGTGAACATCATGGGATAAATTCATGTTCCAGAATCCGCAATTAGTGCGTTCTTGAATATGCTTCACATACCCGGTGTGTATGCAGCTTTAGTCAGGAAAGAAGAAAATATCCATCCATCCATCCAGCCATCCATCCATCCATCCATCCATCCATCCATCCATCCATCAATCCATCCATTTTCTTAACTTACTATATCCCTTTTGGGGTCATGGAGCTGCATGAGCCAATGCCATCTACTGTTGACGAAAGCACGGTACACCCTGGACAGGTCACCAGACTCTCACAGGGAAAATAATGACACAATCATACAACCTTACACACTATAGGAAAACTTTAGAGCAGGGGTCTCAAACTCAATTTACATTGGGGCCACTCATATTAAGGTAGGGGCCACCAAGCATTGTCTTAGGGGCCGCAAAGGACCAGCGGGCCGCCAGTTTTACACCCCTGATTTAGAGTAACCAGTTATGAAGCATGTTTTTAGACTGGGAGGAAGGTTGGAAAACACTTTCTTTGAACATTTTTGTTTTGTTTTCCCAATGATGACTATTTTTTTTTTTTAAATCATAAGACAACCTTTTTACACTGGACAACAAAGGTTTTTTTTAGATTCACAATACATGTTTCAACTGTTGTTATTATCACACAATGATATTGTTAAACTACCAAAGAAGTGTTTTAAGTTGAATGCCCTAAATTGTTTTAAAAGTGTGTTTTTTATTAAAGTAGTAGTAGCTACACTGAAGTGAACATTTAAGTTTTTTTTTTTTTTTTACTGGTTATGAAATTATGTCTCATCTTCAGTCAATGAAAGTAAACCTTAAAATATCTGGCATTTCTATTTCTATGTTTGAAAACATTGTAAAATCTGTTTGGGTGAATGCAGATTGTATTTTTCTCTAACCTGTGACACACAAACAGTATATGTGCCCGGAAAAAGATGACATGAGAAATTGCTGTATCCACACTCGTGTCAATGTAGCATTAAAATGCTAGGGGAAGTGCCCCCCTCCCCTCCCCACTGTTTTCTTTGCCCCACAGCCATGGAGGGAGTTGGCTCTTCGGAGCGAGCCATTGATCAGGGTGGATTGCAGGAGACAGCAGCTCAGAGCTGAAGCCCTCAGAGGAAGACCCTCTTACACATCCTGGCAGCCCTTCCAACAGAATAGATAATTCTGGAGCAGCAGCTCCTGCTTCAGTTGGTGCCAGCAAATTTGAAATTCAAACACTGAACAAGGTGTTCTTGAAGAGTGGTCAAAACACTTTGTTTTGAGGTTGAACAGAGATAAGACCTTACGGTGCAACTTTTAGATCAAAACTACAACTTTGAATTATTCCTTTTGGATAAATTTGATTTAGTTCACTCTGGTACAAGTGAAAGGAGATGGATAAATACTGTATTCAGGTCACAGCTTACAGTTTCTCCGTCTTATTTGCTTCATATGGTCACATATATTAAGCCTGAGCATTTTTTCTTCAACAAACAAACATTTTTCTCTGTTAAAAGTCTAATAGATAAAACTGGAGTTTAAGTTTGATTGATTGATTGGTTTATTTCAAGCATAGGTGGAAAATAGAGGACAAAACTCACAATTATTTCAAACTCATTGCGGAAATAATGAAATGCATTGATTAGAAAATAGAAAACAAACAAAAACAAAACACACTTATGTCACATTTGGTGCATTCATTTTTTTGTGATTATTAACTAAAGTCAGTGGAGTTTGATTGATTGTTTGAAAATGAGTGGGAAGAAGCGAATTTATATAATCCCTCCTCTACTTAGTTACTTCATTTCACTGTTTTGTATAATCATGTAATCCGGTTTTGATCAGATCAAATGCAAGTTGCTGTAGTTGTTGTTTTTTTTTATTCCCAATAGCAAAGTGAAGTGCTTGTTGATTATTGATTAATCTCATAATCATTATTTCAGTAAACAGTAACATCAATCATACATCATGTAACAGATATGTAATACTTATTGATTAGCATCAACATACAATTTCATATTAACGCAGAAAAATAATAAGTAAACTTGAAATCAAGTTTTCAAGGAACATTAGAATGCTTGTCAATCATTCTCAGAAAGAATGCCTTGTATATTTTTAGTAAACATTAAAGATTCACACAATATGTAACAATCATTGATTGTCAATAGAACACAATCAATACCATGTTGATTGTAAACTTTTCAATAACCATTACTGCATATTACATAATGTAAAACTCAATGATTGTGTTTAAAAAGAGAAGAAAGAAAAGCTTTGATTATTTAATCACATTCAAGTTCAAACATTTGGAATTATTCAAACACCAGTTGATCTTTAACTCGTTTTATCTTCATATTGTGAAATTAAAGTTTTTTTATACATTTTTTTTAATTTATGGATGTTTGAACATAGTTTGAGCTCATTTCTTAACTTGTTCCAGAGTTTAGTGCCACACACAGAAACACAGAAACTTTTCTTTGTGGTTTTTATCAATCTGACCTTGAAGTTCCTGCATCCTCTCAGTTTGTTCCTCCTTCATTTTCTAAGAACTGTTGTTGAATATTGTATTGTAATGTTTTCCCACTAGCTCTGTATATAGATATTGTGCAGTGTAAAAATCAACAAGGTCATACTGTTATGAAATTCTAGATTTATAAAAATAAATTGTTAGTGTGATCAAGATAACCGGCTTTATGTATAATTCTGACGGCTCGTTTCTGAAGCAAAAAGAGAGGATGCAGTGAACTCTTGTAATTATTACCCCAAATTTCTATAGTAGGTGAAATATGGTAATACTAAGGAGCAGTACAATAAATATCTACTGTTGTATTCTAATATATATTTTGATTTCTTTATAATTGAAATACTTTTTGAAACTTTAGTTTGTCTGTGTCTGATGTGTGGCTTCCAACTCAGTTTATTATTAATAACAATCCCTAAGAATTTCATTTCAAAGTTCCCTTTGATTGTCTGTAGAATAGAAAATATTTGTGTCATCTGCAAATAAAATGAGTTTTAAAAGTTTTGAAACATTGAATATATCATTAATGTAAATATTGAACAGCAGTGGGCCCAGAATAGGTTCTTGTGGTACACCACAACTTATCTCTTTGGCCTCTGATGTAAATTCATTCATCTTGACAAATTGTTTTCTTCCTGTTAAATAGCTTTTGACCCAACTTAGCGCTACTCCTCTGATCCCGTACTCTTCCAGTTTGTCCAGTAGGATGTCATGATTGAGAGTGTCAAAGGCTTTTTTTTTTAAGTCAATGAAGATTCCAGCTGCATATTTCTTTTCATCCAGAGCGTTTGTGATTTCTTCTACAGCATCAATGACAGTCATTGAGGTTGATCTATTTTCTCTGAAACCAGAGAGAAATCTGTTCAAATAGAGTAAACATAAGTTCAAATAGATTTTTTCCTAGGGATGTTTGTCTTCACTTTGCCTTTTGCTTAAGGTTTATGTTGACGTCTCCAACACATTTAAGTTTTATATAGTTTTGTGAAACCAGTCTAAGATGATTCCAGTTTTAGGACTTGGTATCTTATCCTGCTGGAAGTAGAATCAGAACTTGATACACTGTGGTCATAAAGAGTTGGATATAGTTACCATGCTTTCACGATGATGACACCAAATTCTGATCCTTCCATCTGAATGTATCCTCCGACATCAACAAGGCATTTCTGTCCAAGAACTGCTCACTGGATATTTTCTCTTATTCTGACCATTCTCTGTAAACCCTGGAGATGGTTGTGGATGAAAATCCCAGTAAATCAACAGTTTCTTAAATACCAACAACCATGTCATGTTCGAAGTCTCTTCAATAATCTTTCTTCCTCATTCTGATGCTCGGCTTGAACTGCAGCGGATCGTCTTCACCATGTCTACATGACTAAAAGCATTGAGTTGCTACCATGTGATTGGCTAATTGAGTCAACGAGCAGTTGGACAGGTGTGTTTAATAAAGTGGCCGGTGAGGTGGTTTTATGTTGGATGTCAGCTATGGAAAATATGAAGATTAAACATGTTTTAAATACAGGTAACAGAAAGTGACATGCAAAAGGAAGTTTTTTTTAAATTAAAATATAACTAAATCTAAAATTTAAAAAATGGTTGTAGCCTTTTGAACATGTTTAGTTGTAAAATGTAGTGTATAAACAAAACTACACATGTTGATGATTTTGGGGTTGTGTTATTTGTAATATTATTATTTAATTAAATAAAAAAATGCTCAAAGATGCTGATGCAAAAGGATGAATGTATTTCTCCTTTTTGTGCTTGAACATCACCATCCAGTGTTTGCATGTGTGAACAGGTTGTGTTGTGTTTATTTCTCACTTTGTGGCTCTGTGCCTCAGGCACAAGAGCTCAGGTTCCTCTGTCCTCAACAAAATTGAAAACCATCAGGATGTAATTCTGGGAAAGGCCACACAGCCAACTATGTGCCGCCGTCACCTTATCTTCCAGGCGTTAGTGCTCGGTTGGCCCTGCCTGGACCCTTGGGAAGACAGCTTAGAACCCTCTCTGGCCACAGCAGCAGAGACGAGCAGAGATCACTCATTTTAGTCTGCCTGTCACATTTGTTTTTAGAAGCTGCACTGATTTCATTCGGCTGGCTTTTGAATGATTTGACCCCAAAGGCATGTGACAAGAAGGGCTGTGCTGGGAGCGATGGGGGATTTGAGGTAGAAGATTAAAAAACAGTGAAGAAATACAAATCAAATGTTGAAGTTTTTCTAGTTTTTTTTTATTTTTTAATATATATATCTTTTCAAATTGATTCCACAAAAAAGTAAAGTATCTGTTTACAAAAGTGTGAACAGAATTAAAGATTAAATATAAAATCATACTCACAAGTGCGAAATAATAATTTTCAAAAAGACATTTTATTTTATAAATCCAGCTGAAGTGAGAAGCATTCAGACTTCTAGATATGAAGGTCACATAAATACACCAACTTTAATTATGTATTATTAATAGTTAATTTAATTTGTTCAGTAAAGCCATCAGATTTGTGTATCTTATTGAGAATAAAAAGCAAACACAACAAAAAATGACTTGAAAGAAGCCTTCCTTGAATGTCTTTACATTCTAATGTAGATTTACCAGGGTGGTTTTCTCTTTCATAAATTAAATATTCATCTTTTTTGCTCTCAGATTGACATCTGCAACATATTTAACCATTCAAAACATTATTTTATGCACTTTCTGTCTTTATTTAGCAGTGAAAGCGATGAGATAGAAAGAAGCAGAGCCAGAACGATCTTCACTTCCACTCCTCAGCTCGTTTTCCTAACCCTGCATCATTAATATGAATGACTGTAGGGCAGATTTACAAATATGAAAAATATTTTTGTTTCTTTCCCATATCCAAAGGGTTTAGTGTTCAGGTAATTTTCAGACTCCCTCATTGATACAAGATATGGGAGACTAAAAAGGCCTTCAGAGAGCACCTTTTTAAATAAAACACACGCATTTTTTAAATTATAAATTGAGGCATAAAGTTAAACATAAATAGAGACTGTAAAACTGCTAACTTTACAGTCTTTTACATGCATGTTTTTTAAATAATATGTTTGGAATAGTTAAACTAAACCAAGCTAAATGCTTGATTTTCTTGATCAGTGGTTTCCAACCTCTTTTGGGACACAGACCATAATAATGTCAGACAATATTTTCAACTGAGCGGCCTCTACAAACCTAAAGTGGGCAGCTTGTTTTTTTTCGTTTTTTTTTTTGTCTCTATTTCACTTATCTTTATGTCTGAAAGGTAATGTTTATCTTCATCTTCAGTCAAATATCTTCAGCTTCTTCAAACTTTATCTATACACTAGATTTTGTGTTGTGATATAGATTTCCCCAGAACCCGTAACTGTCAAGTGGAAGAAAAAAACTGGACTAACTTGTGTAACTTAAACCTCGTCTGACTTTTAAGGTGCGACGGGTAAAAAATCAAATAAGTCACTAAAACTGTATTTTTTTCTAAATGTGATCAAAAAGTGAATTAATTGTTTGAGCAACTTTATAGCATCCTTATCGTAACATTAGACGGCCGGTTACTAAATAGTATGCATAATTATTATGTTATGTGGAAACAACTTTCACAATAATGATGTACATCCATTATCCATTCACTCTTCATTCATCTTTCCTGATGGATAAGCTACTGATGTAGTCATGGCTGCCCCTACCAGGAGGAAAGACTCCTGCATTTTGGTCTGTTAGATGCAGCTTTATTTTTTATTTTGAAGTCAAAGGTTATTCTTCAGTTTCCTGTCTGGCTGTATTTTTACAAAACATTTTCCAAACACATTTGTTTTTTGTTAACTGTGCTTGCTTGTGTGTTTCAACTTAGCAGCTGGCACAGCCGCTTTTAGAAAGTAGCGGATTGATTTTTAACATGTGACCAAGCGACTAGACGTACGTCAAGACTGAGTCGGGTGTGATGGAGAGAATGATTGGTAGTCTTTATGACCATAAATCTGCAACACCTCTCACAAACTTATTGCAACTTGTGACAATAACAATGCAGCAGTATGGAAGAAATGTTGTATTAAGTCAAACTTTTCCAACATATTAGTGCTACCAAAAACAAAAAAAAAGTAATATTACGAGTTTTTTTCTAAGTTTTTTTTACAAAGAAGATATCGATATCTGCGGGCCGGTATCAATTCGATACCGATACCAACTTGAGATCGATACGATCAATATGTTGGATCGATCCCCCCTACACTTGAGTTTTATCGTCTGAATTTAATTGCAACTATGGAAAAAAAAAAAATCACTTTTGTTTTTGCTTTCAAGCAGAAGTATGTGGATTTGCATCAAAGGGTTTCTTCTTATCTTTTTGTAAAAAATTAAGCTTTAATCTAGAATTAATTACTAAAAATAAAGAGTAAAAAAGTTCTAACTTATTGATTATGGCTAAGAACAATGCTGTAAAAGTTAAAGGTAGTGAAGTTGCACGCTGAGTTTGAATAAATACATTTTTAACATAATTCTTTAAGCCTAAATGCTCATAAAAACATAAATGATAAAATATGATCATTTCATTTATCTTTATTTTTTGAGGTTTCATTATGTTGCCAGTTCATACAATGCCAAATACTTTTTATCTAAACTGTTTTCCAGTGAAACCTCTGCCTTTTATGTGAAACTGAAATTTTCTCAGACCTCAGAGCTGAGAAAAACTCAGAAGATGCACAACTGTGACAGACCAGCGTGTTTACTGGAATTTCAAACAAAAGTCTCACATTCTTTCACTGGATGATGTGATAAATCCTGCTCAGATAAAAACATATTTTTGTTTCTCTCTGCCTTTTAAAAAAATAAGTTATGGAATTAGAAGGTCACTTCCACTGAACAACAGACGAGTCATCAGGCTGAAAGAAGCTCTTTTTTTCTTTGCAGCAAAGCGTGATCATGTTTTTCAGCGTCGCGCAGAATATTTGTGTGTGTTTATCTTCTGGTTACGGCAGCATGGAAGAGATACTGATCGGCTTCTATCAGGGTCAAAGGATCGGCCATCAAATACCGGCAGCCTCTATTTTGGTTTGGTCCACATACAAGTGGCAAAACAAGTCTTTATTCATGGAATCCAAATATGCGGGAGGGAGTGACTCCTGATTATCTACAAACCCCGAGAACCCATTCATCCATAACCAACTCTAACGTTTGACAACAATAAAACACATTTCAGGTCAGCAGTTTGTTCAAGAAATACAAATAAAACAGCAAGAACAATGACCTCAACTGAAGTGAAACTTGCTTTTTGTTCAGACTTTTGGGTGGGGGAAACTTTTGCTGTTTAGGACATGATGTAATAAATACCTTATTTCAAGGGAAGCCATTAGAGAGACCTGAGTCTGAGGACACCATTGTTGACTTAAATTGTCTTAAGCTTCATATTGACCTTCTGTAACACATTTAAAACAAGCTCCAACTTTACTGATGAGTGCCATCCATCTCCCCATTAAATCTCTTTATAAATCTTGGGGTTGCTGGAGCCTATCCCAGCTACTGTTGGGGGAAGGTGAACTACACCCTGAAGAGGTCGCCAGTCTGTTGCTAAGACCACGCACACATTCACACCTAAGGACTATTTTGCATCGACAAATAACCTACGAATCATGTCTTTGGTCTGTGAGAGGAAGCCGAGAGACCAGATGCAAACACCAACAAAGAAAGAACCCAGCCGGGATCTGAACCAGAACCTTCTTTCTGTGGTAGGGCAGGGTATCGCCAATAATTTCCTAAATCCATTCAATTTGATTCAACAGAGTCTGGATCGATTGAGTGTTACATGGATTCTGATACAGAGAAGCTCCAACAATTGTTCTGCCTCTCCTGCAGAGCGTTTCAGTTCAGCCACTAGGTGGTGATCAGGCTATAGCATTGTATCTTCTTCCAGAGGAAGAAGAAAGTATGAGCAAAAAAGTTTTTTGGACCACTAATAGTTACTTTAAAATATTTCCATGAAAGAGTTTGGAAAATTAATGCTTGTAAGTATATTGATGCTCATTTACTCAGCATGTATGACCGAGCGTTAGCATTTGCAGTCCTATGGGAAATCCCATTAAATGTTTGCATCAAGCTAGCAGACTTTAGCATTTTACAATATAACAATCTCTATCTTTATTGATCTATTAAGCTTAGATCGATTCAGAAAAATGAATCGATTTTATCGACCCAGCACAACTCTGTGGGGCGGGAGCATGAACCACTACGTCACCACTCAGCCAATGAGAAAACATCTAATTTTTGGTCCAAGAACTTAAAGGTTCTTGTAAACTCACAGCTACCATTCAGCTACAAATGTTGAAATAGTTTTCAATTCATCTAATCTTGCTTAGATATTTTTCATAATGTATTCTCTTTTATTTTTATTGTGATAATAATGGCCAATTAAGGACAGTCTTTATATTTTTTGCAATTTCTCAATGAAGATGTGTTTCTCTCTGAAACCAGCCTCAAGTGGTCTTTTGAGGAACTGCATCTTAAAAACATCTTGGTTTTCATTAAATTCAAGAATTCAAGGCTGAGGCTACCGTTTAAAATGTGTTAGAATCAAAGGTTTACAGGCTGTATGTTCATCCAGTGCTTTCATTTCTAATGGAAATCATGTCATATTTATGTTTTATTTTATGTGTTTTAGTTTTAAACACATTTAAGGCTAAAAGAAAGGAGGGTTTAAAAAAACCAAGCATTTATACCATACCAAGAAACAATAAAAGCCAAAACATGTGTAAGTAATTCCCAATGAACCACTGTATTCCTGTGGGAGGAACCACTAACAACACAAAAGAATCTCCAAAAAAAAAAAGATTTTTGATCTGCATCATGTAGGAGATCACAGAAGGATATACATATGATTTACATTTCTGTTACATGTTAGTGAGCCATGCTGTAATTTCAACTTGTCTCAACAAATGGTTTGGAGGAAAGCCAGACGCAAACATGTGTTTGTTAGCCAATATGGTGCTGGTTATTTCCACCACTTTAAAGTACATTTTATTGTGAAGGAGCAGAACTGTGGTGACACACAGGAGGGCAAAGGGCAACAGAGATTCTGTATTTTAGTAAGTGTGGATCAAAAACATTACAATTAAAACGTATAACCATATTTTAAATGTTACTATTTAACTAATGAAATGGTTCAACATTATACACACTTAGACAAATAAATTAGAAATAAAAAATTATTTTATTCTCGTTTAGATACATCAATTTATTACAACTTGAAAAAATAAGAACATTTTCAAGTTCCACTTTCTTACATTAAAGTCAGAAGAAAATGTTTGTAATTCCTTGGCAACAGAGCATTTTTGTTAACCACGCCCACATTCCTAATATGTTGATATATTATGACACATCGTTTCACTCAGAGCCACCTGTGTAAATTTCCAAAATATTTAGGTAAAAAATTAGCAAGCAACAGGAAGAGGCCACTTTTGTGAGTTCATTTTGTAAAGATCACTCAAACAAATTTTCCCCATTTATTAAAAATATGTAATAATCACCAAATTTCCCACTTTGCCACAAAATGGCCACCAAGCCACAGTCCAGTAGCCATCCCATTATACTTGTAAAACTCTCTGGATATTCCTGACGTGTGTTTTGGTTTAGTTAGTGAATATTAAATTTTTTTTTTTTTGATAAAAAAAAGAGATAATACATTTTATCCCCTTTTTTTTATTGGTTTTGCCTGCTGTGATGTTATCATTTTTAAGGTAAGATATTCTTCATGTCAAAGATTCCTTTTCGCCGTATACTAAGTACGTGTAAATTTTAAAGAGTCTGAATTTCTGCTGGTGGTTAAATTTTTGCTCAAAAACGCAGTAAAAAAGAAAAACTGTAAAGGTCCCTGCAGTCCAGGGTTTCTATTGTTTAACATCGATCTATAAATAGTTGTTCAGCTTTAAAGATGTAGTCTCAATCTTTGAGTTTATTTTTACTCATAACATTTTTGAGTGGTCATATTTTCGCATAGTCAATATTTTATAAATTATAAGCACAAACATTCTCCTGTAACTACATGTTATTCTGAAATAAGGTCACAAGTTGATTTCCATTCATTTAGACAACCGAAAGTGCAACTCTCATTCCCAACATTTCTGACTTTATGTAAATTAAATATCTGTATTTGAATTTGAATTCAGCATAGATGCTTTTTGGATGAAAACTAAATTCTAATGTTTTGGAAAAAATAAACTGTTACAAAAAATGTATTCTTGGTATTTAGAATTTAATAATAAAGCTTTATTTTTCCTGCCATGTCATTTTTTTTATTCATTAAAAAATACAGCTTTTAGTCCTTTTGAAAGACTTAATTAAATGTTAACATTTTCTAATGTTCAGTTAAACTATTTGTTAATTCAAACTTTCCTTTCAATCTTCTGGCTTTATTCCTGATGCTGTACATACATTTTTCCCTCATGGTGAACTCAAAATTTAGCAGCATCCAGCTTCAAGCTCATGCAATGTTTTAAATTAAAGATATAAATGGGTCAACAGCCTCCACTTTGATCACAGCCATTTTTCTTCGTCTCCTACCTGAAGCCCACCTTGTTTGCAAGGAGATTATGTTAATTTGAAGCAGTTGTGCCTCAGCTGCCTCAGTGCGTAAACTGGCAATAGTCCTAGTTTCTCCTCAGAGAATGCCACTCCTCAGCCCCGTTTGATGGACAGCTCGGTGGCTGGCACAGGCAGATGAAAAAGAAGCTCTGGGGCCATCCATTTCTCAGAACAGCAATTTTCTCTTAGCCTCAGCACCACATCATTGGTCTGCATGAGAATGAGCCCAGGGCCTGCTTCCAGGTCTATCGCTGGTTGTCTGAAGATACACACCAAACACACACTCACTACATTGCTCAGTGCACCTATGTGAGAGAGACATGAATATAGACCTCCATATTGGTTTTGGTACAGACCTCTGGTGCTTTTCAACCTAAAGTTTTTTATACACTATAAGTAAACTATATAATTAAAAGCTTTAATTTTTATTTTAAATATGACAGTGTGCCTTATAATTTGGAGCGCCCCATGTATTCATTCTGGTTGTACTTGCTGATGTTGAAGGTATTTTGAGAGGCACGCAGCACTGTCAAAATGTTTGGTTGGGTGTTAAAAAAGCTAACGCAACTAGCATGTAGCGGTGTCAGACTTTGTTTTTTTGTGAGTTACTCACAAAGTTGGGAGTTAGAGTCGATACAATTACATTTGTTTCAGTGGTATCACTGTTTTTTTCATGTGTTGCAAACAAGGCTAGGAGTTACAGGTACTGTGAATATGCTAACATAGCTAACATGATGCTGTTATTTTTACGTGTTACAAACAAAGTTGGGGGGTAGCTTAGTCAAAGTAATGGTTGCTTTAGCGTTATCAGTGTGTTTATTCATATCTTTCAAACAAAGTTAGGTGTCATTGTAAATATGGTAGCGCAGCTAATGCTTAGCAGGGTCAAACTGCATTACTTTACGTGTTTCTAACAAGGCTTGAAGTTAGCATACTAGTCAAAGTAGCGGTTGCTTTAGGGTTATTAGTCTGTTTATTTGCATGTTTCAAACAAAGTTAGTTGTTATTGTAAAAATGCTAACACAGTTAAACTCTCTAAACTCTGTGTCCTGGTGCTACTTGATCTTAGTGCCGTCTTTGATACAGTAGGTCACCAGATTTTATTGGACAGACTTAGGAGTCAGGTCGGCCCTGTAACTGGTTCCACTCTTATTTCACAGATCGACATTTTTATGTAAATTTGGATACGTCCTTCTCAAGAATCCACAAAACAAGTTGTGGGTTTCCCCAAGAGTCAATTTAGGTCCCGCAGTTTTTAATTTGTATATGTTGCCTCCTGGGGATGTCATGAGGTGACACGATGTTGACTTTCACAGTTACGCTGATGATACACAGCTTTACATTGCCGAGTTTCCTGATGACCTTAAACCTATAAACACTCTTTTAAATTGCATTTTAGATATAAAGTCATGGATGGCAGAGAACTTCCTACAGCTCAACCAGGACAAAACAGAAGTTTTAACCATAAAACAAAAGAGAAAATTTCACCTAAGCTCAATCATTTTAATCCTTCTAAATTTGTGAGAAACTTGGGCGTACTTTTTGACTCTGAGGTGAATTTTATCCCATATATTAAAAACCTCATTAAGACTGGATTTTAGAGTTTAATGTGTAACTGTGTCAGACTGTGTTTTTTTTAAGTGTTTCTAACAAGGTTGAGAGTTAGCACAGTCAAAGTCGTAGTTGTATTTGTGTTATTAGTGTTTTTTTTTTTTACTTGTTGCAATCAAGGTTGGCAGTTACAGGTACTATGAATTCGCTAATGCTCCTAATGAGACTATCTCTTACCAATGCTCACAATACCGCTAACGCTCCTAATGTGGTTTTTGCTCTTATTGCAGCTAACACTACTATTAAAGCTTAATGCTCTTATTGCAGCTAACGGTCCTATCGCAACTAACGCTTCTATTGCGGCTAACGCTCCAATTGTGGTTTACGCTGCCAATAACGGCAAACTCTCCTATTGTGGCTAACGTTCTTACCTTTGCTAAAGTTCCTATTGCAGCTAATGCTCCAATTGCCGCTAACACTACTATCGCAGCTAACTTGTTGCGTGTTACAAACAAATTCTAAAGTTACACAGTTAATAAAGTTAAACTTTAACACAGTAAATTTATTACTTGAATGCAGTTAACAAAATCTAACCGATTGACAGACTTATCTCTCACTTTTTCGTCTCACTGTGTGCCTCATAGTTCAGTGTGACATATGACATAAGATTGGAAACTGACCATTGACGGTGCGGCCTGGAGTGTGGATGGTATGGCAGTCAACAGCAAACTGCTCCATGGCCAAATAACTTTTTTTTATTTTTAAGTAACAGCAATTTTTTAATTGGAAATTTTGAGCAATAAATAATTAAATTGGCAGCCATAGGAGTCCCTACAGCTGAGAGAAAGCCACATTTCTGCAGAATCCTGGGGGTGTAGCGCTAAAATGCTTCATCAAGCAATGATTGACGTCCAAATCTAAAGTCGGAAAGTATTGTTAGCAAAACACATGACAGAAAATAAAAATAAAAAAATAAAGTGAAAAAAAGCCGGTGAAAGTTATTGGAGATAAATGACTTGTTCGGCCTGAACAGGAGGCACATATGGCCCATAAACAAACATTATAGTACTGTCAATATTAGCTTGTTTATTTGCTTGCCCAGGCAATCACTTACGCTGGTGTTTTGTGTCTGCAGAACAAACTGTGTTGCACACGAGCGCCTCTCTGCCAGCTGAGGACGCTTGTAAGGCCCGCCCTCTTCCCTGAGGAAGAAAAAAAAAACACTGCAAACATTTTGCAGCTGCTCCTTCTTTCTTCTAACTTCTACAAACAACAGTGTTCCTTTTAAAGGTGCAATAAGAGCTTGTTTAAATTTGTTTATTACTTTCAAACATTTGATTTGCCTACGCCCATTGTCCAATTTCTCATACTTTGACGTCAACAGCTGGTCTGTAATGTTTTCTCGCTGAGCAGTTTTTAACAATAAGCTTTGACAAATTATTGTCAGCTCTTAAAATCCAACTCAAATCATCGTTTAATCTCTTGTAAATGTTTTTCCAGTGGACTTTTAATTATAATTATGTATTTTTAGACACATTTTTTTATAAAAAAAAGTATAGTTTTCTAGGACATAGCTTCTGCCCTCTTTCCATCATCTATCTGTTCACATGCTCCTGCTAGCCTACAGCCCCTCACACCCCCCACCTAACATTACTGGTGCAACAAAAATGGTTAGCAAAATTAGAGATATCCAGCCGCATAGTTTTGAGCCAGATTTGACAAGGAAAACAAAGACGTACATGGATCTATTTATCTACAAAAATGGAGCTTGAGCCTGATGATTGTATCTTCTGCGTCACAGCTACAAGTTTTAACAATGATATGGTTTCATCTGGTCTTGTTTCACAACGGTTTGAATAAAGAAATGTAATTTTAAGTTTAATTTTGTTTATAAATGTCCTCCATCAGAAAAAAATGGCACAAAAACATGTTAAGAACAACAAAAATGCAATTTTCATTGTAGTGGGTCTTCAAAAGCACCAAACCTGGATAACAGTCAGACAGATCTATGTATGCAAAGCTGTCATTAATCACAAACATGAACACAGTAGGGGAGAATAAGCAACTGTCTTCCATCTTGTGCCTGGATGTTCAAACCTCACATAGAATGTTGTAGCTTCTAACATGTGAGTCTTCTCTTACTAGGCTAAGTGTGGCTTGAACATCAAACTTTTTCCCTTGAACAGAGCCCAGTCAAATAAACAATACCAGGTAGTAAGGATGATCAAAGTCCTCCACTGATAGTGAACTTTTTACACAGAACTTTTTCAAAACCACAATACTCGGGTTCCTCTTTTTTTTCTACAGTTTTTTTTAGGAAACTTCCAGGAACCCAATGTTGGCAAATGCATCCTCTTATCTCATCAAAGGAGCGATGGTTTGCAGCAGGGCTGCACTGATCTGACACAGTGACACCAAGAGACTAAATAAAACCTGCTCACACAAGAAAAAGTATGGCATTTTGTCAGTCAGTCAGTGGTGCCTTCGGGCAGAACCGGCATGAATTGTTGCATCTTTTGTCTTCCCTTTTTCTCACTTTACTTTAGTCTCCAGCAACTTTTATTGTTGCTTGTGTGTACTGTATTGACAGAGCTGACAGATGACATTAAGCGTGCAGCAACACACATAGCAACTCCAGCTGGTCTGTGTGCTCTGCTAATATTTACATTGCCAGTCTGAACACTACCGCTATTGAGTTTGGCCATTAAACATAATGTTTGACTAGTATAAGAAAAAACGGTGAAAAAAAAACACTATCTGGGCAATAATGGCAGTATGCGGTAGGCTGATGCCCAGATGGTGAAGGGTCAAACTCCACAATCTGACCTGTGCACTTTGACCTATTGAGCATGTAATTGGAATCTAATTCAGACCATTCTGTGACTTTTCTCCTTTTAATTTCTAAGAAGGATGTAAAAGACCTTTTATTTTTTGGCTAAACTTCATTAGAGTGGAAGCAGCCACGGTGATGTCACCTAGTAATCTTGTTCAAACAGTTACTCACTGTTTGTTTTTAATTAATAGTTACCGGGAGTCTAACATGTCATATTTCCTATTTTTAATAGTTGAATTACAAATGTAGATCATGCCCTAAAGCAAACTGACAATAAAAACTTGCACCTGTCATGTCGTTCAGCCTCCATCAGTCTGAAACTTGTGGAACAAAATGGTCTCCTGGGAATTGATTGAACTGTAAAATATTAGCTTGGGTTTGTTCTAGTTCAGGACGAATGTTTACAGAGTTCAATGTACTTTGGCCTAACATCCCTGAAGAGCTCATAAAAGCGTCATTTATATCTAAGATGGATATTAAAGGAGACAGAGGGAGTGGGAGCAGGGGTTTAAAGCTTTTGAAATTAATGGGATGCATAATAGGATATAGGTTTTCATGGTGCCACCTAATGGTCCTGATCCAGGTCGCATTTTTAGTAAATGTTCCTTCAACAGAAAACAGATTTATGGCGAGTATTCTTCATAGGATAAAAAGATAAACAGAGAATTTAATCGATTACTTTGTTAAAATTTTTAACATACAGTGGTTAAAGATACAAATGTTAAAATACAGGAAAACTAAGGACTGTTTTTTGTATTTTTAACCAATTTTTTTATCATTTTTGAATGTCATCTTTAAACTATAGACTGGCTAAGTCTGGGTTCTAATCATTAACTGTATATGAGAACTGGACTGAACAATCCCTCCCACCTCACGTTCCACACAGGAGGTACATGCTGGTTCCAAGCAGCCAAAATCCAATAGACTTCTGTAGAGAAGCTATTCTCGCTCTGATTCCTTTTTCTTAACGTCTTACTAATCTTATTTTTCTTTGATATTTTTTCTTTATCACAAGTTATTCAAGTTCTAAACTGACCAATCATGCCTCTGTAAAAGCATGGTGCCTTCTGGCTCCACCTCCAATGTTTGATTGACAGCTTCCTCTAAAAACGTGACTCAGACCGACTCTGACTAATCGCTGTTGAAGTTTTGCAATCATTTTCAATATGGCGGTAGACGTACCAGGAAGTGTCGGCGAAGGCGCTGCCCTGACTTCAGGGCTGGAGGTAATGGGGATCTCAACACTTGTGATGTCAAGTCTTGCTTTTACAGTCAATATGTTTTATAAGTGTGACATCACACTTACTCTGTCCAGTTCTCTCATACAGTCAATGCTTCAAATCAAAGTTTATTCATGAATGAAATGAAATTCAAAACTTTTCAGAAATGTTTCTCTCTCCTTTGAGGTTAAGAATTCAATTTATTAAGGTATACTGTGCAAAGTTCACTCTATTCCCACTTGTTCAGCTGTGATATTCTCCTGAACTTCTTTTTCTGTAATCTTGTTTGATCCGGCTGGCAATAGACTGAACAGCTTCAGTGGACAGAAAATGTTTCCACAGGATCTCCCCTTTTTTTCTTGTTTGTTTTTTTGAGTAATGGGATTTCTGGTATTTGGGGAATATTTGATCTCTGAACAAACAATTCCTTGAAACTTCCTTCAAAAGAACAAAGTGGTGGAGGAAGAGACACCAAAGATCAAAACGTTGGGTTGTGTGGAAACATGGTAGCAGGAATGGTCAAAGAAGGACTTTTTATCTGAGCAGTTAGCCAGTGTTGGTGGTATGAAAAAAGAGAAATACGATAGTTTCCAAATGATCAATGAAAAGTTCAAAAGGAAACTGTTACAGAGGTGGCGTGGTCTCTTTAAAAGCATCCCCAGTGACCGAGGTCAGCGAGTGTGTGAGAGTGGAAGCAGAATAGATCCCAGCAGGAGTCAGTGTTCATATGAGAGCAGTGTTGGAGCAGAAACAATAACAGCGAGGAACTGTCTGCGAAGCAATCAATGTACTGTACAGGCTGCACGCCATGCATTCTGTAGCTCTTTAAGATCCAAGTTTAGTGTCATGTCCCCGCTTCACTCCGCTCTGAAAAGCAAAGGAGGTCAACAGCTCTCCCTGTCTGTGCCTCTCAGTCTGGGGCTAAAACAGGAAATATCAGCCTTGATAGTACATATATTTAAAACACCTGTTATCCCCATCATACTAGATTAAAGTTCAAGATTGGTTACCGATGTGGAGCTGTTGCTAAGCAGCACAAAATTGCTTGGTATGACTGTTTTTCAAAGCTCCTCAAGAAAATTGTGCTTTTAAACCCAATTAATGTTGTCAATCTGTGCAGGATTATTTAGGAAATAAAGATTTTTTTTTTTTGCACCAAAGGAAAAACCAACAATAAAGTTCTGTAAACTGCAAATGATGCGTTCAACAATTCTGTGCAAATTGATGCCTATTATTTTATTGCTGGAAGGGTGAGAACAGTTTGTTCAGCTGTATGCAAACTATTATCACACTGTTTAAACAAAAGGCCTTATATCATTTTAAAATGTTGAAATAAAAATAATTATAGCAAATAACCAATTTCGAACAAAGGAAATTACCTCGCTTAAAAAAATGGATAATAAAAGTAAAGTAATATTTTCTCACCTATTTAGCCTGAAATATAATAAAGCTTGTGAAAGGCTTTTTCCTCTAAAGATTTTTACACTGTCAGAGCATTTTCTTGCAAAAACCTAGAATCATTCTAAAAACAGGATTTCTGATTGGATAAAGTAATATTTTTATCTTGTACATATTCCAGTATCAATGCAGAGCTTAATTATTTACCAAAAACTTAAACAGTCAACTATTCTCACATACAGCAGTTTATACGAATAAAGAATTTTTAGAAACAACTAACTTGTAATATGTTTTCAAAAATTAAAAGCTGAGTTCCTTTCATATTGATAATAAACTGACCTGTCAGATGCCTCAGTAAAAGCAAAGTAATTTCTGCAAAAACATATACTTTAAAATAAAAGCGGCAGACACCAAGCCAGAGTAAGAGTTCTCATGAGGAGACTTGTGTCAGTTTGTCACCCCCACCAAATCTCGTTAGTAGAGACCTTTCATTTATTAGAATTTTAGGTTACAGAATAGACTCAATCTGAAGATTAGTTTCAACACTCAACCATGACATTTGGCGTGAGCGTAGCATGGGATGGTCTTATCAAGTTCCCACATTTCTGCGTCTTCTCCAGGTGGCATGTTAAGAAAAACAAAAGAATCCTTCCAGCACAGCAAGAAGAATAACTAAAATAACTAAAAGAGTGTTAGATTTAAAATAATATGTCCATTCAACTGGTGCCCACTGGCCCCCACCTTGAACGTGTGATTGTCCTGAGTCAGTGGAAGGGGTGTGGCTTTCCAACAAGCTTATTCCTGATTGGCGATACTGACTGGGACTAGTCATTATTGTCTGGCTCCAAAATGGTGGCGACCATATAGCAGAAAAATGGCGACTGAATTGGCTTCATTTAACTTGTGGATTACATCTGTCCAGTTCTCTAAATACAGTCAATGACCTGCACAGATAGAATTACAAAGTCATGGAGGTTTAACCTTTATTTTAATCTGTGTTTTAGTTTTTAATACTTCATCTCACATAGTAAAATTGTTTTCATGAATAATTGGTCATGTATAGGCTTTAGCAGCACATAATCCATGAGGATGTGTATTTATGCCACAGGACTTGATAGTATTTGCCACTAAACAGAAAATGTTTTAAAGAAACAAACATGAAGAAAGAGGTGGTGATGAATGCGTAGAGCAATAATCACTGCTGGGGTGTGTTAAGGGTTTTAGCAAACACCTGTAATGAAAGACAAACAATTGTATAACCTCAATAAAGCAGTCCACCTGAAAGGACTCACGGCCCTCACATGTGCATCATTAAAATATGTGTACTGTGTGTAGATCAGGAGAGTTCCAGTTGATTTCTGATCAAAATCCCTTCAGCGGCAGCAGATCCCCGATTGATGCTCTTCCCATTGGCTAACAGCTGAAATCCAAAGAACCACCTTCAAGACTTCCTGATTTTAAACTAAAGTTCCAGCCAAGTCAGTTCATCAAGTACCCACTAGAGGGCTTGCAGCTTAATCTCTATTTCACAACCCAAATAAGTATTTACTCACTGCTTTGCTACATGTGTGGTTAGATCATTAACTGTATGTAAGAACTGGACTGAGTGACCCTCCCAATCATGTTCCAAACAGGAAGTACCCGCTGGTTCCAAGAAGCCAAAATCCCATCGCCTTGTAAGGACAAATAAACAGTTATTACTCAGTCATTCTATTTGTCAGAATAACCATTCTTCATCTGATATTGTTTTTAAATCATGTTCTTGATAATCCTAATGGATTTTTCACATTTGTTTCTGTAGGGCAAGTTATTCAAGTTATAAACTGGTAAATCGGATGCCTCAATAAAAGTATGTGGTCTCAGATTGAATGTTTGAAACGTTTGACAGATTTCATGTTGCCCATTTTCAAATGATAGGGGCGTGGCCTTCCAATAAGATCACTCCGGATTAGCGCGAGAAATGATGACTCAGACTGACTCGGACCAATCACTGCTTACTGATGATTTCTGGTTCCAACATGGAGACCGTCTGATTGCAAAAAACACGTTAACTAAATAATTACTAAATAATTTTCTGTGGACATCACTACACTCACTCAGTCCAGTTCTCATATAAAGTCAATTACACTGAAAAAAGTGAAAAAAAAGTTCTGTAATTTGTTAAATTTAAAACTAATATTTCAAAGTGTAACAAATTACAGATATTTTGTCAACTGATCCACATTCTTTAAACATTTATGAAAAAGGTCTTAAATTTAGTATCAAAATTGCTCTGAACATAAAAAATTCAAAAAGACAAGTTCAACCAAATTAGGGCTAAATTAATCAACTTCATTCACCTTATGATTCGTGTTTTGTATAAGTGCTCTAGAGTAATTGATAACTGTCTCTATATGTGTAGGTTTACTAAACTTTATGTTTACTGTGATGAATATAAAATGCATGACTGTGTGGTAACCTGGATCATGTGTTTGATCATTTGTTTTGGAATAAAAAAATATAGGAAAAAAAAAGAGAAACAATTTGAAATTACAATAAAGCAAGTTTATTTGTATTTCATGTACAGAGACAATTCAAAGTGCTTTACATAAAACATTAAAAGAAACAATCAAAAGAAATAGTAAAAGTGGGATCATTAAAACAAAATTAAAAAAGTAAACAGATTTTAATTTAAAACAAGCATAGATAAACATATGTTGTAAAGTCTTTTTTTTTCTAATTTTGAGTTTAGATTTTCTAACTTTAGAACAACCTCTTCGTGCAACACTATCCATCTTTTTGGAAAGCATCTTTTTTTGATGAAGTGAAGATACAGTGGACCACAGAGATGAAACCTGACTTCAAACAGGTTTTTACTGACGAGTTCCATCTATTCCAACTATTTCCATCTCATATACTCATAATTGTCACCATCTCTGTTAGAGAAATTACCACCATGGTATTGTTTGTGTGTGATATTTTTGTTTTAAAGGGGCCCTACCCTGATTTTCTTCAGCCTTTCAGAGTAAACTATCGTATATCCATATATATGATTATATATTACATTGGAAACACTAGAAAACAAATTATTAATTAAACATGAGTGATTTTTGTGGCCCGTTTTAATACCAAGAAATAAAACGACTCGATTTCTGAGACTGCGCCTTTCACTCCTTGTTGGTTCCGCCCATTTTGTTGTGGTTTGGGGCTTTTCTTTATTGGTTTTGTTGTTTTTTGTGCTTATGTTTCTCTGTCTAATTATGCTTCCAGAGTGGCATGGGGTAGGAGGCGTGGCCTTCCCTACCTGATGGCCATGCACACCTGCATCCCATCTTAATTTATGAGCCTTGAAAGGCCAGAATAAAATTAAATGTTATTCTGTTGCTGTTTTTTTTAGATACACTTGCATTTAGATAGATTGAAAAATTAAAACGTCTTAAAAATATGTTCATGATACATGAACTTTAGATCAGTTTAGGTGACCTTCTCATGTTTAGAGATCATTAATTTTGTTAAATATGCTGCAGATTTGGTCATTAGTTCAAAATGTGACAACATTTGTTTAAAAATTTGTAAGTTGATTTTTCTTTAACATTACATAGTTGATAGACATGGTACAACACAGTGAAAATGGGACATTTTTCCATGAAATGTAAAAAATATAACAATCACTGTGATTAATAAAATGCTGAATATTGATATCTGTTTTCTAGCTCGTTGTCGTTGTTAATAATTATGGTGAGAAATCAGTGTCTTTACATAGAGGAGGATCATTATTCATTATTAATAATGTATGTAGAACTAACTATAAATAAGCAAAATGTGTTATTTCAAAATGGTAGATCTTGACTCAATAACCATAAAGTAGTCCTTAGTTTCAAAAAGGTTGGTCACCCTGCTTTAAGCCCTTAACAATAAATGCAAATAAACTACTTGATTTTTTTTTTTTTTGCAATACAATACTTTTTTTTATTTACATACAACAGAACAACATCTAAATACATTTTTGATAAAAATTACTTTGAAATTTATATTTGATCAGAAATAAAATAAAGAAAAAATCTGGAACAAAAACTTTAGTCAACATTAAATTTGGGTTCATATGAGATGTTTAATATTATTCACAATTTAATTCTCACTGTAAACTTCTAAATATAAATTGTGCAAACCAGAAATTCACACAAACGCATGGATCTTATTTGGAACTTCTGTGATTTTATCACAGAAACAAATCCGTCCCTTTCATTTGACCTTGAGGCTCTGAAGGTCAAACAGCTTATAACGTTTAGCCAATCACATTTAAGGAAGGGTAGTTATTTTAAAGGAAAGGGGGCTGCAAATCATTGATTTTAAGACAGGAGCCTGCTGGATATTTAAAAATGAGGGCCACAGTTTGCTCACTAGCCAGACTTTGGACATGCCTGGTTCAAATGTTGTTTTTTTGGTAAATCACAGAAACAATTGATGATGTAATAAAGTAGCCATCCCATACCAGCCAATGGTTTCTACTCACTCTGAACAAAACTATCACGTCAATCTTTACAAGAAGCCAGTTTAGCTGTGGTATGTGAGAAATTCACAGAAAGACTGTCAGATTTAAGTATGCCCAACACAGCCTGCAACCTGTATCATAACAAAGTAGAAATGGAGTGTTTCATCTCTAACCTGACAGTTTTATGAAGAAAGCTTTGAAAAAGAGATGATTAAAGTCGGTGCTAAAGGATCAAAGCGCCTGTCTTAGACACAACACATTGTTTCATGTCTAAAAACAAAGAGGCAGGAGTGTTTTTTATTCTTTTTTTGCTTTTATTTTGCAGTGGTTTACATTTACTGTCTTTAAAGTTGCATCTGCATATTGTAAACTGTGGGGGAAATGGAGCAATAAGGTGTTGTGGCTTCATTAAACCAAAAGCGGCATGAATATAAAGTTCAACTTTATAAATGGGGAAGCCTGTTGGTCTTACTTGTCGTACACTTTCAAGTAATGAAGTCAATATTTAGAACATATAAACCAGCGCAATAGACGTTAGCTCTGAAGTATTGAAAAGAATATGGATGCCTCACATCTATGAGTCTCCAATAACTCCATAAAACATTTTTAGCCGTATCTCCAACCGTATTTTTGAGAAATAATCACCAGATGGATCTGAAAGCTACTTAAAAACAGCAACAAAATGGCTCGGTTTGAAGCATTTCCATCGTCGTTCGTCATCTCTGTTTGTGGGTTTTGTACTGAATCAAAGTGAAAGGTATGAGAGTCCCTCTATCTCCGCATCAGGAGGCGCTGTCAGCTTTATTTCATGGTGTTCATCAGAGTGTCACTGCCGCTAACAGTGATGCGACTCATCCACCCGCTCGGTGACACCAGAGGAACCACCAGCATGAACATTAAAGTTAATGTTACTGTCTGTGATGTCGAGCGCTCGCTGGCTGGATTTACATCCAGTGTGTTTGGCTGCCTGTCTCAGAAGAAACAAAGAAAAATAAGCTTTTATGCAACGCTAGCACTCGAAGAGAGCTAGGTAGCTGAATTGGTTTCTCTTTGGGCCAAAGGGTGATATGAGTGTAACTTGATATTTTGTAAAGTTACTGTTTTGTCCATGATCCGTGATTGTTTCTCTAATCACGTCCCTTCACCCAAAGTCTCGTGATTTTTTTTGATACGCAAGGATTTTTGATGGGCTGTAACTACGTTAGTGAGGTAAAAATGTCTGTTCAGAATTTATGAACCGGAAAATGATAATTCATGTAAAGGAAATGATATGGTCGAGCAGAGATAATATAATCATATACGTTTATATAAGTTTGCTTCCTCCAACTCCCTTTCAAGCATTCTATAATTTAATTTGATGCTTAGTTATCTTATGGCTGACATATCTTTGTACGGATATATACCTCTGTTGATTATACTTCGCATGCATTCTTGTTTGATTTCTTGAAATAAACCATTTTAATTCAATTCAAATTTAAAACCAATATTTTTTCATGTATTTCTGAGCTGCTATTGACGTCATTGAGTGGGAGTTATGTCTGACTTCAAATAAGACTAGTTTTCCATTACTCTCCGTTTGGAGGGCTAAATGTAGGGGTAGGGAGAAGCCATAGATGGGGAAGAATTTTCATTTGGGCCAAGCGTCCAATCTGTGCCCTGTCTGTTCATTGAGTAAGATGCAATGACCCATAAAGCTTGATGTGAGTTTTCATTTCATTTCATTTCAAAACTGCTATGATCCATTTGAGTTGTCTACTTGTGCTTCCTTTAAAGATATTAATAATGCTTTCAAGCCTGTTATATACACACTTGTCCCAGTGAATAAGTTCGGTCATTCAGAGGCTCCCCTCTCCCTGTTCACCTGGTCAGTGAGCACAGCCTCCTCTGAAAATATGGTTCCTCTAAATACTCAGTCACAGAAACTCTCACTGTTCTGTTTAGGACTTCATAATTGTTCACATACAGTATAACAGGTTCACCCTTCTTCCCCTTTACAATGCAATCTTCCCCTAACATGCATCCAACAGTCTAACGTTGTTGACTTTTTGAGATTATCCAACCAAAGTACTCGAATGCCGTTTTGAAATCTTTTGCACGTTGGTTTACTTCTTTCTGCAGCAAATGTTTTCATTTAACATTTGAGCTTATAACTTTTAGATAGAAATCCAAGGTACGGGTCTGGACCATCAACTGAACATGAGAACTAGACGGAGTGACCCCCTCCCCCCTTGCGTTCCAAACGGAAAGTCCCTGCTGGTTCCAAAGAAATCCAAATCTTCCCTTCTAGTGGTCAATCAGTCTATTTGTCAGAATAACAATTCTGGCTCTGATACCTTTTTTTTAACACGTTCTTGTTAATCCCAATGTTTTTTCATTAAATGTTTTGGTAGTGCAAGTTATTTAAGTTATAAAGTGGCCAATCAGATGACTCAATAAAAGCGTGTGGTCTCACGTTGAACATTCATAGCGTTTGAATGACAGATTCTCCTGAGCCAGCTTTCAAGTGGTAGAGGCGTGCACATCCAACAAGATCACTCCTGATTGGTGAGAGTGGTTGCCATAGAAAGGATGACTCAGACCGACGCGGATCAATCAATGTTGTTTACTGACAACATCTGGCTCCAACATGGCAGGATCTGTATCGCAAAAAAATTGACTTTATTTGTTGGAACTGGAAGCAAACCGTTTTCTGTGGGTGACATCTCACTACCTAAGTTCTTATATATGGTCAATGCTTTGATGGTTCTTGTTTCTTTACTTTTATAAAGTTTTCAGTGTGTGTTTTGTTTACATGAACAGTTGGGAGTCACTCTAGGGTTTACAGGAGTGAGGCAATTGGACATCCATCCCTTCCCGATCCTTCTCTGTATTTTCTGGGATTTAAACTGGATTGATGAGGATCTCTGACCATTTGGTCAAAAGCGTCTATACTATGTCATGAAGTTGAACATTCACAATACTTTGAGGAATAAATAAACCAAATTAAATGTAAAGTATGTTCATAGTCTGAATCAGATTATTTCCAACTATAAAGACTGCGGCTTTACTCTTGAAGATTTTATGTAAACTCTTCAGGTCTTTATTATGTTGTTATGATTCAAATGTCTGTAAATGTATGAAACTTTTCCCTATGCTGAATTTACATTAGAGTTATTAAATATTTCCTTAAACAACAGAGAAAACATGATTAATTAACCCCAGCGTTTGACGTAAAACCGCGTGATCTAGACTCCAGTCTGGGGAGCAGAGATCAGTCTCAAATTTGTCTTAAGCCACAGTCACTGAACAGCTAGGCTTTGGTTTAGAGTGCCTCAGAAAAGCTTAACCACTGACAGCTGCAGAACCTAAAGGCCGCGCCAGAAGCATGAGGAAAACATCCAGCCCACTTTGGCTGAGAGATTTTATCCGCCAACAATTCCCTCAAATATTTGCGTGGATACAAAAACCCAGAACTTTCATTATTCTTGGCAGGGACTCTCATGTTCTGGTTGGTGTTGATGAGGAAACAGCTTAACGACAATCACTTGCAAATGTAGTCATCTTTTATAGCTCAAAACTGCCAACTGTTTGCTACCAGGGCTAAAACCAGGGCTTTTGAAAGATCTCTTGAGTCTTGGAAGACAGTTTTACTTCCGTCTTACATGACTTTTGGTCTATCATGTTTGGAAACGAGTAGCAAGCCAGATGACCCGATGCATTACAATGAGCCTTTTAACAGTTGGTGCGCTTTAAAGCCAAGGAGACATCACCCAGAGATTGAGCAATGGGCTGACAAATGAGGCCTCCAAGTGAAACAAAGCCAGCTTAGCCCATTTCTCTCCTCTGAATAAATGCAGGGAGCATCTTTTTGTGTGGCTAAAGGATAAAGCCTCTGCAATCCATTTATAGTATTTGTTTGTCTTCTGATTTCGCTGTGGCAGATGGCATGGCCCTTCTAAGCAATGGCAGCAGAGAATGGGATTATCTACAGATAAATTGAAAGTTATGGATACGGCATCATGGGAGAAATCGAAGTAAATGCGTTTAGAGCCTCTTCTACAGGATGCTTCAACCAACACAACAGTGCAGGAAACACCATACCTGAATTCATGTGAAGAAGTACTTTTCAGAGACAAATTTTTACTCTTCCGTGTGTTTTCTTCTCAGCTCAAAGGAACTTCTTAAAAAAAAAAAAAGAAAAAAACCTGCTTCCGAACTATAAAACCTCTGTCCGTCCATCCAGCCAGTTACAGTGCAGTCAACTTACAGTGACAAGTTTGTGAATTAAGCAATAAAAAGAGATGTGGCACAACTGAGGCGAGTATTACCTGTGATGTCCTCATGTTTGAACACAAGAAGGGAACTGGAGGAACTAACAGCTTTGGTTTACTGTAACAATTATTTTCCAACACAACGTAAAAAAGATTGATGGTATAAAGCAGGTGTCTTCAACCTTTAATGTTTTAAGAGCCAATCCTATCGATTTCTTACTGACAACCACCCAGAGGGAGCCACAAAGTCTCACTTCACCCTTTGGAAAAATAAAAGAGATATATTTTTGTTTTTGTTACTATTATAGTAAATATAAATGAACTGTTCTTTTTTTGCAGAAATAAAACATAAAAAAAAGAAAATATCCTTCTTTCTGCTTAATATGAGATAGTTTGTTACTTTTGTTAAATGTTCACATGACTTTCTTTCAAAATAAAAGACACCCTGAGTCACATAGGATCAGAGTAGAGTAATTTTAGCAGTGATGTAAAAAACAGTGTCATAGACACCTTCTCCTCCTCAAGGTCACCTGAGGTAACATAGGTGCTTCTCATCTTTTAAATGTATTTAAAGATGTGTTCTTCTCTATTTCAGTGTCTCAGCATCTTAGTTCTTTGGTGGCATTTTCTTCGTTTTGGATTAAAACCCTGAACTAGACACCTGGACCTGGTCGTTCTTCCAGCTCTTAGGTTACTTTGTTTTGACCCCCGTCACAAACAGTTTATATTACAGTTTTGGTGTAATATATCACACCAAAATCCCCAGTGCAGTAAAATATTCTGATCAG
The DNA here is from genome assembly GCA_003999625.1 of Oryzias javanicus. Classification (NCBI taxonomy): domain Eukaryota; kingdom Metazoa; phylum Chordata; class Actinopteri; order Beloniformes; family Adrianichthyidae; genus Oryzias; species Oryzias javanicus. Next base: position 11,536,504 of record CM012439.1, on the reverse strand, counting down.
TTATGTTGAATGCTTTATGTGGAGACACAAGTCCACTGTCTGTCGCCACAGAAGATCCCTTCAGCACAGCTGTTTCAGTGCTGTGATGCACTCTGGATCCTTTCTAATAAGGATGTAAAAGATATTAGAAATGTATCGACAAAATTGATCGGGCAGAGGGAGTCACACCAGTATCGGTTAGGGATGTAAAAAATAGATCTGTATCAAAAAATTGATCAAGCAACTGCAGCATTGTTTGAAAACCACAGATATGAACAAAATTTTGTTGGTTAAAAGGTATAAAATCAATCGAGAAGTTAATAATCGATTTTATGCAAACGGTCAAGTTTTGTTTTTTTATGTATATGTGGTGCAAATAAAAAGATCACAAGCTTGCTTCTTCCAAGTCAATACCTGAATAAAGTTTCTCTGTTAAAAGGCATGCATTCTTATTTATAGGTTTAAATGCAGAATGAATACTAAATATCCAGATCTTGGGGCTTTTGGTAAAGGAACTGGACTGTAGCGTGTTGCCAAAAAGTAAGTTCATTTATGTATCGATTTGTGGACCATGTATCGCACGTGTAAAAGATAAGGCCCGGAGGCCAGATCCGGCCCTTATTGATAAAACTTTACGATTGGATATCTCCAGTATTTGATCGCCATTTTTGTTAAACCGCTAATATTAGGTTTGGTTTGTGAGGGGCTGTAAGCTAGTGGGAAAGCATGTAAACAGATGACTGACAGGAAGTAGAGGTTTCTAGAACTCAGAGGTGAATTTCTAATGATCTCCTGCCACTCTGCAGAAACTATGACCTAGAAAGCAACACAGCTATTAGATTTCAGCAAAAAATGGTAAAATCATAATTAAAAGACCATTGACAACACTTTGAAAATAGATGTATCTTCAATGGATCATGTATAGTATGGTGACCTTGAACAGTTTTCTTGAGAACTATATAAAATGAAGGTGAGATTAAATAAAGGTGGTTAAACTTGTCGATTTAGTTAAACTTCTCAGGTAAAAGAATACTGACAACAACTTTAAAATCCACTGAAAAATTGACATAAATGTTGATATTGACTTTTTTTTATTTTTTTTATGTCAATCGAAGCACACCCTCATTCCGGGGTCAGTTTATTTCACCATCCCCTCCTTTCATTATCGCTGAGATGGTTTTAGGCCTGACATCTGATCAGCAGAGCAAAGACTGAGCTCTGGGAAACAGACGATATGCAGCTAATGCACTTTGCTAATGTATTATTTAGTAAGTGGCCTCGCTAATTGAGTTTTAATGTCAGTGGCTGCTGTAAGACACACATTCGGCTGAGCACAGGGGAAAGTTCAGATCTTGATAGATTGCAGCGGGGCATCGATGGCAGCTCCAAAGGTCACGGGCGGCGCTAAAGCAACCGCAACAACCTCAGCTGTTTAAAGAGAAACCTGAGCACGGCCACGTTAATTGCATTTTAAATTACTGAACAAAGTCATCACTTGATAAAATTCACAGTTGTCGTTATGTACCAATAACAGTTTAAAGCAGATTTCAAGTTGAGTAAAGGAAAATGTGAAGAATTTCAACAAAAAAAGAACAACTACCAGTAGTAATAAAGCATATTATAGGACTAAAACACGAAAATGCAGGCTAAGAGAAACACAGAAAAGTGAAACCACAAAATCTGAAATGTATCCAACTAAGGTTGGCAACTTAAATTTGCTACCCGAATAAGCAATTTGCATTTTAAACAGGAAGACATTATACGCTGCAGCATCGTGGAAGTCATTAGTTACACACTTCCTTGCAATTAGTTTGCAACTTAACCCCACACATTGCATATGACAGGGAGGCGCCGAGGAGGCTGCAGTCGAGAATCACTCACTCAGAGCACAAGATAAAGAAGCAATAACTTATTTCAAAAAACCCCAGCTGGCTAATTAACATTGTGAATTCAAGCAGAAAGTCAGTATTCCTCTGACGAGTTTAATTTTATTGATGCTACAGACAGAATTTACCAGCTCACGCAGAAAACTGCTTGTGCTCTAATAAATGACAATGTTTCCTCGCCTCATAGATAGGACTACCAATGTGTATCTGTGTGTGTGTGGCATAATCAAGTTAAGCTTTACCTGAGCTCATTTAGTCATTTAAGTCTGAAATGAGTTTCCCCTAAAGGTTAATTATGGAGCAGTGAATTGAATTTGTCACTGTGCCGACTGCTTATTTATATAAAAAAAGGCCTTCAGTTCTACACAGACGTAACACGATTAAAGCGAATAGCAGCTAAATCGTCTTAAGCGCTCAGAGTCTGTTGATGAGTTTGAGGGAAATCTGAAATCTCAGCCTCAACAATAAGTCTGACTGAAATACTCTCAGTCTTTGTCCCAGACTAAAGATTTAACCTACAATCACAGTGAGTGGAGTTGATACATGCATCACTTTGGTTCACAAAACTCTTCTTCTTAATAATTAGTGCCTATGAGGCGCTGCAGAGTCTACTATCCAACAGGAAGAAAGACCTGGAAAGTTGCATCTTTCCGCAGCGAGGTGTTGACTCGAGTCACATGACTTGGACTCGAATCCAACTCAAGTCATGAATTTGACAACCTTAGACTCGACATGGATTTCAACAGCAGCGACTCGAGAGTTGACTTGGACTTCAACATCAATAAATTGTGACTTGACTCTGACTTTAGGCCTCAGAAATGGAAATAAGTATTTTTCCCCCAATCCAAAGATTATAAAGTATATTGACAAATATACCTATCTTGACATGTGACTCAACTTGACCCTTGTTGGACTTGACTTGTGACTCGACGTGAACCTGTTTGTCTGGATTTGTGACTCAACATGAACTTGTTGGTCTTGATTTGTGACTCGACATGAGGTCTGTTGTTCTTGATGTGTGACTCAACTTGAGACTTGACTTGTGACTTGATGTGAGACTTGTTCGACTTGACTTGTGACATGACTTGAGACTTGTTGGTCTGGACTCGTGGCTCAAAATGAGACTTCGTGGTCTTAGCTTGTGACCTGATTTTAGACTTCCTGGTCTTGACTTGTGGCTCAACATGAGACTTGTTCTTGATTTGTGACTGGACTTGTGATTTGTTGGTCTTAGCTTGTGACTCAACTTGACTGATTTTACTTGGGACTTGACTCAGACTTGAGGACAAAGACATTAGACTGACTTGAGACTTGCAAAGATGGTCTCAAACAGAGGAAGATGATGAAGAGGATTGTCCATCATGGATTCTATTATCCATAACAGCCTCTGGTCACTCACCACAGTCACAGCCTCTAGGAGACATCCCAGGACAGAGCCGGATCTCCATACCAGCTCACTCTATAGAAGAGGGCAGCTGCAACAACATCACAGAAAACTATTTCAGAGTCCTGCAAATCTGGGGGACCCCAGTCTCCTCATCCTCTCCTGCACACTTCAGTTGCTTTTCTGTTGTCATTTTGTTCTTGACATCAGCTCACAATGCAACCACAGACTACCTCCGATCCAAAAGTGGCGGAAAATAGTTCTTTTTAAAAAGGAGCGAGTGAGCCACTGGACTTATCACATGTAATAAAAAGTCCAAGTCTGCAAAAACAGGTTAATAATAAGAGAACAAAACAAGTAAGCTAACACAGAGCTCTGGTAGCTGGCAGCCTGTCGTGGCGCCGGTTAAAAGATTGTAGTTATAGATTGCAGTGTTACAGTCCCTCCAGTTCTGTAAATCAATGTTTAAAAGAGCCATCATGCAGAATAAGTGATTATACAATGAAGCAACTCACCAAGAAGAGCCCTCCACACACCATTCAGACAAATGACTCTGATAAATGCTTGACCTTCATCAGAGTACCACCCATTAGATATTTCTCCAAAAAATGTCAGAGCAGAGAGACTGTGAATTCTCCGTACTTCTAGTAAAGGCAGAACATGCTGGATACTGTATGTGTCAAGCTTCTGACACATGTCTAAACAGGTTTATTAGTACAAATAGAGACTGAACAGACTTCCCCTGGTCTCTGTTTGGGGACGTTTTTTTAGGGAATGGGTGTCACTCAGGAACAAGCTGCCATGTTCGCAGTGACAGCTCATCAGAGCACAGCGGGGGATAATGATCAATCTCCTTCTATAGATGGCGTTCAGCTGGATGGATGCTGGAGGCCTTTCCTCTGAGAAACTCGACTGAACTACAAAAATCGTGAAGATTCCCGAGTATTTGATGCTCAACAAAAGGACAAAAGCTCAGTGTGCTTCTCAAACGTGTTTCCCCCCATCAGCACCTCCTCACCTCCACCTGGGAGTGATGGGCACTAACACTCATCACCGTGATGGACGCTCTCACATTCCAAAGTCAATCTATTGACAATTACAATTATGCAGAGGGATTGAGCCCGTCCCTCCAGCTCCAGCGCCTGCTCCTGAAACATGCAGGTTCTCTAAATGAAACAATTAAGATAATTGATTGCACAGCCCCCATTAGCAAAGCCTGCTTGAAGCTCAAAGCAGTCATTTGATTAATTCCTATAATGGAAAAGCCCTTGTTCCTCCATTGTTCTTTATTTTCCCTCATCTTTCCAGGTAACAGTCGTATTCTGAGAGCGGGGTAACATGGGGGGCAGATACTGCAACGCTGATGTTGAAGTAGACTAAGGACTCTCTTGAAGTGAAATGTGTAATTCTGTGTCCATTACTTTACGTTTCAGGGAGATGGAGCAAACAAAGCTGCTGAGAAAAAGTTACAGAGTCAGGTAAATGGAAAAGGAAACAGGTTCTTCTGGAAAGAAAATAAATTCACTCTGATTTATGCGTGCGTAATTCTTGATTTGTGCACAACTTTTGATTTGTGCGTGCATAATTCTAGATTTGAAACTCATATAATACATTTTGTGCAAAAGTAAAAAAATGACAAAATAAAAAAAAATACAAAATACAATTTGCACATGCACAAATTAAAATTACAACAGCCTGAAACTAATTACACACAAAAATCTTAAAAAAAAACGCACAAATCTCCTCTCACGCACACACAACACAACAGTTATGCACAAAGCTATCATAAGACTGTTTTCACGTCTCACAAATTCGTCCGTGAGTGATGTGTTCAAGTACTACTAGAATGCTCGTTCACCCGTAGTTTTCTTGTCCGTTTTAAACTTCGATAGTGAATAATATCCAGTGAAACTTGACATTTTCCCACTTTCTTAAACATATTTTATATATACATTATATAAATATATTATAATTAATATAAAAAGTCTAAGTAAGCATTTTTAAAACACTTATCCCTTTAAAAATAAGAATATTTCCAGAAAACAGCGCTTTTGATTGACAGCAGCTCCTCTGACAGTACTCCTGATCAACAGGGGGGGGGGGGGCACTGGTCTGATCACCCCCGCGGATCCATCAATCAACAGTTCTGCAAAAACATTGGTAATCACGTCCACGTCTGGGTTCATGAGATCATTCTGAGATTTTCCATGGAGCTTCTATCTCATTCTGGAGGCTGTTTTCTATGACAGCCTCTCCCACGGTGTTTATGTGTCTCTGTGACTGAGTTTGAAGGTTCACTGTCCCGCATTAACCCAGTGAGGGGAAAAATAAAATTAGATTTTTTTTTTTTTTTTTTTTAATATTGTCTCGATGAAAATAATAAAAATATCACAAAGTTCAGGAGGCCTAAGCCGGCAGCCTTTGTACACCGCAACAGCTCTCTGCCTGTCAGCGAATCAACCTGACCCCAAGGAGGCTGGCTGGCTGCAGCCAGAGAGTTGGCACGGGTGCGAAAGGCTAGCATTCTGTCTAGAGTGCATCCTGCCTTTGGTCAACAGAGGTTCTGGTAACCCCGCAATCCCAGCAGGATAAGAAAATAGATCGAAGTTCAGGACCAAAACGCTCACATTGGATTAATATTTTACCCGTTGATCGAGTCACTGAAAATGTCACGTGCCCAAAACTAAATTCTTAATTGGCAGATGCAACGCAGCGACCTGCCAAAATCAAATGGTGCTGCTGCCAGATCGTCACGCCACGCCCGCTGCTAAATTGGATTCTATACCATTGACTTAACATTGAAACTGGACAACTCCGCAGCACGAATCATATTTGGTGTGAACGTAGCATAACATGCTTCATATTAGCCACATTAGAAGCATTAGCTTAGTGTATTAAGATTAACTGTGAGTCCCAACCTTGCTAGCAAAACGTAAAAAAACAGTTTGTTACCACTAACACGAACATTACAGTGACTGTACAAGAAATGCAGAAAATACAGTAATCAGCTACTCATTATAGTTAGCATAAATGCTAACATCCTTGCACGAAGAGAAAGAGTTCAAATCAAACTCCATGTCCAGGGGAAGATGGCAGACTGAGCTCTGTGGGAGAGGTGCTTGTGTGGGCGTTTTTTGTTCTCTGAAAGTAGAGCTTCTGCTGAAGGGAGGTGGAGATGGAGAACCTGAGCCAAGCATGCTGGCTTGAAGGGCTGCTGTCTGGAGCCTGTGGTTTAAATATAGGGGTTGTAAAATACAATATATAAAAGATTTCCTGTGTTCAGTCGTCATTTATATGGAAGTGAGTTTCTGTCAAAGCTGCAAGGATTAACTTCTGCTGTGCCAGTGTCAGGAGCCCTGGAGTGACGCTGGCTGGCCGTAAAACCAATGCCAGGGAGTATCAAAGAAACTGTCTCAACACATCTCCTACTCCGACTTTGACGTTCCATCCAGACCTGCATCACAGCTCCAGGGACGAGAGGCAAGCATGAAGCTGAGGTTTTTAAAGCAGAAGTACCAGAACAGGCAAGCTGGGAAACTAACGGTAACGGATTTGAGACAAAACAGAGATTCTGAAAACTCCTCAGTCTCACAACAACAGTTGTAAATGAACGTTAAAGGCATTATGTATTTTGTTTATGTCAGTCAAAATGAAATTACATTTTTTTGTAAAGCACAAATTCATTGCTGAGTTGATCTAAACTCTACCACAGGGTTTTAGCTGTAGTGTTGTCATTCTTTCCATTACTAATAAGTCTTCTAACTCTATTGCCGTTTACTTAATTCCAGGAGATTCCGAATCAGAGAAAAGCAGGTAGCACTGATGTGCAACAGTACAGTACTGAAGTGCTTAAATGACGTTAATCTGTTAATTTGTTGCAGAGAAAAGTGGCTTTGGGCCGTTATGCTAAATTTACATTAGTCATGTGCAAAAAAAGCTGCTTTTTTTCTGTCAGAATCAGATGATTCATCTTGATTTCATTAATGGTTGAAGAGCTACAACATGTAAAAACACCTGGATATCGATGTGTTTAAAAATTAAAGTTCCAAAGAACAGACCTGTCCTCAAAGACCCACTCCAGTGAAAATGTTCTTTTTTGTGTTTTTAACATGTTCTTAGTATTTTTTGGTAACAACAGAGGACCTATCTATATAAAAGAATTAAAAAATATAACTTTGTTTGTGAACATTTCTTTATTCAAATTATGTTGGGTCTGAAAACTGGATGCTAGAAAAAGCTCTGACTAACAATGCAGCTATGGGCGTACCAAAGTCTCTCTCTTCTCCACACTCTCCTCTGCTCCCTTGCATGCACCCCAGCCCGTTCACGCTCAGATGTGCAAGAAACTATGAGACTTCAACACTTGTGCTAATCCGAGCTGAACTCTCAGTCAAAACTGTTCGGCTGGATTGATTCTCAACCTGTTGTTATTTTTGCACCGCTAACGCTAGCTTGAGACTATAAGCTTGCATGTGAGCACTCAGTGACAGTGAGGGGGCGGGGTTGTCAGCAGTCCCACTCACAACCCAGAATTGTATAGTTAATGAGCTACTGTTGCTGTGTATAAAATATGTATAAAATATGTCCCAAAGAATGATGGGAAGGATTTTACAAAAGAAAAAAACATGGTTGGAGTGGAAATTGAAGTAATTACTGTGCGTTTTGGAATATTTGTCACTTGTTTGCAGAGCTGTGCTGTAGGTGTGACTTGTATGTGACATTTTAATGAATAACTAGCAACAACCACTAGAAGAAAGCATCAACGTGTTGCAGTAGTGAAGCTTGTATATATTGAATGAATGAATGAATGAATGAATGAAATGGTTTGTTTCAAGCAATCAGGTTATAAGACATGAAAAAATATATCACATAATAAATCACAAGTAGATCACTTGAAAGGGAGTGGAAGGAAGCGAACTTATATAATCCCACCCTGGCTCGATGATGCAATTTTTTTCTACATGAATGATCAATATCCGGTTCAGGACTTAATATCAAATATTTATACTCTACAATCATAGATTCAGGTTATAAAGAATCATTAATATTAGCGATGTAATCAAGTTTCAAAACATCCACAGGAAAAAAAAAAATTGAAACATTGAATAAATCATTGATGTAAATATTGAACAGCAGCGGGCCCAAAATTAATCCTTGTGGGATACCACAACTTATCCCTTTGGTCTCTAATGTAATTTCATTAATTTTGACAAATTGTTTTCTACCTGTTAAATAGCTTTTGTCAGGATGTCATGACATATTTTGTTTATTACAGATCCTATTCTATTATCATGATTTACAATTAAAGATGAAATGTCAGTTCTTGTTCCTGTATATGTTAAACACAACTTTCCCAGAAATTAGACTTATATATTATTTTTTTTCTTTTGTTTTTTTGGGCCGGCGGGATTTATACTCCCAAAAAATATGGTACTTATAATTTTAGATTTTTATAATCCTGCTCAGATTCATTTCATTAAAACTAGTATTTCTTTTAGGAATATCTTGATCAAAGGGATTAATTTCGTACATTAAAGAAGTTTTTGGTGATCATTCACATTAAGCAAAGAGGGAGCGACTGCAGAGGAAAAAAATTACTTTCAATGGAAGAAAAACTTCCAGATACATCACTTTATTGTTGTAATGAGTAGGGAAATCATTTCCTATGTAAGTGAAGAACAGTTAATAAAATCTAAATTTTAACTTTCCTTAAACCCTGACATCATTAAGAAACATTGGGACTCTGGCTACACCTTCTACCAAAGCTACACAATAAAACAGGTACAAATAAAATTCATGAAATAATGTTTTACTTAAACATGAGAGAGGTAATTAGATTCACAACACACACACACACGCATGTTCACACACCTTTCTGTGCACTGGGCCACCCAGAACAGCTTGGTTGTGCCTCAGCTCTGCATCCATCAGTATCATCGCTTCTTCAGGTTTCTGAAGAGTTTTTCCTGAATATTCGTCCATCTAACTTTCCTTTGCCTCAGATGTTATTCTACAAAAGCACCAGGAAATTGTTCCTGTGGTCTGGATCTGTCCAATTCCCACAAGAATGCAGTCCTCGCTGGCTTACGACAAGCCGCTCTCTGAAGCAAGTCCGCAGGTCGCCCCGCCAAAGGCAAGAATGCTCGCAAAGGGGGTGCACTCGCCGAATGCTGGTTTACGGAAAATGATTGAAAAAGAAAAGATACAATGGAACATTTTTGACATATTACTGGGCAGGGAGCCAAGTCATTTATTTCTGTATTTGTAATAAAACAGGAGGTCACAGCTGCTCCGGGTTTGTCCTGCTCCTGGCCAGGTGCAGCCAGGGCCTCTGCATGATGTCTGTAACAGAAGACAAACCAAATACCCTCTGGGTCAACATAACCCTGCTACATCCTTGAGTGAAAAAAATACAAATAAACGCAGGCTCACGCTAGATCACACTTGAAGGAATTTCATATACTCCTGTATTTATTTTCTATGAAGTTTGTGAAGTAATAAAGGGGAAACAATTCTTATTGGAGAGAATAAAATATTAGGAAAAAGTTTGGTCAACTGAGTAAAGGATTAAATATGAAACAATTCAAAAAAATATTTACGCAAATAATTAGAAATTGAGTGAAGATATATTTGATATAAAATAAATATAATGATGTGAATCCACTTGAACACATACATGAAAAAGAAAAATATGCATCAGATTCACACCGTAAATTAAAAAAAAGTTGCATATGAGGTATTTAAAAATGTCCTTTTCCAAAGTAAAACACACATCTGGTTTACTAAATAAACTCCTCATTCTTTATAGAGATGCAAACTTAAAGACCCTCTCCAATGAAAATCCACTTTTAACATATGAAATAAATATATAAAGAATAATAAACTTCATTCAGATGTAAAGCCAAAAAACTGTCTTAAAAATTTCAAGCAAAACTGTTTAAAAAAGCCTGTAGCTGTGATGTAGAAGCTACACTCAACAGCCCACAAGCTCCCTGCTCTGTTTCATTCTGATTCATCCACTTGGAGACAAATAAATCATTTGTTTTCCTCGTCTGAGCTGGAGTCTGGCTCAAAACTTGCTCCGACATTGCTCACTGTTTTAGTTTCTCAGTAATGTGAGGTTGTGGCTGTGAGAGAGGGTGTAAACGGAAGGATGATGGGAAATGGGTTGAGACTTACCTCACACAGGGGCGGACTTACCATAAGGAAAAGGAAGAAAATTGCCTGGGGGCCCTGAACTGAACACTTAATAAAAGTATGTAAAATAAGTTTTATGCTCCATTATTATTTAACTCTGTCATAAAAAATGAAAAAAAATACATTCAAATAGTGTAAGACTGATCATGTGAAAGTGTTTCCCCCCCCCCGTCCCTCTCCAGAAATGGAATATTCCAGCAAGTTAGTAAGCAGAGAATTCAGTTCTCCCGGCCGGGTGGTTTTCCAGCCAATTGAATGGTTTCGGGAAATTGTTTTGGGCAGGTGGACATAATTTTGGATCAGTTTGTCAGCTTTTAGTTCCTGGTTAAAATACGATTCAACCAGGACGTGCGGTCAGGGGAGACTGGTGAAGCAGTGCCTCACCTGTCACCACCTGCCTCCCCTGCAGTTGTGACATGTATAGTCAACTAATAATAAAATAAATGCATTTGTAAATAAACATATTTGATACTAATTATTTCATTTTTACCCTCAAAATCGCCGTATTTGAAATATTTCCTGTTTAATTTCAGTTGTCGGTTGTCGGTTCTGCTGTATGAAAGATTTGAATTTATTTCAGTTTATTAATGTGTATCAAAACATTTGGATTTCTGACATTGATTATGTCGACTAGTGGACCAATGAATGAATTATTTGGCATTTTAACCTCCATAAAACAAAGTAAAAAATATTTTTACTACCACTGCAGAGGGGCTCATTTCATTTTTTGCTTCGAGCCCCAAAACTTTCTGGCACACCAAAGTCCCGCCCTGAAAAAAAACAACTTTTTTTTTTTTGGGGGGGGAGCGCTAAAAACAACATAATTCTAATTAAAGACCACTGGGAACACTTTTATAATAAATCAAAAGAGGATTGGAGTGGGATTTTTAACATATCTTTTATCATTTCAGGAATGATCCCTTCCGACAGACAACCTTACACTATTTTATCTTTAAAAGATGGTCTACTTAATTTTCCAGAAGAATGAAAAGACAGAAAAACATAGAAAGGTCATATTGTCTCCCTCTAAAAACATAAAACACTTATAAAAACCCAGGAGAAAAAAAAACTGTGAAGGAGTTAAAAGACTTCTTTTCTGGTTTCAGGCAGCCCGCCAGCATAAACTAATATGGATTTATATACCCCCAAAAAAGTGCTTAGTTTAACATAATGAATATTTAATCATGCATGTGGCCCTGTAAAGCAATTTTTCTAAAATAATTGAAAGCAGACATTTTGGGTTGAGCTGGGAGAGTAAAAAAACATGCAAAAAAAAAAGAAAGAAAAAATCTACAGCTAAACGGTTGCCCCAGAGGAGCCCAAAAATTTCACACCAAATTAAATGTCCACACTGATGGCACACACTCTGATAAATGAGGTTTGGAGTCTGGGGTGGAGTCAGATCTGCACATGCTCGGCCATGCATTTAACACATGTCGGAGAGCTCCCACCCTCAGCTGTTTTCAGACTTTTTACACTCTCGACGTTTGTACATAAATCCAGTAAAAAAAACAAAATCAAAAATGCCTGTTCATAGAAATCGTCTTTATTCATAATTTTTGCCCCAAACAACCTTGTTGTCACTAAAACCGGACAATGATATTGAAGAAAAAGCTATTTTTAATTCATGTTCACCTTTAAATGTTGATTTTATGAGGAGGCAAATGAAAAACCTTTCACATGATTGGCCTGTAAATGTTCGTGCTCATGACAATATTTACAAAATGAGTGTGGCGGCAGCATTTCTCAGCCGCTTGCTGCATATAAAAGGGTGCAGTTGGACGGGGAGGGGGTGATATAAGAGGATTGGAGGGAAAGTGTTCACTTATGCAAAAATGAAACAGGTTATCAGGTCTATTTGGTGATTCCCCGGCACTCTTAATAAATCAGCTTAGGGTGCAGCCTAAAGGCTTCATTCACCACACAAATCTCTGCACTTCAATAACATGCGCCACTGAGCACAGATTAATTTAATAACTCTTTAATATTCTTCATGAAAGAGAAAAAAAAGAGGAACAGGAGACAAATGAGTTGCAAGCAAATGGGGAGGGTGGCGAAGCCGGTTGGCTATCTGTGGAATAGGATAACAGCAGCAGCAACAGATTGAATATTACATAATGATGTCATTTATATTCCATTCAAAGAGTCAGATCCCCAGACCGGGGACTCACACTGAGCTGGGATAAAGCGTAATAAAGAGAGAAAAACTTTATGGCCTCACTTCACATGAATAAGGAAACGGGCGAGCAGCTTTTGTCAGCTTTAGAGCGTCTGTAGTGCAGACATTTTAAATTAAGTGTATCATTGTATTTCATTCTCATCCAAAGACGCACCTTGTTCCACACTGCAGCAAAAAGTCAGATTGATTAGAGAACAGCTGCTTTAAATACTGTCTTCATAGATTGTTTGGCATGTGGTGTTCTTTTTTCACGATTAAGATTTTCTAAAATAAGGTGAAACATCTGCAGAAGACAAAAATGTCCAAGAGGTGAGGGGGAAGCTGAAAGGAGAAACATGGGAGACTTTGCTCCATTTAGCAGCAGCTCACAGCAACATGAGGTTTGTAGAGGAGAGGGCTCAATCATGTGGACAACAGTGACATCATGTGGTGAATACTGGTACTACAAGATTAATATGATGAAGAGGAGGGGGAGGAGGAGGGATGCTGATGGGAATTTTTTGTGACTCCAGCACCATGTCAGATTTAATTTCTGACATTTTATATTACTTTTTTAATGTATGACTATTATATGGCATGTAATGGGAAAGAAAAGCTGGTTTAAAGATGATTAATAAATTTCTCATTACTGTTTTAAACATTTACTTAATTTATGTTATTTTGGGAAATAAACCATTTATTTATTAAATGTTGCTTTTAAATATTTACAATAATTGAATTATAACAGTGTTATATTTCTGCTTTATTACTTTTGGAAACACCACATTTAAACTATTTTCAAAATAAAATACACCCTGTGACAAAAATGATCCTGCTGCTGCAGATTTACTTGCAAACGTATTCTATTAACAAACCACTCTGACAATAGTTCAAAATTTTACCATAGTTCTGGTCAGTTATCTGACATTCATTTTTGAGGAATGGGAAAGCTCTCGTTTTAGCCTGACATTAGCATTTTTACTTATATAAGATAACCTCAAATATATGACAAAACTTTACTAATAGAACTATTATTTATTCAAATTTTTAGCATTTTTATGCAAAGCCAAAGAGCCGTAATGCAGGGATACAAGAGCCGGATGAGTTTCCAAAGCCTCAGGTTTCCAACTCAAAGAGATGGTTTATTGTCTGTTAATATTATGATTTAACTATCAACTTGTTGATTCTAAGATTTGGTTAAGACCAATAAATTAACATGCTTTCAAACAAAAAAAAATCAGCAGCTGTCTACCTAGGCTAAGGGTGCCCAAACTTTTTCGCTCCAAGGGCCAAAATCTAAATAGTATCCCGGTACGAGGGCCAAATACAACATTTTTTTGCATGTCATAAAATAAAAGGAGAGAATAAAGAACATGGTTTAATTTATTTATTTTGATTCTGTATTCATTAAGGTAACACGCATTAGTAAGAATAAAAGTAAGTAACATTTCCCTTTGAGAACTTTAACAGTAATGCCTCACTGGCCATTTTTGATTGAAAAACAAGAGGAAGCTGAACAAACTATCTTCCAATGAAAACAGCAGACATCGGAACTCGGAAGTGATCGTCAAGGTTCTTGGGAATTTCTAACACAAAAAAGCCAAGGGCTGACTCACTTGGAGGTGGATTTACCCATGGACAAAGAAAATACTAACAGCGCCACCCAGAGGCCAAAAACACATCATTATAGCCCGTAGAGTTTTGGAATACTATAGAGAATCAATGGGAAACGGGGAAGAGGTTTTAACTAAAAAGGGGTTCCTCAGCTTCTGCAGCCACGACTTGGTGGGAGGAAGGATAACTTTTGGCCGGCTGAACTTGGCTCGCAAGCCCCACTTTGGGCACCCATAAGCTAGACCAATGAAAAGTCTAAACAGGCTGAACAATGCATAAGGTTTCAGGTGTGACCCTTTTCCTTTTACAACTCCTAAAGAGTTCCTTTATGTTCAGTTTAAGTTTGCCAAATTAGAGAAAAAATGATAAAATTTCATATGTATTTTTTCAGTTTGAACAGTTGCTTGAGCAAAAGTGTTTTTTTTTTTTTGTTGTTGTTGCTTTAGGTTCTGTGAACAACCTGGAAATTTCTTTGAATCCCAGAAAGGAAGCAGTCAGGAGCATCCCAGAAGTCAAAAATCTTTTAGCACCTTGTCCAGCGTGCACCACACGCACTGAGTGCAGCTGAAAGTTCTGACAGTAAACATGTGGACTGTGGCGGCTTTTGCTCGACATATCGCTCACACACTCTGAATCTCACGCAACAGATTATAGAATGTCTCCAAAAGGAAACTACAATTCTGCATCAAACGATTGACTGATAAAGCATCCAATCAGCTGATCCTCCAACAGAAGTGTGATCATAACAAACAAAAAATGATGAACCGAGTTAATTCCTTTCCTTTTTCCTTTTTTGCAAATCTCTGGAGTCCAAACGCTTTTTAAGGTGAGTTCACACTGTTACACTGCATTTTCATTTAACAAAAACTGACAATTTGCTTTCCCTTTGTAAATCAGATGTTTTTTTTCTTTTATTGAAAATGTTAAAATTTAATCTAAAAATACCTGAGAAATGGCCAAAGGTCACGTTGATGTTATTTTAAAACCACAGTTCCAAAGGCAAAATACTTACATTTTCAAGATGGTTATGTGTCAAATTTGATGAGTTTTTAGAAACAATGAGAGATTGAACGTGAAAAAAAATTACAAGAGGAAAAATTTACTCAGCAGAGCAAAACCGCTTGAACTCACTTGTTGCCCTGCCTGCAGGTGAGTTTCCATAATTGTTTTTTTTAGTTAAAATTTGTAAAGAACAGAGGGAAGGATCTTGGGAAAAAGACAATAGCAGCCATTTTGTTTGTTTGTTATTTTTATGGCCACAAAACCTAGAATTGATGCAGCTTCAATAAATCCGAAGACAAATGTCATCAATTAATATTTTGTCACACAATGTGAAGCTATAATACAAATTTAAGGACTCGATTTTTGGAGCTACCAACCTTACATGTCACTTTCCAGGGATGTTGGTAAAAACATCTTTTACCATCTTTTAAACTTCTTTTCCCGCACAGAGACTACTCAACTTACTCAAATTACAACAAAAATAATGTTTTCAGAGTTTAAGCTATTAAATATTATTCTGATACTTACAAAACAGCTAATGCTCTTATTTAAAAGGTTTGAGTCATATAAACTTCAACAAAGTCGAAAGCGTAAAGCATTTGCATTATGAATAAATATTGAAAAAATATTGTAAAATCTGGAAAAATTAATTGGCAATCAAGTTGGCCCATTACAGCTTAAAGTCAACAGTGTTGACATGAAACCCAGACAGATGGCTGTCCAAACACTCTGCTGGATGGAGAGAGGAACAGGAAGCAGATGGGAAGGACAAGAAGCTGATGTTTGAAAAGACGGTCGTGTATGTGGAGATAATGGTGGCAGAGAGTGTAATTAGGAAACACTCAGGGGTTAAATCAACACATTTAGCATTGGCAGCTCTTCTGCAGGTTTAGCTGTGTTACGCAATAAGAAATATGATATGATATGATGTCAAAGAGTCTTCACAGCTACAGATAATGGGGATTCATGTCAACGTAGAAGTTTTTACTGTCACTCGTTTACTTACAATTATTAATACGTTCATCATAGAAAAAAAATAAAACAAAATGTAAGAAACAGAACTTTAAAAAAATAAAAATAATTTTAAAAATATATTTAAAAAAATTGAGGGGTACATTGAAGTAAAAAAAAATTGGTGCACACCAGATAGTAACTGCTGAGCACAAGATAGTTACTGATGCACACCCAATATTAACTGGTGCACACCGGATAGTAACTGGTGAATACAAGACACTAACTTATGCTCACCAGTTACTATCTGAAGAGCATTAGATGGAGTAACTGGTACATAGTACATGGTAAATGGTGAGCACCAAATAGTAACTGGTGAGCATCAGACAGTAACTTGTGCGCACCAGATAGTAACTGGTGAACAAAAGATAGTAACTGGTGAGCATGAGATATTCACTGGTGCACACCAGATAGTAACTGGTACATAGTACATGGTAACTGGTGAGTACCAAATAGTAACTGGTGAGCGCAAGATATTAACTAGCACACACCAGAAAGTAATCTAAGAATAAGAGATTGGAACTAGTGAGTACCAGACAGTAACTAGTGTGCACAAAATAGTAACTGGTGAGAATGAGATAGTTATTAACTGGTGTCCACCAGTTTCTTTTAAAGTACAAATTTTGTAAGTAGACACATTCTTAAACTGTCCAGAAATATCACAGAAAGTTAAAAAATTGTCTTTGGGGAGATCTAAGTGGTCTCCATATATTGGCTTTCATTTTTTTGCACAGGTTATTTTTTTCAGAATTCCAGCAGA
This sequence comes from Oryzias javanicus, assembly GCA_003999625.1. Lineage (NCBI taxonomy): Eukaryota > Metazoa > Chordata > Actinopteri > Beloniformes > Adrianichthyidae > Oryzias > Oryzias javanicus. The sequence continues at coordinate 11,519,513 of CM012439.1, read as the reverse complement.
AAGCTTCTATTTTCTGAATAAACATGACAGCGTCTTGTTCGAATGTTTTTCACCTATTAAAGAATTTGCAAGTTTAAATAGAAAGATTTTTTTAATCGTAAATTTGTGTTTTATCTCATTTTATTTAACTTGCAACCCCAAAAAACTTCAGCTACTTTTTTGTCCTGATATGAGTCACACATGTGAATGTGTGTGGGTTTTTTTCCTTTTTTTTGCCACACAAAGATGAAAAACAAACTTCAAAGTTGCCATCAGAAAGCATATTTGAGAATCTCACACTTGTACAAAGCGGCACAGAAACAGGTGACCCTTCTGTCACAACGCTCCAAAGCAAACACGGTGAGTCAACAATGGATAAGGAGGGCTTTGTTGACACAGTCATCAGCCAGTCAAAGAAGCCGTTTACTGCGGCCCGCTGTCCTCTCTGCTCAACGTCTGCCTGGTTACACAGGCAGGAGAGAAAACAAATATTTTCACAGAAAAAAGGGGAAGAATTTGTTCATAGTCATTTTTCTCGTCTGTCGGTTTTACTAACTGGCTGAACCTCAAAACAGAATCAACATTCTAACGAAAAGAGAAACCACAGCAAGAAGGAAATGTCAGGATTTCATTTATTAGAGGAACACTTACCTAAATGTCAAGAAGAATATTTCCTAGACCGCAAATTCTAAACCAATCTTTCAAAATGTAAATATTGAACCATGGCTCGACAGTTCTGGCACTGAGTGTGGTTTAAGGCTAATTTATTAAGATATTTTCTATAATTAGAACCACAACAATGTAAGTTGACACACAATGTGAAGACATCTTTTTGCCACTCTTTATTTCAATATAAATCTAAATCCATATGTGTGGAGGCCTTTGGTTGCCTTTGGCTCGGCGCGTTCTAGCAACCACTTCCAATGAAAAGTCTGTGTGAAATTACAGTATGTTCAAGATTTTGTGTTTAAGCATCACTGGCGACCTCTCAGGTGTTAAAAAAGTCTAGATATTTTTCTGTTCTTTATTCAAAAGTATAAAGCCATTGAACAAAAAAGGAAAGTTAAACCAGGTCAAACTATTCATTATAATTAACCTTTATTTAACAGGGTGGGTTTTAAAACTTTTTTTTCAAGGGAGCCCTGAACTCTGACCAATTAGGGATTCAGATTTAATATTGATGTATGTATTGCATCCCTTTGAACTCTCTGAAGTGTCTCTGAAGTGACTCTGAAAGACTCCAAGTCTTTCAGATATTGGAATAGAGCTTTGAAAGAAAAACCTTGGAGCAAGATTCATGAAATTTGAAGGTGGTGGACATGTGCTAGTAAACAGTAGAAAAAGAAGAAGAAGCCCCTACCTGCTTGTCCAGTGTGAATACTGTATCCTAAACATGTTCTTGAAGGTGCATCACATGCCCAGTGTTAACATTCTTTAACTTACTGTGAATTACCTATAAAATATGGTTTTGTGGAAAAACCATAAAAAACTATAGTTTCACAACCCGTGAAGTGCTCTCTATGTCTTCTGATCTAAAGCAGATGTAGAAGTCTTAAAAGAAAAGAATTTTACCCCCAAACTGTCTTCTATAAACAAAGGGGAGAAGTGACTTCCAAATTTTCAGCAGACTCCTGACTCAACAAAAAAAAAAGAGTTTATGAAGCTATTCTTTGGTAAATCTCCCTTTTTTTCAGAAACAGCGAATGACTTCTGTGCATTTCAGTAGGCCATGTAAAGAGGTCCTGAAGATCAAATTACATCAACTAATGTTCAACACAAACACATATTAAAGATTGCAGCAAAAATGAAAAAAAGCATGACAAATAATAAAAAACAAACATTATAGAAATTCCTGAAACCAAAGCATAAAAAACAAAAGCAATTTCTAGAAATCATAATTTTAAGTTAAAAAATGAGACAAAATAAGAAACTGAAAAAGTTGGATATCTATGGGACATCCCTGATTGTTTGATGATGTTTGAGTTTTGGAGAACAATGTTTGCCTGAACTGTAGTAAAGAGTTAATTGAGCAACAACAAACTTTTGCAGAAGCTGTAGCAAGAAGATTAAAGAAATATCTCCTGTACCCCACATAAATTCCTGTTGAAAATATAAACGAATATCAAGATCCATTAAGAGATCTCTCAAAGTATGCACCTTTTCCGGTTTCCGAAAATTACTCTTGTTTTCAGAAACATTTCTCTTTGCTTTGTTTATTTATTTGTAATTGTGTTTTGTTTCTGTTTGTCTTTGTGATTTGAGTTGAGTGACTTTTTTGATTGGCACTTTAGAGCCACCATAGAAATATATCTTGATGCATCTGAGAATCCCCACCTGGGATGAGGGGTAGCAAAGTTAAACTTATTACACTAAGCATCGAGCTTGACCTCCAGACTCTGTTTATTGTACGTAAACATCCATGTCATTTGGTCAAAACAGTGATTAGTCACTGGTAATCATAAATAAATCCCCTTTTGTTTCCTTTGTCTAGTCATACATGCTGAATGCCAACACTTGCATAGAATTTTCCATCTAAAAATAAATCCTTTAACAATAAAGATGCAAAAAAAAAAAAAAAAATAAAATAAACTAATCTACAGCACACATCAGTCTTGACCATTAGTGGACCGATGCGACAGCTGCATTTTCAGTTAGTGGTAAACAGAATATAATCATCTTTTCTTTGATCAGCCTGTTTCGGTTAAAAAAATTGCCGTCCACGGTCGATTTGCTGGATGCGCACAAGTCATTATTGCAGCTCCTTTTCAGCTTCATTTGCTCTGACGAGGAAATGCTGCACTTTCACTCTATGGGAGACATTAATGACAGCTCATTATCCAGACAGGAACGCACTCCATCAAATCAGTGACCTCATCCTCCTGTTCGTCCATGCGTGCACTGTGAAATATCACAGAATGAGCTGCGTCTCTGGAAACACGCCGCATAAAATCAGCGGCTGTGACAGACTGGGTTATCTTTAAACGCTGTTACAGGACCTCTACATCAATTCAAGTTCAGCGTGAATCAGTACTAAATGGATAATTGATTAAACAAATTCAGCCAAAAAAAAAAATCAATTTAGAATATATTTCAGGCTGAGCAGGCAATGTTTAGCTCCATCCATCAATTTTCACCTCTTTCTAATCAGGTTAGAGCCTGCAGTGGATCCCAGCTGTCTTCAGGCAGCTGTAGGTCACCAATCTGCCACAGAGCAAAAGCAGGATTAGATAACCACCATGCTAACCATGACACCATTCTGCAGCACTGGGCGTTTGAAACACAGGACTTCCATCTGCTGCGTGGCTGGTCTGAAAAAGAAAATTTATTGTTGAAAATGTGCTGACTCAACTCAACAGCAGATTCAATCTGTCCATAAATGCTGCTTGTTTAGGAATTTACTATCAACAACATTTGCACTATTTCAAAACAGCAGAAGTCGTTTAAAAATTAATTAAAATAGATGTGTTATTCTCTTAAAAGTTCTAAAAATCAGCAAGTGTTTTGAAATAAGCAGGAAAAGCCCTTCTACTGCCCCTAGTGGAATGATGATGAACTACAGGGCAGAAATAGACGATAGGTTTTTATGGGAAGTTTAGATGACTTTAACAAGATAGAGGCCTCAGAAATGTGGGTATAAAATATATGAAACAAATGGTTATATAATTTTAAGGAAATATATTCTTTATGGCGTGTGACACAACCCCTCAGAAGCTGTACCAATGTCTATGATAAAGTGGCCCTTGACATAAGCAGCTTGGCTTTTTAGCTGTTGACAAACCAAACAAGTGAGAAATGTGTACTTGATAGTAAATTAGGCTGAAAGTGTGAGTCAGAAACAAAACATTAGTGAAAACGTGTGTAGCATCTTCACATGGAGGATGAATGGGTTAGTGCACACAAATTAGTAGTTCATGGCAACAAATTAGCATTTTGTGAACAGAAATGATCATTTTTTGTTGGCACAAACTAGTATTTTGTGCTGACAAATTAATATTTTGTGTGCACAAAATTGTACTTTATTGCCACAAATTAGCATTTTATGAATAGAAATGAGCATTTCATAGGGATAAATTAGATTTTTGTACACACAATTTAGCATTTTGTGTGCACAAATTGTATTTTGTTGGCAAAAAATTAGTATTTTATGGTCAAAAATTAGTATTTTGTGAACAGAAATAAGCATTTCGTGGGCACAAATAGATTTTTGGTGCTCACAAATAGGACTGCCACGATTAATAGTCGATTAGTCATTACTTTATATTATATGGAGTAAAGTTGACCAAAGTTGTAAATGTTCATTACCAAAAAAAAAAAGCACTTTTTTATATTTGAGTCAGTGAGAGAAAAACTTTATCCTTTGTGAAAATAGTAGCTTGTTTCCGATGCCGACCTTAATTGACATAATCTTGTTTTGATACCAGAAACTATTGAAGGATCGAGGTTACAAACTATCATCCAAATTGTTTTTATGTTTAGTTAGCTAAAAGTTAATAGTGGTAAGAATATGCGCTTCACCGATTACTCAACTTATCGGAAAAAATAATCTGCGATTTGTCGACTATTACAATAATCGTTTTTTTAAGCCCTAATCACAAATTAGCATTTTTGTACAAACAATATAGCCTTTTGCGTGCACAATTCGTATTGCATGGCCACAAATAAGTTACTTGTTTGCACAAAACTGGATTTTTGGGCACAAATAAGTAGAAGGAAGTAGTGATTATAAAATTATAATTTGTTTGCATAAAATCTAATTTGTGCCCTCATAATACTAATAAATCACTTATTTGAGGGAACAATTTGTATTTTTCTAACATCATGTCTGTACTTAAGTTCTGAACATGCACAAATATCAAGCAAGTAAACCATTTCAGAGAAAAATACTTTACACTCCAAATAGCCTACATTCTTATTCCCATATTTTTTGCAAGTTTTGGGATCCTGTTTGATCTCCATTTGCTGTTCTTTCTAGGGATATCCCGATCAGGTTTTTTTTTGGGCCCGATCTGATTCCGAATCATTGGATTTTGTAGATTTTCCGATACCGAGTCCCGATCCGATACTTTTGTAACATATACCATATCTCCTCAGGTCAAGATGGCAGTATTTTTATATTCACTTAAAATATATTTTTGTAACAAATTAGTCCAAAAAGGCCAAAGCTCTTGAGCACTTTTTTTTTTTCATATAAAAGCTGTTAAGGTTTCCTTTCATACAATTTCCTTTTTTACCACTTGCTTTTCACAAGTTACTTTATACATTTATGCAGATTGAATGCTTTCTTTCTCTACATTTTAGCTTAGACAAGCATACAAATGATTTTCTCTCTCCAAGTCAGTTAGGGAATCAGGAAAAGGGTTAAATCCCTTTAGCATGTCTTCTGGGATTTTATGTCTTATCTATATCTAACAGCATTCATTAAAACAGAGTTTTGAATTTCTCTACTCTGAAATTTTTTCAAAGCCCTTTTGGCATCCCCACCACCAGAGGGGGCCCTTACCAGGTTTTAACTTGGTTAAATAGGGATGCTTTTCGATTAAACAAAGATAAAAAAAACAAGAAAACTTCTGAATATTATCCTATTTTAAGATAAAATAAATGCACACTTTTTAAATTCATTGGCTTAATATGTGAAAGCATTTCTGAACTTTCTTATAATACTTTGTGAAGTCAAACATCATCACAGCTGGTGATAGAAATAATTTAATGGCACCAAAGTAAAAAAAAAAAAAGGGGGTACACTTCTCATCTTGGGAGTTTCTGCTAGTTTAATATTTACATTGAAAACTGTTTTTGTAAATCGTCAATATCTTGCTTGTGACAAAACTTAATAATCAGATTATTCATAGACAAAAACAGTTAATTCATCCCTGAAAGGAGTATCAATAGAAAAAATATATGTAAAAAAAGCAACAAATACACTGGACGATACAATAAAGGTCAAAGGTCAGCATGTTTGTCATGGAGTTTTCACGAACAAACATTTATCAAGTCAATTTTTTTAATTCCAGCATTCATAAAGTAGCAAAAAAAAAAAAATACACAATAGTCTACAGCTATAAGCAGTGATTATTATATCATTGCACCATAATCATCTCTAATATGACAACATACAAGTGAAATATTCTGTCTAAATAGATGCAGCTCTCTGTCCACCGACTGGCAGACCGTGAGTGAAAGCAGGACTCCTCCTCCCACGGAGCATCCTAAGGTTTTCTGCGTCTGGAGACAAAGAAATGACATGTGAGAAACTTTTCATTTAGCCAAAAATATGAGCAACGACACAAACGCAGAAACACTCACTTCTGATATGCATGACTTGAACTTGAGCTCATGACGGGAGGCTGATGAGCAAAGAAAGAAAAATGAATCGGAATGTTCTGTAAACATGACGAATGTTTGATTTCTATGAAAAGAACAATGTCTGTTTAGAGAAAGAACTTCATATTTTGGTATAAAAGAAGTTACTTTGTTTTCCAGGTCCTCGATTTGAGCCGGTCCCTCAGCAGATCCAGAACGCCGCTTGCGACTAAAAAAACAAACGGATCTTATTAATTCTTTGAGCAGAAGACTAGTCAGTTCTGTACAAAGAAGTGTTAGAGCCACCATAAAAAAAAATATGAGAAAAAGGTCCTAATTTTTGGTTGTTTTACAGCAATTTTTTGTATTTTTTCCAAGTCAAAAATGTCATAAACGTTTTTGCTCAACTTTATTGAATGTTCCACCTTAGTTCAGTTGAAATAATTAATTATGCAAAAATTATTATTAAATCCAAACAGTTTTTTTTGTACATTAATGTTTAATTGAATTGTGTTGACATTAAATGGGATTGTGAGCTGGAATCTGACTGGATCCAGATACTGATGCTCCAGAGCTGTTATCTCCTTGAATCCACACAAGCTAAGATCAGACCACTATATCATCAAGCAGAAAAAAATGACGAAAGAACCCCACGATACATGCTCCGGTGGCATACCTCGGCGCCGTTGGACATTCCTGTTTTAATGTCTCGATGTCTGTGAACTGAACCGCTTGTCCTCCACCTCTGGTTTTAAAAACATTTCCCTGTGCAGATGTCAAACAAAACAAATATTTTTCTCAAATAGTAAATCCAAGATAAAAAATGGCAAACAGGACACCGAGGCAAAATGATTACAGGTATCAAATGAATAAAATCCATGCACATTTCAGATCAAAGAGTGATTAGTTTTACCTTGATGAGTTTGGTTTCAATCTCCCCGTCAGAGGCAAGCTCTTGGTGTCTAAGCACATACTTGTGGCATTTGGACAAAGCTTTCTCGTTGGGGGCGGACACCTTGATCGAATTGGGAATGATTGGCTGCATTACAGTGTCTAGGTCCAAATTTGAAGGTGGTTTGTGGTCTACCCATTTCTCCCCGCCCGCAGAGTGAGATCGCCTGTGCATTGGACGGACCGGTGGAGCCGTCTGGTGACCCCAAAGGGAGAACACAAACCAGGACGTTATTCACACGTGGCGCCGTTTCAGTTGGTCAGTGTTAGTGCGGAAGGCGTGGGGGGGGAGCTCACTGGTTAGCTTGGGATGACAATGAGCGCACTGCTGGAAGTCACGGAGATACGGAAATTTTTTCTCACTACAGATTTGTATCACAAAGGAGATTTTAGATCAGGACTTTCCAGTAATGCACCGTTAATGTCAAACAGTTACGGATAACAAGCATGCAAAGGAGCACAAGTCAAAGAACAAAAACAACACAAAGAAGCTAAAACAAATAAAAAACCTTTGCAGTGTGTTGCACCATAATGATAAAAACTGCCTCGTTTGACTTAGCTTTCTTATATTTTAATGTAAGTAAATTTGCTGCAGAAAGAGAACCACATTTGATACAGGAAGCATTTTATTTTGATAGAAACATGTGTGCTGCTGGATAACTATAATAAAAATATGACACTATTATATTTCAAATATTGTAAATATTCAATAGCTACATTTTATAAAGTAATAGCCACAAAAATATAAATAAAGTGTATTTTCTACACGCTGAAGTGGGACGTTGTGGCTCCCACTGGGTTTTGGTCTGTAAGACTCTGGACCAAATGGCTCTTTCAGCATAAAGGTTGTAGATCCCTGATCTAGAAGAATCAATCGAACGTTCATAATTTAGTTGTGGAAAATAATCCAAAAGTAAGGATGTTTCCACAAAACCTTCTAGGATATTTGTTCAGACATGATCATGTATTGGTATTTTTTGCTTATATCTTCCTGAAATTACTTTTTTAGGATTAAATATTTGCTCTGTTTTAATGAAATACCGAGCTGCTGCTACACAAGATGTTGGTGTTTAGTTCTTTTAAAGTTTTAAAGTGAAGTCAGTTGTTCCTCTTAAAGATACTACTCATAAAGAACAAGCTGCACAAAGAAAGTCTTCTGAGGCAAGCAGAGCGAAGGACAAGCACTACACAATCTATTTTAGAGACACAAACAAACAGAGGTCTTCCACAGAACTCGTCCACTACAAACATTACTGCTGCAGATCTAAAATGAAACTTGGAGAAGAACAGAACATCTATAAACTAGCGCACACACTAACCCTTGTGCCTGCCTCTATGTCTAATCCGTAGACAATAGGGGTGGCGGGGGTGTCGGGGGCCCAGCGCTGGCCTCTCCTGCGCCCCACACTGCTTGCACTGTAGCATTGGGCAGGAGTCCTGCTCCTGCACTGGGGAGTCCCAGGGATCCCGGACTGGCTGCCTGAATCTAGAGGGTTTCTCTGCTCCCAGTCAGAGATGCAGGAGGCTACTGAAGGAAAGGAGGAGGAGGTGGAGGGGGCGGGCGCAGGGTAAGGGTCCTGAACTGCTTTATGTCTGGCTTGATTTTTGTGAGAAGGATTTTGGCTGGACTCCTGTGAAGTGATTGGGGAACAGGGCCGGTGATTGTTAGTTTCCACATCGACATAAACACACGATTAATAACCAGCAGAACCAAAAAGTGCCCAGAGGATTATACCACAAATTATAAGCCGCATGCAAAATTTGCACATCAAGAAAGAGTTGAGGTTGGGATTGAGGACGCACTGCTGAGGCGTAAGGATGACGGGACTTACGGGCAGAGGTGACGGAGATGCAGAGCGCTTCTGCGCGTGGTTGCGGTCTCTCTCTCTGGAGGGTCTCTCAGGCTTCTCCGGGCGCTCAGCTGGAGCGCCACTGCTCTCCGTCACGATGGCTTTCAGCTGCTTTAGCTTTTCGTCCTTCACCCACAGCTTGTTCTGCAGCTCCAGCTGCTTGGCGTTCACTCGCCGCTCCTATCACACAAACTCAGTTTAGATTCTAAATTTATGCAAGTTTGGAAACCCCATTCACATTTGATGCCGTTCACACTAGACAAGCAGGGAGGGGCTTCTGATTTAATACACAATTACTCCTTGTGTTCTTTGCACATGTGAATTTAAGTTTACATTTATATTTATATGACATTAAATTGCCTTTATACCGTTTATAAATTACTTTGTTGCAATTTCCTTTTTCAAAATCTTTAGTGACATGTGAAACGCATAAAATAGGCTGTGATTAGAAATCAATAAAAGAGCTACTTGGAAATAGATTCTATGGGGGAAATAAGCAAAAATAAATAATAGTTACTTTTATCTTTAATGATGTCGTGTTTTCCTCTCTTGTTGAATTCAACATATCATTTTAAAATGTAAAACACCTTTTTCTGTGTAAAATAAGGTACTAATTTGGTGGATAAAAAAATACGTTTGGCTGCTAGATAAAAAAAAATAAACCTACAGATCGATGATTAAAAAATAAAATTTTGGCCCCTGGGTGCAAACCTCATGAATCTCTAGGCTTGTTCTTTCACAGCTCTTTTCTGACACATGTAAGACCTCTAATTCCAAAAACCAAAAACCTCAATCATTTCTCCTTCACGACCAATAATGAACAGTTGGAACTTTAACATGAATGAAAACTGACGCCACCCATATGTCACTACCAAAGCTGTGTGATTGGTCGAACCTGGTTTAACATTCACAGCGCGTTTAATGTTTGTACATTTTGAAATTAGAGCCCAAAAACTGTCCTAAAAACTTGCATAGCTACACTTGACTGCAGATGATCAAAACGTGTTTATATCAACTTTTCACAGAAAGTCTTTCTGAAAGTGGCCGCTTGTGTTGTCGAGGGCAGCATAACTCAGAGAAATTATTTTGGCACCTTAAAAAATATTTTAGTCTAAAAGTATTTCAGGCTAAAATGGAACTTTTAGACTAAAAATATTTTAGTCCTCCATAAGTCCATGATTTTTTTCAGAAAGAACTTTGTGAAAGGTTTAAACTTTACAGATGCTTTGACAGTTTTACTCACACATTCCTTCTCCCACTTGAGTTTGGTGTCTGTGACCACGCCCTGCATGCGCTGCTCCATGCGCCTCCTCTCTGCCAGCTCCCGCTGCAGCCTCTGCTCCCGGCTCTCCAGCTCCTGCTGAAGGGAGCGTTTGTCCTGCTCGTACATCCCTGTTGTTTTCTGAAGGATATCGATCTAAGGAAAGAATTCCAAATGAGAATAAAAGAAAACTAATTCCAGTCAAACCGAAAAATATCCTCTGATGAGTACAGATTATTTAGTACGTAGTGGATTTAGACCTTGTACTCGAGCGTCTTGGATTTCTTTTCCAGTCGTTCGATCTCAGTCCTCTGGTTGAGGATGACTTTGTCTTTCTCATTTAGCTTGCTTTGTTGGTCATGGAGGAAGGTGTCTTTTGCTCCAAGTTGACTGTTAAACTGTTGTAGCATGGACTGCAGCGTGTTGGCTGCAAAGACAAAAGCGGAGTGTTCACTATTGGGTCTTAAAGTACTCTGTATTTTACCCGTGTCTGCAGGTGTTTGTGGCAAAAAAAAAAAAAAACGGTCTTGTACCGGTCTGATTGAACTGCTCCTTCATCATTTGACGGATGTGTTGCCGTCTCTCCAAGACTTCGATCAGGCGGGGAAGCGTCTGATCATCTGTGGGATCCACCAGTTCACAGGGAGGCAGAGCTGGGAGGCTTTCTAGGAGCTGGTTCAGCAAACCGGGATCGTCTGCGGTTCCGAAGAGTCAAAGAAAAGTATATAAAAACAAATTCTGATTTCAGGCATATCTCTGAACACTTGTGACCTCCAAACAATTGTTTAAGGTCAAACTTCACCCTAAGGTTGAACAAGATTACATAAAAGCCTCTGAGCTGTGAATGTGACACATGTGACATGAGCACTTGGTGCTCAGCAGAGCAGCGTGGAGGGTGACGTACCCGCATTAACTGGACCTCCTCTCTCTGCCAGCCGTCGGGACAGCTCATCTTTGAAGGCCTGGTTTTTGTGTCTCCGTCCAGCTGGGAGGCTGTAGATTGGTCGATCTACTGGACGAGCCACCTCCACTTCCTGGGTCATTTCTGCGAAGCGCATCACTAGCTGCAACATAAAAAATCAAATGCAGCTTAGAACCAAAAAAGCCTGAGCAGATCTGCCACACAAAACAACTGCTGAAGACAGAATATGACAAAAAAAAGTGTTTCTAGAGTTAAAATGATGGATACATGAAATAAAGTGCAGGATGAAAACTAAAAGATATAAAACATTATTCTGAAAAACTGAACTGTTACAGCCTGCATGACAAAACAACAGGTTATTTTGCCCTATGTTTTTTGGGGAATTATTTAAAACACATTTTCTGGCTTGGTTTAGAAAAACTCATTTGTATTACTTGAAAGAATTGTAGTAACTTAAAAAAAATAAACTTGTTTCTTTTGACTTTACTCCAAACTGAAATAATGTCAAACATCTTCAAATCTAAGGTGAATGATCAGAGAGAAACAAAGAAAATGACCTTGAAAGAGTAAATAATAAAATATGACATTTTAACAATAAGAAATGGGTGATTAATGTTTAACATAAGTGCTTTGCCTTACCACAGATTCTTCATAGTCATCTGCATTTGGATTAACACACACAATCATCCGGACTTTTCCTTCTCCATCAAAGTAGTTTTTAAACAGATGTGTGACTTTAGAGTCTCTGTATGGAACCATCTGAAAAACAAAATATGTTTGTTTTTTTTTTGTCTTTGTAGGAAATGAAAGGCATAAAAAAATGGATGTAATAATATGAACCTTATTCGTTCCACACATCTGGTTTTCACGCAGGACTTCCATACACGTGCGCAGTGTCATTAGGGACTGATTAATGTTTCCTGTGAACGACATGTGGACAAATCTGTTTTTAAATACCATATAAATGGAATGTTTGGAAGTCTTTTGTGCCAAAGACAGGTGAACCAACCTGCTTCACGGAGACGGCTCCCCTCTGCTCTGGTTCTGCTGGTGCGTTCACTGCCCGCCAGGTCCACCAGACACAGCTGGCTCACGTTTACCTGGTTTTTGTCCTGTTCAGACAGTAAATGTACCCACTATATTCAGGGCTTTTTTCAATTAATTTTTTTTTTAAGAACTCTAAATACATGATTTCAATTTAAACTATTCAATTTAATGATATTCAAATACGGCGCCCGTCTACAGATTTAAAAAATGTACATTTAAAGCCTTTCATAAGACCTTAAATCAAACCTTTGCCAAAGATAGTCTAGAAACCATACATGTATAAATGTAGACACTTAAGCTTCTATAAAAAGCAACACATTGGTTGAACAATAAACTAATCAGAATGACACTATCTTAAGGATAAAAAGCCCTCATTACTGTTCTGCGTCTTTATTATTAAAACACATAATAACAAAAATCTCAGCGCTTAAGGTACATTCAGCTTTTTGCTTTTTAGGATTTCAACTCGAGTCACTCTTTATTTGAAAGATATTATTGTTCAGTTTTAAAATTAATAATTAACAAACTAAATAAAGCTTGTTAGCTCACTGGTTAATTAAAAAAAAAAGTTAATTCATAACTATTACTTTTTTTGTAAATACCAAAATAGTATATTTCCCTGATCGGGCAAAACAAATTAAGATTCAAAAGTTTTTACACAACAGTCATATTTTGGTATGAAAATATTTAAGGCATTTCAAAATGTTTTTCAATGAAATCAAATAAAGATTTGCTCATATTTAAAGAAAAAAATAACGTTCATGTTTTGAGCAGATCACAGCGCTTTAAAGTTAAAAACCAATAGACAAAAGTAATTTATATATATATATATATATATATATTATATATATATATATATATATATATATATATATATATATATATATAATTAAAACCAACCCGCTTTTCCCTCCCAAGCCCATGATAAGCCACACAATCAATCCACTTTTAAGTCTAACACGTCTAGCACATTTTCAAAAAGTAAACATTTTCCCACAATAAACAACAACCATGCAGAAGCACGTATTTCACCTGCAGTATATGATCCCCATCAGCATCGAGTGGTGCTTGAACCAACTTGACGGTGAAGACGCTGTGAGAGCGGCTGGATTCCCGGTTGAGCTGAGTGTTTGCGATGCGTCTCTTCTTTTGTCCTGGAGAAACATCCCAGGAGAACAGCAGAGTAAAACACATTTGATAGACAAAATTATTCAGCAGCGGTTTAGTGCTTCATTAAAAAAGTTAAAAAGCTTTAAAATCACAGCAAGAATCAGAACTTAAGTTTTCTATTTTATTATAAAATCTGAAGAAAAATAAAAGACTGAATTACATGACCAACCTTTCCAGAAGACTTCAAAAGCCTCTTCTGTAGATTTAACTTCAACTTCTGTGCAGCCGGCCACATACATGTTATGATTCTGATCTTCACGGAGAACCTTGGACTGAGGTGGTCTATAACAGAAAAAAACGTATGAGAAAACGGCACAAACAAAATGTTTACTGGCTTAGTGATAAAAGCACTAAAGCTAAATGAAGCATTAGTACGGATAAAATGGGATCTAGAGGGGGGCATACAGCACACATGCACACTGGGATTGCACAGAAACGCGACTCGGGAGCCATTCAGGGACATCTGTTTGTTTTCATTATTATGATACAGAGCACAGCCTGACAGACGACAGCCAACAAGATGTCACAAAGCTGGGTATGCAGGAACATTTTCAATAACAAGTTTAGCGTTATAGGGATGGAACAGGACTACCGACTCATACCAAACAGCAGGCACAGCCATGATGAGGCTGTGAATGAACACAAGGTCTAACGCTATTTCACTGTGGACATACGTGAACTCTTTGTTCCGTATTGGCGTGCCTCCATCAAGCCACCTACCAAAAGTTGACAACTCATCAACAATACTTAAACTTGTGTGTGTACAGACACAATAATTGTAATACATAGCTTTTAACAGCCTACACATCAATCACCTTGAGCATGAAATTCCCCAAAACAAGTCCCAAAATACATTTCAAAATGACCCAAAAAAAAGCATGAACTCGTCTTACTTTGGTCTTATGGGATCAAAAGGAGCATCTTCCAGAAGATCATAGATGTAGTTGTTGTAGATCTCGATGTAGGACACAAATACGCTGAAGCAGCAGTCTTCGTCCACACTCTCAGATTTGCACGCCTCATCTGGACTGATCATGTCTGCAAACTCTGGGTCAGCCTTTTGCCTAAAAACCAAATGAGTTTTAATCTCTCTGAAACTGATTTGAATGTTCAGACTAAAACTCAGTTACAGATTGTAAACTAAAAAAGTTTATTTGTACCTGGATGATGGCGTTTTGGGCACAGACTGCTGACTCTCGCGCTTCTGTCTTTCAAGGAGAGCGTCGACTTGGCTCTGGATCTCCATTCCATTTTTGTCATCTGGCTTAAAGACCTGAGGAGAATTCGAGTCAAGTTGAAAAGGTCACAAAGCTGCTTAACTCAGATATAATGAACTTAGAAATCATTTGATGCAGATCTTACATATCTTTTGGCCTGAAAGGGCCCAATGCTGTTGAAGAGCATGTCCAAAGAACGTGGGAGAAGGCCGCCCTCTCCAGGAGAGCCCGTCATGGTGTAGGTTTTACCACTTCCAGTGACGCCATATGTAAACAGCAAGCCTGTGGATTTTATAAATGTATGTAGATTTTTACCAAACGTCCTGATACTCTAATGTACTTTGTATTAAATAAATATGCACTTCACTTGAACTGGGATCTTTATATCGACTAAAACTAGTGCTGCTTCCTTTCACTAAAAAAAGAGCCAGCTTCCCTGCAGATGTCTCAATCTTCTAATCTGTTAAACAACTTCACATTTAACCTATACGTCTGTATTTTCCACAAGAAAACCACCATCACATATAAGGCTTAAATGTCTTTGACTCACCATTTTTACAGTGAATGAGGTCATCTACTAAAGGCTTAGCAACATCCTCAAAGAGCTCCATCTGGGTGGTGTTAACCCCAAACACTTTTTTAAAGGAGTATTGTGTCTGAAAAAGCAGGAAACAAATGAACATGATATTTTACACATCATTACTGTTCTACAGCTACACTCTAACCATAACCAATGCTTATAGTGAGAGATTAAAACAAAGCAACAAAACAAAGCGGTTAGATTGTTTTTTGATGCCACTTTAACTTTAGAAATTCAGGTTCCAGATATATACACAACATAACTATTTTGGGCAGCAGTAAACTTTTATTACGGCTGAATATTTAGGACAAATTTAACTCATTCAGTCCCACACAAAAAAGTAACAATATTTTTGAGGTACCGACAGTGAAGGTGAAACTCTTACCTCTTTATATTCCCCATTGCGGTTAGCTTTGAGTCCATCAGGGGCGTGCAGCTGAATCGTTGTGCTGCTGATCATCTCAACACAGCATTCCTCATCTTCTGATATGAGCGGACGAATCCGGCAGTAAACCTGTTTGTGAACAGGAAGGTCAGAGTCAGTTTGAAGCTACTGGAAACACATGTATTGGTATGAAACTTTCCTACCTATTTAAACAAACAATCTAATCATCTTTTGATCTCTTGTAAAAACATCCCTAGTTGTCTTTTGTTTATGATTCTGATGTTTTTAGCCAGATAAACCTGCATCCATTTCTAGGACATAGTTTCTGCAGAGTGGTAGTTATTAGAAATTCAACTTTGAGTTGTGGAAGGGACTCTTGGTGCCGGGTAAGCTGTCCCAATATCCCATTATCCATTTGTTTACAAACTCTCCTGCTGGCTTACAGCCCCACACACTTCCAACTCAACATTATCGGTGCAACAAAAATGTCAAAAAAATATTAGCACTATCCAGAAGTACAGTTTTGAGCCAGAAATCAGATGAGGAAAACAAAGACATTCATGGATCTATTTATCTACAAGTGGATGCATCAGAATAGAGCCGGGCGGGGAGTTTGTGGGCCACCTATTACAGCTTCTACATCTCACCTACAAGCTTTTTAAAATATTACTTTTATTCCCCCAGTTGCTTCTGATTGACAAATGAAAGCTAAAAGAAAAGTACTCAGAAATGCAATTTTACACCAATTTTCTTTATATACGTCCATCAGAAAAATGTGTTGAGAAATTGTTCAAAACGCCAAAATCCTCTGAGTGGGTCATAAATGCATCATCATCAACTTTATTTATAAAGCGCTTTCACAAAATAAAACTGAAAAAAAGCACTGTACATTAAAGGCTAAACGCAATAAAATAAATTTAATAAATAAGTGAATAAAAACATAAAAGCATAATAAACAGAAACTTGAAGATAAATACATGATAAGAGAAAACATCGAGGATAAAAACATAGAATACAATTAAATTTCAATGTATATGACCGAAAGCTTGGCTATAAGAACAAGTCTTAGGTTGAGTTTTAAAAAATGACACAAAAGACACCGGTCCAATATTTAGAAGCAGCATTCCAAAGCGTTAGATCACAGATAGAAAAGGCTCATTGAACATCATTGAGATAGAAACTTCACAGTTAGGCTAACAATTCCTTTCACTGATCAATTAGATCAAATCTGTCATTTAGCTTCAAAAAAGAAGTGTCAAGTCAAATAAACTACACACATTTCTTTGAGGCAAAAATTTAAAAAATAAATATATTATGGTTTTGATATTTTTATATATGTGAGTATACTTTAAATTTCTGTCAATGGAGCCCTAACTCTCACGTGTGAAACTGAGTAACAGACTTACTCCGACAGGGTCTCTTTCAGTGTTTGATGCCTTCTTTTGGCCATTCCTCCGGGGAGTTTTCCCTTTGCTGCGACACAGTAATACAGTCAACTTTTAGTAGCAGTGCAAGTATGTATTCACATCCTCTGACAGGTCAAAAGTCAGAGACATGTCCTTTTGTTTAGAGCTTTTCTTTCCTTACTTTTTATAAACACATTTAAGTAATAGCAGGCTGGATAGTACATAAATATATACATGATATTCAAGTATAATTAAAGGTTTACTGATTCAAAATTACAAGCAAAAGCACAAATAAACATTTAAATTAATGAGTGCTCAACTTTTGTCTAAGATGCTAATTAAGCTAGCTTAGGTGTCATTTTTTCTGTCAAACTCCGATAACAGCGAACATACGACCAATATTACAGGAAGCTTAATTTCTGTTTGAATAAAAAAGTTTTACATTTCTTTAAAGGGTTGGGAAGTGACTTTATTGAGCTCAAAAACAAATTTTCAAGTCGAGAACAGTCAACAATTGCTAAACTCAGCGGTAAGCTAACGCTCTGTTCACATCCGGACTTCCTTTCCAAGACTTCACACAACCTATGTTTATTTCTATAAACAAATATAAAGGTCTGCGTAAGAAATACTCAGTTAAAATGTGAATAAATTGATTCGTTGCTAATGATAAAGTGCAGTAATACTGACCTTGTTTTTAGCATTGTTTATATTACCGGTCTACTCTCAACTGCTCACAGAAGCGCCTCTTCTAGATTTGAAAATGCCCTCGATGCTACGTCACAGAAGTTATTCGACCAATCGCGATAAGAGGAAAGCAATGAGTTGCCGGAAGTCCCGCCTTCATTTCCTGTCCACTTCTTGTCCATTCTCGAAACCATAGACATAGAAAGATAGACGCCGCATCGCTTGTCGCCCCCTATTGGAGCTGACGTCTCAACGCGCCGCCATCTTGACGAGGTCAAAGTGCCCCTGCAGTGCCATTGTTTCTAATGAGGAATGTTTCTGAGAGTTAAAAAAAAAACACGTTTTATGCTTTTAAACATAATATATCATATGATTATGGTATTTTAATGAAGAAAGAATTGATTTAATATGCAAAACAAGTTTGATAGTTTATTTTATTTATTTATTTATTTGAATTTTCTCCATCTGAGAGGGTTGAAAAACAATTTTAACTCATCAAACCTACCAAAAAAACACAGAAAAAAAACATGTAATGGCATCTCAGTAAAAATGTGTTTCAAATGTTAGGGGGAAATTTGTTCAGCCTTAACAAAGAAAATCAAACACATAATAGACTTTATCCTCACTATGGCATTAATGCACAATAAACATTTCAACATCTGCTACGTTACAGAATAAAAATAACGAAATACATTTTGTTTTAGTAAACAAGAAACTTCAAAACTATGAGAACATACATACTTATATACTTAGTTGTGCACAAAATGCCACAACTAAAACCCCTGAAAGAGAACTTGTGTAGACAGTTTCTTGCGTGTGCTGGCACTCTGAAACTCCAGAGTAGTCATTTTTGCCATGTGGTGCAGCCGTACTTTATGAAAAACAGAGTCCGGTCAAAATCATCCGGTTTAAACTGCTCACTGCAGAGCCTGGAGAACTCGGTGACAACAAAATCCTTCTCGTCTTCTCATCGCAACTTCCCATCTCCTCCGTAATTCCACCTCACTGGGAAACCTAGGAAATTATATAAGAGGAAAAAATATTAACAATATAGTAAAATAATACACGAGGGAGGAACAGTTTTTGCCGCTAGCATATTTGCTATTAGCCACATAACGTCGTTTACGATTACACGTTCAGGTGGCTTGAAAAACTTGTAAAAAACAAAAACAATGTTAAAACTTACTTGTGAAATGTAATTCCACGTGATCGGCTCTATTCGAAGCGCCGATTATTGCATCCGAAGCTGCACAAGCAAAAGCATGGTGCAATCGGTTGCGATTCTCCGTTCAGTGGTTCAGTCTATGTGTTGTGAATGTAGCCTAGCTTAGGTTGACCCCAGGAATATGGCGGCTCCGCTGGTTCACTCAGGATCACGTGATGCGGCGTCTATCTTTCTATGTCTATGCTCGAAACAATCTTTATATAAAACGGTCATTTAGGTGGGTGGAACGGGTTTTTCCCAACTTTTATGAAGAACTGGGAAAAAAAAAATGTATTTGTTAAAAAATCAATGATCCTCTACCTATGAATAGAATAGAATAGAATAGAATAGAATAGAATAGAATAGAATAGAATAGAATAGAATAGAATAGAATAGAATAGAAATACTTAATTTGAAATTTGGCTTTTGTAGCAAATTTACATTATTTACAGAAGATAAAAAAAGAGAGAATACAAGAAGACAAAGTGTGTCCCTCCTCTCCACCTTCAAAAGTGTCCAGTTTGCACCCAATGACGGAGCCAGCCTTTCAATCAGCATTTTTAGTCTGTTGGTGAATTTCATATTTCAAACCTTATTTCATCCACTTGTAAAAAAAAAAAAAAGAATATTACGGCTTTGTTTTGGAATATTTGCATTTCTGTCAACAACAACACATAAAGTTTCCTCTGTGTTTTAAGCATATTTTTGTGTTATAACACAATGAAGACTGTTCTCCAAAGGTCATTCTAGGGTATCTGTTTTGGTCACACTCAATGATATTGGTTTTATTTGTAATATATTGGCTGATTTAGTAAGGAGACATTCTGTGTGGCCCTGCGACAGACTGGCGAACTGTCTAGGGTAAACAGCCCTGGATCTTCAACGTTTCAGAACGTTATAGGACTTGGACAAAAAACTCGTAGTATTTCCAGTGGTGTTCAGTGCACATAAGATGTAATAAAAAGGAATGGGAAGGTTTGAGGCCATGAACAGCGGACCTGGAAGGGTAGATTGGGGAGAATTACCCAAAGCCAGAACTGTAATGTTTGTGAGATGCACCTGCTTGGGAATTATAAGCTCTGAGTTTCTGCAATCAAAGTTGATAAGATCTGTTTCCTTCTGGAACTTTGATGCAAAAGTTATCTTTTGTTATGAAAACATAGAGGATTAAATTAAAGGGTCTATTAGAATGCAGGCTATGTCCCTGCATGCTGAATAATCATTGTTTTTCACACCAGTGTGTGATTTTCTGCTTACATAATTATTGTAGTTGAGCTGCGTCTTGTTGGGAAGTCCAGAGAAACAGGAAGGGAACCTCATATTTCTACCATTACCGCCATCAAAAAAGACAAAAATACAAAAATATTGATTTCTTGAACGGCAAAAAATTATAAAACATGAAAATTACAGAAATGATTGAGTCTAGTTCTGGTTCATAATGCAGTTCATAGGTAAATTGACAAAATCTGCTTAAAAGCAGTGATATCCTGAGCACCTCGAAGAGAAAGATCTCTGATCGTTGCTTTAGTTTTAACCAAAGTCTAAAAGGTTTTTTTTCCTCCTTTCTGCCTTGCATGAGGGGCTGCATGGTGGCGGAGTACATGTCTGGGTTTTCTCCAGGCACTTCAGCTTCCTTCCACAATCCTAGAATACACTTCTTTGGTTATTTGGAGACTTTAAATTTCCCCTAAATGTGATGTGAGTGTTAATGTGTGGCCCTGTAACAAACTGGTGACCTGTTCAGGTTGTAACTCCACCTTTTCCCAACAGTAGCTGGGATAGGCTCCAGCAGCCTGGTTCAGAAAATGAATGAGTAGATGGATGCCTTTCATGAAATCAAAAGAGAAGTCTTCCTACAACATCCTTACAGTTCTTTTAAGATAGACAGGGCAAGTTTGGAAAAGAAACAATTACAGTAGAAAACATGTGGAACTTCAAAGCCCTCAGATTTAACCCCCTTGTTGATTTATGTGCCATCAAAAACCCACTCCAGTAAAAATTGTGTTTGTCTTTAATGGAGGACTTGTATAAAGAAAAATAAGTTTCTAAATTACCTGAGTATTTATTCATTTTGTTGTGAAAAAAAAATGCATTTTAATAAAGTTTGTAAGTGTGTCATAGAAGCTTCTACAGCAAGCCACAATTTTAGCTAAAAATGATAATCATTAAAAGACTACTGGGAACACTTTTACAATGGATCAAACAATGATCCGAGTGGAATTTTAAATATGAATTACACTTTCTCAACAGTTAAAAACAACATTTAGAGATTAAAAATCTCTTTTTCAAAGAATCCCTGGGAATGAAAGAATGAAGTAAAAGAGTTTTTTAAACAGTTTATTTGAAATTTAAAAAATACAATAAATAACTATTTGTTTAAATACATTCCTTTCATGATCAGTGCAACAAGTTGTAGACATCCTCATTTGTTCGTCAGGTCCAGTGTTTCCCGATAGCTTAATCTCAGGGACAGAACATTAGATGTCTCTGTGTAAGGACTATTCCAATAGGCTGAGTACAAGCACAAATCTTACAAATACTCCAAAGTACATATTTAAAATTCAATTTTCTGAAGTAGAAAACGAATTTTAAATAGTAAAAAAAAAAAAGTTTAAAAACTCTTCATACATGCCACAGCCGTGGAAATCAGAGAATTAAGATAAAATAGATTTAAATACAAAATGAGGCAAAAATGCGACATTGTTTCTGCATCTCTGCATCAAGCTTCCTTAGAAGCAAATGTATTGCAATGCAAAGTTCAAATGTTTGCTTTTGTTTGCACTGCAATGAAGTTATTTGTGAAAATTGTGCTCTTCTATCCAGCTGTCTGCCAGCAGCAGCAGCAGCGAATCAAGATAAATGGAACTAGAAATGTTTTATACACCTGTTAAAAAACATGATCCCCAACATTTCATTCTCATGGTCTACAGCACACCAGACTGCTCGCGCCTCAGGAGGAGGACTTAATTTTCTTTGGCTGTTTCTCTGCTGGACCAGAGAGAAGAGGTAGACTGAAGAGGGCGATGACGAGGCAGTTTAGGACCACGCAGACCAGCGCCGGGCCCATGGAGTTGGTAAATGTGATGGGAATGGAGTTTGCAGTGAGCCAGGGGCGTCCGATGGCCATGTCCTGCTCCACAGCCTGCATCTGGAAGTGGGTGCCGAGGATGGCGCACACATGGAAGAGCTGGTGGCTGTGGCCTGCAGAGGGAGTCGTGGAGCCAGATAAATGAACAGAGGAATGGAGTCACACTGCTGTCAGAAATCCGTATACTGGAAGATGCTTAACATACTTAATACTTTATGAACATGAACTTTAAGACTTTTTACAAATTCATCTCTGATACTTTTCAAATACAGATGCACAATTGCACAACAGTAACTTTTCACTGAAAATGCTAAACATGCGTTGTGCTAAATTTAAGATGGATTTATTATTTATTGTATTACACCGGGGTTAGTATGAGTCAACTAGAAGTCTGTCTTCATCATCACTATTTACCATTATTTTAATCCTTTTTAGTTTCAGTGTTGATTTTTTGTAGCACAAAAAAATAATAAATTAAACAGAAACAAAAACAAATTAGGCTTAAACCAAACATTGGGGAAAATGATTCATTTCGTCCCAATTTTTCAAAGCTTTAGCCTCAATGCGCAGCTCTGACAGTGCAACCATTTATTTCAGGATACTTTAAACAGTATAACCATACCATGTTTTGTTTCCCACCTATATGCACAAATAATTGTGAGAATCGTTTACAGTATTTACACAATAGCAATTCTCCTGAACCTTTCTGTACATTTTTTGGCATGTAAAAACTCAATTACTCTTACGATTTTAGTAATCTTGGTATCACTCATTCAGGACATTACTGCTTGTACTTTAGGTACTCAGTTTTTGAAATACTGAGGGAAATATACCCAAAAGGAAATGAATGAGAAACTGCTCAAATTCTTAAAAAAAAAAAAAAAATGTGCGCACTTTGAAACTTCTGCATACTTTCCGCTAGAGATACCATTAAACTTTAAAATGCTCAGCAACTACTGGGCTTTTTTTAGGGTAGTTTGAATTTTAGCTTTTATTTCAGTCTTTGCCACTCATGATCACACTACGTTTCATATTTTTGGTATATAAAAAATTAAAAATTGCAAGAAGAGCCAACTTAGAGCTCATTTATTAAAGTTCACTTTGCACAGGTGAGCTAAAAAAAAAAAAACATTAACTAAGACTGCTTTAACATCTAATTCCAACAACGACAAGTTGGGTTTAACCTTAAAGACTATCATTTCTTGCTTTTACGCCATCTGTTATTTGATTCTTTAACAAACTGCTTTTTGTTATAAAGGAAAAAAGTTTTCCTAAAATAAAACCTGTTGACAACTGTGACAAAACAGGGCTGACTGGAGTCAGAACAAACAAAACAAGTTATGTGAAAAAAAAAGGGCTGCAGAGCCAAGTATCTGTGAACCGCCTCCTGTGATCAAACAAGCTGCTCACTACAACAGTTGGCAACTTAAATGAACTGATTCTCACCGATGTAGTCGAAGCTGCCGGGAGCCAGACGCTCAGGTAAATGTGTAGCAAACAGAAAGCCTGTGAGGAAAGCCAAGGCGACGTGGTTGTAGTGCAGCATGTTGGTTTCATCATCAGTGCAGCCTTCACCTGAACACAGGAACACCTGGAAACAAAAAACACTGTCAAACATTTGGCAGGGTTTGGGGTTTTACTTCATAATATAATTTCTTTATCGCTAATTATAAAAGTTATAAACTAGCCAATCAAATGCCTCAATAAGAGCCTGTGGTGTCTGTTGGCTCCACCTCAAACATTAGAAGTGTTTGACAGATTCTACTAACATCATCTGGTCCCAAAATGTCAAAATCGGGCGATATCTGTGACGTGGAAAAATTGGCAAATGAATCGACTTCAATTCATTGGAACCTGATAAATCAGCCTTGTTTAATCCATCTCTATTCATGTCAACGGTGTAAACAAAGGGATGATGGGAAATGGGGGTAGGCTCACTCCCAGCCAACAGTCTCACCCACAACTCAGAGGCAAATTTCTAATGAACTCCTGCCACTCTGCAGAAACTATGTCCTACAAACCGACAGTTTTTTAAAAATTATTTTATTGTGACCAGAAACAGCATAATCATAATTCAAAGAAATGCTTTTGCAATAGATCAAAAGATGATCAAAGTGGAACTTTAACTATCCTATAAGTAACAGAATCCGAGGTGAGTGAAGCCGCCTTACCCTGTAGAACAGAGGGATGTTGTCGAACAGGTATGGGTAAGCAAATGCTATAACACGGAGACATTTGCTGAACTTTGGACTCTGACACTCAGGAAACCTGAAAAAAGAAGAGCAATGTTTTCATTGATGACCCATCCTCACTCCTACTAATTTGGGGTTTAAAGATAAGAATTCCATTTCCCGTCGACTCCACTTAGCCAAGAAAACACATTTGGCTTTCCGATACAATCTCGCACAATTCATTTCAAACAGGAATTGGGCCACTAGATGAAGGTAAAGTTTATGAGCGTGGGTCAGATCTGGACTCTGAAGGTCAGTCCGTGTGAAAAGATGCTTTGTGTTGCACACATTTTCCCCATTTAAATCCTGATGACTCCCTTTTACTCATTCTGGAAAATACCCAAGTGTCATTAGAAAGTAGTAGAACCTGACCTGACATGTTGCCAAGAAAAGGACATTATTTAGGACTGAATTTTTCCTCTAATCTACAGCTTTGCTGCCAAATTCTGAGTTTCAGTACAACAAAAAAAAAAAGTAAAAAGAAGAACGTCTAACTGGATGGAAATGCAGAATCATAGAAAGAAAAATCTGCAAGCAAAAGAATTTTAAATATTATTTTATGAAGTATTCTTGACAAACTGGTACAAATTAAAAGATGACTATGTAGATAGTAGAACAATTGCCGTTTGTAACAGAACTGAGAGTTTCTGTGAGTCAGCTGTTACATAACAGACTGGGCTGCTCTGTGTCAAGTCTAACCTGCCCGGCTGAAACCACACAGGTCAGCCGCTGGTTCTCCCTGTAATCGGTGGGATACACCCTTTCTAGAATCTCTTTGAAAAGCCTCTGAGGGTTTGGCTTTTTCTGAAGGTAAAATACAACCAGACAGTTTTATAGGAGGGACAGATTTGTAACAAGTGGATTTTTTTCCTTTACCTTCTTGTGACGTCATGGTCATATTGCAGAAACGGCATGCCCAGCCTTAGCAATGAAAAGAGACGAATAACAGAACAATCATTAACTACATCAAACCAACATTAAAGGACAGTTCTTGAATGTCACAACTGGTAGGAAACAAGATAAAACAGCAGGAGATTCAGTTTTTTTTTTCCTATGAAACTAAAATCTATTAAAATGACTTTGGTTCTCTGAAATATTGATCCATTAGCTGTAGTTTTGTTAATTATTGTCATCTTACCTAACAAATTGTGAGGTTTTAAGTGAGTAAACACCTTTTAGTTCATTTTAAAAGCTATTTCTTGTATTACATATTTTTTACATTTTAAAAGTTAAAAAAAGTAAATTAACTTCATAATTGATTCAAACATAATATTGTGGTTGTGCAACATTCTACTTTAAATGTAATTAAATTTACTTTTTTTTAAATTGTGGTAGTCCCAAATTATTATTAAACACCTTTAAGGGTAAAATCTCCTAGATAAGGGCTAAACCAGATCGAGTCTTGTTCTGGTTTTAGTTTGGTTAAATTATCTTCTGAAATGCATAAAGGCTCTGACTGTTGAAATATGCAGGTACAAGATACAACTTTTTGTATTTTTTTTATTTATTTAAAGTTTATTCTAGATTATTCTAGCAAATAGTCCATTGCTATGCATACATTTGTTGTAAATCCTTCAAAATAGCACCAAATATACAGAATTGATAGAAAGGTAATTTTTTTGGAGTTAAAATGTTTGATAAGTTCTTTGACTAAATCCACTAAAACATTGCATTATCATTTATATTCATGAGATATAGCAATTATGATATGTTTGGCCAAAATATTGATGTGAGCGTTTAAGGGGGGGAAAAAGAAAAAAAAAAAAAAAAAAAAAAAAAAAAAGAATTGTATGCCCACTGTCTCAAATTTGATCCAGACATTTTTAACATGGTTCAACTGTGATATAAATAATTATCAAAACATTTCTGCATTTTTTAATAAAGTAAATAGTCATTTAAAAAAAATAATGACAACAGACGAGTTATTCTCACTGAAAATTTTTGAAAATTAGCAAAAATTATCACTTTAATGGGATAGGAGTCTCAGAAATTCAGGTATCAAAAATGATACAGATTGTTAGATATGGTGTTAAAATTAGCTTTTTTTTTTTTGTAAATTTACTGGCTTTTAAACTTTTCCTTTATTTGGTTACAAATATTTTCTACAAACGTATATTAAAACAAAGTCAAATGTGTTTCCAGAGCATACCTGGAGTAACATGCCAGTACGGTGCAGATGATGGTGTTAAACACAGCAATGGGAATGTAGTACTGGTGAAAGTAGCTGTTTGCCCACTTGTCAGGGAAAACATACGCTGAATAAACAACTGCAGACCCTGCAGAGAAAAAAGAAAAAAAAGAAAAAGTCAGAACGACTGTGGTTGATGTTTCTGTTAACTTCTAGCTGCACTGTGCTTTATTGCTGTCACCAGTGGTGCTGCCGAGGAGTGTTTAGGAGATTTTCCTGTTCTAAAGTAAACTGAACTTCAAACATCGTACTCGTCTTCCCTCTGAATGCTTTTATGACTATTTAAACTACTGCTATGACAGCATTGCAAATGTTTATAGCACGGTGCATAAATAAAAGACGATGGGTAGGTATCAGAGGGAAACTGTCCGCACCGAGGCTGTAGAAGCTGAGGGCGCCGTAGTCGAAGAAGAAGCAGATGTGGCGCGCCTGCGCAGACATGCTGCTGAAGGTGTGTGCGCAGCTGGAGGCCAGAGGATAAATGCAGCAGGAGGAGAGGAAGACCAGCAGGGGCCAGGTGAAGGAGTCCTGCCATGCCGTCTGCATCAGCACCACAGTCACCAGTTTCCACAGGAAATACCTGGCAGAGAGAGGACAACTCTGGGTAGAAAACAGATCTGGAAGTTGTCAAATAGTTATGCAACAAACGTGCATGGCACACCCCAGGAAAGAGCAGAGAAAAATCAACTGAGCACTTTCAGAGGGTTGACTATTGTCGATGGAAAACTTCTTAATATTTAAATTAAACATTTTTAATTTGATTCTTTAGCTTTTTTAGTTTTAAGGCGTCATCATGATTAATACAACTTAAAAAATAAATCCACTGGAAGGAGGAAACTGAATTTCGACCATTTGAATATAGAAAAAAATGTATGTGCTTTTTATTTAAAAAAAAAAAAAAAGGATTAGAGAATAACTTAAAAACTACATCATCTGTCTAAGACACGGTGGTGGCACCATCTTGGTTTGGGCCTGTTTTGCTACATCCAATGATTGATTTATGATTTCAGGAAATGCAACATTCCTCTATAGAACAATGTTCCATAGTCAAAACCACAAGATAATTATAAAGATTTTAACCCTTTAACACCAGAGCTCCAGTGTTCATGCTCTTTGAATTGCTGTGATTTTTTTTTTTTTTTTTTAAATCAGATTCTGATTCAACGTAACTCTGCTGGAATTACGTTGATCACGTCAATGGTTGAAAAGTTACAGTTTGTCAGAGATTTAGTGTGTTAAAGGTGTTAAAGGTTAAACCTGAAGTTATGTTTGACCGAATCTCACATAGATGACATTTAAGTTTGCCCAATCTGACCTCTGATAATGTAAACACTTCCCAATTACTCACACACGCAGATTGAATCATCTTTCTGAAAGAAGAATTGAATTTTTTTGAAAATAGCTTCTATGAAGAAACAAAGTTTTATTTTTTTTACATCCTGTTCAAACATGGGCATGAAGCCAACATTTAGAAAAAAAAACTTCCATGGAAAGGAAAAAAAAAAAAAAATATATATATATATATAAAGATCAAATGAAGAAAGTACAATAAAATATTAATTACAATATAAAGTAATAAGAAAATATTTAAACAAAAAAATATAATTTAAAAATGAATTAATATAGCAAAGGTATAAAACAAAATAAAAAATGAAATGAAATAAAATAAAAAGATGAAATGCATACAATATAAAAAAATAACTATATAATTTAATAAGATAAACTAAAATATATTGTAATATATTAAATAAAATATTACAACATAATAAGATTAAATCTAAAATATTAAAAAAATATATATATATTAAAATAAAATAAGGGGGCAAAGGGGTCTAAGCTAGGGTTTCACAGTGCTGGTCCCAGGCCTGCATAAATACAGAGAGTTATTTCAGACGTAAAACCTTTGCCAAACCAAATATCTGAATCAGACCCCAGCTGATTCGTTGTGGCGACCCCTGAAGGAGAAAACCGTTAGGAATAGAATAAACTTTATTGATCCTGTAAAGGGGAAGTTACCCTGTTACCATAGCTCTATTCAAAACAGCAGATAAATAACACTCAAAATATGGTTTAAAAATGAATAATAACTATTGCCCAGAATCAATGAGGAGTGTGAGGAAATTAGCTTTTAAGCTTTCATTACAACGTACAAACAGAAAAGTGCTTATGAAAAAGCTATAGAAGGGCTGTTGCTCAAACAAATAAATAAATAAAAGTGTTGGATCCAAAGGTTGTGAGGAGGTGAAGTGTTCCACAAACTAGCTTTTCAAATGAGCTCTGCTCATTAGTGCGTGACGTTTGCAGACTGCAACAAACCTCATGACTTAACACCCATGTGCCCTCCGCATATTACAAAACACACTCAGCTCACACAAACAAAGGCAGGCACTCGGTCCCAGAGCTCAGTCTCACTGAGGAACTCCATCGGTAACCTTCACAGCCCTCTGAAAGCCTGAGAGGCTCTCGCCTGCACACACGCGTGCCCTCAGGAAAACATGACATTAGATATGGAGCTGCAAAAAGTCAAGCCACCATTCTCTGATGCCAAACAAACACCAAACAGCTGAGCTGCAGCGGAGTCCAGATCCAGGCCTCGAGGGGCTGCTGTCCGGCCCGTTTCCCTGATATCCCTGTCCTTCCTGCTGCTGATCACCTGGATCAGGTACAAAGTGCACTGACAGGAGTGTTTGGAAAAGATGCAGACAGCAGCCCCCAGGCCTGGATTTAGACACCTCTAAGATACAGGAAGCAAAGGATGTTCAAGACCGGATCTGAACTCAGTGTAAGAATGAACTCCTTAAAGCAGTTTGTCTGCTTTGCTTTAGCCCAAACTTTTCACTCCTTCTGGAAAAACCTGAAATCCCAGATTAAAAAACAAAAAAAAAAAAAAACTGCTGACAGATCAATTACGTAACAGCAGAGACAGATTCTCCACGCTGTGGTTTGTTACATGCAGGGGAAGCACCATCAGGCATCTAAAGATCCACTCAGCTGACTTCAAAACAAACGGCTTCATTCATGTTAAGTGACTGAAGCCAAACAGAAAACTCCTCGTAGAGATCACAACCACGACTGAAATGTGGCTGGTTTCCTCGTCTTTTTCTTTAGTAAGGGATGTCTCTCCTCACACCTTTAAACTTCTAGAAACGTCGTAGACCAACAGGATGTGCAACATTCCATTTTCGTGACACACACAAAGCATCCTGGGTGTTTCTTGTTGTTGTGCAAACAAAAGCAAGAAAGAAAACGAGCTCCTGTGAAAGCATGCATTCGTCCAAAAACGATGAGGTTTAGATGACAGACGTGCAAATGAAACAAACGGAAACCAGAAAATATAAAACTTGATTTAAAAAAAAAAAAAAAAAATTGGGTGGGCGTATTTTTAACATGTCCCCTTTTGGCACATTTCTCACTATAGATGACACATAAGCAGATAATTTGTTCTAAAAATTGCATTTGTATTTTTTCATTCTTATAATTGGAAGTTAGGAGCAATGCAGTTTCAAAAAGATTGTAGGTGTGACAAGCCACAAACAAATGATAACATGTGATGATAAAAAAGTAACGTCCACCTCGGGACGTGGCTGGTACCAGTAGTGATCCATGTCCGGTATCGGGTTAGGATACTGGTGCGATCCATGTCCCAGTACTGGTACTGGTTTACAGCCTGAAGGTTGGGGAGCCTTGATCGATCGGACCTCAAAAGACGACGAGTTGGGGACACCCAAAGCATGCATTTTTGACGCAGAGGATCCTGATGCATCAATATGAGACGACTTGGGAATGAGAATCTGTATGAACATGTTACCAGCACAAGATGTCGTCGAGTCATTTATAACAAAGATATAAAATAATCTTACAGGCCGGATCTGGCTCCGGGCCTCGACTTTGACATATGTGGTGTAAGTAGATGGAGATGGGAAATGTATCAGATTAATTTCTAATGAACTACTGCCGCTCTGCAGAAACTACGTCTTAAAAACGACACGTTTCTTGATTTTTGCTAAAAAAACTGCCAATTATATTAAAAAGTACACTGGGACTCAATACTTAAAACTCAATATTAGTGGAGTCTTTATTCCTTTCAACCTTGAGAAGTTTGTTTGCACATCTTGTTCCGTTTTTTCTGCAGGAATCTCCACAAATGCTGATCTAACATTCTGCATACCAAGCAACGTAACACACCAGCTGTTGTTTTCTGTTATTCTTCTCATGAACACAGGAACATTTGTGCAGCAATGTAATTGTATTTTTTCTTTACGCGGTCCTGATGGGATGGTTAACAAATACTGGTTCTCCGCGCACACAAAGAGTCACGAGCTTCTAGTTTAGGCTTCCTCCCATTCACACCAAACCTCCATTAGACTCACATTTGTCTTCTGATGAAAATAGTTCATTCAGAAGATTTTTTCCCAAGTATTTCCCAAAAATGTGAAGAACTTCCATTCATCTTCTCGTTTTTGTGCAGGAATCTTTTCCCTATTGGCCTCCTTGTTTCCTTTGTGGCACATTTTGTCTCATTTGGGGTTCCATTACAACAGTAAATCAATCTCCTTAACTGAGAGTTAGCTCAAACAGCTCAGGTTCTGAGAGAATGAAAAAAATAAAAAACAAAGCGAGGATTTTCTCACCAGGTGGGCAGAAAGTGAGTCCAGATGTTGAGCGTCTCATTGGTCAGCTGGAAGAGGCTGAGGATGCAGTCGACCGCTGAGCTCCGGGGCTGCCGGTATCCTGAAATGATGCAGTCCTCTTGGAAAACCTTTAGACGGGAATTCTTTCAGTTAGTTCAGCGACAGCAGTGAGTGTGACAAACTCGTTTTTCTTGTCTCATTCAGGAGACATCACCAACCTAATAAAACCATATTACATTTCACATAACTTCCAAATACAACAATCACAACTATTAGAAACAAAAAAAAGTTGATTTAATAATGTGAGTTGAATTCTACTTTGAAGACATGTAAACAGAAATAATAGCTGAGGCAGATTCCAGGTGCAAAAAAAAAAAAAAAGTTTGACAAAATCTAAATAAAAAAAAAACTTTTACAGGTGATGAAGTAGAAAGTGTGAATACTTACTTTGGGGACTTGGTTAATGGTGAGGACTTGAGGGAATTTGATGAGGCTGAGCATGGCGGCGGCTGCTGCTGCTGCTGCTGCGGGTAGAGGAGACCTGACGCTGACAGGAGGGTGTGCCTCACTCTTTATAGTGTTGTGTTGCCATGCTGCTCAAGGATCCTCCCCTTTTCACAGAGCAAAATATCGAGCACCTGCACCACGCCTCCTCCTCCTCCTGATGTCTCTGTGGACGGGATGGGCGCGTGCGTCAAAGTTTGCACACCCCCCCGGCTGTTTGACCACAACAGTGAGTTTTACTTCAGGAAATCAAAAGAGTTTATTTCTATTAACCCAGAAACTTTGAACTGTCTTCAAACTCCTTAAATAACAAAGATCATTGATCTCAGAGCTGAACTTGAAGCCTCTCCCAGTTTGGGCTGGTACAGAGAAGGCTGGCATTGTGAGTTAATGGCTCTGGAGGTAAAGTCAACACCTACACGGGCTCATCTCCTGGTTAAACTGTCATGTCTCTCTCTGATCTGAGAATGTGTAGAAACCCGCCTGTCCAGCAGGGACAGGCCAATCCCAGCTCCCCAGATCTGTTATCTAGTTCAAACTCTGAATCAATGAAAGCAAACATGTCCACCAAAGCTTTGAGACACACACGAGAGGCCCTCTCCATCATGAAGAAAATGCTCTAACAGAATTAGTAAAATCTGGTTCAAACATGGAAGAATTTGACTCACTTTTGCAAAAACTGTTACAAAAAAAAAAGGAATCAGACGGAAAATGAATTCCGAATCTACTTTTACCAGGAATCCATGGACACAAATCTATCAACTGATACCAAAAACTCAAGTCAGATCAAAAAAATGATCCAAGCATTTACTCTGGTATGAGTAAACTGCTGAAACATGTACTCAAGTTCTGAGTAACAATCTGAAAACACTTAATCTACACTCACCAGCCACTTTGTCATTAGGTACACCTTGTTAGAAACTACAGCAATCCTTGGTAGCATAGATCCAACAACATCGTTTGTCTGCCCTGTAATATTTGTTAAATGTTTTGCTGCCTCTTGGCCAGGACACTCTTGCAAAAAAGATTTGTAATCTCAATGAGTTTCTCCTGGTTAAATAAAGGGGAAATAAAAGAAAACAAAAACAAGATACTGGAAACATTCCTCTGAGAGTTTGGTCCATATTGACATGAAGCATCACACAGTTGCTGCAGATTTGGCTGAATATCAATTTTCAACTGTTTTCTGTTCCAAAAACAAGTAGATCAGCAGATTCTGAAATAGTCTGATTAAACAACCATGCCACCTTCAGTCACTTCAATCCCCCATTTCTTCCTCATTCTGATGCTCAGTTTGAACTGCACCAGATCACCTTGATCATGTCTACATATCTAAATGTATTGAGTTGCTGCCATGTGATTGGCTGATCAGAAATGAGCATTAGTGTGCCTAACAAAGTGGCCGGTAAATAAACACCAGATTTTGGTGTCTGGAAAACAATGTTTTTCAACACAGAAAAACTCCACCAAAGGGTAGATTTTTTTTTTTTTTTTAAACATGCTGCTGGCCTGTCTAATATCTGATATTTTAACCTTTGGTTGTATTTGAAGTTGATGTAAAATCCAGTTTCTCCTATTTTAGAGTTAATGATAAATTAGAAATAAATGTTTTACACTTTTTGTGCATCACTGCTGCTTTGCAGGTGATGCTGAAAATGATCTGCCAGGGAAAAACGTGTGACCGAAAGTATTGCACTAAAGGTAACTCTCCCTAACACATGTATCTGTGATGTACCATGAGACTTGAAGCAGAGATCTCTCAGAGGAGTAACCATCTGAGCTGCTGCAAAAAAAAACCTAAACAAACTGGTTTAAAATACAGAAAATTAGTAAATCCTTGATCTTTGTCACACCAGGAGTCTGTTGAAATTGGCAGCGAGTCAACTGTTAAAGTTAAATTATTGTTAATAAGTAATTCATCGAGACTTTCACATCTGACAGAGTAAACACGGAGCTGAGAGTTATGGTCCCACGAGAGCCCGAGGAAACAAAAACAAGGTTATTTGCTGGAGTAAAACACTGAGGGAAATCACAGACCCTCACTCCAAACAGATTACCTTCCTGCTGCATTAAAAAAGTGGCTAAAATCTTTGTTTTTTTAACCTTAGCGTCTTTTTTAAGTTGTGTCCTCTCACAAATAAAGTCAAACTCAGCACAAATTACAATATTTACCTTTATATTAAAAGACCTTTCATGCTTGACATCCACTAATATTGAGATCTGGTCAGAGCTGCTGAGGAGAACAGAGGTTTGGAATTTCATTGGAGTTTGTGAACTTAAAACTATTTTTAGACACTGCAAACTGTTTGAGCCTCAAAAAGATTTAAAACTTGGTTTTTAGATGTTGTTTTTAGCTATTTTACTAGGTTTAAAATCTCCACTTTGCTCTATGTTTTTCCAAGCTTCAAAATCAGTAAGTTTTGTCTCATTCAGACATGTAAAATAAGGACATTATTTTTTTAAATGAGTTCAAATGTTTTTGCTCTGTGCTCTTAACAGAAAAACTGGATGTAAAAATCAAAGACTCACATTAATTGTTGTTTTAAAAAAATGTAGGTTTATGTTCTAAGAAGAAGAGCTATTTTTTAAATTTTTTAAGATTTATTGAGATGGGCCAACTTGTACTAAGATGGTATTTTCATTTTAATCTAAAATAAGTCATTTACACTCACACTAGTTTTTTTTGTAATTTTATTTAAAAAAAAATAACCTACAATTAGGTGCAAAAAAACACACAAAAAAACCCACTTATTTTCTTAGAACCAGCAAACAATATAATTATTGGGCAGAATGATATTTACTTTGAAGTAATTCTGTCTCAAAGTTTTTTCTTAAGCTTATTTTCCTTTTTTTTTAAATGAAACTGCTTCTAGATTGTGACATCTTAAAAATTTGTGTGATTGAGTGCCCTGTGGCAGACTGGCGATCTGTCCATAGTGCATCGCCACCTTCGCCCAACAATGGTCAGGACAGGCTCCAGCAACCCTTGAAAAAAGATAGGCCTATAGCTACGTGGACAAATAATTTTACTACTTTCTAATGATAATTCTCCTTTAAGATTAATGATCATTTCCTATTTTTAGGCTACCTCTTTATGTGTGTTCATGAGGCAACGTTTGATCCTGCTGGATGTTTTGGAGCAGTCAGGGTTCTGGATCCACGCACAGCTCTTTCATCCCTTCATTGTGTCTCTTTGGCTTTGAAGAAAAGTGCTAACAATAGGAATACATAAAGGGTTTGTAGATCTAATTTATTCTGTTTTGATTTTTGACATGACAGAGAACTGATCAAAATTAAAATTAAAAAGGTTTTACCTATTGACAAATCAGTTTTTAGATAAAGCACTAATTTGTATCTTCTTCTGCTAAAGCTGCTCAGAGGCTAAGTGTATCATTGCAGCTACATGTGTAGATTTTTTATTCCACACCAGTATTATCATTTTAATAGATATTAAAAGGAGAAAAAGGATGAAGGCACACAAAATAGAAATTTTCTTTTGCTTTTACTGTGTTTTCATTTTAATCAATTTGCTGCAGCAGGAGGAACTGTTCGACACAGGATGACTTACTTTGAAAGGAACTTGTCTGTGCTGCTTGGGTTAAAGGTTGCCGAATTTGGAGTGACAGATAAATTCAAAATAAATAAATAAATACAGGTGAGACTTGACTCAGGCAATCAAAGTAAGGCGTGAACACCAGAGCTGCAAAGAGATTCTGGTTAAACTGGACGGTTGGAAGTTTTTCACTCAGGGTTCTGTGCGTGAGAATTGCATTTTGTCTATTATTTGTCATTTTTTGTGTTTTATTTTTGTTTGTTTTCTTTTCTGTGTGAATGAGAAGCTGTTCTGTGGTGGTTCAGATACCTTATGATCACAACAGATTTGAATGGCTGTATTAAATAAGGAGTCAAAAAAGATTAATTTGTTTTTTTTTTGAGAATGAAAAAAAATAACAAACATTGTTTCAAATGTCTTCCAAACTCAAGGAAATGTAAGGTGGTGGTTTCCTGTGTGACACTCCTGCTTCCCTTCCTGTCCTTAAAGAGTTCATTGGCGTTTCTCAGGGAATGATTTAAAAACACAGCTGCACCATTTTTATAATAGTGTGTGCAGCCCTTCCAACAGTTTAATAATCAACCAACAGACAAGCACCATCTCAACTCAAACAGCATCTAAAGCCACTCTTGGAGGCGCACGGGGTGTGCGGGCAGATGGATAAACAAAGAGCACCTCTGCAGCACACTAACCGGTCTTTAGGAGGCAGAACGAGCAGCGACCATCTGCAGGCACACATTAAAGCCAGCATTCCCATGCAGGAGGTTTCACAAAAGTGAGGTGAAAAAAAAGAAAATCATAATCAAAACTAAAAATTCAGCAGAAAGAAAAACTGAAACCGTGTAAATCGACATCAAATCTTGGTTTGGTTAACCTTCATCGAGACAGAACACTCAGTTCAGAGCTTAAGCAAACTAAAACAGTCTCCAATAAGTATTGTTACTTTTGTGATTTTTCCATACAATGACAGAATTTCAAAGACGATAGTTTTTAATTGTCTAGTTTGAAAATAAGGTCCCAGAAATATTGTTTTAATTCAAATGTTTGTCATGTTTATTCCAACATCACATTTGTGATACGGTAACAGCCATTTTT
This sequence comes from Oryzias javanicus, assembly GCA_003999625.1. Taxonomy (NCBI): domain Eukaryota; kingdom Metazoa; phylum Chordata; class Actinopteri; order Beloniformes; family Adrianichthyidae; genus Oryzias; species Oryzias javanicus. Next base: position 11,483,267 of record CM012439.1, on the reverse strand, counting down.
TTTAAACGGGTCACTATTATTTTAAAGATATAATGTCCCCTCAAAGATAAATAAATGAACATCTGAAGAAAGTTTAAATATAACCCAAGATGTTTTTTTAAAACTTAAACTGTCTTAGCTCAACTGTTTTAAAAACTTTACTGGATTTGCACATTCTGGTATTTTTTTCTAATATTGAAAAGGAGAGTAAATAACTGGTTTTAAAACCCTTTTTAAAGCAGGTCTATACTATATTTTTTACTCATTTTTATGTAGCCTTTTCTTTTACCAGGTGAAAAACCCATTAAGATCATGATCTCTTTTTCAAGGGTGACTTGGCTGAGAGGTCAGCAGCACACGCCTTTTATATATATATATATATATATATATATATATATATATATATATATAAATAAAATGGAAAAAATGAATTTATAATATAAAATATGACATTCAGATGCAATATAGTATTTTTTTTAATATATAAAGTACTTACAGTAGTTAAGTACTTATATAATACTTAACTACCTTTTGAGAAGGCCTAAAGCGTTTTATAGTCACAATTTCATTCACTTGTACACACACACACATTCACACGCTGATGGCAGCTTCACTGCTAAACACTGTTGCCAACTTAAAACCATTAAGAGCAATGTGGGGTTTATTGTCTTCCCCAAGGAAACTTTACCACATGGAGAGCAGGAACTGAACCTGCGATCATCCAATCAGAGGTCGACCGCTCTACCTCTGCACCATGGCTGTCTGAAAGTTAGAAACTTCGGCTGTTCTCTCAGCTTTAAACAAAACAAAAAAAAAAAAAAAAAAAAAAAAGAAAAAGTTTTAATTTGGACCTGCCTTCTCTAACTTCAATATCATATTTCACCACAAGGGGGCGGTGTTTTCAAACAAAGATGCAACTGTGCAAAGGAAGTCTAAAGGAGCAAAAGCTTCTGGTGTTTAAAGGTTGCTAAATTAGCAGCCATGTTTCTATTACTTGACGTTAGATCTAATACCAAAAAAAGTCAAACACCTCGCTGAGAGACTGCAGTTGTGCAGGTTACAGATCATTGGGTTTAATAACAGTCAGTATTGACACACTTTGAATATGTCCATAACTTTACTAAGTCAAATTATCCCGCACAGTTGTGTGTTGTGTTTCAGTGAGATGACAAAAGGAGCGTCCAGACTGCTGTGCTGCAGAGTTGGAGGTTCCCTGGTGTTTCTGTTGATGAGGTGCAGTTTGTGTCTCCAAATGAGGGGAGCGGGCGGCACAGTCGCTCCCCTGATGCATTATTAATAGTTGCCAGACTCCAGGCACTCTTTTCTTCCCCCCTCTGTTGAATATCAGACTTTCACCCCCCCTCCCCAACACACACACACACACTTGCCACCTCCTGTATGTCTCCGTATCACCCCCCCTTCCCCTGCCGCTCCGTCTGTGGCATCATTATCATATCTGGCTGGGGATTGTGCTGATGACTGATGAAGCCTTTTTGTCTGTCATTTAAAAACTAATGACCTGCTTTGGAGGGTGAGACAAAACATGATTTCATTTTTTAATACTGTGATTTCTCATCTGTCTGGGCTTGGCTTGCGAGGGAGACGGAGGCTGAGCTGCACTCGGCAGGCGTGTCTTCACGCGGCACAGCCAGATGAGCAGTAGAAATGATTTGACAGCGAGCAGGACGAGGCAGGTTCTCTGACAACACTGGACTGCTAATGAGGTCACATTTTTCCAGGCATCCATCAGCGTTTTTCAAACATGTTTTTGTTCTCTTCCCAAGCAGAGAGGCAACTAACGTCACTCACTGTTCTCATGGATAAATATGAAGCTGCGGCTGCCAGCTAAATGAAGCTTTGGCCTGTGAGCAGGAAGTCAGGGCCTCTCCGAAAATCCCACACATTCTTTAGAACTTTATTGTCAAATTAGTTCAAATTAATTTATTTATAAATCCCCACTGTAGAATCTGCTTTAAAGTAAAGCAAAAATCAGACAATTCTAACGGGATACTAACAACAAATATAAGTGACCGACAGATTACAAGGAAGGATTACTGGAGTAATTCCTGTAGCCAAAGCTACATCCACAGCGCCATTGTGGTAAAAATTGCATTTAAACGTGTTGAAGTGACCACTTCTAATAAGAAGTCTTGGCGTTTCTGGCATTCAAAACTTTTGCGTTGAAAGAGAGCTACAAGAATTTTCAGGCTCTACGTATAAACTAAGAGTCATGGACATGTAACGTCTCCTAATGGACAACACTTCCACTCGATGATGTCACAAAGAGTCGCTTGTCAGCTAGCGTTAGCATGAAGCTTCCAGCACTCGAATACATAACATTGGTTTGATAACTTATAAAAAGTCATTCATGCCAAAACGAAAAGTCATTACTTACATTTAAACCTAAACTTTTGTGCTTCAGGACAGACCGATGCGGCACAGTGCACAAAAACTATTTCAGACACCCCTCCACTACAAATGCCCCTACTAATGGAGGGGCAAGGAAGAAGGGAAGAGTTTGGATTTTGCCCAAGTCTTTCATATGTCAGAAAAAAAAGAGATTCAAGACATTTGCCCCGAGCCTCTTCCAGCTATAAGTGGTAGACAAGCAGTTCTAAAGAGTAGAAAAAGAAGAAGCCCCTTCCTGCATGTCCAGTGTGAACACCATAAGCATGTGTTTGTTTAGTGCCCAGCAAGCATAAGGGAAAGGTTAAGGAGGAAAACTCTCTTAAGTGGAAGAATATTAAGGAGATTTTTCAGCAGAACCTGACTCGGGAACAGGCCAACATGCTCAAGCTATTAATTTGACCTTTTTTTCCCGGTATTAGTGTACTGGATGTTTAAGTTTTAACTTGGAGACCACGTACATGTAGGACAGGAAGTAATTGAATACTTCTTTAGACTAAGTTGGAACATTTTAAGCTTACAAGATGTAGATACGCAAATAAATAGTTAACGTTGTATACTGCCTCACTTTTAGTAGAGACTGAGTCTTATTTAGGCACTTTGACTACTTTGCTAAAAAGGTCAGAAATCTAGACTGGCTGACAAGAGAATCTGTTAGCCTACTATTCAATTCAATTTTATTCATATAGCCCAAAATCACAAAGAAAATGTGCCTCATTGAGCATTTAGCTAATTCTACAGCTAGCTTGTCTAGTATTGGTCATTCGCTTAAAAGGAGCTTATGTACATGAAAGTTATTTAGCTAACAGGCTAAGAAGGATCATGCAGAGAAAACTGAGTACATTTAAGTAAACAATCAATTTACCTTTCAAACAGAAACACATTATTGTATGGACGGGGACAAAAGAGAAACACTGTCTGTTCAGGAATTTTAAGAAAAAAGATGATACAATCTGGAGGTGTGGTTATTTTAAATAAATACAAAAATAAAGAATTAAAACATTTTTTAATTGCTTCAAAAACAAAAATGTCATCAAGTATCATTAACTTTTAAGTTAGTCTGAGGAAGTGATATAAATAAACGAAAATGTTTCAGGTTAGACTCATTCATCAGGTTGATTCCATCAAAGTAGAATGTTAAAATTAAAAAAAAAAAAAATTCACTCAACTTTTTTTTTTTTTTTTAAACCTATGAAGATTTTCACTTTTATTCATAGAGGCTTTCCCATTCCACATAAATATAGGTTTTTTTTTTCTCCATGATTGCTTTGTAAGCAAAAAGCACAGAAATAATAATAAAGATCATGTCAGGCTCTCATTACAAGATCGTATTCAAAGTGTTTGGGCTGCATTCGGTCCCCACTAAAAAAAACATGTCAAAAGCCACAAGGAGCTGAAGAGGAAAACTAAAAACCTTTTTTTGGTGGGGGTTCAATTTGGACATAAATGTTGTATTTGTTTTAAAACACAAACCTTATCAAACTCACTGAATCTGAAATGACTCTTGAATATGTAACATTTTCTCTTTTCTTTTTGCGGTCTTTAATCAATTCTGTTTAAATCCAGTCCAAACCTACATAATTGACTTTTAAGTTTACTTTTGAGATGACAATAATTCTGCCACCCAATTATTGGAAATTGCAATTTGACCCAATTGCAAAATGACGTAAAGACTCTTGCAACATCTCCAGAGACCTTCTCCTGCCGTGGTCTCATTACAGAACTTTCAGCTACTAGACAAAGAAATGATCTTCATACTAGCTTTTTTGTGTCCTTGTGACCGTGCTGAATTAGTTCTGGTAAGTTCACTTGTCTAAATCAAAAGCCTAACATGAACACTTAAAGGTCCTGTGAGACCTTGATCCACTTGCATCCAGCTTCCATTTCCCCTTCTCCTGAGGGACTAACAACCACACACAAATCAAATAACCCAGGGTTCAGCATGGAGGTAATTTCATCAAGATGATACAGTCAGAATCAAGCTGAACATGAAAAACTGTGGTCAAAGCCAAACAGGGAGGCATCAGCAACGCAAATCTGAGCTCATCAGATCTATGGAAGGCAAACGACACGACTGGGAGACGAGTCTGGTGTCAAGAGGAAGTCGGATAATACGACTTCTGCGTCTGTGTGAGAAATTATGGCTGGATCGCAACAAGGCCCGAAGGTAATGGAAACTGCAAGCAGATGGCGGCAGACCATCCTCGTCAGATTTCTCTGCCACTCACTGGATCAGAAGAGCCTAATTAGGATAAATTATTAATCAGGAGAGCTTTGCTTCTCACTTTTTTCACAAGGGCGACATCTTGGTCTGCTTCTCTGCAGCACAGCCCTTCCTGAACCTCGAGTGTGGAAATGTCTGATCAGCTTGAAGAAGCAACAAAAAAAAAAAAAAAAAAAAACATTCCTGACATTTTCTTTGAAAGTTCATATGATTTAGAGCATTTTAATGTGTTTTTACAAGTCATCACCTGCATGTTCAAATGTCAATTCAAGTTTGGACTTTTAGTGCTTTCTTTTCCTCACTTACCCGAATCGCCTCCCTTCTTTCCTTCCTTCCTCTCAGTCAGCCGGTCTGCTCACCTGCAGCTCATTCTCAATCACCTCACATACTTCCTGCCTTTTAGCAGCTCCTCTTCACTCTTTATATTCTAGTTTAGTCAGACCTTTAAAAAAATATGTTTGTTCTCAATGTGTGGCTTTATTCCACCACCTGGTATTTTATGAAATACTAATTTGTTCTGCTAATGGTTGTACTCAAAAAAGAAAACAATAAAAAAAAGAATATGAATATATATATATATATATATATATATATATATATTATTTAAAACTAAAAATCCACAATAAAAAGCTTTAGAATTTAAGAGAACGCAAGTTTGCAACTGGGAAAAAAAATATATATTTATTTTTTAGTTATAAAAAAAACGTTCAATCAAAATAAAAATGCGGAACTCAATAAGAACATTTCTGTTAATAGAAGATATATATATATTTTTCATCAGTTATTCTCAATTATCCATTTATTTGTCCTGATGGATCCAACTGAACAGCCAAAAATGAGCGTTTTCTGTCTGATTCCATTTTAAACCTGCTGAAAATGCATAAAAAATAAGCAGCTTCATTGAAGAAAAACTGTACCAGAATTTTAGCAATCTGAATACAGGGGACCAAAATCCAAAACACACCTTAGGTCGCAGGTCAAACACGTAAAACATTTATTGAACAAAAATGAAACTTTAAAAATGCAACTTTTAAATATTACTATGAATAAAGACAGGCAGGAATATAATTCCAAATAAATCAACTTAAACCTTGAATAACTTTGAATATTTTACTCTTCATAAAAATATCAGGTCATTAAAAACAATAAAATAAAATGATCTGGAGGGCTGGATATAATAAGGGCCTTGACTTTGACAACTGATCTATAAGGTCATTGAAAAACAAAGGAATCCCAGCAGATTTTTAACAAAAATTATTTTATTAATTTTTTACATCTTTAAAAAGCAACTTCTTAAAGCACAAAGATTTTCTCTGTATATAAACACTTTCTCAGACTAAAAAAAAAAAAGAGAAAAGAAAATAAACATAGTATTTGCACATTGTGCTTTGATTGCAGAGTCTGTACAAACCCTCCAGGTGTGTCACAGAGACACAAACCCCAGGAAACATCTTATTGCATAAATCACACTGACCGCTACGGCCATTAGAGTCCTTTTTTTTTTTTTTAAATTGACCAACTAAAAGAAAAATAACTGAAAAGCTCCTAATCGTGACTAAACAACAACAGCAGCTTACCCAGTGAAGGCGTTGCACATTGTCCTAAAAACATAAAAAAAGAATTCCAAGAACCATGTGAGGATGACAGAACAGCATTTGTGCTTTTATATAAACTAACAAATATCATTTGCAATCAAACAAATACAAAAATTTGAAGGTGAACAGCAGTCAGTAGCTCACTTCCCTTTAAAAACAGAGTAAAGACTCATTTCTAGTTGCACACGCCCCCCACCAACGATTAAAGTCCACTTACCAAACCCTACACCCAGAAAAACAAGTATTTCTACGAGCCAGCGTCTCCCCATGACATTTCCATGCTAAGTTACCATCATCTAAAGCGGAATGGAAGCCAGTTTGCACCAAAATATACAGAGTACATGATTTTTGAATAAACAGCTTTGGTATAAAATCAGGTTTTCAGAAAACAAAAATCTGTGTTTACAGTTTTAATTAAAAGGAATTACAAAAAAATGAAAAACACATTTGTTCTTAGTGGAGCTTCTTTTTGTTTATTTTATGTTTTTATAATAAAAAAAAATGGGCAAAAACTGCATCCCACGCGCAGCCTTTTTAACCCAATACTGCACATCTTCATATTCAGACGTTGCAAATCTATGTGCTAACATTTATTTGTGTTACACGGAAGGAGGTCGATACGCGTCCGTACTCAATTTCAAATCAAAATGTTTATGTTTACCATCAACTCTTTCAAATTGTAAAAGCATTCCATCAGATTTCAATTTAGTTCAATCGATTTACACGGCCACTCACAATCCAAGGAGCGTTTTTCTTTTAAAGATTAGACCAATTTTATGAAAAGCAGCCCCTGCCTGGTATTCATGATCTTTATGGCAGATCGATGAGAGCTTCATCGACACCGACAGCTTGTTAAAGCGCTGACTGGTGGCTGTGCAGAGCTGCAGCCTCTCCACCTTATTAGCAGGGAGAACTGTCTTTCTCCGGGGCATCACTCAAGAGTTCATGCACTCAGCGGGGCCGGAGGAGCGCCGAGAGCCCCGCGGGGTCCGAGTGTACCTTGAAGAATTCACCTCCAGCTTTCATTAGGCTGGCACTCTTCTCTCACAAGGTGGAGGCTGAACGGCGGCGAGAGGCAGCTGCGGCTGCCCACCTTCCTCTACACCACCGAGACACCGCCTACACTTGCATCTGTAATTACAGTTTTCTGCTCGGAGCTGCACAGGAAGGGCTTTAATGACCAAGGAAACAACACACACAAAAAAAAGGGAGCCAGGCTTAAAAGCAAACAGTAGTAATTCTACTAAAAACAAACAGGCTTAGAAAAGGCTCAGTACAAGATTATTGAAAAAAAAAAAAAAATGCTTCTTTAAACTGTTAGCTCATAGTCTAAAAATGCCTGCTTTCTTCAGTTCAAGTTAGAAAATGCTGCCAACACATTTGGAAAAAGATGTAAGAACTGTTGCTACATTCACACCGGGCTTGTGACGCACGTTCCAGCAAGTTTAGTCCAAGGTGTTCACACTGCACAAGCAGGGAGGGGCTTCTTTTTTTTGCTACAGTTTCCTAGTGCATAGACCTACAGGTACATGTTTACATAAGAATGTAAGTAATAACTTTCTTGTTTTAGGTAGTATTGGGAAGTATTTGGATTTGGCCTCGATGCCCTAGAATTCTGGCTTTCATGTACATTTCTCCTCACAGATCAGTTTTCAAGCGGTCGGTACGTCCATGATTTAAAGATGACGTCATTGAAATGTCACTAACAAATCAGAGTCCGGATTGGTCAAAGTTCAACCTGGCTGAACTTTTTACGCTCATCCATTGGTCACGTGTTTTGTATGTAGAGCCTGGAAACGGTTCTAAAAACTTGTGGAGCTTCACACAAAAACAAGAGTTTTGGCCCAAAATGTGCATGTATGTGTGTCAACATTAGCAAACTATTAATAAAAAAATTAATGTATTAATATTTCTTAACGCTAATTAATTTCACTCCATGAAGGAGCATATCTTTCAGTGGTTCAGGCTTCCACAGCGTTCGTTAATTTCTGATAATGCACACTTTGTCAGGGATTATCCCACTAATAACATGGTCACTGACAAAATATATAAATATTAAATAGATTTTTTGTGCTTTATTCTCGTTATTTTAATGGTTTAGATAACCTTTTTTTTTTTTTTTTTTTTAAAAGGGCACAACGATTTGATAGGTAATGTGGCCCGAATGCATCAAGAACCGGAAAAGAGTCCCCGCCCCCATCCGGCTTGTGCACAGCAGACGGCGACCGTCTTTGTTGTGAGCTTGTGCAGGTGGCCAAGAAACATTCGGTTTAGAGTTCAAACTTTGTGCGGTGGCAAAGGAGAATATGAACTGGTGAGAAATCTGCATAACGTATCAGAGAATGACGCAAGAAGAAGGGACTATTGGAAAGATAGAAGAAGAAAGGGAGCAGACTACTTCCTGGTGGAGAAAGGGAGCAACAAATTGGGAGAACGGGTTTTAAATGTGGATTATTGAACAATGACAGAAAGGTAAATTGATCTGCAAACAAACAAAGACGATTTTTGATACAGAGATTATATGTCATCAAGGATGACATCATGAAGTGGGCAGTACCCTCAAGGAGTAAAGGCAGAGCCTCGGAGAGTTCTTTATTTTATAAATAATTTTGGGTTTTTTTTGGGTCACAAATGTAATATATGATCATTTATATGGATATATCGCACTCTGAAAGCCTAAAGAAAATCATGGTATGGCCCCTTCAACACTTTATAAATTTCAACATTTCATGAAATTAAAATAAAGGAAACATTTTCTCTCTGGCTTATTTTTTGTACAAAAGCTGTATATTGTCATATAAATTTACCTGTGATATATTGGGATTAATCACAGCTCAAAAGTGAGATGATTTTTTTTAATTGCTTGACAGCACTAGTTTACATAGGCTTTACATTGAACACTGACACCTGAACGCACGTTGGTGAGGCCGGTGTGAACGCAGCTTTAGTGTTGCTTCTTCAGTCATGTTGGTGAACACGTTTGATTTTTAAGCTACGTTTTTTTTGAGTGATCCCCTCCTCTCCTCAAACTGGCTAGCCTGTTCAAAGAAAAGGAAAAAAAAAGGCTTCACTCAGAACTCACAACTGCAGTCTGTGATAACTCGTCTCACATTAGCAGCTTCAGAAGTAATTATAAGATAAATCTGCTGCAGGAAGGAACCGCAGGGATGATATGTTTGTTTCTAGGTTTCTCCTTTAGTGAGTTCAGAAGGATTGTTTATTCCTCGAAGCTCGGTTTAAGCAGCAAACACACACCTAATCCTTTCTTCAATGTTTACATTTAGGAGGGAAATAAATGAAACCTCATTTAAAGTTTGGATTTAATCCCGTAGTCAAATGTTTGTCCTGAATTTAGAGAAGAGGAGTTATTTGTCAGAATAAAACGTCAGACTCTAGAGGAACAGCTCACAGATCTACCTTTTTGGCAACATCCTCCATCATCTTTGTAATAAAATACTCTTATTATGTACAGTCGCTTCTTCATAGACTTTGAAATTCTGAGATGAATTACATAAGAAATGCTAATTAAAAAAAATACAGTGGTTCATTTTACGAATGTCTGAAATGAGGTTCTGTCTCTCCAACATGAAAATCATTTATTTTTAAACAAAATACACATCTATTTTACCTGAACGTAGCTCGCGCTCAGAGTCCAGCCTCATGGGAACAAATAAAAACAGTTTATGTTGTAGAAAAACAAAAGTATTGCAGCAAAGCACACAAGAAAGCGGCAGCAGTGAGAGCTGCAGCAGACTGAACTCCTCCCTCTGATGGAGAGCCTGGTTCCACAGGGAGGACACTCACCTTCACTCAATCATCTGACACACACAACACACACATGAGTAACACTCCTAATTCCTCTAGTTGTGCTTGGCTCGAATCCCTTTCAAGTAGCCTTTCCAGCGCTTGATGACGTCCTTGAAAATGGCGGCGTTGTCTATGGACGCCAGCAGCTGGAGCTGGTTAATGTGCGTGGTGTGATAGTCCCAGCGAGCCAGGTTGGGCGCCGTTCCCAACATGAAGTGACGCAGGTCATAGATACTCCCAGATCCTGTGTCAAAGAGAGGCAGCATGGCTTTCAGCGACTCCATGCCACGGCTGAAGAGTTGCCCCGCCTCCCTGCCCAGCTTCTCGCCGGCCGTCTCTGCTAAGTCGTAGAGGCCGATCAGGGAGTAGATGAAGCCGTTGAGGACGAACGAGCCGGGGCTGGTGGGGTATTCCTCATACCAGTCGTACTTGTTCATGAACACCGCCTTGACCCCGTGCTGCGCTGAAGGCACCTTGTACGGTCCGACCGCTTTGAGCGCGGCCTTGAGGTACGCCTGGTTCTTGGTGAGCAGGTAGGCTCTCACCAGCGTGGACATGGCCTGGCCCTGAGCCATGGCCGAGTACCAGCCGGGCTCCAGAGGCCGGAAGCCCTCGCCAAGTTTACGAGTGACCATGATGGGCCATCCTCCCCGCTCGTCCTGGTTCCGCAGCAGCCAATCGCTGGCAGCGAAGAAGGCGGCCATGTGGGAGGTGGTGGAGACGGTGATGTTATCGACAAAGCCGCGCCCGTGGAGGACCAACTGCACCACTCTCCTGGGCATTATCTGAGGAATAAGACATATATGACCACAAAAAACACGCTTTAGAGTTGGTATTTACACTCATCTTTCTCAAAGATTTTCAAATAATAAACATTAAATTCTAAGTAATCTATAAGTGGAAAAACACAGAGCACAGGCATTTAGTCATTTTAGAGCTAAAAAGGCACTTAATACATCTTAAAGTGCTTAAAGGCATTGTGGTTGAGTATTTTAGTAAAAACTCAACTGTTTGAATAATGTTCTGAATTTCATTGTCCAAAAAAAAATCCTAAACAGGGATTATTTTAAGATAAAAAATTATTAAGAAAAAAAGAGAGTCAGTAATACTAAATAAAGATCATCTGATGGAGCACCAATCTACAGAAGCTGAAAATGACATGCCCTACTTTTTTCTACTGTTTTTTTTTATTTTCGGGTTTTCTCGTTTTAACGAGACCAATTATCTAATTTTTCCTCATTAAATTTGTTTTCTCATGATAACAGGATATTAAAGAATATATTGTATATTGGCTTCCATACAAATCAGTCAAATCACGTCAAATATCCTAATTTGTTGTTTTAACACGCAAGCATAAATAATCCACACTCTTTGTTACATCGTAACTCCTCGCCTGTTTATCTGATCAACGAGAATCCACTGATTCTGATGTGGAAAAACATACTAACATAAATGCCAGAAAGCCACTTTTCAGAATCAGCTGATTTGAGATGATTGCATCAACACTTCACTTCTGTAAAGTGTTGCATGTCAGTACAAGGCTGCTTTTCTCCTCCACAGAATCTACTTGAATTGCAATAAGTGTTGCTGCAGCAGTTCTAGTCAAAGCAGCCTCTGTGTTAACTTCCATTCCCTCCTTGGACTCTGGTCTGAAGTTACCTTAGTGGCTTTGACAGCCTTAGTGTTGGACAGACCGACACCCTTCCTCAGGTCGGTCAGGAGGTCTCGGGTCAGAGTGCTCCAGGCTGTGCGCAGCCCGATGCCGTAGGTGATGTCGCGGTCTTTGAAGGATATGAGCTGTGTGCTGGTCACATAGTGAATGGTGAAGGGGGGCCCCTTCTCTGTGGTTTCCAGGATGACGGACACGCTGCCGTTTGAGACAAACTTGATGTCCAAGCTGAGGATGAAATCTCTGGAGTTGCCCAGTTGGAGAGAAACACCTTCTGAGGACTCTGAAACAACACAACCGCATCACAAATACGATGAGATTCACAAAATGAGCATTTACACTTTTTCAGCAGGTCGAGTTGTAGAGGGAACATTTCAATAATCTAAAGTCCCACTCAGATTATCTTTTGATCTATTTTCAAAATGCTTCCAGTGGTCTATTGATTACTGTTTTTATCCAATATCTAAAAACCTGTAGTTTTCTTTGACATAGTTGATGCAGAACGGAAGGCGTTCATCCATTTGTTCACACTCTCTCCTGCTAGCTTACAGCCCCTCACAATCCTGAACCAACTTTATTTAGCCTGTGTCCCAACAACTGTAGAACCTACAACACTGTGGAAGGCTTTTTCCAAATAGTCTACTCCTGATTCACAAAAATTTGAATACAGAAATACTCCGAAATTGAATTTTAAGCTTATTTTTTTAGGTAGGGGTGTGCCAAAATATCAATATTACGATATATTGTGATATTTAGTCCTTCGATCAATTCTCGATGGGTTCTCATCAAGCATCGATCTCATATTTTCATTTGAAGAGGCTGTTGCGCTGAGAATTTGAGTGACGCGACACAGAACTGTTGCACAGTTGTGCGCGCTGCTTCTGACATTTTATGGCGACGCACGCACTTCATTCAGGAAAAAGAACCGGTGAGATACAGGCTCGGTAGCGCGTGTGTAAAGCATGTCTACCTGTGTGCAGTTATCATCCATCTGTTGAAGAGGCAGCTGGTAAGAAGTGACTTCGTCTGAGTGCTAGAATGACCGCGATCGCTCGTTTCCTGTTTGATTGGTGCGCTGTGGGTACGAGGCGTGCGCTTCGCAGTTGTTTGTGTGTACTTCAGGTACTGGTCGGAATTTTCATGTACTTTGATGTTTAACCTGCTGGTGTACGGTGTAACTTTGGTAAATTTATGGTGTAAGGGTTTCAAGTGAATGTAATTACGTTTTGTTAATGTTAAGTTAAAGTAAGTATTAAATAAAAAATGTAGGATTTGATGTATGAACTAAAACATGTAATTAAAATAAAAAGTACAAGAATTCACTGTAAATATAGGGAGGTTGCTAGTTAATTGAAGCACTTAAAATTCTATAAATTATTACGATTTAAGTTGTTTGCTGCTATTCTGTAACATGATTTGAATTGGAAATATTTATTGCCATTATTATGTGTGTTTTAGGGGTTTTACCTATTGACTGCTGATTGACCAAATGGAAAATAGATAAAGATTGGAAAAATAATCTCAAGTGACAGTCTGAGTAGATCAGCCTTCAATTTTGGATGCTCAGCTCTTTTCAAATGTTGGAAAACTGCAAGGAAAATTATGTAACACTTGACAAAGGCAATAAAACATTATATTCCTGATCCTTTGGTCTGTTGTTCCTTTGGAGGTAGATAGCTGTCGCCACTTGAATTATTTAATTTTTGTTGTGTTGCTTAACAGCAATTCTGATCAGGTTTACTATTGTTAACATTGAATTTGACAGATAATTCCAATTCAATTAGTGTCAACGCTTGCCAAAGACATAGTATCACTGATTTCAACAATGTTGCACAAAACTGTCTATAAATTGTTGCACAAAATAAGACAAGTTGTTTATTATGATTGTGTTTAAGCAAAAAAAAAAAAATGGGTATATATTTTTCCAAAAATATGTGTTCATCTATATAATATTAGTTAGAGAGGATTTTTACCAATTTTCTCTGTATCGCGATATTATCGATATTGTGAGCCATGTATCGCATCGTAAGGTATCCAGTGATTCCCAGCCCTATTTTTAAGTATACATGTCCTCCATCTTCATAAAAATCCAGCAAGAACATGTTAAAAATATCATTTTAATCCGTCTTTAAGGTTGTTTCAGATTGTTAACAAACAACAGCATCCAGTTTCCTTTGCATTAATATATCCTAATTTAAGCCAAGCAAAAACAATGTAAACGTCATATTTTTAGCCCTTCTGCTTCTCAAGTCCTGCATTTTCTCTGTGCTGATTTAGCTCTGACTGTTCAGCTGCAGCTCTGGTATTGTCTCAGGACAGCCATTCCTAGATCTATGAGACTTTCTTCTATTTAAATTAGGGGCAACTCTAAGGATAGAGAAATGAAAGGACATAAAAGTCAAGAAAAAAAGAAGTCTAATGGCATAATGGATTTTTGCAAATGCTCCTAAACCTCGCTCACTATGGAGAGCGTGAAAATGAGCCAACAGTCAGCGGAAGGCAGAAAGAGCTCACATGAAATGAGCTGCAATAGCAGAAGCTCTTGATGCCGAATGAGACAAAGACAGTCGATCAGGCGCAGAGTGAAGGCAGAGACAGTCTGGCAGGGGCCTCTGGAAGACTACGGCTCTTTAATGCACTCATAAATCCATTACTTAAGGCAATGCAGAGAGTAAGTGGATTTGTACTCTGGCCCTGTGATTACTCTGCCATCAATAAAGGATGAGCAGCGAATGCAGACGAGATTCCACCTCCACTGCTTGGCTCTCTTGCTGTTTAGCAACCAGTCAGACAGAGATGACATACTGCTGCAAATATGTCAGTGTCAACCGTGTTTGTATACACGAGGAGGCATGACACACAAACACGTGAAAATGTATGCAGTTGGTACCTGCTGTGTAATCGCAGACATGTGACTGATGACATTTTTGGCTCCTTATATTCATGCTCACATGCGAGAACAACGCTTTACTCAAAGCTGTGAATGCGGTTAAGTCTCATGTTTCTAGAAAATAAATAGATCTGCTTTTTAATTTGCATTTTTGTCCATAAGCTATATTTAACTATTTGCTACGTGCCCAGAATATTTAAAAATCTGCTCCGCAAATTGTGCTTTGCCGTTTTTTTAAATGTTTTTGTGGAATTTTCTGATTGTGGAAGACAATAAAAGTTAAAATTGCATTTTTGAGTATTTCTTAATTTAAATTGTTGTGAATCAGGAACAGACGAAAAGATGCTGTTTGAAAAAAAGAGTTTGTTTTTGCATAGACACAGGCCACAAACTTCCTGCTCTGAGGTCTCAGCAACGGGGAGGGGAATGGGGGGCAGGATTGCTCTATGCCAGTGGTCCAAACCACAATTTAGAGATTAATTTCTAATGAACTGTTGCTGCTCTACAGAAACTATGTCCTTTTTTGAAATGAAAAAAATATCTTGAATAGATGTTTTTTGTGGTAAAGTAAGTGCTTTAATAGCACCAGTTTTCCAAAAGGTTACAAGTCAAAAAGACATTTAACTAGAATATACTGTATTCCTTCAAAGCCCTCACAAATTCTCGTCTGCTCAGAGTTTTACCCCCAGGCACTGGGGACCCACTTTGGCATTTGGAGAAGACATTTGACATGAACAGTAGCAGATGTCTGCTCTAATAGCACTGTTCCCAAACAAGCTTTTGTCTTATTTGCTCATTGGAACTTGATCGTTTTAAAGCATCTTTACCAAGAAATGGACTGAAATGATAGTTGGCCATATCACGCACAAACTATGTATAAATAAGAAAATTTTGGAGTGCAGGGAGATGATGGAGTGAATGACAACTCCTGCATCAAAATGTTTGAGCAAACTTGCCGCAGTCCCGGCAGCCTCCCCAGCCCTCATTTCTCTTCAGGCATTCTGCAGCTGTTCCTGTTCACACAAACTGACTGCTAAAGAGTCTTTTTTGACATTCAGTTGTCGAAAGGTAGAATCTGGTCATTTTATGCAGAACTTTATGCTGGTATGAAACCAGGAGATCAGAGACAAAAAACATCCTCAAATTTAAAAGTAAAACACTATGAGAGAACTCCAGCTCTTTCTACGAAGAGTCACACAAATTCAACAAAAGCAGTTCAATCCCAAAGTACAAGCAGAGAGAGGAGTAAATCACATCAGTAATCCCACAATCTTGTCGTCTGTCAGGTCCAAAAAGAAATTCACTAAAATAATTTAGCCACAAACACAAAAGGGGTTTGTAAAAGTACACACTTCCTGTGCATGTAATGCTACATTCTTACCAGGCATGTGCTGGATGTTAAGGAATGTGCTGTGATTTCATGAACGTGCGTTCAGCTGATGTTCACACACCGGACAAGCAGGGAGCAGCAGGAATGGGATCCGTCTTTAGTTTTTTTTACTGTTTACTATAGTGCATGTCCATCACCAACAGTTGGAAATGGGTTTGGTGCAAAATGTCAAAGCGCTGCAAAACCTACAAGGCTTGCTCCAGGCTTTTTCTTTCACTCTATTGAGATATACGACAGACTTGGTGTCATATTTCTAGACTGGGACAAACTGCAATTATTCATTTATTCTTTGTGATTAAGTTTCCTACTACCTCCACATAACTAGTTAATCAAAGGCCCTGATTGGTCAAAGTTCAGCATTTTAGTGGCGTAGCGACGTGTAAACACAAGAGTTCTGGATGCCTAAAACGAGGGTTTATGCAGTTTTACATAGACTTTTATTGAGAGTGGCGCTTCAACGCGAGTCGACCCAATCAGCGTGAATGTACCTTTACAGTAAAATATGTTCAACACATGAGGCCATTGGTTGTCATCAGTTTGCTCAGCAGCTGGATGAGAAGAGGTAAAAATTAAAAAAATAAAAACAGAGGGGAGTAATCTGTGAAACCCCAGTGAATATCTGGAGCTTATAATTCATTACAGTTTTCTGGATCTGACGTGGAGTGTTGTCACCATTTCCTATATTTTGGTTTACCACTAACAGCACTATCAGGAGTTCAACTGCACTATTGTTGCTCCCCTAATAAAAAAAATGAGATAATACCACTCTAAACAGGGTGTGATGATTTCCACTGTAGCTTAAACCCACCAGGATATTCTCCTGGCTTCTTTCTGCAGTTCAAACACGTTTGATAGGTTAATTAGAGAATTCAACTCATTCCTTTGGATTGTGTGTGTGGTTGTTGGTTTACATAATGAACTAGCAAACTTATTCTAACCCCGGCTTAGCCCCAATATAGCAGGGATAGGCTCCATGAGGGAGACAATTTTGAGGAGGAAAATCTAAAGCCTCATTTCCACTGAGGTGTACAGTCCGGTCCAGTTTAGTATGGACAAGGGAATGAGCGTTTCCACTCAAAGTTTGATCATCACAACGCATGCGAGGTGAAGCTAAGGACAACAATCGAGGTTATCCAGTAGAATAAAATAATTTTTCTTTTGTTGTAAGCACCCATCGCCAATCTGCGGGTTTCAACATTTTTATACCTACAACTATGGGGCCAAAAAAATGGGTCCATTTGATCATGGAAACTCTCAAAAAACTTTCCTTGACCAGACCTCATTGTACCTTACCGCTCAGTGGAAATGAGGCATATAAACACTTTGTTATATTTCAGTAAAGATATCCAGCCTTTTAGTTGTTCCTGTCAAAAGCTGGACTGTAAGGTCTCTTTTTGTCACCAATATGCATCAACAGGAGATGCCACTGGAATATAAGCTTTTAAAGGCATCCCATAATAACAGTCTTCAGTTCTTTTCTTTGATAAGTTGAAAGATGGGAATCGACCAGACGAAAGAGGCTTCACTAAACCTGTGGATCAATCTTCCTCTTCCTGTAAGTTGTGTTACTTCACCACCACCTCGGTGAACATTCGATTCAGATCCAATGTTCACTGAAACACAAACGATCGGCTCTAGTGCCAGCTCTCAAAGGTACAACTGTGCCGCAATAGTTATTGAGTGATCTGTTCAAAATGGGTTTCCATGGTAGCCTGAAGCTGTAGAATAGATCTCAAATAATGCCCAGACCACTGAAGAATGGGGGGTTGGAGGGGCTCATTTCACCCACATGAGAGAAAATGCTGTGAAAGGATCTTAAAAAAACTCACATACGTCACTCCTATCCTGTGGGAGTTTATAACAATTCTCCTTTCATCAAAAAACTTAAAATATTCAAGAAATGAAATCCTCAGACTCCAATTTAATCTTTTCTTGCCTAAACTTCCCGTTTATTGGCAGCGGCGCAGTCCTCCATTCCAGAGCTGGATTCAGATCGCTCAAAGACGCACAGGGGAATCGTTGCACGCATGTAACCTAGTATCATTGTTTTTGATGTCAGTTTCATATAAAGTAGCCCCACTCGTGCAGCTCTGTCAGAGCCCATTTAATTACTGCAGATGCAACTTTCTCTTCTGCGGTGGCTCCACGTGGAAGGGTGAGGGCTCTTTATGGTGATCCACAGGAAATAGAGTTTAATGGCCGTATTTGGTCCATGTCTGCTCTCAATTTGTGATAAAATCCATCACAAACATTCTAAAAATATGTCTGTTTGAACTAGGGTTGTAATGGATCACGGAAAATCCATGGTCCGTACGGATCAGAGGCCACGGTTTGGGACACGTGTGTACTGCGGACCGCTCCAACGCCAACCCCCCACATGCGCGCACCTCGCGCTAGCATAATTTAAACCAATTGTCCGTTCACATCGAATAGAATTCTCTTCAAATTCATGTAAATCCTCTTTGTTTTGACAAGCACTAAAGTACCTGCTTCATGTTTATCTTAAAGTCTGTTCACCTGAAGCTGCGTGTGGGAGGAGCTTCTGTCAAAAACTTGTCTCGACTTCATAATAAAGGACGTGGATCGATAGATATCAGGTTTATTTGATTTTAAGAGCTGAATAAAAGCATTTATACACGTTTCCATTACTGGGTTCAAAGAATCTCCCAGTTAAAAGCAGCCACTGTAATGCACAGGAGAAAACTGCTTCTCTGTAACGGACTTGCCGGTGTCGTCACCAAACGATTGTATGGCAAGCCAAAGATGTCAAAAATCACCAGGAAAAGCTGGCGTGGAAGTGCCACGTTGTACAGTAATTATTATTTAAAACATTTAAATGTTCCCACAGTTAGTTTCAATAAAGCAATTAATACCAAAAAATAATTGTAACTGTTTTATTTATGATTTAATTTTAAGGGATAATCCAGATAGATTTGATATTTTCAACAATATTTTTAAGCATTCTTTTCTCTCAGTTTTTGTAGATTTGGTCTAAAGACATGTAAATTTCACCAGAAACTGCATGTTTTAGCATTTTTTTTGTGTTCAAAGTTTAAATATGTTTTGTTTTAATAAATAGGCTTCAATGACCAAATGTTTTGATGTTGCATAAATAAAGATTGTGTGTGCGAAACACTTTAAATCCTTATTAAATATAGGATTTGAAGCGTTTCCAAAAATTAATTTAGCTTTTATATTGTTGTTTTTTTTTTTACTTATCCGATAATGATCCGAACCGTGACTCTGAAACCGTGACACGATCCGAACCGTGAGTTTTGTGATTCGTTACACCCCCAGTTTGAACACAGTAAAGTAATTCTGGCACATTTTGTTGCACGGCTATGTTCAGCCACATGTAAAAAAATGCTGCAGCTAACTGTATCAATAAAACAGTTAAGAAGTGTCTCAAATTCAAATGTATTTACAGAGCACTTTTCTTGCTACACAACACTTCAAAGTCCTATACAGAAAAAAAGAATAGAAATAGTAGTAAAACTAATAATCTTAATTCAAAAAAAGTCCATGACACTAAATTAAGGAAGGGTTCTGCAGCACAAACATGCTTTTTTGTGGTAAAATCAAGTTAAAGGAACAAAATGAAATGAAAATAAGTCTTGGTGCATTTTGATTCTTGAAATAAAAAAAGATAAAATTTGGCTTCTTGATAAGATGCTACTAAACAACTCCAAGAATGATGCAAGCATCCCACACAGAAGTGAGCTTTGATTGGCCACTTCTGGAAGCAGTCTGTGGATCACAGAAATCCAGACAGAGATGGACAGGCAGAAAGGAAAGCCAGTTTTCTCCAGTTGTGAGATTACATCTGATCGTGAGAATGGTGAGAACAAAATTAATTTCTGAAGTATCCATCGACCAAAGAGCTGTGGGAAAATAAAGGTGCTCGGTGGCAGACGGCGCTCACCGTTATGAGTGGATACTAGACAGCAGGTTATTATCAAGGGACAGACAATTGATCCACTTGTCAGAGGCTTTGAGAGACTGTTCAACACCCGCACCCTACATACTGTGAGGAGAAAAGAGGGAGGTGGAGCATGAAAAGACTGACAGCAAGAGAGAAAAATGGGAACATTTGATGAGAGGGAGGCATAAAGCACGAGTACGGGGCAGACATGAGTGTTATGTCGAGGAATCGTAAGTGGTGGGAAGTGAGCAAACAGCAGTGGACGACTGACAGAGTTCTGGGTTAAACTGGGGAAGATTAATGTGAAAAGAAGCCAAGATGATGGGGGAAAAAAGTGCAATGATGACAAGCTGACCTTCGAGACAAGCTTAGCCGGGAAGAGAAGGGCTTAGAGGGGGAAATGAAAAGGACTTGGTGACGAAGACAGGCGCAGAGCTGAAGAATTAGTAGGAGGAGAAAATTACAGCAGGGACAGGAGCCTGACAGAGGAAGAGTGTTGGAAATATCAGCAAGAGATGAGAGGAGAATGAGAGGAACTCACAGTCAACAACGGGCAAAAGAGTGACTTCCAAGTTCCAAAAATAACTGCTTTCTGTCGTGCTACAGCTAGAAACCAGGCTGGACCCAGCCTCCATGGCAAACAATACATGCTGTGCTGCTAAACGCTTTAAGGAACCCAAAACTAGGATCCAGATTTTTATTTTTAAATAACATACAAAAATAAATATATTTCCTCCGTAAAAGAAAACCTACAAAAAGTGTTTTAGTCAACAAGAGTTTGTAAGGAAAGGTAGCTGATGTAAACGGTCCTAAATGATCTCTTCTTTTTTTAGAGCAAAGTCAATGACAATACTGGAAATCCACCTAGAACTTAATCTGACCCTAAAGCCCCTCAGCTGTGTGCATACACTCACAACTCCCAAACCCTAAAAACACTAGAGGCTGTAGTGCAGGACTATCTGGTGCCCTAGAATTTAATGCATTCTGACCCATCTTCACTATTTTTTTTTTTAAACCACAGAAATATCCCATCACCCATTTGCTGAAGTAAAAACTTAATAGCAATGAACATTTTATTAAGATTCCAGACTTCTGATAATGTAAACTTGAATTATAAAAAAAGAGTACATATATTTTACATACAATAATTTTGGCATGCACTCCAGTGAGCATTGATGCACTCTTGTTTTTCACAGACTTCTCTGAACACCTCAAAAAAATGGCAAATACCCTGTTTCAGGGGTGTCAAACTTGAGTGTACAGGGGGCCGAGATCAAAAATACACCTTAGGTTGCACCCAAACAGGATAAACATTTATTAAACACTCTAAAACTTTATAAACATAACTTTTTAACACAAATATGAATACAAACAGGAAATATTTTATTTTATTATTCTCCATAAAAAATATGCTGACAAAATTTTGTCAAAGTTATACAGGTTAGAAATAAACTACACTTTAAAAGAAAAAACACTCAAATTTCTTTGAATGTGGTAAAATATTAGACAATTTTACACATATCCCAAAAATATTTTGATCGCCATAAAATATATCTTATTAAAATGATCTAAATATGAACACGCTGCCGAACAAAACAAACAAAGCCTGGAAATAAAAATAAAATTTTTGCTTTTAGCAGAATCATTCATTCCATTTTCTCTGCTATGTGTTTTGCTGTTTGGCTGTTTTACTTTGTTTTGTCCTTAGTTATGGCATTTTATCCGATTATTTCTTTCTGTATCCGTGTGTCTGTATTTCTCCCACAAAAATAATCCGAACTTCTTCAAAGGTGGATGCACATACGATACATCTGCCCTCAGTAGGTCTGGCCATCGCTAAACTCCTTAACTACATAAACGCATGTGGCTTCTGCGCAGCTGTGCGGGACCGGGGGGAAAGTAACAAACACCTATTTGAGCTGGAATTTATTGAAGACCGGACACAACTGGAGATATATGGCATTCTGCATCTTAAATGAAAGTTTTGTTTCGCTGATTATCACTGGTAAGGGGATAAATTGAGTGTTGTGTAAGCCGGGGGGGGTGGAGCTTGCAGCACAGACTCTTACTGGAGGGAGCTGTTGGCAACAATCTAAACCCTATTAAGCTTAGATTGATTTAGATCGATAAATCGAACATTCTTTACATCCTAACATATCTTACAACCTTCATAGTCCAAACAGCTAAAATATGTTTTTAGCATTTAAATCTATACATGTATTATTTTGTGTGACAGGAGTGGCCATAAACTCGTTATTGCAAAGAAATGAAGATAGACAGCAAGCCAGAGCATGTAATTAAGGGAGGAACTGGATGCAGCAGCAGCAGCAGCAATTATGTCACAAAATAGAACTCATACTTTGAATATTGCTCACCAGAGACATCTCAGCTGCATTTTAACACATAATAAGTGAATAAATCGGGATGAAACGTGTGCTGCTTATTAAATCAGTACCATTTCTAGGGCTGACAAAATGGGATATCTACCGTGAACCACAAGAGCCAGAATTCTCCCCCTGTGGTGGTAACTCACACAGCTCATCATCCTCTCCAGAGGGCTGCATATCGAGCCTGCCGCAGCCTCAGTTAACAGGAGATAAGGCGGCTGCCCTCGGGCGCTACGGGAAAATGGACTAACCACATACCTGGAGCACTGAACTGCCGCACAAAGGTGGATCTGGACTTGTCGTGGACGCGGTTTAGGCTGCAGCCTTTTGGGGCGCTCCAGGGTGCTGTGGCCCTGCTGTCCCTCTCCTCGGCTGTGTCATAGATCTCCACATGGGGCGCACGCTCTGTCAGGTTCTTGCTGTAATGGCTCAAACCGTACTGGGCAATCTGGATGGCGTAGAAGTAGCCCTGAGGACCCCACTGAGTCGACAGAGGAACACCTACAAGAAAATACAACATTTTTTTAGACTAAAAATGTCCAAGGAACAGTTAGCATTAATTTGCCTTTAATCTAAAATTGTAGTTCTAACATTACAGAGATTTAATAAAATATTAATTGTTTGGCTTCATCACTGACTTCCCATTCAGACATGGTTCTTTCTTCATAAGCTGCCCAAAAAAAGAAAATGGCAACTGAAGAAATGGGAGCAGGCAGTGATATGAAACTGAAATCCACAGAGCAGTGGCAGGTGATTAGATAGTGATAAAATGTCAGGTAATGTGTTGTAGTTTCACTGCAGCGAGCTTGCCTGGTAAGAAAAGATAGAAATAGCTCAGCCAAAAAAAAAGAAAAAAAACTGACATGGAGACAGTGAAGGCATCACCCAACACACAACCTACATTAAAAAAAAAAATCCTAAAGTGT
The DNA here is from genome assembly GCA_003999625.1 of Oryzias javanicus. Classification (NCBI taxonomy): domain Eukaryota; kingdom Metazoa; phylum Chordata; class Actinopteri; order Beloniformes; family Adrianichthyidae; genus Oryzias; species Oryzias javanicus. The sequence goes on along the minus strand of CM012439.1, from coordinate 11,460,072 downwards.
GACAAAAAGTAATTTTGTTGAAAAATATGAAAAAAACACACAAAACAGGGTTCCAGAATTTTGTCTTTACTTTGAGCAAGATCAACATTCAACTTCTAAACAATAATGGGAGATGAATAAACACATGAAAGAACCAATCTTTGTATGTTAAAAACATCCAAATCGATACATTTTATCTACACAAGTTAAGAAGAAGTTCGTAGCTACACACTAAGGAGGATTCTGTTTAAAGTAAGGCAAAGCAACAAAAAACACATTTATGAAATTCCAAAACATGATATTTTTCTGCCTAATCCATCCTGCGTCTACCGTTACTGACATCTCACTTAACAACTTAAGTCAAATGGTTTTTAAATCCTGACAGAGAAGCATTTAACTGGAGTGCAGTAAGTATTTACATGAATGAGTAATCTATGAGGAAATGACTTAAATCTTCAACTCTTTCCATGGTTTCAGAGTTGAAGCAAATCCAGTCTACAAGCAGGACTGGTTTCATTTAAAATCCTCTTCAGATTTAAGCAGCACTTATAAATATATTAGTTATATAAAGAAGTAAACCTACATAGATATGGGGATAGAAATGCATGGGACAGTAGAGATTTTCTGGTTTCCATTAGATTTTTTATTATTCTGATTTAGGAAAGAGAAGTTTTGTCAAAGATCAGTATGCAGTACATTGTTCTAAATTTAAACTTTAGTTTATTTTTATTAAGCTATCAATTAACTTAAATTGGATAGTGAATTTGGCAGTTTTCTAATCTGTTATTGCATTTGTGTTGATTTAGCTTTTAAATCTTTCAGATTCAAACGTTTTTAGTTTTCAAGCTTAGTTTTAAAAGTTTTCAGCTTTTAGTCTGCAGTCAAAATGATGAGATCTTGATCTATAGCTCAACTTTCTTTGTTGTGCGATTGTCTGGCTTTATAATACTTTTGACACAAATAGAAATCTCTATTTAATTTAAAGAAAAGTGGCCAGAGCATGAACACGGTAAGTAGATTTAGAAAGAGAAATGTTGTCAATTTTAAAATATTTCTATCCCATTTGTCTTAATCTGGGAAGAAATAAGGTTCATGAACCATCACAGCTACTATCTGGGAGAGTGGATCACCTGAGGCAAGGAACAAATGGGTCAGAAGCCAAAGCCAGAAAAAGGCCATGAAACAGTAGAGGTTTCTTTATGTGGTTTCTTTGAATCCTTTTCCTTTGTGTAGCGATGCACACGACAAAACCTACATTCCCATGACCTCGTTTAAGCTCTGCTGCAGTTCCGATTGTGGCAGGTTCATTAACACGCTATTCATCCATATGGATATGCTTAGCAGATGAAAGAAGTGATCGCTGGTGCACTTCCATGCTAACCAGCAGAGAGTCTTGGGTTGAATGAACTTTGAGATTGCATGTGGATATTCGTTCTTAAATGGGACAAACAGGCAGGATAAAAGAAAGATGGGGAGAATTGTTCGGTTTGTTTTTACTCTGTCATGCCCTATTTCTTTTGGGAAGTGTTCTCCTGTAGCAGCAAAGCAGGTCAGGCTGAAGAATGTGTGTGTACCAAAAACATCCTCTATAAGAAACGTACATGTTATGATAACACGACAAATATCTGTTCTTTTATTAAGTTTTATTTTTCTTAAATGTAAAGTACTGTTGCTTTTTTTTTTAATTTCAATATAAACAAAATGTCTTTTTCCCCCATGTTAACCAAAATCTTTAAAGCATCTGCTTACAATATATAAATCCAATTTGTCATTAGTGTAGTCAGCATATTAACTTTGAACACAACCAATTTGACACTGAAAATACAAACATGACCAAACTTGAAACTCTTCATGCTGTGTCTGTCTGGCCTTCCTTTAATTTAGGATTTCTACACTCTAAAACAGGGGTCTGCGACCTTTAACCTTAAAAAAAACATTTAACTCAATTTCTCAGCAACTGAAACCCAATTACAGCTGCAAACTTCAACCTCAATGGAAAATACATATTATGTTTATTTAGGTTTACAATAATTGAATTGATAAGAGTTATATTTTTCTGTAAATAGAACCTTTAATTTCTTTTACAGGGGCACGTACAAGTATAAATACAGCTCACCCCGTGTCAAATAAAATCCTCCTGCTGCACCGTATTTACTTGAATTAAAAATACAAGAAATCCAAATCAAACATGCCATTTTCTAATATTATTTTAGTGCACCATCATCTTTTTTCTACTTTCACCATCAAAAATAATCACGTCAGCACTGGTGTTGAATCTCTTTTTTTTAATTTTTACATGTAAAAGCAATTATATACTTCAGTGAACTTGTACAGCTGCTTACAACACTGTTGTGCAACAAATATTAGAATACAAGCTTAACCATATAACAAGCTTAACTATATAAATTAATACATATTTTTTACTTATCATTTTTCTGGAAAGCCAAAGAGCCACAATGGAGGAATTAAAAACCTCATGTGGCTTTTGAGCCTCAGGTTACTGACCCCTGTCCTAAGACATAAATCATGACAAATATGCAATCATGAGAGGTAACAGAGGAAAGGAATGGAAAATGTTCCCAGCAGCTCCAGTTTTGAGATAAATCAGTGTTTCAGTGTGCAGCGAAGTAACCTTTAGAGGGTTTTCTAGAGTTCACAGTTGATAAATCACAAGATGAGTTTCTTTTTTTTTTTTTTTTTTTTTTTAAAACACGGAAAAATGCAATGATTACCATTGATTGTAATGAGTTTCCTTTGTCAATATGTTATAAACACAACACATGTTACTGCTCAAACATGCCGCGTTTAATTAGCAATATGATTAAAAAAGAAAAAACACAAACTTGAAGTCCCACTCCGATCATCTGTTGATCTATTGTACAAAAAAGTGGTCTGTTTTTTCTGATTATGTTGTTTTTATATATTATGTCTCTGTGCTCGCGCGTGTGTTCGTATTGTGATTGTATGTTTATTTCCATGTCTACAGTCTGTGTAGATACAAAACATGATCACATTTGTCAATCGTGGTGTTTAATTGTGAAAAATTGGTTATATTTAAAAAATAAACAGGATTCTCTCATGTAACTGTGTGGTCAGATGAAAAAAAAAAAAGTCATGCCTTTCACCATTGTTCAGCGGGCCGTAATTTGCCCATGACTGGTTTAGAGTCAGACACCAGTTCAGACGAGGAAAATGAAGACGTTCATGGATCCATTAGTCTACAATTGAATGCATCAAAATGGAGCAGAGCATGTAGCCTGTGGCCCACCAACTGTAGCATTCTACATCAAAACAACCGCTTTATTCATATACGGTTTTTGCAGACACTCATTTGTGTCACATTCCAAAACATTCATTACAAGTTGATCACCGAGTGGCAGTTCTAAACGAAATTTATGGATAAGTTTCAGTATTTCAGGTTGACTTTTGGGGATTGTATTTTTACGCACACACTGAATAAAAAAAGACCTTCAAACTTATCAGACATCCTAAACTTGAGAAACTCATCTAAATGATGGCTCAACCTCTACCACTGTGTTTTCTTCACACAATCTTAGGGCCTGTCCAAAATCTCTTTACTGCAGAGGAAGGATCTTTACAGAGGGAAATGACCCGCAAGTAACAGCCTGTCTCCTTTGATGAGGATGTTCCAACTCAGCTAATTAAAAAGGAAAGGAGGTCTGGCTGGTGCTTTCTTTATCATCTGCTTAAGAAAATGATGAACCAGACTGTTGTGTCTGAAAGGAGAAATGACAATGAAATCCTAAACCTTTGAAGTCAAGGAATTAAAAACACATTTATTTAATTACTTTCAGGAACTGGGAAGCAACAAATATGGGCCTTTTGTATTCCATCAGGTTTCTGTGGTGAACTTTGCAGCTGTTGTAGAAATTACTATTGTACAAGCACTTACAGCAGAATTAAACTTCTCAAACTGATCAGACTTCATTTTTGTCAAAAAAAAAAAAAAAAAAAAAAAAAAAAAGTTCAGAAGTTTTTTTTTACATGTTGTGAGTGTTCTTTTGCAATTCATCTTGCTGCATCTATTGTTCACTTGTAGAGACATTGTCTCTCTCCATTGCTGCTTAACTGTAGGGTGAGTTAAGTCAAACACTGCAAATGCAAAAAACTCGTCTTAATTTTGGTTTTTGAGTCTCCCTCGCCTTATTTTCTTTGACGGATGACATTTTCCAACAGGGTCAAGGAAAAAAGAGGCCAAAAGGAGAGAGAGAGAGAAAGGACTTTGGGAATTCAAATGCAAAGCTTGTCCTTCTCAATCAATCAGACCCGGACAGCATCCGGCTAATCAGTGGTGAGTGGGCTGGAAGCAAGCAGAGTGCTAGTATTCAAAGATCAGGAACAGAGGGCTCTGACAAAACTGTAAAAAAGCTGCTTAATGCAAGTCATTTAATCAGTTTCAACATAAAACCATCATTACTAAAATGATGACTTACTGCATGGCCCTCTATGTAGTGAAAGCATCATCGTATATTTGAAGTTTTATCATTTGTTTGACCTAAAATCCAAATCTCAGAATATGTCTCATGTTTTTGTATGTTTTTTCCTGTTGGGATGTCCTTTAATTTCCACCAGACTTTACTGTTCAAGAAACTTAAAACAAGTCAAAGACACATGAAACCTCATGAACTTATGAATTAAGACCTGACGGAACCCCACATTGTTCCTGGTGGTTACAGATAGCACTTGTGTGGCAATCCACTGGGCACAGACACAACTTTATCTAAATCAAAGCTCACATCTGTAGAAATGCATTATGTGTCTGATAAACATCAATTCATAAAGGTCCTTTGTTTATCGCTTATATGTTCCGTCTTCCTCATCAGTCTCACTAGATTCAGGTAGATCATCCACAGCTGTGCGCCCATTTAACCCTTGTGCTCTCTTAAGGGGTCCAGATCACCCGACCCTCATATTAATGGGTGATCCTCCCATGACAAAGATGGACAGGATTTTATGTCTGCGACAGACACCAGTGAAGATAAAAAAAAAAATCATTGAAAAAGTTCAGGGTGCTGTCTTGTGGGGTCCAGATGACTTCACTTTTAATGTAAACATGCCTAAGATAGCACAAGGGTTAACGGTCTGGTTTTCAATTCTTCATTGTCAGGTCATCTGCTCTGTTTTGTCACTCCTTTGTTGCGCCTAGGGTTTTGTCATTTCTCAGTTTATTTATTAAATGTTTTACTTTCTGTCACCAAGGCTGGTCTCCTGCATACTGGGTCCTACACCACCACTTTTAGACATATAAAAAAATGTAATAGACAATAATAAACATATTTGTCTATATGATAACTAATAGACATCTATTGTAAATGTCTGTATATGTGTACCAGATGATCAGTAAAATGCGCTTCAAGCTCATTCTATTAATAATCCAGACTGATCAATAGATGAAACTTTTTACCATCATTTTGTTCAGTTAAAAATCTAAATCGTAACATAAGTAATTTAACTCCGGGTATATTTTAGTAGAAATGTTTGTTACTTCTTGGAATGTAGAACTTAGTGATTACTGCTTCTCAGTGAACAAAAAGGCTCTACCATCTTACAGTGAGAGGAATCTGGTTCAAATCCTGGCTAGGATCTTTCTGTGTGAAGTTTGCATATTATCCCTTTAAAGGTGTGGATTTTCTCCCACTTCCTCCCACAGTTCACTAACATGTTTCATAATTGTGTTTGTATAGGTCTGTGACAAACGTGTGATCTGATTAGGGTGTTACTCCACCTTCAACAGTAGCTGGATTGGACCCAGCAAACCTGAGACCCCAAAATGGATTTAGTGGGTTCTAAAGATGAATGGATGTAAAATTGCAGTATTTTACTTTTTTTTTTTTTTTTTTCCAAGTACTGCAATATCTAAATGTTGATGTGTAGTAGACCCTATATGCAGATGTCTTTCAGAACACTGTTGGTAGATGTCTAAGTGAGTAATAAAATAGAGACATCTACAATAGATGTCTAGTAGTTATCTAATAGTCATCTTGTGCTTGGTGGGATATGAATGTGAATGAGACTGACTGAAGCACTCTGGGGCTTAAAGCAAGGTTTAAAAATGCTATATAAATGAATGCTATTTACCTTTTATTATTCATGTCAGTAATTGTTTTAAAAACACTAATTCATTTGCTTAAGAAAACCAAAGAACCGAGCGTTTTTGATGACAGTATACTTTTAGCCAATGGCCTTTTAAATTAGATATCGATCCGTTCCTTCAAAATTCATTGTAGGTGAAACCTTGAAAACTGAATAACATCCGACCATCTATAGTACACTTCACAGAGCTCATCCTATATTTTGCCTGATTTACAGCATTAGAAATGAGATGTGACACAGGTTAGTTCTGGGGAAGTGTTTACTGCTTTGATTCAGGTTGGGGGAAAAAAAAGAGAAAGGTGTGGATGTTTGGGCCGTTTCCTGTTCTTTTTAGGGGTTTCAAGGCAGTGAAGTGAACCGAATGGTGAAGATGCCCTTCCCGACTGTACCAAGGAAGCAACTTGTAATGAACCCATTGCACCACATGGAGAGAAAAAAAGAGTCAAGCGGACAAAAACAGAAAATAATTGACTACGGATGAAGATAGAATCAGAGATTCACAAGTGTGATAAATGATGGGCGTAAATAATAAATATAAAATCTGAGACCATTCTTTCCCAGAAAGGTTGTTGAATATATTTGTATGATTTTTGCTAAAATAATCAGTTTTCCAATGCAAATGTTGGGTTTTGCATATCTGTTGATTACAAAGAATGTTTGGGTGTTGCATCGCTGAGGACAAAATAATAAATATTAAGTCTTAATGGAACTTTTAGCCTTAAAGCCTAGAGCAAAGTATACATTTAAAAAGATTTTTAGGACACAAACTGCTAAAAATCATAGCATAGTCAACCAATTACAATGACATTATTTAAACTGGACTTTTTCTAGACACAGAAATCATCTAGAAAGTGTTGCCATGGTCTTATTTAGCTTTTCCAGAAATGTTCAAGAGATTTAATAAAGCACTCAGTAACAATTCAGTTGAAATAAAAGAAAATTAGCTTTGGTCATTTGTGTTTGTATTGTCCAAGCAGAAAAAAACTGAGAATTTATTATTGGAACTTTAACTTTTCAAAACTGAGTCAGCTCAAAAGATATTTAAAAATGCTCACCCTCGACTCCACTGATGCATTTGACTCGATCCCTAACCTCCACGTTGTATCCCTCGAAGGACATGAAGACTCCATCGGGGTGGTAGGGCTCTCGCTGGGCGTACACCTTTGAGTAGCTGTGCTGGAACTCAAAGCGATCGTAGCCGTCGTACTGAACTATTTTCCCGTACACTTCAAAGTACTTTTCCATCCAGCCGAACGGCAGGTAGATCTCAAAGCCTTCTCGTCTGCCTTTGATCGTGGCTTCGTCATTGATCAGGCAGTCGATTTCCTCAAATTTGACGCCGCCGACAACAGGTGGAGGCTCCGGGGGCTGTGGGGGGTGCTGTTGGCTGCCGAGGCTTTCGGCTCCTATCTTAGGACTGGGAGCGACGAAGGCGGCTCGAGGAAGGAAGTATATAGAGGTGTTGTTGGAGCAGCGGTTCCACAGCAACACGGTGATGAGGGTGAAGAGGACGCAGATGAAAATGAGGGTTTTGTAGTTCACCCGAGCAGCCAGGCAGCGCATGGTCAACCCGCCTGTGTGACACAAACATAAACAAAAGATCAGTATTGAAAATAAACATCTCTTGATTTATTCATACATATTTAAAATGATCTTCAAACATGAATTAATAAAGGAAACATTAACATTTGTACCAGAACAATTTAAAAAGGATAATGAAATCTGTCTTTTAACAGATTCTTTTAAGAGGCTAAGAAGTCTTAACACCACTGCTCAGACCAGCTTCAGGCAGTGACCAACATCAAGTCAAAGCAGTGTGACCAGAAAACTTTTGAAACTCATACAAACTCTTTTTTTTGTCATCTTTGTCTCACAAATATTTTTTTTTTTGATGATCAGACTCTTTGACATTCACACAAATAAGAAATCTGCCCAGGGGTAAAAATTATCACCACGGTAACCGAAAGCAGGGTATATTTGTTGAAGGTAGTGAAAATAATGGCATTTTTCTCATGATAGAAGACATCTATAAAGAAAATTAAGTTTAAAATTGCAATCTGAGTATTTATTCATCCAAATTGTTGTGAATTGGAAGTAGATGCAAAAATACAGTTTTGCAAGATTGTAGCTGTGACACAGAGGCTACAACCCACATTCTCACTGCTCTGCTCCTTTCTGATGCATCCACTTGTAGACGATTACATCCATGTATATCTTTGCTTTCCTTGTCTGACCTAACATGTGGCTCAAAACTGTATAGATGGATAGCTCCAATACGGTTAGTCATTTTTTCTGCATTGGTAAGGTTAGGCTGGAGTTGGGCCTGGGTTAAAAGAATTGATTAATCGATCTGAATCGATCTGAGACCAGTAAACAAGTAATCAATTTAAAAAACTAGAGATTGATCTTTACTCCTCATCTTTTCTGCCACAAAAAACCCCAGATTTTCTTGACATTACTCTTTTCTCACAAGAATTTCAGAGATTCAAATTGCTCGCTTGAAAACAAACATACTGGAAGAGGATGGAAAGCTTTTGAAAAAACAAAAAAAACAGATTGAAGGCAACTGCTTGAATGTGTGAAACTATGTTCAAAAATCAAAAATCATGAATCGATTCAGATCCTGGTGAATTAAATTGAATCAAATTGATTCTGTCATGTATTTCCCCTGGGCTGATTGCCACTCCTCCCTGACGGGCTACACCTGTGTCCTTTGTTTTTTTTCCCTCCCCTTTTTGTATTTAATGGGTTCCTTCCCCTCACTTCCTTGCAGGTTTGTCTTGTCATCCTCACCCACTAATTCTGTCTCTCGTTCCAGGTTCTTGTGTGTTTTTTGTGGTGTTTGGCCTTAGTTAGTTATGGACTTTTCCTGTTTTTTAAGCCTTGTGCTCTTCATTCGTTTTGGATTTTGTTATCAAAAGACACTTTGATTTTGAGCTTGCAGCTGTCCTGCAATTGTGTCCGCACACCAAAGCCCGACAGATTCTGGAAATTCTTGGCAATACCCAGTCCTAGTATAAGTTTGGAGCGCCTGTAAGCTAGCAGGAGAGTGTAAACAGACTGGTGATTGGATGTGGTGGCAGGCTTATTTCGCACCAGCGGTCCCGCCCACATCTCAGAGCCACATTTCTAATGAACTCCTGCCAATCTGCAGAAACTATGTCCAAGAAAACAACACAATTTTAAAAATGTTGTCGCATATCCCAAAATGCCACAAAACGGTGTCCTAAATGAAAGTTTTTCAACGCAGTCGGCAGGTGTCTGCACGGTAACATATGTAATAATCGCAAGGCGGCAGTCACATTTTTTGCTCACTGCACAGTATCCGCAAAGGTTAAGAAAAAGAACACTGAGGCTGTGCAGTGACAGTCTACTGACAAGCAGGGATGACACCATTACAAACTCGGGCAACAGCCGAGTGGCCACAAAACAGATTGCCACCCGGCAACAGCTCTGACGATGTGTAAATGTCTCCTGACGGCAACCGTCCATATCAGGTACCGCTGGCAGCTAATAAAAAAGCGTGTAATTCTGCATGCCTGACTGCCGCCATCTATATTTATGACACCAATGATTTTCACAGAAAAAAAAAAAAAAATTGGGAGAAATCATCAAATCTTGAATAATCTGCCCATGTCTCCCCATTGCACTCTGGCAGTTGTATTTGTGAGCGTATTATAACAAGTAGCAAATGTAATCAAATAGATGTTAATTCAGTCCCTATAATGAATTGTTGATAAATTCATTTATAAAGAAACAAAAAAAGATTTATTTAAATTGCATAATGAGACTAAAGTCTTAAAACAGCTTTTTAGTGACAAAAATTCAGTTTTTCAATCAGGTCTGTGTCTAAATTTTTCACCAAGCAAACAAGAAATCAATACACATCTTCAGATCGCTGCCTCCTCCTCCTCACTAATTACAGCTTACTGCCTCCAGAATGTATGGCCGCAGTGATCACAGAGGAGGGAGTGAGGAAAATGACCATGTTCATTTCACCATCACATCCTGATTGAAATGCCCTCCACCACCTCCTGAGGTCAATGCAGTTAATGAGTGTGGAGGGAGGAACGGTAATCTGCTTTACCGATGCAAAGTCAAACGATCCAGCCTGATGACTCAAACAATGATCCTGCTCAAGACTGCTCGGAGCAACAGGGGAGTGGATTTCCAGAGTGCTTAGAAAAGCAAACACTGAAATGGATCAGATGAGAAAAGATTGATACTTTTACTGCACGAAAGGAACAGAAGCCCCTCGTCTTTTCACGTGATGTTAAATGAAATGGCGTTCTGCCAAATTCTTTAAAATAAAAATCTTATGGTTAACTTCTACATGATTTATTGCCACTCATAAAAACCATTATTGGTATTCTGAGCCACGCAGTTTGAAGAAGTGATGAAATATTACAATGATGGAAGCACTGACTAGGACAAAAAAGTGATGGAGAAGACCTTGGGACTGCACTCTTAAAGGGAAGTAAAACCGTCTAGTCAGGAGGGAAACTATAAATAATTGGGTCTTTTTATAGGTGGATGGTGGTGTTGAATCCAGACTAGAGATGGATATACGAGGATTAACCAAAGAAGCATGACAAAGAAGCGTGTATCTTAAAGCCTCTCTCTCTCTTAGCAACATCATTTTTATACCAAGACATCCATCACTTCAGCCGTGTAATTTTCATCTCGACTCTAGAGCACTAAGCAAAGTGAAAGAGGAGTTATTCTCAGGGGTACAAAGACAACCAGGCTAGTTTGTTGATGCATATGAAACTTTATTCTGGTTCTGCCAAATCTAACTGGAGGACAAAAACGAAGAAAACACGAGACCCGAGAGTGAAGAACAGAAGATGCTTGTGGCACACAGAGAAACAGATGGTTCTCTCAGCAGAAACTGAATCTTCACTCACTCCATCTTTCTCAAAATAAACTCAAAGAAGAATATTCAGCAGCATGCCCAGTCTTTTTGTCTTTTGTCTTTTTAAAAGCACAATCAAATCAGGAAAACTTTTCTTTTTTTAAGTTTATATTAATTGTAGTTTATGGGTAAAAGAAGAATTATCTGAAACTAATAACCTGCGCAAGTTAAGTTTATTGAGACACCTGCATTTTTCAAAGCTTCCTAAGAAATAAAAGAGTAACTCTTGTACGTGTCTTTACAGAGAGATGGAGTATATCAATGTCAGAAAGACCACTTACTGGTAGCCAGTTGTGCTAAAAATGGAGTGAAAAGAGTTTTGGTGCAGTTCACTTGACCCTAGATTATGTATAGTTATTTATAGAAGATTGTGAGATTAACGTTGATTATTATCTTATCACAACTAAGTAAATACTTCAGTAATAATTCAGGTAAGTTAAGTTCCTCTACACATACCTGAAATAGTAAATTTTTTTTCTTTTATTAATCAAATATGTACATTTATGTGTTTTTTACAATAAATATTTGTTGTACATGTCGTGTTCACAGCAATAAGAATTTAATAAAGAACATTTATAATATACACATACATATAAATGTTATTGTCACTACTTATAAAAGGTTAAACCTTATAATTTTTAAATACATGTATTATATTATTTTGTTTACATATCTGAGATAAAGATCATATCATTTATTTGCTTTGTAATGCTTTTTATTATTTTTTCTGTCTTTTTTCTTTAAATTATCATTATTACAATAACTATTATTTGTCTTTTCATTATTATCATTATCATCATTAGGGCTATTTTCTTTTAGGAACAAGCCTCAATAAGCTAAACCTTTGCCTGCTCCTTCTCAAACTTGTTTTGGACTGGTATATTATTCTTGTTGTAACTATTAATATTGTTATCCACAGCTTTGTATTCTAATCATGAACATTTTTTCAATGATGAGCTACATAGTCAACAGTCACACGTTTTGAAAGTTGAATATGCCTGAGAATTGTATTTTGTCACTTAACCTTGCACTTTTCTGGGATTCAAGTTCTGGGCCATAATTATCCCATAAAAAAAATGTGGTCAAGTGTTTTGGACACAGGAATGTAATCCTACAACTCCAGTTTAACTAAAGCAAGAGTAAAGACACATCAGTGTAGTTGAACATGGTAAAAACTAGACTAAAACACAGAGTATTTAACTGAACAGATATTAAAGTTCTCCAGAGTCTCCTGCCACCAATGACTATTTGTAAATCAGATGTGTTGCTGCGCGCCATGTAATTACAGAGCAAACAAACAGCATTTAGCTGTTCAGCCAGACAGAGCTGCATTGTCCCTTGTGTATTTTGACCCAGATTTACTTGCATTTATCAAAAGGGAGCTCTTGCCAGAAAAATACCAGAGCTTTGGTGCCGATTCAAAGCTTGTTTCAAAGTCACTGTAAGAAGTGAACTAATCAGAACCCTTACTGAGCTGGTAAAGAGGGTGAACCATTGATCCTTTTATTTAAAAAGTCCCACGTCAGTCATCTATTGGTCTATTTTCAAAGCATTCACAGTGGTCTTTTAATTAGCATTATGACGTTTTTAGTCAAAAATGCAAAAAAAAACAGTGTTGTATAATTTCTGGAGAACAACAGACGTTCATCAGAAATTGGGTGGGACTGTTGGCGAGGAAGTTAGCCTCCACTGATTTCCCACAATACCTTTATTTACACTCCCACAAGCTTACAAACCCTCACAACCCCAAGCTAACTATTGGAGCTATCTCACCATACAGTTTCGAGACAGATGAAAGATATAAACATAGATATTATTCTGCAAATGGATGCATTAGAATAAAGCAGAGTAGGGAATCTTTGGCCTGCCCATCGCAGTTTGTTATAACAAAAAGATATAAAGATATAAAATATATCTTTGGAGTAGGTCTTTAAACTTTATGTGATTTATGATACAGTCCAGAAGCTGCAACTACAAATTCAATGCAGCAGAAGTGGAAGAGTATTTTTATGTAAGGACAAGCAGAAAATTTATATAACACGCTAAAACAAAATAATGTTACAAGAATGTCCAGCTCATCAACAATTCACTAAGGGAATTTTAAGAGCATGACTGGAGACAATTATTCTTAAATGTATAATTCCCAAGAGACATAATTTTTTAAAGTAAACATCTGAAAGCACATTTCAAGAAATAAATTGCTAGATCAAGTCTGTCTTCCTCTCTGAAAGCTGAGGAATGTCAGACACTACAATGCAGGATGCACAGAGAAACAGCAACAGTCTGTTGAACCTTACTCAAAACTTTTTGGAGAAATTTCTTAAAGCTGTTGAAGATATTTAAAAACCTCCTTGAGCTTAGTGTCATTTTGAAGTTCAAATATTCCTAATTTGCCTAGTTTCTAATCCTGAAAAGATAGGAATGATGAAAGGAATTTCTTTTTTTTTTAAGTTAAATTTACTGTAAAAATGTTTGAGCACCCCTGCAGAGACATTTCAATTTAACTTTAAAACATATAAAAAGCATGTATTGCATACTACAATCTCAGTATTGTATTAAAAAAGCTATAGGGTTACTAATAGATGCCATCAACTTTTGATTACAATAAGGTCAGCATGACAAACGTTAGATTAATAGCAACCGATGTTGGATGTAATGCAGTCTAGCAGGTATTTGATATTGCTGACAGTTACCCACTGCTGATGCCTGGATGAACACGAGCTTCACAGACGGGTATGTCAAGCAACTTGACTGCAACAGTAAATCCCTGCGGTCCCAGGGAGCTCACATGTCTTCTAATACAAATCAGCTTTGCTGCTCCGGCTCAACATCAAAGGCTTTGAACTTTGACTCTGAACATGCATCTGCGGCTGCAATATTTAATGGATCTCTCAATGTGCTGATCCAGTAAAGCCTTCTATTCTAAACACCTGCCAGTAAATAAAGATTATGAACATCTTTAATAAAAACTCCAGTGGAGTTTGGGATTTTTTTCCATGTGACAAGTAAACTGAGACGGCAAAGTTGTGTGGGGGGTTTTGCCTTTTTTCCCCAACTGTGTTGTTAATTTCTATCTTCTGTCCCATCAGAGTACAGCATGATGGACTTCAGCCATAAATATCAGTAAATGTGTCAGTAAGCACAAACAGCATTGGGTTTGGGGGTGGGGGAAGAGTTATTTTTCTACAAGACGTCATCACAACAATAAAATGTCAGAGGGTGTGTGAGGAACCCTTAGGGACGGATTACAACACAAGTATTTGACACTGCGCTTCTACACTGGTGAAGTAATACGAGACAAGACAGTACATTTTCTGTTTATGTTGAAGCCAAGAGGCCTGCTGGTGTGAAGTATGTGAAGAAGTGGGAGTGTACCCTGGTTCTGATCCAGAGATGAGGCCATAAAGCTCCAGTACATTATGCAAAGTAACAGCAGACAGCAGAGCGTCTTTCAGTACAATAATAAACCATGTTGTAGAAAAAAAAAAAGAAGCTGTTCAAAGCAACAACTCCGCAAAGAAACAAACTTGTAGTAAATGGCTCACTTCTGGTTCCAATAAGCTTCAGTTCCCCTGAGCAGTCCGGTACGGCCCGATCCAGTATTTTGAGCGTTTCCATTGTAAAATGGATTCATTGAACAGAACCAAACTGTACCTCTTGGGGCCCTCTCCCCTATCGGTTTTAGGTAGAGCAGGACAGGTGGGCCGGAGCTGCTGTAGCCCCCCATTGATTGGCAGAAAGTGATGACGACATTAGAAAGCACCAACATAGCGCTCATTTAAGCTAACATTTAGTAACATTTATAAGGACTCAGGTTTCTGTGGATTCAATCCTGACTCCAGTCTTCTTTCAAACAAAATTGAATTCCTACACAATGTACCAGAAGTAAAGAAAGGAAAAGACGAGCTGCAGGATGCCATCCATTGTTGTTGCTTTTCTACTACAATGACGCAATGGCACACTAGCGGTCACCACGCATGCGCTGTGGAAAAAAAAACTGCTTAGTGGAAGGTTTAACTGAGTGGAAATGCTCGCCAGAATTAACTGGACTGTACGTACCACCCCTTACCGGAGCGTACCAGACCACTCAGTGGAAACGAGGCTTTAAAATCAGTTCTGTTCCCTTTTTTTTTTTCTCTCGATACGGACATTGCTGTGATAGAACCAGACAAAGTCAGTGACCGGTTTTAAAAAAAAAAAAAAAACTGAGTGGTGATTGGTTTAAGTAGGTCTGAGTTATCAATTTTATAACAACCAATCAGGAGTGAGTTTTATTGGATGTCCACACCCCTACCACTTGAAAGCAAGCTCAAGATAATCTAACAAACGTTTCAAATGTTTGGTCTGAGACCAACCACTTCTATTGAGGCATCTTATTGGCCATTTTATGTTGAATAACTTACTATAAAGAAAAAGTATTGTGACAAATATAAAGATTGAGTATTAGCTGTTTAAATCTCAAAAGAAATCTATGGGATTTTGGCTTCTTGGTAATAGCAGATACTTCCTGTTTGGAATGCGAGGGGGAGGGGTCACTCAGTCTAGTTCCTTTATCGCATAGTGTCAACGAGTGAGATGCAAACCAGCATAAGGAACAGATGAGTTCATCATCAACAGCTCATCAATGAACCTAATGTGTTCATTTCTGGAAGTCCAGAGAAAAGAAGTGAGGATAAACGCAAGCAACAAGATGCATACTAATAAGCTATTACTAGTAATACATATAAGATGACTTGAGCTCTCTTTAAAAATCTACATAAAAAGTTTAGCATACAGCTCACACCCATGAATTTTAATTCAAACCATTTTTTTTTACTTGAATTGTACATGGCATAATAAAGTCTGCAGAGCACTGAAGGTAAACGGACCACTAAAAATATTGTTGTTGCAAAGGTCAACTTTAACCTGTTAATCTATATGCAAAATATATTTATTTTGTCATCACCACTGGCAAGAAAATATGACCCAGAAACAAATGAAATCCTGGTACTGAGAATGTATTTTTCTGCATTTCTCTGCTCCTACTTTTATTAACAAATATGCTAACCATGCACTTTGTTCAAGTAAAAATATTGCTAAAAATCCCTAATGCACTTTCCTTAGGAACCTTGTCTTGTAAATACACACAAAAAAGCTCATCATCATGAATTAGAAAAAATGTACAGCCCTTCCTAAGTAGTGGGACTTTTAAGAAGCAAGAACTGCCATCCATTTCAGGATTTCTACTGGCATAAAATTCCAGTTTTTTCCACACATTTAGTAGAAAATGACAAACTGCCATGAGATCAGGATTACAATATGATAAATTTGCTGTCTTTTTGTTAATCGCAAAACAAGAAAAACAACATCAATGAGGATGTAAAAGAATATAGAAGTTTAAAATTAGGATCTGTGCATCTATTCTGCAGAATCTTTAGCTACCTCTCACTCCACCGTTGAATGAAATGAAAACAAATCTTTTTTAAAGACTTTTAAAAGCATTCTCGTTGGTCTTTCAATCATGATTATGTCCTTTTTAGCCAAACTTGTGTCGTTTTCTAGGACATCATGAGAAAAATAACATATTAAATCACCAAAAACTATTTTTTACTGGAGTGAGTCTTAAAAAAAATGCCTGCTCAACAAGATTAATGTGAGGGTTTTTGTCATTTATCATTAACAATATTATGGCTGCATATCAAGATATCCCTGAAAGCGAGGGAGAAAGAAGTATGTGTGAACAACTCTCAATGCCTAAGTTGTTCCAACATCACATGCCTCGGACAAAATCCAGGCAACACAATAAAACCTCTTTATTTAATGGTAGCCAGAAAGAGAGTTAAAATGCTTGGAGGTTAATGCAGCACCGTGTTTCGCCATGGAGGATTAGGCAAGTCATTACCAAAAAGCTTACAGCTAAGGTCTACTAAAAGATTAGGCAAGCTAATGCTCAGACGGGATACAAAGGAAAGACAAAGGCATCGTGTGAGAGGCAGCTCATGCCAGGAAACTTGGACTGAATGGAAATGATTATACGTGTTAATGATTTGAGCATCAAAAAATATTAAACATGCAGAAAAAAACTGAAAAACATTGTGTCTGGTAAATGTTATTGGTTGTTTATTGCTTTATGGAAAAGACTAAAATTATTATTTTTTTATTTTCCTTTTTTTTGTGTCATATTTTAAAGAGTAGTAATATTGCAGAACTGTGTCATAACAGTTCCAAAGTACATGAACATACAGTACACTACACAATATGCATTTATTCTTTAAAATTATTTCAATTCAAAAAGACTGTCAGAAAAAGAAAAGAAATATTCTGTGTTTAGACATATTCCATTTTTTTATGCATTAACTTTTTTGCAAACAGGCAAAGTTGTTGACCACCTAAAGAGGAAACAACTTCACATATTTTTTATGTCTTTAAATGCTCCTGTTCGGGAGACGCAAGCTCGTTTTTATTTTTCCCAGATAGCCACGTATTTTATCTCAGAAACCATGTATTAAACTGCAGTATTGCAAACGAGGCTCTTTTTCGGCACTGCGGAGAGCAGAACCCTTATTCAGACATTTTCTGTATTCTCCAGAAACTCCTCAAGAAGACAAATGTATCTGTCACACAAGCTACTGATCTGAGACAGTTCAAAGGGCTTTGACTTTTCCTACACTTCAAAAAAAGATGATGTAGGAGGAAGGCTGGACTTCAGAGCGCATGGAAAAGAATGACTACAAAGAATACCTGTTTTGTCGCCTTGATTCTGTTATTAGCCTCATCTGTTAAAGTTATTAAACAAACAGAAATATCTCTTTGTATACTGGGCTGCTCCACTGAGACTCAAAGACATTTTAAGCAGTAATGCCTGGTAAAAATAAAGGAACTGGCCACATTTGTCAAGAACGCAAACATCTTGAATTGAACGGTTGTTTTTTTTTATTGGCTGAAAAGCTTTCAGGATAATATTTGACAATAAAAACAATCAGGATACTCACCTTTTTCCTAATCCATTCACAAAGAATTGATCAGATGACCAAACATCTCATCCACTGGACTCTGTCTACAACTTGTTCCTGTGGTGTTCTCACCTCTTGAGGCTGAATCTTCTGCACTGCCTAAAGATAAGAGGGAAATATAAACATAACATAAAACACCAGTGCACTAAATACTACCCAAAAAAAATGAAAGATAATAAATAACAAACAAAAAATATGCAAAGTGACCTCACAATAGAGTGGTCCCTCACTATACCACATCAGCATCCCTGCTGTTCTGCTGATGTTTTTCGTGCAATTTTGCTTCTTTTTTTTTTTTTTTCCCCACAGTGCACTCTGCACTGTGTTCTGCTCGTCAATCAATTTCCTCCATGCCATGCTTCCAGTACAGAATTTGTTCACTTTGTCACGTTTACATATCATTCTATAATACTGGACTTATTTTTCTATAAAAATTTGAACATTGAGGGTTTAAACAAGAGAAAAAGTTCTGAAAAAAAGTTTATATCTGTCTGAGAAAAATGTACAAAGTGTGTAGGGAGGGAGATTACAGCCTTAAAATATCTGTAATTCTACTTTGCAAATTTCCCCCATCACAGGTTATTCAACAAATGTACGATAAACAAGGAAGCACTGCATTTCAGCCCCACCAAATGCAGTAAAGAGCCACTCTGATAAAAATTGTGATTTTGGTGTTTTTAACATGACCTGGTAGAATGTTATCATGATTGAGGACATGCATAAAATAATTTAAGGTTAAAACTGCATTTCTAAGTACTTATTTATTCAAATCGCGTTGAATCAGGAGCAGATGAGAACCCAGGTTTGTGATGCAGGAACTGCATGAACGGGCAAAAGACTCTCTGCTCCACTTTAAATCTAAATCCTCCACTTGCAGACAAATAGATCCATTTACATCTTCATTTTCCTCATCTGAGCGGCCATCTGGCTCAAAACTGCATCGCTCTGATGTTGTTCGCCATTGTTGTTGCCCTGTGGTTTTGAGGTGCTGTAATCTAACGGGACACTGTGTAACAAAGGTTTACTGGGACATCAAACTGTAGTGACTCTGGAGATGAATCATCAGTGAAAAGTAGACATATCCAAGGAATTCAAATCCTCCCTTTGGTTTGTATAATACAAACATAAGTCCATCTCTTATGCTTTGACTTTAAACTGCCATCTTCTCGTGCAAACCTCTTGCTCAGAGTTTTAAAATTAATCTAAGTCCTGTCCTGATTGTCAGGATTTTTTGGTTTTTAAAGACTGGCAGAAATCTGTACAACGCTGGGAACTGTAAGCTAAAGCAGCTGCTTTGCTTTTGCGCAGACGCTGCTGGCAATAAGATCCATTGAACAGTAAAAATCTGCTCGGTATTCATTGTGAAAGCTGAGCAAAACAGACTCAAGTTAAGCAAATAATCCAGAATGGAAGATAAAAGTTTTATAAAGAAAAGGACAATTTAATTGTTTTTCTGAGGAACATTGATGACCTTATCTAAATATAATCATCTTTGTATAAAAATATCTACCAATCCCAGTGATTTATTTGTAATTGTAAGCATCTCATCCTCTAGTCAGACAGCTGAAGCAGACTGCTCTAAAAGTTCTATTTTTAACAAAAGTCCACAATCTTAAAGCCTTGGAGGCTGGATCATTTCAGCACCATATGTGCTTCACAACTCATTTTTCCTGTTTTCCATTTTCATCTTACGGATATTTAGGCTGACATCAACTAAAAGAGTAGATTAAGTGAAATGTACACAGAGTGGAATTTGCTGATGAACAGTTGGCAGTGACGCTCATTGCTCAGTATTCCTCAGAACACCGTCCTTTCTGCTAGCGTTGCAGTTCTAACTGAATCTGTTAAACTGATTTAATAATTTATGACAAACAGCTTCTAAGAGGCTTTCCAATACAAGCCTTTCAGATACAAACATAATTAACTGCTCTAATATTTTAATGTGGCTAATTATCCCAATAAATTAATGCTTTATGGACTTTGACAACCATGGGGTATAATTCAAAATCTGCTCCACATTTGTAATTGTAGCCTAGATTTATTTACAGGCTATTTTCAAAAGCCGGGTTCTTAATTGTACAGCCAATCAATACATGGGAATTTGCCTCTGATAGCTTATTACGCTGTCATTCATCTCAACAAAATCATCCAAGTGGAATCTAATTGAGTTATTTGGATTCTGGCCTTTAGAGACGACAGATTAAAGTTGATCCTGATGTACTGTATGAATAAATACTTATAAATTGTTTTTATTAGCCATTTATTATTTTCAGAACTCGCTCTATCCTGTTGGGGTCATGGTGCTGCTGGAGCCAACCCGGCTGCAGCTGGTCAGAGACAGGGTTCACCCTGAACAGGTCGCCAGTCTGTTGCAGGGCAACACACTCACAAACAAACTCACATGCACACCTAAGGGACCATTTAGAGATGCTAATTAACCTATGATGCATATTTTTGGACTGTGGAGAGCCTAGAGAAAACCCACACAAGCACAAGGAGAACATGCAAACACCACACAGCAAGAGTCCAGCTAGGATTTGAACCAAAACCGTCTTACAGTGAGACCAGAGTGCGAACCACTAGACCGAAAGAAAGTCAGGATTAAAACTCAATGAAAAGGACAAATCAATCCCGACACCCTTCAAGATAATACAGTAATTTAGAGCTAAATTAGCCAGAGAAGAACTCATTAACATGGTCATTAACCTCATTTCAGACTGAAATATAACACTAGAAATGTGATATCTCTCTGTGAGAAACACTTTAAATACTTTTTGAACACCAGCTAAGGCTGTGCTCACAAATACAACTGCAACTGCGAGATGGGGGGCCATTGGCAGAAGCTTCAAGGCTAGCTTTTTGAAAAATGTCAGCAAAGTCATGAATATAGACTGCAGCAGTCAGGCGGTTGTAGGCGTGCAGAATTGCCTACTTTTTATACACCCCCCCAGATACCGAGCGGCTGACTCGATATGGACGGCAGGTGTCCAGAGACATTTACACATTGTCCAGCCGTAGCTGCTGCCAGCCCGTGATTCCTGCTGCCACCGACCAGTTGTTGCCCGATTTCGTAATGGCATCATCCCCGCCTGTCACTGGACTGCCACCATGCCTGGGCCACTGATCGATGTTGAACTTTGAGAGAAAAATCATCCAGTCCCCCTAAAAATGTTAAACATAAAAATCCATAAAATCCTGTCCACTTTTGTCATGGGAGGGATCAGTATAAACACAAATTAAAACATCCGTTGTCACCGCAAGGGACATGTAAAAATGTAACTGCTCCTGTACAATTCAGCTGTGCGGACACCTGCTAGACTTACTGAAAAAACAGTTTTTTATTAGAATTAATTTTAAATAAAACACTCAGTAAAACAGGTAAATTATTGTCAAAACGTGTAATGTGTTTTTTTTAGCCTTCAATAGGGGTGTAACGGATCACAAAACTCACGGTTTGGATCGTGTCACGGTTTTAGGGTTACAATTTGGACCATATTTCGATCAGTAAAAAGTAAAAAAAAAAAAAAAGCAGAAAACAACAAGATACAAGAAACACTTCAATACATGTATTTAATAAAACATATAAAGTACTTCACACACACACAATGGACTATTTATATATGCAACATCAAAACATGTGCTCATTGAGGCCTATTTCTTAAAAACGAAACATCTTTAAAATTTTAACACAAACAAAATGCTAAAACATGTAGCTTCTGATTACATTTACATGTCTTGAGACAATTTAAATAGTCCTGAGAAGATTTAAATATGTAAAATAATAATTGTTATCTGTAAAACATGGCACTGCCATGCCCGCTTTTTCCTGACGATTTATGATCCCTTTGGGTTGCCATACCATCGTCCCCAGACGGCACAGGCGGGTATGTTATGGAGCAGTGGGACAGTTGCTGCTCTTAACTTGGAGATTCTCAGAATCCATAAAAGGATCCGTGTACAGATGCTTTTAGTCATAACATAATAAGCCTAATATCTATCGATTTATCTATCCATTGTTTTGATAGAAGCTCCTCCCACACACAGCGGGAGCTTCAGGTGAACAAACTTTAAGATAACCGTGAAGCAGCTCCTTTAGCGCTTGTCAACACAAAGACGATGTACATGAATTTGATGTGAATTCCATTCGATCTGAACGAACAATTGATTTAACTTATGCGAGAGGTGTGTGCGTGCGCTGGGGATTGGGGTCGGGGTGGTTTGCTCTACACACGCGTGCCAAACCGTGGCTTCTGATCCAGAAGGATCACGGATTATCTGTGATCCATAACACCCCTTGCCGTCAATGGTAAAAATATAAAGACTACTGATTACTTTAATTTAAGATACACATTCCCAATTATAGCAAGAGGATAAAGTGCCTCCAGAACACTGTGCAAAGCCAGCTTTCACCTGAGAAGACATCTCGCCATCCAGACGGGTACAAAAAAGGAAGAAATGTCAGCAGTCTGAATCAATGCTCCCAGGCTGCCATCTCAGGGTACAAATGATTTTTGAGGCAGGAGTGCAAGAGGCTGGAGGTAACAAACATACCGTAGGTCGAGTCCAGATCTTTCTCGCTCGCTACGTCTTCTAAGCGACAATCTCATTTGAAAGCGACAGTAAAGGCATCGACCTGAACCTCCCATAGAGGTATGCAATTCCTGCTATTCTGTCCATTTTTTGTGTATGTTTTGGATTGAACTAAAAATGGTGTGCAAAAGTATGATGAAGTATGATCTGGTAAAGCTTTCAGGTATTGGAATGGCTCAACTTTCACAGTTAATATAATTCTTGAGTATACCACAAGGATTCACTCCACTATCAAACTCCATTATTCCATTTTTTTAAGACACATTTCTTACATACCAAGTGTGATAAAAATGTCATTTTCACTGTAAGCGAGTGAACACCAATCTAAACGTGCTGGACTTTGGTTCATCCTCTAGTGTGAAAGTGATACTTCAAATCTGAACAAAACACAGAACTAAAGGGATCATGATCTTCACAGTTCCTTTAACTGTTCCTACCATGCTCTATGAGAAGTTCTAGAAAACACAGGTCGATGCTTTGACAAACACATGGATTTTTTGGACAAAATGACAGACCACATTGAGAGTGAGGACCTTTGAACTAATAATGGTCAGTAACAGAGAAGCAACAGAGTTCTACTTCTGTTGCAGTCTGCAGCAACCACAGAAATCTACAGGGACTAAGAAACAATTACATTTTACAAGCCATTATTAACACTCAATTTACCTGTATAGACCGTTAGATTATTTGTTTACTATACTGAATATTTTTTTATATACACACACAATAGTTCTTCCCCTCAGAAAGTGTAGTTCAGAGCACTTTATATAATAGAGGTGAGAATAGAGTGTTGTCCAAAAGAACAAATTGTATCAATTGATTACTGAAGGGATGAAACAAACTAAACACATCTCTGATTTGTTAGATACATGATCTTTATCCTAAAAGGTGAACAGGAAAGACATCATTAAACACCATCTTGTGTCTTCAACATCACAGGATGTGCAAAAACGCATAAGCCGGAATGATGAAGACGCCTTTCCCAAAGACTTTTTTTTTTAATGTTTAAAGTTTAAGTTGAACTAGGCCAAGAAATCCTTACTAAAAATATTCCCCCTATGACGTGCGATCAAGGGCAACGAAAGCAAAGCAGCACCCGAGTTTCCTCAAGGTCCTCTAGAAAATAACTCTTTATGATGAGTACCAAAGTGACGCTGTTTTCATTACCTTTAAATATTGTTCCATTCAATTGACCCGCCAACAGCAAGTGGTTGACATCTCGAACAAGAATTAGAGACATTTTACGGCTTCTTCTCATGGATTAATTTGAACATGAGGCTGCGGATGAATGTCTTACTGCAGAAAAAATAATGGAATCTGTATCTTAATTTCTACTCCTGATTTACTGACACTTAGAGTCACATAACAAAAATGACTGAGAATAAAGAAAAAATGATAAAGAGAACGAGTGGCTAATAAACTCAGTGTTACATCTGGAACCAGAATAGTGCTAATTATGACCATCTAAAGCCTAGAGAATGACCCAGTACCTCATAAAAGTCTGCAAGGTGAGAGGCGACTTCACGAAGATTTTAGCTCACAGATCAATAGCAAAAAGCAAAGGAAGCAGCAGGGTTCAAAATGAACACTCGCCAGTCCCCAAATGTTCAGCAAGTAAACTCAATTTGATTCAATTCCATTTTGAATTTACACGGTTTAGAAATGCATTAATAATCTACATATATGTTTGAAGATTTTCACATTTATCTGATGTAATTCACATCCTGTAAAATTTATTTAGTGAAATTATAATGAGATTGTCAATAGAATAAAGTGTTACATGGATTCTCAAACAGAGAAACTTCAATAATTGTTCTGCCTCTCCTGGGGAGCATTTCAGTTTGGCCTCTAGGTGGTGATCGCGCTCTTGCATTACAACTTATTCCAGAACAGAAGAAAGTATGAGCAAAAAAAAAAAAAAAAAAAAAAATTGCGCTTTAGACCACAAACGGTTATTTAAAAAATATTTCCTTAAAGAGTTTGGAAAATTTATTCCTGCGAATATATAAAGACGTTCATTTAATCAATGTTTGCATCAACTGAGCGTTAGCTATCCTATGGGGAATCCCATCAAGCTTCAAAGTAGCAGACTTTAGCAATTTGCATTAGATTGTCTCTACTTTTATGGATCGATTACTCGTTTTGATCAACCCAGCTCTACGTATTAGACCTCCTTTTGATGACATTTTATCATGCTCTCCTCTGCCATTTGAACACAAAATTTTCGAGCAGACACAACATGAGATTAGCACTCCCTCCGTCCCTTCCGTTAATTCAGCGTTTGTCTCAGGCAGATGAAGTAGCAAAACACTTCGCAATTTTTACCAGGACCCGGACAGAACTTGCATGTTTCATTTTCATGCCATCCCATAAAGGTGGCCACATAATCCTCAAGGGAACTGCAAGACACGCCTGCGCTCTCTTTAAAATGTAGCCACTCCAGTCAACAACCCTCCACTTTTTTGGGACAACCCAAAAACCTGCAGCACCCAGAGCTGTGAATTCCCCATGCGGATGCATGTGACAAAGGATAGAAGTAAAGAGTGAATTAAAATAAAATAGTTGTTCTCTCTTTTTTTTTTTTTTTAAAAAAAAAAAAAAAAAAAAAAAAAAAAAAAAAAATCACACTGCGCCTTCCTTTCTGTTTGAATTCAACACATAATTTTATAAAATAAAAACACCCAAGGTTTTTTGTATAAAATAATGCAATAATGTAGTAATTGCTAGATTTTGTTTTATCCATCAGCCACGTTGGCGGATAACGAGAAAGAAAATTAATTTCGGTCACTGAAAGGAGGCAAAAAAATGTGAAAATTTTAAGAAAAAGATGCAGTCTGATGATTATTGAACATATTACTGGATGAAAATAAAATTTATACTAAGACACATTAAAGTTTGTATCTATCTAAACTTTTGCCATCTCAATAACTTCATAGTGTTGAGTTGTCCGATAAACTGGAATGTCTAAAAAGTTAGACCAACCAAAGGATCCCGCAGTGTTGCACTTCCTCCTATGTTTCCCATGGAATCTCTGCCAGCTCTCAAAACATTAGAGTAATTTTCACACTGGATTAAGCAACACAAAGAAGGATTTCAGCGAGTTCGCCTCAGATGCTGAGAGATCCTGTGTGCTTGTCACAAACATTTAGGAATACACTAATGTTATTTAGATGCTCTTTTATGATGCATTTAAAGGCTCTGTTGTTCCTTTTTTTTGCTGCCATGAGGAAAAAAAAGAAGTTGCTCCATTGTTTCACTTTATTTTCAGTTTTGGTGCAGAAGTTTTGAGTTGTGCATTTCATTAAAATAAATGTAAAAGAAAATATACACATAAGAAAAATCATCAGCTCTTTATTTGAATGTCTGATTAAATATATTAAAATCTAATAAATTAGGTTAAAAATGCATGTATAATTCTTCCAAATGTTAGTTTCAAAATGTTCAAAGAGCGCTTGAAGGAAAAGATATTTCAGAGTAGAAATCATAAATAGTTTACCACCACAAGTTAAAGTCTACCCAAAACTTAAACCTATTTGCCATTTAAATGGTGTAAAAATATATATAAAAGGCAACACCAAAGGTTTAAAGCCATAGATATAACTAAATAATTCACCCCAGCCGTGTAGTCCTGTTGGTGTGACTGCAGCAGGCTCTGAGACGCAGTCATACATCGTCCGATGAATGGAGGGCTGTGCATTGCCTGAAACAGGCTTTTTTGTTGCATCAAAGACAAAAAGCACCAAGAACAAATAAGCCGCGGGGAGACGAGTGGAGTCGATGTGCAACACCATGAACAAAGCGCACACACTTGTAAAGTGAAGTGTCTTTG
Source organism: Oryzias javanicus (assembly GCA_003999625.1). NCBI lineage: Eukaryota > Metazoa > Chordata > Actinopteri > Beloniformes > Adrianichthyidae > Oryzias > Oryzias javanicus. Next base: position 11,433,653 of record CM012439.1, on the reverse strand, counting down.
GGAGGATGGGTCCTGGGAGTGTGAGGCAGAAGAAGACGGCTTGCGAAAGAGAACTACGATAAAAGTGAATAGTGGTGGAAGTTGAGCAAACCCCCTCAGTATCTGAAAGTTTTCTGTGGTGCTCTCTGTAATGAATTCTGAAGAAAAACGCAGCTAAAAAGACATTAGCAACGAAGTGATAAGCAACAACAAAAAATAATGCAATGATGACAAATTCTATATCCTTTATTATCAGTTTTCACCCCAAAAAAGATTATGAAGCTGAGCCGTGTGCCGATTCTCCCACATAAAGTACTGAAGAAGAAGTGTTAGTAGGAGTGTGTTTCCGCTGGCTCCGGTGTTTCTGACAACAACTTCTCTGAATTTGTGAGTAGCACAGACACTGCGATTAGACTTTAGAAAAAGAACAGGGCTGCACCTAGCTGCCTTTCACGAAAAGACAAGACTTGCATCTTCACAACCTTGTTAGTTCTCCAAAAAGGCCACAGACTAGTTTGGAATATTAAGCAGGTTGCGTTGTCGGAAGGCAGAAAGGGTTGTACGCTGGAAAGCTTCATAAAAGCTTTGATACACAATCTCTCCAAGATGTGACAGAATGGGAAATAAGAAACAAAGACGCTTCAAGGAAGAGGAAAGCAGATGTTATTTTTGTTACCTCCGAATTGTGCATATGCACACAACATTAATCCTCAAATCTGAGCTCCGCTCTCAAAATGTCAGGACTTATGACAGAGAAAGAAAGCCAGCCAGACGAAAATAGAGATAAAAGAAGTGAGACATCAAAACCTTCCTGATTAGAACACCAGGAAGACGCCGTCTCATTCCCTGTGAAACAACAAATGCATCTGGGCTTACATATATACATGAACAAATCCATTAAAACGAAAGAAAAAAGATATCTGCTGAAATTACTTTAAACTAGCAGGTTATAAAAATGTACTGACAAAAAATAAGGAAATTATGTGTTGGTTTAAAATGAATCTACTCTTAACAAAGTGCATCGCTTTTCTACTTGTTTTTAATGCTTTGCATTGTATTTTTAATGTTATTAATGTTAAAAATTAATTTGAGATTTTTTTTATCCTTGTGGACTGGTAAAGTGAAAAAAAAAAGGTTGTTTTCATATTACTTTAGGAACTTTGCAGTCGTGCCTAGCTCTAACACACACATACAATACATAAAAAACATCTTTTGGAGATAGAACCACTCGCACTTGATCTATAGAAGGAGAGTTTTAAGAAGAACTACAGCTAAAAACTAGCAGCATCTGCCACTGCTCTTTGAGAAGGTTAAAATAAAAAGACAAGCTTCATGTCAACCGCACCACAAGTCTAAGAACATCCGAAAAGATTTCTATTCTTATTGTTGTAGGGCCTGAAAAAGCTGCTAAATATGACAACTCTGTTTTAGCCAAGTTATTTAGTCGTTTACTTTTAGCTAAGTATGTGTAAAATCTTATGTCCAAAAATTAGAAAAAAAAGAAAAAGCAGTTCATAATGTGCTTACTCAAACAACAAAATAGATTTTAAGTTGCAATATGTTTCATTGCTGCAAGGAGCTTATAACAATATTTTCAACTATTCTAGACTGATAAAACTTTAATTGATCCACACAATAGGGAAATCGCCTCTTTGCCATACTTCAAATAAACTATAGATAGGATATTGGCCCATTTTCTTGTTCCAACATGGTAAATCAAGGAATAAAAACATGTTAACAATGTGGGAGATTTTATTGTTATTAGATCAATCATGTCATGTTGTAAATAATAATTTAGTCTAAAACCAGTAGCTAAAACCAAAGCATTGGATAACTCCATATGACAAGAATAACATTTATTACTAACAGACAAAACTAGTAAAAGTTCAAAGAAGGACAAGTTTATCAAGTGTTATTTTTTAATCCTTAAAAGAACTCTTCCATTATTATATTTCCTTTAGAAATGCCTTTCTTGAAGAGGTCAGGGTCAGATAGAAATTAGAGTGTTTACCTCCATCTGACAGAATAATTGCAGGCACAAAAGAGAGGCTCTTAAAGCATTACGTGAGTCTCCCGTCTTTCATCTGTAACATTTAAATGAATATTATGATTTAACAAGTTGATTTTTTATATTATTACAAAAATTTACTTTGCAGAAAAAAAATGTAAAAATCTTTAAGATAATTATTTTTAAACAGTTAGTTACCGAGGGTGTTGCTCACAAAAATGGTTCTAGTGTAGACTATAAATTAATGATAGTCTTAAAAAAAGTTTGACTTTTTCTTTTTTAACTTGGACAGAGAGAAAAAGGTGCATTGAAAACTGAAGAGCTAGCTAAAAAGATCATTCATTTTTTAAGAAAGAATCCTGAGTGTGAATCCAGAGGAATCCAAAGCCCTAAGGCCAACCGCCAACAAGGTTGAACGAGTGACAGAAAAAAAAAAAAAGAATCTCCCTTTTTGCTTAGACTCTTTTCAGAATAGTTTAGATTTATCCCTATTTCTTATGGAACTATTACTCCCACTATGGCAAGTAGAAATCCTCTACAAACTCATTAAAGTTACTGTGAAATCTGAACTCTTTTTTTTTCCATCTTTTGGTTTAACCAATCAGAACACAAGGTTGCACAAAAACTAATGAAAGTAAAAGAAAAAAAATTGTTTAAATTAAACAATTGTGTCAATTTGTCAATCTGGGACATTAAAAGTCAGGGATATAAGAAAAACTTCTTAAATAATTCAACTTTTGTCCCCAAATTCCTTTTAAAGCACATTATCTGTCGATTTCAGACAATAAAATATCTACGACGACTATATCTAAGGAACAAACTTTTGTTAAAAAAATAAGTTTTTTGCTAATAAAAAAAAATGAAAAAGCAGCAAAATTCTGCTTCTGTATTTGAGATGGAGGAATACTTCATACTTAAAACCCTTGTTTTAAGTATGAAGTTGTGAAAGTCTGCAACTATAGAAATGTTAGAAACCACTGTTTAAGATCTTGCATAGTTTGTGAACTGTAAGCATTAAACATCAGGTATTTCAGATGTCCTCTGACCTTGTACTGTACGATCCTCCATATTATGCTAGACATTTCTGTACAGCTGTATCTAATCATTGGTTGCTTTCACGCTTGGATAGTCCTGTGGACTTAGATTGAATGAGCAAAAAATGCTAATACATTTCACCTTCATCCGGTTGGTTTGGCTCAACACACAGCACTCTCAGAGGGGAACCAAAGACTGAAGCCGAATGAATAGAAAAATCATTTAGTGCCAAACACAGTTTTCCTGGGGGCGAATTAAAAAAAATAAAAGAAGAAATCAGAGAGGGTGAGCGAAATTCTCTAATAGTTATCAAATTATTTGAGTAATACGTGTCTGTACATAGTATTTAATGTCGTTTCCAGTACTTCGTTCACTTCCACATCCCTCCGCTGGACCAGGTCTCAGTTGATTGAACCACACCAGGATTCAAATGAGCTCTTGCAGTTTCCAAACACATCAAACTAGATAAGGAAAATAAACCTGATATGAAAATAAGTAAAAACCTTCCAGTGTCCACCTTTAAACTAAAATAGGATCAAGCCCCACTTGAATCATCTTCTTATCTATTGTAAAAGTGTTCCCCGTGATCTTTTAATTATAATTATGCTGCTTTTAAGCCAAAAACCAAATATTTTTTAGAAGATTGTTTCTGCAACAAAAACGGCAAGAGAAACTGGAGCTTTCCAACTGTACAGTTTAGAGCCAAATACGAGGAAAACAAAGACGTTAATGGATCTAGTCTTCTACAAGTGTATGCATCGGGATGGAGCAGAGCAGAGATCCCTCACCACGCCCACTGTATTTTCTGTCACAAATACAATCTTTTCAAAACAACATGTTTCTGTCTGCTCCTGATTCACAACAATTTGAACAAAGAAATACTCAGAAATGCAAATTTGAGCCAAATGCCCTACAAGTGTTTGCTAGCACATTATTAAGCAGCATTGTTTATTAGAAGTGACACCAGGAAATTTGCAATCTGCTGTTTATGTCTAAATCATAAATTCTCATCTATGTTACACAAACTATATTGAAGTTAAATTGAATAACTGACAACAGCCTTTTGTTCTTTTATGTTTTAAAAAGATGCACACTTTAGTAAACGGCTTTGTCGTGAAACAAGAGCTGATAAAACATCACATTTAATGTGTCCAGAAGACCCAATAAAAACTTAATATGCCTCTTGGGCCAAGGTCAAACCTTCTGCCTCCAAAATGAGCATAACTTCATTTGCAAGCCTAATTAAGTGTGAATGTCACAGGGGGCATAGTCCTACGAGGATAATTTTGTTTAGATGAGACGGCTTTTGATTTTGTCAACTTTGTCATATTGGGGGACATCTGGTTGTAAAGATGCTATTAAAAATTGTCAATGAATTTTATTGCGCCCACTGTGTACAAAGTCTGGATGATTCTTTAAGGAACACAAGACTGTAATATTGTATATTTTCTTAATACACCAATTTACCCATTTGTGTTGTCTTTTCTCACAACAACATTTCTGACCATTGTCCAGTAATGTTAAATAGGGGCATCAGAATATTCTAAAGTTATTTACGACAATAAGAGAAACTGAATAACTACTGACGTGCATTATTCAAACGTGCAATGTCACACTATGTATTTGAAAATAAATTATGATGCACCGACTTACCATATTTTTGGAGTACAAGTCGTGATTTTCAATATAGTTTGGTCAGGATGACTCACTGGGGATTTTTTAAAAACAAATAGGCTCATTTAATTTTTACCACCAACAACCGAGTGCCCTCTAGTGGCCGTGTCCCATTAGTAGCCACCAGAGGGCACCATAGGTGTGTGCATTAGTATTTGCTACTTAGAGCAATGCAGAAGAACAAGAGTCGTCCAAAACAATCACGGATCGTTCTCCTCCTTAATTTTGCATTGAGACGTTATTATTTTTGTTTTAATTTGTTTTCCTTACTCCGACTAATGCAAGCGAGATGGAAGTACCGCTTAACACAGTACTTCGTGGTTCCTGCAGACTACAGAAGGTAACTATTGACATAATAAACTGATCTTGTGAACTCAGACATGATTACCAATGCTTTTGTAGAGATTTTCTAAATAAATAAACCTGATATTTTGATATCATTGTCTTACATGCATTGTTAATGAGATAAAAAGAAAATACTTCCATGTAAGCAATGAAGCTAAAAACTTGACGGTAGCTCCTCCCACACATGATGTGTGTGAAGGGAGCGTTATATTGGGCTTAGCCGATTCAATCAGAAGCATCGCACTTTTCTGTCAACAGTGTGACTTAAACACTCCAGTGGGATCTGTATAGTATATGTTTTTTCCCTTTACTTTATTAAGCATTTTTTGGCTCTTGCAACCTATACTCCTGGAAAAAAGCACATCTAGTTGAAAACTCAATGTGCTTTGCTTTGGTTGCCTCTCAGCTTAACCACCGATGATAAGAATTATTTCTCCTAATAACCCATTACTATCCATCAGATCTTCTTTTACCTTACAGACTTCCCAGAACTCTCAGGTCCTCGGGTGCTGATGTGCTAACCATTCTGAACCCAAACATTTAGTGAGGCTGAATTTCACCACTGCGGTCCTAGCCACTGGAACGGTCTCCCTGAGAGCTTCTGCTTCTGTCAGGATTTTTAACACCAGTTGAAAACTTGTCTATTTATTACAGTTTTAACTGATGTAGATAAGGGTTTCACTATTCTGCTGAGAGCTATTTTTACTCTAAATATACTCATTCTAGTTTTTTGTTTAAATTAATACTACAGTTTTTAATTGAATAAATCAATCTTCTGTATCACTTTATAAAAATCAACTTTTTTTGTCTCTGTTACTTTTTTAATCATCTCCACTGTTCCCTCGCTCGGCTGTGATTTTAATTATTAATAAATGACATAATTTCAATCAACTAAATTTGCTCATTTTTCCCTCTTTAAAAGTTTTTATTTTCAAGTATTATATTGTAGTTGTATTTAATTACACTCAAGTTATGTACCGCTATTGTCCATGTTCATGCGAAAAAGTGTGTTTTAAATAAAAATGCATTGATTGATTGGCTGTGTGAGGCTTTAGCGAGTGCTTCAGCAAAGTAGTGAGTTTTCCAGCAACTTCCAGCTTCATAAGTCGGAAGCCATTTCAATTTGGACCAATGTTAACGCCAAAATTGTGGAAAAATAATATATATTAATAGTAAATAAAGTTGTAGTTAATCAGTGTAGTTATTTTTTTTTTTCTGTCTGAATGGGAGCATCTTATGACAGGAACAATGTTATAGATGAGACACTGTCTTGGGGAAAAAAAATTAACGAAACAAATGTACTAGTGTTATAGCATTTTTTAGTTAAAATATTAATCTCTGAGAATTTTCTTTTTTAAAATAACATACTTTTTGTTGTTGTTGATCAGTTCAACCACAAAAGAGCCATCAAACACATCCAGTGATACTTGTGCAACTATTTGAGAACCACTACTTTAGACTAAGTCAGATGCTTATATATAATACATAAACATGTATTATTAATCGCATGCAAATTGCATAACACAAACAAGCAGTATTTTTATAAACCAATTTGATTAATCTCACAAAAATCATCTATGATTTAATATTTTCAGCATTCTTTCACACAGTCTTTAAGAACAACAAACAAGAACAGCAGCAGCAGCAGAAATGTGTGAAGGATGAAGCAGTGTCCCCGCAAAGAGAATGTAAAAATTGTTTCAGCACTTGGCAGAAGGGAATGTTTAAAATAGTACAAATGCCCACAAACACAAAAAGGAAGTGGTCAACAGCTTCAGGCAGTGAAGTTAAGTTTGTTGGTTTGATAAACAAATACAGAATGAGTTCCCCGTCACAGCTCCTCGAAAAATAAGCGTATTAAACTGGTATTAATGTTTTCTATGAAGATGACGGTTAGCTTGTGAGCCCCGCTTCTTAACACTGAGGAGATGTATCGTTAGCATGCAGGCTAACAGGGACATGCATTCCACAGACTGAGTCGAGCTTTGAAGTTCGTGCGTTCGCCCTCAGCTTCATTTACCGACACAGACGCTCCGGGACTTTTAAATTACACCGTTTATTGTTAAACCACTTCCCCGCTAAGAACAGGAAACAGCCGCAATAGGGAAATGAGACAGAGAAGAAATTAAAACGTTGCTTTGCTGGTGTGAAACTCCAAATGTCAGCTAGCACTGCAATGGGAATCCCTGGAGGAGACAACAGCAACCTTACCTGCAAAATTATGTGTTAAAAAGAGGCCGACTTGATTCAGAGATGCCGGCGGTTGCTGCTTCCTGGGAGAACCAAGTGCTCCCGTAATGCTCCAAGGTGGATAACAGTTCAGGAAACACACAGACTGCTCCTCCAACCAGCCACAACAGCAACTAAATACCATTCAGATCTCGCTTAGAGAACCGTTTCTCATCGCGAGATTAAACGAGAGTTTATGTCAGCCAATTAAATGTTTGAGTTTGAGGCAGCTTGTATCACCGGGAGGTGTGCTCTGCAACAACCTATTCAAATCCACTTTTTAGATGTATTTTTATTTTATTTTATTTTATTCAAGCATTCACTTTTCTTACTTTTTATCATAGTTATTTAAATCTTTCTGTCTGTTCTACTTGCCACAAATGTTGTTAACTTTAAAAAAAAAAAGCAACTTATTTTTTTTACCAAAAATTGATTTACACAAGAGTAAAAAAAAAAGATTTATCAATTGTTTTCTTTCATTTATTACTGAATTTTAAAATAAAATATGCATCAGTTCAAGCATAACATACAATGTAACTTTGTACTTCCCTCTTGTAAATTTTTCTTGCTACTCTTGGTAACTTGTAATCAACTTAAAAAGTTGTGGTTATTGCTGTGTTTTTGATATACATTCATGTGCTGTCTAAGTGTTAATGTTAAATAAAGTCTAAAGCACAGAAGAAGATTAGGGCCATGGAGAAAGGAAAAAAAGGGGCATGAAAAAATCTGACTTCAATCTCAGAATTCTGACTTTAAATTAGCAACAGATAGAAGAAGCAACAAGTGAGAGCAAATATTCAGAAACATTTTAAATTATCACAAGCAAGAATCAATCCAAAACCTTTGAAATGTAAAGATTTACTTGGATTTTAACTTTATTTAGTAACTTTTTGTATAAACTCCAAGAAATATTTGTAAAAACAGTTAAAAAAAACTCTGATATTAAAAGCAAAACAGATTTTTTGACGTCTTCCTTTCTAAGTTCACTAAATACTTACTGAAATCATAATCATATATCAACATAATCATATATCATCATGTTATGTTTATGAAGTACTTTGTGTCCCTGCTAGTAGATCTGTGTAAAATACTGAGGATCTAGACAAAAACAAAACAAAACAATAAAAAGAATATATTAAAATTAGCGCAGAAAAATTGCGATATAGATTTAAGTTTAATAAGGTGTTGATAATTTTGCTTTTTTTTAATCTGTTTTAACTGTCCAAGCAAATCATATCATTTAGCCTGTATGGATTTAATTTTATCTAAAATATGATATAATGATTTCTAGTTGAAAACTGGAGACTTCAAAAGGTTTTATTCATTTTTGTCAAATTGGAAGCACTTACAAGTTAAATATCCTAAACATTGTAAATATCGCATCTTTTTTTTTTTATGAAAGTGGCTTAATATCTTTTAGATCAATACTAGATCTTTGTAATGTTTATAAATAATAACAAAAAATAAAGGACTGGAAATAAATTAATAATGAATATATTGCTTATTTTTTGTCAAAAAAATAAGTGTGCTTGTCACATTTTATTTCTATGTTTCTTAGCGAGTATTAGCCTAAAATCTGTATTTACCTGTAAATCACAATTCTTTTAATTTAGTTTTCCAGGGGGAAATAAATTAAATACGTTTGATAGTTTAATTTTGATAAATTTTGAAGTTCAGAGGTACAATTTTTCCTCAACATTTCCAGCGTTGTTTTCCCCATATTCATATATTTATTTGCTTATCATTTAAGAACATTTGAAAAGCACAAATCCTGCACAGAAATGTGCTTAAAATTATAATCCACACCAGATAAGGATAAAAAAACATGACAGGGATCAAAAAGTGTATAAATATTTGGACTCAACGTCAATCTGTCTGCGATGAAGCCAGAAAGCTGGTGTTGTGGACCATCTCTGAGACTCTCTGAGCCTTTGAGGTAAATGACAAACTGACTGACTGAGATAAGGAGTTTCAATTCTGCGGAAGAGGATTAGGGCCATGGAAAAAAAAAAAAAAGGCCAAGGGAAATTCTGACTTTAAACTCAGAATTCTGACTTTAATCTCAGAATTCTGACTTTTTTCTCAGAATTCTGACTTTAATCTCAGAATTCTGACTTTAAACTCAGAATTCTGACTTTAAACTCAGAATTCTGACTTTAATCTCAGAATTCTGACTTTTTTCTCAGAATTCTGACTTTAAACTCAGAATTCTGACTTTAAACTCAGAATTCTGACTTTAATTCTGACTGTTAATCTCAGAATTCTGACTTTATAATCAGAATTCTCTGACTTTATTCTCAGCTCAATTCTGACTTTTAAACTCAGAATTCTGACTTTAAAACTCAGAATTCTGGACTTTTCTTTTCTCAAGAATTCTGAACTTTAATCTCAGAATTCTGACTTTAAACTCAGAACTCTGACTTTAAAGTCAGGGTTCTGACTTTAATCTCAGAATTCTGACTTTTTTTCTCAGAATTCTGACTTAAACTCAGAATTCTGACTTTAAACTCAGAATTCTTACTTTAATCTCAGAATACTGAGGGGGGGGGGGGAAAGTCAGAATTCTGGGTAAAAAGAAGGCAGAATTCTGAACTACGGGGAGATGTGAGCCACTTCCTTTTGGACTGCTGATTCAGAACTCACCTGCAGCAGTAAAACACACTAAAATGACGTCTGTAAGGAGGAGGCCATTTCGCTCATGGAAGAAGAGAAGGTGAGTTTAAACAAAGCTCGTTAATACAGAGCTTGAAAATAAAAGGGCGGCAGGCTATGCTAGCTTTTGTAGCATCTATCAGGCATTTGCACGTGTTTGAAGTCTTTTTATAGAAATGTGCAGCATGCTGTTAATTTGTCAAGTTGAATATGTGTTCGTAACAAACTTATCCACAGTTTTACTGAGTTTCAATAAGCTATTGTAGCGACCAGCGTTGCTGGGTCCTGTTAATGTGTTCTGTGTTAAATTGGTGCTCCAGTTAGTGAATGAATGTGATTGGATGAGTGTGGATGTGGGCGGGGGAGCAAGACAATAAAAAGGGCTGTAGGAGCGCAAAGGGGTTGAATGAGATACGAACGGGTGTGAAAGAGCATTTATCCTAGGTTTAGTCCTGTATTTGGCGTGGTTGCGGCCAACAGTAACCGTCTGACTTTATTAAAAGCTTCTCGGTTGGAACCGGTCGCCTCTGCGTCATCATTACGTCCAGCAGGACGTTACACTGGTGTCAGAAGTCAAACACCGGCGCTTTCGGCTAACCGGATCAAGCTAGCTCGGCGGGCGACATGGCCGTACAGCGGGACTGGACTGGAGCTCGACCGAAAATCAAGGAGGAGAGGGAGTTGGGTGATTATGCGACGTCTCCGGGACGTGGAACGGATTTTCCCCGCGAGCACGAGCACGTACTTCGCCTGAAACAAGCGGCCAGGAAGCTGGCTACGGACGCAGGATTCGGCGCGCGCGCGGCTCATGTTGGCGCCGGCGCGAAAACCGCCGTCGGAAGTGACGACAACAAACAGGATGTAAACAAATATGGCGGCGCCCAGTGCATCCAGCTACCAATGAAAACGCCTAAATACTCCGGTAAGGCTGACTGGGAAGCTTTCTATGCACAATTCGAACTGTTAGCTCGGGCCGCGGGATGGTCAGAAGACACTAAAGCACTCCAGCTGGCTCTGTGCCTCACGGACGAAGCCTCTCAGTGTCTGTTGCTGCTTAGTCCAGAAGAACGGTGTGACTTCAAGGCTTTGGTTGGAGCACTGCAGAGACGTTTTGGACAATTCAGTCAGCCTGCTATTCTGCGCTCAGAACTGGCAAACAGACAGAGGCGAACGGATGAGCCGCTGCGGGTTTTGGCCTCTGACATTGAAGCTCTAACCAGAAGGGCCTATCCCCACATGCCCGCTGCAGTCCAAAGCGAGCTGGCGAGGGACCAGTTCATTCGAGCCCTGTCCCCAAGAGAACTGCGGGTGCAGACGCAACTGGCCCACCCCTGCACCCTTCAAGAAGCCTTGGAGACGGCTTTAGAAAGAGAGCTGGTCGGAGCTGCCACTGAGAACACTGACATTGGCTCCAACCCAATCGTGAGGGTTGTGGAAAAAGCAGCTCCCGATCCAGAGAGGCCAGGATGGGTCCAAGAGCTCTCAGAACTGATCCGAGCTGTGGCTGTGCAGCCCCCACAGAAGAGCAGCCACCTTCGCCGCAACACCCCTGTCTGTTGGGTGTGTGGCCAGGCTGGACACATCAGTGTGCGGTGCCCCAAGCGTGCTGACCGTCAGGGAAACGGCCTGGGGTCTGTTTAGGTGGGACGACACAGACCCGTTTTCCCACGTCCCACCCTGATGATCTGCTGGCAGAGGGAGCCCTACATGACAGCCGGGGGAGGGAGGCTCAACTCCCCCCCAGAAGCAGACGACAGCGCGGAGTGGACCAGAGTTTGGGCTGGACCCATGTTGGGGACTTTTGCCACGTCCCCATCACCATGAAGGAGGTGTCCTGTGTGGCACTTGTGGACACGGGGTCCACCGCCACCCTGCTCCGACCTGACATGGTTCCAGCTGATATGCTACTGGAACCCACAGCTGTCAAGCTGCGAACTGTGACCGGGGACTTGACTCCCATGCTTGGTCGAGGAACAGTGAGCATTCGAGTGGGCAGCCTGACGGTGGATTCTAAGGTGTGGGTCGCAGCTGTACAGGATCAGTGCATATTGGGCTTGGACTTTTTGAGAGCGGCCCGATGTGTGCTGGACCTAGGGCGGAACACGCTGGAGTTCCCTGGGGGCCCTACGGTGCACCTTGTCCGACCCATTCGGGCCCAAAGCTCACCCCAGGAGGCATCAAGGGCGGTGGAGATGCATCAAGATTTGGAGGCCCCACCCTACTCTTCCCCGCTTCCCCCTGCTCTTCAATCTGGGATCGAGACGCAGCCACTGCCTTCAAATGAGCAGCAAACAGCATCTGAGGCTGACAGAATGGAAGCTGTGAAGGAGATCTGGAGGCGCAGTTGTGACGGGTTGCAGCCGGGACAGAAAGAAGAGCTGTGGAAGGTGCTGTTGGAGTATAGAGACATCTTTGCACTTTCTGAGGATGAGGTGGGGCTGACGCACCTGGTTCAACATGAGATTGATACTGGGGATGCACGTCCCATCAAAACACGCCCCCGCCGCCTCCCCCTGGCTCACCAGGTGGCTGCTGACAGTGCAATCGAGGAAATGCTGCGTGGTGGCATCATCGAACCTTCGGACAGCCCCTGGGCTTCAGGGGTTGTAATGGTCAAGAAAAAGAAGGGTCCGAAAATGCGGTTCTGTGTGGACTACAGGCCCCTGAACGGTGTGACCAAGAAGGATTCGTACCCGCTGCCTCGCATAGACGAGTCTCTGGACTTGGTGTCTGGCTCGTCCTGGTTCTCTTCATTGGACCTGCGCAGTGGATACTGGCAGGTGCCACTCAGCCCCGAAGCTAGACCAAAGACCGCCTTCTGCACCGGGAGGGGGTTGTGGCAGTTCCGTGTACTCAGTTTTGGACTGTGCAACGCTCCAGCTACGTTCGAGCGCCTGATGGAGAAGGTGCTGGCCTCCATCCCCCGACAAGAATGTTTAATCTACTTGGATGACATTCTGGTGCATGGGGACTCTTTCGAGGGTGCACTAGAATCGCTGAGAAAAGTTTTGCAGAGGATTGCTGCAGCAGGTCTGAAGCTTCACCCCGACAAGTGCTGCTTCATGAAAAGAGAACTGGAGTTTCTGGGCCACAAGATTGGAGGTGAGGGCATTAGCACTTTGGAGGAGAAGGTGCAGGCTGTGAGAGACTGGCCAATGCCCACCACTCTGAGAGATTTGAAGAGCTTCCTGGGGTTAGCCTCCTATTACAGGCGGTTTGTCCGCGGGTTCTCCTGCATTGCTGCCCCTCTGTTTCACCTACAGAGGAAGGACTCTGACTTTGTTTGGACGCTAGAGTGTGAGCAGGCTTTCAGCTCTTTGAAGAAAGCTCTGACAAACTCTCCCATCCTCACCCCCCAGACACCAAATTGCCCTTCATTCTGGATACGGACGCCAGCGATGTTGGAATGGGGGCGGTGCTGAGCCAGGTGGGGTCAGCAGGAGAAACGGTGGTGGCTTACTTCAGCAAGACCTTCAATAAAGCGGAGCGACGTTACTGTGTGACTCGCAGGGAGCTCCTGGCTGTCGTCAAAGCCATAGGCCACTTCAGATACTATCTGTGCGGCCTCCCCTTCACGGTCCGGACAGACCACTCTGCTCTACAGTGGCTAATGACCTTCAAGGAACCTGAAGGTCAAATAGCCCGCTGGCTGGAGGAGCTGGCTTCATTCTCCTTCACAGTGGAGCACAGACCGGGCGCTCGCCACGCTAATGCTGACGCCATGTCGCGACGCCCCTGTGCCCTGACAGGCTGCCGGTACTGCGAGAAAAGAGAGGCTCGGGAGGCAGAAATAGGCAGAGAGGAGCAAAGCCACACCTGTGAGAACAGCGGGCCAGTTTGCAGACTGGTAGAGGGCGTCGACCCCAACGAATGGAGAGCACAACAGGAGCAGGATGTTGATCTGCTGCCAGTGTTGCGGTGGGTGGAGGCTGGCCGCAAACCCGAGTGGGAGGAGGTGGCAGGGTGCTCTCCTTGCTCCAAAGGACTCTTTGAAAAGTTTGATGCTCTAAGACTGAAGGATGGAGTGCTTCAGAGGCCTGGAAAGAGCCGGCTACCGGAGAGGAGCGGTGGCAGGTGGTGGTCCCTCGGACGCTGAGAGACTCAGTTCTACAAGGTTGCCATGGAGCTGTGGGGTCCGGACACTTCGGCGTGTCGAAAACTCTCCGTCGGCTCCGCCAGGGGTTTTACTGGGGCCAGCTTAGGAGGGACGTGGAAGACTTCTGCCGCCGCTGTGACACCTGTACAGCACATAAAGGTCCCCCTGATCAGTCCCGAGCTGAACTCCAGCAGCTGATAGCAGGAGCACCGATGGAGAGAGTAGCAGTGGACATCATGGGCCCGTTTCCACGCACAGACAGAGGGAGCCGCTATGTCCTTGTGGCCATGGACTATTTTACAAAATGGCCGGAAGCATATGCCATCCCAGACCAGGAAGCAGAGACTGTCGCAGATGCCCTGGTGGAGGGCATGTTTTCCAGGTTTGGTGCTGCTGAGGTCATTCACAGTGACCAAGGGAGGAACTTTGAGTCTGCTGTGTTCTCCGCCATGTGCGAGCGTCTGGGCATGCGGAAGACACGGACCACTCCCTTACACCCCCAAAGTGATGGCTTGGTCGAGCGTTTCAACCGAACCCTGGTGAAGCAACTAGCCATCCTCACCGCAGAACATCAGCGCGACTGGGACGAGCACCTTCCCCTCGTTTTGATGGCATATAGGTCTGCAGTGCAGGACTCCACTTCATGCACACCTGCTTTGCTCATGTTGGGACGAGAACTACGCACGCCAGCAGAGATGTCCTTTGGGAAACCCCCTGATACACCGGGGGCCCCACCCGGACCTGAATATGCCAAGAAGCTGCAGGACAGAATGGACACAGCTTATGCCTTTGCCCGCAATCAGCTACAGAAAGCTGGCATGAAAGCAGAAGAGAACTTTACAACCTGAAGGCAAGGCAAAGACTTCAAGGCAGGTGACCTAAGGTGTGGGTGTATAGCCCGAAGAGGAAAAAGGGCAGATGCCCCAAGTTGGACTGTCACTGGTTGGGCCCTGTGAGGTGCTGGAAAAGCTGGGAGAAGTGGTCATATAGGGTTGAGCTCCCACCTGGAGGTAGGCGTGTGGCCCTCCACAGGGACAGACTGGCCCCGTACAGGGGTGACGCACGCCCACAGCAGCACTTTAGGAGGCCTTTACCCCCCTCAGCTACACCCACCTGTTCTGGGACTGGTCCCCCCACCAGCCCCCCACCTTCACCTCCTCAGCAGCAGCAGGTGGTCTCAGGCCAGCACATCTCGCCACCTGTAATGGCTCCACGGAGGCCCCAGAGACTGAGAAAGCCTCCCTCCCACCTGCATGACTTTGTGTGTGGCCCCACGGGACGTGGAACTTTGTAGGGGGGAGGCAGTGTAGCGACCAGCGTTGCTGGGTCCTGTTAATGTGTTCTGTGTTAAATTGGTGCTCCAGTTAGTGAATGAATGTGATTGGATGAGTGTGGATGTGGGCGGGGGAGCAAGACAATAAAAAGGGCTGTAGGAGCGCAAAGGGGTTGAATGAGATACGAACGGGTGTGAAAGAGCATTTATCCTAGGTTTAGTCCTGTATTGGCGTGGTTGCGGCCAACAGTAACCGTCTGACTTTATTAAAAGCTTCTCGGTTGGAACCGGTCGCCTCTGCGTCATCATTACGTCCAGCAGGACGTTACACTATTTTATTAATCTGCGTTATGCACGTTTTACCGTCAATGATTATGATATGTTTAGCACGCCCATCGTGACCGTTTATATGAATAACTAACTACATGATCTTTTAGTTATTGTTTGTAGCTGTCAGAAAATACTCCTGACATGTCTCAGAAACATTGTCGTGTTTTGTAACTGTGTGATGCACACGTATCTTTATTTACACGGTTACAATAACGGTTTTCAACCTTGTCGTCACGTGACGCTTTCTATCTTTTAATTATCTTATTTGCTCACAAACACTGCGCCGTCGACGGGGCCCCGTAAAATAATCATCTGCTGTCCAAACGTTTAACATAACAAACGCAGCTGCTGTTATGCTGTACCAGCGCGAGTTTAAATAAAGTTCGGGAGACGGAAGTCACGTGACACCCCGAGTAGCGTTGTGTATCCAAGGCAACAGCCATTTCTTCTTCGGGGATCAGAGAACAGCAGCGATGTATTGATTATTTTGAATGCTCATCAACATCCATATTAGCTAAGCTAACGCCACGTCTGTCGGTGCCGTTACAAAGTTACAGAGAGAGTGCAGCTTTTTTTTTTTTTTTTGACAAGTCGGGGGTTTTGAAAGGAACTGGGAGATTGAACGTTACGTCATTACGTAGTGCTCCAGAATCAATCCGATGATCAACTCTGTCTAGAATTTACCATCAGTTGCGGTGTCACAGTCAGTTTGGATTCATCTGATTTAACCCTTTATCCAGTGTTAGTGGGCATGCAAAACAGACAGAAAGAAGCTCCAGTTATTCTTTATTTTTTTTCTATATGTTTTGCAGCTGTGACATTAAATTATATTAAGTAAACTAATATTTCATTTTTTATTGTTTTTATTTTTTGTACAGATTGACAGTGATGTCATCGCCTTGATGGATGATGCCGCTCTGGAAAATACATCCCCTCCTATGGAAGAAGAATGTTACACACTTTTTGAAGATGGCTGACTTGGATGATTTAATCAAACTGCTATCTTCCTACGTTCTTTTGTGACATTAAAAAAAATTTACATTTTTTAACATTAATGAATTTGTCTTTGTTTGCAGATTGACAGTGATGTCATCGCCTTGGAGGATGCAGAAATGGCACTTCACATCCCTTACCTTGGAGTCTGCAACACATCCTGGCAGAAAAGGCGTTTTTGCTCATTTTCTCTTCCCATCAGCCACTTGACTACATTACTTCTTAGACACTGTTATCATTCTTAATATTTTTAAGTGCATTTAATGGAGCTTTTATAATCTGTTGAGGACTCAATCAGGTCTACTTTTAGTCTGTTCTGTTTGATATAACCTTTTTCTAGAACTACTGTCAAGTCTTGATTTTGTATAATTTGTCTCTTCTTTTCTTTATGTGTGACAGCACACATCAGAGATTACCTGTTGACAACTTTTCCTTATAATTTGACTAACCACTTTTGTCAATTTCAATAAATATGTATAATTAAACACTTTTTATGAGTTACTTTTCAGTGTTTGCTTGCATAACAGAGACATCAAATGATAATAACCTAAGATCAAAAAATTTAACTGTAAAATCAACAATTTCCCTTATTTATTTGTAGCCTTTTGAAATATTCTGTCTATGGCATTACATGGTTTAGTTCTGCCATTGTTAATAATTTTAGTAACTGCTCTTTAAACATACCCATATGGTAAAAAAAAAAAGCTGTTATGGTTCAAATACATTTTACACAAAACATTTCAGAAGAAAAACTTTTATTTATACATTTTTATAGAAGCAATGCAACTTCTAATTTTGTTTCAAATAATTATGCACTTAACTTTGACTGGTCTTATTTCCAGAACAAACTTGTCATGGCTGCACGGTGATGTACACACTTGCCTCATACCAACAGGGCTTTGGTTTAATTCCCAGATGTGTCATTTCTGTGTGGCGTTTGCATGTTCCTCCATGGATGCATCGGTTTTCTCCGGCTTCCTCCACCAGTCCAAAAACTTGCCGATTTATCTAAATGTCCCTTGGTGTAAATGTGGGTGTGTGTGGTTGTCTGTCTCTGTCCCAGAGATCATCCTCATCCTCCAAGCCATGACATCACTGTGAATCTGCAAAGACACATTAATTAGTGTTTAAAAAAAAAAGAAAGTGTGTATTCACACGTAATTTTGGAAAAACGTGTGGCCAGAGCTAATCTTTTTTCTTAATCGCACAGACCCAGGGGCAAAGGGTTAAAGTTAGGATTATGGTTATGGTTATGGTTACGTTAAAAAAGCAAATAGTTCCTGAGGTCGGCTGTCTCTGCAACTCAAGGCTCCACCAGGGGATGGGTCAAATGTGGAGAACACATTTCACACATTTAGGAGCGGGACTGTTAATGGGACTTTAACTTTATTTTAATTTTACGTGCGTCCAACAAAAACATCCAGCCTTGGACACATTTTAAATGTGTGCGGGCAATACAGCAATGAGAGCTTGGCTGCACTTATTACGTGTGGCCAATATGAATTTCCATCACTATCTATGCTGGTCGCACGGATATACGTGGGAATAACATCAGCCTAAAATAAAAGTAAATGTTTTTTTAATGTCACAATAAAACATAGGAAAATAGCTACTTTCTTTATCTTAAAATTGAGTCTTGGCATGTGCTTCGATCTTCTCTCAATAAAGATTTGAAGTCCAGATGCCAAGACTCAATTTTAGGATGTTCCCTGGATAAATGAGAACTTTGACCCAACATGGAGCTTTCATGTTGCTGTATGCAAACCTTTGGCATTCATACATGTTGCCTGTTTACATGCTCACAAACATTTATGATAACGTGTGACGTGACAGGAAGCCTGAGCTTAATATTGTTGTAAATTTGAATAGAGATTGGTGGCTGTTATATACGACGTGCACGGAGTCCAGTTTTCAGTCTACCATGTTTATTACACCGTCTGCTACAACACGGAAACACCACACTCCTAAAGCTACAGCGACACCTGTTGGACACCAGGAGTATAACACCTCCAATATACAACATCTCTTTTTTTTCAGATTTTTTTTTTTTTCAATTTTTAACAGACACTGGAACCTACTGTTGTTCTGAACAGACTTACTAAGTACTAACTGGATTTACTAATCAGACCAAACTCAATAGAATAAATTCAATGCTAACAACATAAAATACCTGTAACTTACATCAGGACTGAAGTATATAAAATAATTCGGTACATAACTTCTCAAAATGTACACAACTTCTGATCTTTGAAATTATTTACTGAAAACATTGAACTGTCCATTGCAACCTACATGTTAGGTGTTTTTTTCTTCTTCTTCAGACTCGATAACGCTGCGGGATTCTTACAGGCCGACCACAGCGTGTTGTTTTCACAGGGCTGTTGACACACACAGTGTTGTCAGTCATCAGTCCTTGACTCTGTGGTTCAGTGAAACCATCTTGAGTACAGTAGGATGGATCCACACTGGAAACTGTGTCTGCTTCCACCTCACATGCGTTATCTGACAACGTGTCATGGAATGTCCCTGGAAATGAAGTCTCTTTAGTTTGGAGTAAATGTCTGCGGTTCCTTCTGTACACGTGTCCACTTGGAGTTTTTACCATGTAGGATCTTGGCAGATTGTGTTTATTTATCACAGTGGCTGGTTCCCACTTGCTGCCTTGTCTAATCCTCACATTTTCCCCATCTTGAAGTTCAGACAGCATCCTGGTTCTTTGATCAAAGGATTGCTTCTGTCTTTCCTGTCTTCTCACAAGGTCACTTCTGGCCTTTTCATGAAGAGCAGGTTGTAGTAAAGTCTTTGTCACTGGTAATTTTGATTTGAGCCTTCTTCCAAGGAGTAATTGTGCCGGTGAAAGGCCAACTCCACTTAGTGGTGTATTCCGGTATTCCAGCAGGGCTAAGTATGGGTCACCACCACTGTCTTGTGCTTTCTTTAATAGGTTTTTTACTGTCTGTACAGCTCTCTCAGCCTGTCCATTCGACTGTGGAAAAGTGGGACTGGAGGTGGTGTGTTTGAAACCCCATTCTGTGCTGAAATCCTCCATCTCCTGGCTCACCAGCTGTCTGCCATTGTCTGAGAATAACTCAACTGGCACCCCAAGTCTTGCAAAAATAGACTTCAGTGCAATGATGATCTGCTTGCTTGTGGTTCCACTCAGTTTGACGATCTCAGGAAACTTTGAAAAATAATCCACACACAGTAAAAACTCAGTATCATTGAAGTGAAACAAATCCACACCTACTTTTTCCCATGCTCTCTCAGGAACTGGATGTGGGATAAGAGGCTCTTTGGGATTATTGTTTTTGTGTGTGTTACATACAGCACAACAAGCCACAACTTCTTCTATCTGTTTAGCCATGCCCGGCCAATACAGAACATCACGGGCTCTCTCTTTACACTTCACAATTCCTAAGTGTGATTCGTGGATTTTTCTGAGCATTTCACTTCTCATTGTGCGTGGTACTACCAACCTTGAGTTCTTGAATATGAGTCCATCCTCACAAGCTAGTTCTTCTCTAAATGTCCAGTATTGTTTGATTGTGTCTGGAAGTTGACTTTGCTTTTCTGGCCAACCACTCTGAATTGCCTTAGCAACCAGTCTCAACTCAGAATCTTCTGCTGTTGCATTTTTAAACTCCAGCAACTTTTCCTCTGATACTGGGAGTTGGTGGTTGATGTAGTTAACTTCCAGCTCTTCATCCAGGAGTGTCTCCCTGTGTTCTTTCAGACATGCTCTGCTTCGAGCATCTGCAACATGCATTTCCTTCCCTGGTTTGTACTGGACCTCCAGACTGTACTTTTGTAACCTCATGAGCATTCTTTGTAGTCTAGCTGGAGCACTGAGGAGTGATTTTTTGAATATCACTTCCAGTGGCTTATGATCGCTTTCCACATGGACATGTCTTCCATATAGATATTGATGGAACTTTTCACAGCCAAAAACAATAGCAAGCAGTTCTTTCTCAATTTGGGCATAACGTTTTTGACAGTCAGTTAGTGCCCTGGAGCCATATGCTACCGGTTGTCCTTCCTGAAGTAGCACAGCTCCCAAACCCTCCGAACTTGCATCCACGGACAGTGTAACTGGCTTGTTTACGTCATAGTACTTCAGTACTGGTGCTTGGCTGACGAGTGCTTTTAGTTTGTCAAAACTCTGCTGCTGTTCTGCTCCCCAATGCCATTCCATGTTTCCTTCCAACTTCCTCAGAGGGGCGCTAATGTCCGAGAGGTTAGGGATAAATTTAGAGAGATATTGCAATAACCCAGTGAACCTCTGGAGCGCAGCTTTATCCTCAGGTGCAGGCATGTTTTGAATGGCACGGACTTTTTCCGGGTCCGGCTTGAGTCCCTTCTCACTGAGCACATGTCCAATGTAGGTGATTTCTGTCATTCTGATCTTGCATTTACTTTTATTCAGTTTCAGATTGATACTTCGAATGCGTTCCAGCAGTTTTCTCAAACGACGGTCATGCTGCTCGATGCTCTCTCCCCAAACTAGGATGTCATCTATTACATTGACCACACCCTCCAGCCCTTCCAGGTGTCTAGCTATGCATCTCTGGAACACTTCCGGTGCTGAGGAAATACCAAATGGAAGTCTGTTAAATCGGTATCTTCCAAACGGTGTGTTGAATGTGCACAGGTGAGAGCTTTCTTCATCTAGCTGGATTTGCCAAAATCCATGATTTGCATCCAAAACTGAAAAATATCTGGCATTTGGCATTTCAGCTACCACTTCTTCTATTGTTCTCAGTGGATAATGCTCTCTTTTAATGGCAGTATTCAGGTCTTGCGGGTCAATGCAGATTCGAACTTTGTTAGGTTTTGTTACAGTCACCATGCTGTTTACCCACTCCGTCGGTTCTGTTTGTTTGGTTATCACTCCTAAACTTTCCATTCGTTTCAGCTCTGTTTCAATTTTGTCCTTCAGAGCGACAGGCACTTTCTGGGTGCATGAACAATGGACTGACCTTTGGATCTGTCTTGATGTGATACAATCCAGGCAAACAGCCTAATCCAGTGAAGAGATCCTCATATTCCTCAGAATGTCAGTCTCTGTTTTGAGCACATGCAGCCTTTTGACAAGACCCATTTCCTCACATGATTCTCCTCCAGAATTGCAGGTGCCTTGCTCTTTATGACTTCAAAACTCCATATCATAGGTTTTATCTTTGTACTGACATGTCAACACGATTTTTCCTTTGTTTGAATTTGTTGACCTGAATAAGCAACAAGCTTGGAGTAAGATCTGCTCACCTTTTTTGTCCAATCTTAGCTTTCTGAGGTCACCCATGGAAATGACATTACAGTCGCTCCTGTATCCAGCTGACTTTCAAAACTTTCTTGTTGATGATCAGACTTTCATGCCATTTTTCTTTCTTGCTCCACGCATTATTGTGAGACTGGCTGTTCATGGTTTTCTGTTTGTATGGAGCAATAAAGAATTCTTGATCAGTTGCCTCAGCTTGTTTTATCTGTTGCACTTTGTGATTATCTGGTTGTCTTCGTGATGTACACATTTTTGCATAATGATTTTTCCTGTGGCAGGCTTTGCACACTTGTCCATAGGCAGGACATTTTCTTGGCTCATGCTTGTATCCGCATCTGGTGCAGTTTACTTGATTTTTCATTTTTATACTCTGTGATTTAAACCATCATCTTTCTTTCTCTCGTGTTGTTTTTGCTTGGTGACTTTATGAACAGGGATTTCAACCTCCTCATGTAGACTTTTGAGCTGACTCCGACTTAACTCACTCGCTCTACAATATCTATTGCTTTTTGTAGCGTGAGGTCAGGTTCTCGTAGTAGTCGTCCTCTAACTTGATCATCCATTATTCCACACACGACTCTATCTCGGATCAGTGAGTCAGTGAGATGCTCAAATTCACAATCTCTCGCTTTATTCTTTAAATCTGTCACATATGCATCAACAGTTTCTGATTTTCCTTGCAGTCTTGTGAAAAATAGGTGTCTCAAATACGTCACATTTTTTCTTGGCTCACAATGTTGCCTGAACATCTCTTTCAACACATTGTAGTCATCTTCATCTTCATCAAAGTTAAAGGTGTTGAATACCTTAATTGCTTCATCCCGCCACGTGCAGGAATGTGGCTCTTTTCACGGCGTCGGACTTCTCACCGATTCCGCTTGCAATAAGGAAAAGTTCAAATCTTTGGATCCAGACTCTCCAATTTCCGCTAGATTTCCTTCTAGACTTAATGCAGTTGGTGGTTTCATCTGCTCCATTTTTCCTTTCTTTTTCTTTTCTTCTAGTTTTCTTCTGACACCATGTTATATACGACGTGCACGGAGTCCAGTTTTCAGTCTACCATGTTTATTACACCGTCTGCTACAACACGGAAACACCACACTCCTAAAGCTACAGCGACACCTGTTGGACACCAGGAGTATAACACCTCCAATATACAACAGTGGCTGTTTACACAGTCACGCGTAGTTAATAATTAAATAAACAACACAAAAATCTTTTGGATAACAAGCCCAAATGTATTTTCTGAAGCATAAGACGTACTTAAATCTCCAAAAAGGAGACGATAAGTAGATGAACGTAAACGGGCTTCGTGTAAACAAACTGCCTTTCTACACACTTTCTTCGAACGTTAAACTCTGAAACTGTTTTCAGTCACACGTTTACCTGAGATCTTTCAACAGCAAACGTACTTTATTAAAAGACGTGTTACGTCTGATATAGCATTTATGAAAAGATAGCTTTGTCTTTAGCGCTTTTATTTACAAATTCAAATAACATAAATATCTTTTTTACTCACCTTTTGTTCCTTTATGAACACAGTGGCCCCATCTGGTAAGCTTAAAGCATGGAAAAAGAAACTTAAAGAGGACATTTTTGTTCGTTTTTCTCTGGTTTGCATGACTCTAGTGTGCTGCTAAAGCTAACTGTAGAATGTTGCTCACAGGCCCCGTAGTTCTGACTTTAAAGTCAGAATTCTGAGATTAAAGTCAGAATTCTGAGATTAAAGTCAGAATTCTGAGTTTAAAGTCAGAATTCTGAGATTAAAGTCAGAATTCTGAGAAAAAAGTCAGAATTCTGAGATTAAAGTCAGAATTCTGAGTTTAAAGTCAGAATTCTGAGTTTAAAGTCAGAATTCTGAGTTTAAAGTCAGAATTCTGAGAATAAAGTCAGAATTCTGAGAATAAAGTCAGAATTCTGAGTTTAAAGTCAGAATTCTGAGTTTAAAGTCAGAATTCTGAGATTAAAGTCAGAATTCTGAGAAAAAAGTCAGAATTCTGAGATTAAAGTCAGAATTCTGAGTTTAAAGTCAGAATTCTGAGAAAAAAGTCAGAATTCTGAGATTAAAGTCAGAATTCTGAGAAAAAGTCAGAATTCTGAGTTTAAAGTCAGAATTCTGAGATTAAAGTCAGAATTCTGAGTTTAAAGTCAGAATTCTGAGAAAAAAGTCAGAATTCTGAGTTTAAAGTCAGAATTCTGAGATTAAAGTCAGAATTCTGAGTTTAAAGTCAGAATTCTGAGTTTAAAGTCAGAATTCTGAGAAAAAAGTCAGAATTCTGAGATTAAAGTCAGAATTCTGAGATTAAAGTCAGAATTCTGAGATTAAAGTCAGAATTTTCCCTGGCCTTTTTTTTTTTTTTTTCCATGGCCCTAATCCTCTTCCGTACAATTCCCACCAATTAGTTGATGGTTATTTGTGTTCTAAGTATGTTTTTTATTCGCCCTTTTGACAAAAAAAAAAAAAGAAATACAGCTTTGTAGGATTTAAAATCCAGACAAGAAATAAAAAAAAAGTCAAAATACACATTTTTACATTTTTATAATTATTTAATTTAGACTGTTTGAGCTGATCAAGTTGTTATTTTTCCTTTGAATTGTTTAAAAAAAAAAAAAAAAAAAAAAAAAAAAAACATCTCTGAATGACAACAGCTTGTGAGTAAGAATGCTAAATTGCGTTTATGGTTCTTGACAAAGGTGAAGTTTTGAGCATAACAAAATTAGAAGGGAAGCAAAATGAATTAATATGGTCCTAATTTGCACAAACTGCACAATGGAAAAAAAATGGATGCAAGATTGGGTGCGATTGCCTAAATTAATATGCAGCCAAGTCGTTCTGTGTTAAGTTATGCACTAAAATGGATTCATCCGCTGGAAGGAAAGTAAGATTAGGAGAGGGAATTACTGTCAAAAAGATGGGTTTGTTGTGCAGCAATTAAACTCAATTTCAACTAAACCTTTTCAGGATATCAACTGCTCCAACAAACATGAAATTCAAGTGAATCCAATGTGTTCCTTTAAATAGTTGAACCTTTTCCAATGTCAACCAAACTGTGACTGTATTTGACAGTACTCTGTCATGCTGACTCCAAAGCATTAGAGTAGAAGTAGATAATGATCAATTAATTTCATCTGTAGGTAATAAGTGATAATAAAGCCAAACTTCTGTAATTTTTAACTTTATGTACTTTTTTTGTAAAATTTCATGGCCAAAAAAAGAAAAGTGACTAAGTAAAAAATAAACTAGTTATTATAAGCACAAGGCATTGTTTAAATACTCTACAAAGATCTTACAAATGTTTTTTAACAATTTATTAAAAAAATATGTTTATTTAAAATGTACAAAAAGGGATAAGGATAAAACACCAGTCAAATTAGACCGTCTTTACCACCTTATAAGGGGTTTATGTAAACGAGTGGTTGGGGTAGGTTCCCTCTTTTCACGATAGAGAGATCAGATGCTGTGCAGGAGTCAGGACAACCAGGTTTAGCCATTTCAGGGGGGAATAACAGTTTATTTTGCCCACAGGGTTTAAAAGAATATAAAAAAGGATAAAAGTCAAAAAATGTCCAGGCACTAATGGTTCACTTGAAGATCCTGGTCCAAGGAGAACTCAGTCCAAACCCATGCTAAAAACACAAAACAAATAAAACCAAGATAAAAGTCAATTAAAACCAAAAGCATACAATAAAATAATCTAAAATGGGTTTGAAAAGGTCCCCTTGGACAATTTAAAATGAGGGGAAACAGAGAGGGTACTTAGCTCAAAGAGGGGTGGGTCACAACCACACCCCTCTACTGTCGTTCTGCTGCGCTCCCCTCTCCACCTCGCTGCTGGCACCCAAATCTCAAATGTGTCCTCCACAGGGGCTCCACGGAGCGCTGTGGCTCTGGCAGCTGGTGGAGTCACCTGGTCCCGCACCTGTGGCTCATTAGTTCGTTTAGTTGGGCATTCACTGGCCCTTAGAGTCACAGGATTTTGGAATAGAGCCACAGAATAAACCACAAGTTAAACATATGCAAAAATTAAAATCCACCCTGTCACATTTACTTTTCCTGCTTCTTGCCTTGGTTTTACACTTTGATATTAAAGAAG
Source organism: Oryzias javanicus (assembly GCA_003999625.1). Taxonomy (NCBI): domain Eukaryota; kingdom Metazoa; phylum Chordata; class Actinopteri; order Beloniformes; family Adrianichthyidae; genus Oryzias; species Oryzias javanicus. The sequence goes on along the minus strand of CM012439.1, from coordinate 11,407,670 downwards.
TATTTTAAGACTGAAAAGATACGACGAATAATTCAAAACACACAAAACTTTGAATGTTATTAACTCGATGTTCAGTTCGAACGAGAACGCATGTTTTGTTTGGTTAAAAAACGTGGATTTATACTACCTGAAATGACGAATGTGAAAACAGTGTAATAATTTGGACTACATAAGATTCTATTTAACTAGGTTTTTGTCAGGTAGTGGTAGTGGAAGACCCAAATGCAGAAGACCAAGAAAGGTGGCAGAAAAGTAACACTTTTTAAAAAAAATTATTTTATTTTTGAACAAGAACAAAAAAAAAAAAACACAAAAACAAACAAACAAAATTATTCAGACCAAATCAAATATACAACTATCTATTTTACTGTACTGAGTAATATGAACACAAAACAAAATCAATTTCATGAAAAGAACAGCAAAATAACAAATTTGTGCATTTACATATAGACTAGCACACATATATGCATTTAACAATCCAAATATTTTATTAGTTTCTTCATATTTATTAATTATATCACCCTTAGTGAGTGCTTTTAATTTTTGTATAATTAAATTGATTTAATTAACAAACTGAAACAGGAAAAAAACCATGGGATCAACGGAAAGGTGGCATCACAGGACAGAAAGAAGACCTGACAAGGAAAGAAGAGCTAAAAACAAACACTTAAATACACTAAAATGAAGACATCTGTGAATCTGGACAAGCCTGAAACTGATGTGACTGAGGGACAATTCAAAACAGAACATAGCCAAAATCCAAAACATAATTGACAAAAACCAAACCTGAAACACAACAATTATTTGTTCTGTAATAAATGCAATCTTAGGAAAGAAACTTCTCTTAGCTTTTCATTTACCGGTCAGAAACGTCCTGCAGACATCTTTGGGGTCATTGTGGTTCCTCGTGCACTTCAAATTCCGAATCGGACTGTAGGTTAAGTAGGGTTTGAATGTGTGGACACGCGCAGGTACGCGGAGGAACACCGGCTCTAGGATGATATCATGAAATGGGCGGGACCGACAAGAAGCAAGAGGCGGAACTGTGGAGATTGAGTTGTTTTGCTTCCGGATATGAAAAGAATCTACAATAATAACTAATATTTTATAAATCTATTGTTTGCTCAACTGGTTTAACCATCGACTCCTGTTCAGTTGTTGCAGGTTTTGTATGTAGAGCACAAAAATTGAATTATATCAATCAATCAATAGAATTTATTCCGGACACATAGTCCAATCAGTATAACTACATTAAAACAGTGCAATATCAGAAAACACACAGGTTAAGAACAGTATACAAAAAATTACAATAATCAATAAAACTACTTAAAAAATCAAAATGTCACAAATACATAAGTTAAGAACAGTATACAAAAAGTTATAAAAGTTACTAAAAAATATTAATTCCATAATACACCATAAAAAATTAGTTAAAAGGATAGTTAAAAAGACAGTCCCTCCAGTGTCTCCAGATTTTTGACTGGAAGCGTATGGCACTAAATCTAATGTTACTAATGGTCATGATGAGGGTGTTCTTTGAAGCATTTAATCTGCAGATGAATCCGAACATGAGTGAGCGTATGCAAGCCTGGAAGTGTTAGATTCTGAGGGAAACAAACAGCTCACTAAGCACTCGTCCACCTGGGCTTTTTTAGAAACACTCTCAGAGCGTCATTGTATGCCACCTGCAGCTTTCTCATACTGGCCCTTTTATAGTTTGACCAAAGATGTGCCGTATACAGAGGGGTGCAAAATGCTTTAAATAGAGTCACCTTGACTTCCTCTGTACACATGGTAAACTTCCGAGAGAGGGTGTTGGCTTGGCCATATACCACACGACACTGCCTGTAAATATCGGCGTCATCTGACATGTCCTCTGAAATTACATGCCCCAGATATTTGATCTTACTAGCACACATGAGCACAGCATTTGATAGATAAAAATCAGGGAATTTTTGGTATTTGTCTTCTTTTGTCCGGGAAATCATAATCAAGCTTTTTTGTGCATTAAATATGATGTCATAATCTAGCCCATAAGATGAACAGATGTTAAGCAAGTTCTGAAGACCAGCTGTACTTGGACTCATCACAACTATGTCATCAGCATACATCAAATGGTTGATAATGATATCTCCAGCCACACAACCAGTGCGACAGGCTTTCAGCTTAAGGGACAAATCATCCAAATACAAATTAAAAAGAATAGGAGAGAGAATACCCCCCTGTCTCACTCCATTGCTAGCTCTAAAAGGATCTGACATCTTATTTCCCCATTTAACTTGCATTGTTTGCTGAGCATACCAATAGGCCAAGATACGTACAACACATTTATGTACACCTCTCTTTGCCAGTTTCATAAATAGTTTCTTATGATTTACTCTGTCAAACGCTTTAGAAGCATCTAGAAAACACAGAAAAACGGAGGAATTTAAATTCCTATATTTATAGACCATTTCTTTGAGAGCATAAATGCACATGTCAGTACCGAGCTTTTCTTTAAACCCAAATTGATTGTCAGTCGTTTTTACAAACTCTGTGATCCTGTCCAATAGGATTATCTCAAAAAGTTTTGACAGTATACCAGCCAGAGCTATTGGTCTGTAATTTTCAGAGCTACCAATACGTCCAGCTTTGTTTTTTATCACTGGGACCAGCAGAACACATATCATCGAGTCTGGTAAAAAACCATGTACAAGAAAGGCTGTAAAACACATGCTAAGTAATGGGATTACCCTTGCACCAGCAAATTTCACATGCTCAGAGGATACCCCATCAGGTCCAGTAGCTTTGTTGTTTGCCAATTTGAGGATAGCTTGGCGAACATCAGCTGTAGTGATAACATCAGCGGTACCAGTGTCAGTTGCTACATAAAAATCACTCTGGACACAGTTAAATATTCTGATGTACTGTTGTCGCCACAGTTCTACAATATTTTCATTGCCAGAGACCCCATCTACCACACATGGAACTGTTTTAGTGCCAGAAGTACTGGATTTCACTTCTTTCCAGAAGTCTCGGGTCTTGTGACATAATAGATTCCTGGCCATGGAATCAGCTCTCATTTCCTGATCATTTTTACAAATAAAGCGTACTGCATATTTATACCTTGCATTAGTAACCTTTTTTTGCTCAAAAACTGGCCCCTGCCTTGGTTTACCAGCAAGAACCCATTCCCTTGAAGCTTCTCGTGCTTTTAAAAAAAATTCTTTTACATGGGAACTCCAGCCTGGTTTACCCCTTTTCTTAGTCTAGTGATGCGTTAACGTGAGAGTTATGAACACAGCAGCCAGAAACTTACATATCACATTGGAAGTGACTGATTAAACGAGTGTTGCCGAGGCCAGTGTGTACATATAGTTGTCATTTTACTGCACAAATGGTAATCTTTACACTCCAGAAAGTGCAGAGATCATAAGACATCACCAGTGTCGTCTTTTCGGGCTGGAGAATTCAAGGTTATGCCAAGAAGAGCTATGACAAAGAAACGTTTGAGTAATAGATTACAATTCATAAGATCTTTTTATTGCTTTAGATCACGTGTCAAATTTAAGGCCTGGGGACTGGAACCGCCCCACCAGGTAATAATATCTGGCCCTCCAGATCATTTTATTTTATTGTTATTAATGGTCCGATGTTATCTTGCGCTTATTTTTTACTTGTATAATTTTGACAAAATATATTTTTATGGAGAACAAAATATAGAAAGTTATTTAAGGTATAGGTTGATTTGTTCTGGAATAATATTCCTGCCGTTTTATTCATCATAATTATGTTAAAAAGTTTGAAAGTTTTGAAAATGGGCATTTTGCTAGTTTTTTGGACTATTTTTTCATTTACTAAGATTGTTTAGGCTATTTTGGAGTTTAGCTAATATTTCAGCTAAATGCTAGTTGTTTTGGCTAATTTAGTTTTTATTTTTTAGGCTGTTTTGGAGTTTAGCTAATATTTAATTGAGGCGGGTTTTTAAAAAAGTTTTGAGGACGTTTTGGATTTAGGCTAATATTTACAGGGTAGCGGATTTGGCTAATTTTGGCTTTTTAGGCTATTTTTAAGTTCAGCTATTTTTTTAGCTTCATGCTAGCTGTTTTGGCTAACCTAATTTTTTTTCTTTTATTTTATTAGGTTAATTTGGCATTTAGCTAATATTTTAGCGGCTCGCGCCGCTTTTCTCCTTCAAAATCTACTGGAATTACGTTAGTTAATCAAAAAATATAGACACTGAAGCTCGGGTGTTAAAGGGTTAACCCACAGTGAACTTAACTCAAAAGGCTATATATCAATATTATTTGTTAACATTCAAAGATTTAATTTAGTTAATCTAATGAAAAAGTGTATCAGGAATCGTAAAATTCCACATTTGTGATATCACATAACAAAAATAGTCCATGTGGAGAGTTGAAGAAAGTATATCCATCTCACTTCTGAAAGCATATTTTTGCATCATTCCTATGCCTAAAACACTGAGTCACTGTCATTTAAAATTCCATACAGAGGAGAGTCTGTCTTACCAACTTTGATTGATCTGAGCGTCCGGGCAGAGTGCTCTGTGAGCACAGCCTCTTTTGTCTCCATCTTTATCTGCTGTTCCAGGGTCATAAAAGATTCATGTACTGTGACTTTCAGCTGTATTTCATTTACTTTAAGTAGCACATTGAGGAGACTCTCAAGACAGAACAGAGGTGAGTTCATTTTTTTCCTCCAAAAAAAGACATGTTTCTACCATCCTTCTTCCCTGCAAGCTGTTCCTTTTTACCTGAAATCGACAGAAATTCTCACTGTGAGTAGACGGACACAATATTAAAGCCACAAATCATTCGTCAAAGCAGAGGCAGCAAAAATCAATAACATGGTTCGGTCATTACACAAGCTAATTTAGATGTGGAGTCATTACTGGCTTTGGTTAGAAAACTTGCAGGATTTCATTTTTACTTATTCATAGCTTTGCAACTTTTGCAGAAGATAAAGCTGTTCATCTTTTTAAGAGCTGAAGCTGGCAGCACCTGCAGAAAACAAAAAAAAAAAAGCTCAGCTTTTCACTAGAATTCCTCACATTTATCTGAGTGCAAAGCATCACTCAGGCCGGTGTAGGTACCACATCTACTCGGGGTGTCAGAACGGCTCGGGGGCCTGCGACGACCGATGACGTCTCGATATTTGATTGGCTGTGATGACGTCTCAATGTTTGATTGGCTCTACACCGATTTGAATTAGCTGAAACAGACATTCAGTCCAATTATTTAAACCAGACTGCTCACAATATTTTTGTCTATACAGTCATTTGTTTTTTCACATTGGAGAATTAAATTTGTCTTGCTAGTAGGTCTCCCTGTTATAAATTTCTTCTTATTTATTGAATGATATTAAAATTTGGTATAACAAATGACACCAGACATACCTTCAAATTCGAAATACCATAATTACGAGGGAAAAAAAACTAGGTTACAAAATGAAACGTAAAATGAAAACAAATGAACAGAACCCGAGCAGAAAGGACTCGTATAGTGCGGACATGTAGCAATGTCATTTTGGCTGGACATATTCCGTGTGGCCAAAATGCATTTCCATCACCTTTTCATCAGCAAAAATGAATACAATTTGTTGAACCCGAGCAACCCGTGAAAACGCGAACCCGAGCATGAAGCGCCCGAGCACATCTAAACAGCTGAGTAGTTTGTCTAAGTGGGGATTCCGTAGTGTGCCAGTGAAAACGCGAACCCGAGCATGAAGCGCCCGAGCACATCTAAACAGCTGAGTAGTTTGTCTAAGTGGGGATTCCGTAGTGTGCCAGTGAAAACGCGAACCCGAGCATGAAGCGCCCGAGCACGTCTCAACTTTTTTTTTTGTTTTTTTTTGTTTTTTTTTTTTTAATTGAAAACAGATAACATACAGTTAATAACAAAGAACATTAAACTGTACATCAATTGTTCAAAATAAACGCCAGGGGGATACATACAAATAAAATTAGATCAAATTATACTGCTGAGCAAGATGACATGTTTTAATTGCTTTTTCGTTTGTACTGGGGGAAATAGACTGCATGTACAATCTAATTTGGGCCGATAAATCTAAAAAATTGGGAGCTTTATTATTAAATTTAGTTTTATGAATATAATACTTGGTAAACAAAATCAGGAGATTTATCAAGTAAAATTGAGAGAAAAGCTTATTATCATAATTAAAGAAACCAAATAAGATGGTTTTTCCATGTTAAAGTAAATTGTAGATACATTTTTGTTTTTATCAGATTTGTTAGTCTATCCCAGATTATTTCAGTGTCCGAGCACGTCTCAACTGCTAAGTAGTTTGTCTAAGTGGGGTTTCCGTAGTGTGACGTCGTCGGTCGTCGCAGGCCCCCGAGCCGTTCTGACACCCCGAGTAGATGTGGTACCTACACCGGCAGTGACTGGATGTTCTGTTGTTGTTTTTAAGACAGAAATGAAAATCATTTTAATAAAAAAAAAAAAAATTAAATAGGACAAATGAACCGAAATAAATCTACTAGATTTATCAATAAACACCCTAAGACACACGTGTTAAAGTCAAGGCCCGGGGGCCAGATCTGGCCCTCGAGGTAATTATATCCAGTCCTCCAGATAATTTATTTTATTGTTATTAATGGCCCCATGTTATCTTGTACTAATTTCTAACTTGTATAATTTTGACAAAATATATTTTTATGGTGAGTAACATATTGAAAATTATTTATGGTTTAAGGTGATTTATTCTGGAATAATATTCCTGCCTGTTTTTATTCATAGTAATGTTAAAAAGTTTGTATTTTTAAAGTTTTTAAAAATGTAGTTTTAGTGTGTTTAATAAATATTTATCCTGTTCGTCCCGCCACCTAAGATGTGTTTTGGATTTTGGCCCCCTGTGTGATTGAGTTTGACATCCCTGCCTTAAGACAATCAGTGGGGGGTTGTAGGGTAAATAGCGAATCTCATAAATCCTTGTTGGTCTCGACCTTCAGCAGACAACTCACAAAGTCATTCATATAAAGCAGAAGGAAGCTAGTAGGATGGCTTTATTATTTAAAAACATATATATAAGGGAACTGTGTGACAGAGTGCTATCATAATAAAAATATTTATGTGAAGATTACAAGAATGAAGTTGTAAAATTATGTGAAAAAAAATTGCAATTTTACACGTAAAATTGTAAAAAATATGAGCAAGTCTATTTTTTCCAGTAATGCTCACACATCTTCGTCCTGTGATTAGTCAGTCAACAGACCCCCTGCCGTTCGCCTATCAGCCGGGCATCGGCTTTGAGGATCCCGTCATCTTCCTCCTCAACAGAACTCTGTCTCACCTGGATAAGACCTAAACATGGGCGTGGACCAACATCTGTGCGCATGAATTCTGGATTTTCTCTCACACCGTCTGCAGTATGTGAGGGCTCACCGCTGTGAGTCTGACACGGGAGCCCTGCAGGGAACATTTCTGGCTCAGTTTCTGTTCACTGCCTACACTGCAGACTTCCCGTTCAATACAGAATTCTGTCATCTGCAGAAGTTCTCGGATAACTCTGCCATTGTCGGCTTGATCCAGGATGACAATGACAGAGAGTACCGAGATTTAATCCAGAACTTCGTGGACTTGTGCCAGCAGAACCACCAACAGATTAACACAGGAAAAACAAAGGAGCTGGTGGTGGACTTTCGCAGGCACTCGCACTATAACGGCGGTGAACATCCAGGGCCGGGACATTGAGATGGTGGACTCCTACAAGTACCTATAGTTGTTCACTTAAACAATAAGATGGCCTGGTCCCACAACACCAATGCACTCTACAAAAAGGGGCAGAGCAGGCTTTTTTGATGTGGAGACTGAGGTCTGTTGAAGTCCAGGGACAAATTTTATAGACCTTTTACGACTCTATAGTAGCATCAGTCATTTTTTATGGAGTGGTGCAACAGCATCACTGCAGACAGGAGGAACCTGGAGAAGATGAATGAATGAATGAATGAATGAATGAATGAATGAATGAATGAAATGGTTTATTTCAAGCAATCAGGTTATAATACATGGAATAACATCACATAATAAATCACAAGTAGATCGCTTGAAAGGGGGTGGAAGGAAGTGAACTTATATAATCCCACCCCGGCTCGACCAGTACCATTTTCTCTACATGAATTATCAATATCCGGTTCAGGACTTAAAATCAAATATCAATATAGTTTCAGGTAATAAAAGATCAATAATATCAGTGATGTAATAGAATTTCAGAAACATCCATAGACAAATCATTTATAATATTCATCAACAGTAATCTAAACATTCTCATTAAAGATTCAAAAAAATATCAGTAGTAATCAACTTCATTTGTTACTGCAGGAAAATATATCAAAATATTCTTATATTAAAAAAAGACAATTTGAGCAGATTGCATTTATCAAAGAACGATTATTATTATGAAAAAGTGCTAAGTAAAAAATCATGATTTATTAATGGAAAACTTCAAAATATTCTCATTAAGAGACAGTTTGAGCAGATTGTATTCAGACCAGAGCTACATCTTTGTTTAGGAACAGGTTTAAGGCCACGTAAACCATCTTCGTTGTTTTGACTGAGAGACTGTGAAGGTCTCATTTCAAGGGAATTGTGCTCGAGTTCTTCAGAATCGGGTCAGAGTTCGTATTCAACGGTTCCGACGGTTTCATGAGTCCACAATTCACATTTTACTTGAACTAGAGGTTCAAACATGCGTAATCCCACAGTTCTCAAAGTCTTTCATGGATTTTATTTCCAGAGGCTTCGTCAGGTCCTGTTACGGCTGTGGCCGTATTTTGTTTTGTTCTGTGTTTTGTGTCAGAGTGGGACCTCTTTGTGTTTTGTGGATCTTTGTTTTGTGTGTCTGTCCTTTTGATTTCTTTCAGGTGTGGTGCTGGAGGGCGTGGCTCCAATTGGCCCAAACCAGGTGGAGCCACCTTTAAAAGCAGCATGAGGACCTCCAGCCCATGAGAAGGGAGCTGGGCTGCAACCAGTCTCCACTGCAGCTCAGTGCTCTTCTCCACCTTTTTTAGTTGTGTGCACACTTTATAGTTTGTTTGGTGTTCTGTTTTTGGTTCCACTCTGTTCTTTGTAGTTTGTGAGTTAGTTTTGTGTTAGTTTATGTGAAGCTGTAGGGGTGAACCGCCATTTTCTTTAGTAAATGTTTTCTCATGTTTATGTTAGTCCAGGGAGGTTAGTGTTTGTCATTCTTTTACTATTTCCTTTGCAGGTAAGCTCCCTGGGTTGAGTTAGTTGGGGTTTTGTTTGTTAATTTGGCCTGGGTTCACCCTAAAGCCTTTTGCTTCACTTTTGAGTTGATTTGGTGTTGTAAATACATTTGTTATAATTTTATGGAGACATTTGTTTTTATTTTCCTTTATGCTACGCCTCTAACCCCCTAGACATAACGGGGCGTAACAGGTCCGGAGATCCGAGTGGTTTGACAAAGATTCTGGAGTTCATAACCCATGTGGACTAGATCTGTCATTTGGATCGGAGGATCCTCGCGTGTTTTGCCAGATCAGCGTAATATTTGCATAAATGGTCATTAAGAAATGTCTTCGTATTTTTTAATTGTTTACGTTGTTTCATCAGGGCCATCTTATGCTTTCGATTCACGAACCTGATCAGGATCGCTGGTTTATCCGTGGTCTTTCTCCGAGGTAGCGGATGACAAACTTCGACCGTTTCCAGGTCCAAGGAGATTCCTTTAGACGTTAAAAACATTTTTACTTGATCCTCCACGGTCGCATCAGTAGCTCCGTTAGCATCCATGCTAGCGCCGGTAGCACCAGGCCGCGCCCTGGGCTGTAGTTGGAGTCCCGTGAGAATCACATTATTCATCCGTGCTTGTTGGTCCAAGTCATGCATCCTTCTTTCCATCAGATCTTGGCGATTGTCTCGTTGTTCGTTGCATGCCTTTTCTTGGCGGAAATCTTCCACAAGATGCAGCAGCGGCGTTAGTTTAGCCTCCAGCTGGAGCACAGCTGTTAGCTTAGCTTCCTGTAGCAAAGCAGGAGCTAATTGCGCCTCAATGTGGGCTATGGCGGTCTTCAGCTCAGCCAGATCAGCTTCAATATTTTTCTTCGGTGCCATGATCAGCTCTCCTCGTTGTGGTAGCTGTGTTGCAGCAGCCCGGTGATTAAAGTCGCTTGCAGACGACTTTAAAAGACTTGAAAAGCCCGAAAGTTACGGAGAGCTGGAGGCACACGTCTGCTCGTTGTGACCCGGAACCGGAAAAAAAATTGTGGTGAGGAAGACCAGCTCTGTTCAGTACAGGAGTTGGGAGAAAGGAGGATGGTGGACAACAACGCCCATCCCCTTTGTGACACGGGACTGCTAGCTCAAAGCAGCTCCTTCAGTGAGAGACTGATTCACCCCAGGTGTCATGATTCAGTGCTTTGGTTTTGTCATGTTCTGTTTTCTGTTAGTCTAATCACCATCCAGGTCCAATCATCCACAGCTGTCTTCATTTCGTTAATTGCCCTCAGCCTACTTAAGAGTCTGGTCTTCAGTTCTGCATTTTCAGGTCATCTGATTTGCTTTGCTCTGTTACATCACTGGTTTGTTCCCCCATGGTTTTGTCGTGTTTGAGTTTATTTAGTAAATGTTGAAGTTTCCACCAACAAATCTTGTCTCCTGCGTGTGGGTCCTTCACCACCACCACTTCATGACACCAGGTGTCTGAAGGACTGGCATTGCAGGTCTTTCCTACCTGCTGCTGTGAGACTACAACCGAAGCTCCTCCCAGTGAACCAGCTGGACATTTGCTGCTGCTGTCCTCAGTCACCTTTATTTTATTACTCTATTGTCATTTTAAAATATGTTGTGCAATTTCTGTTCACATTACTTATAACCAGGGTACAATTTCTTCCTTTTTTATTTTCATTTTTGTCTCTGCGCTACAACTTAATTTGCTTTTTTTGACTATTTTTTTTGTAATATTTTTTTACCTATGTACAAACTACCTACTTCTATTTCTATCTGTAATTTGTAATCTGTAATTTCCCCACTGTGTGACAAATTATTTTTTCTTATGTTATCTTATCTTACTGAAGTCATACTTTCATAAGATAGGAATTGAGGATTTACAAGGTTAAATTAATAAATAAATGAGGCAAAAATCTATTTACTAAGAAAAACATGAAAAAACACCAACAAGAAAAGAACCGACATTGTACTTCAGTATGAGAGACGTACAAAACTTTGTAAGCGGTAACTTCAGCCTTGGTTTCATAAATAAGGAAATATTAAGTCTTGTAGTGAGTCAACATTGACCTGAAAGCATAATGACATTGAAAAAAATTAGCAGGAAACTGGGCCCATTCAGAGGACGGTTTTTGACCCATAAGGAGTGGATTTCCGGTGAGCGGTCCAAATACATTGTGTATTACACTCCTATAAACTTATAGCCTCATGGCATTGCTATAAATGGCTGCATTGATGAATTTAGTCAGCACGTGATGTGGATAGAGGCTTACATAACCAAATGTATTTTCAAAAAAAGTTTTATTCTCATAAAAGTATGACTTTTTTCTCATAAATGTACAAGTTTATCCTTGTAAATAATGTAGTTCTTCATTTTCATGGTGGCCTGTATTCTTTGTCGTAGCACTGAACACCTCCATCTATTTCCATTTAGTATTGATAACTTTTGTTATGTAGGTTTGGACTCATTTTATGAATTAGTTTGGACCAGTTTTTTGCTTAAAAAGCTTCCTGATAACAGACCCAATCCGGTGAAAATCGTATTTTTGGTGTCTTTCAAATGTTTTTGTGGCATTTTACTGGTGATGGAGGACGTATGTAAAGAAAGTTACATAGTATTTCAGAGTATTTCTTTGTTTAAATTGTGTTTCCCAGGGTGAGATGTGAAAATGTTAGAAAAATCCTGTAGATGTGATAGAAAAGCTACCACGGCAAGCCACAAGTTCCCTGCTCCGCTCCATTCTGATGCTTCTACTTGTCAATGGATAGATCCATCAACATCTTTTTTTGACCCAAAACTGTATGGCTTGATAGCTCCAATACTGCTCCACATTTTTATTACACAGGCAATGTTAAGTTGGGGTTGTGAGGCTACCAGGAGAGAGGGCTAACAAAGGGATGATGGGAAATGGTGGAAGGACAACAACACAAATTTAATTTTGCATAAAAATGGTAAAATCACAATTAAAAGACCACTGGGAATGATTTGGAAATGGATAAAAAAAATGATTGAAGTGAGATTTGAAGTATAATCTGTCCTACATGTCTAAGTATTCATTGTTCTTAAAAAATAAGAAAAATACAGAGAACATTTTTAGTTTTAACCTTTCTCTAGTTCCTGAGTTCTGTGTAGACTCTGAACCCAGAAGCTTTTTTCTCTGTTCTCAGGAGTTTTCTAACAAAGGTCAAAATAAAAGAGCTCCCTGCGCTCTCCATGCTGCGTTTTTCAGTGGTGCTTCCCAGTAAACCTGCAAATCTCTGTGGAGTTTAAAGCTGTAGTTTTGTAGTATTCCCCCAAATTCTTTGCCAAGCTCTTTTTCATTAGCCCAAACTTATTGCCTGATCTTTTGCACTGAGAGGTATTTTCTTTGTCAGAGCAGACTCAATTGCTTGCCAAGTTGCTTTCATTGTCCCGGTTAGCTTTATTGCTGACAAGCCTCCGGTGTTTTTGCATTAAATTGACTTTGAATTCTTTTGCAATGCACATACATTTATTTGTCTTTGTTTGTTGGTTGTTTAACTGTTGTTCAAGAATAAACTGAACATTTAAGTTACTATTAATATCAAACTTTTGAAAAATGAATGAAGCGCAAAGAAACAAAGAAAGAAAAAGCACTATTTATTTTCACAGCTTGTAGAAAAACTTTGTTGTGAAGCTAATGGAGGCATAATTGCATTTTTCTTGTTTGAGAAGCTTGAATTTAAAACGTAACTAAAAAAGACTGAAGAAAAAAGAAAAAAAAAAACTTGGACAGCTATCGAGCATCAAACATAATTTAAAGACCTGGTCTGATCATCTTTTGATCTGCTGTAAAAGCCTTCCTAGTCCTCTTTTAATTATTATGCCATTTCCAGCCAACGTCAAAAATCTGTGCTTTTTCTAGAACGTAATTTCTGCAGAGTGGCAGGAGTTCATCAGAATTTCCCCTCCGCTTTGCTGGGAGCTTAGAGCATGGACCTTGTGTCCCACCCAGCGTACTATTTATGCAACAAATAAACTTTTTTTCAAACTGCATTTTTTTGTCTGCTCCTGCTTCACAGAGATTTGAGTAAAAAAAAAAACTCAGAAATGCAAGCTTGAGCTTATTATTGTTTATATATGTCCTCCCTCATCAGAAAAATGCAACAAAAAAAACAACAAAAACACAATTTTCATTGGATTGGGTCTTAAAAAAAACATTGTATTTGTGTTAGTTTGAACTGAAATTATCACATTTTAGAAAGAAAAATCCTTGAAAAATTGTAAAAAGAATCAATAAATAAAAAAAATGTAGACAGGTGGGGAAAAACAACTTGACAAGTTACAGTCTCCTCCAAAAAAGTTCCTCCAAAATCTGAAAACAAAAACCTCTGAGTTGAGACCTTAGAGTTGAATTCCCAGACTGTTGGAATATTAAATGTAGACCTACAAAACAAGGATGTTTGCGAGTTTTCTGGAGACTCCACCACTAGTTTGGTGAGCACTGTGTAAAGAGATCAACTAATACTTTTTTTGGACATTTTTGAAAAGCACCAAGATGACTAAAGTGTCAAAATATTTAAGAATAAAAGCATAACTCAAATGTAGATATAAAAAAAAGTAAGTAAACTACATAAAGTTTAGTTTTGGACATCAAGAGTTCCTCTCAAATTTACCTTTTTTATCTTTTTGCTGAAAACTAAATCTAAAGCTCTCAGCTGTTTTAAGTTTTTCTTGGCAAATCCTGCATTTTTGGACACACGTCTCTTTAGTCTGAGAATCTAATCAGTAATCCAGACGGTTGAGAAGACATCTGCTTCTGCTACAAAGAGCTTCTCACAGATTAGTCTGGATGGGATCAATTACCAAGTTTAGACATGAAATGACCTAGTTAGGTGAAGACATATGTTGGGTTGAGGTTAAATCCTGAAGCAGGTCTGTTTGTAAGAAGTTACATGACCTCCACACGGTTTCATGCAGTTATTCTGTGTTCAGGTTTTCTCCCATTAAGTCCATAGACAAACACACCAGACATAGAGATAAATCTACATCGTACACAAATGCACAAGTGTTTGTCCAAAAATCCCTGCAATTGGGCTCGTAAGCTATGAACCATTCTTCTGGTCCTCTGTCATTCTGATTGAGACATGGAGGACTACACTTCATCATATTTTATTTAACATCTTTTTATTGAGAGACTTTCAATTTTTGAGAACAATGTTGAACTTTAATGATTTTAGTTTTTTTTTTTTTTTCAGCAAACACCTGATTTTTAACAGGTAAGAAAGCACCAGAGAAATCAGGGGATACAGTGGAAGTTTTTGTCATTTTATTTTCAGATAAACGGTGGGTTTTTCTTTGTGGAATGAGAATGAAAAAGGGGTGTTAAGGAAGAGAGAATCTGCATATTTTCAAAATAAAAACACCACTTTCAAACTGCACACATTACTAATAAGGTAAACTGAATGGACAGTGACTAAATCCATAAGCATACTGAGATTTGCAGATGGAGTAAAACTTGTACTTCTTTACATGAAGCGTTCAGGGCTTTTTGACATACAAGAACCTCATTTGGAGCTCTTAACAAATGGACAGCAGTGTTACTGGTTTGGCTGTAAATACTATATGCAGATCAGCATTGAACTCATTCACTAATTGAATCTGAATATGATGCATTGACTTTGCAAATGATTCAGAACATCAGGTCAAATATTTCAGACTCTAGTTGTAACAATGCTCTGGATTTTCAATGAGTGAATGATTCATAACATACTGAAGAGACAGAAGATCAGGTCCAGGTAGAAACGCTCAGTAATGCAGGTGAGGTAGCACAAACAGTACTTCACACTGAGTGTGGCTCTGTGTGCTGCTTAAGAAGCAGGTGGGTGATTGTCTTATTGGAGACAGTTGAGCAGCATCCAGGAACTGTGGGCTGGGGCTGCTGTGAGATGAAGTTCAGTCAGTACTCTAGCGACTGTCCCTAATGGTGACCAGAGGGGAAGTCAGAGCTCTGACTCCTGACATCCGGAAGATGCATTAATTGTGTAAGAAAAGTGAATGAGTATGATGTAATCCCTAAACAAAGCATTCTCACTCCCAAGTAGGGGTGTGCAAAAATATCGATATTGTGATATATCGCGATATTTAGTCCTGCGATCAATTCTCGATGGGTTCTCACCAAGTATCAATCTTATATTTTCATTTGAAGAGGCTGTTGCGCTGAGCGTTTGAGTGACGCGACACAGAACTATTGAGCAACTGGGCACACTGCGTCGGACATTTTATGGTGACACACGCACTTCATTCAGGAAAAAGCATCGGCGAGATACAGGCTCGGTAAAGCATGTGTAAAGCATGTCTACCTGTACGCAATTATCATCCATCTGTTGAGGAGGCAGTCGGTAAGAAGTGACTTTGAGTGCTAGAGTGACCGCGATCGCTCGTTTCCTGTTTGATTGGTGCGCTGTGGGTACGAGGCGCGTGCTTCGCAGTTGTTTGTGTGTACTTCAGGTTCCGGTCGGAATTTTCATTTTCATGCACCTTGATGTTTAACCTGCTGGTGTACAGCATAACTTTGGTAAATTTATGGTGTAAGGTTTTTAAATGAATGTAATTACTTTTTGCTAAGGTTAATTTAAAGTAATTCTTAAAAAAAATGTAGGATTTTCATTTACCTTTATTTCATCAGGCAAAAACATGAAGAACAATTTCTTATTTACAATGTTGGCCTGAGAATGCTAAAAATACACAACAAGAAAAAAGGAAACAACAAACATGATTAAGACATATTAAAATTACCGATTAAGAAAACATGTACATGATTCTTTAAAAATGTCCTTTACTCTGCGTTTAAAAGCAGACAGTGAAATAAGAGTTTCCAGATGGAGTGTCCTTTGGTAGAAGTTCCAGTCATTTGGAGCAGCAAAATGAAAGGACATAAGGCCAAATGAAGTCCGCGTTTTTGGAACTTTCAGTTTGAGGAGTTGTGAGGAACGAGTGTTGTATCTGGACGGATGCTCTAATTGTAGTAACTGTGTCAGATATGGAGGTGATGTATGAACTTAAATAAACATGTAATTAAAATAAAGTACAAGAATTCACTGTAAATATAGGGAGGTTGCTAGTTAATTGAAGCACTTAAAATTATATAAATTATTATTGATTAAAGTTGTTTGTTGCTATTCTGTAATATAATTTGAATTTGTAAATATTTATTGCCATTATTATGTGTGTTTTAGGATTTTTGCCTATTCACTGCTGACTGACCAAATGGAAAATAGATAAAGATCGGAAAAATAATCTCAAGTGGCAGTCTAAGTAGATCAGCCTTCAATTTTGGATGCTCAGCTATTTTCAAATGTGGGAAAAGTGCACAAAAAATTAGGTAACACTTGACAGAGGCTGTAAAACATTATATTTCTCATCCTTTGGTGTGTCATTCCTCTGGAGGTAGATAGCTGTCGCCACTTGAATTATTAAATTTTAGTTCTATTGCAGGTACTTCCTGTTTGTGCCATGGAAGGGAAGGTGTCACTCAGTCCAGTTCTCAGAAATTCTTGACATTTGTATAATGGCAGTAAAATCTCTTAAAGTAAAAGTTTTAGCAAACTATATTTTCATATAACTAACATACTAAATATTACAATAAGCTGTGGACTTTGCCATTCCAAAAATATACTAAATATGTGCACAATACCTTATTGTTCTTCACTGTTCACAACTAGAAAAATGCATCAGAAACCAAAATTACTTAAAACTGACAATAGTCTTGGTAAAATAATTATCAAAGCAAATTAGACACTGCCTCTGGATAATTGTTCAATAACATCGTTAGTTGACACAGATTCAGTGTGTGAAATTAGCTCTTTGGCATTTGACCCTACCCTCTGGGGGAGCTGTCACAGCTGTGCTTGGAAGCCACTTCACGGTTTAACTTCCCAATCCAACTTTAATGCTGAGTGTCAAGCCAGGATGCACTGGGACCCATTTTTAGAATCCGTGGTATGACTTGAATGTTAATTCATTATCTCACAGTCTTGGGGTGGGGCACTCTTCCACTAGACCACTGAGCAAATAAAAAAAAAAAAAAACTAACAGAAACAGGCCTGGAAAAACCTAATGTGGCCCTTTAAAAGTTCAACAATAAGTATGTTCTTAAGTCATGATCTTCAAACATGTAATTAGTGGGTCTATTTAAAGGATAACTATGTCGTGTTCTTTGGTATGCTTGAGTGTACCACACTATATATGAGATTTGTTTCAAGAAGTTAAACAGAAAATTATGTCAGAGCATGTTTAAGGTAAAGACTATAAGATTATCTCCTAGCAGTTTGCTGTTTCTGTGACAACAGCGGGACATGTACAGTGTAGAGATCCAAAGGATTGTTGACTTCCTCTGTGAACATGACAGCAACAGACAAGCTGAAGACAAATGAAATAGATGGATAGTGTAAAGGGTATCCGATGAACCAAGAACCAGCTCCAAAACATTGAGGGTGAACTCCAACGTCAAGGTCTACCAATATTGTTGTTTGAGCCAAAGAGGACCTCATTCCAATGACCAAAGAAGGCACCACTGTTGAAAGCAAAGTATAACAACAATTGACTGGAATTTTCCAGAATTTATCTGGACTAAAAGATTCTGTGAGAGAATGTCATTTTGACATTTGTCAGCTGGCAGCAGAGTGGTGTAGTGGTTAGTGTACTTGGCTCACAGGGAGAAGGCACTGGTTCAAATCCTGGCTGGGACCTTTCTGCTTGGAGTTTGCATGGGTTTTTCCCCACCACAGTTAAAAAAAAAATACATGTTAATTGGTGACGTAAAAGTTTGAATATTATATTTAGTTCTCTTTGGTTCTGGTTGGTACAGTGCGATTCACGTGTTTTTCCTCTTTTCTTCTCCCCTCTGTGGGAAATTTCAGGATACCTTGTGGCTGGTCTGCGCTCCTGTTCATGGCCGTGGACTGCGTCTCTGGCTTGTCTTGGATGTGGACCTTGCCCCCACCTTTCCCTCAGTCCTATCTGGCTGAACTTTATTCAAATACTTAATTGTAGAGTTAGATAAGCTACTTCCTCTCTAATAGCTCATCTGTCACGGGAGATGATTTCTCTTTCATATGGGCACCCCTGAAGTTTCTTCTTTTTTTCTTGAATCAGGTTTTTTAGGAGTTTTTCCTTACCAGGAAGGAGGGTCTAAGGGCAGGGATGGCCAGTTTTATTTTGTCTGTTTAGCAATCAGCAATTTTTTTATATTTTATGACCAACCTTCTGCTTCTGTACAATTATCGACATGAGGCCCAATGAGGCAATTCTTAGTGATATTGGGCTATTGAGGCGGCCCCTCCCATACCCATGAAAAAGAGCTGGTGGAAACGTGCTGACGTAAGATTGATGCCAACAGCTCCCTCTAAGAAGAGTCTGCTCTGACAGCTTCGCCCCCAGTTTAACACAACCCTCAATTTCTCCACTGAGCTAATGGTGATGATCAGCAAAAAACTTTCATTTTAGATTCAGAATACCGTGTACCTTCAAGTTGTGTCCTGTCTTCAATAAATTCCATCCCAAACCAATGTTCGTTACATTAGACACGGCCCTCCTGTAAGACACCCGTCCCCCCAACCCCCGATGCAAGAGCCATGTGTGTGTTGTGAACCAGTGTACCGATGGCCAGGCCTGCTAAAGGCAGATATATAGTATGTGCATCCATCTTTGAAGAGGTTTGGATCATTGTCGTGGGAGAAATGCTGAAGACACACAACTTTCTCTGGGATGACGTCATGAACCGCCTTAAACCACCAACTTAATGTAGTGGAGGGGTTTGAGTGCTCAAGTGATCTCAGGAGCTATGCTGTCGGGGGCTTCTACCCCTGGTAGGGTCTCCCATGGCAGACAGGTCCTGGGTGACAAGCCAGACAAAGAGCTATTCAGAACCCCTTCATGAGCAAAAATTCTCGAGATCCAGTTTTGTCGTCCATATGGCCAGGCCTGCCTAAAGGCAGATATATAGTTGGCGCTCGAAATGTGAGCGTCCTGGTGGCCGGGGGCTCAGTGACCTCCCTCGGGCCTGGCTGGGTCAACCTGACAAAGAAAGACGTGATTCTCACTCGTCCAGCGTAACCCGGGCTCCATCCTGGAGCCAGGCCTGGGGTTGGGGCAAGGGAGCTCTGGAAGAGCGATGCAATGTTGTTTGGGTGGCAGTCGGGGGGCAGCACCTCGACCGCCCAAACCTCGGGCATGGAATTTGGCTTTTGGGACATGGAACGTCACCTCTCTGGGAGGGAAGGAGCCTGAGCTTGTGCAAGAAGTTGAGAGATACCGACTAGACATAGTTGTACTCACCTCCAAACATAGCCTTGGCTCTGAAACTCAGAGCGGTGTTTTGTTGTTGGACTTCTGTGCATGTCATAGTTTGTCCATAACAAATACAATGTTCAAACTCAAAGGTGTCCACCAATACATCTGGCATCAGGACACCCTAGGCAGGAGATCGATCGACTTTGTAGTTGTTTCAGGCGGCCTCCGGCCGTGTGTTTTGGACGTTCGGGTAAAGAGAGGGGCAGAGCTGTCCACTGATCACTACCTGGTGGTGAGTTGGATTTGCTGGTGGGGGAGGTGGCCAGAAAGACTCAGCAGACCTAAACATACTGTTAGGGTCTGCTGGGAACATCTGGCTGAGCCCTCGGTCAAAAAGGTCTTTAACTCCCACATCCGGGAAAATTTCAAGCAGGTACCAAGAGAGGTTGGTGATATTGCCTTTATTGTCTCTCTGCTGCTTCCCGGAGCTGCGGTCGCAAGGTCTCTGGCGCCTGTCACGGCGGCAACCCCCGAACCCGGTGGTGGACACCGGAAGTAAGGGATGCCGTCAAGCTGAAGAAAGAGTCTCATCAGGCCTGGCTGGCTTGTTGGACTCTTGAAGCAGCTGACAGGTACCGGGAGTCTAAGCGAGCAGCGGCCCGGGCTGTTTTGGAAGCAAAAACTCGGTCCTGGGAGGAGTTTGGTGAGGCCATGGAGAAGGACTATCAGCCTCAAAGAGATTCTGGCAAATCGTCCTGCACCTTAGGAGGGGATCGGCGACTCAGTGCAGGTGGGGATCTGCTGACTTCAACTGGGGACATTGTCGGGCGTTGGAAGGAATACTTTGAGGATCCCCTCGACCCTGAAGGCACGCCTTCCGTTGAGGAAGCAGTGGCTGAGGACACTGGGGTGGAACTGTCCATCACCCGGGTTGAAGTCACTGAGGTAGTCAACGAGCTCCTAGGTGGCAAGGCTCCGGGGGTGGATGAGGATCGCCCTGAGTACCTCAAGTCTTTGGATGGTGTGGGAGTGTCTTTGCTGACACGTCTCTGCAGCATTGCGAAGCAGACGGGAACCGTACCACTGTATTGGCAGACTGGAGTGGTGGTTACCCTTTTCAAGACGGGGGACCGGAGGTTGTGTTTCTAACTACCGGGGAATCACACTCCTCAGCCTCCCAGGGAAGGTCTATGCCAGGGTACTGGAGAGGAGAGTCCGTCTGATAGTCGAACCTCAGATCCAAGAACAACAATGCGGTTTCCGTCTTGGTCGTGGAACAGTGGACCAGCTCTACACCCTCTTCAGGGTGCTGGAGGGTTTGTGGGAGTTCACTCATCCAGTCCACATGTACTTTGTGGATTTGGAGTAGGCGTTCGACCGCGTTCCCGTGGTGTCCTGTGGAGGGTGCTCTGGGTGTATGGGGTCCGGGGAACCTTACTGAGGGCTGTCCGGTCTCTGTATGACCGGAGCAGGAGCTTGGTTTGCATGGCCGGCAGTAAATCAGACCTGTTCCCGGTGCATGTTGGATTCCGGCAGGGCTGCCCTTTATCACCGGTTCAGTTTATAGTCTCTATGGACAGAATTTCTAGGCGCAGACAGGCCCCGGAGGGGATCTGGTTTAGGAACCACAGGATTTAATCTCTGCTCTTTGCAGATGATGTTGTTTTGTTGGCTTCATCGACCCAGGACCTCCAGCATGTATTTGGAGGCCCCGGGGAAGACCCAGGACACAATGGAGAACGCCTTGGAGTCTCCCCAGAGGAGCTGGAGGAAGTGGCCGGGGAGAGGGAAGTCTGGGTGTCTTTGCTTAGACTGCTGCCCCTGTGACCCAGTCCTGGATGAGCGGAAGAAGATGGATGGATGGATGGATGGATGGACATTATGATGTAGACAGCAGCCACACACAGCAGCAGGTGGAGCTTCAGGAATCGAATCGTTTTTCTTCTGGGTTGGAAAAAACTCACGATATATAGCTAATATTTCATAAATAATCTGTTTTTTGGTGGTCCAAAGGTAATATATGATCATATAAAGGGATATGGTTCACTTTGAAAGGCTTAAGAAAATCATTTGTATGGCCCCTTTAAGCTGTCAATTATCTATTTCAGTAAACTCATTTATTGTCATGTTTGACAGTGATACTTTATTTTAGTAACCATGGTGGATTTTTCTCTCGTTATGGAGCGTTAACAATTTTCCCCAAGTCTCTCTGCCTGTGTCACCAGTGTTAGCTGTCCATGTCAGCTCCTGCAACAACAAAAGATTCCAAACCGCCAATTAGTCTTTGCTGTTGTCATTGCAGAGCAGTACCAAAGTTGCACAGAGCTACATTTAGAGCTACATTGAAGAATGTGTAGGAGATTTGTGAAAACTTGGTGCAAATCCATAAATCAAGCTTGAACTCTGTTCAGGGATTTCTTGACTTGTTATGACATGGAAACTGCTCGAGTGTCAATAAAAGAAGAAGAATGACATTTAATACTCCAAAAAAGGAAGGTTGTCTCCCAAAGCTTTCCAGAGAATTCTCAGCATATTCTTTAGCCTCCGGCTAAAACCAAAGTGGGCTGTGGAAACCTCCACACTGAGTGACATGCTTTGGGGACTCTGGGACTGACAGCATCTGTCATTTGGCTGATCCGTTTCTTAAGTCTCTCTTTACAGTTGGAGACAGATGATTACTAAAGGAAGATGCGGATCTCTTGAGTTTTTGGATGGGGTGTAATATGAGACTCAAGGGGAGGCAAACTTCTCCCAAAATATACTTCTTGGTAAGCCTCTCAACTTTGCATTAAAGCTTTTAATATCTCTCACCACATAACTCTGCATTAGACTGTGTCGGTTTTGATCATTTCCTGTTTGCTGTGAACAACAACTTTCCCTCTTTTTTTTTCTTCCCCTATCCTAACTGCTTCTTCCTACCTTTCCAAATGTCGAAGCCTTTGAAATTTTAGTGTGTCCATTTTTTTTTCTTTAAGGGGAAAGGTATAAGAACTTAGGGATGGCTATCCCTCCACCGGGAGGGGGATCCATCTCCTACTCTTCCGTGGATAAACGCATTTCTTTACGTGTGTGTGCTCTAAAGCACAGACACAGTTGAATGACATTTTATTTTAGAACGATTTCCTAAAGTTATAAAACTGATGTTATATTTTCTGAGTGCTGACAGCTCTGTGCCATGGTAGATGACCAGAAACTGTTGATGATGTTGTTGAGGGGTAGTGTTGTCCAAATTTGAAGACACTATTTTTTCAAAACTCTCTGTTTAGAGGGCTAAATATTGGGGTAGGGAGAGGAATTCAGATTAGGCCTAAGTCTCCGTTCCTGATACTTTTACTTCACATTTGTGATAACCTTAAGGTAAATAACCAGGATGTTTTTCTATGGGGACCTTATTTTGTAGTTTGTCTCATTCAGACAATGTCATTACCGTATTTTTTAGATCATACGTCGCATATGAGGATAGGGTGTATTCAGATGGGAGAAGTGTGTTGGTCTAGACAGAATCTGCTTAATTTGGTTTGTAGATTCCTGAACTTTGCGTTTGTTCTGAATTCAGACAGCTGTTAATCAGACATTTCTGTTTTGAACCCACTGACTGTATAAGTTAACTTATATATTTTCTTTTAAACAGTTCAAACCAAAGCTTGCAAACTAAACCTAATGACTAAAGATCTTTTTATTCATTGGCTTGGAAATATGAGGGTGGGGCAAAGCAACAAAAGAAAGCATTGCAATAGTTGCACGAATTGTTCACTAACTTCATATTTCTGGATTCCAATTTTGAACTGTTAGCAGGTTTACTTTTACATTGTGGGCTGACACCTTTTGCCCACCTGCAGCGGAATAGTCCCGACGGAATCACGACGACAACCACTTC
The DNA here is from genome assembly GCA_003999625.1 of Oryzias javanicus. NCBI lineage: Eukaryota > Metazoa > Chordata > Actinopteri > Beloniformes > Adrianichthyidae > Oryzias > Oryzias javanicus. The sequence goes on along the minus strand of CM012439.1, from coordinate 11,384,338 downwards.
TTCTTTGGCCACTCTCCGGCTTAGTTTTTATTAACAGTGTCGAACAGACAGCCACACGCCTTGCTCCTCATGAGTCAAGTTCAGGAGAGAGAGAGAGAGAGATGAACATTCTTCTTCTATGAATAAACTGGGAAACTCACATACAAAACATAACAGCGCCTCCTACTGGTCATTATATATGTACAGTTATAAGCATTCATATAATATCAACATGAACGTCTGTATCAACGTCAGGTACAACCCTTCTTATTGCAACTTTGGCATGCTACAGGGCAGTTACCACAAGACATTGCTCTGGACTTTTTTTTATCTTTGTTTTTCACTAATGTCCTTGGCAGACATAAAATCCTGTCCACCTTTGTCCACATTTGTCATGGAAGGAATCACACATAAATATATGGTTGGAGTCATCTGGACCCCAAAGGTAGCGGAAGGGTTAAAAGTTGTTTTGACGAGCCTGCATTCATCCCACCACATTTCCTAAGCGTCATCATTGCTCTGCTCCTGTGTTTACACTGCGTAAAGGCTACGGTGGCCAATTTGTCCAGTCCTTCCGCTCCGAGCATGGGGCGTGTTCAGACTGAGTAAACCAAAAAGCAAACCAGTGATCAGTTCGATTGGAAATGAACCGAGACCACTTTGAATAATGGGTCCAAGAGTGGTTCCTGGTCCTGGACCAAATTATTAGAGAAAAGGATGAGAGCTCCGATGAGAGCTCTCCCTGCCTGACCCCTCCTCCCTGCAAATTAGTTTTGAGACATATCTCTCACATGGGGCTTTGTCAAAAGTCAAAAACACTCTGAGACTCAGAAATCATTTGTGTCAAACTCTTCTACAGAAGAAAACTGAAACTACAAGTAAACATTTTTTCAACACAGTTTTACAAGTTGTGTTTTTCCCCACAACCTCAAGTTAAATTGTGCGTGTGTGTGATTTTTCTTCACATGTAACATTTTGACACACAAGTTAAGGTTATTGTCAAGCAAGTTCTCACATTATATTCCACAAGTACACATTTTTCTCACATGTTCCTCGTTTTCCTGCAACTTCACATTCAGTTTTACATGTGTGTGTGTGTGTGATTCTCGCTCGTTTGTGTATTATTTACGCTTGGATGTTTAGACACATATTTACCCTCATAAAGGATCTCTGGTTAACTGTAACCCTTGTGCTATCCAAGGTATGTTGGAGTGGGTCATCTAGACCCCACAAGACAACACGCTGAACTTTTTTTTTTCAAGGATTTTTTATCTTCACTGGTGTCCGTGGTAGACATAAAATCCTGTCCGCCTTGGTCATGGGATGGATATCACGTTAATCTAAGGCTTGGGTCATCTGGACCCCATAAGATTAAGGGGTAAGTGAACCAAATTTGCCCAGTTTTAAAACACCCTAAGTCACGGGAGCCAAAAAATGCATAATAAAGAAGTAAAAAAAAAATGGAAGTCACTTTGGAGTGTAAGTGTCCCTTTTGGAAAGAAAGGACAATGCTTCTGCACAAATTTGGCTATCCCAGTGATGCTGCGTTCAATATTCACACGTCAAAATTGCATCCACTGCCGTTTTTTCCAACAAGCGTCAAAATTGCGTCTGCTAATTTTTCAACCCACATTAGATTTGCTGTTCAGTACAGAAATGTGTTCATAAACTAGACACTCTGCAGAAGATACATCTGAATGACAGGCGATTTCAGCTATACTTCTGTTTCTTTGCTCTTCCTGATCTAGTCCCAGGAAGAAAAAAATAAAAACAAGGATAACAGGGATAATAATATCTCGCTGCAAATTTTAAACATATCACAAATTTCAGGAGATGAGCAATCAGATTCTTCTTTATTTTTGTTTTGGACAGAGCGTCTTCTTCTGTGTTGCTGTCAGTAGCATATACTGATTCAAAGCCCTGCAGTGCCTTTTAGTTGTTGTTAGTCCGAAAACAACAAAAAATAAGCCTCTTCATTGTTAATTTTAAAAAAGTTACTTACACTGTAGTCACACTTGAGTGCAAGTTGCACTCCCAGCCAAACCATACTAACCAGAATATATACTCAGAGAAATGTACGTAATTTCCCTGAGGCTCACAAAGTAAATCCCACTCTTTAGTTTGAATTACCTGCCCAGTTTAAGTTTCCTCTTCACGTCTTCACAGTTCCTCGGTTTAGCACAGATAAGTGGATATGCTGGTGGAGTCAAGAAGAAGATAAACGGATAAAATGCACACATGGAATAAATGCAGAATAAATACATTTTTCTTGTTTTGTGGTGCACTTGGCAACCTCATAATAGAGCCGCAGATAAAGACGTGTGAAAGAAATCTCCTGAACCACCATAAAGTCGCTTGAATGTTTATTTAGTGTAGCCTAGCAACAGCTGAGCTCATCACATAACGTCAGCACTTGGCAGTGGCTGAATGCGCTGCGATAAATGGTATATTTTTGCCTGCTGGGTTGAAAGAGTGATGCTGTTTTTTCAAGCGTGTGCTGAACATTAAATAAACCTAATCACAAATCAAATACAGTAACAGAGGAAAGTTGCTTGTTATATCGGCATTACTGACGGTAGCAGATTTAACTATTGAATTTTATTTCTTAATTTTTTTGTAGTAGAAAATTAATATCTGTAAGTTCTGACAAACCATTACTAAGAATCAAGGAATAAATCTCCTCAAAGGAAATGCCTGCTGAAAAAGACATTGACAGAGCCTCCTGAAATAATCTTTATGTTTGAGAAAGTTCTTAGGATTTTTACACCCTTATTTTATTCTTCATGTCTTTTTGACTGGGTTTTGATCCGTTTTTATGATTTTGTGAAATTGTGTTTGACAAATCTTCAAATATGCTCAAAATGATTACAGAGCAGGATTCTGGTTTTGTCACCATCATTTTATTGAACCCACAGCTTTGTGACCACCCCCTGAGCTGGGTTTCATCACCCTGGTAACAAAGTCAGTGGAGCTTTTGCTGCAGAGTTAACTTGCTTACATATGCTGAGACTCATGGCTTCCTTTATTTTTAGTCAAAAGCTTTGATTACAGTTCAAGTAGAGAAACAACCCCTTCATACCTGACTTTATTTATTTTGGAGGAAAAAAAACATTTAACGACCCACTCCAATGAAAATCCTCTTTTTTTTATTTTTTAACATATTCTTGCAGCACTTTTCTGACTGTAGAGGACCTATATAAAAATAATTTACAATTTAAACTGCATTTCTGAGTGTGTGTCTTAATTCATATCACGTTAGTTTAGAAAACTTGATGCTTGAAAAAGCACTCCAAACTCCCACTCTCTCTGCGTGAACAACGGCCTGCTCACGCTTAGGTGTGCGAGACATGATGAGCGTTCAACACTTGTGCTGTAGCGAATTACAATTCTGGCTCAAAACTATATGACTGGAATTATCCAATAATGCTTATCGCTATTTTTGCCCTGCTAATGTTAGCTTGTGGCTATAAACTCGTGTGTGAGAACGCAAACAGAGCTCTCATCGATGAGGAGAGGGCCAAGTTGCTCCCTGCAATTGATTAACAGCATTAATTAAAAAGTAAAAGTTCTAAATGTACAGTGTGGTGTGTGATTTCATATTGTGATTATCTGCAGATAATAAGTGGTTGGCAAATATTGTGACAAAAAAAAATTTATCACAATGATTTTTTTTTTTTAATATCGATTCCAGCCATAATATTATATTTAAAAGATCACTGGTAACGATTTTACTATCGAAAAAATATGGTTGGAGTGGGACTGCTTTTTTCTATTCAAGGTGATGCTAAATTAAATGGAGTCCTGTCTTTAGTGGTAAAATTAGTGACGTGCAGCATAAAGGGCTTAAAAAACAAGAGCAGGAAATCTGCAACAATGCAGATAAAAACTTTGTTCCCCTGGTTAGACACAGCTCTTTTACTCAAATGTTTAAATTATAAAAAAGAAAGAAAACGTGGCTCATTTAAGAGGTGAATTTCCAATGTCAGAAAAAAAAGCATTAACAGAAAACAAACTGAAGAAGTGTTTTGTCAGTATTTTTTTTAAATCTGCAGACCAGAAAAAAAAACTTTTTTGGGCATTGATGCAAAAATATGAACTCATAGAGCTGCAGTTCTTTTTTTTTTTTTTAAATATGAGCATCAGCATTTTCTGAATATTCAATAACAGAAAAGAAGACTTAATTTGAAAAGTCCAAGACTGCAAAAATGTCATTCATCTCGAACCAGCCGTTAACATCTATTTTTACCTTTTTAAAGGTATTCACCTGATTTAAGTCAAAAAATGGATGCACCTTTGAATCAATAATATATCAATAATCTATATTGTAAAAAATCATATGTAATTTAAAATAATATAAAACAATATCACTAAAAACTGCCACTGTACTAATTTGCCTGGGGTCTACAACCTGAAGCTTCACTTCTCCCTCCATTGTTTATTTTTGGCTTTGAAGACAAATACTAACAATTTTAAAAAATAATGGGTTTTAGGTTAAGTTTAGTCATTTAGATTTTCAAACTTAGACGATCTTACACATGTGCACTAAATCAGAATTGAGAGCGTTACTATTCCTCCAAAATGCACATGTCAGATAACTAAGAAATTGATGGTAAACATTTTATTCTATTGTCAGAATAAGATTAAACAAATATCCATATATGTTTGTAGTTGCTGTTCAATGGAAAAGTTCTTCAAATTGAACTGCAAATATTGTTTTAGGATCTTATTTCCAAATGTATTTTATTTTGAAAGGGATTTGCATGTGCATGTTATCTCATAGAAATAAAACACTGCAATTATTCAATTCTTGTAAATATTTATTAGCTATATTTACAAATGAATGACTTCATGGATGCAAAAACACAAATAGTGTATTTTCCCAAACACTGTGGTAGAATTCTGTGGCTCTCGCTACATATTGGTCAATAAGAAGCTGGACTAAATCACTTTTTTAGTATAAGAGGCAAAAAAACCCTGCCCTACGCCATAAACTGAACTCTAATTACTCTTCTGTGAGTTTGCTTTAGCATCATTTTTCTCTATCTTGCCATGTGGTGCTCTTCTCCTGGCTGTAAATATGATTTATACACATTTCAGACCTGTTTTAGAGTCAAAAATGTTTCTAAAATATTTTCAAACACCCGTTTCTTACAGAACATTCACAGCAAAAGGAAGGACATTTACCTTTTCAAAAAGTTCCATGAGTGTTCAGTCTTTTTATAGGAGCTAAATTCATGTATTTTTCATGCAGTTCTTTTTTAAATTGTGCACCAGTGGAAATCTACTTGATGGAGAAAGAAGAAGAAGAAGCTACTGAAGAGTAGAGAGAGTGCATGGCAACATGCGACCGCCTTCGCAGAGCAGTAAGGAGAAGGCTCATTAAATTTTAATAACAGCACCGCGCTGCGCGCAGTGCCGTCATCAAGATACATGTGACCTCTTTTTCCCTGAAATGAGCATATGCACCACACGAGTCCTCCTCAGCGTATGATTAAAATAAAACTGGTTATTCAGATAAATATATGGTTTTTTGATATGAAACACTCAAACAACTCAGATTTCCATTTGAAATGTAGTTTTTAAGCGTTGATAGCAACATTAAAAATCCCCCTCTTGTGTCAGTGACTCGCACACAAAGCAAGCATCCTGTTCAGTATTCATGCTGGGCCACTCTTATGTGTTTATCATCGTCCTTTCCTGCTGGTGTAGCATTACAAGGTACTGTCTCCAAACTGCCAGAATCAATTAACATGAATAATGAAAGCTCACTGACTCTGTCGGTCCAGAGTGCTCCTTTTGTTCCAGCTTCCATTGTTCCTCCCACATGCAGGGCAGTTTAATTTTGCAGCCAGTACAAGGAGCTAATTCTTTTACAGCGGGCAGATACGACCTAAGTTGCTCTTTATAAGGTTAAAGGCACCACTTGCTCTCTCGACAAGCCACACACCACACACTCTGCTCTCCCCCAGCACCGCAACCGTGAACTGCCAAGGCTCTTAAAAAGGCAAGTGATCCATTAAATCAAGAAACATCGATGTCATTACGCGCCTCACTAAGCTCACTTTACACAGCCTGGCACCCGCAGCTGCAGGCCTCACATACGTAAGCCAGGTCAGCAGATATCAGCCAATGTCACTAAACTCCAGCAGACTGCTGTTTTCCTCTGCTTCACTTATGAAGGAGGTTCATTCACAGTCTTTTGAATTCATCCCTTAAACCAGGGGTGTCAAACTCAATCGCACAAGGGGCCAAAATCCAAAACACACCATAGGTTGCAGGCCAAACAGGATAAACATTTATTGAAGACTAAAACAAAATTTTTAAAACTTTAAAACAAACTTTTTTTTAACACAATTTGGAACTAGATATACGGTATAACATTACGTGCGATAACGCTAGTGTAAATGCTGTGAGCTGAATCTGGCAGCTGGAGATGCCAGTGCTAATAGCTGAATATTCTAAAATTGATATCTAAAAACGCTGAAGTTGTTAGATGAAATCACTAAAGTTACTAGCTGTAAACGCTGAAAATGACAGCCAGCTAAAATATTAGTTAAATGCCAAATTAGCATAAAAAACAAAAAACTAAGGTTAGCCGAAACAGCTAGCATGTAGCGGAAGAAAATAGCTAAACTTTAAAATAGCCTAAAAATAGCCTCACCCTGTACTCCCACGACAATTTTATATCTCAGAGCTTGGAGGGAATAGGGCAGGGATAGAAATTCCAATTTAGCCATAATAAAGAACCAGAAACTTGTGTGATAAAACAGTACCATCTAAAAATTGCAGGTGAAAATTGATTTCACTTAAAACAACATGAAAGACTGAGAAAAACAGGATTCAACATGTCAATTTGGTGCGTAAACATTCAAATTAAAGTGTTAGGATTGGAAGTCTGAAAAGAAATTTGGCTTATTAGTTTAAGCAAAAAAAAAAAAAAGTTTCAAATGACTGACAACCAGCAGATTTTTCCATTGACATTTCTTTATTTTCATCATTTAAACAGTCTCTTCATACCCTTGTTGAACATGTAGAACATATTTGTGAAAATGTAATAGTAATAACTCATACTACTAAGTTACATCAAATACATACCTAGTAATACATAGTTACTGTAATACATCCCTTTTGTTGTGAGTTACTTTCAACACTGACAGCAATCGGGGCTCAATCTCCTTCCTCTCAGAAACAACTAAAGTTTGACGATTATTTCTTAAAAACGATACTCTTAGTCTCAAGTCGCACTTGAAAATTTTGTGTTTAAATTTACACAGACAAGTTTTGAGTTTCATGTGTTCTCATTGCATAATTTCAGAAATCTGGCTTTGTTCGGAGAGCATATCACCATGAAATTCATCCAAAACTCGACTGTATGATCATCTGTAATGTCTGAATAAATTCAGGGTTTGGCTGTACAAAGTCACAAAATGTGTTTTTGCTATTTGTTTTTTTTCTGCAAGTAAAGTAAGGCTTTAACTCTAAGTGATGGTCCTCTCACTTTTGGAACCATAATTTTATCTCCCTGCTGCCATCAGGCTCTTTTTCTCGCTCAGGTGCGTTTTGCTTAGGAGAAAATGGTCTTTCAGAGTCTAAAGATGAGCTTTTTCTCCCATCCATTTGCTGTTCTGCATCTTTATTCCCCTGGTTTTTATATTTAGAACTGTGCCTGTAAGGGTAGCATTAAATAAGAAGCCAAACTCAACCCTGGGAAGCACTTTAAATCGTCTGTGTACAAAAGGTGCTATACTAATAAAGCTGCCGTGCCACTGAACAATGGCAATCTGATGCATCATCCTCATTAAGATGGACTCAAGAGCTTCCAAAACTGACAGAAAGATTGTTCATTAAAACAAAAAGATGAAATGGTTTGTATAGTGTAACTGTGACAGCATATGCTCCTAATGAGAACATTCAGACCTGTGAGATTGCAATGCTTTGTTATGGAAAGGAAAATAATCTTTTGAACCAACAGTTTCTCATAGTCAAGAAGCTTTTTTTGTTGTTACTGACGTCTATTCACACTTAGAGCCACATTACCAACATCATCCTCCTATAGGAATTAAAATATAGAGCACTTACTGTTTTATCAGCTTTAGGCACATAAATTCTGTTCATGTGTTATTACCATAAAGGAACATTTTAGGAAAAACAATGTATATATCAAAATATTGGATGAAATAACAGTTGATAAAAAATATGTACCCTAAAAAATGTGATAAAATATAAATAGTTTATAAATTTTATTGTTTAAGAGTGTAAACAGTTTGGATTTGTTTCAGTCTCTGTACATTGAGCAGAATCTTTACTTTTTGCTTCATTTTTACATCTCTTTTTTTTAATTATATCATAGGATCAACCTAATATAAATTTTATTTAACTAAAAATCAAATCCTGCTTTTAGTTTAAAAAAAATCATTAACAAGTGCTTTATAAAAAAAATACATATATTTTATACTTAAGAACAAAAAAAGAAGAAGATAATCTTCAGATTACAAAACATTCTTTTAAAAAGGTACAGAATACCCTCGGGCCTCCAGTCCGTCATATTGTTAGAAATCAAACCCCTCAAATATTTATTGGCCTTTTTCATGTAAATATGTACATAGATTTAAACTAAATGTTGAAAAACGTTAAAATTGAAAGATGCTCAAAATTACATTTTTCTCTCCTGCTTTAGGCTGTTTACTGTTTGGAAATACCTCCTAATCTGCTTCTGTACAGTTTTAATCCACTTGAGAAATGCAGCATCGTTTAGGTTTTTTTTGAAGTGTCTACTTGCATGTAAATGTGCGTCCAGTGCTAAACTTTTTTCTTAGTGGCACAGACCCAGAGGAAAGGGGTTAAGGTTAGGATTATGGTTACGGTTAGGGTTAAACAAGCAAATTGTTCCTGAGTGCGGCTGTCTCTCCAGCTCACGGCTCAACCTTGGGATGGCTCAAATATGGAGAACACATTTCACACATTTAGGAGCGTGACAGTTAATGGGACTTTAACTTTAGGTTTAATTATAAATACGTGCGGCCAACAAAAAAAATCCAGCCTTGGACACACTTAAAATGCGTGCGGGCAGTTCAGCAATGCGATCTTGACAGTACGTATTACATATGGCCAAAATGAGTTTCCATCACTTTCTATGCTGGTTGCACGTAAATACGTGGGAATAACATCAGCTTTTTTTGTATAAGCTACTGTAAATTACACTCTCCTCTAAAATATCCCTTTGTTCTCCTTTGCTGAATTGTTGAGTGTTTGCTAGTAACATTTTATCCAACTGACGGTTGCTTTTTTCATGCCACAGGTTGCTCAGAAAGAAGAGACAGTTGGATGTTAAGATGAACATTGTTGCTCTCAGCAGAAGTGAAAAAAAAAATTCCTTTGTTGACTCTATCACACATACAGTTGCCATCAGACCCTCTCACTTTCTTCACTTCTTCTACCCTGATGTTAGTGTAACTGTAATAAAACCACAGCTTCCTGTTTCACATGTAGGTGTTTTACAGCATTACTGTGAACTGATAACAACACTCTGACTTATACTGGAATTAGCTGCAGCAGTGCTCTGACACTTGTTTTCCACACTTCTCCACCTCTTGGCACGGCTTCATGATGCAACAGATCTGCAGTCAATCCTGAAGTTAAGCCTCGTTTCTATGATGGTCCAGTCCAGTATGGAGTAGTACAGGACGGTCCAGTTAAATCTGGTGAGTGTTTCCACTCAGTTAAACCTCGCTTTGGTTTGTTTTCACAGCGCATGAGCGATTTAGACCACTGGTGTGTCATTGCATCATTGTAATGCAATGACTTCAAAAGGCAACAACAATGGAAGTCATCCAGCACCTCGTCTTTGTCTTGCTTTACTTTTTGTTCATTGTGTATATCAGGAATTCAATGTTGTTTGAAAGAAAATTGAGGGCGGCTACGAAGAATATTATCGTGGAGAGGATAACGTTGCAAACACTAGCTTAGCACTATTTCGGTGCTTTCTAATGTCGTCTTCACTTTCTGCCAATCACTGAGTGGAAACAACGGCTCCGCCCCAACCGTTCTGTCCTATTTTTCTATGGATCTACAACGAATGGGGGCCCTCAAGATGTATGTGTCAGAACTGTTTAATGGGTCCATTTTACAATGGAAATGCTAAAAATACTGGACTAGACCGCACCGTACCGGACATTTCAGTGGAAATGAGGCTTTAGATCAGGGGTCACTAACTGGCGGACCGGGGTCTGATGTTGGGTCATGTGGACACAGCATTTGGGTCCGAATCCTAACCCAGGTGTTGGGTCAGAATCTGGGTTGACATGATCGGAATGTTGGGTCCGCGTGATCCAACATCTGGGTCCGAACTAAACGCAAAACTAATACGATGGGCCCCTCTATTTTAAACAATGTAGCTCTTGTCATTGAAAAAAAAAAAATTAAAAAAAAGGTGAAAAAATGAATATACATTTTTAAGATACTTGCTTTCCTTTAATGACTCTTTCTATTGAAAATAATCTGCATACATATGTTTTTGTTGATGCTTGATACTTGGTTTATATTAACTTGTTTTTAATGGAAAACAATCTGCATATTTTTTCTGAATTTTGATAAAAGATCTCATTAACCTTTTTAAACAGAGCTTGGTATAAACACAAGCAGTCTAAACTGCCAGGTGATTGGGAGGAATACAAGCATCTACGCTAAATGTGTACAACTAGGACAAGAAATGCTAAATCAAATTACTACAGCAACTGTTTAGTTAATGACTTCATCAGCCCAAAACAATTTTGGAAAAAAAAGGAATACCTTATTTAGTGCATCTCCGAGTACTTTCAATAATATGATAATCAATGATGAAGTTGCTAATGTTCCACTTGTGATTTCAAATGCTTTCAGCAAACATTTTTCCCAATTACCCGAGGTTCAATCCTCTATGCATCTCTCTGAACATGATCTCAACCTTCTAATGGTTCTTTTGTGTTTGAATTGGTAAGCCCAGGTGTTGTGTTACAGGCTATAAGTAAGCTGTCTGTCAGCAGTGGTTCCGGTCCAGATGGTATTCAGGCTAAGTTAAATTAGCATCTTGTGTTTTAGCCCCTCCACTTGCTGAACTTTTCAATTTGTCCCTTTCTACTTGTGCTGTTCAACTTGCATGGAAATGTGGCAAAGTAATTTCTTTACATAAAGGTGGTGATCTCCATAATTTAAGTAATTGTTGTCCTATTTCAATTATTAACAATGTTGCAAAAGTTTTTGAAACAATTATTTTTAATCAACTATCTCATTTTCTTGCTTCAAACAACATCCCTTCTCAATACCAGTCAGGATTCAGAAAACGCTTCTTTGCAACTACTGCTCTAATGAAATTTACTAATAATTTCTACTCTAACTTCGATAATAATATGTGCACAGGCACTGTCTTCTTGGACCTTTCCAAGGCATTTGACCTGGTTGATCATTACCTTCTGGACAAATTGTTTGCAATCGGTCTCTATTATTCTTCTATTCTCTGGTTTAATTCTTACCTTCACTATCACCGTCAGTGTGTCTCTTAGGGGGTCAGTCTGATTTCACTGGAATCTATAAAGGTAATGAAGGTAATTTATTGCTCTAAGCCAAACATCACTGACATTAACAACTGCTTATAGTATGACTTTGACTCTGTCCAATATTGGTTGATTTCAAGTATGCTTATTTTGAATAAAAACAAAATCCTATTGCATGTTTTTTCAGAGTAATACAGTAAACCCAGGTGGTTTAAATCTTAATTAGCATTTTTTTGGACTCCTCTCCTTTAGAGGAAAAAAAATCTTTTAAATATCTTGGTGTCTGGTTTGAACCTAGTTTATCTTTCCAAACTCATATTCAGTCAATCACCAGTAAACTAAACTACCATCTTAAACCACTCTATCAATCAGTTTACTGCTTTAACTTTCATGTAACAAAAAGACTAATATCACAATTATTACTCCCTATTTTGGATTTGTTACGTTCAGCAGTGTTTGCCCCTCCTCCTTTGTTCTCACCTGGTTGCCATAGCTGCATTATGTTTTGTAATTATTATCACAGGTATTTATGTTACGATCTTTTGGGTTTTCAGTGTCGCAGTCTTGTTTGGTTGCCTTTGTATTGCGGTCTCTGCGAGGTCAATTAAACGTCATTCTTTAATTTCCCATCTGTTTTGAGTCCTTCCTGCTCTTGGGTTCCCTTTTTTACCTGACGCCGTAACAGGATTATGCCAATATTATTTACTTCAAGGCTTCTTCAGCCTGCTTAAACTCCCCTAATGTCATCTTCAACACTATGTGCCACTTTGCTCTGCGCTGTCTCATTACTGCGTACTGTTTGAACGACTGGGTTGGCTTTCATTATCAGCTAGAAGACAATTTCACTGGCTTCAATTTATTTTCAAATGTATTTATCTTGATATTCCTTTTTATTAAAACAGCATCTTCTTCCTTTTAGTTTCCAACATAAGTTAATTAGGTTAATCAAGATAATCAGGTCTGTGTTCCAAGACATAAAAAACTATCTGGGAAAAAAGCTTTTTCTGTCAAAGCCCCCAATGACTTGAACACCCTCCCTTTATCTCTACGTTCCATTTCATCTCTACCATCGTTCAAGAAAGTTATGTTAATCCATCTCAAACATACATATGTTTGCTTTTAATTTCTGAAATTGTTGTCAACCTCCTATTGTCTTTGCTTTAGTTTTAACTGTCTGTGACTTGCTTTTTCTTTAGTTCAGTTTTTTTTTTTATGACCTTTGCAAATGGGTTTATTTTAACACTCTGAAATGTTATGTTGGGTAGGGGTGATTCTGAGAGCCTGTCCGGTTATGTGTGAAAGTGTGTGTGTGTTTATTATGTGTATTTAATATTTGTTTTTACTATCTTGTTTGGGTTCGACTCCATCATATTTCTTGAAATGGAGGACCTCCTTGAAAACGAGATGTTTCATCTCTAGGGGTTTATGTTCCTATCTCAGTTTAAATGTGTAAATAAATAAAAAATAAAATATGCAATGACAAAGTGTGAAATAGTTTTATATCCACTTACATAGTCATGTGATTTATTGTTACTTGAGGATTCCTAATAACCTGAATCTATATTGGAAAGATATAAATATCTGATCTTAAGTTACGATCCGGATAGTGATAATACACGTAAAGGGAATGATCGAGCCGGGGTGGAATTATATAAGTTTGCTTCCTCCAACTCAGGCAATCTCTTAAAAGGGCCCTACCATGAATTTCGTCAGCCTTTCAGATGATGTCTGGAGACGCTATAGCTATATATGCTAAAAGACACGTCGGCAGAATCAATGTGGATCAGGTTAAAAGTTGCTTTATTGAGTATTCATCCGACCACATTTAATGAGTTCATCATCTATGATGGTGTTATGGTTTGTTTTTAAGATAATTCCGTTGAAACTACAATAGAGCTTTCACTGCAGCAGCTGGCACGCACGCCGCGTAGGAGACAGAAAAGTGAGTTATACGTTTTTTGGTGTTGTTAAAATAAACGTTCTAACAAGTAAACAGTTGGAACAATTATTTCCTTTTGGACAATCATGACAAGTAATGCTCTACATTTGTACAGGGCTCACCGATCACCTAATTTCTAACGTGTTTACATCATGTGACCGTCGGATACGGTGGCTGTTTTGGTTAAGTTGTTTTGTTCGCGGTTTGTTTCATATTCAGACTGCGGAATCTCAGAGTGAACCGAAGTTCAGTCCGATTGGATAAGAAAGAAAAACTACATTGAAAATTTGATTAGAGGGCGGTTCCTCATCCAGGAAGGTAGTTATCTCCTGCCAGGAGACAGATTCTGGTGGCAGGGGAGAACTACCTCAGTGTGTTTTCGTTGTAGTCATTTATTATTTGATCCAATTATCACTATCAAGCTGTCATATATGGACATATACATATTTAGAGAGTTTCTGAGAAAAGAGGCTGTGAGGAACCTGAAGTAGAGCTTTGGACATCAGAAAACATAAAGCTGCTGTTTCCAGACACAACCAGGAGTCTTTCTCCAAATGTTAATTTATGGAGACAGCTGTTTTCACGTACCAAAACGCTCTGCATAATATGTGGCGACAGATTCTTGAATGTTTCACATAATCTCACATTAATAAAGTTGCAGATGTGCCACCAATTCTCGGCTACTTAAATATATATTACAATGAAGACACTATTTTTAGGAAATTAAATTTTAGTTAAATTAAAGTCCCTGCTTTAGATGCTGCCTCTTTCTAAAGTTAGGATGCTTTGGTACCCTACTAGACCTGTGAAACCATCACTCAAAAGACAGACTTGCTGAAATATCTATCATTCCTTACAAACATTACAATCATGCAAACACCTTAGAGAAATGTCAACTTTTTTTGTGAGAAAAAAAACATTTAAGTTTTGTTAGAATGTATCTGAATTATAATTGTGCCTAGATTGTCAACTCACTCTGCATGGTTGGCTGAGTCTTTAATTTTATTTTTGTACATGTCATAATTTGGTGTCAATTTTTCTAACAGGTTTAAGCCGCTATTCTTTGTTAAAGAACATCGTCTACATCTGTGTGACTGTATGTTCCATCTGTAGACCCTCTCTATCAACTTTTTATTGGTAGCTACACCCAACAGCCAATGAGAATGGTTCTGGAATGCAATAAAAACATCATTCCCCTCAGTGGGCAGCTCATTTAATGAACTAGTGAGACTGCACATCAATTTCTCTTTGTCATTTATGTACTTCAGAGATGCTACTTTGGTTTATTGCCATTGTTTTCCCCTGTTGTGTAGTTCAAAGTCGACTGTGGAGATTTTGTCCTCCATATCATGTTAGGATTCTGTTCTTTGGGGCAACTGGGCTTTAAACATGTCCCTGCTCATCCAAGTGGCTTATTTGGTTCCATATGTCTGAAGGCTGCTGTTTTAAATATTGTTTTTTGCTGCATTTTAATTCAGCTTTGTTCATTTTTAGAATAGTGCTATGTTTTTATTAGTTTCCATCTTTGGTTACATGAGGTTCAATTCATTAACAAAACACCCAAAAACTTGACTTTTATTCACTCAGTTTTTCTTTAAGTTTCCATTGTCCTCTCTCATTGGTTTGGGGGTGGGTCACTTTTTTGTGTTCTTTGTTGCCTTTACTTCCTGTTGGATCCATTGTGGTGTCAGTTTATTGCCTCAGTTGCTGTACTTTGCAATGGAAACATTTCTCTGAGTAAAAAAGGAGAATGTCAGAGTCCGTTTTAGCTGCTGCAACAGTAAATATGTCTGCCAGGTGAAGAATCTAATGCTCTTTTAGCCATTCAGCATTTCGCCTGGATAAGTAATCATGTGATTTTACAGTCTCCAGTGAGTTGCCCAAACTTGATAACCCAGTAAATCCATTTATCTAATTTTGAAATATTTCCTTCATAATGTCCCTCTTATTTGTAGTTCTCATCTTGTTTTTATTTGGTTTACTGTTGTTGGGCTGCACGGTGGTGCACAGTCCCGGCTGGGTCCTTTCTGTGAGAAGTTTGCGTGTTCTCCCACATGTATGCGATTTCTCCAGGTGCTCCGTCTTTCTACCAGAGTCCAAAAACATGCTTCATTTGTTATTTGAAGATTCTAAATAGTCCCTATTGGTATGTTTGTGTGGCCCTGCAACCTGAGAGTGCTCTGCCTTTGAACTAATGGTAGTCAATATAGGCTCCAGCAACCATGTGTCCCCAAAAGGAATTCAGCAGGATTTTTTTTCTTGTTGCATATTTTCGGCACTGTATGGCACACTTGCCTTACTTAGTTATTTTGTTAATGAAAGTGCGCCTAAAAATCCAGAGCCCCCTCAATATGGATTAATCATAGTTGATCTTATTGATGTCAAAGTGGTTTTAATAGGTACAAGGTGCTCTGTCAAAATGTTTGGATGGTTGTTATTGTAAATGCACTAATAAGACTTACATGTAGCTGTGTTATACTGTTTTTTTTTTAGCAGGTTTGGGAGTTATCAAAATCAATAACGTTTGTTTTAGCGCTACCAGACTGTTTTTCTTTTTCCCCATGTTGAAATTAAAGTTGGGAGTTGCTGGTTTTGTGAGGAAACTAACATGGCTAAAATATAGTTAGACTGTGTGTTAACTAACTAACAAGGTTAGGAGTTAGCATAGTCACAGTAATATTAGTCTTAGCGGTATCAATCTGTTTTATTTTATGTTGCAAACAAGGTTGGAACGTTATTGTTAATATACTAATGAAGCTAACTTGTAGCAGTGTCTGAAAGGTATTTTTTTTAACATTTCACGAGCAAGGTTGGGAGTTAGCCTAGTCACAGTAACGTTTGTTTTAGCAGTACAACTCTTATTTTTAAGTGTTCTAAACAACAGGAGCTATAGGTATTCTGAATATGCTAACGTGGCTAATGTGTGGCATGTCAGAAACAAGTTGGCATCACTGCGAACTTGAGTCTGTCTTGAGTCTGACTGACAGACTCAAGACTGACTTTTGTCTCCATTCACCTTTTTGTTTTGTACACCTAATATATAAGACAAAAGTTTAAAAATAAATCATTTAATGATGGTGCCTTTTTAGCCCTTAAGCTATCTCATAGGGTCCAGATGACCCAACCCTTATATTGATGTGTGATCTCTCCCATGACAAAGGTGGACAGGATTTTATGTCTGCCACGGACACCAGTGAAGATAAAAAATCCTTGGAAAAAAAAAGTTTTGCGTAATGTCTTTTGGGGTCCAGATGATCCCACTTTTAATGTAAACTTGTATACCACAGGGGTTAATCCAGTGTGCCCCATAAAGAAGACGATATGTTTAATTAAAAAAGCTTTATCTTCCTCCTTGATTTGTCCTACTGTTATTCATCCATTCAAATAAGTTGTGCAATGATTTTAACATTCTGTTGATGACGTCTATGTCTCATCCAGATTAATAGTCTAAAGCAGGGATAGGCAACTCCATGCCCGGAGGGCCGCAATCCTGTATGTTTTCCAACATACCTTGCTCTGACATGTTCTAATTGGCTGGACACACCTGAACCAGGTAATCAGTCCTGAGTATAGCTTGGCTATCTGGAAATCATGGAGACACTGCGGCTCTCGAGGCCTGGAGTTGCCTATGCCTGAACCAAACTTTTCTGACACTGAAAAACCACAAAAGGATCTTACCTCCAGACCAACCCCATTGTCCCATATTCACACTCTGAAATACACTTGCCAGATCTGTATTTGCAAAAGTCAAAGCTGTGTGAAAAAAAGCTGCCAGACTGTTTTTAAAAAGCTAAAGACAAAAACTCTGCTTTGCACCAGTCATACTCAGGTTTCTTTTTTTTTTTTTTTTTTTTTTTGCCAGCAGACAGCGTAGGAGGACTTAATTAGACCTGACAGCTGTGACACATTGTGTGAAACATTCAATTCAAACCTGCAGTTGGTGAACTCTTTAGGATTAGGTTGAGGTTAAAACTTGCACATGAGGATGACGGGAGAAGGAAAAAAGAGGTGCCGACACTATTTTTGCCGACTTGATCATTTTTTTGGCTATGCACAATATTTATGCAATAAACAGTGTTGGAAAATTTTATCCAAATCTTAAAAAAAAAACAAACATAAAAATGTAAAAAAAAATTGCTTGATTGTTTTTGCTGGTTGGTTTGTATATAGTTTGTTTTTAGCTAGTTGGTTTGTAGCTAATTAGTTTTAGCTAGTTGTTTTTTTGATAGTTAGATTAACAAGCCAGTTTCGTTTTTAGCTAGTTTAAAATCTAGTTGGTTTAAAAAGCTGTTTTTTTTTTTTTGTTTTGGACAGTTGTGTTTAAGCTAATAAGTCTTAGCTAGTTGTTTTTGTAGTTAATTAGTTAAAAGATCTAGTTGTTTTTTAACTAATTCTTTTCAGTTATTTCATCTTAAAAGCTAGTTGTTTTTTCAGCTAATTCTTTTTAACTAGTTTTAAGAAGCTAGTTGGCTTTTAGATATTTTTTAGATCATTAGTTTAAAAAGCTAGTTGGTTTTTGTTTTATTTGTTTATTTTAGGATAACGTGTTTAAAAAACTCGTTGGTTTAAGCATACTCTTTCTAACTAGATAGTTTAAAAGGCTTCTTGGTTTTCAGCCTGTTGGTGCTGCAACAAATTGTTAAAGATCGCCCTCTTGTGGTAGGAAAACATAGTCACAGCTGCAATTTTAATTAAATTTTGACCTTAAAATTGATTGTAAGCTTTTGCATTTTCGGTGTCATGTTTTTATGTGTGAACAGTTACCAAGTTTAGTAGTTCCATTACCAAGATGAGCAGAATAAAACAGAAAAAGACAAATGACAAACTTTAAAAACATCAGAAGCTGATAGAAGAATGCATGATGGATTATGGGAAAAGTGTTCTTAGCTAAATTCCATTATCTGTTCAGAAAAGTATAGCACTAAGAACAGTTGAAACAGTGAAACTGAACTCTCAGGTCTGTGAGAGAAGAGCAGAACTAAAATGAAGGTTGTGAGATACATTTTAATCCATTTTCTTACATATTTTCTTCATTATTAGGTATGACTATAGCAGAAAAAAATTATTAAAAACTTTTCCTAATGTCAAAATATACAAAATGAACGAGACTCTTCACATCACATCCAGATAAATACCTGTAATCTGTAAAAGTAAACTTAAGTGTCAATAAAATGTGTCAATATTCAGTTCACGTTTGGTTGAATGTTTGTTTGGTCAAACAATTTCTTCAAGAGTTTGGTGCATCCACTCTTTTTTCAGCCTTAATCTCTGTTGTATTTATTTAACAATCAGGAATTGATAGATTATTTTTCATATCTTGACTTTACCAAGAAAATTAAAAGTGCAGAGGCTGAAATTCTGATATGTTCAGAATTCTTAGCTTTTTCCTTTGCATCTTATCTTTTAAGATAGAAATATTGTTGCTAACACTCAGGTCTGCAAAGCAATTAAGTGGACAACATCAACCTCTGACATTTGATGTTGCTGTTGAAACTTGTTCATTTATCCAAATGTATTAAGTTTTTAATATTTTTACCTGAATAAGACCTTTCTGTGTGTACACAAAGACAACAAGAATTAAAATGTTAAATCATCTGGCTAGAGAAGTCCTCGCCTCTCTTAATTCTAATAATAATTCTGGCATATCTTTCATTCTGGGCAGCACGGTGGTGTAGTGGTTAGCACTCTGACCTCACAACAAGAAGGCCTTGGTTTAAATACCAACTGGTTGTATGGAGTTTGCAGGTTCTCCTTGTGCATGTGTGGGTTTTCTCTCCGGGAACTCCAGCCTCCTCTCACTGTCCAAAAACATACTTCATAGGTTAATTTTTAAATAATTTAAATTTTCCATTAGTTATGAAAGTGAGAGTATGTGTGGCCCTACTGGGATAGGCCCCAGCAACCCCTAAAATGATTAAGTGGGTTTAGAAGATGAATGGACGGATGTTTCAGTTTGATCTGATGCAGCTCAACTTCAGCGACTTCCTCAAACTCTAAAAACTGATGTAGAGATAAAAACCTGATGAAATGTGATACTGAACTTTAGAACCAGACTCTGCAGCACACAAGTAAAAGGTTTTGTGATTATTTAGAAATCTATGGGCTTTTCATTCAATGTACTACAATTTTCATTAAGAGCATAGAGGAGCTCTCTACTAACTGTTTTTATTTTATTTCTTTTAGTCCTCCTGATTTTTAGTTATATCTTGTGGCTTTAAGGTTGACACTTTCCTACCCCTCTTTGTTTTGTTTCCTTTAAACAAGTTTGTGTGACACTGCTTTTGTTTAGGATCTTTTTTTCCTTCAACACAAATATTTGAGTTTGGACATTACGACTGTTACGGTCATTAAATGTTGCAACAATATGTTATACAACAGATTATTTTTGGTTAATTTCCAAAATCTCAATCAAATCTCAAATCTTCCAAAATGAAACAAACAAAAACAACCTAATATCTATTATATATGGGTCAAGATGAGGCTACAGGCTAGATCGCTTGCAATTCACAATAGAAAATGCTGCCAAAAAAATGACATTTTCAGATTTCGAAGCAGCTGTTGAACTCTTTTGCTTAGATTAGTGTTATTTTTAAGGAAGCACATTTCCTGTTATTGTCCTCATCATTTGGCTGTCTGACTCTATTCAATTTCTATTGACAAGTTTACAATTTGGTTAGCAGGATTCTATAAAGTATTTATCATTTTTGCGCAATTTAATCTCTAAAAGCAACTTTGTTAGGTTACAAAAATTGATCACACAAATATTGACTCAAACATTTCCTAAAATTATATAACACAACAATAACAGGAATTCAGTTTTTGCATGATTTTTTTTAAAAAAGAAACTTCTAAAAGAATATTGATTTGATAAATTATTTCTCTAATTAAGGATCATTTTAAATGTATCTTTTTAAAGCCCAGTCTTGTTGAAAAGTATCAGCACTGCTCTAATGAGCAGTTACATTCACTTTAGCTTATCATGGGTTTGCACACAATTTATCACACACACGCAACAAAGATAGAGAATCCCCCCTGCAGTGCGCTTTTTTTTTTTGGTCTGACATTTACCACTTAAGTTTTTCAATCCTTTAGTTTGGAACTTCAATTATCAGGTTAAAGCATTTTAAACAAATGTGATATTAGTTTATATGCTCTAAAGGTTTTATTATAATGTTTTAGCAAATCCAACAAATTGATTTAAAAAAAAAAGCTTTTGGTTTTCAAATCTGTATAAGATTTTCATTTTTTGATTTGACATATTTTCCCCCACTTATTTATTGACAAAATTGGGCATAAAAAGAAATACTTTCCTTCTATTTTCCTCTGCTACCCTCTTGTGGAGAAACTGGGTATGACAACTTCGCTGATACTTAAAGGGCTCAATTTTTCAAACGCCTCTCAGTGGAGGCTTAAATTACCAATTTAGTGTCCTGTAATACAGTCTTTCCCCCTGCTAACTTGTATTGATAGAAACTAAGAAATTGTGTTTAACAGTCATTAATAAGTATAAGTCTCATTTATGGCTGCATGTTGACTTTAGGATGTTATATTTTGTAGCTTTTTATTATCTTGCAGTGTGTGGTAAATTGATAATCTACAAGGTGTTTAAATTCACATTTTATTTCAGAAATATTGTGTGGTGGGGGTATATTTTAATTAATCTATTGAACTTTATCTCTGGGGTTAATAGATTTTGTTTTGGGAGCACGAGGACAAATGCTTTCTGTTTGACGTTGTGTGGCACGCGCGCATAATTTAAGAGAAATGCATCCTTTCTAGAGAAAGCTTAATAGTGTGTTGGTATATATTTATATCGTTAATAATGTAATAAAGTACTGTAATTCCATGTAAAGCTTCACTTAAATCAATTTAAACTTTAGTTAAACAACCAAACGTCGACAACAAAACCCCACCCAGTTTTATAAGCGCGGCCCCCATTGGGCGGCGTGTCCATAGATACGTTCCCTCTTTATTTGGCACATCTGATTGGTCGACGGTGACGACAATCCCGAAACGTGCTCCCGCCCACCGAGCGGATCAAGTTTGAATGAACAACAGCAGTCTGTTCGGAGGTGGTATTTTGCATTTGCGGTAATTATTAAAAGTGTGTAATTGCAGCACGGACGCGCCGATCAAGGATGGAGATGAAGAAGAGAATTCATCTAGAGTTGCGGAACCGCACTCCGTCAGACGTAAGTTGGCCGCACATTTCGCAGTGATGTGTCCCCCCCTCCTCTCTCTGCTAATGGAGAATATTTCATGTGATTTCTTGGCGTGGGGATACAAAGTTTTGTTCCAAGTTAAAAGGTGATGGAGACCGCGGGGTACATTGTTGCTTCGCAATTGTGTATTCCGCCGCTCGGTGCTGTAGGTCCGGGGCTTGAACTTTAGCTCCAGCCTTTTGATGTGCAGTTTGAGAATGCAGCACGGCTTTTTTTTTTTTTTTTTAATGTCAGCGGTATAAACACGGCGAACACTGCGAGAAGCCATATTTGTAACTTTTGAGGTACGAACGCGCCCCTTTCGTCGTTCAACACCCCGCTGGAATCCACTGGCTCCAGCTTTGGGCTGTTAAAAGCGGCGCACTTCGCGGGCTATAATAAAGATGCGGATCATTAAAAGTGTCGTATTTATTAATGATTCATAATTACCACAGCCTTGAATTGTCCTATAATAACTCCCTGCATTTACTGTTCGTCCACCTGCGCGGTTGGGATGGTCCGTGCGAAGCGGCGGACCCACCGAGCAGCTCGGACCGGCGAGCCTGCAGTCCGTGCAGCCTGCAGCCGGAGTCACGGTGAGCTCGGCTGGCCGCTTCAAAGCGCGGACAGATCCCAACTGCTGGACGTAACCAAAACACACGGAGGGCGAATGAACCGTTGGGGGGTATTCATCTCTGTTATTGCACCGGGGCACTCTTCCGTCTCTGGCGCGAGGACTCCACACGTAATGAAAACAAATGGTCGAGTCGCGTTGTTGCTCTAGTTTTCTAGAAGTAGGACAGGCCGCCATTTTACTGAGAAACAAAGGCAATGCGAAACACAGCGAAAGCCCGTTCGTTCGACACAAACGACGGACGATTCATCATACCTTCTTCATTTTAGAAGTCTACATTCGTCATCTGTCCGTTCAGGAACTATTTAGCGTATGCAACAATCAAACGTTTGCCTGGCAGCTATCTAATCGGCTTTAGCGGCCCCTCCTACTAACAAATGACCCTGTGCACGACTCGTAGGTCTGTGTAGTCCTCGCTTGTTTTGACTAATGTACAGCTGTGTCATTCATAATGACGCCTGGTTTGGAGTGCACGAGGACAAACGGGTCAAAGTGAACTCGTAAAGCCGCATTTCTTTGTCTGCTCGGCGAAAATAAGAATCTTAAATGTTATTTTTTACGTAATGGAAGGAGATCCAAAGCATCGCGATAACTACGACTGCGAGGCGTGTTTGCATTTTGATGATGGACAGAAAACTCCACAGCGCCCGTCCTCGCCGCTGATTGGCTAAGCCACGCGCGTGAACGCGGGTAAAATGTATCCGCCAGCTCCTGTGACCGAATATCACCCTCCTGAAATATCAATGCGCAGCCTCAATTTTTTTTATATTCCCCGACTTAAAAAATACAGAGAAATACGAGTATCAGCTCCAATAACTAAATAAATAAAATTTTATATATAATATATATATATATATATATATATATATATATATATATATATAATAATATATATATATATATATATATATTATATATATTATATATATTATATATGTGAAAAATTAAAACCATTCCCTAAAAATTAAAACCCCTCCCCCATAAATAAAGATAAAACGTATTTTTTTTGTATTTCTATTTCTTTTATTTTATTATAATACATTATATAGCCAGTCATCTTAAAACTCAAAAAATGGTAGAAAATTCATATTTTTTTGTTGTATATTCTCTTTATAAAAAAAATCAAAAGTTGCCCAAACAGTATTAGTATTTCCTGTCTGTTTTTTGTTCTACTATTAATTAGACGTTATGTTCTACAGGTCAAAGAACTTGTGCTAGACAACTGTCGCTCAAATGAAGGCAAGATCGAGGGCCTAACAGACGAGTTTGAGGAGCTGGAATTTTTAAGCACAATCAATGTCGGTCTGACAACAGTAGCCCACTTGCCCAAGCTAAAGAAACTCAAAAAGGTGAGTGTGTTCTCGATTAAATCAGCCCAAATTTTTAGGCTGTGATCTGTTCTTATAAACTGAATCTGATTAACAGCTCGAACTCAGCGATAACAGGATCTCAGGAGGTTTGGAGGTTCTGGCGGAGAAATGTCCCAACCTCACACATCTCAACCTCAGTGGCAACAAGATAAAAGATCTCAGCACAATAGAACCACTGGTAAGTGCCACTTTTAACCCCATACAATCAACAAAACTCCTTAATATATGCTGATTTTCTTTTCTTTTTATTGTCTTATCAGAAAGAGCTGGGGGCCCTGAAGAGCCTAGACTTGTTTAATTGTGAAGTAACAAACCTGAATGAATACAGAGACAACGTCTTCAAGCTATTACCGCAGCTCACTTACCTGGACGGCTACGACAAAGACGACAAAGAGGCGCCTGACTCTGACGGCGAGGTTTACGCCGAGGGACTGGATGACGATGAGGATGATGAAGAGGGTACGGTTCAAACATATTCCCTCTCTTGTACACTAGCATCTGTTTGTGTAAGCTCATTCGGCCATTCAAACGTTTTGCTGATTTAATATTCATCCCAAGTAGATGAGGAAGAGTATGACGAAGACGCACCACCTGGGGACGAGGAGGATGAAGAGGGAGATGAAGAGGAAGAGGAGAACGAAGAGGAAGAGGATGATGACCTCAGTGGAGAGGTGATCAAATAATCACCATTCTATCGGATTTGAACAGAAATGGTTAGTGTGGGCTAATGTTACATTTTATTCGTGTTTTTATAAAGGAGGAAGAAGAGGATGACTTAAATGACAGAGAGGGGGATGATGATGATGAAGACGAAGGGGAACAAAATGGTGAGTCAATTCAGTTGAGATGTCTTTTTTTTTTTTTTTTTTTTCTAAGTCTCTTTTTCTATTTGCATCCATATAAATGTTTTTGTTTTTTTTTTGGATATGCATACATCTTTATTGTTAGAATAATAACTTCAAGTTGTCTTCTCAAATGTCTGCATAATCCAAAGGCAGCTGCTAGTTCAACTCCATACTCATCATTCGCTGAGAAAGTTATCCCAATGTGGTTTCAGAAATGAGCAGTTTGTCAAACAATAATCAAAATGAACTGTGGCGATCATAGGAATGGGAACGACATAAAGAATCAACCTGTTGCTCACATCCTTTCTCCTCTCTATGGTATTTTTGATAATGCTTAAACTCAAGTGTTTCAAATACAGGATCTATTTGACATGTGACTTAAAGCTTACGTAATAACCCACATGTACCTTTTATACAGCACTCAGTCACATTTACTGTTTCCTAACAACTAAAAAAAATTGGCTTTTAAACTTTCTTTTTGTTATTTAACTGTTTTTGGACAAATGCAACATGGTTTTGACCCTTTGTAACACAACATATTGGAACAATCAGTATCACCTTAATGAATGATTAAAAAGTTTGAGCCATGCGTCTTTAATGTCGGTAAATTCTTCAATTCAGTTCTATTTTATAATGTTACAATATTTTCTTATTAAAACCTGAGAATTTGCAGGATAGTTTTGCTGAGTTCTTCTTCTCACAATATGAAATTGCGTTTTGCAGATGAAGAGCGAGGCCAAAAGAGAAAAAGGGAACTGGATGAAGAAGGGGAAGAGGACGATGACGACTGAAAATCTTCAGTAAGCCAAGTCGTGAACTGTTTGAAACCTGTATCTCCCAGTCACTTCCCTACAAGCCCTTATGTCTCTCCTTTGTTTCATATTGCAGGAATAACTCTATTTTTGATTTTTTTGTTTTTTGGCCAGTCAGGTTTAAGGAATTACTTGGAGGAGACATTTCTTTACCTTTTCTGCTCCTGTGTTCCAGTCTCTGCGGTCCACTTTTAACAGCTCTGTGGACAGAAGTTTTGTAATATCAACCTTTTTTTTTTTTTTTGACACTTTTGTTTTCTGAGTTGATGTAATACCACTTTTCTCATGACTTACGTATTTTATGACCTCCCCATTCAAAAATACAAATACTAAGAAAAGAGTGCATGTATAATACATTTTAAAGTCAACTACTGGAATCCATGTATGACTGTCCTCGTCTATCTTTTCGCATTGTTCTTTTTTTTAATGTAACTTATGTGTTTGTAGTGTCACCCTTATTCCAATACTCTCTGCTGTCCTGGCGTGGAACTTCCACATCTTTTTAAATTATAGCAACAAAACAAACAAAAAAAAAAACATGTCTGCCCTTGTCAAAGCCGCTCCTCCTCCTCCTTTTCCTCTTTAGACCCCTCAGCTTTGATAGTTCGGAAATTACGTGTTCTTGTAAATACTGACCAAATCTATTTTTTTGTATTCACTTTGATGATGGCAGACATTGAACAGACAACTGAGGTGAAATTGTGATAAAAACAAATACATTCATGCTTTATCTTAGATGCGCTGTGTAATTTTTTTTTTTTTTTTTTGAATTTGAACGTCATCTTGTGTCCACCATCAGAACTTATTGCTTTTCTCCCACGCCGTTCTCTCGTATGCACAGGTGGCAATGTTTGAATTAGTTGTGGTAGTGTAGCTTATAAATTGCTTTGAATGGAGGTTCCGACTACAACTCATGTACATTTAAAATGTATTTGCTCAAATCAGTCAAGTTCTATTATGAATCGTTTTGTCTAGTATACACAATGGTCAAATTGGCCTACCTCAGTGACTTTTCACTGTTAAAATCCACTGTCATCAGCCTGTTTTTTGTTTTGTTTTTTTCCCCTCGCACTCACTTCAATAAATCTCTTTTATATAAACTGTCTTGTCTTTGTGATGCATTATTGACAAGTCCAAGGATGGTGTGCAGAAAATATGAAGAAAACTTACTAATCAATGCAACTGATCAACACAAAACTATATATACATATAGATACAGTATATATAAAAAGCAACACATTTAAACCATATCCATCTAAGCTAAAAAGTAAATGACTCATGTACATAAAATTAAAGGCCCACTCCAATGAAAAATGTGTTTTTAACATGTTCCTGTGGCATTTGTCTAATGGAGGAAGTATTTAAAGAAAAGCTTAAAATTGCATTACGGAATTTGAAAAAGCTTGTAGCAGTGATGTACAAGCTACTACGGCAAGCCAGAAACTCCTTGCTCTACTCCAGTCCGACGCCTGGTTCACACCGCACGCAGAAGCGGGGTGGAATGGAGGCTGCTTCCATTCTCCACCCTTATTAACCTATGGTGCAGTTCACACCAGACACGAAGCACCGCAGTCCTCTGTGGCCGGCTCGTGCCGTGCAGCAATCGTTTCGGCTTCAGGTCTATTATTTGCTGTGAGCCATGAGTGATCCACATTAATCCTGGCAGGAAGTTACACCAAGACACATGAGAAAATCCACTAAATTTTCAAAATAAAACACATTTTTAACAATAAAATACAGCAATTGTCAAATGCGATCATATTTTTGTATCCAAACAGACTATAAATTAAAGGAAACACACAAAGCACACAAAAAAGGATGCACACAGAGACACACACATCAACGTAGTGGGCAGACTACGGAGCAGGGGGTGTGATGTTTTGGGGATCTAACAGCACAATCACCAGAGAGAGCAGTTGGTGACAAGTCAAGATGGATGATGTCAAATTAATTGTAGAAAATCTCTGACCACAGCTGAGCAGCTCGATCATTGTTAAAAAAAATACATGTTTGGTGTGAAGTAGAGGTTAAGCGGATACCGCACGCACTCCGCTTCATGGCCCTTCCGCGTGCAGTGTGAACCTGGTGTGGATGCATCCACTTGCAGACAAATAGATCCATGTGTGTTTTTGTTTTCCTCTTCAGAGATGGTATTTGGCTCTTTACTGTACGGCTGAATAACTCTAATATTACTGACCATTTTTGCTGCACTGGTAATGTCAGATTGGGGGTGTGAAGGGCTGTGAGCTAGTGAGAGAGCATAAGCAGAAGGATGTTGGGAAGTAGGGGTGGGCTTACTCTGCACAACTAAGAGGCAAATTTCTAATGATTGCTGGTCTGCAGAAACAGTCTTAGAAAACACTTTTTTCTTAGCTAGAAATAGCATAATCATAATTAAATACCCCTGGGAATACTTTTAATATAGATCAAAAGACGATTGGAGTGGGACTTTAGAAAAAGATATATATGTTTTTTTATCTTTCCGTTATGAGACTTCACGTCTCAGTGTTCTTCAGTAGTTTAATCCATGTTATTATTGATTTGTGATTGTATATTTTTTAATTTGACGCTGAAACCACTGAACTCTGTAACAATCAGTTCTTGACTTTAATGTCAATTCTTTATTTTTGTTTCAAAAACAAAGAGGAATTTCTTATGGCTTTGCAGCTTGTTATAAATATGCCAATAAATGAGAACTACAGGATCATCTGGATTTAATGTAAAACCAAAAGGGGAACAAAGTTTATTAAAGTGTTTTTAAGCTAAAGTTGGACTGGCAGCACACATCTCATTAATATCCTTAAGTTAAAGACAAAAGAATCGGTTATAGTTGAGCTGTTGGGACTTAACCGTTAAACCATTTCAAAAGGAAATAGTGAAACAATCTATGATGGATCACAATCAGTATTTGTGCAGTCAAGTAATACAAAAACAGGATAAACAAATATACAAGTTGTTAAGGTAGAAAGAGAAAATGTGCCAAATAAATAGAAGCAAATATACAACACTCCCAACATCTAATGTAGCCCTAAGAAAACAGCAAAGCTTCCCTTGATCCAGAATGAAGTCGACCGCCGACATGTTTGCTTCTTCCCCACTTTATGCACGTAGAAAGAAAATGAAAGGTGAGCTATCGGCTCCCCTCGAGACGCTGCATTTCTGGAGCTATAATGTTGTGAATTCAGGTTAGTGGGTGAGAGGAGCGTTTGCAGGAAAAGTAGCGCTGCAACTGAAATCTGGTGCAAAACTACATCAAGTCAGCTTCCTGCTCGTGAAGTCACAGCTGTAAGCAGCAGAGTCTAAGGCCATTGGGGGGAAAACAAGCAGACAAAGTGAGATAAAGCTTGAAGATGGTTGGTATTGAAGGAAAGGTAGAGGAAGTTTTTTTCTTTTTTTCTCAATGGATTTCCAGGCAGACACGGTGAGACCAACAGTTAAAAACAAAAGGAAACAAAAAACGGTGAATTCATCAAGACAGTATGTTAAAGTCAGAAATGTACATTTATAAAAACTGAAATTCCAAAATCGGATTGGCTATCAGCCTTCAGTTAAAATGAAAATCCCTGAACTTTAATTTCTCAACTACTTTTACTCATTACCACTAAGAGATTTCTAGTGATTGAATTAGTTAACACACTAATGGCTATCCTCATGTATAGGCTATGCAGTGAAGCAGCAATCAAAGTATGTTACAATGTCATATCAAAAAAAAGGAAAGGTGGGTGGGCTCAGAAGCTTTGTTGGAGGTCAGGTTTGGGGGCAAAGAAAGCAGCTTTGCCAGTCCAGAAGCTGAGAGGTCAGACGTTGTTGGAGCTAACATTCTTAAGGTTGTTGAGCTCCAGCTCTAACTGGCGTATCCGCACGTCCTTAGAGGTGAGCTCATCTTTAAGCCGCCGCAGCTCATCCTGCTGCCGGAAAAACATCCGCAGAAGCTGAGGAGAGAAGGCAAAAACACACTGAAGAGCAGGAATGTAGCATCACAGTAACACTGAAGGACGAGTAGAGCTATGTACACACCAGACATGTCTGGTGCATTCAAGAATGCATTGGTTTTTGAACACGCCTTTAGCATATGCTTTACCAGTTCTGGTATCGCCTGTTCGTCCTGGGATAGGATCTCTCCCTCATGTGGGAATCCCTAAGGTTTCTTCATTTTTCCTGACTCAGGTTTTTTAAGAGTTTTACAGAGAGGGAGGGTCTAAGGGCAGGGATATCCAGTTTATTTAGTCTGTTTAGTCTTTAGATATATATATATATATATATATATATATTTTTTTTTTTTCTTTTCATGTTTCATGACTATTTTCTGCATCTGTAAAATTACCTGCATGAAGCCCAATGAGGGAAAATTCTTTGTGATTTTGGGCTATATAAATAAAACTGAATTGAATTGAAAATTGAATATGCGAGTTCACTCAAGTCTGTCGCTCCCCGATACAAGCACCTGCAGTTGGAAAAAGTTTGCCAAAGCTGTACTAATCTCCCAAATCTTTCTTGAGGCCTTTTCTCTTTCGTCACTTCCCTTTTCCACTATATGCAAGTCTTGGCGTCATGTAATTGAAGCTACAGTGGTCTTTAATGATCACCTTTCAAACAGTTTCGTGTTCTGAATAAGATGCTACGCATACCCATGAAAACAAGAGGGTCCTCACGTGCTTACATCATACGTTGAGAACTGCCCCTTCCAGGAAGAGTCTGCTCCACCCCCAGGCTAGCACAAACATTTTGTTCACGGAGCTAGTGGCGATCAGCTAGCTCTGCAAGCCCCCCCCACCTCTGGCTTGAGCACTGTATTGCAGACGCTGGCTGGCTGTGTTGCGAGTCAGTTTAGTGATAGCAACGAAACTCTCATTTGATTTGACGTTCAAATTTCATGAAAAAACTTCTGGTGAGGAGTCTGCACGACATGTTGAGATGGATCCTAAACATATCCCAGAATGTAGCAAGCAGACGGGGATATATTACGAAGACAGCAGGAGAAAGGGAGCAGACTATTTCCTGGTGGAGAAAGGAAGAAAACTTTCCTGGTGAAAATAAGTGAGCGATGAATCAGGAGAACTGGTTTGAATGTGGAATACTGAGCAAAGGCAGAAAGATAAGCATCTATATGGAGATTGATGATGCTTCAAAGAGAAAAACGTTCACAGCAAGTGCTAATCAGAACAATGTTCTCATCATTTACGTAAATCCTGAAATGTTCATCTGCTGTTGTCTTCAGTTTTTGACCAAATTTCCCCACAAAATGAACCCATTAGCCATCACCATTCTGTCTGTGCCAAATTTTGGAGATATACGCCCAGACTGTACAGTGTGTTCACCAATAAAAAAAATAAATAAATGAATGGATTTTTTTTTTTTTGTGGGTGACACGTTGATGAGGACGGCTCTAGGGTGACGCCATGAAATGGGCGGCACCCTCCAGGAGCTAAAGGCAAAGTCTCATAGAATGAGTTGTTTTATATTTTTGCGCATGAAAAGAATTCACAAAAATAACTCATATTTCATAAGTAATTAATAATTAATAGGCTACATAGGTACTAAGTAATGTTTTTTAGTGTCCCAAATGTAATATACACTATATATGCTGATATAGTGTGCTTTGAAAGACTTAAGAGAATCATTGTTTGGCCCCTTTAAAAACGTGCATATAGTGACACATGAACACAAGAGTTTGGTACGTGGAATCCAGAAACGCACATAGGCATGCCTTTGTAGACGTTTTGGTTGCTCTAATGTGCCTTTCCGTGCCCGCTGTGGACGCAGCATCCGTCTATCATTCATGACAGCTGTGGAACCATCTGCACTGATACAACTTGTGTAGCCTTGATGTGGATGTTATTAACAACTGTCATAAAGTCATTCCATCCATCCCACACCTGGTACCAAAAGTGCCATCCCAAATGGGTGGATGTTTTTTTGTTTTTTTTTATGATGCGCCTGATGGATGGCACATGTACGGAGGTATTTACCTCATTCTCCGTCCTTGGCGGAACATTCTCCAGCAGGTCAATCCCATTGACAACCACGCTCTTTTTCTCCTTGACTGGGGCCTTGAACACTAACTGGTTGGGCTTGTGATAGCCATCTTTCAGTGACATCAGGACTGGGTCTGTTGGGAGGAAAATCATTTTAGACCAAGGGAAAACTGTTCCAAGACAGAAAAAAAAGCTTGATTATCATAAAGAATTCTGTTGAATTCTGCTTAGCTTCTTAGCAATAGACACCATATCATAAGTACCATGTTCACCGCTCTAGAAAGGTTTACTTAAAAGCTATAATTTACAAAAAAAAAAAAAAAACAACAACCACAGTCCACTTTGTAATTTGGAGCTCTTTATATGTGCATATATTCTGATAGTGCTTACTGATGTTGAAGCAATTTTAAAAGGAGTTCTGTGTGTGGCTTGCTAGCGGTTCCGGATTGTTTTATTAATATGTTACAAACAATGTTGTGAGTTGGTGTCGTCACAGTAACGTTTGTTTTAGGGTTATCAGTCTGTAATAGTAACTGAAAACAAGGTTGTGACTTTGCTTACGTGGTTAACGTGTAGCAGTGTCAGTCTTTTTTTTTTTTTTACTTGTTACAATAAGGTTGGGTGTTAGCGTAGTCACAGTAACATTTGTTTTAGCAGTATCAGTCTGTTTTTTTTTTTAATGGCGTGTAAACAAGGTTGTGACTTACACATATTGTGAGTTCACTAATACAGCTAATGCCTCTAATGTGGTTAAAGTTTAGCTTGTTACAAACAAGTTCTAGAGTTGCAGCAACCATAGTTAATACAAACTGACTGACTTATCTTTGACTCTGTTGTCTCGCATAATGCGCCTTAGTTCGTTGCGTCTTATGATGCAAGTTCAAAAACAGATTGTCAATGATGTGCACCTCATAATCTGGTATGCTCTTTTGAGCGGAAAATATGGCGATCATCAAAACTTTTGAATCCTGTGTAAGGGTTAGCAATGATTTAACCATTGTAATTTTAAGGCGTAGTACATTTACCATGAATGTGGATATAAAAAAGTAACACTGAACTCCACCTTTGTCTTTGTTTTTGTTTTTTTCTGTACGTGTGATTGTGTACACCACCAGTTCGCCATACAATTTGAAGGATAAAAGGAAACCAGGGGTTGTATTTAGCCTTCATTTTTGTTATAGAAATGCCCCAACCTTGATCCAAAAATCTTGCCTCAAACGGGAGGTAAGAGCCGAAGTTTAATAGAGATTTGTCATTCAAGTAAAATTTGTACCAGATTTGATAAAGTCAGTTTATAGTCCTTTACTGGTTGATTTTTGTTACCATCAGTTCATGCTAACAGAGTCAGCAGTTATGCCTGGTGACATTTCAAATATAAGCCTTGCATAAAAGTGATATAAGTGTGTGGCATTAATATAGAAAAAAGGTCAACAACTTCAAATCATGTCTTAAAACCCAAAACACACCCAAAAAAGAGAAAACAGAAAAAAAATAAATCACTTTGATATAATTTGGTTTGGCTTTGCATTTGTTAAATTATAATGTATTGAAGCCAAGTGCTTTTGACTTGATTATTCATCTTTTTTTTAAATATTTGAAAATTCTACAGCTTATTCCAAATACTATTTTGACAGTAACCTAAATGGCTGCCTTATATTTATAACTCTGCCATACAAGGCTGCAGGGTAATTCTGTTTACCTCTATCAATGCCACTCAGCCATTCACCGGCACTCAGCGCAGGCTCGATTCCTGCAGTCATCGGGTAGATGTCCTCCTGGTATGTGTCTGACTGTAAATGAACATTTGAAGATGCTTTAGCTTTGCTCTTGATAGGCATTTTACTATTCCCAGGATGAAACGGCAAAAATCGATGAAGCCAGATTTTATTTAGGCTACACTCTGCTGACAATTCAACTGTCTTCCAACTGCAGGAATGCCACCTCTGCAGTTTGTCTGCACATCTTTACACACAGCGTTCAATATCTCAACTACTGTAGATATTTTATTTTGAAAGATCCATGGATCAGCTCGTAGGTGCTTTGCATTTTTTAATGTTAAAGTCCCGGGAGGTACCATGTTTTCATTGCTCTTTGGGCATGAATCAGAATGCATACCAGTATGCAACATGAAAATATTAAATATAAAACGCACATTTTTTTTTATAGACATTTGAATTGCATGAACATGAAATACCTTTATTCATAACGAGAAAACGGATTTAGAGTACCACTCACTCGTCTTGGCACAATCATGGAAATGGGCTCAATCAAGCCTTTCAGGGTGACAAGTTTGTAGAAGCGGTAAACCTCGCAGGCTGCTACATCCAGTCCATGCTTTGGCATCACACCTGCAGATGACAGCAGTCAACACACACCGACATGGGATTGTTTCAACAGTGTTCATTTCCTGAGTCTGTGGAGCATTATTACAAACAGAAATACTCATCACTGTCAGCAAGTTAATAACTAAAAAATATTTCATATTCTCTCAGATAATTTGATCTTTCCAGTCTTGCATCACCACAACAGCACACAGTATAGGTGCATTCACACATCCTCTTCTCTGATCATTATGGGATGGATTTCTCTCCATGCACTGACAGAAGAGATCAGATGTTGATAATCAAATCCACACTCACCAAGTCCCTTCTGCGGCGCTGGGGAGCGGAACTCTGTGAGGTACTGAACATATGGCTTCTCTGTGGTCATTTCAAAGTAACGAATGTTTCCGTCTCCCTGGAAGAAAAATCACAAGCAACATCTAAAAATCTGCTTTTAGTAGTGCTCCATTACATTTTTAAGAATGACTAATATTAATCTTGAAGATGACAAAAATGTAGCAAGAAGGTTTGAAAAACAGACACAAGAAAAATTCAAACTGACCTCTCACAGAAAACTGTCATGTTGGTTAAAAAAAAAAATAACAGAACCAACTAAAGTCTGGTTTTATCAAAATGAAGCTATCACCACCAATAATACACAAATATGTTCTATTACTCTATTTTATTAAGTGAAAACTACCAAAATGTATAAGTGAAAAAGGTAACACAGTACAGTTCCTGTAGGAATTAAAATTATTAACAGAATCCAGGAAGTATTTCTATTCAAGTTATCTATTATATAAGTCATTTTTACATCAAAAAGGAGAACATGTGCATTTTTAGATGTTGTTTAATTTCAGAAAAATATTAAAGTTAAAAACATCAGTAATTATCTTAAAGAATCAACTTTAATTATGCGATAATGTAGGAAAATAGGATTTAAAGGAACTCTTAACATTATTCTGGAAAGTTCACCTTAAGGTCAGACTGTACTTTTCTAAAGTGCAACAGCTAACTAAAAAGCCATATTCTAAAAGTCTAAAGGTATTAACTTTGATTTTTATAAATTACCATAAAAAGGGTTAAACAAGTGTGAGTTGTTTCAAAAGGCTGTCAAAGGAAAGTGCCTTCTCTTTGTAGAGATATAGAGGTAACACATTTCTGAAACTATTTTGTTTGCAGGCTGGAGCAAACTTTGAGGAATGTCACATAACAAACAGTATAAGTGAATAACTGATATTATCTGTAAAGTAATGCAAGGTTGCAGCAATAATTTTTAAGTTTTGCTCTTTAAAGTTTCACTCCAAACATCTTTTGATCCATTTTCAATGCATTCTTAGAAGTCTTTGAATTCTAATTATGCAATTTTTTAGCCAAAATCTAAAAAACTGTGTTGTTTTCTAGTACAGTTTGTGCAGGGCCTCTGAGATCTGGAAGAGGAAGTTGGAGCGGAGTAAGTCTTCCCCAACTTCCTATCATCCTTTTGTTCACACTTTATCATGCTAGCTTATAGCCCTTCCACAACCCCAACTTAACATGTGTGCAGCAAAAATGGTGAGTAATATTGGATCAGCTGCACAGTTTTGAGTCAGATTCCAGCCAGAATAAGGGAAATAAAGACATAATAGATCCATTTGTCTACCTATAGAGTTTGTGGTCAGTCGACTGTAGCTCCTAAGTGTCTGATACAGGCTCCGGTCCTGATTCACTACAGTGTGAATAAAGCTAAGAAATGCAATTTATTCCTTGTTTTCTTCATACATGTCCTCCACCATAATAATAATGCTACAAGAACATGTTAAAAATACCAAAAACACAATTTTCACTGGAGTGGGTCTTTAAGAACAGCAGCAAATTCATAACATAATGGCTGAAAGAATAAAGACTTTGACCTTTTCAAGACCAAGATTTTGATTTGATTAAAATGCTACGTAAACATTTTTGCAATACGATAAATCAGCAATCCTCAAATGACCTAAACATGATTACCTAAAGGGCCTATGGCTTTTCTAAATATGTACAAGTTTGAAGTACACAATTTACAGTGTCAGGATTATTTGTGTGATTGAAACTGTCCATTTTTGTTTTCACATGACAAGTTCACTACTAACTCTTTGCAATGGAATATTTCACTGCAGTCTCATAAGTCTGCAGCGAAATAGAAAGGACAAAATATTTCGTATTTGAGTTTTAACCCTAAATCTGAATATTTATAAATACAAGCTTGAGCAAATTTTCTACAGACAGTGATTGGCTGAAGTCTGACCTT
Source organism: Oryzias javanicus (assembly GCA_003999625.1). NCBI lineage: Eukaryota > Metazoa > Chordata > Actinopteri > Beloniformes > Adrianichthyidae > Oryzias > Oryzias javanicus. The sequence continues at coordinate 11,348,465 of CM012439.1, read as the reverse complement.
GCCTGCCAGATACAGCATGTGTGTGTCAGCATCATAGAAAGGAAACAACAGTCCCGATAGCCCGTCTATGTCCTCCTCCACAATTGGCATGGACAAATCCTCCTTGATAGAAGAGAGCACAAGCAGGGAATTATACTCGCTTTGCCAAGTTTAGCCCACAGGTACGAGCAGCGTCGGAGCTTTTCCTGACCTGATCCCACAGAGCGATCTGCCGGGTGTTCCAGCGAGAAACCCCAGTGGTGAGCAGCCGCTTCATGTTGCCCAGGAAGACCACTCGGTTCACACGGTGGTTCTTGCAGCTCGCCTGCTGGTGGAATAAACATAGCATAGCCCTAAAATGAAAACTTGTATCCTATAGTGATTATGAAAAAACAAAGAAAAACATCACATAAAAAAAAAATAACAAAAGTGTTTTTATAGATGCTTGTTATTTCATTTAGTGTTCAGTCATCATGGCTGATTTATAAAAAGCAGCCTAAAATAACAGTTTTTGAATTTATCTCAAATTAGATAAATATTGGATCATCCAATCCAGTCATTTTTTTATTTTTCCAGGGAAAGAACTGCTTTGCATTGGTTTGTACTGTAAAAAAAAAATTTTTTTTAAAATAAATGTTCAAAATGCAATTTTGTCTAAAAAAATTTTTCAAGATGTAGTTCAAATTTGTAGTTCAAATTTTGTAAAACTTTCCAGTCTTCCTGTCTTTATCTGAACACTGATTTTCTGAACTAACAGTAAACGCTAACTATTGTTTATTTACAACAAAATGCTTTAACCTGGTGGTTAGCGCTCTCACCTCCCTGAGTGCAGTTTGCATGTTCTCCTCACATGTGTGGGTTTCTCAGAGCACTTGGGCTTCCTCCCACAGTCCAAAAACATGCTTCATAGGTTAATTGAGGATTTCATATAGGTGAGAGTGTGACCTGTCCAATGTGTGCCCTGCTGTCACCCAACAATTGCTGGGATAGGCTCCAGCAACTGCATGACCCCAAAAGGGATTGAGCAAAATTGGAAAATGAATGACTTTCATTTAACATTCTAAAATATACAAATACAAACGCTTAATACTTTTTTATCAAGTCTCAATTGAAATGCTTTAACATTGCCAGTAAATGTCACCAATAGTTTGAATTTCCTCAAAATAAATCTGATCATTGTTGTAAACTACTACAATTTTAATCCACAGTTAAATGACTCAGTGTTTTATGTTTTCATGTATTGTTTAAAGGTTTTATTTGTCTGATTGTTTGAATATATTTGTAACCAACCGCGGCTGCCTCAGGACTGCCTCGCAACAGAGGTTTGTGACCTCAATGGGAATATCCTGGTTAAGTAAAGGTCAACGGATAAATAATAAATGAAACCAAACACATGAAAGCAGATAAGCACACTATTTACTGATGAAAAATTGTAATGTTTTTTATGAATATATTAGGAACCAGCAGACTGTTTTGTTACATCGGCTGTTCTTTTGACAGAAAGGCATTCAAATTACGAAGTGATCAAGTGCTACATTTAGAGTGCAGCTATTAAGTTAACTGTGTATAACCATTTGATACTTGTAATTGTGAGACCACCCCCCCCATCTCATTAGCACGATCAAAACTTTCCTTAAAAACCGATTGTAAATAACTTGGTCCATGTTTTCTGCCGTGCAGTCCATTATCATTTCACTATGGGCAGTAGAAGGGGCTCATTTCAAAATGGCTGCCCACATTACATCTCAAAAATACTTTTGGCAGGAAAATATTTTTTCTAATTTTCAGCACTTTAGGTTGAGATTAGCTAATTTGTTGTTATTTTTTTTCCTCTAATTGACAACTGGCTGTATTGAAAAAACACAAAATTTGTTGACAATTAATATTTATAATACAGTTCCACCATGTTAAAAATGTGTGGATTAAATTTGAGACAATTGCTACATAATGCACTTTTTTTCCTCTAAAACAATATTTTTGCCAAGTCACACATATATATTATAAATATCATAAAATAAAAATTGAATTTTCTGTCAATCATTTGATGTAGTGGACTTTACAGGTTTAAACTATATATCATTGTACATTTGAAACATTTTAACATTAGACTCAGATGAAATGTTAAATACTTGAGGGCTGTTGTGGCAGATTTCCGGCAAGATTCTACCTTGAAATTCAAGTACAAGCAGAAAACGTTTATTTGTAATCCTGAATCATAGGATTTTGATGTTTTTTAAAAAAAATTCATTTTACATTAAACTCTCATCTTAATTTTTATTGACTATGAAGAATGTCTTGGGAAGTTTCTTTGTGTCTTACACAAAAACAAGCAGATAAATAACGCCCAGCAGCAGAAGTCCTCCAATATGCTATAAATATGCTCTTTCCCTTCCTAACCTGGAGGACTCTCCCAGAGCGTGGCTCAATGACTCGCAGCTTCTTGTCTTTACAGCTGGTGGCCAGCAGGCTGCCGTCGGTGTTGAAGGACATGCTGAGGATGACGTCAGTGTGGCAGTCGATCATTTTCACGGGTTCTCCGATCTCCAGGTTCCAGATCAGGATCTGAAAATGGAGACAGGATTGCTCAGTGGGGAGATTTCAGAGAGCAGCTATGTGCTGGAGCTGTGGGCCTGTAGGCTACCTTGTAGTCATAGCCTGCACTGAACAGGATGCCGCTGGTGGTGGGATGCCACTCGATCAGACCCACTCTGCGGCTGTGGCCGTAAAGCTCCATCACCGCCTCCGTCATGTTCCGCCTCAGACCGCATTCCGGGATCTCCCACACCCGCACCTGTGCAGCCACACGGAGGTTCAGTCAAAACACGGCAGGGGCACGCAGACTTCATCACTTTCCAGCTGTTTTCATTTCTCAGAACTCATCAGACCCCGAGCTCGAAATACTGACGCAGTCGGACATCTCTATGATCAAAAATAGCAGCAGATATCAATGTAGTGCATCAGACTGGGATTAGACCGGATTACACGTCAGGGTAGAGGCTCTATGTTGAACCGCATCAGATTATCCTCAACAAGAGAGAGCATCATGCAGAGCACAGTGCTTAGACGGGGTTTAACAGAATTCCCACACATGCCTGTTGGGAAAATGAAGCCAACAGTGACAGTAGATGCAGTATTTCTTGTTTATTCTCTTTGAAAGTATCAGAGGTTGCGACCTTCAACACTTAAAGAGCCACTAAGGTCGATTTCTCTCTGACTACAATCCAATAGGAGGTCTTACTTCACACTTTAGAAAAATAAAACAGATTTGTATGAAGATTATTGCTATTGTGATCGATATAAATAAATTGTTTGCATAAATAAAACATAAACATTGAGAGAAGGTAGCCTTTTTTCAAAATATAAAATTGTTTATAACTTTTGACAGAGTTTGAAGAATTTTTTGAAAAATTGCTTAAAATTTAAAATGCATAAAAGGTACCAAAAGTACATTGATGAATGTCTTGAGCGTGCTAAACATTTTGACACCAAGATTGCTTAAGTTTCAGCAAAGTTTTTGAAGGGTTTAAAAAAAATTCTCATACATTTTCAGTTGGGCTGAAAAACGTCTTAAATTGTGTAAATTCTTTAAATCCATAAAATATATTGATACCAAAAGTACAAGCAGTAATTTCCTGAACGAGCTGAACGTCTTTTTTTTTTTTTACCATATTTAGCACTTAAAATCTTTGAATGTGCACAACTGAAGATCTGGTGCACTTTAAGCATAATTTGATTGGTTGTGTTTACTGACCACAAACTGGTCACCTGTGGTGCGTGGAGCTCTAAAATCTGTCAAAGTGTTTTAAAACGACTTTGGTCAACTACAAAAGATCGATTCATTGTTGGAGAATTACAGCTGCCATAGTCAGGAAGAGTGATTTGTACTGTCCTTCAATTCTTCTAAGCTTAAGTTAATTTAGAATTACCACTTAGCTTTTAATTTAAAGTTACTTTCCAAAATTAAAAACATAACCAAAGAGCAACAATGGAGAGTTATAAAAGCCATCTGGTTGCAGACCCCTGATATAGTGTCTGGTGTTTGTGATTTGAAAGACCCTCTTAGTGTCAACATTTGAATTCTGTTGCATCTCAAATCTTTACTTTACCACAAGAACAAAACATTTATTTAGGGTCAATTTAATTAAATTATTTACTAAACAGGAAAGGATTAAAACAATCAGGCCTGACTCAGTTTCAAACTGTTTTTCAGCAGGTTCCTGCTCTGCAGAACATAGACAGAAACAATCACAAACTCAGACAGTACAGACTGACAAATCTGACCAAAAGAGAGTCGTAGTTTACTAACCGAAGTGTCCTCGGAGCAGGAGGCTATGATGTTTTCAAAGAACGGATTCCACTTGATATCCAGCACATTGCCTTGATGACCACACACTTTTGGGTGGTGAGAGTCCAGACGGCCATACTGGAAAAGAAAACAATAAATTCACAGAGTTCATCAAAAACAAAATCTGTGTATTTTGACAAGAAAAACTGTCAAAAAAGAAACACAATCCAGAAAAAAATAGTAGAATGAATGAAACTACTACTGATGAGAAAAGTTCTTACAAGTGAGACAGAAGGGTTGAAAAATCTCAAGCAATAAAAGCAGACGTGGATATTGTGCGGGGACGTGCGAGTCACATTGCTGTTATTGCAATAACGTAGTGAGTCCACAGAGGGGCAGTGGCTCCTAGCAACAGATGACAGGCCTCTCTGAGCGTTGTCCTGACGTCATGTATGTTTGATGCCACTCCAGTCCACTGACCTCCTTTTTTGTTTCCCCAGAGATTTGTGCCGCCACGTCAGGTTAAAGCTCTGATGGCTGACATGTGTACGCACGAGCCTCCCTGCCTGAAGCATGGCGGAGGACCCCGCGGCCGCACACTCAGATTCTTTGTTTACTTAAACAGATGAGGTGGATCATGAAAAGTAAGATTGAAATGCTGCATTTTAATCTGCTGTTTTGCACTTCTGAACAAAACAAAAATTATTTTTTTTAAGGCCCACTCAGATAAAAAATGTGTTTTTTTTGTTGCATTTTTCTTATGATGGAGGACATACATAAAAGGAAATCAAGTTTTAAATTGCATTTCTGACCATTTTTATTTTTTTTAGAATCATTGTGAATCAGAAGTAGACAAAAAAAAGAAATGATTCCGAAGCTCTCGGTTATCCTCCGTTGCGATACATCCATTAGTAGACAAATAGACCCATGTATGTCTTGGTTTTCCTCGTCTGAGCAGCCATCTGTTTCAAAACAGTAGCTCTAATTTTGCTTGCCTATTTTGTTACATCGCCACTGTTATGTCAGGGTTGTGAGGAGCTGTAAACAGAATTACCGTTATGTTGAAAAACTTCATCTGGCTGTGTCTTTTGATTACTTAAAATTGTTCCTTAGGTCTGAGTTTAGCTTTCTTTTTATTACTAGTAATTTGTTTCTTTGGTTACAGTTTTGAAGTTTTATTTGTTATTTGGATATGGCTCACTCTTGTGTCGATGGTCTGATCAGTCAGCTTAACCACCCCCCCCCCCCCCCCCCCGTGTTTCCTGTTGGGTGACATCAGTTTTAATTCACCTGTTTGGAGAATTTATTTGAGTTTTCCTTAGTTCCCTTTAGTTAAGTTGAACCCTAATGGGTCATGGGTCATACGGTTTTCTTTATTTATCTTAAACGTTTCTCACTTTTATCCTAACAGTGTTATTTTATGAATGGTATGGTATATTTTCTGCTAATAATTTGATTTTATTGCCGTTTTTAGACAAATCCTTTTATTTGTGAAAAATAACATATGTATTGGCAATTTTTTTCTTAAAAAAACTTTTGGATTGAACATGTATGTAAGAGGTATTCGTATTTTATCTGTTTGATTCATTTGGTTGGAGGCCTTGAATAAGCCATTTGGGTTTGTTGCCTCTCCCTGCACTTTATTTGACTCTCTTTTTATGAATCCTTGTGTTTATTTTTATTAAATAAACAAACATTTGAATTTGGGCCCATTCATAAGTTGGCATTTGTTATGTTGGACAAGTAAAAACTGTTTTTTTAAAAACATTTTCTCCTCCTGTGGCTTAATCTGTTTAGAAAACAGATTGATGAAAAGAAAATGACTAATTAAGCCTATTCAAAGAGATAAAAGATAATCTGAAGATGAATAAATAAGATTAAGGACATTGATATATATTGTTGTCTTTTACTGGAGATCAATTCTGCTCAATCCTAAACTGATGAGGGGAAAACTGTCTCTTGTTTAGATGGGAATGTGAAAAACAACAAGACCAGCTAATAAAAGGCCTAACGAATGACACCTGAACCTTCTGACAGAAGCGAGTGGCGGCTTTTAATGGCGCTTTTAAAACATTTATAGAGTGTGATCTCTGAGCCTTCTTATTAAGGTGGAACTTATTATCTGCTCATTTCTGCTGGGAACCAGATACGCTCTAAAATCAAAGTCTTACAGAGCATCAAATGAATGAGAAGAAAAGGAAAGAGAGCATAGAGAAAAGGTATATAATAAGCTGTTTATGTGAGTCCCTAACTGCTGCCAGACCTACATTATTATAGTCTGTGCACTCCATTAGCTGAAGCCTCACAATTGGTGTACAGTTCCCGACATTTGCAAAACACCCGAGGTGCCGTTCTATGAATGCCACCAACTTTTATTGATCTTCCCAGCGTCCAATAAATCTTTACTGATGTGGAATTACCGCACTGCTCTGAATACTTTCCACAGCATACTCTCATGATGTCTGACGGAGCTGAAATCAAATGATTCGTTTCCCGTCGACGTCGCTGTATCGTTACAGAAAACGACGGACTGGAAGTCTGAGCAGAGGAGGTCATGCATATTTATGAGCGGCGTCCTCTCCCATGCTGAGTCATCGCAGCTAAAATGAATTATCAGACTGTTTTGCTGCTGAAGTCGCTGCCGGTTCTGTTTCAGCTCTGGACGCATCGATCGGGCCTTCCGGGCTCCTGTAAGTGGATTGCTGTAGTCATGAGATTTACTGTTGTGCGGGAGCGTGACCTTCTGATGATTGATCTGCAAAATGGCCATCATACACCATGATGTGACTTCTAGTTGGCAAACATATCCAGTATCTTCTGTGAAACAGGAGTTTGGTTTGTACATCACATTGCAATGCACATAGTATTAATTTTGGTATTATTGTAGAAAGGATGGGGCTTTTTTTCTTTAGAAATATCAGATAAAATAGAGTTTAAAGTTTCAAAAAATTGTTTTTATTTTTATTAAAAAACTCAAATGAAAACACAAAATCTTATGGCAGAGATCATTCTTAGGCCTAGAGGGTCTGACACGAGAGATAAGGAACATACTTTCCATCAAACTCATTTTGACAGGTGACCTTTGACCCTCCAGCTGTCGATCAAGATGACATAAAATTTCATTAATTTTAATATGAATTTTATACAAAATAAATTCGTGACATTTTAATATAAATTTCAAATAAAATTTATATTAAAAAGTTGTGTCATCTTGATCGACGGCTGTGGGGTCAAAGGTCACCTGTCAAAATGAGTTTGATGGAAAGTATATTCCTTATATCCGATCCAGGAAAAAGTACAGAAACAGAAATCAGAGAAGAGATTCAGGATACAGAGTTTGTGACCTTGAAAGTCATTTTTCTGAGCCAGTTGGTGTGCCAGGTGGTGCCAGCGGTAGCTCCCTCCCCTGCCACAGGCTCTGTCTGCTGAGAAGCATATGGCCGTCTCGCCGGCTGTCATCACCACACGGCAGACAGCCTCATAACTCGCCATTAGCCCATCCCAGCTCCTTAGTGGAGATGGTTAATGCCTTTTTGTAATAAAGTAAAATTTAAGGGTTTGTTTTTCTCCAACCATTGACTAAGGTCAAATGACAAATCCCAGCTCAACATTTCAGCCACGGAAATGAATTAAGAGTGTGAAAGATTACATATTTTTACAGATTGCACTTTTTTTCTTTGTAGATCCGCTTCTAAAACTGTAATATTTATACTATTTTTTCTTAAATTATTATTTTATACTGGAACTCTTCATTTATTGTTTGAATAAAAGGTTATTTCATTTTTGTGCACTGGAATATGCTCTATTTTGGTCTTCTGGATTACGTCTTTGTTTCTGCAACATCCTATTGTGCAGACTTCCAGCACCTCCAGAACATGTATGTATAGGTTTAATTGAATTCAGGGTAAATTCAGATATAGTTTCCCATTTTTATAGTTTGCTTTGAGCCAGCATTTAACTCTTTACTACCCAATGAGTCACCAGTGATGCTTAAGCACAAAATATTTAGCGTACTGTAACTTCTCAATGAGCTGCTTTTCTCCTTCAGAATCTGCTAGAATTACATTGATTGAGTTAACAGTTGAAAAGTTACAATAAATATAAGAACATATATACTGAAGCTGCAGATTAAAATAGGTTTTAAAATTAAAGTGTTTATGATACCCTGTGCGTCATCACTGCTCTGTGCCAGTTTCATGTAATATGACGTAGAATCGGGTATTGATTCAACTCGATTAGTATTTTAGCTTTTCTTTTGTTTGTGTTACATAAATGCAAATCTTTGCAGAACGCTCGTTTAATTATGCCTTAGTGGTAAACAGTTTTAATGGGTGTTATTTTTGAGTTTAAACAGATCTTTAAACGAAAAACTTAAAATGATACTATTTGACATAGAAAAGAAAAAAGTACTCCGTTTCATCTATGCAGTGTTTTCAAAACCCATTTGGAGAAAGATAAGTTGATATTGAAACAAATTTTTAAGATATAAAAATATATTTTTACTTTCTGGTGCTAGAGATTTTTTTTGTATAAAAGTTTGTGTATTGGTTGCTGCTTTGTTGAAGAAAAAGATTTTAAAAGTAAACAGATAATAAATCAAAACTAAAGAGTAAAAAGTGGAATGGGTCAACTCATTGTAGACCACCACACTTAATAGTTCTTGCTGAGTTGAACCAGGAGAGATATTAACAACCTTGCTTTCAGGAATTATGTTCATTCCACTCTGAACATCGTTTGTAAAAGTACTCCCACTGGTCTTTTAAATCACAACCATGTCGTTTTTAAGCAAAACCCAAAAACACGTGTTGTGTTGTTTTGTAAGCGACAGTAGTTTATTAGAAATTTCCCTTTGAGTTTTGGTGCGGAGTAAGGCTCCCCCACTTCCCATCATCCCTTTGTTTACACTCTCTCCTGCCAACTTACAGCCCCTCACAATCTCAACCTGCCTTTATTTTAGTCGGTTCCTGATTCATAATTATTTAAATAAAAAAATGAAATTCAATTTGAAACTTAATGTTCTTTATACATGTCCTCCATCATTAATGAAAAATGCCAAAAGAACATGTTAAAATCACAATTCTCATTGGTGAAGGTGTTTTAAAAAATGAATATTTTCAAGCAAAATATTGAAAGGGATTCAAGCAGCGCATGCTTTTCTGCAACACCTTTTGGGGTCTGTGCTGCTTTCACACTGGGATAGAGCAGCAAGCTCAATTTAGAGGATTCAGAGACGGCTGGTTAGTTTCATACAGCAGTCCCAGAATCACAGATCAGAAGTAGAAGAAAATGTCTGGAATAATCAGGCAGATCTAAACATGCTCACATTGAAGCGATATGACCAAAAGAAGAACACCAGCAGCTCAGTCCTCTAATTATCCCGTACCCACAGCACATTTGCTCACTCATCCTGACCTTTAATAACGTTTTTATGAGTTTTGCTTTGAAAGTTTAGTGCTGTTGTCATATTAGTTCACTCCTTGTTAAAATGTGTTTACTCTAATTACTTCACCTCCAGTGGATCAAAATTCATGTATTCGTATAAAAGATAAGGTTTACTTCAAGTTTTGATTATGTTTTGGATTTTTGGTTTGTATGAGTTGTAAACAAAGAAAAAAAAAAAATTCAGGTGAGTTTTCCCTCTTTATCCAAACCTTCAAATTATTGTGTGAATCTGATCTGCAGGAGTTAATAAGAAGAATCTTGGGAAAGTTTCTTCCAACAAAACGTGTCAACATTTCAACATTGTTTCAACTTTACAAGATTGGTTAAAAAACAGAAGAAAAGAAATGCAGCTTTGGTAAAAATCCCTGTTTCTTCATGCTGTTGTTGAGGCTGTGATCCATGAAGGGTTCGCAGAAACAAAACCTGCATTACATGAACAGGCCTGTGTGGTAAAAATGACTTGGCACAATTTTAAATGTTTTGTTCTCTGAGAACAAAAAACAAAATCACATCTTTCATCAGAAAACAAAGAACTTTTGTCTTTTAATGGGAAATACCCAAAGGCCTTTATGTGCTTCTACTGGTTACACTAATGTTGTTAAATGTGGCTTTAAGCTGCAGATTTAAGACTTTAGCAGCTTTATGTTAATGTGGAAAAAGGGCTAACAATGCTGTAAAACAATTCAAATCTTTCAAAACTACAAAAAGACATGAGATTCTGAAAGAAGATGACATGATGAACACTAGTGCAAAGAATATGAAAGTGTCAAAACTCATCATATCTGACATGAACAGCTTTTACTGAACGGTGATGTGATGACCAACTACAGGACGATTCCATTTATTTTAGAGCGTCTGCAGTGTCTCTTACCTGTGATATAGGTATAACAATGAAGGAGCCTCCGCCAGCGCTCTCCGTGACGACTGCGAGGAACTTGGAGTTGACGGCGCAGAAGTGGTTGTCATGGACGTTCTTGGTGATGGGGATGCCGTCAAAGCAGTGTTCTCTGTTTGCCACTTTACCATAGACGTTTCGAAACTTGGAGCTTCGGTAGGTCGGACGCCATGACATCTGAGAGGAAGAGACAAAATCAAAGTGACTAAAGATGTTCAATTACTAAATGCTACAACAACAAAAACACTTACAAAGATTTAGAAAAAAGATTGAAATGTCAAAAGAGGTCCGCATACTAATGTACATTAAACAAACTAATACATAAATAAACAAAATATATTAACAAAAAAGGGAAAACAACATGACGAGAAAATAAAAGCGCAACAAAGTATTGGGGCCAGTTTACAAACAAAAAGGTTATTTTTTAAAATACAATTTTAAATTAACAATTGTAACTGTTTAATTACAAGAATAAAGTTGGGAATTAATGACTTAAAAAGATACATTTATGACTTCTTTCTTGTAAATCTGCGTGTTTTAAAGTCGTAAATGCATTACTTTAAATCTTGTAAATATAAGAGAAAAAAACTTGTAAATTTAGATATTACAATTTTATGTTTGCTATCTTATTGGTGGACAAATACTTAAACGAACAAATGAGTTACCCAGATACCAACGATAAACAGGAACACATTTCATGAGATTTCACACAAACTTTAAAGGCTCAACTTAGCAAGCTTTTAGAATAAAAAAAAATAATAATAATTTTTTTTGTTGCCTATGGATTTTAGACAGATGCATGGAAACTACTTTTCCCTCTGTAAGGCACACTTAAAAACATAAAAAAAAAAAAAAAAAAACCAATTCATCTTCCTTGTGTTTACAGATTCTGCCTGTATTCAATGGCACTCTGACCAAATGTCAGTCTGTGTTTTTCTTTTCTTTTTATTCTAAGGGTTACAAAGAGGGTTGGGTGTTCTTGTGACGGTCGACAGTAATGCAGCTAGCACATAGTGGTGTCAGACTGTGTTTTACTATGCGTTGCAAAAAAGTTTGGGAGTTAGCATATGCTCATATGCTCAAATGCTAACCAAAGCTAACATGTAGCGTGCTACAAACAAGTTCTAAAATTAATCTGGGCGCAGGTAACTAAGTCTGATCGATCTTAGGATATTTTGTCCTGCCTAATACGCCTTAAGATAGATTTCCAACAGTTTTGGCAAACCCCTTCTAATTCTCTTCAGACGGGTGTAAAAATACCAGTTTTGGTCTTCTGTGTTCAAAATTCTCATGTTCACACATTGCTATGCATGCTTCTACGAATGTTTTTGGGTTCTATGTACATCCATTAAACATGTGTTAAAAGTGAGACCAGATTGAATTTTGACCCTGTTATAAGTTAAATAACTCACAGAAGTGTTTAAGATTTGATCATCAAAATGAATAATTACGTTTGTGCCCATCTGAAATTACATGGCATCAAATCTGTCATATCTCAGAATAGAGTTTTGAAGAAAAAAAAAAAGCCTGGAGAAAGAGTCACGATTTTTGCGCCTCTTCAACATTATACACAGATCAAATCGACGATATTCATAAAAAGGGCTTCTAGTTAGCTTGAAGCGCTTTACAATTAAAAACAAAGACAGATGTTCAAATGTGTGAACACATAAAAAAACGCATTTAAGCCCAAGCTTTTAACCCATTCTTGAACGTACGTCACTTGCACCGTGCAAACACAGGATTAGAGATCAACGTGCGTTGTATTTGATATAAATTTAAAACTGTATAATTAATTGATGTTATGCCTTATAACTTAGTGTGCCTTATAGTCTGGAAAATACAGTAGAAGTTGTCGTTTCTCCCCTGCGCCATCAGACAAGTACAAATGACTTCAAATTTGTAGTAGGAAACTCTTAGTTAAATAAAGTGAGAGACCAGTGACACTATAGGTTCACTATCAAGATGATATGAAATAATCAGTGAGGTCTAAGGCTACATTTGTGTCCTCTAAAGCCAGTGAGAAAGGGCGGGTTGCCCTGTTTGTGCAGGCTTGATAACAGTCACACGTGTTAGTGGGAAACTCTCCAAACTGCTGATGGGTGTGAGACTTCTAAAAGGGTGAAAAGTCTGTGAAAACTGCGTAGATGCTATTTACCCTGCCTCACAGACTGTGGTAAAAGTGCAAGGAAGAAGTTGGAAGAAATGGTGTACGCATTCCTTCACAGAAACCACATTTTGTTCGCTTCACGGGAATCTTGTTCCACAGGAAAAAAAAAAAAAAAAAAAGCAGCCATTGTTTTCACACGCAACACACAATGATAGAAAGTGGTGGCGTTAAACTGAAACGACAACTTCTTTTTTAGTCATTTTGTCGCCCTATTCCATATGTTTTATTTCAAATTTCAGCAGGCTTGGCTGTGGAGCGACCTTTAGCTGGTCAGAAACTGTGGGAATTCCTCTTGAGTGAACGCGTTCAACATTTTGACAAATGTTCTGGAACAGAGCGCGTTTTTAAGAAACAGAGATGCTATTATTGATGTCTATATCGTGACAGGAACTGTGGAGCGAGAATTCATGAGCCTCGTCTGATCTGCGGCAGTGATCCTGGATGACATCAGGCAGTCATCTATGCAGCATTGTTCTGCAGATAACGGGGGGTGCTGGTGGGAGGAGAGCAAATAGAAACATCCTCTGACCGTGCAGCGCTCGTCTCAGAGCAGACTGGAGGAACAGCGACCATCTTGTAACCCGAGATTGAACCATCAGTTGAAAATGATGCTGCGATTATCGCCTTGAAGTACAAGTTGAGCTTCTGCATTTTACAGTACATGCCTTTTATTATATTCCTAAATCAGTTGAAATCTTGATGTCAATTTTTTTTTAAGATTAACCCACTATATTGTACAGCTAATATTTGTCTTTTCAATTCATTTATTTAAATGTTTACATGCCTATTACCAAATTTAAACAGATCCCGTCTAACTTATATTGGAAAACATTTGCTGTAGGCATTTTTTCAAATGAACAGCTTGTTGCAGAACCTCAATAGCAGTTTTAACTGCAATTTTGTGTAAAGGTAATCCAAGAACATCTAAAAAAGATTAGAAACAGTGGCAGAGCTAGAACATTTTCAGAAGACTTTGGTAGGGCTATGCTACGGCATCAAGGGAAAGTGATCTATAAGCTGATCGTCACGATGGAGTATAGGGCTGAGTATTGATAATAATTTCCAGAATCGATTCGATTTACCAGAGCCTGGATTGATTCAATTCAGAATTTTTTTGATCCACTCAATTCAATTTAATTTTGAGTTTACACAATTTACACATTTGTTTATTATCAATCTACTAGTCCTATATGTTTTGAATATATTCATATTAATCTGATACAACTTACATACTATAAAATATATTAGGGAAATAATGAGATTGTTAATGGCGTACAGTGTTAAATGGTTTCTCAAACACAATTAACATTGCAAACATTGTTCTGCTTCTCCTGGAGGGCGTTTCAGTTTGGCCACTAGGTGGAGCTCGCACTATAGCGGTACACTTTTTCTCTGGAGGAATAAGCAAAGAATGAACAAAAAACTGTGCTCAGTCGACAAATAGTTACTTTAAAAATATCTCCTTTGAAAGAGTTTGGAAAATTTCTGCCTGTAAAGATAAAGATCTTCATTTATTCATTTATTCAGCAATGTATGTTTTGGTCGAGCGAGCACTATATATGGATTAGCTGTCCTATAGGAAATTCCATTAAACATTAGCATCAAGCTAGCGGACTTCACTATGTGCTAGATCTATCTCAATTTTTATGAATGGACTATTGATCTATTAAGCTTAAATCGATTCAAATCTATTAATTAATTTTATAAACCCAGCCCTTTAAATAAAGCATCAGTTCAGAAAGTTCACGTCTACCCACTTGCTTTTGTCCAGAAGATGACATACTTTTGATAAAACCCGCAGAGTGACATTGAACATTTGGGCTATGTGAACGCAACTTCTTTTTAAGATGCTCATTCACAACCAGTAGCCAATCAGAATGGAGGATTCACCCAGCCTATGATAGAAGTTCATCTTAAAGATAGTTTAAGTGTAGAAACACAATGTTTGTTTCTTATGATTGTATGTTCGTACCTTAGAGTTTTTTTGGGGAAATAGAGTTCTTACTCTTGATGTGTTTTTGTGCACACAAATTAAACTTCTGGGATATTTGAGTTAACACTACATAAAGTTACACATTTCAGACAATGAAAAGGAAGGAAAATGTTTATTTTTTGTTCAAAAGCTCAATTTTGCCATGCTCAATGTACCTAGAAAAACATTGCGATTAATCACAATCCAAAAGTGTGGTTCATCTGGTTATTTTTTTTTAATCAATGACAGCACTAATCATTTCCTAATCTTAGTCAATATTGATACTAAAATTAACTCAAAAATTGGGAGGGGCCCCTGAGCCTCCCTAGCTCCGCCCCTGCTGCCAGCACCTTTCTTATTATTGTATAGAAGTATGAACTCCTGGGTGTTTTCCAGTTACACAATTGCATGTTTGAATTGGTTTCATCCAATAATTAAGTATTAAGAAGACGAAAAGAAAATTAAAGGAGTAAAATAACCATCATTTCATGTTCCTTTTAAACTAAACTTATTTTATAGTGGTGTGTATGTCACTGCTACTGACAGGGCGTCTCCTGCTGAGGTATGTCCAGTAAGCAGCCTATAAACATCTCACCCTCATCCCGGTCGTCTGATCTGGAGCCATGTCTGCATGAGCGGCTTAATGGCAGCCTGTTAAACAATTAATGAAAAACAGAGGAGCGGCAGAAAGTGGCCTGAGGGACAGCGAGGAGCCTCGTCTGCTTTGAGTTCTCTTTACAAGGATGCTCATTCATTGGTGAACCGCTTCTGGCAGAGATGGCATTTTAGGGCGAGTGCGTGTTTTCCATCTCACGAGGGTTTGCAGGGCAGCACCACGGGGTCAGAAGCATCGCCAAAAGCGTAGAGAGGAGATAACAGAGCGTATCTTATCACAAGACTAACGGGTCAGGAGCATGGTCTTCTTTGTGGATTTGCAGACACTTTTTCTACAACGTTCAACTGATATCATGCATAGATGCACATGAGAAACCTCGATGTCTGACTAAAGTTCTCCAGCTAAAACTGAAACATCACCTTACCTTCCCAGCGTCCTTCAAGTGACACTTCATTCACCAAATCCCTGCAGTCCTCTGACTGCTCCCGACTACCAGGATCTCCTTTCTGCCTTCCAACTGTAAACAGGCCTAAGTCTGCTCTGCCTCCTCCTCTCTCATGTTTTTCTACCCCTTCCTCTTTAATCTCACTCTTCCCACCCTCTTCTCCTCCTACTCGTACTGATAGCTGCAGGCCCGGCACTTCCCCCCCTTCAGCCTCCTCTCTCCCATCCTGCCACTCAGCCAGCTCTCGGCCTCTCATCTGTCTCCGCTGCAGCTCGGTCTCTCCAGCAGAGAAGCAGCTATTCATCCTCTTTCCTCTCCCACCCACTGCTTGTTTGGAATCACAAGACCTTTCTGGCTGATTCCCAACGCCAATCCAACTTTGTTTTTTTCTTTGTTGCCTTTTTCCCCTTTTTAAACTATTCCAAGTTCTTCTCAGTTTCTCTGCAAACCAACATTTATTTGCGCTGTGATTCTTGTTTTTTGTGAAAATAGAGGAATCTCAGGGTAAACGTTTCAAAGTTGACTCAACAGAGGGTGATATTTGAAAAACATTAGTCAAGAAATGTGAAATTTTGGGGGCACCTTTAGTGTTTTTGTAGTTATTTTTTTCACTTTCACTAAGAAGGAAGGTCTTGTTGGGATTTGGGTTTTCCAAAGCTTTAAGAGAGACAAAGAACAGACCCAACAGACAAACTGTATTTTTCATCACTTTACAGCTCAAAAATCATCAAATTGAGTAACAAGAATACTATAAAACCAAATTAAAAAATGATAATAAATAATGAAAAAAAATTAACTTTATGAGCTGCAACCTTTAATCATTTAAGGTTTGGGCACTATTTTCTAACTTCATAAAACAAATATTAGGCATAAAAGTGAGATAAATCTGTCAAAATACTGTTAAGAAAACAGTCTCTAGTCTAATTTTAATCATTTCAGTGAGAATTATGAGACTTTAACAAACTATATATAATGTGAGCATTACTGTCACTTGTACAAACAAAAACCTCAAACCCTGAAACAGTTTTTGCCCACACGCTAAAGTCCAGATTTCAAAGCAGCCTCTGGGTCGGCTCACATGTTTCAGGTGTTGCGGTGGGAAGTGCATCCCCTGGTAATTCTTTGTTTGAAATGGATGGTGCCCTTTAGGTGTGCATGTGAGGAAGGGCTTCCTCGGCATTTTCACTTGTGTTGCATCGATAGCTATCCTGCATCTGCGCCCATGTGCTGTAAGGCATGACACATCTGTCTTTCTCAGTTTCTTTTTCCTTTATTTAAACACCAAGCCTCAGGACAAAGCTTTGCAAATGTTCTTTAAGAAACCAAAATCCCAACAAGACCTTCCTTTACAGTAAAAAAAAAAAAAATTACCAAAATACTTGGCTTACTCAAAGAAATTCATGCTTCTTGACTAATATTTAGCAAATATCTCCCTATATCACCGCTGCAGACATTTTATTTTTGCTCTGAAACATTAAAAGCATTTCAAAAAGACCATTCAAAGATTACAAAGTCAAATGGATTGCTGAAATAATCCCAATCAAGATTTTCTTTATGCTGCTGCCAAATTAGGAAGTGCTTCCATCTGACTGCAAAGGGAAATCTGTGGGGGGACAGCGTGTCCTGCCACTCAAACAGTGACGGTCCTCCATGACACAAAGTCTCCTCCAGTATACAGTCATTTTCAGGGCTGTTCAACTCTGTAAAGAGCAGATTTGACAAAAGGAAGTGTATTCCATCGGCTCTTCCAGCCAAAGTTTCTCTCAGTGTGAAGTAGACTTTCTTTATCCGACTCCCACCGGAAGTATCAGCTTGGCTGACAGTAAGAGAATATTTGTCTGCTGTGCTGTGGCAATCTTTGACGGATGGCTTTGGCTATGAAAGGCTTTTGTTTGCTGTGAATCTGTAGAAAAGGCCACGTTTTTTGCAAGTAGATTTTTTTGTTTTCAATGTTTAAGTAATTCATGTTTGTAGTTAAGTTTGCACTTTAAAGCATACCAAAAAGCCTTAATTATTAAAAAAAAAAAAAAAAAGTGTGCCTTATAATTCAGAGTGCCTTATACATGGATTGTATGGTTGTGTTAACTAAACTCAAACTGATTTTGAGTTGAATGTTACTGTGAATACTCTAGCGCAGCTAACGTGTAGCGATATCAGCGTTTTTTTTTTTTTTTTGCATGTTGTCAACAGGTTATGGAGTTAGAAACAGTACCGTTTGGTTTAGCAGTATCAGTATATCTTTCATGTTTTTCAGATAAGGTTGAATGTCAGTGTAAATATTCTAACATGTAAGAGTGTCAAACTGTGTTTTTTTATGTGTCACTAACAAGGATAGGAGTTAGCTTAGTCACAGTAACACTTGTTTTAGTGGTATCTGTCTGTGTTTAATACATGTTGCAAACACGGTGGAATGTTATTGTGAATACTCTAATGCAACTAACGTGTAGCGGTGTCAGAATGTGGTTATTTTTTGTTACTAACAAGTTCAGAGGTTAACATAGACACAGTACTATTTTTTAAGAGGTATCAGTCTGTTTTCATGTGTTGTAAACAAGGTTAGATGATTGTAAATATGCTAACCTGTAGCAGTGTTTTTTTTTGTGTGTGTGTTATAACAAGTTTAGGGGTTAGCTTAGAGTTAGGTTTGTCTTTGTGTGGTATTAGTCTGTATTTATTACAAGCTAAAAAAAAAAAAATTGAATTTTATTGTTAACTCAGCTAACGTGAAGCGGTATCAGACTGCTTTTTTTGTGTCACAGACAAGGTTGGGAGTTAACAGTCACAGTAACATTTGCTTTTTTGCAGCATCAGTCTGTTTTTTATGTGTTGCTAAGAAGCTGGGAGTCATTGTGAATCTGCTTATGTGGCTAATGTGTTGCGTTGTCAAACTGTGTTTAGTTTACATTCTACTAACAAGATTGGGAGTTAGCATAGCCACAATAAGGTTTGTTTTACTGATAATTTTTTTATGTGTTGCAAACAAGTTTAGGCAGAACAGATATTGTGAACACAAATATGGCTAACATATAGCGCATTACAAACAAGTTCTAGAGTTACAGCAGTTAAAGCAGTTAAAGTCTGACAGTGATTTAGCATGGACTCGTGTTGTTTATGCGCCTTATAGTTTGGTGCGCGCTGTGTCAAAGATAAATAGACCATTCATTGACAATGTGACTTATTATCAAGTCAAGACGGAAAAAAAAAAAAAAAACCCAAAAAAAGATTTCTTCTAAAAATTTGAAGTTATTGATTTACTTGCCTAACCACAACTTAATCTTCTGTAAAAAATTAAAATAGGTTAAGTTTTTCCTAAAACATAGATAAAAGTTAAATAGCTTTCCAAATGAAAGGCAAATGTTTTAGCAGAGTTTAATGATTTACTCAAGCTTCTTTTTTTTTTTCAATACCAGGATCAAAATGAGAAGAAAAGGCACTAAACTCTAAGGATCACAGAGATTAAAGATTAAATGTTGATTTAAAAATAGACCATAGGAGATGGATGGCCATTATGGACAAAGAGGAAGCATGACCCTGTACTGCTGTAAAACTCATTTCTACTAACTTTTCAATCATCACTGTTATACATTTTTTGTATTTAATGTGAGTGTTCCCTTTAATCCTAAAACTTGTTGACCTCAAAAATGATAAATAGTAGACAAGACAGAAAGATTTGAGAATTTAAGATGCCGGTACTACCACGTTTAAACGAGAGAGCTTCAGTCCTGTGGAGCTGCTAAATTCTGCTTCAGTTCTCACACGCATGAATCAAGCTTTACCTTTTACGAGTCAGAAACTGTGAGTAAAAGACAAACGGAATGAAAGAATGCAATAGATTTCCTAACTGATCCAGCAGGGATCCCGCCATCTGGAATTTCGTTGAAAATCCCACACGGTCAGCGCAGGAATGTTGGAAAGTGAATCTTTTATTTAAACCTACATTCCTTTCACTAACTTGAAAAGAGGATGACAGAGCGTTAGTTTATCTCAGCGGTTTTATGTTTTATGATAACAAAACCTTCATTGACTACAACCAGAAATATTAATCAAGTGAACATTTCATTTTCAGATCAGGATAACCTCTTGGATGAGGACATATACCATGAAGCTGCAGCTCTCAGGGTTCCAGCCAGCCCCATTAAGCAGCGATAGTGCAGAGAGTGCAAACTTCAGGACAGGAAATGTAAAAAGCAATCAGGTCAGCACTTATCAGAGCATATAGATGGAAGAGTGGGGGTACCACAGTCCATCTACCTCTGCAGGTGGAAAGGAGCAACAGTAGACTTCTCATTTAATGTTAAGATTACTAAATCAGATTCAATATTCACCTTTTTTTCATTATTGCTCAGTCCATTTCCCGATCAAACGTGTTAAGAGGCAATTTTTCTAGAAATATCAGCCATCCAGAATACAAAGGACCTAAATGAATAATCTCCCTGAGTTTGCCCTTTCTTCTCCCCCGGGAGCGTCTGCTTTTTGGAGCATAAAGATTCAAGACGGCGGGCCTCCAAATGATAAAGCTAAGGACTGGGTGGACATGAGTTAAAGGAGATATTTAGAGACGAGATGGAACCGGATTTGAGGTCCAGAGTGAGAAATGTAAATACAAATGGAAAGAGATTTTAAACTCTTTAAGACAAAAAAAGAGCAAGATGATTTAAGACGGAGTGATGAAATATTTAGAGACACAGGCTGAGAGGGGGAGCTGTTAGAAATTACCTCCCCTCTGTTGGACCACCTGCCTGCTCTGCAACACATGCACACAGAAACACACACCCTTGCAATGTGCTTTTGCTGTCACACTTCTGACAGTTCTGAGGTTTAACAATAAAAAATATCAATATTTATTCCTCGATGATGTAATTTAATTAAGCTGCAGTCACTATAAATATGCTTATGTTTACAGCAGCAGAAAATGGATTCATGACCCAAACATAAAGAGCTTTGGCGGCTGCTGGAATTAAAAAAAAAAAACATTGACAATAAAATGAGATGAAAGAAATGAATGAGCTTTGTGATCAGGTTATTAAAATCCATGAAGTAAGACCACAGGAACAGTGCTAGAAATAAATCAGCCACTGAGTTATGGTTACAGATGTACAGATAAATATATTGCTTTTTAGAGATTATTAATGTAGGGTCCCAATTCATTTTTTAATCTGTGCTTGGAAAGGGCCAAGGCTGGATCCAGAATCATCCCGTCTGGGAATAAAGAACAAACGGTTCCGCTATCCTTTGTCTGACAGGTCAACTTGACGTATGGGGATTGGAACAAATGTGGAAGAACTTCTTTTTATCCTTTTTAATGTGTACCTTCTGTCTGTCCAAACAGCAAATAAATTATCTTTTAAATGCATTTATTTGAATTAATTCTCTACAGAAGGTCCCTTTTTTAAAATTAAGAAAGAAATAAAATGCAGATAAAGTCCTGAAAAACATTTATTTTTTAAATAATTTGATCAATAGAAATCTCACAGTATCTCAGTCATTGAATCAACTCTTTTAGCTGCCCTTTAACCAGTCTTTCATTGCATGTTTCTATATTTTTTTTAGAATTTTTTCAAATACTTTTTACCTTACAGAGCTTCCTGGTTGGACAAAAGACCCTAACACAAAAAGGTGTCCATTTATATGCCTGAAAGGGCAATGAGCAAAGTTTTTAGATTATGATGGTATTTTTTTTTTTTGTTTTTTTTACAGAACTCTTTTTATGTTTTAAAAAAAACCCACACATACAAAGGTTACAAAAATCACAAAAATAATGCAAAAAAGGGATAAGAATTCAAATGAGCAAAAAACATCTCAGATAGCAACTATGTAAAATTGAAAGGTAAGACTATAGGGTTAAAATTTGAGTAAAAATACAGTATTATTTAGGTTATGAGGTTAAATTATTAGGTTCAGTATCACTATATGTTTTTTTTGTTTTTTGGCAATTTTAGGTAATTCCCCAAATTTACCATAACAATTTGGCCTCCCATTCAAGGACTTTGACATGGATTAATAGAACAAGGCTAATTTGCAATAATTGTACATTGCAACTAATTTTACATAAATACACTTGTCTTTTTGATTAATCACCAAAAATTACTCCAAGTATTGAAAATACATTTGATTTTATATTGTTTTGTAACTGCAAAGAACCAAAGTACATCATTCAGACAGACAAATTTTAACTATACACATTTCTTAATCCTGGAGTGCGTCAGAAGGCAGGAGTGGAGAAATCTGCTTGAATTTACAAGCGTAATTAGGAGTTTGTAGCTTACATAAAATTACAGTGTGCCATGGATAATTGGTAATTTTATGGATGCAGCCGAACAGAGTCTCCACCCTGACCATATGTTTGCAACTTCAAGGAATACAGACTGCTGCCTTCAGCACAACATCAAACCCATGAAAAAAACAAACCAATTGCTGAGGATTCGTTACATTTAGGTTTTAGGGACACGTGGAAAACTATCACAAAACAACGTATTTGCACCAAATCATACAGACAAACCTCAGAGGGAAATGTTGAATAAAAAAAAAAATAACAAAAAAATTAAAATTTAGTGATTTAATTTAAGGTTTTGAATACTTTATTATTTTAGAACCATTGGTGATTTTATATAGTTGGCAATTTTCAGCTTTTTTTTTTTTTTTCCAAAAAAGCAGTTTCACTGAAACACTAGTGCAGGGTTGAACACACCAGACAGCGAGGCAACAGGTGGAGTAAAGCTTTAGTCACAACAGTGGACACGAGCTGTCAGCGGGGGAAATTTGGGGCATCTGTACAGGTCACGCAGGTGTCATACAGGAAACATCAAGATCATGGACCACTAAATGAGTAAATGTTGTACTACAGGCATCCTCAGAGCAACAGGTCATAGCTAACACTTATACTGTATGACACGTAAGGGTAAGTCAGAGTGATGTAGGTTAGACACTGGAACGTCATACGAAGGAACAGATTTTTTTTTTTTTCAAACCCCTCAAACCCTGTATCAAATGAGGAAATCAGATCATCAGAGAGTAGTTTGTGTGGACAAAAGGCTTCCTACAGGAATTTACAATCAGTAAGAAACCAATGCTTACATCTTACCAGTGACTAGAGTAGGGACGTCCAAATCCAGGCCCCACGTTTTCCAACCAACCTGCCATTGAAGCTCCTTATTGGCCAAACACACCTGATCCAGGTAATCAGCAGCAGACAAGGCAGGATTTTTGGAAAACCAACAAGAGGCCGGCCCTCGAGGCCTGGACTTGTCATAAGCGTGTGTGACTTACGTCATCCCTAAAATTACTTCAAGATACATTTACCACACACACGATACTGTAAGGTGTCATTTTCATGACATCTCTTGAGGTCGCTGTATGAACCTCAAGGGAACTCCAAGAAATACCTGTGCTAAGAAACGGACGCTCCTCTCTATGACCATATATGAACCCGAACAACTGAAAAATTCACACTGTACCAGTGTGGAGTAACTCCAGTACATGCCACTATAGCATAAGCTTCTGTGGTTAGGACTCATTCTGATTGGTAAACCTGTTTGCTCCAGATTTGTATCATTTTTCAGAAGCAATTCAGAGGCCGCTCTTTCTCGAAAAATATCTGTGGTAAAACATGTTTCCTTAAGATGAACAAGAACTCTACAATGGGAATGCAGGGAGAATCTAGCATAAATCATACATTTAGTTTATTAATAACTTTTATGAGGCCATCAAGCCCACACGTTTGAACTGTGTTTTGTAGCTGGCACTACGTTGGTTCAGCTAAACAGCCACTCATACACACATTTCCAGCATGTTTTGATCCATCATTTGCCTTCTTGCCAGTAGCAGAGACAGACTTGTATGCCCTGTGTGCCAGATGTCAGACCTAATTTCCCTATCCTCCATGGAGGCAGACATTTAATATAGAATGGTGTTACACAACAAGGGCCCAGTTGGCACTCTCGTCTCCCTGTTGAGTTTGCTCATTTTCAGAATAATACTATAACCAGCAGATCTGTGTCATCCTGGTTTTTCTGCAAAACATTTTTTTTCTTAATGTACCAGATCCCAAGTAGATCAAAAAGAAAGAGGTTCCATCTAAAGTTTCATTTAGAAAGTCTTGCTAGCAAAAAAAACAAAAGTCTGTTTCAAGTCATGAGTCCTAAGATGACTGCACATCACAACTACACACGTAAATACCCACTACAATAATAAAAAAACACATCCATCAAAAAGGTTTATGGTCTCTCTGATCCTGTCTGTGTCAAATACTTTAATATACCCATGTTTACTGGGCATACAAGGCATGACAAGGCACAACAAATTATTATTTTTATTAAATTACTGATGTACTTCTCAATGCAGCTCTTTCAGACACGTTAGAAAATTTGTCTTTAACTTTGTAACATTTCATGGTGAATGTCAGAAACTTTTAACTTATTAATTAAACTGACACTCACATTGAAGCTACAGTATGTGCACACTTGACATTTGATGCATGTTTAGCATATGGTGTTCACACTGGACAAATGGGGAGTCTTTTTCTTTTTCCTTTGCTACTGTTTACTAGCGCATGAGGAAGAGTCTTCATGCGAAGAGTCGAAGCGTTGCAAATCAGGCTTTTTTTTCACAGCTCTATTCCGATATATAAAAGACTTGGTGTCATCAAGTTCTGGTTCTGCTTCTGGACTTTATAAAAGCTGCATTTTCTAACAGCGTCCCATCTTTGTCTGATTTGGGGTTAAATTTTATACCATTAAACAGCCTCAGCATAACACAGAAAATCCTTTCAGCTGCCGTCAGCTTCAGTGAAGATGCTCCTGGCTGGAGAGCAGACACAGCTGGTTTTCAGCTGGTGCACTGCCCCTTTAGGCAGAAAAACACGTGTTTGTGTGCTGCGCCTTCAGGATTTTAACCTGCAAGTTGCCTTGTTGTCTTCTAAGCCAAAGATTTTTTTTTTTTTAGTTCCCACATAAAAATACATTTCTTTCCAAAATAAAGACACATATATGAGCAGCAGCTTGACTAGATTAACTTTTTTTAAGAGCCACATTGGAAAAGTTTCCAAACCGAAGCACCAAGTACTAAGAAATGAAAATGTGTGGAAGTAACAGAAATTGTTTACTCAAAATACTGGGTTTATTACCAATACAATGATTGAGATTGTCTATTTGACCTTCTTAAATTTGTTTATAGTCCTCGCTGAATAAAATTACATTTTTAGATTTATCAGACTGCAGAACTGTAGAAACACCACAAGTCTTACCGGAAGTGACTCTTCAATTAAGACCCTTTGACTATTTTTATTATTATACAAGAAAATGATATAATAACTGTCATGTGAAATGGAGGAACTGTAGTTAACTTTCTCAGGTCAAATGTTTTGTTTCAGTCAGTCTTTTTACTCTGTTGTTTTAGTTTTATTTTGGGTTTCGTGAAAGACTCTCCTAAATAAAATAGATCAAACTTTCACTTCAAACATATTTTAAACTATTTTAAAAGCATTTTCTAGAACATAGTTTCTGCAGAGTTGCAAAAGTTCATCAGAAATTCACCTGGCCTGAGTTCTCATCATCATCCCTTTGTTTACATTCTCTCCCACTAGCTTACAGCCCCTCACACACTCAACCTAACAATACTGGAGCAAAAAAAAAAAGAAAATTATGAGAGCTATCCAATCATACAGTTTTGATCCAGATGTCAGCTAAAACAAGGAAAACATCAATGGATGTAATTGTTTTCAACTGGATATCTGATACGTCACAATTTTCATTGTAGAGGGTCTCCTTGTGGAATCACTTCTTTTACATTTTAGATTTTCAGGCTTTAATACAATTTTTTTGCATTTAGCCTTTCTGAGTGAGCTTTCCCAAACAGCACAATTTTTAAAAGAGGATTATAGAGTTTTTTTTAGTAAGGATTGAATGGAGTTAATGCTTTAATTGTAGTAAAATTCTTTTGTCTTTTCTCCCCACACAACCACGGCAAACCACATGAAAGACAGCAAGTTAAAATTCTATTTACTTTAAAAGCAGAAGAACTTTAAAATTACGGATTTGTCTCTGTAGCTTCTTACCATGAAGACATGTTTTTTTCTTGGACTCACTCCTTCCTCAAATACAACAAGGTAACACTGGCAGATCAAAATAATTTACGTTTATCTTGCTTTTTATCACCATGGAACAAAATTTATGCAGCGTTTTTAAAGCTCCAAGATCTCAAACCCTCAAATATGAAATATTTACTGCTTGATATACGGTATATATCACATTCACCACCGCTCTGTTTAAATGCTTAGTGGACAAAGTGAAG
This sequence comes from Oryzias javanicus, assembly GCA_003999625.1. NCBI lineage: Eukaryota > Metazoa > Chordata > Actinopteri > Beloniformes > Adrianichthyidae > Oryzias > Oryzias javanicus. The sequence goes on along the minus strand of CM012439.1, from coordinate 11,322,377 downwards.
CATTGCTTTTCAAACTGATTGCTTTGGCAAAACTCATCAAATAAAATGCTGATTGACCCAGACGAAGCCAGCTTTGGCAGTGAAAGCTGACACTTTCGTCATCTACTGCAACCTTTTTAAGAGGCTTATGCTCTTCTGTGATCTTGTCAGAAACACTCGTCTCTTTGTGGCCCAGCATGATGGACAAAAAGCATTTCCCTGCTTTGAGGGAATGTCTGGCTGTAGCAAAAACTAGAGGGATTTTTCAAGAGTGATAAAGAATGTGTAAGGGAAACACTGAAACAGAAAAAAAGCAGAAGGAGGTGGTGCTGCAGGGACGGCTGTGATCAGTGCCCACAGGCGAAGCGCAGCACTGAATGTGACCTCATGAACTGAAATGCAGATGCCTGTTGAAATGTGTGCGAGATGCTGTGGGCGGCATCCTCATCATCCATGAACACTTTGTCTCTGATTGCTCAGCTCATGACTCTCTGATGTTCTCTCAGCATTTTCATATCCAGGACAGAATACATACATACGTACAACCAGAAAGAGATAAATGCATAATGCCGGAGTTCACATTATAAATGCTATTGGAAGCTGCAATTTACTGCTGTCAAATCCACAGGAAAGATTGGTATTCATTACATTATTTTATGTAAAATTTAGTATTGGAGTGCTGTAAGTTATTTTATATTTTCATAAATAAAGAATACAAAACATTATTTGTAAAACCTGTTTTGGGAGCATTTGTTTAATGAGGCCTGTTAATATTCAAAGAATCCAAATTATGTTTTAAACTGATACGTTTCAATGCACTTATAGATAAATTGTCTGATTTCAATTTGATTTTTTTTTAATAATTTTTATTTAAAAAAAGAACAACAAAAAAAAAGAAACAATGCTAATTATCCCACAAACAATCCCAGATATAAAAAAATATGTTCAGAGTTAGAAAAAATTGATATAATAAATAAGGTACACCGAACAGTAAAGTGCATAAAGGGAGACAAAAGAGTCAAAGATAAGTCTGTCAGTCAGACTTTATCGACTGTGTTTACAGTAACTAGAACTTGTTTGTAACATGCAACCAATTAGCCACGTTAGCGTATTCCTCATACCTGTATTTCTTTGTTGACAACACATAATAAAACAGACTGATACCGCTAAATCCTCTGTGATTGTGCTAACTCCCATATGTGAAAGCAACACAACAGTTCAACAACACTACATGTTAGTCGTATTGATGTATTCGCAATAATACCCAATAGAGGTGTAACAATTCATTTTAAAGATTCAATAAGATATTTTTGGTTGCTGATTTGATTCCCTTTTAATTTTGGTTCATTTTGTAAATAATCTGATTCACTGACCTAGAATCGATCTGGGAAATCTCCAGCCAAAACTTCAACCAGTGTGACTCAGATAAAAACCTGAAACTGAACAGTGCAGGGGAAGTTTTCCTGGTTCATTGTATTTCTTGCAAATTAGTTGCACAGAGAAAGTGTGTGTGTTAGCCTGGAAATGGAGCAGACTCTTCCTGGAGAGGGCGGTTCTCAATTTGTGATGTAAGTATGCGAGGACCTATTTGTTTTTGTGGGTATGGGAGGGGCTGCTGTTGAGAGCGCAAGTTTTTAGAGTATTACTCAGAAACGCCTGAACTTTTGGTTTGTTTATAGTGAGGAATGAACAATATAATATACTTCAAATCTCAAAAAGTTGTTTTTTTTATAGTATGACCGCTTTGAGTTTTAATCCAAATTAGATTTTCCAAAATCAATCCCATCAGCTAATTTCGGAACAATTTTTAATGGACCAGATTGATTTGATTCTACCTCAGACAGATTGATCTGATTGGATTGTAGAAATAGAAATTGATTTGATTCATCCTTATGCCCTTAACACCCAAACAAACATTTATGACATAGTGCAGTGTAACATGTCAACATCAGTAACCAGATTTAATTCATACATAAAGTGCTCTGGATTGTAAAGTTTGTTTCATGGCTTGAAGTTCTGAGGTAATTACAGAACAAGGGTTTTAAATTTGACTAAAAACTTCATTTTTCTGAAGGACATAGCAAGAGAAAGCCACTGGTTGATCATATGAGGGCTCAATAAAACATAATCCCTCATCCATGTTTTTCATGTTCACAGAGATTAAAATTGAACAGATTATTGGTAAGATTTTAAGTAGCGTTTAAACGTTTCAGATTGTAGCTTTCTGTGCTGAATCCTAAAAAAATCAAAACAGCTATACCTCATATGAAAAAAAAAAAAAAAAAAAATCCAACTCTAACTCTAGTTTTTCCCCAACAGATTTTCCAATGATTGTGTATATGGGCTCAAAAATGTGCAGCAACTTAGTGAAGGTCCTTTTTTTTCACGAGGGATTTATAGCTTTGTCTGTAATCCCCAAAACAGGAAGTACATCCTAGGTCCCGACTGCACACGTACACAAGCAATGCGCACATAATCTCAGCAGAGGGGGAAACCAAATGGACGCTCATTCTCTCCATCTTTTCATTTCCTACAGACAACGTTGAGAAATTTCCTGCTATCTTCCTAACCCAAACCAAAGCACCTTTCACAATAAAGTTCCAGCCTCCTATTGGCAGGATGATACGTTGAAGAATAGTCAGCGATCTGGAGGACTATTTATGCAGAAAGACACGGAAAGAAAAGTTTTGGAAGTGCAGAGCAGAGGAAGGAAAGAGATATTTTTTACAGTCAGGAACACTGAGTGCAGTGAGGAAGCTCTGACGGCCATGAGCTCATGAGATCTGAATGCCTCTCCCTGACAAATGCTTTTCTATAGATTTCTCACAGCTATTGTCTCTTTTCCTTTACACTCCATGTATTTTCTGAAATGTAATCCCGTGTTAATCATTCCATTTAAGTCCGATTAGAAAAAAAAAAGCACTTAGTTCTTAAGCTGTGAAGTTATTTGCTTCTGGGATAGCAGTTTTTGGGGTTGCTAGGATCTCGCCTTCGCTTTAATGAGCCAATCTGTGTGTCTGTGTGCTTGTGAGAGTGTGCAAGTAAACATTAAACTTGACAAATAGCCAGTGGCCCAAATCCTACTCAATTAGGGTTTATGGTGGGAGAGGTGCCACGACTGAGGAATTCAGGCAGTTTCTCTTTAAATATTTCTGCCTTTTTGTGTTTTCTTAAGGGGAAATTTGAAGTTATGATCAAAACAAAATGAATGGGAAGAGATTAATGCAAATTTCGGTCTTTTTTTATACCACAAGAGTCTTGACAGCTTCACATTTGCTCCATAAACACCCAGAAAATGACTTTCAGACCTGTTTCCAACCACATATGAGCCTGACATCAGAGCACGTTGGGCCTCCCTCTTAATTGCAGATATGTAATTGCAAACACACTCAAAGCAGCTGGAATGGCCTGTGAAATCGTTGGAATCATGTCACTTACTTTAATGAAAAGCCTTGCTGGAGAATACATGTATTTGTGGGCGTGCGAAGACGAAATTTTAGCTGTGAAGAGCGAGTTCTTTTTACAAACATAGTTTATCTCATGCGGGCTCTATTTTTTTAAATTTTTTTTAGGAAAAGGTTATTTTTGTTTGAGTTTATGTCACTCCCCTTAATCTCTTGTTTGCCTGTCTCTTTTTCCCTCCCATCGTTAACTCTCCACATTGCCTTTTCTTACCAAAAACAAGTGAACCGGTTAAGGGGTTGTCTTATAAATCATGGAGATGTACATGTCTTTGATCCTTGATCTGTCATTATATGATTTTTATTAATTGGTGCCATTTTACTCTAAGGTTTTGAAGAGGCCGGAATGAATCCAGTTTTTGGAGTTTCTCCATCATGATGAACTGAAAGCAAAACGCAAAACTGATGACAAAGTAACTCTGAGGAACAATCAGCGCTGAACTGAGACTCTCCTGAACTGTAGGGCTCGGAAATAGCCTTTAATGGAGTAAAGTGTTGGCTGAGTGGTTCTGCTTTAATGTGTGGATGCTGATTGTTTGATGTTAAGCTTTCATTTCAAACCCACACACAGTGTTAGAACCAAAGGCAGCTTACAAATCTTTTCTTTCATCACTTTTAATAGATCTATAAAGCTCCAAGGTTCGTCACTCATTTATCCATCATGCTATGAGTTGGTCAACTCAGTTCTTCCAGCTTGATGCTCATATACACAACGGTAGACTCACAAAGCAGCTGAAGATTTTTGATGAGCTTGTCAAATATTATTTTCTACCAAAACACAAATAAAATTAATTTACCCATATTTAAAGTTATTCTTGAACATGCAAAATACTTTTTTATGATTTTTTTGCAACCATCAAACCTACTCCACATTTCAATAATAGATGACTGTACTCAGAAAAGTCCCTGTTAGGAATTGAACCCTCTAGCTGTGAGGTGAAAGCACACTGTACCACCATGCAGCCCTACGTGCAAATAATCATCTGTAAAATCTTTTTATTGACACAGATAATATGTATGATCCCCTTTTGATAAGTATGACTTGAGAAATTGGTGTTATTGCTGAAATAAGGTTTAAAGGAGTGTATTTGTATAAAAGATAGGAATGCTGGACATTTAGCACAAATATACCACAATTATGATCTAAAAAATGAGAATAAAATCAATAGCTATTATATTAATGAATCTTGGAGGCACCTGGGGTCCATTCTAACTTAGCAATATACAGACTTACTTGTTGGCAACAATAATCGCCCAAAAACCTTTTTAGAGAAGTTTTCTTGAACTTTTTTAGTAAGACAACAGTACTTATGTATGAATGTGTGTGTGAATGGGTGAATGGGTCTGTGACTGTGAAGCGCTTTGAGCCCTCGAAGGAGGGTAGAAAGCGCTATACAAGTATACGCCATTTACCATTTACCATTTAAAAATGTTTGATCTTAAAATTGCACAATTTGGATTCAGATGTGGTGGATTTTATTTAAGTGTTTACTTTTCATTTGTTGGTGACTGATTTAAAAAACTTTAGTCCTACAAAAGTCACCACCAAAAGTCACAATTGTGAATCTTAACAAACCTTAAAAGGTAACCAAACAAGAAAGTTGGAGGCTGACTCCACCCACGGCCGGAATTTCAAAATCCAGTCAGAGGGGTGGGGCTTGGGGGAACTGTCTTCTCTGAAAAATTCTGGTTACAAGTTAGTAACCAGAATTTTTTTTCTAGTATCTGGTGCTCACCAGATACTATCAGGTACGCACCAGATAGTAATCAGAATTTTTTTTTAGAAAATAAAAAATAAAAAAAATATATATATATGTCTATTCTTCACCTTTAATTTATTTATTTGTTTTTAACTTCGGTGTCTCTTGAGAGCAGCTGCAGCTGTACTGGACACGGGGAGTGGTAAACAGGAAGTGGTTAGTATTCTGGAGACTGTGCACGTGAGCGACCAGAAGGGGAGACGGTGGGCTGCCTCCTGACACCTTCAGGGGTTCTGTAGTTTTTTTTTTCGAGTCAGACTGAATCAGCGTTACCTGACTGCCGAACTAACTCCAGGCTGTGTTTTTGAAGGGATTCGCATGCAGGTGTGCATCCATGATGTCAAGTTTCTTATATTTATTCATAAACATTACAGTTAAGTTTGAATTGCCTCTTCAAAAGTTACCTCACAGTTCCTGCACTTTTTTTTTAGAGTTTTTGAATTTTTCACATAAAAGCGACATTTGTTTCAAAAAACTGCATCTTAATCAAAAATGAAATCTCCTCATGGAGAAATGTAACCAATAAGCCACATCAATGACTTTGTGCAGCCAGATTTTACCAGATCACTTTTAATACGAAGTCTACATAGGTAACAATTTGCAAATATTACAGCTCTCAGATTGATGATATTACATCTAAGGGCTCCAGCACATGACCTTGACCCTAATTGAGAGGAAAATATAAAAATGTCTGAAATGGGACATTATCATGGTCTGTGATTTAACATAATATTATGAATTTGGTTGTTGTGAATTGATCATAGAAATCTTTCAGCCTTCCCCCTTTCAGCAAACAGTGTCAGCGTGAAGCAGATGGCAGAGCAAACACCATAATTGCACTGGGTTTTTACTCTAATCTAATTGTAAATGTCTGCCATACAAAATAAAAGGGACATTTTCCCAAAGATTGGCCAAATAACACACACATCTATGTGAGACGCTAAGTAAGAAGTAGAGTAGTCCCAGAGTTCTCCATGTGTGTGCTGAATGGAAAAAAGGCTGTTTGGCCTCGTCAGCAGAGAAGCTCACGTCCTGCATCCTTCCCAAGGTGACTCCTCTGCTGTTGGCATGCAGAACCCAGGAAACAGCTCCTCTCTGTGTGCTTTTCCACATATCTAATCTGTTAGATTTCACTCTGTGATGTATTTTGTATTCGCTTTTCTATTGTCACCCAATTTCTATAGTTTTTGCTAATGGATCTCAACTGCAGGAGAGACAAAGACCTGTCTGCATTCATTTTTCTCTCGTCTGCAGTGAGATTCAGTTGTAATTCTGCAGCAACACATGAACCTCTTCCATTTCCAGTTCTCAATGGTGATTGTCCACCTACACAGCAGCACTCTCACCTCCCACACAATCTCTCACAAAAGGCACAAAAATGGGTTTTGTCTTTAAATGTGCGTCGCGGAAGCACATGCTACTTTTTTTTCCCCTGTTAACGGAAGTTTTGGTGTGAATTTGAAGGTGTGTGATTGTATCTCAATTAAGCACGTGTGCGTCCTGCGACTGCAGTGGGTCATCTATTTTAGTCTGAACTCTCTACATGGGAGCAGGTGTGCCAGTTTCCTCTGTGTGGGTGTGTGTGTGTGAGTGTGTCTTCCTCACTCTCTTTTAATTGTTTAAGAGGATTTATCTGGAGCTGCACGTTGAGCTCCGACTGCAAAAACAAACACACACTTAGGAGCATATGCAATCCTGATTTGCAAAGTTGTTGTTGAATTGTATGGACTTTTTTATGTAATCGTGTAAAAATGTTCTAATGTTTCTCTGCATTTTCTAAAACACCAACTCCGGTCATCTTTCAGTCTATTTTTAAAATGTTTCCAGTCCTCTTTTAGATGTGATTATGTCATTTTTAAAATCTGCCTTTTTATAGGACATATTTTCTGCAGAGAAGCAGTTCGCTCGAAATTTGTTGATGGGACTCTTCTCATTTCCAATCATCCCTTTGTTTACACTATCTCCTGCCAACTGACAGCTCCTCAAAGGCCCAGCCTAACAGTGGAAAAAAAAAAAAGTCGAGCAATATTGGAACGATCCAGTCATACTGTTTTGATCAAGATGCCAGTTCGGACGAAGAAAATGAAGACATACGTGAATCTATTTGTCAACAAACGGATGTATCAGAATTGAGCTGAGCAAGGAGTTTGTGGCCCACCTATTATAGGTTCTATGTTACAAGTACAAGTGTTTTTCAGTAATATTTTTATACTAATGCTATTTTAAGCCTAATTTTCGTTATATATGTCCACTATCTTTAGATATATGCATATGGTATTATATATGGTCTTTGAATTGTTCATCTTTAATTATAATACACAAGTTTGTATTGCCACATGCATGTATATATAGGAAGAGATCTGCTCAAAATGTAGTCTTGCATAAAGTAAAAAACACAGTACAGTCCCTTTATATTTCAAAACACACATCTATGGAGGCCTACTGATGCAATTATGCACCAAACCACTTTGATTCAAAAATACACCTTAATTTAGCCTCTGTATGAGGCAAAAGAATTAAATTAAAATAGCCCCATCCATGGCAGCTTCTACAAAAAAAAAACTTAATTTGCCTTTTTTCCTCACCTAAAAGCCCATTCAGTCCTTTCCTTTTTTGCATAAACCTGGAACTTAAAAAAATATATATATATATTTTTATTGTTTTAATAGGGTACCAAAAAAGCGAAACAAACACATTTGTGAAAGCTCCAACATGACTTTGGGAGAGATGTATCCCTATTGCAGCACTCTGCAAATGTAAAAACTAGGCAGCAATGGTCTCCTATCAACCAAACAGCAGAGCCAGCAGCATATTATGACAACAATTCAAAGGTATAAACCTGCAATCATTTCCCCCAAGATTTTATCGGCAGTTTTGTTTTCCTGTCATCCCCAAAATATCATTTACACTGCAAAAACAGGGCACTAGAAAATATTTTTTGAAGATTTTCTTTAAAAAAAGCAAAAAATATCTGCCAATGGGTTAAAATAATGGTGTTAGTAAGATTATTTATTTAAATAAAACAGTTCTAGTCACAAAGTCACAATTTCTTAATATTATTTTGGTTTTGAAAAACTTTATTGAAAAGATTTTGCGATATTTTTCTTGAAATAAAGGTCTATTTGCTTTCTTAAAATGCAGTCTTTGCAATGTAACTTCATATTCAAACATCGTTTTTTATCAGTATAATAGTTTTACATTCTTGTTCCTACAAATCGTTGTTCTGAGTTGATAGTTAACTCACATGCAAATTTTCCTTCACACATTATTCTTATCACGTCCAGACGGTGTAACTGACTGGTGAGCAAGCAGCTTCCTGCAGCAGCAGCAGCAGCAGCATCATCCAGATCTCTTGGCCTGCTGCAGGAACTTTAACAGCACTCCAAAAGTCACCTTCACCCATAAGATAGTCTCAAATGTTTGGGATCCAAACGCCAGCTGCTGCTCGATCAGAAGAAGTCTTACCTTTGTGACAGTCATGCAGAATCAGGGGGTGAGGAGCGGGCCGGTGTCCCCTTCAAGCAGAGAGAGCAGTGCCGCAGGAGTGGCAACGGGATGATGAGGAGGAGGAGAGGAAGGGCGGCTCTGCTGAATGTGCAGAGAGAGAGAGAGAGGGGGAGAGAAAGGGAGGGAGCAAAAAAGAGGAGGGAGCAGGCAGGTTAGAGTGTCTGGCTGAGGACGGACGGACGGTCTGCTGCTGCTGCTGCAGTGAAGTAATGGCTGGCAGGAGGCGTGCAGTCGGTTACTACAACAGGGAAAAGCTTCCAGCACGGATACACCCCTCCCTCCCCCTCCTCCTCCTCCTCCTCCTCCTCACCAACTGTTCTCTCACAGACACACATGCAGTGATGGTGCAGTCAGGGTTTGTCTGTCCCTCCTTACATGATTAGGTGACTGGCTAATGCAGATTATTGATGAGCAGGGAGGCTGCAGGAGCAGTGCTGCATGGGACAGGAGGAGGCTGCAGAAACAACGAAGGGGGGCAGAGTTACGGCGTGTCGCAGTCTGTTCCTACAGATGTCTGCAAAATCAATGTCAGCCATGAACTGAGTTCAAACTACACCGAACCTTAACTTAACTCACCTCCACAATTCACCTTACGTAACATTTAGTTCTCTAAGAGATCTCACTAAAATTCAAAGATTGAACTAACAGACTTGTGTCCAACTAAAGAAAATTTGAATTCCATGGTTGGAATTACCTCACTCCAATGAAAATGGTGTTTTCAATATATTCTTCTAGCATGTTTCTGATGATGGAGGACACTTATGAAGAAAATTCAACTTAAAATAGCATTTCTGAGTATTCCTTTATTCAAATTAAATCTCAATTAGACAAAAGATTATAGTTGTGACGTAAGAGCTACAACCCACGAGCTTCCTGCCAAACATTCAAAGAGAATAAATCAATCAATAAATGTTAAAACAGTGAGTGCAAACCAGACAAAGGTTCAATTTTACCTTCTCATTTTCAAACTGTTAAATAATGTAGAATGCACAATCCTCTATGATTGATCGGTTTCTGTCTTTATTTGTAGCTCATGTGCCGTGAAAACAGCAAAATCAAGGGATATTGTTTTTTTCCCTAACAGGACATCTAAGATATTTGTCTTATTCTTATCCTGCAGACACATTACTCCTCAAACTCTGTCATCTGAGGCCCCATTCTCTGTATTTCCTGTCTAGCACAACATTTCCTGTGTGTGTGTGTGTGTGTGTGTGTGTGTGTGTGTGTGTGCGCACAATTTTGGATTGAAGAGAGCGCCTTTAAAAGTCAGGGGGAAGTATCAGCTTCTAGCTGTCTATTCTGGTATCTTGAAGGCTTTACATTTTTTGGAAGAGAAAAAAACAGGTAATTTTATAGGGTTATCTGCTGGTTTTCACAGGTAAAAAAAAATAGTATTTGTTTGATGCTTCAAAACCTTAACAATAGAATACGATCATGACCATAAAGTCATCTTAAGTCATCATCTCATCCATTGAAAGTGAAAACAAAGCCTAAGATTAAACCTGTGTGTTCCAGTCTAGTTCTCATTTCATTGTTGTCATTGGAATAGACAAATGTTTCTGCAGACAGTAGCTGTCGACCATGCTGACAGTTTGCTGCCATCTAGTGGTTAAACACTGTTAGTGCACAGAAGTTTCCTTTCCCTCCTTGTAAATATTTTAAAATGATTTCACACAGGGTCAAAAAGGATATGTGGCTATATATGTTATGATGTTAAAAATGATCTGCATGTTTCGTATTCAACTTTGCATTTGTACCTTCACTAACCCACAGGACAATTAGTGTTTATGAATATAACGAGAAAATGTCATTATTTTTTTGACGGTTACAAATTGATTAAAAACACGTGTCTAAGTCGAGGCCCGGGGTCAGATCCGGCCCTCCGTGTAAAGATATCCGGTCCTTCAGATCATTTTATTTTATTGTACTGAGTGGCCCGATGTTATCTTGTGCTTATTTCTAACTTGTATAATTTTGACAAAAAAATATTTATACGGAGAGTAAAGTACTGAAAGTTATTCAAAATTTAAGTTGATTTTATTCTGGAATAAAATTCCTACCTGTTTTTATTCATAATAATGTTACATTTTTAAATTTTTCAAAATTTTAGTTTTAGTGTATTTATCTTGTTCGGCCCACAACCTAAGGTGTATTTTTAATTTTTGCACTGGTGTGCGATTGAGTTTGACACTCCTGGATTGAAGGATAGCAAAATAAAAAAATCAAGCAGACTCATCTGAAGTTATGTGAAAACATTAAACATGTTAGGTGCTAGTTATCATATTGACACCTTTCATTTTGCTTCAAAAACATCAAAACTAAGTTTAAAAAAAACAAAAAAATCCTTTTTAACAGGCTAACTTGGGTTATGTTTGGATATTTTTTATTCCTTTGATGGTGTTGAAAAGGCTGCTGTTTTGAAGAGACTCTTACTTTGAAAGTGTTTAGATGTTTTTTTTCCTTATCCTGAGGGAGGGGTTTGAGCATTCCATGAGGGTGAAGCAGTTAGCTGCAAAGAAAGCAGGTCCTCTCCTTTAACCTTTACCTTTTTTTATTTTTTGGGTTCTTTACTTGATGGGAACTCCAAGGGTTCAGTGCATGACCAAAAAACTGTGAACACGCTGAGTTCCTAATAAATTGTTGTGGCTGAAGAACACGTCGGCTTTCTTCTTCTTCCTGTGCTCTGAGCGGCACCGCATCTCGTCCTCTGCCTAGCCTAAACGAACTGGTGCTAGTCCCACCTCCCCAACAGTTGGCTTTTTCTACTGTAGATGCCTCAACTAATGTATAAAATCCTGAGAAACAGGATTTTTCTGAAATTCTCACAAATCTAAACAAAATGTGTTTGCCATATTTAAAGTTTATTTAGCCATCTTTACCCACAAATAGAATATGCAAGAGTTTATCACTTGTAGCCTGTTTGCATTGTGTATATATTTTTTTAGATTTAATCAATATTTGACGTAATGAGCCCATTATTAGCTACATGACAAAGAAATGATAAAAACACAGCAGCTTGAATCCATCGGTAAACTGGTAACTAGTGTCACCAGTAGAAATTCTCAGCAACTTCCCATCATATCCAGTGGAATGAGTGTTAGTGTTAGACTGGGGGCAGTGCTGTCAGAGCAGATTCTTCCTGGAGGGAAGTGCTTACGTCAGCAGCACGTTTCCATCCGCTCATTTTCGTGGGTATGGGAGGGGCTGCTGCAGATTGTGCAGGTTTATAGAGGATTACTCTTAAATGCATGAACAGATCAAAATACCGCTTTGGGGTTTCTATAGTAAGGAATGAACAATAAAATGCATTTCCTCAAAAAGTAGAATTTTCATGGCTCTTTTACTGTTATTTGGGCTCGTTTTCTACTGATCAAAGCCTAGAAGAAGCTACATACTTTAGCCTTTAAGAAATTTAGATTTGCATTCATTACCTTTTTTTTTAATAATAAATATGAACTTTGTCTATTTTTTGCACAAACAATAGCAAAAATTTAAAAAGAAACTAGCATCTTCCAAAACGTTTTTTTTTTTAACTAACTTTTAAAATAAAAGACGCTCTGTGCCAAATAGGATCATCTCAGTACAGATCTGGACAGTTAGTAACCAATGTTGAGCAGCATAGGATAAAATGTGCTTTTAACTCATAAAAGATTCAACTTTTTACCAAAGTTTTAATTTGCATATACAATCTGTGCATTCTTAGGTTGTGTTGAACAAACACGACGTTTTTAGGTTTGCAGGAATGTAAAAACTTACATAGTTTATCATATTTGTGCACAATCAGTTTATATATTAAACTAATCAAAATTAAATAAATGCTAATTAAGTAGTCTTTACTTTAAAAATTGCTATTTTCTTTTTCTTATCATTTTTGTGTTCTTTTTCCCCTCTTTGTCCTCATCCGTCCTATATTGCTGGGTTTTGTTATTGTAGTTTGTGGTCGAACCTTGGTAGTCTTAGTTTGCAGGCTTTGTTTATTTGTTTTCTTTAGGTAGTTTTGGTTAGGCAGTCATTAGCAGAGAGCTGCTGACTCCGACGGTCAACATTGTTGGGTCAGCAGTCCCTTTGACTTATTTTATGTTTGGCCAAGGATCCAACATGGAGAGATAAAAGAGCCAAATGTGGCTCTGGAGCTGCCGGTTACAGACCCCTGACTCAAGTTGAATATAAATACAGTTTATAAAGATTCATATAAACTTTAACTGAAAAAGTTCAAATGTTTTTATTTCCCTTATATTAGAATATCTTGTAATCTATTGTAATCCAGCTATATGACATGTAATTTAAGAGTTCAACATTCATCAAATGTGAGGATTTGAAGATTACTCCACTAGTAATCTGCCTTCTCTGAATCCTTGATTAAAATCCCTGAAAACACTCACTTATGCTTCAATCCTTGACCCCTGATGTTTACTACCTGCATGTCATTTTCTTCTAGAACTTTCTTTCTTCTTGTTGACTTCAAACTAAGGAAGCGTTTCTTTTATTTCTATGTTGTGTTCGTATCTGTTCACTGTTTGACACATCTGTGGTTTCTTTTCAATAAAGACATGATCATGTTTGATGTGAAATTACACGAGTGGGGTCAGTTGAGTGTGTTGGTCCAAGTAGGTTTGGGTGTGGCCTCTCACTGCTCCTGTCCCCATCTCTTTAACTTCATCTCTGTTTTTTGTTCTTGTCTCTTCCTGGCTCACATGATCCATCTATCTCCCTGTTTTTGGTGTTCCAATATCTTCCTCTTTCTCTCCTTCTGCCTCGTCTGACATTTCACTCTCCATCTCAGAACAAGGAACAAGTAATTGAAGCATTTTTTTATTTTTAGTTATTTTTATATGAACTAACACTTGCTTGTGATACAAGAAAAATTTTTAAAATAAAACAAAAGTACAAATAGCGAGTTTTTATCTGTTTTAAAGTAATATTTTCTGAATTGCTTTCCTCAAATTCTTTATTTTTCAGTTTCACCATATTTTCCAGTCACAACAATAGTTGGAGAGTTCAGCTGGCTATGAACATAGAACAAGAGTCACTTTGGGTTCAACTATCAAAACCAGGAATAGGGACCCAAAATGCGAGACTTGATGGCAGAAACTTCAACGTTTAATAAATAAACTAAAACAGGAGTAAAACCCATGGATAATGCTAGATTAATGAGCACTTTCGCTTGCCATACACACACAGACACCCAGCACGCATGTGGTGATTCCAACGTTCAAAAAGATGGCTGCCACCTTATGGAACTTTTCCATCTTTGTTCTGGTCAGATCAACTTTTCATCACAGCATGTCTTGGAGTTGCGTCATGGCGTGCGTAAGCCGAAAACAACCTGCCCTACTTTTCTTTTTGGATCTTTTTTTTTGTTATAACGAGATCCACTATCTTGTTATAATGAGAAAACAAAGTTTCTTTTCTCATTATAACGTGATAATCAAGAACAAAGAATAAGACATCTTTCTCTCCTTTTCCTGCTCGGAGACGCCAAGACTTTACCTGTTTTAAGTCTCTTTAGTTTGTGGTTAACAACAAAAACAGCTGAAAAACATTTCACAAAAGTTGTTTTTAGTCTATTTTTTATTTATTAGTGGATCTATGCTCTTTTAAACAAGTTACTTCCATCTGGTGCATCAGCCTCCTCCCTTTATTTCCAAAAACCCCTGAAAAAACAGGCTGATTGAGAGATCCCAGGGCGTTTCTGCAAGTTTGATTTCTAAGTTTAGTTTTTTAACTTTACAATAATTGAATTACAAAAGTGTTTATATGTTTCTATATATATCACTTTCGACAGCAGCACACACTAGTTTCTTTTAAAATAAAACCCACTCTGTGTCAAAAAAGGTCCTCCTGCTGCAGCAGCTTTTCTTATATTAAAAATGCAAAGCATTCAAGCCTAATATTATTTCTTTATGATTTTGGTGTGCTTTTTTCTTTTAATCGGAAAAATAAACATTTTAGTAGAATCTAGTTATCCAAAAAAAAAAAAAATCTCAAAACCTTTAGAATAGCTTGATCTTTTTATTTAAAACTCTAAATCATTTTTTAAAAATTGTCCTTTAAACACTTTAATGTAATTTACCAAAATAAAAATGCTTTTAGAGATTATTTTTTGGGACAAACTTTAACTTAAAACTGCAAATTTAAGGAACATTTCTAGAGGATTTCTGAGGTAAATGAAACTTTTTTTTGCGTAGATTATTGACATGTTAAAAATCTAAACAGAAATGACTAAACTTAACTAACTAATCTCTTATCTGTTCAATCGTCACATTAAAGAGATAAAAGAGTCACATGTGGCTCAGGAGCCACAGGTTGCAGACCTGTGACCTATAGTATTATGAAATGCTTAAAAGTGAAATATTTTGATATTGTAAATATCATTTGGATTAAAACATTATAGGGTTTATTTTACTAGAATGCAAACATCATAGTGGACAACACACATGTGGTGGCAACAAAATATGATCAATTTATCATTACAGTCCAATGTGTGGAAACACTGACGTGACCATACATTGTGGTGGAATGTTTTAACCCCTTGTTGTCTCAAATACGCGACAAACCAAACTGTCTAAAAAAATCACCTAAATGTAGCATTTACTTAAAAGCAAAAACGTAAGTGAATATCTTTTTTGTAGCTGGTAATACATTAAGGCGTTAAGTGATAATGTTCCCTTTGGTGTATTTTGATGTATAAAAACAACAGTGAGCTGAACTTTTTGAAGCTAAAATGCCTTAAATTCTTGTTTGACAGACCTCCAGAGCCAGGTGGACTCTCTGCAGCAACAGCTGACTGGAATGAAAACAAACTGCTGAGGAAAGACCTTCGTTGCCACACGGTGGCGCTGCAGCACTGCCAGGACCCACAGGTCGACATCATTGAGGGACGGTGAAAGTGGTGCACAAAGCCTTTGTATCATCTGTGTTCTATCACATGACCAGCAGAAAGCTGAAGTTCCTCCATGTTTCTCCAGTTGTAACATCACTCCATCTTCTGACATTGTTGCTTTTGAACTGTTCTCAGATTGCCACCAAGCAGAAGAAAGAGATTAAGGCTTTGAGAGAGCTGCTCAAAGACACCTGTGGTTGCCATGACCACCTGGCACAGCAGCTCCAGGCTATTGGAAAGCAGCTGGAGAACTCGCTGAACACCCTCCAACCGCTGCTCAGACGGACGGACGAGCTGGAAGAGCTGCGGGAGAAGGACTGGAAGATCCAGGTGAGGTGGAGGACGAAGAGGAGGAGGAAGAACATCAAATGGAATGACGCTTCTGTCACTGAACTTATCCATGCACACTTACCTGCAGAGTCCCGATCCTCGTTCAAGTCCCGACTGTTAGCGGAAAAGGAGAAGCCCGATCAAGTGAGAGCTGAATCTGCTGACTTGCAAGAGCGAGTTGACCAGCTGACCAGAGACCTCAAGGTAATCCAAAGAGTTTCTGACTGTTCCGTTCCATGAGAAGTCTGTGACTCATTTGCTTTAGAGAAGTTCAGTAATTCTTCTGGAGAGTATTCCAAAAAAGATGCCCAACTGTTTACCTCACTGAACTAAGCCATAGAAAGGTGTTATTTCTGACCATCTGACCACTTTAGAATCTTCTGGAGAGTAAGAGATTGGTTTCAGACTGATGGACTTGACCTCATCCAACACGCTCTGCAGCTAAAAGACGCAAACGTCCACAAACCGCCATTACCAAGGTAAGACAAAGTATTACTTGCACCAATTCTTTCCTGTTATGTTGTTTTCTGATCACACATGCGTAACTCTCTTGTTAAAGTGTTTCCTGTAGTTATTTTACTGATTGTTTAAACATTTTCTGGTTTCAGTCTTGTGACACTCCAGTGGACGACTCCATTCTGACAGAAAACCCTCAGGAGGAGATCAACCCGACTGATCTGCAGGAAAAGCTCCAAGAAGGTAAAGCTTTGGTCCAAATCACATCAAAGACACCAACACACGTCATGAAACTGCTGAGAACCTCTCTAGTGAAAGAGCAGCTCTAGCACAGAGCCTGATGAAGGCTTCATGAGGAAAATTCCAGAGCTTCCCCAAATACATTGTTCAAGCTGGGAATACTTGAAACTGTAAATAGTTCAAACTGAATTTTATTATTATGCAATTTCCTGTTTAAACTTGAGGCTGAAATAGGTTGCCCTCTTATGAAAATGTCCTTTTTTTTCTACATGCTAACCCAAATGCTGATGAACAGAGCACATTTGTCACAGCTTTTTGTTGCGTCTTTTCTTTTTTGGATGCTTAAATGATTTTAATGTGCATGTTGAAACAATATAATTTAATTAAAACAAACAAAAATATATAAAAACTACCAGAGTTAAAATGATTAGCCGTTGAAAACTGACCTTTTATTGACTTAGGAAAAACAGCTGCTGTGCTATGATTTGAATCAGAATCAGAATCAGAATGATCTTTAATGTCATTGTTTCACAAGGATTTGCGTTACAACGAAAAAACAGTGGCTCTCCAGACAAGTGTAAAGAAATTAAGATACAATAAATAAAAGTCTAAAAACTCTGTAAAACTTTGCTTTAAATGCATTAAACCAAATTCTAACTGAGGGTTATCTCCCAGTTTTCACACTCTAAAAACTTCAGTTTTAGCTGTCTCTCTCGAGAAAGCACCACAACCAAAAACCAAAGAACTCTATTGAAATAAAGGATTCCTGATGTTACATCTCCTGAGGAATCCTCGCCCATTCTTTTTTTGTTAAGCTCTCAAGCTCCTCTAGACTTGGCTCTCTGGCATGGACTTCGCCTTTGTCTTCAGTTCATTCTAAGCTTTTCAATGGGATTGGACTCTTCGTTCAGGGTAGTTAATCATCTTCACTGTGGTCTTCTGAAGATGGAGGTTTTTCACCAGGAGAACCGTTTGTTTGGGGTCATTGTTGCCTTGAAAGAGAAAGTGACAACCCAAACATTTTGTACAGATGAAAACATAAAATAATATGCAAAAAAAAACCCAAAAAACTTTTTAGTTACTATCAGAATAATTCAATTATGAACTTAAATTTCCTGCATTTTTAGGTTTTCAGATTTTCTAATTCTGTCTGAGTTATGAAAGTCCATATTTTGCACCTTTTTATTGATGAGATCTTTGGTTAAACAAATCAAACCCCAAACTTTTTTTTAGACCACAAGCCAACTGGAAAAAAAAGAAAAAAAGGCAGGCTTACTCCACGCCAACATTCCTGCCCACAACTCAGAGGTAAATTTCTAATGAATTCCTGCAACTCTGAAGAAACTATGTCCTAGAAAATGTTTTAATTTTTTGTGGTAAAAATAGAACTGAAAGATCACTGGGAACATTTTTACAATAGATCAAAAGATGATTGGAGTGGGACATAAATTTCCCTAAAATCTGCTCATCCTCACAGTCTTCCACCAGAGACTTTTACTCAGCAGCTCAGCGATAGCTGCAGCTGGGTCAGATAAACTGCTGGCACAGCAGAAATGAAGCATCAGAAGCAAACATCACGATGTTAAATATTTCCATAAAATAGAATTTGATACAATAGCGTGAAGCAAGCTAACATTTCACTAACCTCAATAAGATTTTTCTTTTATCCACTTCTTTTTTGATCACTTTCTGTTTCTCATGTTTATTTAACTATTTTATTTTGTGCTTGAAAATGAATGGAAATCAGTCGATTAAAATGTTCATACAGATCTTTGCTCGTTGATGGTCAGAACTTTAACTGTTATTTTTCAAAATCAAGGTTATTAATCATAAAATGTCTTTTATTTTTTGCTCCTGTGTTACCACCACCATCACTAAATTTCAATAATGACCCAAGAACTTAAGTGTCTTTATTATTGTATGATCATAAAAAGGGTTGGGGGGAAAAATATTTTTTTCTTCCTCCCACTAACTTTTGAGCTGTGAAAATCATATGTATTTCTTATGCACAACATCTGTTGAATAATTATGCACCATCTTGGAGTAAGTGACATGAATCAAATATAGTCACCACTTGAAACACACATTTACAGAATAGTTTACAAAGGTTTTCTTCTTACGTCATTTGGATTAAATCTTTAATTCCCATTCTAATTCCACCTCTGATTTGGTTTATTTGTTTTTTGCTCAGTGCAGAGATTGGAACAAAAAAATAAAATAAAAATATTTATATTTGAGATATGACTTATTTCACAATAAAAAAAACCCCAAAGGAAATCAAATATTGCAATACAATTAAATGGTTGAGCTAACATAACTCCTTTAGACCAGAGGGGGGTGCCAGAAGCTCTGAAGAGAGAAACAGGAAGTCAGCCCTTGAAATGTTCCTGACAGCAGCTGATGAGGAGCAGGAGTCGGTTCCTGCTGGATGCAGCACGAGTGTCTGGATTAACTGTTTTTCTTTCATGACCCTCAATCCAAAATCCAGCACCGGATCAGAATGATCACAAACATAAACAAAGAACCAGATTGAAGTTTAAAAAATTGTCAGGAACTGGTTAAGGAAATCCTTGAATGTCACTGTAAGACACAAGAGACGATCTGTCCAGGAAATGAAAACTCTAGTCTGTGCATGGAGAAAGAGGAAACCAAAAAAACCTCTAAAAATAAAATGTGAATTCCCGAGGGCATAATAGGAAGTAAATAATTAGCATTCAACTTAAATTGGGTCAGGTTGGAAAAAAGCAGCCAGAATATTAAAGCTGTAGGTGCAGAACTGACATGCAGCAGCTAAAATGACTTTAGAGTCAGAAATGATTCAACAACACTTGCAGTGTCTGACTGATAAAGATTTCCTCTTTGTTTGGAATGAAAAACACATTTTTTATAAATGTAACATTTTTCTCATAATGTTAGAAAAAAATGTAAGCTTACAATTGCAATTCTCAGTATTTCTTTTCTCTTTCTTCTCATCTCTCTCTACTTGCTGACAGAATATTCCATTGCTGCATATTTATGGGTGAAGATGAAAAACTTTCACATAAGTAGTCTTATGCCACCGCAGTTATTTTTCTTTTAATGACGGAGTCAAAAATTGATGGTGATAAAAACTATTTTAGAATTCAGCTCGGGGCCCTAAAAGTGTTTGGGACCTCAAGCAGTCAACTACCCTGGGTTTTAGATCAGTTGTCAAATGACAAAATTCAATTGTAATACACAATTTTAACCTGTAGGGGGAAGCACAGAGACTGTAATTTCAAGAATTAAGCAAGTTTAATTTAAATTTATTTTAAAATGGTTAAAAATGTGGCAAAAAAAAGAAAAAAACAGCAGACAGCACTTTTAAGGTCCCATTTAGAGAGGCCAAAGGTCAAGAAAAGTTGATTTATTGTTTGATACCCTTTAAGTTGGGGTTGTGAGGGGCTGTAAACAGATGGATGACGGGAAGTGGAGGCAGGATTACTGCTTACTCAACACCAAGAGTTCTGGCAAATCTTTTCTGAATTACATGTCATTTTCTATGTTGATTGGAGAGAAACTTTAAGGTTATTCATTAATGGTACTTACGTAAAAAATGTAATAATTTTTTTTTCATTCTCTGCTTTGCCCCTGACTGAAAACCCGGTACAGCCAGCATAAGAAACGGGTGAGTAAATCAATGACATAAAGACAACTTTGGACTGAAAGAGACACGGATGAAGAGCGGTGATGAAACATGGATGTGGCAAGACGTTTCTGCAATTTTTTTCTTTCAACGCCACGTAGCCACCCGCTGACCAATGCCGACACCGGAACGGCCACGCTTTTATTTATGTCAAAAATCGATTCCTGTTTTCCCACCCCCACCATCTGATCCTCTGACACCATCCCGCCGCAAAATTTCCTTTAGCAGAAACTGTTGCACAAGTGGAACATTTAATACACAGGAGCTCAGATTTCACCTTCCACAGTGTGCAGCAGTGTGTTCCAGTTCTCTGCGGGAGAGGAGGTAAAGAGAAGCTGCAGACGAACTAAAGTCAGCACTAAAGAAAAATAATAAATACATTTATTAGGATCCACAAAAAAAACAAAAACTGTCTGTGTAATTTGCTGAGACATACGCAGCTCACACTCTGTACCGTGTAGATGTTTGCATAGGTGATTCAGCCATGAGCAGACATTTCCACTGCTACTTCAGTGTATTGCTCCAGTCCTTTCCACCTTTTTCAATTCATCCAAGTCTCTTCTCCAGATATGTTTTCCTTTCCCAAGGAATCTTGCGTGCTTTGTTTTTTCACCTGCTGGTCATTGGGGTTAGATTTAGAGTCCTCACCCCCCCCCGACCCTGATTCATGACCTTGTCAGGGGTAGGGGGGAAGTTTTTTAAAACTCTGCTGTCATATCTTTAAGTATATGGACAATTTTACCATTTTTTAAAACAACCTTGTTAACCTTTTCCTAATGAGTGATGAGTAACAAAATTTATGAAGGAATTTAGGAATTAAATTATTAAGTAAGAAGTTCTTCAAATTTGAGGTCCTCGTTTGGGGGAAAAAAGCCCAAGATAGAATAACCAGATGCACGCTTACAGTTTTTTATTTTTATTTTCCCATTGTTTAGCTGTCTCACACGCCACAAAGAGCTTGGAAAGCAGTCCGCTCGCTTTGATTCTATGACAGCAAGACAAAAGGATTTACATGTGGTCGCAGTTAAAGTGGACTTTTACAAGCTGGCAAAGCTCAAAGAAAGAATCAAAACAAATCTGCAAAACAACTCTCACTTTTGTTGTTTGATACATAACTGATGTAAAAAGAAATGTTGTCTCACTTTATCAAGTCTTCATTTAAAATCTCTCTCATTTCATGCTGATAAATAAAAAGAAAAATGTAAAAGCTGAAAAAAGCAGACATGGTATTAAATATAAATAAATCACGTAGGGCTGTCATATTATTACATTTATGGATTAATTACAGACAATTTAGCACATTGCTCTTTTTAATTGTGTAAAACTTATTTTTAATCTATAAATATGATGTATTATGTAAGTGATATTGACGGATGAGTTGTATGTTATTTGTAATTAGTGGATGATGGAGGTCTGAACCATCAATGGGCAACATTCTACTTAATATATTATATTAAATTATAATAACTGTATTAAAAAATACTTCATAAAGCATATTTTTTAGATGTATTTTGATCTGTTACTAAGCCACTATTTTATGAATTAAAAAAAATAATAATTCGAAATGAGGCTTTCGAGTGCAATCAGTAGTTTAAATTAAAAACAGAATAATTAGGTTGTTAATTACAGGTCATAATTAATGTATTGCACAAAATAATGAATTGCATGACAGCACAAGTATAAAGATCTGTATGTAGTAATTAGCTCCACAAATAAAGATTAAAAGTGCCTATCATTGATTTAACTTTTTTAAAGTTTTGCAATGATAATGTGTTTTTTTTTTATTTTGATTGAATTTTCGCTTAGTTTAAAACCTAAATGGTCTATGTCATGCAAAATAAACTTTTTTTTGCATTTAAGTGAAGCATAATGTTAATTCATCACAAAAAGCAACCCCAAAGCAGTATTTTGCTCCATTCATGCATCTCTGAGGATTCCTCTAAAACCCTGCTCTCTGAGCACCAGCTTCTCCCATTCCACTAGAACAAGTAATTCATCATATTGTGACATCACAAAGTGAGGAGCAGCCCCTTCCAGGAAGAGTCTGTTTTGGTTGCACTGCCCCCAGGCTAACACACACAGCTAGTGGTGATCATTTTATGTACACAATTTGCACATCGATCTTTACAAAAGCTCAGATATTGTTCGTTTTTGTGAACAAAACGCAGACCAGCTTTAGGATGGCGTGAAATGGATGGCGTCCACAAGAAGTAAAAGGCGGAGCCTCAGAGATCGAGTTGTCTTACTTCTGGGTAGAAAAAGAGCTCATGAAATTAACTCACAAAAATTTGTTCTTTAGCGTGCCAAAGGTAATATATAATCATATATATAGTTTTCTCTGAAAGGCTTAAGAAAATCATGATATAGGCCCTTTAAACAAAATGGAGCTTTATCAGTTTCAGACTTATCATTTTTAGCCAAATAGAATATTCACAATGAATTATTTATGATATTTTGAGAAGGAGCCATGACATTTATAAAAAAGCACCACAATCCCCCTGAAGCTCCCCTCTCTGCCCCCCACTGGCGTAGAAACACTCGGTGACTGAACTTTTAGTCTCTTTATCCGAACACAGGCTCACAGGGAAAGCTGGTTTGATCTTCTGGAAAAACAGGAGAGGTCTTCATCTGGCTGTGTGGTCGACCTATCTGGAAAACAGCACAGTCTGGACGGCTCACGCCTGGTCCAGCTTTAAGTCGGCTGCGCTTTCTTCCATTAGTGCCTTGCTTACACAGCTTGATGGGCAGTCTGAAGCCTATAGTCTCAGCCTCTCCACTAACAGTCTGAGGCTTACTTCAGAAGTAAAGGAATGTGACTGGAACTTCTAACATCATTTGCGTTTATGATTTTTATCAAAAGTAAAAGAAAAAAAGGAGGTTTCTTAAGATCTCTGGTGTGTTAATATTGTGTGAAAACAAGTTTGTTAAGGGTGTCGTACTAGGTCATCTGTGCTGCAACCCCCCATGTTTAACCCTTAGCCAAATCTAAATTCTTCACCAACTTCTACGGCTTCTCCCTACATCGACATTTAGTGGAGAGTTATGGAAAAATAGTGTCTTCAAATTCGGATGACACCACCCCTTCAAAGTCATCATCATTATTTGTCGGTCTTCTACATTAGTGTGTTTCCGCCAGTGCTCGGAAAGTACAGAGAAACATCGGTTTTATGACTTCAAAAAGTCATCACTGACATTTAAATGTAAACTTCTGAGCTTTAGAGCATTGGTCCCCAACCTTTTGTTTTTCATGGAAGTACTTACACGAAGGTTGTTCACAACTTCTCTGAAATGAGCATCTGAATGTGTGAACTTGTTCGAGCATTTCTGTGACCGTTCGTGAGATTAGATTTGTTCGTGAAAATCACATCTCTACGCAAACAGGCACGGTGTGTGGGAATCACCTGTTCTTCCGGCTGTTCCCGCTCTAATCCCATCCTTTTGCAAAAAAAATGGTTCCACAAGCAACTTTTTTCATGTTACACGTCGCTGGACTGCTTTTAGCGCTCAAGCTAATCGAGAGAATCCGATCATTTTCAAAATAAAAAATTTCAGATGAAACAAAAAAAAAAAAACGGGTACAATTTATTAGTTCTTCTGTGGCAATTGATCCACAGACTGGCACCGGTCTGCAGCCCGGTGGTTGGGGACCACTGCTTTAGAGCACACCCACATATAAAAAAAAAAAAACGCAAAGCACCCCTCGCGGTGGAAGGATATACAGTCAAAGAGGTAGGGGGAGATTTTGGATTTGGACTTAGAGATAGGCTTGCATATGCAATAATTTTATTCTATAACTTTGACAGAAATTTAAGATAATGGTTCAGTTTACTCTATTACACAGACAAATAATGTAAATGAAAAGCATTTTTCTTTTTACTTTTATGGTGTTTTTCATGTTAATGAGCTGCACGGTGGCACAGTGGTTGGCCCTCTGGCCTCACAGCAGGAAGGCCGTGGTTTAAATTCCGACTGGGACTTTTCTGTGTTGATGTTCTCATCATGCATTCGTGGGTTTTCTCCAGGCACGCTGGGTTCCTCCCACTGTCCAAAAACTTGCTTCACAGGTTAATTGGTTACTCTAAGTATCCCTGGGTGTGTGTGTGGGATTGAATGGCCCCTAAACAGACGCTACCTGTTAAGGGTGTACCCTGTCTTCACGAACAGTAGCCAGGACAGGCTCAGACAACCCCATGACCTCCAAAAGGAATCAGTGAGTTAAGAAGGATAGATGGCATATCACTGAATTTAAACTTTGAACCAGATAAAGACATATTCAGATTAAAATCTGGTTTAAAGGGTCCCAGAAGTCACCAGCAATTCATTTTAAATGAACAACATTTGAGAGACAGATAGACAAGTCAATGAAAATTAAAATTTTTATAGAAAATATAAAGTGCCACAGAACTAAAAGCTTGTTTCTCTCAGACTGGTCCTAACCCAAGGAACAAGCAAATGATAAAAGGCTCTTGAACAGAGAGCAAAAGGATTTCTTGACCTTTGTAGAATTGAAATGAAATGAGTTGGGAGGAGGCCAAGAAGAGTTTTGTAGATCAGTCGAGTGAGAATATTTTCACATTCTTAATCAAGGCCTCTCTCCATTGGTATATGGTTCACAGTGATGACTGAGGTAACTGCAGTCTGTCACAAATCTCAGTGCACAGTGGTACTCAGGGTTTAAAGAGTGAAGGTATTTTGTGGAGGCATCTATTTACAAAACATCAACATAATCCAGCAAAGGTAAAAAGGTTACAGATACCAGAAGTTTACGAGCTCTGAGGGAAAAGCTGGATTTATATCTGTAACAGAATCCGAGCTTCATCCTCAACTTTACAGAACAAATTTACAACATGTTTCTGAATATACGTGTCCTGATTTAATAAAAACCCAAGATGCTTTAAAGCCTAAAACTGTTTTTATGGATACGGTATATCATGGGCAGATTGTAACAATAGAATATTTCCTAATTCAAGTGTTTCTAAATAAACTTTAGTTATCTCACCATTTAAAGTCAGTGTCAGTAAACACAAATGACACTAAACATATATTAAGGCAGGCTGTTAATGCCTCAAAAATGTGTAATGAAGAGAAGCAAGATGTAATTATAAATCACAATAATCATAATTTGACACCTGGATTATTAATGTAATTAGAGCCTAAATTTGAGCCTTTAGACACTTCAAGGAGAGAAGAGCTCTATCCAGCCACTAAAACAACAGTGTTCTGTTGCTATACTTACTTTACATCTGGTCTCATGTCTGGTCTTATGTCTCATGTTATAACATGCCATGTTGCTTCAAGATTTCAATTAAATTTATGCTAAAAACTGAAATAATAGTGATAGGAAAATCAATAAAAACTGAAACACAGCATTTCTTACAATCAAGTGCTTGAATGAGATCATTTAAGTCCTTCAGAGCAGCAGTAATCTTACCGTGATTCTTTTTAAACCTGATTGGAAATTAGTTAAATTACACAGTCTAGAATTTTTTTTTTAAATCTTGATATTAGACAAAAATAGACTACTGGCTCAAATAAATATAAGACCAGAAGATACAAATGTAACAAAAAATGTAATGTCACTTGCTGCTCTGTGTAAAAAAAACTGGCTTGATTACTCAAGGTATATTCACACCGAACACGATCTGTGCGGCGGAGGCGGACAGTTTTATTGTTTAGTCAATTGTACAAACAAGAATTGAGGCGATCTTAAAACCAGTTCCACTTTGACCAATCAGGGACTCAGATTTGGTAGTGACATGGATGTCACCCTTTTTAATTCACAAAAGTACCAAGCATTTGGACATTGATTACAAAGGAGAAATAAACAATTGCAGTTTGTGCCTGGCTGGAGTTATGACACCAAGATTTTCTGACTAGATCTGTGAAAGATTTGCACCACTTCAGTATTTCACACCAAGGTTCTTCCACTGTGAATACATCCACTAGTATCGGGTAGCAGCAGTCACGTGTGAACACCATATCCATTAAGCATAGTCAAGAACCTTTATTTAGCACATTCCTAAATGTGCAACACATGCTCGGCCTCAACGTAGCATAGGAGGCCTTGTCTCACATCCCCACTCACTTCAATGTAAAACAGATTTTATATTTAAAGCAATTGTACTGTGGGTAAACATTTATAGATATTTTCATTTTACTTCACAGTCAGGAATCAGCGCTTTATCTTCCTCTCTGGTCACCGGCGGGAGCTGTCTCCACAGTACTGAACACACTACATCTCACAGCGACCCCAGCGCACACTACCCAGATGCCGCTCAGCCAACAATCATTGACAATCACCAACTTGATACTTAACCACTGTACAGAGCCTCACTCAGCGTGAAGTGTTATTTGTGCCACCCTGCCTGCATTGTCGAGCGTTTCATTCTGGACCTGATCTTCTATGTTCTGATCTGACCCTGCTCTATCTCTGATTGCCTGCCGCCTGCCCTGACCCTTGCCTGGACCCTGACATCTCTACTCTCTACTTTGATGCTCACATGGTTGTGCTTGACTTCTGCCTGTCTGACTCTGATTTAGCTTTGAATACCTTTTCCTGTGCTTAGTTTCTTTCTGGACTAATAACCCTGCTGCATGTGGAACCAGCTGGAACCACATTTGGCTTTAAAATTCTTGTCAAATAAGGATGCGTCATGTGACTACCAAATCTTTAGTACTAGAACAGAAAAAAGAAAAAGGCGTGGTTCAAGTGCATGTTTGGTCATGACAACCACAATGTAGCTCAGTATAAACCAGTTAGGGACATTGCACATGTAAACAGCCATTGGGTTTAATGTGAGTTAATTCGAGTTTGTGTCTGTTTCCTTTAATTTTCTGGTTTGTTTTTGCAGTAGCTATGGTAGACAGATCTAACAACTTGAGATTGACTGTTTTGAAATGTTTTTGGTTTGATTGAAGTCACATACAATCAGCTTGTGGAGGAATGTCTGACAACAGGTTTCTGCCCCAAAAATAAGACTCACCCTGACGTTCAATAAATGATATTTAGATGCAGTTTCTACACTGTAAAGGTATTAGATCCCAATAAAAACTTGCACATGTTAAACCCCCCGTCATACTCACATACTGCCTCATTAAGCAATACTATGAGTTTGCTTTTTGTTTATGTTTGAGTTATATATGAATGTTTTAAGACTTGTTCTAGATTTAGTTCATGTCCATTAAACACGGAGCATGAAATTTAAAAATAAAACTTATTATCGTGACTAAAATCCTTCACCAATCTGCTTTTCATTGTCCCTTCATCCTTTTATCTCTCATGCTTCACATCAAGTCACATCTGACTGGAAACAGTCTGTGCTTCCTTCGTATAGTAGAAGTTCTGAACAGAACAAACTAATTAGGTGAGAGGCCTGCATTTTTGCTGAGCTAAAGATAAAAACTTGTGGTCTAATTGTCTAAATGTGTGTGTTACTGGTTAGGACACTTTGATCAAAGGACGATGAAGGATGGTAGAGGATCAGAGTGATTCTTCTAAAGAAACGAAGAAACTCAGCAGAACTGAAGACGTATGTGCAGCCAGAGATCCTACATTCTAAAAAAGGACTCGTAAGTCATAAAGAGGGGGATTATAAGTTCAGCTGTTCACATCCACAGGAGAAATATTTACTTTTGACTGGCAGAGGAAAGACCCAGCATGCAGGGACCCCGCTTGCTTTGCACCCTTCTCCGGTAACCATGCTGTCCTTTTATAGTAAATCATTTGACGGAATGGCTCGTTGAAAAAGTTCAGACGTCTGAGTTGGTATTTCCATTTAAACGCCTCATTCCTGGACACCAGCTGTTTGGCTGAATGACGACGAGGCACCAGCCAGCAGTATCTCTGTGGTTTGTGGAGAACGCTTCGCCATGCTGTGAAGTAATTTTCTGTGTTAGTGGATCATGATATTAGTTCTTCCTATCTCGCTATAAATTATGCTAAAATGTCTGGTATGATTTAATTAATATATAGGGAATTTGTATGCAGCTCAATTGATTATCCGACAGTTTTCAAATGATCTTAAAGTCCAGACCTAAAAAGTGATATAGTCACAACAAAAACTACTATACAGCATTGACAAAATTCCAACAAATATATATTTTATTGGTAATTATTTAATCATTAATAAATGGTGCAATTATTAATTACTATTCTAAATTAGTTTAATTCTGCAATAAATAAATAAAGATTGTTGGCCATTGTGATTTCTGATGACTAATTATTTGAAATCTAATATAGAAGCAGGTTTTCAACCAAATAGTAATTCTTATTCATTTCTAATTTCAAACTTTACAACTTCTGATCACCATGAATCACTAACATGAAAATTTCAAACCAATTGCGTTGAGGACTGAGGACTAAGAAAAAAATGAAAACTAAGAAAAAAAAACCTAAAGAATTGCGAACCTCAGTGTCAGCTAAACCAGGAAACTCACGGTCCTAACAGGGACGCACTGACACGGAGAACTGAAAGGCTGCAACTTAAATAGTCTTAATTACTTAAGTGCAGGCAGCTGTGCACTCCTCCACAGAGAGCAGCAGAGATGGAGGGGCCATCCAGGAGGAGTGACAGCTGACACAAAATGGAAGTGAAAACAGGAAAAAAAAACTCTCAACCGTGTCAATGCAAGTATAGATGACCCACTTCAACTGTATGTTGAAGAACTGTGTTACAAAATAATCACCATTGCTAAATAACCTCCATCCACCCATCTGCCCCTTCATCCATTTCTGTGATCAAAACATTTGTTCTTTGATGACTATTTTTCTCAGATTGTTGCCCCCCCTGGATGGATGGATGGATGGATGGATGGATGGATGGATGGATGGCAAATGGTGTATACTTGTAAAGTGCTTTTCCACCTTCCTCAAAGGCCCAGTGTTTTAAAGTCTCATTCACCCAGTTACACACTGGCTTCGCTGCCAAACACAACCTATAACCAGTCCACCAGAGCCAATGTGGGGTTCAGTGTCTTGCCCAAGGGCGGGAATCAAATCTGCAATCTTCCGATCAGAAGTTGACCAACCAACTGCTGCACCACTGCCACCCCTGAAATGGCTGTAATAGTGTACTGGAACAAATGTGCAGAATATGGACTGGTAACCCTGAGGTCAAAATGGTAAACCCCTCTGAAAGGGGTAGAGCAGGGGTGCCCATTCCTGGTCCTGGAGAGCTACCATCCTACCTGTTTTCCAGCTCTCCCTGTACTGCTTCCTCCTGATTACCTGGACCAGGTGTGTTCATTCAATCAGAATGTGAAGAGATCTGACTCAGCTGAACAGCAGCTGGCAGGGCCAGGAGATCTGGAAAAGTAGCTCTCGAGGATCAGGAATGGGCACCTCTGTGGTAGGGAATGAGAGAGTGAAGACCTTGTAGGAGGACCAGAGGAACGCTGTTGTGGATGTTGCAGTACCAAGCGATGGTAACATCCAGAAGAAACAACATGAGAAATTGGAGAAATATCAGGGAACTGGAGAAAGCTTGAAAGGTGACAGTGGTGCCTGTGGTAATTGGAGCACTCTGGGTTGTAACATCCGAACTGGAGGAGGGGCTACAGCAGACCCCTGGAAAGACTTCAGACATCTCAGTCCGGAAAAGCGCAGTGCTAGGAATAGCTAAGATATTGCGAAGGACCCTCAAGCTCCCAGGCCTCTGGTAGAGGACCCGAGCTAAGAGGAGAAACCACCCGCGGAGGGTAAGAGGGGAATACAGATTTTTCTTAAATATAGGTTTTGTGTTCACAGAGTTTTTATTTTGGTATTCTCTTACATGTAGCTTTCTCCATGTGATTTCACTGCAATTACGTTATTGGTATCAAACTTTAGTTGAGCCGTTCCATAACAGTGAGTCTTTTGATTAGTATGACCAACTTAACTTTTAATCAAGATAGCTGATAATTTTTCAAAAACACAAAACCTCTCACCTTCACTATGATCTTTAATATTGAGAAATGCCTTCCAAATCCTGCATTATATTTTTGACAAACAGCGCATTAAGGTCAATCAACTCCTCTATGGACACATAAGCTCCAGATGTTTTGTGGCTTGTTCAAATTCCCTTGCGCAGACCACATTTGTTCTTTTCTGATTATTTAAGAGAAAATAAGCAGTCTCTGTTACCCTTCCAAACAAAACATATTTTTTAATCTTCCCCCAATTACAAATAAAAATGAACATTCGTGGGCTGTAACATTCATCCTTCTCAGAAGCCTGGAAGACTTGGCATTCTTTGTCTGATTCTTGGTGCCTTTGGCTGTCCAGTCTAGGGGTAAATTTTCCTCTAGGGTACCTTGGTGAGCAGAATACTTTCCACTTCTGGATCCTTTTTCTAACTGAAGAGCCTTGAAGGAAGGCTGATGCCAGCCTGTCAGAAATGTCAACACGAGTGAAACACATTAAGTGCTCAGACATATGCATCTCTAAAGTGAGGATTGGAGGTCGCACTTCTTTGGAAGCAAATCACAGCCCTGCTTGTCTATGCGTTCAATGATGATCCCTGCGCCAGATAGACATACTGGTTGAATCGCTTGATTTAGATATTTGTCAAAAACAAAGCAAGAAAAATGGCAGATTGATCAATGAGATTGTCTTCTGTTCACATTCACTTCCTGTTTATAGCTTAGTTAAAAATGAAAATAACAAAAGAACCACAAGGTGGCTTACAACACGTCTATTTCACCATTAAGGGCTCTGGCTTTAAAATATAAATACATCCAGTTGGATTTTTGTCCTTCAACCTCAGAATCGTTGCATTAGAAAACAATGCTGTGAGTAAATTTAAACCTCATCATTTTATTTGAAGATTAGATTACATTTGTTGAATCCTGCAATAGGCTTTACTGGGTGCATTTCAGCAGCTGTCAGGCTCTTTTGTTCCTATTTTTCCATTTTGGGAGAGATCAAAATTCACTGGTGCTTCATCCAGCCAATATGGCGACATCAGTTGAACAAAAAAACTTAATTTCAATTGAGCCTGATGCGAAGCTGATGCTACTTGACATACTCTTTCTCGTGGAGAAAGTAGCACTTCATGTGCTCGATCGTGCCACCATGCAGACAATAAATGGAAACAGAAAGATTACTTGTAACACCATGGCTTTTGCAGCTTGGAATGACAAACAGTATTTATTGCAAATTGGGAAGGAGTTGCAATATGTAACATGGAGTCAGAGGCAGTTGGATCCATATGCAGCGCTTTATTAAAGGGTTGAGGGGCAAAAGCAGGTCAGACAGGCAGCGGTCAGGCACGGCTTGGCTTTGTCAGAGGAGAGGCAGGCGGAGGTCAAGGGCAGGCAGGAGTCGAGGCACGGCTTGGCTTTGTCAGAGGAGAGGCAGGCGGAGGTCAAGGGCAGGCAGGAGTCGAGGCAGGCGGCTGACAGGAGAGAGAGGAGTTCAAAAGTAAGTTGGCAACAGTAAGGGCAGGATTCAAAGATACAGGGTAGCAGGGAGGATAATACGTCACACTGAGTTTGGCTTGGTGCTCTGGTTTTAAGCTGTCGAGTCTGATTGCAGATGAGAAGCAGCTGAGGGGCTTCTGGGAGGAGCTGCAGGGGCTGATGGGAAATGCAGTGAGAAGAGAACAGGAAGTTGCTAATACTCAGGAGACAGTGCGCGGAGGGGGCCAGAGGGGGAGACAGAGGGCAACCTTCTGACACAATATAAATCTTTGATTTTTTTTTTTTTTTATTAAAAAACATTTGTCTCCTAATTTAACTGAACATAAATTATTTTTGTTTTTTGTCAACCTATCAGTTTTACCAATAGATGCTCTTTGTGATATTTTTCCTATTTTCATCAAGATAAAAATGTAATAAAAAAAGGTCCCCTAATTTTATTTTTGTTTTTATTTTGTTTTAATGGGAGATAGTAGGGGTGTAACGGATCACGAAACACTCGGTTCGGGTCGTGACCCAGTTTTAGGGTCACGGTTCGTATCATTTTAAAAGTAAAAAGTAAAAGAAAACAACAGCTTGAAAAAAGAAGTACATAAAGCTTAATAATACTCGTTTGAAAAGTTTCAAAACATATATTTGATAAAACATATATGCGGTCCCTTAAAGCATAAATTTACTCTCATGTATCAAAAAATGAGCTCATTGAGGCCTATTTATAAAAACAAAATATCTTTGAACTTTGGACACAAACAAAAACTAAAACATGTTGTTTCTGATGACATTTACACGTCTTGAGACCAAATCTACAAAAACTGGGAGAAAAGACTTCCTCAAAATAGTTTTGAAATGACCAAATCTATCAGCAATGACCCCAAAAACGTACATTTTTTTCTTGTGCCCCCCATCCCCCAGTGCCCAAATTTAATCCTAAATAAAACAATTCAAACATTTCAATATTTAAAATAATTGTTATTATCCGTGGAACATGTACAGGTGACGCGCTGCACTGCCTGCTTTTGCCGGTGATTGTTGACATCTTTTGCTTGCCATACCGCCCTTCCCTGTACTGACGGAGCACAGATGAAGACGTGTACCGATGCTTTTATTCGGCTCTTCACACTAAATAAACCCAATCTTGAATCACCTGTGTTCTCCGTGATGAGGTCAAGAAACGGCTTTAATGGAAGCTCCTCCCATATGCGGCGGGAGCTTTGGGATCCCGCCACAAAATCGGGGAGCAAAACAGTCAAGCAGCAACTTTGACGTTTTAACAAAAACGGTGTACCTGGATTTAACACGAATTGAATTCTGTGTACACACAATTGCTTTTAATAATGCATGCACAAGGTGGTGGTGTGTGGGTGTGCGTGTGTGTGCGGGCGGTGATCCGGGGTCCAAGTGTGTGCCGAACTGTAGCTACTGTTCTGTACAGAACATGGATTATCCGTGATCCATTACACCCCTATACGAGACAGGGATCCTTCCAACTCAGTCACAGAGAAACAGAAACAGAGTGAGAATGAACTAGCTCCCAGTAACGGGAGAATCTCATATCGATCTCATAAACCCGGACATGTAGACGTGTAGCTGATGTTTTTGTAGAACTCTTCACACTAAATGAACCTGATCCTCTCAAAATCGTCTGTCTTCCACATTCTAAGTGACATGTCAACAGACACCGCTCCGTGTAGTGATCATGCAATGCGGTTGTAGCATCAAACTCAGGCAGGCGGCGAGCAGCGAAATGGTAGAATGGCGAAAGAGAGGGGAATTTGTCGCCCAAATCTCTGAGTTGTAGAACAGACTTATTCACAGCAATTTAAATGAGGAAATACTCAGAAATGCAGTTTAAAACTTATTTTTTTTACTCTCATTTTTATGTCTTCCCTCATAAAAAAAAATGCAACAAGAAAATGTTAAAAAAACTTTCATTGAATTTTCATTTTCATTTCGCCTTTTATTATATTAGAAAAATCTGCTGAAAATGTTTTCTTATAGAAGGCAAAATAAATGTTAAAGACCTTTTATATTCCACCCCACACACCAGCCAATCCTCTTTTGGCACATGACATCCAGCTGACAGAGCGTTCAGCTTCACAACAAACACCAACACATTCACATGTGTGTCTTTCTCCATACGCTCTATCTAAAGGACACATTATTACCTCTGAGCTGTTGGTTTTAGTTATCTAGTCTCTGCCTGTAAGCTTTATCATTTAACTCCTTTATCACAGCCATGTTCACCACATGACAAGCCCATTTGTCAAAGGCTTGATGAATCCATCTAAAAATCTAATAC
This sequence comes from Oryzias javanicus, assembly GCA_003999625.1. Classification (NCBI taxonomy): domain Eukaryota; kingdom Metazoa; phylum Chordata; class Actinopteri; order Beloniformes; family Adrianichthyidae; genus Oryzias; species Oryzias javanicus. The sequence continues at coordinate 11,288,404 of CM012439.1, read as the reverse complement.
CCCACTAGCTCATACATCCAATTTGAAACACTGAATTATAGCCTTTCTTCTGCAGACACCCTCTTGTTGCCAAATTAAACACTACTTTCAAAAACACAAACATACTTAAGGAAACTAAATCTGTCTTCTCCTAAGCACACAAGCTGCCAGGATCGCTCCAATAACAAACAGTGGGTGTTAAAACAACAGAAAATATCAGCACACGTTGGCTTCCTTTTAAAAAATGCCACACCGCACTATGGGCTGCATTAACTGCTGCGCGTTGTCACAAGCTCTGCGTTAAGGACGCCTGAGAGATGGGCTTAAGTTGGCATTTAGGTGGTCAACCTGCAGCAGATAATTGCACATAAGCTGGACTGAACCTAATAATTACAAGATGAAAACTGGAGACAGTTTGGTTTTCCACTGAGATCCAACAGGGAAAAAAAAAAGAAAAGAAAAGCTGGTACAATTTTTCCATCTGTCTCAGAACGAATGGGGTTCTAAGGAAACATGCGCTTATGTTCTGCCGTGATGAAGACACGAGAGAGGCAGACGTTTATGTTAAACCACAGGATTGCATGAGCTAATCCTCTGCATGAATTGTGAGCTGGTTGATTGACTATAACTATGTGGTGTGTAATTATTTTCTGTGCATCTACCCTAGGCAGTAAAACAACACAAAGATACCTTGTAGAAAACAGACTTCATACTTTGTGGTTATGATTTATACAGACCTATATTGCATTCGCTACTGGGAAACATGACTAAGAAACCCCTATGGGAGATTACTATGGAAGACAGCTTACGTTGGTAGCAGCACTTTCTTTGAGTGTGACCTTGGTGCTGAAAGACACAGCTTTGCTCTGAAGTTGGATGTGTGAGCTCTGTGGCATACCATTGTCGTCCATCTTGTGGCGTGTGGCTTTAGTTTCCACATTAGCTTATTTCCAACTATTGCTACTGGCACAACCCAGCCTGCACACAGCTCTGCCAGAGATCTGGAAAAGTTAGTATGACTCACTCGAGTTCAGACAGAAACATTTACTTCTCACAGTCTCTCAATGTGGCTCTCTAATATATCCATTTCTTCATATCCATTTTTGGAAAACTTGGATTTTCCATTGGTTTTCACCTTTAGTCAACATCTGTTCGGGTGCTGGAAAATGATTTGGTTCAGGATTTGAATTGTAACCAAAAGTTAATAAATGCTCAGCAAAAAACTGATATATTCAGTAGCTATAGTGCAATTTTATCTTAAAACAGTGGTTTATGTCATGTAAGGGTGGGCAGCTACTATATGCTATATGGACATATCACTGCAGAAACAGGTCAAGGAGCTTCACATTTTAAAAGGCAGGTTGTGCAGAAGACTGAAAGACGGTCATAATATCACTACATCAATATCTGACTGAGTTAACTGCTTTTAAAAAATAAGAAATTTGAACTATAAAAACCTAAAAATAAATTGTGAAAAGCAAAACAAAAAACTGACTACAGATCATGACAACTCAAATATTTCAAAATATTCTTCAGATTTCATTTATATTTAGCATTAATCACAAATCAAGAGCTAAGTAAATATACTAAGACAATAGAGAACGTCACATGTAAATCAGTATTTGCTTCATACTGTTGCATTTTGTTCTCAAATTTTATTTCAGATGGAATTGACAGGGTTTGATAAGGATTTTTCTGTGATAGTTGGCCTGAACATGCACAACCTGAACAAATCAGACTGTCTGCATTCTGTTATTAATGGAAATGGTTTTAGAGAAAAGCAAAACATACTCTAAGATAAGGATTAAAACATTTAAAATATGAATTTAGGATCCTACATTCTCAAAAACAATGTAGCTAAAAATAAACTATTTTTAGAGGAAAAAAATAAATCGATTTCTCAATATATCACAAAATTTTGTTTGACGATACTTGCATGCCTAACTCTAAATGCTGACAAGACGACACTTTATAAATTCTGAATAAATTAAATAAAATTTATGAGCGCCTTTCAGCGCTTTACTCCTGTTGTCCTCCTTATCACCCAACTGCTAGTTGGCAGCACAGCACACTGAGCCTCTTTGAGCAGCTCTAATTTCCAACCAAAACAACAACAAAACCTCGTTGTGTTGTAATGTTGAGTCAACCTCTCGGGTTTTGTTGTTATGAGACATTTATTACTTAGCTTTTACATAGGATTGGTTCCGACTGAAACTCCGTGGCACGTTTCTCCCAGTGTCAAGTATGTTTTTGTAGTGCTTAATGTTGTGATCATTAAAATAAAATGAATTTTGCTATTTTATTGGAATGGGAGATGTATTAATATGTAGGTGGAGTTTTCTTCTAAGTCATACTCTTAAAAAAAAAAAAAGTGAAAAATTGCTCTGGTGCAGTCTTGGGATGTATCGCGATAAATATTGTATCATGAGACACGTATTGGGATACGTATCTTGCCTGGCTTTTACCCCTAGTTAATTGTCTGAATGATTGAAGAGTTAAAGGGCGAGTAATGGGGTTGTGGGTCATTTTCGGTGTTAACTGTATTTTGCCTTATATTTACAATTTCCAAATGTTTTGGTGTGTTTTGAGCAAGAAATATTGAAATAAAACGGCTTTTTTGCAGCCAATCCATATGCAAATTTCCACTTCCGGGAAAACGCTCCGTTTTGGTCACGTGGTGCGTGTGACGTCACATGGGTCAACAGAAGCAAGATAACTTCTCCTTTGCGTGTCGGAGCTAGCGATAGCGGCGATATTTCAAGGTCCACAATTCTGTCTTCAGACTCAGATTGTGGAAACATTTGTTCTGAAAGTGACGCTGATTCAGATGCGCCGGGTGTTTGTGGTTTGAGGACTGTAAAGCCCGATCAATTTGAGCCTGCAGTGCGTAAAGTAAGAGCTCACAACGGGAATGACACTGACGCTGACGCTGAGAATGCCGATTTAAAGTCGTAATTTAATGAGAAAAGAACCAAAGCTGTCAGTTTATCAGAGCCATGCTGGAAGCTGGAAGACGTGGAGCATCTCGTGAAGCTTTATGTACAGATCGGTTTTAAAAACAAAGAAATTCTGAACTTTTTGGCGACTCGAAATCAAATCATCATCAATGAAGCTGACTATCCGGGTCGGTAATGCAGAGTTTCATATGCAAAATAAAGAGCTTAGAGACATGTTTGCATTACCGTCCGCCACTTTGTTATTCACTTTATTCACATACTCGGAAGCTCTTTCACCACCTTACTGCATGTCTCTGACATGCGCAGAAACCAAAGGAGAATGTAAACAGAGCTCCACGTGAATCGTCCCGTTTCAACACAACAACAACAACAACAGGGGATGACAACAGTCTGTCACGTTAGCTAAGTACACTGAAAATTCCAAAAACGATTCCTCTTCAGATGAAAGCATCACACAGAAATGAATGAGATCTGATCTTTCACGGAGGACGAAATGACTGAAGTGGACAGCTGCGCGTGTCGATGGTTTCATCAACAGATCTGCAGAGATCCTGCAAGCCACCATCAATGATTAATAAACTGCAAATCAAACAAAGAAACTTCCAAACATGTGCAATGTTTTAAACATTCAGTTTATCTGTTGAAATCAGAAGCTTTTCACAGTTTAATCGGTCTGGTTCTGCTCACAGTGTTCATCGCAATAGGCTCATTTCGATTGTAAATCTCGTAAATTTATGACTTTAAAAATCATAATTTAAATTTTTTTTCTTTTTTGTGGCCCTAATACTCCGTCGTACCATAACACCGACATTTATAGGATTCAACTTTGTCGCAGCTCACACACATACATGTATCTGCAGAAATGCTGGGTCCGCCTGCATTTTGCTGCTGGCGCTGTCTTACCCATATGACGTCAACGCGTCACGTGACCCAAATCGAGCCGTTTCTGAACCTGGGCGAAATTTGTCGTTGATTTTGTCAAATTTTACAAAAACCTGCGTTTGTCAACGGTTATTATTTGTTATTTTTGATACATTAGAACATATGGAATATATCTGGATATGCATTTTAGCTTTGTCCCTGCCCATTACTAGTCCTTTAACACTAGTCTAAAAAATGCAAAGACGGGAGATAAAGCTCTGGAGTTAACTTGAGTGAGCATGATTTATGAATATAGTTGCTTTTGTAGTTTCATATTTTGCTGGCACTGGTTTAGGATTATGTCAGAAGTTTGACATAACTCATATCATCTTGGCAATATTCAGTGATGTGGAGAAAGTTACATTTAGACAGTAATACTTTACAAAGTGCATTTCAACGCAAAATAAAAATGTTTCCACATTTTTTCATTAATACTGTATCAGAATTGTAACACATCATGACTTCAGTATTGCATTTAGATTACGTTATGATACCTGAAGAAGAAAAACATCAAAATGATAAATGTACCACAAAGTATTTCATATTTAGATGAGAGGCAATAGTGACAATTACTAATATACAGTCTACTTTTGGTAAATTAAGAGCACCATCTCAGCTTCAGTCATTTAGTCTACATAAATTGTGAAGGTTAAGTGCTCTAGTTTGGTTTCTCAGTTGTGTTCTTGGTTCATGCTGTGTTTTCTATCTCTCAGGTGTGGGTTTCCCTTCATCCACAGCTATCTTGAATTCAGCTAATTGTCCTCCTTGGTATACATAAGTGTCTGAGTTTTCAGTTCTTTATTCAAATCAAATCAAATCAAATCAACTTTATTTATATAGCACTTTTCCAAAAAGTTCATTTTTATCAAAGTGCTTAACATAAAATAAATAAAATAATAATAATAATAAAATGTTAAAAACAAAGGACAATGCCCTCAAACCCCACCCCCACCCCTCCACACACTCGCACAAACACACACCGACATATTTCCACACCTTGAAGTTAAAAACAATAAAAATAACTTATTACTAAAAAGCTGGAAAAATAGAAATCTAGAAATCTGGCTTTGTACTGCAGTGAGGAAACGATATTTTAGGGACCTGTCCACACCAGTGAGCCCCCAATCAAGTTCACGGAGTACGCCACTACAGGACCCCCCAGATCCTAGCAAAGAGCCAGACCCGGGAGGTCCCACTGTGGCGACCCAGTTTACTGAGAAAGGGCAATCACTGATGTGGAGGATCCCTCAGAGAAAACACTGGAGTTAAAATGTAAAAAAAAAAAAAAAAAAAAAAGATAAAAATTAAATGAATAAAAACAGATATAAATACACACACATACACATGCACATAAAAATACACATAATTCAGTAAATATGAATTAAGTAAAAAGAGAGGATAAAACAAAATATTAGAAAACTCTCAAAAGTTTAACTAAAAGCCAGATTAAAAAGGTAGGTCTTGAGCCTTCCTTTAAAAACATGAACAGTCTCTGCAGCCCTGAGGCTCTCTGGAAGGCTGTTCCACAGGCGAGGTCCATAGTAACTGAATGAGGCCTCGCCGTATGTTTTAGTTCTAACTTTTGGAATAACTAACAGGCCTGTTCCAGAGGACCTCAGGGTCCGCGAGGGCTCATACCTTAAAATCATATCAGATAAATAAGAAGGCCCGATGCCATAAAAACATTTATAAACCAATAAAAGAATTTTAAAATCAATTCTGAATTGCACAGGGAGCCAATGCAGCGATTTTAAAATGGGTGTAATGTGTTCCCGCCCCCTGGTCCTCGTCAGCACGCGTGCGGCTGAATTCTGTAGCAGTTGAAGGTTTGAAATCCTTTTCCTGGGAAGACCAGAGAGCAGGGCATTACAGTAATCTAATCTACTGGAAATAAAAGCATGCATTAACACCTCTGTGCTGGCAAGAGAGAGAAATGGGCGGACTCTGGCAATGTTTTTAAGATGATAAAATCCTGTCTTTGTTATGTTTTTAATGTGTGGAATAAAATTCAACTCAGAGTCAAAAATCACACCCAGGTTTCTCACACAGTGAGAAGTTTTATAGTTTTTTAGTTTAGATAAAACAAACTCTCTCTTGTCTTCAGAACCGATCACTAAAACCTCAGTTTTGTCCTGGTTCAGCTGTAAGAAGTTCTCTGCCATCCATGACTTAATGTCTAAAATACAATTTAAAAGAACATTGACTGACTCTTCGTCATCAGGAGACACAGCAATGTAAATTTGTGTATCATCAGCGTAGCTGTGAAAACAAACGCCATGTCTCCTGATGACATCCCCAAGGGGCAGCATATATAAATTAAAAAGTAGTGGGCCTAAAATTATTGTCAGGTCATCTTTGTCACCTTTTTGTGTCTCCATGGGTTTTGTCATGTTTGAGTTTATTTATTAAATGTTTGAGTTTCTGCTCTCCTGCATGTTAGGTTCTACACCTCCAGTTCCTGACATGAACATAAACTATGTCTTTTGAATAAAGTCAAAACGGGAGACCTCAAAGAATAAGTGCTTCAGAAAGAAAATAAATTTGGCTCTGTAACTTAAGATAAAATTAAATTAAAACAGGTAACTAGTAGAAAAGTGAAAACAAGTAAATGTTCTTTTTTTCATCAGTGTATGCTTTTATGAACTGTACTATTTTCAATGGTTAGTATATCATAATACACTCATTGCTGAACATCCAAACATTTTTTAAACTTACTTAACACAGTCACTGGGCTGCTGGAGCCTATCCCAGCTACTGTTGAGTGAAACTCTGTTGGGGTTCACTCTGAATAGGTTGCCAGTCTTTCAAAGGGCCACACAACTAGACACACATTGCTTCTTCATGTTCCCTGTCCCTGAGAATGGTCAACGCTCATCCCCTTGGCTGTATTTCCTGTTCTGGAGGAGGGTTGCCAGGACTGCTCCCTTAAAGATCTCTTGACTGTTCTTGAGGAAGGGTTCTGATACCCTTCCCATCCGTCTGGCTGCAGGAGTTCTGTTTACTGGACTTTTATTTTGCTGGTGAGGGTCCCCTCGTCATGGGTGTTTTGGGCATCTGGGATCTCCCCTTTTGGGGAGGGGTACTGTCAGGAATCTATGCTTAGGTTTTGTCATGTTTCTGTTTTCCCTGTCAGTCTCACCATTAAATCACCCACAGTTGTTTTCCTTTAGTTATTTAACCTCAGTGTATTTAAAGCCCTTGTGCTATCTGGGGTTCAGATGACCCCATCCTTATATTGATGTGTGATCCCTCCCGTGGCAAAGATGGACAGGATTTTATGTCTGACACAGACACCAGGGACGATTAAAAAATCCTTGGAAAAAAAGTTCAGCGTACTGTCTTGTGGGGTTCAAATAAACACATTTTTAATGTAATCAAGCTTAGGATAGCACAAGGGTCACATGTCTGGTTTCTGCTCGGCTCTGTTCAGTCACCATTTTTGTTAGTTCATAGGTTTTTGTTATGTTTCAGTTTGTTAATCAAGTGTTTTCCTTTTCTGCCACTAAGCCCGGTCTCCTGTGTTTGGGTCCTTCATCCACCGCTTCCTAAGAATTGTATTGAAAGAAAAAGCAAAACAGCGAGATTGCTACCTGCAATACTTTAAAAGAGAACATTTGTCTCGAATTATACATGATGTGTTTACTGTAGGGTAAGCCTCTACCACTTTTCCTTTATTCCACCATTTTTAATAAATGCAATAATCAACTGCAGTTAGAGAAAAGCTTTTTTTTTTTTTCTGCTTTTAGCAAGCAAGATATGTTGTATTCAGCAAATGAAAACTACAGTAATAGTCATCTGTTGAAAATCTTCTGAACTTTCGCTCCAGATCCACAGGATAAGTAATTGAAGTGGCCATCACACAGTAATCTTGTGAAATACATGAATTCGTTTCCAGAAACAAAGAAATCATTTCAGGTCACATCTAAAGATCCAGTTTCAGCACGAGACGACTGAAGACAGACAATAGCCTCGCCGGTAAAATCTCAGTATGCGTTTTGCAGAAGAACTGCAGGGAATTTGCACCATGATCCTAAAACCACAGTTTTCCTCCCTGCTTCCTTTCTGACACTCCAGATCCCCTCATGCAGATCGGCTCATAGCGGATATTGGTTTACTGGTTGGTTGTATTCTTCCTTTGCTGAATGATCATTTATTAAACTCTGTAAAAGAAACGACCTTGGTTTGAATCTTTAACCATGATTAATAGAGCATGCAAACCATTCCACACTTTGATTTTAGTTTAGATGAATTCTGAACATAAACAGATGATGGACCCATTTTCAGTGACAATATCTGGTTCTTCATGTAGAACTTTCTGTTTTTTATTTATGATCTATTTAAAGACAAATACTCTTTTTGCATTTATAAACATCTAAAAAATTAACACCACAAACCCACTTTCCTTTGACGGCAGCTGACAAAACCATCAAATATCCAAAAAACCTAGACATACTACTACTGCATGTTTGTGTGCACAGCCCTGTTGTGTGAACAGAATGACTGCGCTCTGAATCGACAAACCATCTGTAACATTAATAGATAGCATCTTGTTTGCCTCAGGTTTCCCTCTGCATATATTGGTTGACGGCAGCACTTTCTGCAGGTTAATGATTTATGCAGGGCTCCCTGCTCCTCGGGTTGTAAACTGCCTGAAGTCTTCACAATGGATGACTGAAGCCAGCAACAGAAACCTGGAACCACAGTTTGTTTCAAAAAGTTCCTTGGAGAACTGTGAGTGGGAGCTCTGCTACCAAAAAGGCATTCATTGTTTCACGTGGTTTCCACTGGCTGTTTATGAATGGAAAGTAACATCTCTGTGGGCGATAACACCCAGCATGAATGCGGAATGTTTCAAAGTGCACTTCCAGTAACTATTTCAACCAGTGGCAGGAAGCTGTATTTTACTTCCGACAGCAAAACATCATCTGAAGTGTCTAATATCAGAGGAGAGACTTCACACTCAGAAGGGAGAAATGATTTGAACTTGTGTGGGATGACTCATCTGTCAGCTTGAAACTGTCTGGGTCCTGCTTGACTCAGGTTCACATCTCAGGAGGGGGTGACACACAAGCAGGATCCCTTGTTAGCAGTCTTTGCACGGGCAGAGGTGTTGAGAATGGGACCAGTATTGAACCATGCTAGATCTGTTATTGTTAAGCATTATGACACTCGTGTTTAAGTACAAGTCACACTCCAACTATATTTATTCTATTGTAAAATCATTTCCAGTTATCTTTTAAATATGATAATGCAGTTTTTAGCAAAAATCTAAAAGCTTGTGTCAGATTTTAAGGCATATTTTCTGTGCATCAGCAAGAGCTTATCAGAAATCGACCTCTGAGTTGTGAGCAGGTCAGTTAGCGTGGAACAACTCCGCCCCCTTCTCTTCACCATTGTTGAGAGCTCTGTTTGCGTGCTGTCACGCAAGCTTACGGTCCCTCGCTATGGAAAAAAAGTGGTGAGAATATTGAAAATATCCAGCTGTACAGCTTTGAGCCGGATGCCAGTTTGAATGTGAGGAAAATGAAGGGGGTGATGAACAGGAGCAGAGCGGAGCAGGGAGACTTTGGCTTGCCCGTGGCAGTTACTGCATCAAACCACAGTATCAGGAAGTGGTGGTGGAGGACCCAAACGCAGGAGACCAGGGTAGGTGACAAGTAAACCATTTAATTAACAAAATGAAACATGGCACAAACTGATGGAGAAAATAAAAAAAAAAAAGGTGACAGAGAAGAGCAGCTGACCTGACACTGATTAACTAAAAACTAGACACTTAAATAAACTGGGGTTGATTAACTAAATGAAGACAGTTGAGGAGGATTTAACCTGAACATGGTGAGACTGACAGGGAAAACAGAACATCACAAAACCTAAGCCTAGAATCATGACAGTACCCCTCCCCAAAAGAGCAGATCCCAGATGCCCTAAACACCCATGAGGAGGGGACTCTTTCAATCGAAACGAAATTCAAACAAACAGGGGTCCTGCAGCCAACGGATATGAAAGATATCAGAACCCTTCCTCAGGAAAAGATGGGACGACTGTAACCTGTTTCCTCACTTCAGTACAAAGCCAGATTTCTACTTGCCATCATTTTAGTATTTATTTATTTCTCTACCCTACTAGGGTGTGGCAATATGTTCACTTGTGTTTGTGGGTGCATGTTGTTCTTTGTTTTTAAAATGTGATTATTTTTTACGTAAGCACTTAGAGTGAAATTGATTTTTTTTTGGAAAGGTTTTATACAAATAAAGTTTGATTTGATTTGATAAGGACAGTTTGAAAAAGTTTGAGTTTATGATGCAGTAACTGCCATGGGTGGGCCAATGTCTCCATTCCTCTTTTCAGTGTCTTGGTTCTCGTCTATGGAATAGCTTGCCAGAGGATCTGAGAGTCTTCATATCCATTAAGATTTTGAAAAAAGAAATTAAAAACATACCTATTTACTTTGTCTTCTAAATAACTCATTTTGAACCTTGAAGACTTTTTTTGGTGTTTTAATATTTTGTTATTTTAATTATGTTTTTAGTTGTTTTTTTTACCAATAATTTATTGATTTCATATTTCAACTACGCATCTAATATAATGCTTTCTTTAATTCCCATTATCTCCTTAAATATCCTGATGATGTGGTCACTTCTGTTACTTGTCTTGTGCTTTTTAATCTGGTTTTCTGCTCAATCATGTTTTCCTTTTAACTTGAAAAGTACTTTGCGCTGTACAAATGTACATGAAAAGCGCTCAACTAATAAAGTTCAATTGATTCTGATGCATTCACTTGCAGATAAATAGATCCATCGTCATTTTTCTCGTCATAGCTCCCATTTGGCTCTGAACTGCATGGCTGCTTAGCTCTGATATTCCCTGCCTCTTTTTTTTTTTGTTACGCTGATGTTAGCTTGGCACATGAGGCACTTTATGCTTGTGGTAAAGAGAGTAAACAATAGAATGCTGGCCTGGATTCAGCTAACTTCCTTGGAAACAGTCCTGCCTATAAACCAGAATCGTATTTCTAATACAGTGCTGCAGAAAATATGTCTTACAAAAACGATACAGGCTCACTTACACTCCAATAGACACCCACAAATAAGTTACACAAAGTTAGTGGTGGCCAGTGATCTTCTGTCCCCTATCTCCCTTCTATCCCACCATCACAGCTAATCAGAGTGTGCTCTCATAGTACAAACTTTAAGTCCAGGGGACTCCGCCCTTCTTGGTAAGTAGGCAGAGCTTGCATGGAATAAGAGCAATCATAGTAACCAAATTGCTCAAACTTAGGAGTCAAATGTTCTTGAGCACAGGAAAAGCCCTACATCTCTTGGGATCAATTGAGAAAAAACGTAAAATACAAAATACACAAGATAAGGTGAAGGTGACATTGGTGCCTGTGGTGATTGGAGCAACACAGACTATAAAGGACTGCAAGAAACCTACATTTACTGAATGTCCAAACTTGCACAAACTCTTTTGATGAGAACGTACATGACAGATTTGGTTTTGGAAAAAGCCAGAAAAAAAGAATAAATGTCCTGAAAAGGGGTTGCAGTAAACAAAAGGAAGATCCTGTAAAGATTTATCTGTGGAGGGCCATGGTTAGCGCAGAAATGTTAGAAATGTTAGAAATACTCTTAAAACCCAGGCTGTTTATTTGATCTTTACACAAAAACAGCTGAAGAACTGAAACATAATTCATACAGGCATCAACAACTGTTTGATTTGTGCGTTCATCATCATGACAAACTTTAAAAGTATGTAGAGCAGATGTGCATTTGTGACATAACACATTCACAAAGCATATAGTATACGATTTGGTTATCTTCAAAAGAATCGGACTAAAGAAAAGGAAAAAAAGTATGAATGCATTATATTCCTTAAAAGTCTTTGCTGATGAAGCAAACAAGCAGTTTTAGCAAAATTTGACATTTTTGCTTTTGCCAACCCTTCCAATAATAGAGCAAATCAGGGTCAGAGCTAAAATGAATCTTTGCTGCTGCACATATCTCCCTTCATGCAGATCAACTGCCGTTGTATTCCAGGAACACATGGAGTTCTGGTTTTTTGCTGTATGTGAAAATTTATTTGTCCCACTGAGCCTAGGTCTTACCATGAACAGGTGTGGGGTTACTCCACCATCTGTTCCCTTCACAAATGACTCTAGATCCTCTTATTCATCAACAGTTTAATGTGGAAAGCCAAATTCTACAAATTCTAACATCCAGCAGTGGGTAAATTATTGAATGAGACCAGAGCCGTTTGTCATCAGCAGTTCTGCAAAGCCTACATAGAAGATATGGTTAGGGCTTTTGTCAAAAAGCATCTAATTTTATGTTAATCTTTTAAAATGTACATTACACTGAATTCTATCTTGTTTGATGTGGTTGTAACTTGCATTTCTGAATGCTTTGTGGTTTTTCTTTCTGTGAGAAATGTCCCATAAATAAACTTAAGTCTCTTTGCTTTAGGAGTAATCTTAATAAGGTGAAGAAGGGAAGTGTAATTTTCTTTGTGCAAATGAAAAACACATTCTATTGTGTCAAGTAGCTCTGGAGAAAAAAAAAAAAACAGTTTTAGGGTTCAAGTATTTGTTTTAAACAAATATTGTCTTGTATATAATTTGTTTCCAAGAAAACGGTGGAATTTACTTTACTCTTGCTCTACTGACTTTTAAGCAATGACGTTTCGACAGAAGCAGCTCCGATGCGTGCCAAAAATCCCCACAAACCCGCCTTGGAGGTCTTAGACTCGACCACAGTGTAATAGGTGATAGATGCAGGGTCTCGACCAGAGGCAGCATGAACTCCAATGACGTTTGACTGTTTGCTTCTCTGTGTGTAATCTCAGGGGACCAGTCAATTCAAGCCAGAGGAGACAGTCGAGCATCACGCTGAAAACGCACAATCCAGAGGTGATTGAGGTAATTGTATGCAGTTGTGAGTGTTGGAGAAAGGGTCAAGGATGCAGCTCCTGTGCAGTTTTGATTTCAAGCTCACAGGTACACTATGTACACTTATGATAAAAATCAGAAATACATTGTTAAGTTGGAAAAGTTGATAAATGTGTACTTCGCTTGTGTTTCTTTTGAGCTAACGTGAGCAGTAATTCAAGCTCAAAATTTACGTGGTAAGTCATCATTGGAGAAAACTTCTCACCACCACCATTGATCATCTTTTTGTGAGTATTAGCTTAAAAAGTAAAACAAGAAAAAAGCTGCATTTTTTCATCTCTGAATTGTGGGCCGCAGACACACTGTAAGCCTGCTCTCACTTCTGTCATCCCTTTATTTACACTCACTCCAGCCAGCTTGCAGTACCGGTACAACAAAAATTGCGAGCAACATTGGACTTAACAAGCTATACAATTTTGAGCCTTATGCTACCATGAGGAAATTGAAGGATCTATTCTGTAAGTGGATGCAACAAAACAGGGAGTTTGTGGCGTGCAATGTAGCTCCTACGTCACAGCTACAAGCGCTTTCTAACAGCAATTTTTTGTCTTCTCCTGATTCATGATGATTTGAACAAATAATACCCAGCAATGCAACTTTAAGCTTAATTTTCTTTATAAATGTCCTCCGTTATGAAAAAAATACTGTAATAAATACCAAAATCATGATTTTCCTCTGAGTGGGTCCTTAAGTGTTGAAAACAAATAAAATAAAAAAAAAAGCTTTGTCCCATTGCAAATTCCCTTTAATGATCATTTTAATTCCGAGAGAAACCCAGCATTTTACTTTTAAAAGGGTTCTGAGTTAAAGCATTGAGTTCTATTGACTTTCTCTCCGCTGGTAAAAGTCAGGAAGTCCGTGTAGGTGCTGCTGTAGTGGACTTAATTTCCTGAGTCAGAGAAGAAACAAGAGGCTAGTGAGCTGAAGTCATCCAATTAGCTTTTAAGTACCTGTAATGAAAGCAAGTCTTGATTTCTCCTTTTTTTTAGGTTTGGTCTCAGCTCACACACTGCCTTAAAACAAGAGACTTGTGGTTACTCTGTAATGAAAAAAAAGAACTGCGATTGCAAAGTCAAGGGGAATCTCTAGTGGAGCCAAGGATATGAATTTCAAATGTTTCAATCCACATGCAATCATTCCCTACCGCTCTCATAGTGACTTCCAAGTAATAAATACAAGGAGGGAACGAAGAGTATTTGACAGCCACCCCAACCTTTAACAGAGCAAAGACGTTCGTTCTCTGCAATTCTGTGCTGAGGTTGATGAGAAGGAAAATATTTTAATTTCTAGCTCATATAGTGCTCTGCCCAGCACAAGAATCGAATCATGATAAAATCTTGAACACAGAAATGTTCAAAACATACCAGCCCATTTTCTTATCATCTTTCATATATTTTTCCTCAGAAGCAAGAACTTGTCCAAACATGGTTGGGATCAAGAAGTCACTTTTTACCACTGCTGTTGCCGAAAATTGCCTCCATGACAGGCTTGTGGTATTTACATGTCTGTGTTTAGCTTCTTTGGTATGACATATTGTTGTTAAATTGTTTTAAAGCCAGTCCACTGCTTTTTTTTTTGGTGGGGTAAAGAAGTTGTACTGGCAGCTTTAAGTAGTTTTCAAGTTGAATTTCTGACAAATTCTTTGTGCCGTATTTTCCTGCACAGGATTATAAGGCACAACATCTATTAATGCTCTATTTTTAAACTATTGTCATACAAGAGGGCACACTGAAAGGCACATTAGTTGAGACAAACATGTCAGAGGTAAATTCATCTGTCAGAATTTATTAACTTTAACTATGTTCACAGTAACTCTAGAACTTGTATGTAACAAACTACACGTTTGCCACGTTAACGTATTAAGGTGCTGTCACACGTGACAAATTCGCTGCTCATCACCTGTCAAAAGATGTGTTCCTGAGCTTGGCGCCGCGGCTGCGTGTGGGAGGAGCTATCAGCTAATGTTTTTAGGATGATTCAGTAAGGAACAGTGTTTGTGGATATTTCAATTAGACTATATGAAGACACAGATGATGTTGAGAGTCTTGTGTTTCAATCTGAATGAAAGGCGCTATAAAAATAAATAAAGTTTGAGTTTGAGAAATTAGGTTTATTTATTGCGAAGAGTTCTACTAAAGCATTGGTAATCATATCTACATGTTTGGGTTCATATGTGTAAGGACGAGGCAGAGGCGTGTGAATCCATATGCAATAGATTTAATGGCAAGTACCATCAAACAGGATAACGAGCTTCAGAGTCAAAAACAGGCCAGGGTAAAAACGCAGGGACGAGGCGGAGAGCGAGAGAAACAAGCAGGAGGTCACAAATACAACTCGGCAATAAGAATAAGAACACTTAGACTGAACATGAGAACAACGATTCAAGACTACGCAATGAAGATAGTCAGCAGGAAGAATATAAACAGTCCAGGTAACGACGTGATGTGAAACAGCTGAGAGAAACGGAAATGGAGACTAGTGCATGACGGGAGGAAGAGCTAATACTCTGGCGAGAGGTCTCTCTGGTGGTCGGAGGGCAACATAACTGGCTGAATCCTGACAATATGATTATAAAAGATTTTCCTGGTACAGGTGGTTGTGTCTGTATGACAGCCGCTTCCATGGTGTTTCTGTGTCCCTGAGGCTGGGCTTGAAGGCTCATTGTCTTGTATTAACCCCAAAGGGAGAAATAGAATAAAGGGAACTTGTTCCTTTTATTTAATGTCCCGAGCCAGCCGTCTCTGCATCCCACAGCGGCTCTCTGTCGAGTGAGTGAGATCCGCCACACGAGCGAAACCCGGCGATCTGTCCCGAGTGTATTCTGCCTTCGCCCCAAAGTAACCGGATGAGCTCTGCAAGCCTGCGGCTCCAGCGTGTTAATAGATGACAGTTCAGGACAAAACGTTCGCTTTGGACTTGTATTCTACCCACTGATCGGGTCACTGAAAACATCAATTGTCCAAAGCTGAGTTCCTGATTGGCTGATGCAACGCAGCTACCTGTCAAGCTTAAGATATTTAAATTTTGCCATCCAATTCACGTTTCAAGCTGCTGCTAGACCTCTGCGCCGCACCTATCACTCGTGCTTCAATTCACGTCTGTACCATTGACTTTAACATTAAAACTGGCCAGCCCCTCTGCGCGAATAGCATTGGGTTTGAATACACCTTTAGCAATTCCTTTAACTCCCAACCTTGCATGCAACATGTAAAAAACAAACAAACAAAAAAAACCGGCTAAAACAGACGTTGCTCTCTCTAAAACTCCCAACTTTATTAGTTACACAGTTTTGACACCGCTACACGTTAGCCACGTTAGAATATTTATAATATGCTAACGTGACTAACCTTCTTTGCAATTCATTAAAAAAAAAACCAAAAAAAAACAGACAGACATTTTGACAGAGCATTGTGTACCTCTCAAAATCTCCTCAACATCAGCAAACACAACCAAAATAAATTCACATATGAGGTACTCTAGATTGTAATGTTTTTGGAAAGAATAAAGGCTATTAAAGTCTCATTTAAGTCATCTTTTGAACCATTTTAAAATCATTCCTTGTGGCCTGTTAATTATGATTATGCAGTTTTAGGCAAAAAAAAAAAAAAAAAAAACTGTCGTGTTCTTGGACAGTTTCTGCAGAGCAGCATAGAACTTTGCCTCTGAGTCTTGGTTGGAATTGTTAACATAGAGTAACCGGACCCCCTTTATTTCCAATTTATTTTTGTCATTGTAATAATAATGTAAAAACAATCTGATTGAAACGACATCTAAAGCAGCAAATTTTCTAAGCACAGATTTAAAAAAAAATTATGTATATTAGCAGGGATTACATGAAAAAAACTCAACAAAACAGATTAAAAAAAATCCCAAGTAATAGCAAAACAATAAAAATTATTGCACTTTTATTAAAATTCATGATGAATATTAAATGAAAACATGTAAATTTAGCAGTATGAAAACCAAAGAAAACTTGTTAAGACTGTTTGTTCTGGTTTTCATGCTTCAATATTTTCTTCTGAAGGCTGCCCGTCTTCGAGGCTGTGATCACAGAGTAGGGGTCACAGGTGACCCTTCTCAATCTTGAGAAGCACCAGGAGCAGACGATGTCCTGGAGGGAGCAGAGAGTGTGACTAATCCATATTTTTAGCATCCTCTGCAACCTGTGTCTGTACTTGCTTATGAACAGCTGACATCCCACACAGAGATGGTGTGGGTCACATCATAATGCTGGGACGGGGAAATGTGAAAAGCAGCTTCTGCTCTGCTCTGCTCAGACGACTTTCAGGAAGTGGAGTCTCTGTTGGGCTTTTCTCACCAATGCAGTTATGTTATCTGACCAGAAGAGGTCCTCAGAGGTGGCTCCGCAGGAATGTAAAAAAAAAAAAACCAACACATTCTCCAGGCAGTCACCTCTGACGTGGAAGGAGGCAAAGAGAGTTTTATTATTCCTCTCAGAATCAGTTGATGACCTTCATGGGGTTTTTTTTTTTTTTTTTAGTGTTGATAGATTTCTCTCACTCCACTTTTCTAGCTGCTCCACTTCTCCCTTGTCTTAATTCCTCCTGTCATGGGCCAATCCCCTGTCTGTATTCCAACTACATAAATATGCAATTAATTAGAGTTTAATATAAGATATTTGGACGGAATAAAGAGTGTTGTCGTCCACCAACCTGTCAATCTAAAAAGCACCCAACAAAAAAGTTCACAAATTCAAGCTATGAATAAATGTTGAAAATTTGATCTAAAATAAAATTCATCCCACTTTCTGGAAAATACAACATTAAAGTCTGAAAAAAATTATTTAAAACTTGATTGTAAATGCATTTTTTGTGTAAAGTTTGATTTTTTTTTTTCAGTAGTACAAACTCTTTCTCCTGAAACCTGCCTCTAGTGGTCATCTGTGGAACTGTCAGATTTTGTAAATTGGCTCCAAGTTGTTTCACATTTTATTGGATCTCATCTGAAGTGACAAGGAAACTTTTTCAGAAAACTTAATAGTACAGAAGTGATGTTCTTGATAAAAGACATAGTGTTTTTTTCATTGTTTTTGTGTTTGTTCTGGACATGTTTGCCCCCAAACTAGCAGTTGTAGTAACTCTATGGTATTTTTGTTAGTAGTTTTTCTCACCTAAGTATACACACACACACACACACATATATTACCTTGATATAACCTTCTTATGTGCCTTTTTAGGTGTAGTTAAGTGTATGTTTTCTATAAAAGTTGAAAATTCTCTATATAATAGATAAAAAAATGAATTCTTCCATTGATTTTAAATTTAATTAATAAAAATTGTTTAGACAAACTTCCCCAAAGAACATATATACATTTACATGTATCTATGTTGTGTATAATTAACCCTTTAACATGTCAAACTCAATCACACAAAGGGCCAAAACCCAAAACACTTCTTAGGATAAAAAATTATTGAACACTTTAAAACTAAATTTTTTAAACTTTAAAACTTTAACTTTTAAATATAATTATGAATAATAAAAAGGCAGGAATATTATCCCAGAATAAATAATCTTAAACCTTAAAAGGATCTGGAGGGCTGGATATAATTACCTTGAGGGCCAGATGCGGCCCCCGGGCCTTAACACCTGAGGCGTCATCTGTGACGCTTAAACACAACATTTTAACATAGCCCCTTTAATCCTTCAGAATCTGCTGGAATGATGTTGATCGTGTTAACAATTAAAAAAATACAGTAAACCAAAGAACATAAACACTGGAGCTCTGATGATAAAAGGGTGAAGAGTTGACCTGCTCTGGTCCATTTCTGAATCCCAGTTTATTCAGCCAAAATCAAAAGGGTTTTGTTGGAGCTGACGTAGACACAAATACCTTCCTAAATAGGATCATTATGCATTTTGCATTTATGAAAAGGTTGTTCAGCAGCAGGAATATAAGGTAACATTGAAAGCCCACATTTGCTGTTGAAGCACTAGTCAGTTTGTGGTTGTGACAGGGAGATACAGTTTCAGTGCAGGGGTTGAAGGAGGGAGTTATGGTCTGACTTTTTTTTTTGTTCTTTTTGTGACTTTCTATGTGATCAGAGCTTAAGATGTTGGTCTAAATTTGTTACATTTTCCAAAAGTAATTCACGTTTTTTTTGTTGAAGTTTCACTTTTAAAAAAAGAACTAAGCTGTAAAACACAGATTGATTTATCTCTTGATCTCAAAGCTTCTTCCTTTGAAACTTGTCATCATAAAAGCACACTTCCCAGATACTCTCTGCAGACTTTGTCTAAACATGAGTCATTTGAGAGCACGGTGCCACTCACAGAGAGCTGAATGACCTGATGAGAGACGGAGCGTTTCAGCTTCTCGTGTCAGCATGGACCTCCTTCTCCAGCAGTCTCCTCCTACTTCTCCACAAATAGGCAAAGCGTTGGTTTGGAGGAAACCAAAGGGGGATCTTTAACTGTGCTTGCCGCTGGGTCTCTGCACCTCATACACCCTCACAGCAGCCATCACTCATACACATTATCACATGCATGCGCACAGCAGCAGCAGCAGCAGACACATGGAGTACTACTGCTTCCTCCTGCTCTGGATTTGCAGCCAGCAGTTTGGTGAGTTATGAGACGCCAACATTAAAGTTTCTGCATCTTTTAAAGAGTTTTAAAAACTCATCATCCGACTTTACAACAGTGTTCATATTTAAAGTTTTAAAAATCTTCTTAAACTAGCATAAAGTTCAGTATTTTGTACATCCCTAACATTTGGGTTATTTTTAACCTCATATCTTGTGTGAATGAATGAGCCTTATGATAACTTGACTTTTGACCCCGTATGATTGAGACGGGCAGGAAAGCAGACTCTATGTTTATCCTGGAAGATAAATTGTTCTCTTAAGGTTTATAGAGATCCTTGATGTTCTGTGTGAGGAAAGTTGATTTTGTGAGTTGGTGCTCAGCCAGAGTTGCTCAATTGCCAGTGAAATCCTTTTAACAGTTACACATCTAAGCAAGATGAAAGGATGGGGGAGTGACAAAGAGGCAATTTCAAGGCTTGGAACAATATGTTGGGATACAAATATGAGTATTTTGTAGCAGTAAACATAAAGTAACTGAATCAAATGCATTGTTTGAATTTGTGTCACAGATTATCATTAATTCCATCCTGCTGTTGAAACTTTCATCAAGTTTGGAGTTCAGCAAACAGTAGCCAGATGTTTAAGTGTTGGAAAAAAAAAAACTTTACCAAACTTTATTAATACTTTTTGCCACATTGTTTACAAAAGAAGCACATTTTGAGGCTTTTATTTTCCAACAACATTTCAGTCTGTGTATAATTTAGACACTTAGTGAATAACACGAAGCAGCAGAAAGAAGGGAAAAGGAAGAACATACTTGTAAATATTTGGTTGGATTTTGGAATTTGCTGGAACAAATTTTTGGGTTGGTGCTCCAAAGAGAATGACCTTGTAGCTGGAGTCGGATGCGGACTGTGGTTTTTTTTTTTTTTTTTAAGAGCATGAGAAGAAGTGCCGTCTGAAGTTTTTATGCTAGTTTGTAAATTTTTCAGACTGAAGATCTCACACAAAAATGTAGAGAATGGTTCTGTAAGCAAGTTTGATTTATTTTGTTATCTGTTGTCTTTATCAGGACTCAGGATTTGAAAAAAACAATAAATAAATGACATTTAATACGACCACTGCAGACACAGATGATGAGGTTGTCATGAAAGCTCGCCTCTATGATTTTTCTGAGAAGGGTAAAAAGTGCAAGTGACAAAATGAATCAAGTGCAAGTACATAAAGCAAATACACTGTAAGAGGAGCCCTTCCATAAAGTGGAAAATATGCAAACTTCAGACTAAATCAGATTCTTAGCAGACTGGATAAACAATTGTACTCCTGATTGCCCAAAAACTGTATTTTCCAGGAACACGACTGAGTGAACATCAAAGATAATTTAAGGAAAGTGTGTTTTTATCAAGATGGAGGTGTGGTTAACTCTGTTGACTAACAACAAGAAGGTTTCTGGTTTGAATCCACTCCTCGTGGATTTGTGGGTAATCAACAGGCACGGTCCAAATGAACAAAGGTTAAATCATAATTTGAAACTTTTCCCTCTCTGTCTCTAATTGTGACGGACTGGTGACCTCCCAGGGTGTAAACCGCCTCTGCAGCATCACTGCTGAGAGACGCTCCAGCAGCAACCCCTGCTAAACTTACACTGAATGCATGATTTTCGTATATTTAACACAAACATCTGTCATCAGAATCTGAACTTCTTGATATTTACAACTAATGGATGGAAAAACACAAGTCCCCCGCATCTATAATTAAGAGTTCTGTTCATTGTTCTGATTCTGGGAATTTATGGACTTTGTAAAACCAAAGTCCCAATGCGATCAATTCTCCCTTTGGCTGTCCTGTTAAACCTAAAAGATTGCTGCCAACCCCCTTCCATTTTTATTTCTTCATTACTGATTTACACAGGGAGTTTTGTTAGTCACATCTTGACAGTTAAAATCTGTTGTAAAAGATTTGCTATTTATTAGTTCTGTTTAATAAAAATGAATTAGAAAAATAGTTTTCTTTCTTAACCATATGCAGGTAGAGTTTTTAGATTACACTTAAAATTAATGACTTATTTGCATTTTTTAACCAGCAGTGACTACAGCAAACTATACCCCTCTGAGTTTGAAAACTGTTATAGAGTGAACGCTTTACAGCATTCACACTATAATGACTCTCCTGTTCATTCCCATATATTTTTTTTGGCACGTGCAAACTCAATCACACTTTCAGTGATTTTATCAATCTTGGTATCAAAATGTTCGGCTTGTTACTGCTGGTACTTTTGGTATTCCTGCACTTTATAGTACTAAGCAAAATATTCCATATAGGAAATGAATGAGAAATTGCTAATATCCTTCAAAAGCTTTGTGTACTTTCAAATCGATGAACTTCTGAATATGTTTTCACCTGGAGACACCATAAAAAACCTGAAATGTTCAGCAACCACTGGGTTTTTAGGGTAATATGCCATTTAGCTTTTATTTTTAGCATTATGCTAGCTGTTTTTGACTTCTTTTTTTTTCTTTTTGTTCTTTTTTTGATAATTTGCCATTTAGCTAATATTTTAGCAGTATGTTAGCTGTTTTTGGCTAATTTAGACATGTATCCAGTTTTTTTTGGCTTATTTGGTATCTAGCTGTTATTTCAGCAACCTTTCAGCTTCAGCAATTTCAGCTAACTGCTATGGCACCTCTTGCTGCCACATTCAGCTTACTGCATTGACACTTGATGCTTTTGTCATCTCGTTTGTGAATAATAAAACAATTTTGAACTAAAAAATAACTTAATTCCATTCTAGTAACATAGAAATGACATCCAGAAGGGCACACAACTTTACATGATCGAATCCAGATCATTTCTGCTTTTACACTGGTACATAATTGTTCTGCTGACTAGACACATTTGGTTCACTTAAAGTGAACCAGAGTTTGTTTCCCCCGAAAATCCAGGATAAAATTTTTGTCTGAATTCAAGCGGACCCTGATCTGGGATCAGGTACTGCTCTCTGAGCCATATTTTGAGGTAGTCTCAGTTTGTTTACAATCAGAATAAACTTTGGTTCACTATGAGATTCCTGTCTGAAAATGGTCCATGCTAGATCTGAACCAAAATGGCCACCGTAGCCGGTCATTAGCGGACAAACGGGGAGCAGCGATTCAACAGCAACTCATTAAAATGTGATCGGAGGAATCCGGCGTATTAAAATAACAACTTGATACAAGTTGCGTCTTACTGTTTCTTTTTTCTGACAATCTATACTTCATAAACACTTATCACCACACCTTGTAGCCATATTCCCCGCAGTAACCGTCCTGCAGCATGCCTCCGCCGTACCAGAATAGCAGTAAAACCTGGCTTTCATAAGGAGGCTCAAAACTGGGCTGAAAAATAAAAAGTTTGAATAAGGGAAAAATCCTGGCTACGATTTGAAAAGTTCAAATCCATCTTTCTCTTTTTATTTTGACCTGCTCCCATAACTATTGACCAACAACTTAAGAGATCCCTTGTGACATGGTTTTGTTTACAAGCTTTGGTCTGGAAAATACGGACCAAACGCAAAGTTTGGGACTCGATCCAAAAAAAACAAAGCAAACTCGGTCCAGGACAAATCATTTTCCCCTAACAACTCTATAAAATCAATGTTGATGTTGTCCTGTTAAGAGCCTTCTTTTGTTCCTGTTCAAGCAGATTGTTTAAAGCACAAAGTGAAGATCAGCTGTTTAGAATGAGAGTTTGCATCGTTGTCTTTAGCTGTGGCACTCTCGTTTACTCCCTTCTATTGTCATATCCATGTTCACTTTTGAAAGAGAAGTAAATCATGTTTTCAAGACATGGCTCCAGTAGTTCTGCTGTAAAAGAGTTTATTCTTTTAGCTCAAAAAAAGTTTCAGGATCTTGTTTATTCAAATCATGTCTGCATAACAATGTCAACCTACACTTTGAGTACAATAATAGCCTTTTATAACACGTGGGAAGAAAAACTATAACCAGTTTTTGATTAAAAATAACATTGGTGCTCTGATGATATCATGAATAATTTCTTGCAATGAAGCATTACTAATGTTTACTTATAAAATTTCAGTTTAATTGGGCTTTAGATTGTCACCTTAAACATAAGCAGAAAGCATTTAAATTGATCTATGATTGGTTTCTTTTTGTCCACTGGATGGCTTCCTAACCAAGTTAACTGTGTGTCCTGGCACCTTTGAAAATGTGATTTCCTTCACAATAAAAGCTCAAGGTTCAGCCATCTATCAATGGTTAGGGCTCTGTTTCACAGTTAAGGAAAAGAAAGAGCTATTGGATTGTTGCAGATATGATTCCTTGTCTGCTTTCTAATGCTCCTAAGTTCTTGTCATACAATGAAAGTAGATTATATTTCAAAGCTGAATTAGTAATTAAAGGCTCTGGGCTTCTAAACTCTCACAGGGGGGTGTGCTTGTCTTGTGTAGTGCTGGTGGCATAAATTTTGCGTTGTACTGAGGAGACTTGTTGACTCAGAAGCTCAACAGCTTGTTAAGAAGAGTCTGGTTGCATAATATACACATCTGGTTTTAGATGCTCCCTTTTGCCTGAGTATTTTCTTTAGCATTGGGTCGGGAAGCTATAAATGGTTTGGTGCACAGTGTGTACCGTGAAGAAGAACAATATCTTTACAGAGGAAAAAATGGATAAATAGAAAAACAAGGTTACTGCAGATCCAATCATGCCAGAACTCACCGTGAAAACAGCAAAAACATCAGTCTGCCCCACACGTTCAGAACACTTTGGAGCGCAAACTGCCATGTCAGATGGGGAAAGCTGCTCCGATATTAGGATGTGTCCGAGTCGGCTGAGTGGATGAGGAGCCGATACAGCTGCTTTATGTCAGTAGGTTTGTGGTGTGGCTCCAGCAGCTTGGTGCTGGGCCAAAGGCAGCAGCGGACTATATGGGTCACATCAGCAGCCCCGGGCCTGAAGTTTATCTGGGCAGGAAAACCAGCGCACAGGAAACCCAGCAAGACTCCCTCCTTGACTGAAAATATTAGATTTCTTTGGCACATTAGTAGCTTCAAATGGAAACTTGATAACCCTCATTCTCACGCTTTCACACTGACGCTTTCTTCCACGTTGCCCTGATGTCAAGAGCTCTTATTAGATTTGACTTATCTGTGGATGAAACTTTTCCCCTTTTCCTGAAGCAGGAGTTGTTTCATAAGCCTGTCATAGGTCAGCCTGGTAGCTAATGCTGAGGTTTTCCACATTAACAAAGAAAACACAAAAGACTTTACAGTCCATTTGGAAACTCGCTAAAATAAAACCTGAAGAATTTTCTGCCTACTTTCTGCACGCTTTCAACAGATAGATAGATGGATGGATGGATGGATGGTAATTCCCTCTAAGGGAAATTGTAAATTACTTGTGAGTCTGTTGTTCCATACACACATTAGATTAGTCACACATATTAGAAAATAAATAGCCTAAGCAAAGAATGACACATGGCATAGAAAAGATGGATTGAAAAGGTCAACAGCCAATCAGGATGCAGAATACAGTGTTGTTAAAGAGAAAAAAACATTCAAAGTGGTGCTGAAAAAACTACCAAACAGTAAGACAATGCAGGTGAACCACAAAATAGCAAGTGAACAATATTTTTTGAAAATATGTCAAATACACCACACACTGAACTATAAGGTGAGACAAAAGAATCAGATTTAAGTTTGTTAGTCAGACTTTATCAACTGCAGTCAGAGTAATTCTAGAATTTGTTTGTAGCATGCTACATGTTTGCCGTGTTGGAAATGTTAGTCGAATTAGCAGCTCCCAACCTTGTTTGGGACTGTTATCTCTTTAAAACATTACATCAGTAAACATTACTGTGACTCTAACTCCCAACCTTGTTAGTAATGCGTAAAAAATCACAGTCTGACATCGCTACACATTAGTCATTTTAGGGTAACTAAACATCTATACAGCATCATCCTCCTTTCAAAATGTCTTTGATATCAGTAAGTACGACTAAAATGAATCCAAATACAAGGGAGTCTGGATTACTCAATTAAAAAAAAAAAAAAAATTAAGGCTTTTAAACGATAATAAAGCAACTTTTTTTTCATATAAATGGGTCATTAAAAGTGTTATCTGTTGGTCTTTTCCACATTTTAGATAATTTTGAGATTATAGTCAAAACCCATTTGTGGGCTGTCCTCTACAGGTTGAAACAAGGTATTACAGTTAATTTTTGTGATTGGTCAACTGGGTTAAGTCCTACTAAGTCACGTCACTACCCTCTGCAGTTTCAGTATAAAAGCCCCGCCCATCTTTCAGTCGTTATGGTGTTAGCTTTAGCATGGCTCGTAGGGGTATTTGGCTTTCACATCTTTCCAGTGGATTTGGAAGTTAGTCCACAGTGGTTTAGTGTGATAGGCGTCAAATCCAGCAAACTCTGTCCAGGTGATGGGATTTGCAATGAATATTTCTCTCAGGATTGTTTGTTTAATTTGTTATCTTTTGTTAGCTTATGATGCTAGCATCATTTTACCACTCAGACACGGGGGGAGGTCCCCCTTTTTTTTCTCTTTTGCATTTTTCAAATCTGGGCTGAGAGTGAAATCATCCTGTTGTGTTACCCTTTAAGTGCACTTTTCAGAAAGGAAAATAAGAATAAGGTACTTTCATTTCTTTGTGAAGGACCAATTTGTTCGGATTTTCAATCACGCCTTTAGCGTTTCAAGACAGACTGAAGGAGGATGTTTGGACCAAATGCCAGTCAGACAGACAACACAGGAAACAGGGAAAGAAAAAGTGCCAGTATTTACGTGAACAGACTTTGTGAGAGGGTTGAATATTTAGTTTAATAGAGGCTTTTGCAAAACACATGAAATGGTTCGTAGCGGTGACAGTGAAGGTGTAATTAACACCTTTTTT
This sequence comes from Oryzias javanicus, assembly GCA_003999625.1. Classification (NCBI taxonomy): domain Eukaryota; kingdom Metazoa; phylum Chordata; class Actinopteri; order Beloniformes; family Adrianichthyidae; genus Oryzias; species Oryzias javanicus. The sequence goes on along the minus strand of CM012439.1, from coordinate 11,262,159 downwards.
GCAGTAAAAACTGAGTTCTTTATTCATTCTGAAGCCGACTAAAACTGTGGCCTTGACTCTTTTGACACTGTCTGCAATCACATGACTAAACAAGCCAGACTCCGGTTTACAAACAAATGAAACAAACGGCAAGTTGGTGTGTTTGCTGTTTAGACAGCCTATTTGGACTCTTAAATTTCAGTGTCTGGGGAATGCAGACGGATTCCCAGACCTGAGAATGAGCCTCTTTTTCCTTAAAGGAATACAGCTGCTCGACGTGCAGCTTCTCCTCCACAGCTCAAAGTACAAGCAGCTGCACACCCAAACAAATTAATCTCTTCTTCTCGGCAGTAAAGTGAAGCGGAGTTTCAACTGCATGCTGTCTTCCTCATTACTTGCACGTGTTTGACTGCTTGCTCATCCAAATACCTAATCAACCAAGAACACAGCAGCAGCAGCTCAGTGCATTTGTGTAGACATGCTCATGATGGTTTCTTAACGCTGAAGCCAAGCAGTGGAATTTTGAAATATTGGATTGAAGTCAGCTGTGTCGAGCATCCCTGAGATTCAAACAGAACCACTGATGCTGCTGCTGAAAGCTAAGAGCTATGATGAGACTTCCTGATCTTCAGGTGTTCAGCATGAGTTTCTTTCATTTGTGGCAGAGCAGGGAGTGAAACTCTTACCAACTTTTAAAGTCACACTCCGATCATCTTTTGATCTATTGAAAAAGCATCTCCAGTAATCTTTTAATACTGTTGTTTTCTAGGATAATGGGCGTGCCCTAACAACTAGGGGTGTGTATCTTTCTCTCTCACACGATTGGATATACATCTCGATACACGGTCCACAAATCGATACATAAAGGATTCAATAGACTTTTTGGCAATATGACACAGTTTGATTACTTTACAAAAAAACGCAAAAAAATAGATATTTCTCATTCATATGGCATTTTAAATTATAAATAATAATACATGCCATTTCATAGGGAAATGTATTCAAGTATTGAGTTGGAAGAAAGAATCTTGTGATTGAACGTCTTTTTGTGCACATCGCAAATACATAAAAAGACAAAGACTGTAGAAAAAAAAACAGAAACAGAAACAGCAGTTTTCCAGAAATCGATTATTTACGTCTTGACAGATTTTTTACCTTTTAACCAATTTTTCGATACGTGTCTATTTTCTACATCCCTTTCTGGTATTGCTGTCACTCCCACTGCCAGTTCAATTTTTCAATGCATATCTAATATCTTTTACATCCTTATTAACAACTAAATAGCTATATAGTGCAGGATTTTTTGGATTTTAAAAGTAATTTAGATAAAAGCATTCCAGACTGCTTTTTTTATGGCAAACAAGACATCATCAATTTACCTAAATAAAAACCTAAGAAGACTATTTATGAATCCACTTTGTTCTGTTGATAAAAACTTGAAAGGTTACTAAATAAAATAGAATACATTTCTTTTTAACAAAATTGTTCAACCACAGTGCATTGTGGTCTGTATTTTTCAATCTGGTGAGCATCGATGCACACTGCACTTTTGGGAAATTTCTTGGGTACTCTGCTTTGGAATTGTAGATTTGACAGCTCTACAAAATGCCACCAAAAAGTAGGAATGCAAAAATACAGTTTGCTCAAGGTTCAATATTTACCTCGATTTGAGAATCATGGAAAAAATAAACCCTGAAATCCACTATTCCACAGATGATGATTTATTTTACAAAGAGAAATACCATAACGCATAGCACTTGTTGCAGAATCCCATTTAAAAAGAACTTTTGTATACTTGTAAACAGTACAACTTATGAGAACTACAACAATTGAAGCATTTTTTCTTAAATTTTGACAGCTGGATGTCAAACACAATCTAAACTGAACCAATTTAAAATATTTAGAACTGACCTACTCGTCCAAAAAAACAACAACAACAACACAGGTAAAGTGCACTATTCCTTTGTTGTCAGTCCTTTATTCAATTACCTTTACTTTTTTATTTTTTTTGCAAAAAATAAATATCTCTGTTGGTTTTAGCATTTTAAACTTTTATTATTCGACTACCGTAGGAGGGGCAAAGTAGTTTCTGGCAGGGAGCAGGAGAGTGGGCGGGGATTTTTGGCAGCAGACACCTGTGAGGCACCTCAGAGTGGTACTGAATAATAAAAAGGCATATTGTGAAAATGTCATATTCAGCCGTCAAACAATTTGAATATTGTTGTATCCTTACTACATAGTGTGCTGTGAAGGACTTCTGACATGGCAATAGTCTCTGTGGAGCGGCAGGAGTTCATTAGAAAAGAGCAGAGAAAGCCTTCACATGTGTCCGATCATTCATCTGTTTACACTTTCTCCCACTAGTTTACAGCCCTTACACCCCCCACTTGATATTACCGGTGCAACAAAAATGGTAAACAATATCGGAGCTATCCAGTCGGACAGTTTTGAGCCAGATGCCAGTTTGGACAAGGAAGACAAAGTCATTTCCAGGTGAATGAATCGGAATGGAGCTGGGAGCTTCTGACACCTACAGCATTTTTCCTTCATCATTTTTTCATCCGCTCTTGGTTCTATTTTTTTTTTTAATAAATCAAAACTGATAAATCCAATTTTATTCTTTATTTTCTTCACGTATGTCCTCCATTCTGAGAAAAACGTGTTAAAAAGACCAAAAACAGTTTTTATTATTAAAATGGTAAAGCTCCATCTTATCCCATTAACCTCACCGTTGCATTATTTTAAAACAAAGTTTTGTCATGTTTTTTGCAGCAGTATTCCTGGATTTTTAAAGCAAAACGGGCAGCAGGCTTTCTGCCGTCAGGCTCCTCTCTTGAGGAATCGACTCTGTGCTTCAGCTTAGGCAGCAGACGGTATCTCTTCTTTTTGATTGAGCTTATCCGGAGTGACCCTGAGCCGTTCCTTTAGTGATGCTGCTTTCAGCCCAGACTGTGAAGGTGACTCCTCATCTTTTTTCAATGGTAGATCTCTCTTTTGAGTACTCTCTTTACCACCCAGCAAGGCATTTTGTTTCAGTAATGTGTCCTTTTTTTTGCCTCATAACCTGAGAACAGATGTTCCAATGTTTATAATTCTGTTTTGACATCTTTTTCCTGCCCTCTCTGACCCTAACCTGTCCCAACAGATGGTTGTTTTGTTTTTTTTCTCTGACTCTGATTCTATTGGACGTCTCTACCTGTTAAGTCTACCTGTTTTTTCAATCACCTTAAAAAAAAAAACAACTTGAGTTTTATAAATACAATCCCAAAAAATAAATGAAAATGAAATAAAGAATTTTTAAACTTTTTATTCTTAGAGAGAAATAGAGTTGTCACAAAGGGGCTGAGGGCAGATGCAGCTCAGGGACAAAGAGCAGTTTTTCTTTGTGACCAGTTCTAGGTCTTCCTTTAGTCGAGTTTGGAGCACTTTCGTGTTTTTTTTTCTTTTAGTTTTCATCACAGCACATGGTTGTTCCAATTCAGGTCAGCTGAACCTTAACTGTTTACAGCAACGGCTCCACTCACACACTTTCACGCTGACAAAGAGCATTGAAAATCATTGAAATTAATCCGTTTTATATGGCAGGAGTGCAGGTGCTGCACTTGACAGCCTGACAGTTTCAGAGATTCGGTAGTTCATCAAAAATCCTCTGAGTGAAAGGAAGCTGAATTGTTGCATTTTGCGTAAAAGTTGGAGTCAGTTGATGGAAAAAAAGAAACATTTTCAGCGTTAAGATAGCTGTAGAAATGATCTTGTTTTCTTATAAGCATTAAAGCAGAAGGTCTGAAGTACTGAAGGAAAACTGTGTGTATAAATGTACAATTAGAAAGGACAATGATCTAGTTTAAAGTTAATGCAGTCATTTATGTAAATTGTGGTTGTAGTTTATAATTATTTGCTGCAATTATTAAGGAATCAGAGGTTTGTCTCTTAAACTAACCAATCTGTTATGTAATTCACATTATGACTTAAAATCTTTGGGACCTTTTTTTAGCAAATAAAATTCATTACAGATGTAAAATCATCTCCCCAGAATTTTTAAAGATATTTTTGTGATAAAATACTTCAATAGCTGTTAACATTGAGAACTTAAAAAAGTCGAAATGCATGTGGTTTGCTTGTGTCAAGAGTCACAACGGGAGTCATCTCCAGAGTATTAACATACTTCTTTTCCCAGCTGCCCCGGCGCACAATCTCTGGATGCTGTTCAGCTGACACTGACACTCATTGACAATCACCCACTTGAGTGATTTTTTTTCTTTAACCAAACTGACTCTCTTTCTTTCAAAATGACCTTGAATTCTTCATAAACCTGCAAAAGAAACAAACTCTGTGACGTAGATGATAAGTTTATCCTTTATTCTGGAACAGGGCCCTGATCTTCTGTGTACCTGACCCTGCTTCATCTCTGACTGCCTGCCCTGACCCTCGCCTGGACCCTGACTACTCGTCTCTTCTTTGATGCTCCCATGTTCATGATTGACCTCTGCCTGTCTGACCCTGATTTAGAACTGTGGACTTTAAGTTGTCTACCCGTTTGTGACAGTTTCAGAACATTGTTTGTGTCTTCTGAGAAATCACATTTGACTTAGTTACTTTATTGACATTAACTTAATGGTTTCCAATTCTTTATTTATAGAAATAGTTAAACTTTTGAAGCTGTTGCTGGCTTTAGGATAACTTATCTAAAAAAAAATTGATTATTTTGCCTCTTAGAATCACAGATAAATTCTAAGAATTCACCCGGCATTGATAAAGTCAAAGACTCAAAAGATCTTTTTCTAAAAGCTTATAGGACAGGACAAAGGGAGAAGTCAACTGTCACTCATCAGTAAGTCCTGGATCCACCAAATCTCTTTGGAGATGTAAACCGGAGCCAGCTTGATGCTATTGCTACTAATGAACAAAACAAATCCAAAGACCCACTCTGAAAACAAATGTGTATTTCTTTCTAAAAATCATGGGAACTACTTTACAATAGATCAAAAGATGATCAGAGTGAGACTTTGATAGAAATATTGTGTTTCAGAATGCATTTCCAAGTGACTATTTATCCAAATCCCATGTATGGACAGACAGAGAAACTGAAGCAGCGAACACACACATTTTTTTTACTGAGATGTAATTATTTGTTGATTAATTTGAAGCCCGTCTGGTTTGATAAACATCTTCCACCTCAACATTAGCAAACAGAAATAAAGCCCAGTCCACCAGAATGACCTGTGAGTCTGATGTTTTCTAATGGCATGAGACTGAATCAACCCATCATTGAGCAGCCAAAGACAAAAAGCAGCAGAGTTTTCTTTACGGTTTCTTTTTTGTGATGCACAAACTGTGAGACGAAACTCCTTTATCTGCTTTTGCTCAAAATAGACCTCCGCGCATCATTAGGCTCATGTCAAATCTTTTGTCACACTTCACTTTTTGCATAGTTCGTCATTGTGTTTGTTTTGGAGTTTCGTGTGTCGATGAGCCACAGTGGAGGTAATTCATCTAACAGAAACAGGAACCTCAAGGGAGCCGAGCTCATCAGCACTTTTGATTAGTGTGTTACGGAATTTCAAAATAGTGGGAATGGAATTAAAATAAAAGCATCAAGTAAAAATATTTCTCCAAAGGTATAACCTGTTTGCTGAGAAAAGGAAAGAGATCAGTCTGTCTGTCTGTCTGTCTGTCTGCATTAAACTAAAAATATAAAGTCTAATTAAATGACACGCAGAGGTTAGAAACTACCTTCTCTGATTGCTATTTTAATTAAGAACAGATTACACGCTTCCATGGAAAATTCTACTGCATCAAAAGAAGAGAGCAGATTTTTTAAAATGCTTTTCTGTTTGAAAAGAGTTTATTGACTTATTTATTTAAAAAAAAATCTTTGTAAAAGTTTATTGTGATTCCTCTCTAATAATTGATTTTACATCTTTAGCCGCAAGTATTGAGTTCATAAATTTTGCAGATGACTGTCAGATGTCTTTCAGAGAAAAAAAAAAACATTTTATGCAGATTTTTGCTTTGTCAATATGCTGCAAAGGATAAATGGAAGAGTGACTTTTTAATGAAAACACATCGGGGTAAATGGGACGAGTGGCTCCGTTAATCATTTAGACATGTTTGTTTCTCAATGAGAGCCTTGTTGCATCCCAAATAACTTCAAAATTGCGAGTACTTCTAACGTTCTCTGCATTTGTTCTTTTCCAAGGACTCCATGACTGCTTCAACATCGACACGAAAACACCCAGGATCATCAAAGGCCCCAAACAAGCTCAGTTTGGATACACTGTTCAGCAACATGTGGCTGCTGGAGGAGAAAAATGGTGAGCTGTTTGCACACTTGTGCTGCTGTTTCTACACGTCTGCAATTGTTTAAGTTTATGCAATGTAATTAGGTTATGCATGATTTATGTTCGTTAGCTACTTTTATGTTATTGCAGATTGGCTTCATTGTAGTTTTGCATCATCTCATTCTTATTCTGTATTTTTGTAATATTACAAAATAGGAGTTTATCCGTTAGGAATGCAAACTCTTGATGTCTTTGAGGCTGCCAGGTTTTCCTCTGGTGATGGATGGCTAAATGAAAAGATCTAAAACTTTTCCGACATAAACACATGTAGACAAGCTGTAGTACAGACTGTTTGTCTTTCCGAGCAGAGAAGACGGAGTGTCATTATTCCCTTGGAAAGATCCTTGTCTATTGAAACTCTAATTCATCATTTTACTTTACAGTAGAAGTGGATTTTTGATGTAACATTATTAGCTCATCTGAAAAGAAGATTCCAGCTATTGGCAAGCTCTAAGCTGGCACGTGTAAACTTCTTGTGTTTGAGAATGAGTTTTCATGACTACTTTCAATGGATTCTGTAAAATGCAATGATGACAGAAGACAGGATGGATCCAAGCTTTTGTTTCAGTAGAGTCTATTTCAGTAGATCAACACTTTCTGAAATACTCAGAGCAGCCCGTCTGGTAACAACAACCACTTCCATCTCCTTTCTTCCTCATTCTGATGCTCGGTTTGAACTGTAAGCTGATTGTCTTGACTATGTCTGCATGAGAAAAAATGTTGTTTTTGATTTAAATTAGTCACACTGAGTGAAATATTTAGTGAGTTATGAGTGCTGTTATTCATGGCCAAAGCTTGTTTCAGACTACTTTCCCCACAGGGGTACTACAAGGTGATTGTGTTTTTCCTGTGTATTTGTTGAAAACATGTCAATATTTCCTGATGGAAGACTTGTCTTAAATCAAGCTTTGTAATGCGTTTCTTCACGCAGCTGTTGTGCATAAAGCGGCACAAAAAAAAAAAAAAAAAAAAACTGAAAACAAACCCTCACCCATTTCTGTCTGTAGAGTTATGAGATTCTTTGACTGTTTCGTGTTTTTTTTAATTCTGAACAGCTGCTAAATGCTGAAGTCTGGTAGGACAAGAACAGTCTGATGCATGAAGAAAGTAGGTCACCACAAAGGAAAGTTCATTTGGTTAAATGTCTCAGAATTAAATACAAACATTGAGAACAAATGGTCTATAAAAGGAATAATACTGATGTGCCATCTGTGCAAAACATTCCATCAGAAAATAAATAAAAATAAAAAACAGCTTTATTTATGGATATACACTGAAGCTGATACCCTGAATCTGTTATATATAGGTGTTGCAGGCGGACCTACATTTTCCATTTACTTTACTCCCTCCATGTGATGTGTGGATCACAGAGTGGAAACTGTCAGTTCATGGATTTTACACTTCTCTGCAGTGCCTTAGAAGCTCACACATTCGGGTTTTCATCTTTCCTTGTCGGTGTGAGACAGTTAGAACAAAGAGTCTCAAGCTCCATGTGACAAAAAGGCCTTGCCAGTCATCTGAGACTTTGTTGAGATTACTCAGAAGAAAGGTGGGAAGGAAAGGAAACCTCAGGTCCACCTCTTTTCTGTTTTTATTTGAATTTAAGTGATACAAGTGCTCATTTTTCCCAAACTAACAACGTCAGATTTCCTATTTACGTCAGATTTCGAAGAACACTCAGTCTGAATTGGAGATAGGTTGCAGCAAATTGTGGCCTCTCTTCGAAAGTAAAATCTTTAAGATTTTTGAAAGGTGGAAAAGCTTATATGAGACGACCAAATAAGTGGAATACGTTTTAATCTTAATATTGAATAAAACAAAATTGCTTTAAAAATATTATTACCTCAGAAAAATACAAAAAAAGATATTTAAAGTCTTTTGGTTCTTCATCAAAAGCTCTTCAAAAAAAGTACTGTGCTCAGAAATGTCTACAATTCCAGGAATGTGTTATTTCCTCACATTTCCCCCTATATCATTGTAAAAAAAAACTCCACCACTCTCCGTGGGGAACTTAGAAAAAGCCATATAACCCAAACTTGCATGGAGCTGAGGGTCTTTAAATCTGACAGGATGCACGACCCCGCATACTTCAGTCATACTCCACAAAAATCTTCCACTCACAATCCCACTGTTGACTTTTCAACAGTTGTATCAGGTCACCTCAGAGGAGTCTTGAACTTTCACTTATTAGCACATTTAATCGTTGCTTACCATCATAAACTGCAGGGACTCCAATTAGGACTTTCACCACGGGCCTTTATGAGTCTAGTATAGTAGTTTCAGCTCTCCCAAGAAAAGTATTGCAGTTAAAAAACAAAACAATTCTCAATGTCATTTAAATCTCGAAATTTAACCCTCACTGTATTAGTGCTATGCCCACTCTCAGATGAGTTGTTGCAAAATCACTTTGAAGCAAAATAAATAATCTAAAATAGGATAAAAACACAAAAACAAAAACACTGTAAGGATTCTCTTACTTGATCCTTTACAGTTGTGCTCATGAGTTGACATACCCTAGATCAGGGGTCCCCAACATTTATAAAACGGAGGGCTACTTCACAGATACTGAGTCATGTGAAGGGTTACCATTTTGAAACAACCAATTTAGTTGTTGTTATACATTATTAATAATGAATAATGATATTCTTCTATGTAAAGACAATGATTTCTCACCATAATTATCAATAATAACAACAAGCGAGGAAACAAATAACAAAATTCAGCACTTAATTAATCTCAGTAATTGTCACATTTTCAGATGATCTCTTACATTACAACATTTCATGGGAAAAGTTTCCCTATTTTCACTACGTTGTTCAATGTTTATCAATTATGTAAGGTTAAAGAAAAATCAACTTTGAAATTTTTTTTTTTTAAACAAATCTTTTCAAATTATGAACTAATGACCAAATCTTCAGTATTTTTAACAAAATGAATGATCTTTGAAGTGGATTAGGTCTCATGAACATATTTTTAAGACCTTTTCATTTTTAAATCTATGTAATTAAAGTGTAATTTAAAAAAAAATGCAACAGAATAATATTTAATTTTAGATGCAGCTCACAAGTGAGTTTCACTATTTTTAAAAGAGCCCTGATGCACCTTGTGGGGTCCTTGAGGGCTACCTGGTGCCCGCGGGCACCACGTTGGTGACCCCTGCCCGAGAGGCAATTGTGACTTCTAGGCCAGGGTATCCTAAATCAGGAAACCAGGAGGGCCAACGCAAGGCCCCACTCCCCCCAAGAGCCACACAACCCCAGAAGAGCAACCCACCACCCGAGCAGCGCCGAGCATCCCCCCCGCCCCACCCCAGGTAGGAGCCAGGGTCCTCAAGGGAGACCCACCCCATGCTCCAGACAACCGCCCACCCCCGCCGTGGGAGGTCCAGGGGGGAGCAAGGAAGGGGCCGCCCTCCCCTGCCCAGGAGAGGCACACCCAAGAAAAACGGAGGCCCTGGAGGGGTGATGTAAACAAGGCCCAACCATAATCCAAATGTTCATAGATCCAGCTCAAAGTACAGCACAAAAAAATAAAGAGAATTTTCCCACCAAATAGACATATGGAGGTGTAGGTGTGTATGTCTCCTGACGCCCAGTCCGATGTTGTCAGCTTGAGAATAGTTGTCATCTTGGATGAAGTTGTCAGCTTGGTAGGGTCTTAAATCAAGGCCTAGCAGTGTCCACACCCATTAGGACGTGGCCAGTTTCCCGTAACAGTGTTGAATACCACTCAGCTCAGCCCCGCCGCTCCTGATGAACGCAGCGACACCTCGTCTGACTTTCGCAAGCTAAAGTCTCCATGCATGCTTCTTTATAAAGACCATGTCTCGCTATAATCACGGCAAATCTCACGATAGCTTGATAGCGATAGACTGTTATCCTCTTGCCATCAATTTTGACCAAATTTCTAGTGTCTTTGTAGCTCATACATCCCCAAAGAAATATTTATTATTGGTTTTTGCTCAATAAACATATGATTGAAATATTGTGAATCTCAAATTTGTTCTTATAGACAGTACAGAAGGGGAGGAAACTCTTTCATTGTAATTCTATTATTTATTTCAATATCCAAAAATCCTAAAATTACCAAACTTTGGCAATCTGAAATCTGACAATCTTCAGACAATCCTGGGACCCTTTGGGCTCTCCTGTCAGTCAGTTGTTGAGCTGCTGCCTTCCTGCCACCCGCCTGTCCCTGGACTGCCATCGCATGACTTCCAAATGTGCCTGGGCGGCCACTGACCAATTTTTTGGTTTAGTCCAGTTTTAGCATTTGTTTTAAAACCTCTACAACTGCCATACAGTTTCTAAAAATGCAAATTCCACCTCCTGATTACAAATGTTAATTTTTGCTGAAAAACATGCATTTAGATCACCATGTGGTGGCATTTTTAGATATTTTTGTATGTACTGTGTGAGTCGAGAAACTTCCACTCTTCTTAATATTATTTATTTTTACCTGATTGTAACATCAATTTACATTTATATATATATTGCTCACAAATATAGTGGTCATTGCCTTGATATTATCTCAGTTTACGGGAGTGTTGAAAAAATGTCGACATACAGTATACATGCATGAGCATAAGCCAGCACGAAGTTGGAGTAGCACACTTGTGCCTGGGCAGAAATGTGGTTTCACAGCATATTCCTCTCTTTTTTTTCCAAATATGAAAAACATTACCACATTAATGACTGTCTGGTTTCGTGCACAGCACTTCCTCAAAACCCCAAATGTCTGTATTCTCTGGTAACCATGGTAGAAAATGTTATGCTTTCCTATTAGGGAAAAAAGGAAAGTCAGTGTTATTATAATTCCTGCACTGATGATGTACACATGCCATAGCAACTGACCCCAATAAGCTGCAGAACATCATTATTTGAACAGTTTTCATAGAATTCATGGCATCCAAAGACAGCAATCTAACAATACCTTCTTTTCATCAAAGTACATGTGTCCTGACCTGAACCTAAAGTGCAGTTTCGACAACTGAAATAATATTCTTGCAATAGAAAAGTTAAGTACTGCAGGAGCCACTTTTGTAAAATCAATTCCAGAGTCTGTGAGCTTTTAAACATTGGCTTCAGGAGCAATAACACTAAAGGTAATTCCCATATGAGCTCGTCTTTTATTGCAGGGATAGTCTGTTTGAACATGTCCTCCTTCCTTTAGTACAGTGGTCCTCACTATTTTTTAAAGAAGAGCCACACTGACCGACCAAAGAGAAAGGGCGAGCCAGAAAACATTCCCGGCACAAAAGAATTGTGTGTATTCGAAACACCGCTTTAAAAATCACACAGCCAAATAGTGTGTGTGTGTGCATTTACCTTAGTGCAGGGAAGCACGGAAGCTGGTATGCAGTTCCTTGACTTTCTTCATGTCGTATTTGTAGTTTGTTGTAGCAATGCGAGTGAGACATTCCAGGTGAGCATTGGTCAGTCTGTTCCCCTGTTTTCTCTTGATTGTGTTCATGGTGGAAAATGTAGATTCACACGTGTATGTGCTGGCAAAAATGGACATCACTTTCTGCACAAGGGGCTTCAAAGTTGGAAAGTCTGCTTCAGAAACTAGATTCCAGAAGTGAATGACACCTGTTTTAAGCTCAGCTTGGAGAATGTCATTACTTTGGATCTCAATGACTTCACTTTCAATCCTGGCACGAGTGAGAGGAGAGAGCAGTGTGATGGTTGGTGCAAGCTGGGTTACACTCAGATGGTAGGGATTTTCAATGAAGTTAAAAAAGTCCTTGTGTTCATTAAAATCACTGAACCTGCATTCAAATTCTCCTTTCAGCTCATTCAAAACCTCCACAAGTGCAGAATGAGAAAAATGCTGCTCCAAGGATGGATCTTTTGTGAGGAACTCCTTGAGTTTTGGGAAGTGACTGTGTTTTTCATCAGGTATCCAGAGATCATTTATTTTGGTTTGAAATGCTCTGACAGCTCGCATCATTTCACTTGGAAGCTTGCATCTCCCTTGGAGCTGCAGGTTCAAAGCATTTAAGTGGCCGGTGATGTCTGTGAGAATGGTCAGTTGTATGATCCAGGCTGGATCTTTCAGCTCTGGATGATCTTTTCCCTTGCTTTCCAGGAATGTGCAGATTTCAGGAAGAAGGCTCAGAAACCTCTCAAGCACTTTTCCACGAGATAGCCATCTCACTTCGCTGTGCATCACCAAATCGCTGTACTCTTTGTCATATTCTTCTATTAATTGCCTGAACTGTCTGTGATTTAGAGCTCTTGAAACAATAAAATTCACAACATGCACCACTGTTTTCATCACATTTTGGAACTCTTGGTTTCTAAGCTTGGACACAAGGGATTGTTGATGGATGATGCAGTGAAAACTGACAAAGCTGGGGATATCCTCTCTTTTGTTCATAAGCCCAATGAGACCCTTCTCTTTGCCGCGCATGCTGGGTGCGCCATCAGTGCACACACTCGCAAGTCGGGACCAGCTGATGCGCTTTTCTTCAAAAAAAATCAGAAGTGCATTCAAAATATCCTCTCCTCTAGTTTGTCCAAGGATTGGTAGTAAACATAGCATTTCCTCTCGAAAAGAATCTTCTCTGGGGAACCTGACCCAAACACACAGCTGAGCAGTATCAGTAACATCGGTGCTCTCATCCACTGCGATGCTGTAACAAGGTGCACCACGTAAATCAGTCAGTAGCTGGTCCTGTATGCTCTGTCCGATGTCTTCAACTCTTCTTGTAATTGTTGAATCTGAGAGCTATAATCCTTTAATCTGCTTGATAATTGCATCCTTGTTGCTAAAGTCAGCAAATAATATTTCTGCAGCGCTAAAAACAATCCTTAACTATCTCAGAGTCTGAAAAGGGTTTTTTAGCCCGTGCCAAAATCCATGCAATCTCAAATGATGCCTCCGTTAAAACCTCTGCAGGTGAAGTGGCTCTGTGAATTAGATTTTGCTGTCCTAAAAGTGAAGCAGTCAACTGTGATATTTTATTTTTTCTGAGTTCACTGCCAGGTGGATAACTTTTGTTGAATTTGAGATGCACAGTTTTGAAATGACGTTCCAAATTACTCCGTTTAAATCCAGTCAAAGTTTGCTCACATATTAAGCACAGTGGGTTCGCCCCGTGAAGAACAAATAAAAATTCGTCCGTCCATTTCTCTTGAAATTTCCTGTGTTCGTCTTGAATTGCTCTTACTTTTCGTCTTTTGCCCGGTGCACCGGCATTTTGCGCGCTCGTCCCCTCACCTGCATCTTCCGGTGGACTTTCGCTTTGTGTCTCCTCCGTAATCACATCCTCGGTTATCTTTTCAGGGTTTTGTATCCGTTTGCCAGTATTTTGTCCTGTTTTTTTAATCAGAAATCGATCCATTTTGTTGCTTTTTTTGCTGCCACTATTTAGCTAGCATCACGAGAGTCAAATAGGGTGGCGCCGTAGTGACCATTCATTGGTTGTGACGCTGTCGTAAACCGTGATTTAGAGCTTGTCGTGAATCTGACAAAATAACTCCCAGGAAAAAATAAGCAGACAAGGAAATGGAACTCAAATATGTATTTATAACTTAAATTGAGTACAAATATGCAGATACAATTTTAGATAAGTTATTTAGCTATTATTTGTGGATTTTTAAAACCAGAATCCAATTGAGAGTTGAGAGCCGCCAAGTAAGGCTTTGAGAGCCGCACTTGGCTCGCGAGCCGCGCATTGAGGAACACTGCTTTAGTACTATAATATCCTAAAATCATATCTAGTACCAAACCTGCTGTGAATCTGCCCTGATTTTATGTTGCACATGTAAACGTGGATGTTGAACCTGTAGATTAAAGAAGAAGAAGCAAAATTTAGTCTGAAAAGAAAACTTTTGTGTCTAAAATGATGAAACTGAGTTTGATATAGTATCAGACTCGTTTAGAATCTTTTTCTAAATGGGTTGTATGTGAAAATCCATGGAAGTATATCAAGTTATGTGGAAAAGTGTACATTTGTATCAGATCAAAACTCTCATACTTATGAATATGTGTGAGAGAATATGAAACATTAAAAGTAATACAATACATTTTAAATAAATTATTTCTTGCTAGATCAAAATGGAAGAGGTTAGACCTGCTTTTATGATATTTATGGTAACAGTTTAGCAGAGCCGGTTAGGATTATATTTTAGACAAATGGATCATTTTGTGGTACAAACATTTAACATCAGATGTACCTTTAAAATAAGCTTGTTAGCAACGAAGAAAGTCCAAAATTCCAGCCTTTTGTATAGATGGCGGCCATACATATAATCATAGCAGAACATATTCAATGTCTGAACAAAATATCTCTTCATATCTTAGGGTTACCTACAGAATACTATTATATGTATAATTTATTCTATGTTATATATCTATTTATTTTAAAATCTTGGATTTTCTCATGGCTAATGTGGATTTCTAAAGGAAGGGATACGCGGGTATATCCATGCCAAATTTGGGCTTGTACAACAAAATGCATGATTATTTTAATAACCAGCTCCACAGTAGTATCCATATGAATGAATATTCAAACCCAGAATCACAAAAATAGAGAAGTAGATCCTCAATTCAGTTTTCAACTGATGCATCAAGTATTCAACTGATGCATATAAACCATGCGAGCACATGACTGAATGAAGGTACGAGCGAGTTTCCTGTTGATCTGCATGCTTTCATAAAATTTTTGGGGCGTATCATAACACACCATATGTTTTCTTTGTTAACCTAACAATTTATACTGTTTAACTATGCTCACATATCCCAAAATGCCACTGGGCTGGGAATAAATGCAACTTTGAAAAAAATTGGATGGTGGCAGGAAATCCTGTGGTGGCAATATATTATGTCCATAGCATTAGTGGACCTTCTGGATTATTGGGCTGAATCTGAATTCTTCCCCTACCACTACAGCTTCTCCCTATTCATGCATTTATCCCTCCGAAAAAAAAGTTATTTAAAAAAAAAAGTGTATTCAAACTCAGACATCGCTACCACTCAATATGGTGCCGATCTTCTATATTAGCTCGTAGATGCTAGCACTCAGAAAATACATACCAACATCAGCTTTATAAGTTTTACAAAGTAATGCAAAAAGTCATTTCTTACATGTAGATGTAAACTTCTGTGCTAGCGAGCACACCCAAGAGAAGAAAGGTGTTTTTTTTTTCTTGGATCTTCCTCGTGGTGGAACGATACACAGTCATGAGTGTCCCTAAACTGCTCCTAAAAAAACAATTTTAGACACCTCTACTGCTCCAAATGCCCCTACAATTGGAGGAGTAGGGGAAGAATTCAGATTTGGCCTTGGAGTATTTTTTTGAATGATGGATTTGTTTTTCTTCTTGTTAAGATGAGTGACTCAACTTCCTCCTCCTTCTGTTATCTTCTATGTCTGCATGTACTTCACTGAATATTTCATTTATGATTGACACTCATCTGTTTGTCATTACTTTGCTGCAGGCCTTGTGCTGTTCAGATCACGAGTCCATCAATGGCTTTGTTTGGATTAATCCTCTTTTGGAATCTGTTTTCCCAGGATGCTCTGCAGTCACCACTTTATTCTTGATTTGCAAATATGAGTCTTCATCCACTTCTCTGCAACTTTTTCCTGATTTTGAGTTTTTCCTTAATCACTCAGCACAGAGTTTGGCGTGTCAGTGTCTGGGATTTCCCTTTTAACTCCTACTCTTATGTACAAAAATATTTTACGAGTCTAATTTAACAAATGCCCCCCTCCCAAAATATATAGAAATACAAATAGAAAAGCTATTTTACTAAAAATGTTTGTTGAAATGTTTTGCTTGCTTGCCTGAATCACCCTGGTGTAGGGATTCCCAGTAAAGCTCAGTCTTAATTGTAAGACTTTGACCTTGCAGTGGATGGGCCACGGTCTGTTTTAGCTATAAAGTGGTGTCGAGTGTCTTTCCTCTGGGACACCACTAAACTGGGAGTTCCCTCCCTGCTCTTTACCCTTTGATTTCAGCTTAGAACTCATTGTCGTTTAAATCCATGACCGATCAATTGGATTTACTGGCTTTTGAAGAAACATAATAGACCCAATAGTTTACTCGTCACTCCAGAATTGACAGTTTGTCAGAAAATTTTAACAAGAAAATGTCACAGAAGAACAAAAACAAGATCTATTGAATGATGGGATAATTTTAATATATTATAACTATAAAAAGTCTTTGAAATATTGCCTGACAAGCTGAAATTACATGCAGATCAGATGAAAATACCCAGAGTCCAGAAGCGGACGGTGGCCATGGATCTAATGATGTATCCCAGGAGGCAGGGAGCTGTGGAGGAAAGGCTGGAGGATGGTCTGGAATGTGGAGACACAAACAATGATGAAATGTAAAGAAAAAATGCTGGCAGTTAGTATGTTGAACATATGATACCATAAGAGTGAGAGCGACTGCAGCCTAAGGCAGTGGCACTATGAGGAGAAAACCTTCTCTTCCTGACACAATTGTATTCATAATCTGTTTTTCTTTGGTATTAATAGAACAATGTGAGGCAAGTAAGCGCTAATACTTAATCTAAGCATTTAGAATAGGAGGCATTTGTCCAAATATTGTATTTTAACATTTATTATTACAGTCAAAATTGCCTCAGAAGAGTGTTCATTGGTGTCATTTGCTGCATTTTTTTAAACTGTTTTTTCACAATTCTGTCAGCAGAATTGGAGCCAAAGGTTGGTTGTGTTCAGGCAAATGCTTGAAGAAATTGATTTTATAAACCATTATACATGAACTACAGTAAAGTCAATATTTCTAAAAAAAACAAAAAACAGTGAAACTCAACTCGAATCCATATTGAAACCCTGAGGGTTGTTGATGTTAAATAAGTCACATAAGCAGATTTTAAAATATGAAAAATATTTGATTCTGTTCCCACCGGAAACTCTACCATTAGCTTAAAGCTTGCAAAAAAAGATGATTTAGACAAGAAATATGAAGTAAAACCATGTGAAGATGTTCAGAGCAGCTCGTCAAGGACATCCGTCTGTTGAATCTATTGAACAGTGCTCCTCATGTTTTATGTTACTTCTCAATGCAATCGGATTAAGTCATCCCAGCATCTGTGGTTGCCAGACTGAATTTAAAGATCTGGATTTTAAAGATCATCAATGTGCAGCCAAAGGATTAGAGGTTTGTTGCCTCTGCACAAACTTTTCCACTTTGCAGTTACTTATTATAGGTGTCATAAAACTTTGAATCGGTGCAAGTCCTCTAACTAAAGAGTAGAGTTAAGAATTGGTTTGTATTTGTTGAGGTGTGGGGATAATTTGTGAATTTCAGCACTTCAGACATTATTTTCTAATTTTTTTAAAACCGTTTTTCATCTCTCCTCCATTTTCTCAGCTGCTCCCTTTAGAGGCTGCCTCAACAAATCCAACCAATTACCTTGGTGAACCTTTTCTTTGGTCCTCATCTTGGCCTCTGGCCTTGTAGCTCCAACATCAGCAGAGATTTACCAGCATAATCACTGAATGACTGTTTCTCCTCTCTAAATTGTGAGCTTTCCCTCTGATCAATTCATTCCAGATTCTATCCATTCTTATTACACCCAAATACAACCTCAGCATCTTCATCTCTGCCTGCTATCTTTTTCCTGTCTGTAAGCCATATAACAGTCATGTCATCTGTGGATTCAGAGGACAAATCTTTTGGTTTCAGGTTAAGATAACGCAATAAAAAAAAAATCCTAAAGTTTTAACAATCATGAATCACTGGAGCTAAAGCTAAACAGGATGTTTCATGAAATGTTCAGGTGAATGTTGAAGGATGTTCTCTTCTTTTGTGCTCTAAGCTGTTGGATGAGTTTGAGATGAATATAAAAAATATCAGACAGCAATCTTTTTTTTCTGACATAAGATTTAAAACATATGAAATAGTTTAACAAAAATGAGAGCAGAGGGATCAAATTAACCTAGAGGGTTTAGAATGTTTTTTATTTTTAATTTATTTAATTTCAGAAGTTGCAATAGTAATTGTTCAGGTCATAATACTTATAAATCAATATGTAAAAACATTTTAAAAAAACCCTGAAAAAGTCAAATTCTTTAAATGTTAGAGAGATTTAGAGAACTGCTTGAGTAAAGCACATATACAATATTTTAACTCCTTTTTCTTTCCAGGTTGCTAGTTGGAGCTCCCTATGAAATGAATGGACCTTACCAGACTGGGGACATTTATAAATGTCCACTGAGCAAACGGACCAACGGCAATGGCTGCTCAAAGCTCAATTTAGGTATGTTATTGCTGACGTCTGCGGCTATCAACTTAAAAAGTAAACACACAGAAAAACACAAATAAGTACACAAGTGAAGTGACGACAACAACCAACACATTCATTAATGATGTTGGGTTGCATTGTGGGACAGTAGTTTCTACTCTTGGCTCACAGCAAGAAAGCCCTGGTTTAAACGATACACTTTCTCCCTTGCATCTGTGGGTTTTCACCTCTATGGTCATCATACAAAGCCAGATATTATCAAAAGTTGCCTGTTTCAGAAAATGTTTTTGAAGTTATTCAAATATAATCAGAGAAGCACCAAACGCTATATTGTACACATTATTAATGTTTATCACCAGAAGCTCAAGCTGTGAAATGTAGCTTTTACTATCTTTACTCCCATTAAAGCCGTGGGAGGTCCTTGGTCTTCAGTGCAGTATTGTTGGCTTTTTTTTTTTCAAACAAATACTGTTACAGTTTATTGTGACATGTGTTATTCATTTTCAGCCTTAATTGCATAATTAAAGACTGTGTAAGACCCAGTTGATGTATAAAGTCTTGGTTAAAAAAAAAAATAAAGAAAACCCTTTTTTTTTAACATGTGTAGAATTTTGTGTCATTACCATAGTGACATGTGTACGACAGACGTGTGGCTCCCATACCAGCCATTCCACATTCTCTCAAAGGTTTATGTACATTTCCACCAGTGTGTGTTTTGCCACTCAGTTCCCTCCTCATACGGGTTGCACGTGTTGTGTCGGTAGGCCTCGGTAAACACTCAGACGTGAGGATGTGGACACTGCTTTGACTGGGCAGAGAGCAATAACAAACCCAGATGGCTGCAGCTGTGTTTGGCGTCGAGGGAATTGTGCATCTGTGACGGTGTGCGTTGGAGCGCCTCTAATTTAAAATTCATTTTCCCTCAAGGAAGGATATCTTTGACGAACGTGTCGGAGCGAAAGGACAAGATGAGGCTGGGAATGACTCTGACGTCGAACCCGAAAGACAACAGCTTCGTGGTAAGAACGCCTGATGGCGCTCCAGTAAGATTCTATGTATAAAGTTGTCATGAAAGGGACAGTTCCACCACCTTGAATGTTGCTTGTTTACATTTTCCTCTTGCATTTCAGGCTTGTGGGCCCTTGTGGTCCTATGAATGTGGCAGCTCTTACTACAGCACTGGGATTTGCTCCAGAGTGAATGCAAGTTTTAAGTTCTCCAGAACCATTGCTCCTGCCTTTCAGAGTAAGTCTTACATTAATTGAAACATGTTCTGAATAATCAGGTACAATTAGAAAGATTTCCCTTTCTCTGATTAAGGATGTGAAACCTACATGGACATAGTAATAGTCCTCGATGGCTCAAACTCCATCTATCCATGGTATGAAGTACAAGCTTTTCTTATCAACATTCTCCAGAAGTTTCATGTTGGACCTGGTCAAATACAGGTGTGTATAGTATCAAATAAAACAAAGAGGAAGATGGAATGCGCAGACATTTTCTCCTCCATCTATCCGTCCATCCAGGTCGGCGTCGTCCAATATGGTGAAAAAGTCGTCCATGAATTCAAACTCAGTGACTACAAATCAGTGGAGGAGGTGGTGAAAAGGGCACGCAGCATCAACCAGCGGGGTGGGGAGGAGACCAACACAGCCCTTGGCATCAACACAGCACGGTACATCGTCTGTGCATGCTGATGAGCAGCGTTACCTCACACACAGGACTGCTTCCGCTGACTGTTGTGAACATGCTAATGCGCATCCTTGCAGGTCGGAGGCGTTCAAACACGGAGGACGACGTGGTGCCAAAAAAGTTATGATAGTTATAACTGATGGAGAGTCACATGACAGTGCTGACCTCAAACAAGCCATTGACGACAGCGAGAAAGACGACATCACCCGCTATGCCATTGCTGTGAGTTTGAAAGTCAATGCATTCTCTATGTGTGATAAACATCCTTAAACTTAAAGGCTCGCTCCAATGAAAATTGTGTTGTTTTTTTTTTTTGGTGATTTTAACATGTTCTTGTGGCATTTTTCTCATGATTGAGCAGTGGTCCTCAAACTCTGGGCTGCAGACTGGCCATGGTACGTGGGTCACTTGGCACCGGGCCCCTGACAGAAAAAAAAAAAATTTGCTCAATTAGATTATTTCTGTTCAGTTTATTTTCTGATCCTGATTGAACCTTTATTTTTGAAAAACTAGATTCTCGTCACAACATCTGTATTGGTGATGTGACTTAAAACGACAAACTGGATTGCTAAGCTAGTAGCGCAAAGCTAACAACAAAAAACAAACAATAATAAATATTTGAAAATTTTTTGGGGGGAGAAAAGACCCAGTGAGGAAATATAATATTATATTTTACTTCAAAGAATAATAAAACTGCTGCTTACAGACAAAACTGGGACTCTTCCTCTGATTGGTTGTTTTCATGTAGCATGTATTTGTATCTAAAATGCAGCAACAGACTCTTGACTGTTTCACACACCCAGATAATAAAGCTGGAAACACGGTGGATTCACGTCTATGTTACATTTAGAAAATATCCGTTGTGACATTTTATCTTGCTTTGTTTATCTATCACACCTTAAAAGTCAGACGTAGCTGAAGCTAGCGTCTGGTTGTTAGCTTCCGATGTTGAAGGAAAAAATCTTCATTACAAAGTTAAAAAAAAACTACAAACATTTTATGGAGAATGTAGATTCACTCAAATAAAGATACTGATTTGTGGAAACTTTTAAAAGGGACATTTGAGAATTTTCCTACAGCACGGCTGAACTAGGTAGGCATCTGTTCAGAAACTTTGGCTCAGAAAATGTTCCTTTGTGCTGAAATTAAAAAAGCAAACTAATGAGGATTTATGTAAAGACAAAAAATGATCTGTCTTTTTGCCATGAAAGATAATCGGAGCTGGGATTGAGTGATAAAACAGCATTCTATGGGGGAAAATAAATCATGTAATGTTTTATTTATGGATTTTTATAAAGAAACAACTTCTACAAATCAATAACATTTTTTAAATATAATGCCAACTTTAGCCCCGTTCAGACCGATCCATCATTTTAACCGGTCCAACCTATAAAAGGTTGAGGACGACTGTGATAGAGGACATATATACAGAAAAGTGAGCTAAAAATTCTGTGTTTCAGTGTTTCTTTGGTCAAATTGTTGTTTATCAGGAGCAGACAGAAAAAAAGCCTGTAGCAGTGACACAGGGGCTAGGAAAATAGATTTCTCCAAACTGTACCGTTGGATAGTATCTCCATTATTGCTCGCCATATTTGTTGCACTGGTAATGTTAGGTAGGGATTGTGAGGGGCTGTAAGCTAGCAGGAGAGAGTGTAAATAAAGGAATGATGGGAAATGGGATAGAGTTTACTCCATACAAACAGTTCCAATTCAGAGGTAATTTTTTTTTTAATAAACTACCGCTAAACTATGTCCTAGAAAACGACACAAGCTTTTTTTTTCAAAGTTTGACTGAAAACAGCTTTATCATAATTAAAATTCCAAACGGGCACACTTTGAAAACAGATCAAAAGAAGACTGGAGTGGAACTTTAATGATGTGATGGTGTTAAACTAAAGCAGTTCTTTATGAGTTTGAATAAAAATCAAAGTCACAATTACAAAAAGTTGATGGAAAGCATTCCATTTGAAGAGCTGTTATTTTCTAGACGACATAACTCTTTGATTCGTGCCATTCAAGTCCATGGCCGTCCTGGATGGAGAGTGAAGTCATTTGGTAGAAAACCAGATGAAATTGGCATGTTTAAAGGAAAGAAACACCAACTTAATGCTGTTATATTTAACTGTTGTTAAAACACAAATTTTCCTAGACCTTAAAGCACACATTGAAATATATTTTAACTTCCCAGGTGCTTGGCTACTACAACCGCAGAGGAATCAATCCAGAAGCTTTCCTCAATGAAATCAAATACATAGCCAGCGACCCGGATGACAAACACTTCTTTAACGTGACCGATGAGTCGGCGCTAAAGGACATTGTGGATGCACTGGGAGAACGGATCTTCAGCTTAGAAGGTTGGGCAAGATCATATCTATTAAGAATGAAACAGGAGTTTGTATCCATGTTTTGTACATTTCAGTATGTAAAACTTCAGTGGCTGCATCCTAATCTTCTTAACTCAGATGAGACTTTGAAAATTGTTGCTGCTAGAAAATGAAGTTTCTCTGCATCTTGTCTGCAAACTGACTTGTTTACATAGGGACCAGCAAGAATGGGACGGCATTTGGCCTCCAGATGTCTCAAGCAGGGTTTTCCGCCCACAACGTGGAGGTGAGCCTTCCTGATTGAGGGAAAACGACACACATTGGCTTAATTTCTCGTGCATCATAACTCTTGCTCGCAGCGTGCCATTTAACACCCTCACCCCCTCCTGAGGTGCGAGCTCTGCACCTTATGAGGTTTGGACCTTCCAGTTTTAAGAGCCCCCGATAGACAGACAGCCATGACTTTCCCCCACCTCAACTGTGCAGCGATGATCAGATAGTCCCCTCAGGAAACATATTAGTCAAGGGGCCAACCTGGGTTACTGCAGCTCTGCATCTGAATTATATGTTTTATCTTTTTACTCACTTGGAAGTTTTTTGCTTGCATCTTGCAGGAGATAGCTGCTCATGTCCTGACTTTCATGGTGACACATCTGGAAGGAAAAGATAAGCTTTATCCCCTTAACTGTACAGGATGTTTAAGCCAAGAAATAAAGTCAAATCATTCCTTCTTTTCTACCTTTTTTTTTTAAAGTTGCTGATGCAGCTGCTTTGATTTTTTTTTTTTAAATGTATCCGGTGTCATAGGGAAAACAAATTTATGGGGTGGGGTTGTAACAAAGTGGCAGGAATGCCTGGAAATTGCATCCACAAAGCCAGATTCCAGAGATGCTTAACAATGCCAGCCTAATTGTTGAGTGTGATAATGTTTTGGAAAGAATGCTGGTCTTTTATAGTTACAAAGCAGTCCTCGGGGCCCAGATGTTCTTTACTGAGTGTGATTAGTGCCAACTTTGAAGGAGGCTTATGTCACATACTTTGCAGATGTCTCTTGCATCTTTTCTTTGACTCCAGACATCAATCCATTTTTTATACTTGTTTCATCCTCCCATATGTCTCCTGTCTATCAAATATAAACAATTTGGATTTGAAGGTGCAAAGACTATAAAACAAAGCCTGTGCAGGTTTATGTGCTCCTGCTGAGACACAACAACCACTTATCAGGATTTTTCTATAAATTTTCTTTTTCTTAAAAGAAAATTGAAAAGGCTTTTTTTCATTCCACTGATTAACTTCAAAGAAACAAAGATAAAAAATAATGTCAGTTTTTATTCATCCAGCAACGTCCTTTCGGGTCATAGGGTAGCTGCAGCCAACACAGCAACTGTTGGGTAAAGTCGGGGTCTGTTTTCACAAAAGCTGGTTCTCAAAGATCTTGGAACTTGTTTTAGCTTCTTTTGGTGGGAAAATGACACTCACAACCAGCAGATGCAGGTAGGGAAGTGTTGCAACTTTAGCAGAGGTGGGAAGGTTTTCAGGACGATTTTAACACCCGAGTCAATGGGAATTGCTCACTCTGAGCACCAGCCTCTCTGGTCAGTTGTGGTACTGCGATGTTTTGTTACTTCCTGGTGTCACCCATTTGGATTTAGCTCAGAAATAGCATGCAGTACCTTCAGTACCCTGCAGATGGCGATATCGTCTAATTCGCCCAACAAACTAAAGATGCGGGCTCTTTGCACACAGTCACAATGTAACAAGTAACGGTAAGTGTCCGTTCAAATATAGTGGAGTAAACAGTACGTATATTTAGAGAGTAGATAGTAAAAGTACTCAGTTCAAGTACAAAGTAGCCAAAAAAAACTTAAAGTAACAAAATTAATTTACTCAAGTACTTTACACCACTTGGTATAGACTGTTGTCTGAATTAGTTTTGCTCAGGAAATCCTTTGACTAAATAAATGCTGCTCTTTTTAGGAAATGTATGAGTTATCCTCCCACTAAGACAGGAGCTAAGTCAAGCATGTAACTGTGGTAGATTTGTGCCGCACTGGTTTTTGAGGGTAAACTGTTTTGGGGTTTTATCCTTTTTTGCCATGGTGACCATTTTTGGCTGAAAAAGATAACCACACTGGCATAAGGCTGCTCTTGCAGAGTGACGTAGTGCAGTGGTGGTGAGCACACAATTCCATCTTTCAGTAGGGATCTGCAGGTCTTCCAGCTCTCAGTTAATGCTCTGGAAAATGTGTTGTCGGCAGTATTGTGTGGCAAAGAGAAAACTCCAAGGCACACACCCAGAACCAGCCATGCAAAATATTAAAGAGAAATGCCCAATTTTAGTGTTGGCTTTAATTTCAGGATTTTTCAGCTCTATAGTTGTGAAGTGTACCTGGTGTAGACTGGTGTACCACACCTTCACCCAACAGTAACTGGTTTGGCTCCAGCAACCCTGTAACCCAGAAAGGGATACAGCTGATTCTGAAATTGGATGGATGGAAGGAAGGAAGGAAGGAAGGAAGGAAGGAAGGAAGGAAGGAAGGAAGGAAGGAAGAAGGAAGAAGGAAGGAAGGAAGGAAGGAAGGAAGGAAGGAAAAGAAAAGGAAGAAAAGAAAGGAAGGAAGGAAGGAATAGATTAGAGTAGAAACAGTTAAACAAAAGAGAAATAAAGAAGTGACAAGACAGATATCAAGGAAGAATTGAAAACCAGACACTTGTTTACACACTGAGGATAATGAACTTAAATTACAACATAGAAACTGGAATCTGCTGTGCAGGAGGAACACACAA
Source organism: Oryzias javanicus (assembly GCA_003999625.1). Classification (NCBI taxonomy): domain Eukaryota; kingdom Metazoa; phylum Chordata; class Actinopteri; order Beloniformes; family Adrianichthyidae; genus Oryzias; species Oryzias javanicus. The sequence goes on along the minus strand of CM012439.1, from coordinate 11,236,808 downwards.
AACATGACAAATACTAAGAAAACATGGCTGAAAAGCAAACAACAAGGCCCCATTCCCATGCTTGAAGAGACTTCTGAATTTTGAAATAGATATCAAATTAATTTAATTTGCCTTGTTTTAAAAGATATTTGTTCAGAAAATGATTGAATAAATTATAACTTTAAATAAATGACCTTAGTTTTTTAATCTATCTACTTTGTTTTAGTCCTCCATTAAACAATTGCTCTATAGAGTAATGTTTATCCCTTCCCTAGAGATGTTTTTCTAAGAAATGTAAAAATATATTTATGCTTTCTATACAGAGTATCACTTTTTTATCATCTTTAACCAGAGCTATGTTAACTAAAGCTGTTGAAATTAAACAAGAAGACTTTTTAATTCAATTTTGTGCATCATTGTTTTTAACTGCTTTGTACCTCTGTCAACAGGATGGGACCGTGGTGGGCGCAGTGGGGGCATATGACTGGAATGGGGCAGTGCTCAAAGAAACGAGACAGGGGAAGGTGGTTCCCCCGAAGTTGTCCTACAGGCAGGAGTTTCCTGAGGAGCTCAAAAACCATGGGGCATACTTGGGTGAGCGACACAAGACATCAATGCCAACAGCCACTGGTGCTTAATTACTCTTCACATCTTTTTTTTTTTTTTCCGTAGAGGCTTATTTGGTCGTCCTTGTAAAAGTAAAGACCTGTGGTTTAGCACCAGTTATCCCAGCTGCAGCCGTCTCCATAAAACGCACCCGTGACTTGTATGCTTCCCATCATATTCACCCTCATCTCATTTCACCTTCACCCAGCTCTGCTTTAACAATCACTGCCGGGATCGTCTGTGAATGGAATTCAATCCACTGTATAAAAAGGAAAAGATGAAGATAGAAAATCTTTTTGCGGGGAAAGAAAATTTAAAGGATTTCTATGGAGGATAACTGAACGTCATGGGAGAGTAAAAAGTAATGTAGACAAAGATATTAAAAGTCCAACATCTGTATGAATGAATTCATCTATAAATTCATCTCAGTCACCAAAAGAGGAAAAAATGTTTTTTATATTTAAAACAAATTCTGTCCTGGCGAAAAAAAAAAAAAAAACTACCAGTAGAGCAGCTTTCTGTTTTCTATTTTTTTTCTCTAAATAAGTCAAAACTTAAGCTAAAACTTCAATTGCCCACATTCCAAGAAACAGACATAAAGACGGATCAACAAAATGGGAAATTCACTATTTTATTTAAGGTAATTTGATGCAGTTTTACGTCAACCTCACCTTAATCATAGATTTGGAATCACACCACTAATAGTTTTTAAGCTGGTTCTTGCCCCGCCCTCATTAAAGCCAAGTCTCTTCTGATTGGCTACATAACCTTGTTAGTGAGCATCTATTTGTTTACTCATTTAATTTAGTCTCCATTTCTCTTAAGTTTCGAGGGTAAAGTTTATCTTCATCCTCTGTATAATATTTGCAGCTGGTTTAAACTTTTTTTAAACTCTAATTAGAATAGGAACCATCAAAATGTGATTTAGCAGCCTTCAGCCTTGTATGACTGTTAAGGCACAACTGACAAATACAAAAAAAAAAGTAAATCTTCTTAATATAAAAATAAACGGGAATCCACTGTTTGAGCAACTTTATCAGCAACATCTTTGTGATATTAGACAGCCGGTTACTGAATCTTATACATTATTACTATGCTGTGTGGGAACATCTGTCACAGATAAATTCATATTTGGAGTAGTTTTTCAAAATAAAACTTCCTTCAGAATCAGATTATAAATAAAACAGAAAAAATGTACCAGTAGATTTTTTTTTTCCTGGTAATAACTGTCCCACTGACCATAACTGACCCATGACTGGGGAGTCGGTTTTCATTGCTTTGAAGTCTTTGAGTTGCCCCCTAGTTTAAAGGTCAGAAACAGAAAAGGGTCAGGGGGACTTTGTATACAGACAAACACACTGGGGGCAGTAAAGTCTTCTGCAGCCTTAAGTGAAACTATTCCACCTTTGTGAACCTTGCGAGCATAGCTAACACTTCAGATGGACAGCATTTGAGCTATAATCTAAAAAGGGAGGGCAGCAGTTTTACGATAGATCTGTTTCCATATTTTTGTTGGAACAAAAACAAATAAATCCCGATTGGTAAAAGCTGAACTTTTAAAATAATACTAAGAAGATTTCCGTGTGCTTAATAATTGCTGCTCTTCTTATACTTAGTTGAGTGTTTATCTTCAGATTAAATGTGCATCAGCACTAAAATGATGCACACTTGTCTTATGGCCTACCATTGGGCTAAATGTGATAGAAATTTGTTCAGAGAAGATGTCCCCTTCTGATGATGTCATCAGAAGGTCACTTCAGGTGATGGGTTCGAGCTGCTGTTTCCGTCAGACTCAAAAACATTCTAAATTTTTGTAATGGTCGGGGTTTTTCACATTTCCATGACATGGTAAGATCCAACCTTTCAAAATAAAATCTCAAACTGTGTATGAACTTAATATAAGACATTAAAAAGTCCTTTTTTTTTTTTAGAACTCAACCTAACTCATGATAAGGATGTGAACAAATTCTTTATTCATCGTATCGAAATGTTACAAAGCACCACGATAATGATACCCTTCAAATAACAGCATGCGTGTTTTTTTGTGTTCCACATAAACAGGTTATACCGTAACATCTGTGATGTCAGCCAGGAATGGCCGTCTGCTCGTAGCAGGAGCTCCACGTTTTAATCACACCGGCAAAGTGATTATCTTCACTTTGAAGAACTCCGGCAACCTCACCATCCTGCATTCACTTAAAGGCCATCAGGTACAGCTTCAACCCTCGCGTGGAAACATGTTCTTTTCCACAACCAAGCATGTCGCCTGCGTGCAGGAATGTGTTCATTAGGAAGCCGCGGTGTTCATGTCACACCCTGAGGACATCAAAGTTTGTTATCCTCAAACTCTGGATGTTTAGGAGGTAACTGAGACAGTCATTTGGTAGCGAAATTCCAAAAGTGACTGAAAATTAAACACCTTTTAACTACAAACTAAATGTATTTATTAGATGAAGTGTTTGCATGAGGCTGACTTCTCCCTGGAGTCAATCAATCTGTAATGCTTTAGGAGTTTAATGTTATAGTTACAATTTAAATGTTAATTGTTTGTGCAAACCTTTCAGCTGGCAAACTCGTTTTGGCATGAGCAATTTCTGCAAAAGAAAGCCAGCACTTTCTTGTTGTAACCTATTAAGGCAAAAGAACAACAAAGTCTAAATGCGGGATTAATTTCCAAAAGTACAAAAAATTTATCTTTTTGTGTTCCACCTGCAGGTCAAAGTGAATTTTTTTTTGTATTTAACTCCCCCCCCCAAAAAAAGTAATTTGTTTTTTGCAATTAGAAAACATTGATATCCTGAAGAACTTTTGTTTAAAAATTCAAGCATCAGTCAGAAGGATACATGGATTCCAAGCTGCATGAAAGAACACAATGAAAAAATTAATTCTAAATAAATTCTGTTAATCAATAGCTTTGATTGAGCCACAGACATTTTTTTGCAGCTTAAGGCTGTTTGCTTGACTAAGCAAAGTGTACAAATGGTCAAGTCGGATGTGGCTCAGAACGCTGATGACAGCTGCTCTCATACCTGGCAGCTCCTCAGAGACGGCGGGTCTGAAGTGATCCTGCAGCAGCGAACACTGCACACTGTCAGCAGCAAAATCATTCAGACCAGCAGATGTTTTTGCTCATGAAGAAACCTTATGGATCTCACAAAGTCTCAAGGAAAAACTTTCTTTTTTTTTTTCTTTTAGTATTTATATTTAACAGGCAGATGTTATTAATCCAAAAACAGATAAATAGAGTTCCATTTCCTCAAAATTTTTATGAGTTGATCAAACAAACCATCTGTCAAATAAAGCTACATTCACAACGGGCGTGTGACACAAGTTCAAGAACACACTAAATGGACGTTTAGCCCATGGTGTTCACACTGGGCTGATGCGACCCAATACTGCACTATGCATGTCCACCACCTACAGCTGGAAAAGGCTTGATGCAAAATCTCACAAATCTTGGTCTAAGCTTTCTCTTTCACAGCTCTATTCCGATATATAAAAGAGTTGATGTCATATAATTCCAGCCGGACACAAACCACAATTATTCATTCCGCCCCCGTGATCAATTTTCAAACAGTTGGCACTTCTGTGAATGAAAAGGGACACCATCCATACATGACTACCAAATCTGATTCCCAAAGTTCAAACTGGTTTAACTTTAAAAAGGTGTTCTAATGGTCTACGAATTTTGTACATAGACCCCAAAAGTGGTCGTAGAAACTTGCGTAGCTAGTTTTAGGAAAGAGTTTTGAATATGAAAGCCCGAACTGACCCAGCCAGTAAGACCAAATGGGCCCCATAAGGTTAAAATGTAGGCAAAAAATGGGACCCAATTGAGTTTGCCCACTTTGGCTTAAGTGGGCACTCAGTGGGCTGGATCACTACGCTAGGCAGTCGCCTGGTGGACAGCATAGCTTGTTCCGCCAAAGCTGCTTGCTGCAGGCTATTGGGCCTTGGGCAGCGGAGCCATTGTGGGCAGACACAGGTGGGGGCACCATGGAAACTGTAGACAAACCCAACTGTGGCCCACTTATTCTGTCCACTTTTAAACCATACGGGGCCCACTTGGAAGCATTATTGTGGTTTACACAGACTTTTCATCAGAGGTGGTAGACTGAACAAGTTGCAGAGGCCAGTGTGATTATAGTTTAAGATTTTCACTAGAGAGACCCAATCCGAATTCTTACTTTTGTCCCTACTTCTACATTTAGCCCTCCAAACGGAGAGTTATGGAAGATAGTGTCTCAGATTTTGGATGTCTCTTTGTTTGATTGCATCATCAATAGTCGCTGGTTAGCTAGCTTTAGTGAGGAGCTTCCAGTGAGCTGAGCTTTCAGCTCAGCGATTTAATAACTTTAAGAAAGTCATACAACAGCAACGAAGTGCTTTTAGCACTGTGTGAATGTGTGTGAGGGCTAAGGGGAAGGGAGAAAGGGAGTATTCGGATCGGGCCCAAAAAATATATTACAGACACCACTTGTACTTCACAATAGAAGGGTTGGGAGAAGGGAAGAATCTGGATCGGTTCAAACACATGTGACCATATGGTGGTCGCGATTTCATGCTGCAGTGTAATCTATGTATTGGTTCATTTTTAATGTCCTTCTTCAGATCGGCTCTTACTACGGCAGTGAGATTGCCCCAATGGATATTGACGGAGACGGCGTGACGGACAACCTTCTGGTGGCAGCTCCAATGTTTTTCAGCGGAGGCCTGGAGAAAGGAAAGGTCTACATTTACAGACTAACAGAGCTGGTAGGTAGGAACTCTGAAAAGATGCAGACGCTCCAAACGTTCCGGTTTGAACTCATTTGTAGAAAATGGGGTTAGCACCTGTTTCAACTCCAGACTTTCGCAGTCATTTCAAACGGACCTCACCAGAAGTGTCGGATAACACTGACAGACTGCATGCAGTGTTCACGCACTGACACACTGCTGGCAGACGCCTGACACGGGACCCTTTGCAGATGAAAGGTGCAGATCAGATCGGAGAACGTCGCCTTGCCGCGCAGAATTTATTACAAGCCCCAAATGAACTCAAAAGGAAAGTATTCTGCTGCTTCTAAGCTCATTTTGAATAGATTTAATGGACAGAAAATTCCCAGTTTTCCAGGTCTGTCTTACAGGCAGGAATAATGACGGTGCTAAACTGTTTGAAAACACTGAGCAGACACAGATGAGGTATTTAAGAGCCGGGCTTGGCACAAAACACAGCGCAGGTGGCAGCTTTAATGACAAAATACAAACTAATCATTCAGCAACAACGTGTGTCATCGTTTGGATCAAAAGCCACATGTTCAGTGTAATTAGTTATGATTCATCAGGTGTTCCTGCTTAGCGACTTTGTTCTGGAAAATCTCTTAAATCCACTTTTTATGGTCACTCTTGATGCGATTCCACATATTTTACTTAAACTGTGCAAATATTGCTTCTTTTAAGTTGTTATAACATTTTCAATTTCCATAACATCATTCTTTTATATATCCTCATTGAGGCTTCTTCACAATTAGTCTTTTTTTAAATTTTAGCCAAACTTTATATCATTTTTATATAAAAGGTGTAGTTTTAGGTCAAATAGACATTTGTTTTTTTATTTTAAGTTTTAATCTATTTATCCAAGGTAGTGTTTTTCAACCAATGTGCCGAGAGATGTTCAGGTGTGCTGTGGGAAATTGATCAATCTAAAAACGTCTTCTATCACCAGGTGAACAGCTCTCTGTTTTCATCCAAACTGGCCCTGATAAAACACTGAAGAGTTAGGAATATGAAAGACCATAAAATACTTTTTTTCTTGTGTTTATTTGATTCCAATAAAACTTTTTGATTAGAATGATGGTCCTGTGATTTAGCCACAGTTAGCTGTTTTTTGGAAAAGTTCCTGTCCTCCAACTGTTTCTACCAATCATACTTTGAGGTTTAATCATGTCCTCAGTCTGCCCTATCAGAAGCTGTTAAGATCCTCACTTTTTGTTGCGACTTGGCTCATAAAGTCTCACAGTTCCAACAAAAAAAAAAAAAAACAGCTAAAGCTTGTGATTAGCGGTGCAGCTTCCCGTGTCAGACCGTGGAAAAAGTGAACAAAGTAATGACGCTCAGAGACGTGAGTTTGTCCATCATCAGTGTTTTTGCACTGCATCTCCCATAATGCATTGGGTTAAAGTGACAACACTTCTGCACTATGCCTCTAAATTAAAATGATTTATTCATCCAAAAGTAAATCAAACAGTTTTTGTTGAAGTTACATTTTGTATGAAAGCGAATAAAAAAAAATCTATTTTCAAATTGTTCACATTTGTGTTGTTACAATTGAATGTAAACACGGATATAATGTTTTATTTTAAGTAAAAAACAAGCATGTTGTGATCATAAATTGTTCAAAACTTATTGTTGCTCTGACACAAACATTTAAAGAAATATTTAAAAATTCACTCTTTGCAAAGAATATATTATTGTTTTTTTTAGAAGGTCAAATTAAAATGCATATTCGTAAAGGTATTAATACATTTAACAAAAAGGGAAAATACATTTTCAACTGATTTAGTTTTTCTGCCTGAATTATTACAAAAAATTGTCATGAGATTGTGGAGAGACTATACCTCAATACAGACTATAGTGTTTCTCCTGTTTTACATAATTGAATGCTAGTGTGCCGCAGAATTTTTGTCAAGGAAAAAGTATACCTTGGCTCCAAAAAGCTTGAAAAACACTGGTCTAAGGATCATTTTTGACACAAAATTGGCATATTGCTTAATTACTCAAAAAAAAACATTTCTCTAAATTTTATTTAGTGTTGCATGAAAGTCACATGAGCTTGTGGAATTGGGGTTGAAACTGTCTGCAGTGCTTTCTGAGTTTCATTTGTCCTAGTAATGTCCTGGCAATTCAATACACAACTTTGTCACACTCCAGGTGCTCCTGCAGAAGTTTGGGCAAGCTTCTGCTTGCAGTAAAAAAGATTTTCCATCTCAGTCAGTCACTGGTTCACAAGCTGCTAATCCTAAATAAAGTTTTCTCTCATATTTTTGCAAGTTTTATTGCATGAATATTACGATAAAAGTTGATGTGATGTTATGATTTCTTCACAGCATCTAAAAAAGGCTGACATTTTTAAAAAGAGTGTCTTAAAAAAATCCTGTTCTGTTCTCGTGGCCTTTTTCTGATGATGATTGGTGATGGTCCTTCAGGAACATTCCGGTCAAAATTTTGGAATATGACTATTCAAATCGTAGTGAATCAGGAACAGACAAAAATTACCTTAAAAAAGCTTGTATTTGTGACATGGAAAATATGTTTGGAGGGTTTCAAGCTCCTGGTGTTTTCCCATCTGATGCATCTAATTTTAGACGACTAGATCCATGAACGTCTTTGTTTTCCTCATCTGATCTGATACCTGGCTCCAATCTGTATTGCCGAAAGTTTCAATATTACTCACCATTTTTGTTGCATCAGTAATGTTAGGTTGGGTTTGGGAGGAGCTGTAAGCTAGTGGAAGAGTATGTAAACAGATGGATGATGGGAAATGGGGAGGGGTTGCTTACAAATTTCTGATTACTTTGTTCAAGAAAATGACAAAGGTTTTCTTATTTTTGCCAATAATTTTATTGAAATACTTACAAATCATCAAAAGATGATCAGAGTGGGACTCTAAATGTTTTTTCGCTTTTTCTTTAAGAATAAAATGTTCAATTAAAAATGTGTAAGGGCAGCAAGCGCTTGTGGCTGAGGGTTAATATTAATATGTATATATATATGTGGGGGTGTGTGTGGGGGTGTTTTTACTCTTTTACCAAACATTTATCTCCTGCAGATAAAGAGAGACTCTTCAGTTCTTAACCTTAACCCTGTTGCATCTTGCATGTCATTTAATCTACCTTTTTTCCTTGAAAGGTATTTTAAAGACCTGAGAGTGCTGCACAGTTTCTTAGCTTTTCCTAGAAATGTGCTTTTCATGGATAAAGATTTCTAAAGATGTTCCTAGAATTATCTCTTCCAGTTTGTGGGTCCACCACAGTGACATATGAGTGAACCATCACTGCCTTTTTTTTTTCTTCATTTCATGTTTTTAAGTTTATTTCAGACATTTCTAACCAAAAAATACAGTAAATGTATATCCTACTTGTTTTCTGCTATACATACAGTGTGAGTGCAAACAAATAGAATCTGAAATGTAAATTTTTCTTCCACGTTAGCACATCCAGATGTTCTGTATTATCCACTGTAGACTAATGGTGACCCTTCCCTGCCTCCCCACAAGCCATATGCTTCCAATTTAAACAGCACTGAATACATTTCACCCTGTTTTTCTAATAATCTTTGTCACTCTTGCTCACGTCACTCCGATAACAAATACGAGTTGCCTTCCTAAATCAAAACTTTTTGCTTTGATTCGACCAAAAGAGAAACAAAAAAACATGAGGCGCCATGTTTCCCTTGGCAGCCCTGAACTTGATTACTGTAAAAGTTTTAAAGCCAAGTGGAGCAATGATATGCATGACTACTAATAGAGGCTGCACTGTTGTCTGAAATATTTTCCACTGGGGTGGCGGCTTTCTAAGTCATGAATATCTTCCAACTGACTTGAGACGCGCTAAGAATAGAACTTCAAATAAATACTCTAAGCCATCAGGAATTTTTGAGATTTTTCTCTACAAGGAAGTAAAATATTTAGTTACTTGTCTGTTTGAAATTAAACAGAATGAATGAGTTTGGTGGAAAAACACTTGCGATGCTGATCAAAACAAGATCTGGATTTTATTTAGAGGAAAATTCCAGTATTATACTGTTTTACTGCTTATATGATCTTTTGTGTAGTTTTACTTGCATGACTTTGTTGACTGGTGATAATGCAGAAATAAACTGAAATAACAAACAGGGTGATACAAGGCAGAGAAAAGGTTTATTTGATTGGGAAATGATTCCTCTGGTACCTCAGTTGGAAGGATTTTCTGTGCCAAAAGGTCTAAATATTTTAGCAAAATATCACCAAAATAAAAGTTTAAAAAACAAAACAAACAAAAAGAACCAACAAAACACAATAGATTTACAATAGTTGGTCTTTTTCTTAGAAGAAAAATGAATGCACACCTCCAAGGGTTTTATCCCACTTAGATCAGGGTCTAACCATGACATAAATATAAATCAATTTTTAGAATGGATTTCTTGTTATTTTGTAGTTATATATAGTTTTTACAAAAACCCGACTATTTGGTATGTGGTGCGACTGTCATGTTAACTTAAGCAAAGCATCGTTGTATAGAGAAAGTTCACCTGTTCCTGCTTGTTTTTGTCCAGATGATGAAAGAAAAGTTTGTTGAGCTTAAATTGTCTGACTCCCTTTCATGTCTCATTTCCTCCTTCTTTAGATTCTCTTCTTTGATTCTCTTCTGCAGCATCTCAGTCTTTAAAATGATCAAATTCACCAAACAGGTGAAGGGAAAATTTAAAATCTCTCATTTATTTTGAACTGTTTTGATAAACTGTGAAATAATGTATGTGCAAAATTCTAAAAATTCCAAGTATATGTTGTTCTGTTTATCCTCTGGTGTTTAGGCCAGCACAAAAATATAGAATATTTGGGGTTGGAGCTTCTTTTTTTAGGTAAACAGGCCTGTCAAAGGAAACCAAAATATGGACTTTGCTCCTCAAAAAGATAGGAAGTAAACACGTAAAACACAGAACAATTCAGTGACTACTAAAAAGCTAAACAAAGTGAATCGTAATAGATGTTAAAGCTGATCAATGTAAAAAAAAAATTCCCTTTGTGTTGCCCCCACACAGTGACAGACGTGGGCCAACCTCTTTTTTTTTCACTAAACTCCCCTCTTTTACCTTTCTTTTATTCCCTTAACACCCCCTCAACTTCCCTCTCCTTCTTTTCCATCCATCCATTCAAAAAAAAGATATAAACATAAACAAAATAAATAAAGTTTAGCATAAAATATGAAAGGGGTTTATACAAATATACACTTTGCGTGTCAGAAGTTCATTAAAGTCCTGTTTTGACAGTAAAATCTGTCTAAGAGACTCTCAGCGCTTATCTTTTTGCTCAGCTATTAGACAGGACAAGTTAAAAAAAATTGCACCTTTCCTTGTTGGCTGTTGAACAGTGGCTCAGAAATGGTGATTCTGTAAACCCCATTGGTTAACTTTGAGTCCTGACCCGCTGCCTTCCATCAGCAGAGCTGTACAGCCTTGTGGCTCTTGGGACGACCCGTTTCCTGAGTCTGCTGGTGCTGCTCTTTTGGTGGAAGTGTCCTGTCACGCCACACACTTCGTCTCTGCTCGATGACAGCGGGTGTGGAGAGGAAGACGTCACTCAGAGTGACCAACACCGTCTTTGGTTTCTCCTGTTCTTGTCAGACACCCCCCTAAAGTCCACGTCCATGTCAAACACACTGGGTAGTCCAGCTGTGAAAATGTCCCTTTCTGCAATGCCCGCCTTCAGGAAACCACAGCATGGAAAGACTTAATGAAACTAGCAGCTTTTATTATTTTTGTTTGTTTGTTTTGTGGCTAACAGGACAGACAGGGAAAGCTTCAGACAGAGGGGAGCCTCTTCAGACCGACCACCATCAAATCACTGACTACACAAATATGGAGAGTTGCAACAACAGCAGTAAAACCATGAAGAAGTGGACGTCACATGAGGTCACTTCACCTTTTGGTTCAGGGTAGCCAACAGGAGTTACATTCAAACTTCTGTTACAGTATACTCTACCCTTCTTTTACTATCGGGCATAGCAAGAAAGCATGCAGGGGAACTGGAACCTGAGGCCTGGAATTGCCCTCCCTGCTTTAGTTCATAATTGGCAGTAAAAAAAATGGGTTTTTTCTCTTTTTTAACTTGCCAGGATTGGTTAAAATGAAGGAACAACTTTACAAGTGCCAAGAACACCTGACATTGGCAAATAGGTGGAACAAACAAACAAACAGACAAACAAACAAGAATGCTCTTATTTTGAAGATGGGAAGGGCTTCTGTAAACATGTTTTTTTTTCTTATTCAAAATTCCCATCCTGCCACCTAACTATTAAAAAACTATCAACTTTATCAATCGCAATTTGGACAGTGTTTACTACTATGAAAAAAGAAATTGGTATGACCGACACTGAACCTAACAAAAATGAACATTTTGCAGTCTGTTCACGAATCCACTGAGTTCTGAAGATGAAAGCTTGGATGGTTTATTTCAAGGGTGTCCTTCATTTGCAAGTAGGGCCAGATTTGGTGAAAGTGTTTGAGGGCCACCATTCCACATGACATTCTTTAACAAATTCTAATAACATTAAATTGAATTATTAATGAGCATTTTATTGCAATGGAATACTTTTTATTTCTTAAAACAGAAAATATATTTAAATACTTTTTTTTTTACCAAAATTGCAGTCAATTATTAAATTTTTCACACCGTTATTTCCCATTTATCTTGCTGTAGATAGCATGTCTTGTCTAGTATTCCCTTTTGACGTTGAATTCCTTGAAAACAGCAACCAATCTCTTGACAAATTAGGCATATTTCACTGAAAGACATCCCAATTTCTCCTTGTTTCTAGCTCCTCCCACATGTGGCGGTCATGTCAGAAACACATTTTTTTGACGGGCAGACAGCAGCGAATTCGCCGTGTAGTGAAAGAAAGGGCCGAGCACACAAACGTGTCGCGTGAATCGCATTCAGTGTGAAAGCACCTTTACAGCTGATTATTTCTTAATGGAAGAAGGAAAGAGTGAATCTCATTTCCAGTTTTATGAAGCTTTCAAGCAACAAATTGTTCATTTTACTTCCATAACTTGTGTTTTGTGTGTTACTTTGATTCTCTTTTGAGAGTTAATGCTTGAGTATGTTTGTTTTTTTAGAACTAAAACCAAACAATAAATACAAGACTCCCACTAGAAGACTAAAAACCCATACGTATTCGAGAGATCCTCTAAAATGTTTGTAAAACCTGCTCCCAGTAAACATAAAAGGATTTTCATTGATTTGTCTTTTTTTTTCTTCATTGCACAGAATCGATTCATCTTTGAAGGAGCTCTGGAGATTCATAATGGTGGCCAGAACGCTCGCTTCGGTTCATCCCTCGCTCCTGTTCCTGATCTAAACGGAGACAGCTTCAATGACTTGGTGGTTGGAGCTCCACTGGAAGACGACCACAAAGGAGCCATATATGTCTTCTTTTCCCAGAACAACAGAATACTGCGAAAATATAAACAGGTAAAAAGTTCAGTAATGGTCTTGTCAGATTAACAGAAGATGAAAATCTTTCCCCAAAGCATCAATCCAGCTCACTAAAGAATAAAAACAATGTTGAAAAAGCAAAAAAAAAAAAAAAAAAAAACACTATTATAGTATCTGTTACATACAAATTTTTACTTACCACAAAGAAAATAAACTAGTTGTTTTTTTGCAACTTTAGGAGTTTTTTTATTCTTCTTTGTAAAAAAAAATATTTCAGGACAAAATCTCCATAGTTCAGAAAAATCTTAAACTTTTTGTAAAAAAAAAATGCAATTTCTTAGGCTAATTCTGAATGTATTCCTGTGTAGAATTTATAAGAAAGACATGCTTATCAAAAACAACATTTTGGGAATTTTAGTTAAATAATGTAATTTTAAACATCAGCAATAAGTGTGCTTGAATCATTTAGGTTTTAGAGTTTTGAAACTTGACTTGAGACTTGATCTCAAGAACTGAGGACATGATTTCAGACTCGATTTAATATCAGAGACTAAGACTTAAGACTTGAGGTTTAGGACTTTGCCTGTTTTTATTATTTTTTATTTCCAGGACATGTCAGGTCCGAGAATAAAAAGGTTTGTTTTGAACGATTTTGCCTCAGAAATACACAAACTTCCTCTTATTGGCTTCCCATGCGTTGTTTGAAAGTATCATACTGACAATTTGTGTGAAGAAAACAAAACATTTATTAGATTTAAGATTTGAAACATGACTTGAAACCACAACTAAAGACTTGAGACTGGAACTTAAAGACTTCAGATTGAACTTGAACTTAAAAATATGAGCTTGTAGACATCTCTGATCTTTGACGTTACTACAGTGGTGTACGTTTCTGGACATTTTTTTCTGTGTGTTATTGTTGTCAGCGGATAGCAGCGGCAGATTTGGCTCCAGGTCTGCAATATTTTGGCCGCAGCATTCATGGTGTGATGGACGTGAGCGACGACGGTTTGGTGGACCTCGCTGTAGGGTCCCTTGGTGCTGCAGTTATTCTTCGGTGAGTTTGTGGCAATCTTACTCAAATTGTAAATTTTCCTTTTATTTGTGGAATATATAATCTCTTTTTCATATTGTTTGTTTAATACTTGGTGTTTTAGGTGACTATCATCTCACAGTCAATTTGTCACTCTTTCAAATTTACTTTATTTAAAGGTCTGAAAAGCTGATCTCTTTTTGTCAAAAATGCTTTCTGTTGATTTATTGTTGGCTATATCAGAATTTCCTCCATATTCCCTCTTTGCTAAAAAAAAAACTATCTAGTGTGGGACTATATATTGCCTTGGATTTGAAAACAATTAAGACAGCATTCTTATGAACAAAAATGACTTCACTTATTTCCCGGGGTACAAATCCTAACAAAAATGATTTTTTTTACAAAGACTATATATAAATCTACTGTGTTCTCATGATGAAAACTTGTATGTCTTCCAAAAAAAATAAATTAAAACACATTTTTTTCGCATGAAAAACCATTCAAACACAATGTATTGTGATCTTTATTCCCCATTCTAGTGAGCATTGATGCATAATGAGTTTTTTTGCAGAAACCTCTGGGAAGTTTCTCGGGCGGTGGATTTTTGATCCACTTTTGTTCAGGGGCCACATTCAACCCATCTGAGTTTAAGTGGGCCGAACCAGTAACATAATAGCAATGTAACCTATGGTCAACTTGGTATCTGTGGATTTGTTTTTATTTTGTTTTTTTCTCAGTTGGAGAAAAGGCCTCAAACAACCAAGTAGCCTAATCACTTATTATTATTATTAAAGCTATTCATATATTTTTGACAAGATTTTGGTAATTGTGAGGTCACACCTAGTAATTTTTATAGCAACTTAATAGCAGGGAACCAAACTGCATCACTTATTTATTTCTTAATCTCTTGTTATGTCAGTATTTCTTTATCTTTGCTTCCCCTAGTGGTGTAGTTGTGCATTGCGTTATTTCCTGCTGCCTGCTTATTTCCAACATCCTTATGTTTTTTTCTTTATAAATGGGATGGATTAAACCATCTGGTGGGCCAGATGCGGCCCACAGACCATATGTTCTACACCCCTGATATAGAGCTACAATATATAATCTTGTCACAGATGAACAATTGACTTCATTTTGAAGCATGGTTTGTAACAATAGACTGAAAGAAGGAGGATCTTCTGGAAACATTTGACCCTGTCCTCGCTCATTTGTGGTTATCATCCCTTCCCCTCCTTTGTGTTTTCCAGGTCACAGGGTGTTGTTCGGATTTATACCAGTGTCAGGTTTGAACCCACCAAGATCAACATCTTTGTGAAAGACTGTCAGAGAGGCGGCAAAGACGTTACCTGCATGTCAGCCATCGTTTGTTTTAACATCACTGCCAGGACCCCCGTTCCTCTGGAGCGGGAAATTGGTGAGCCAGCCAGAAACAAACAAAAAAAAAAGGGGTTACAGCTCAACTTTTTTTTCTTCACTCTATGTTTCCTAAAAACTTCTGCTTTTTACTTTTGAACATATTTTAAGGTAGAAAGTTTCAAGATGAAAAATGGGGAAAAGTTACTCAATCTTTATGACAAAAGCCACAGTCTAAGTCTATGACTTTAGTGTAGTGCAGAATAAAGCATGACCGATGTCAGTGACAAAGGGTATTCATGCCTCTGAAAGTATGTCCTTCAAGTATGGGCTTCAGCATGCAGCCGTCAGTGAAAAAGTATGGGCTCTTTCTGCTCCACTTGAAGCCCAAGAAAAAAAAGAATTTCTTTAATAGCAGTTTGAGTTTCTGACCCGGCAGCGTTTTCTCCGAAAAATATGTCGCCTCCACCTTTAAAGCAATTGGAAAGTCTTTGTCATGCTGCCATTCTCTTCACATATTAAAGCGGCACCTTTGACTCTCCTCCTTTCAACACCTATAAAGTGATTTCTTTTAAAGTGTTGTTAAAAATCTCAGATAAATCAAACCCTGTTGAAAAGTGGCACCAAAATTCGTACTAAAGCCTTTGTGACAAAGTTTGGTTGGGTTCTCTGAGGCAAACCTTGACCTCCTGACATGTTTATGAAATGCGTTGGATTTGCCAGGAGCGGAGGAAGAACAGAGGGAGTTATCTTGTCTTCCAAGCTTGGATACAGTGACAGACTTTTATTTCGTTTTCCTCCGGTTGCCATGTCTGAACACTAATGCATGGTGTAGCTGCTCCTTAAGTTTTTCAATCCGATCAGAAAAAAGCCACGCTCCGACTGATGATCTTTAGGTCATTTATTTTTCACGTAACCACAGAATCGCCAAAGAATCACCGTGAAAAACTAAAAGAAAAACAAAATACACTTTTCAGAATGCACATTTTAAATAAAGACCTTCAAATTCACAATACAACAAAACAATATTACCGTGTGCCCTCTGATCACATTTTAAGGAGTTGCTAGGAGTCCAATTTCAGTCTTTCTGCTGCGTTCCGTTCCGTCTTCGTCCAGCGTGTTCTTTTCGTTCGTTTTCGTTATGCTAATGCTGCCCCACCTGTCTGGTTTTGATCCAGCGCATGCACGGCACATGCACAGTCTGTTTTTTAGTTCACCACCAGGGGTCAGCAATGAGACACAAAATTAAATGCAAACCAAAGTTATCAAAATAAAATCATTTTTAGACAGCTACACTGCCACCAAAATTACATAACATCTTCATATACACATATGAAATCTTGTAATTTTACAAAACATAACCAATGATAAACCATAAACTGTTAACTTTCATTTTAACATTTTACTCATGTTGTACCAGAACTACAAGTTTTTGAACCGGTCGTTCAAGAAAAGACACTTGCTTCAAGCATTCACCCTTTTTTCCCAAATCTCTTTGTCCCATTTGTATCTTAACCTTTCGCACTAAATCATCATCATCAAAAATGGGATCAAGTTGGTACAACTTGTGTGTTTTGGGTAGTTTACCTGTTTTGGCTCAACTGCTTCCATTCCTGTTCAAAAGCTTCTCTTTGTGCAACTCTGATAAGCACTAATGAGGCTGCTTGTCTCTCTTCAACATTAACTGGTCCGGTTTTGTCTCTTTTTGCAAGTCTTTTAATCCTTGCAACCACATTCAGCACTGTATTCCAGTCAGAAAATCTAGAGAACCTCTCAAGAAAACTGTCTCTCTGTTCTGCTTGCGTTTTTAGAACTTTTACTTCCGGGTCTCCAACTAAAAGCTCTGGAGAATGTTGTTCTGTGATGAGTGTTTGTTCCCACAGAAAACTAGGTCCGGTGATCCAGTTTGATTCAGCAAGCTCTGCCACCTTGAGTCCTCTAGATGCGTGGTCTGCTGGATTTTGGGCTGTCTCAATGTAAAACCACTGGTTTGGGTCTGTGAGGTTTCTGATTTTCTGCACTCGATTTGCAACAAAGACATAAAAGCGACGCGCTTCATTCTTTATGTACCCTAGCACTACCTGGGAATCTGTCCAGAAAAACTCGTTGTCTATTTTCAGTTCAAGCTCTGTTCGGAGAAGATTACTTACTCCTGCAGAAACTGCAGCTGCAGTCAGTTCCAGCCGTGGTATGGTCACTACTCTCGTGGGCGCTACTCTAGCCTTTGCCATAACCAGGGCACAGTGTACTTTGTCACTTGACACAACTCTTACATATGAACATTGCCCGTAGCCATTACTGCTGGCATCTGAAAAATGATGCAGCTCTATTTTCTGTATTGCACCAATGTTTTCAGGGATGAGACATCTTTTCATTTGAACCTTTGGAAGATTCTCCAGATCACAAAGCCATGCTTTCCATTTAGTCTCCAATGCAGATGGAAGAGGTTCATCCCATCCAACTCCGCGTTTACACATTTCTTGAAGAACTTGTTTTCCGGTTAGTATGTAGGGAGAAAGAAATCCTAATGGATCATACACACTTGCGACAGTTGCCAGGATTCCTCTTCGTGTGTTTTGCTGTTCTTTGAGATTGACACTGAATGAAAATGTGTCTGTTTTGACATTCCATTTTACTCCAAGAACACTTTGCATTGGAAGTTCAGAGTAGTTCAGGTTCACATCTTTGTCAGCACCAGCACGTTCAGTCACTGGTATGGCATCCAAGACTTCCTTCTTGTTGCACATGAACTTGTGTAACCGCAACTTTCCCTTTTTGCAAATTTCTTGAGCTTGACTGATCAGCTGTTTTGCCTTTGGGATTGAATCGAGACTGATCAGACCGTCATCCACATAGAAATTTTTGTGAATGAAGCTGGCAGCTTCAGGGTAGTCCTTTTCATGTTCTTGAGCAAGAAACTTCAAGCCATAGTTTGCACATCCTGGCGATGATGCTTCTCCAAAAATATGGACTCGCATGCGATAGTCTCTGGGTTCACTTTCCATGTTTCCATCCTGCCACCACATGAACCTTAGGAAGTCTCTGTCTTTTGGGCAAACATGAAAACGATGGAACATCTTCTCTACATCGCAAGTAATTGCAACTTGGTGTTGGCGGAATCTGCAAAGAACTCCTATGAGGGTATTGGTTAGGTCTGGACCAGTCAGCAGATGTTCATTTAAAGAGGTGCCCTCACTTTTAGCAGCACAGTCAAACACAACTCTGATTTTCTCTGGTTTTCTCGGATGGTAAACTCCGTGATGCGGTATGTACCATGTGTTACCATTGTCAGATGTGCTGTCTGCTTCTTCTGCATCACCATCTTCAAAGACACTGGTCATGAATCTCACATAGTCCTCTTTGTATTTTTGATTTCTTTGCATTTTTCCTTTCAGATGTTTCAGGCGTAGTATTGCAAGACGTTTGTTATTTGGAAGTTGTGGACGCTCTCTGAAAGGTAAAGGCATTTCCAAATGGCCTTCACTGTTGTAGTGAATGTTTTCATTCAGGAACTGAAGAAACTGGAAATCTTCCTGAGATACACTTCCTTCTTTGGGATTTGTGTCCATAAAGTCTGTTTCCAACACTTTGATGACAGAGGAAGGTGTGATGGATGGCAGCTCTTTCATGTTAATGCGATGGCATGCTCCAGTTACATCCATAGCACTTGTCCAGGGCTTCATGGATCCCACTATACTCCACCCCAAGTCTGTTTTTACTGCATAGGGGTCGTAGTCGTTGCCTGAGATTACTTTTCTTGGCTTTAGAGCTCTTGCACAATCATAGCCAATCAAAAGTGCTGCAGGACAATCCAACAGACTGGGCATTTCCTTTGCAATACTGTGCAAGTGCAGCCATGCTTCTGCTGTTTCACAAGTGGGTATGCTGTTTTGTTCAAGCGGAATGTACTCACGAGTATATGTGGGGGGTAGTTCTATGTACTCTTGTGAGTTATAGCCTCTTACTTTGAGCCCATTTACTCGGAAACTTGATATGATTGAACCTTTATCTGTCATCGTTGTAAGTTTTAACTTGACAGGTTCCTTGTCTGCTTTGAGCTTGACCGCAATTTCTTGGTCAATGAACGTATTGCTGCTTTGCGTGTCTAGTAAAGCGTAAACCAAGGTTTCTTGTTCATTAGCCTTTGTGCACGACAGCCAGACAGGAACAATCATTGAAGTGCGATCGTTATGATCCACTTTCACGTTGTTTGACACTGCTGAGGCATTCTCCTCTCCTAAGTGCTTTTCGCATGCTTCCACTTGAGGACGATCTTCATGAAGTGGAGTAGGATGGTTTTTCCTACAAATATTGCAGTTGGCTTTCTGGCGACAGTTCTTGGAAATGTGTCCGACTCTGAGGCAGCCAAAGCACATGTTGTTTTCAGTGATGAACTTTTTCTTTTCTTGGAGTGACATTGCTGCGAATTTATCACATTTGTAAATAAAGTGACTTTCCTCACAGCAAATGCATTCAATCTGTCTTTTGCTCTTAACTGAAAAGGTGTCAGGGTTTGTTCTGTTATTCTGTCTTCCATCACAGGTCCTTGAGTTTTTGATCACCTTTGTTGTAATTAGAGCAGTGGCTTTAACGCGTTTTTGCTCTTTGACTGGGTTTTCCATTACTTTTAATGCAAACAAAGAGGAGACTGGGTTGCATGCTATTTGTGCTTCTTCAGCCACAAACTCTGCAAACTTAACAAATCCAGGATATTCTTTTCCTTCATCCAATGTTTTCGTCACATGTCTGTTCCATCGAGCTGTTACCCAGTCTGGAAGTTTCAGGAGTATTTTTTGATTTTCCTCACAGTCATC
Source organism: Oryzias javanicus (assembly GCA_003999625.1). Taxonomy (NCBI): domain Eukaryota; kingdom Metazoa; phylum Chordata; class Actinopteri; order Beloniformes; family Adrianichthyidae; genus Oryzias; species Oryzias javanicus. The sequence goes on along the minus strand of CM012439.1, from coordinate 11,216,851 downwards.
TAAGATCTTAAGACCTTGTACATAAGGCATTGCATTTTTACAGGAAATGAGAAAATCACTGAACTCTCTCAATCTGAGCGACTCTTTTGACCCAATCTTTGGCCAGCTGCTTAGCTTTCCTCTAAATGCTCTCTGTATCACAAAAGGATGGCCATAACGCTTATTCAAGGCCTCCCAAGCCTGAATGTAGGCTTCTTCATCACTTCGATAGAATGTTCCTTCCAACACGCTAAGAGCTTCTCCACTTATGTATTTTTTCAAATAGAAAAGTCTATGTGCTGAATTCACACAACCACTTTCTATAAGAGCCTTAAAACATGTTCTCCACTCTACAAACTTAAGAGGATCTCCACTAAACACAAACGGTTCTGGAGCTGGAAGTCTTGTCATTGTCAAGGATTCTTTTAGTGCTTCAACCAGAGACACTTCACTGCCTTTCCCCGCTACCTGAGCATCACTAGTTTGGGAAACCGAAACTCTCTCTGAAACCCGAATGTTTGTTGTAACTGGTGGAGGAAGTGGAGCTGCACTCGGATAAACTCGAGGATGCAAACTTCCAGGTTGCTGTTCTGACTGCTGACTTAATGAAGTGACTTCTACCTCATCTCTTATTTCAGCCTTTTCCTTTGACTCCTCCTCAACATAAACATTATACTCTGCTTCGATTGCATCAAGATCTCTGTGAATTTCCAACATTTTTAGCTTTTCTTGTTGAACCAAAATTTCCTGTCTTTGCGCAGAAATTTCTATTTCTCTGTTAACTTCAGCTCTTTTTGCTGCTAAGCGTGCAGCAGCATCTGCCCTTTTTGCTGTTACATGACTGCTTTGAGAACTTAAATCATGTTGACTCTTTTCTGCTCTTGATACTGTTGAGCCATATATTGACTTGGCATCCTGTCTTTGGAGTAACTTCTGGAGCGACTCTTTTACTGCTTCAGCATCAAACTCCTTGTCTACATCTGCATAACGCCTTTTCAACAGTAGAATGAGTTCAGCAGAGACTGATGTACAACTGTCCATCTTCCTCCTAATGTCTTGAGATGGTGCAGTTAATACCCGTATTGAATCATATTGATGTTTTACATCACATTCAGATTGTTCGATAGAACGAATTCTCTCACCGAGGTCTGATTTGGAGGATTGCAATTTAAGCTTGGATCTCGTCAACTGAACTTCTGCCTTGAATTGCATGTAACTTGACAAAAAGCTTCTTTCTCTCTTGATCAACTCATCTTTCTTAAGCTCAAACATCTTTTCAGTCAAATGTCTCTCTCTCTCTGAACGTCTAACGTCACCATGAGAACCTGGTTGTATTTCGACTTTGTGTATTTCAAGGTCTGCACAAATCTCTCCTATGCGTACCTCAATTTGTTCCCTTTCTGATTCATCAAGATAAACACATTTTAACTTCTCTTCTAACTGAGCTTTTTCACACAGTAAAGCATCAATAATGACCTCTAGATCACAAGTTTCAGTAGTCATCATCAGAACAGAATAACAATATTCACTCTATCTTTAAATGTTCAACAATAACAAACTTAGTAGGCTTTAAGTGACGAACTATAATAACAAGCAACTTAGAACATTAGAACGTGTTGGAAACCTTTTTTTTTTTTCTTCTTTCTTTTTTTTTTTTCTTTTTTTTTTTTTTACTTTTTCCTTTTTTCACCAACTCTGATGATACAGTCTGACCTGTTTGGCACAGAATGAACTGTGCTGGGAAGTTTAGTCCATATTCGTCTCCATTGATGTGGCTGCGCTCTTCAGCTACCCCGCTGCTGCAGGCCTTTTCCAATGGCGACAACGATGACTCCCGTCGACTTCCCACGTGGCACCGACAGGTCACGTTTTTCACTTTAGCTGCTCCTTAAGTTTTTCAATCCGATCAGAAAAAAGCCACGCTCCGACTGATGATCTTTAGGTCATTTATTTTTCACGTAACCACAGAATCGCCAAAGAATCACCGTGAAAAACTAAAAGAAAAACAAAATACACTTTTCAGAATGCACATTTTAAATAAAGACCTTCAAATTCACAATACAACAAAACAATATTACCGTGTGCCCTCTGATCACATTTTAAGGAGTTGCTAGGAGTCCAATTTCAGTCTTTCTGCTGCGTTCCGTTCCGTCTTCGTCCAGCGTGTTCTTTTCGTTCGTTTTCGTTATGCTAATGCTGCCCCACCTGTCTGGTTTTGATCCAGCGCATGCACGGCACATGCACAGTCTGTTTTTTAGTTCACCACCAGGGGTCAGCAATGAGACACAAAATTAAATGCAAACCAAAGTTATCAAAATAAAATCATTTTTAGACAGCTACACATGGCAGATGTGTTGGTGTTAGTGAGAGCACTGCAGCTCTTCCATTAGATGTTTAAATGTACTTTTTTTCCCTTTCATGGTTCAATCATACTTTTGTGAACAAGCACTGACAATAATTAAAAGCTGTGTTTTTTTTATGGCAGAAAATCAACTTATTTTCTGGACTTTAATGTATTTTACAGTTAAGTGTCACCATGGAGTTGCTTTTAAATAAGCCTAAGTCAGAGCTTCATCATAAAAAAGAAGAAATGTTTTATAGCTGATACTGATACTTGTGGTAAGAATAGAGAAATGCTGCCAGTGTGTGCCTGAGGATGTGTTTGCATAACGCATTGAGGAGTTCTCCAGTTTTCTTACTCTCCAGCTGACCCCAAACACAACACATGCATAATTTCAGACTCTTTTTTTTTTTCTTTCTGCCTTGAAGAATTGAAGGTTTAAATAGGAGCAGTGTGGCTTGGAATGGAGTCATTATAAAACCAGAGGGGTTGGAGTTTTATATATGTTGGCCTCCCATTCACTGAATGCAGAGTCTCACATTGCAGTGATGTCATTCACCATGACCTGATGTTTGTGTTTCTCAGTTAATTATCCAGACTGTTGAGCGTTAAAAGTAGTTTAAAACAAGTACGAATATTTAGAGTGTGGCCAAGGAAAAAAAAATCTAACTTTTGATTCCTTTCTCTAACAGGGATTAAGTACAATGTCTCCATCATGGAGCGGCGTTTCAACCCGCGGGCCTTACTGGACAACCCGAGCAAGACGCAGCCTCAAAATCTCACTCTCTTTCCTGGGGTAGACACCTGCAAGCACATCTACTTCCACGTGATGGTGAGGCTGACACTAAATCAAGTGCATGGATCAGATTTAAATTTAATAAACTAATAGTTTCTGATCCAACTACTCGCTTCAGCTTGTTTATGTCTTGGTGTCATATAATCCTGGTCAGGTAAACCACAATTATTAAGTTGTTACGGAACTGCTTCTCCTCCATGACCAATTTTGGTCATATGAAAAGGGAACATCAGTGATCATCCGTCCCCTACTCCATCTCTGGTGGGGGGGACTGGGCCCTCTGCAACAGGGGCAGTGTCCTTTGGGCATTGCTTCCCAGGCCGAGCGGTCTGGCAAGACCCTGAGCTGGGGATCACATCACATCTGAGTCCCTTTCGTGCTGGTTTTGGTCCTTGCCCTTGAGTGGTGGGCCCCTCCAAATGTCCACTGGGGGTTAACCTGGTCATACAATGTTTACTAAGTTCTTCATAGACCCCCACCTCTCTGAGGTGTCCTCTACCTGGGTGGCACCCTTCCCTGCTCTCCCTGGACCGTCCCACAGGGTGGGCAGGTGATAGCCTGGGACGGGGGGTAGGTATGTCCTGCCTGGGGTTGGAGTGGGGGGGATGGTCAGAACCCCTGGGTGGTGTTGGGCTGGTTGTTTATTTGTTCATTTAGAATCCCATTAGTCTCCACAAAGTTGTCACTAATGTTCTTGGGGTCCATAAGTATAAATTGTAAAAATGTTTACAAATTTCGCAAGAACTTCAAAGGATTTCACAAAATTTACAAACCAATTAATCTTATTTTCATTCAAATTTTTTAAAGTTTAAAACAGTTTATGAAATGATCTGTCATTACTGAACCTTATCCTCTCAGAAAGTTGATTCCATGCAACATAAGATCTAAATTGAACTGCTCTTCTCACACAGTTGAAAGAGGAACTATTAAATCACCAGAGTTAACCTGACTAGTTAAAGATGGCCTTATGCATTGATATCTAAGTTGTAATTTGTCTTTTACCCTAAACCAAGGGTTAGGGTTAGGGTTAGCCAAGTACCACCCTGACTGCTCGATTTTGGGCGAGTTGTAATTTTGTTTAAATGCCCCTGTGCATCACAGGACCAGAGACTGTACAACTGTCCTCATGACTGAAGGAGGACAATGTTGTGCACACTTTGTCTGGGGCTTTGGGGGCTCCTCGGGGGGGTGGAGCCTCATGCTAGCCCCCCTGTAGATGATAGGTACCAGGGGGACTATCACCCTTGCTGAGCTGGAGCCGGTATGCTCCTGTGCCTCTCTGCTCTCTGGCCTTGGGGGTCCCTGTGGCGATCCTCCTGGCCCTGGTCTGGATGGCTGGCTAGATTTTTCCAACTGGGGGATACCCTCTAACTGCTATACTGTGCGGGTGTCAGAGGACCCTGGCTTCAGTGGAGGTCTTTTCCCCCTTTCTTCTGTGCTTTTACCCTCTGTAAAATCCCTCTGTCCTCTTCTTTTTTTACTTCTGGTCCAACAAAAAAGGATAAAAAATAAAAATATAATCAATATAAAGAAAGTTTAGCTTAAATTTGAATAGCGGTTTATACACATATATACCTTGTGAGTCAGATGATTCATAACCCCTTATTGTAACCATATGTTCAACATAAGATGCCTTCAGCTCTTATCTGTCAGCTCAGCTGTTGGACAGGAGGACAAGTTAAGGAAAAAAGAAAGGAAAAGGGAACATGGCGATGGTGATGTGAATGCAGCTTCACACCACATTTTCAAAGATTTTGACATTAATTCCATACGTCAGGGATGTACTTATTGTTAAAAGACAATAAACTTGTTATTATTGCTATATTTTGGAGATGTCTGAGTTTTCACATTAATGTTTTTTGGCTTGTTGAATTAAAAAAGAATAAAATTGAATTTGAGATGTTGTTAATCCCTTACTAGAACTACTTGGATGATCGCTTTTCATCTGTGCCTGAGTAATCTTCCTTTGGAAATGGGACTACTTTTGAATGAAAAATAAAATCATTTCTGTTTCCTGCCTCAATAACTATAACAATAACTGATTCTGTTGACTCTTTTTTTACAAATGTTTTCAATTCCTGTTGAAAAAGCAAGAATTTACATTGACATTTATTTCACCGTTTTCACTTTTTGAGTTTTTTTAAAGCTTATTTTTTATATCAACTTTAACTTTATTTCAACAGCATGTTTCATACATTGTAGCTCAAAGTCCTGTACAGTAAATCAAAAATGCACTGATGCCTGAAATCTGTGAAAGGTTTTACAATAACGTGTGACTCTGATAATGTTTTAGCAATATTTTGTGTGTGATTGCAGAGATGTTTTGCTTTTTTAAAGGCAAATTTGTTCATGTTTTACATTAGGAAACCACAGACTATGCCAGACCTGTTGTGTTTGCTGTACAAGTGGGCCTCCAGGATCCAGCGAACGAACCAGTTCTGGATGAGAGTTGGCCGACTCTTTTGAGAACGGAGGTGAATTATCCTGCTGTACTGCTTTTATAGAAGCTTCTCCATACTCTTTAGAGTCTAACAATACACCTAGGAAAGATCACGTTTGTATCACATAAGAGTTTTTTGTGTTTGTTTGTTTCGGTCAGCTACCTTTCTGGAATGGCTGTGATGAGGACGACCACTGCACACCGGACCTGTCGCTGCAGAGTACCACCGACCTGATGACGCAGAAGTCAGTGTACTTTCTAAACAGCGTGCACACGAGGGGTGCAACAATGGGCTTTCTTCACTATTCATTTCAAACCTTGATTTTTCATAGTTTTGTTTTGGTTCAGTTTATGATTTAAGTTCTACAAAATGAACAAAAAGCAACAAATTCAGATTTTTTTTATTAACCAACAAGCAAGTAACAATAAAGAAAAACCTTTTAGTTGGCTGACACTAAGCGTGATATCATGTAATAATAATAATTAATTTTTCTTAAATGTTGTGCTTTTGACACTGCAAACGCAGACTTAATGTTGTGAAGCAGGGACGCAGCAGTACACTTTCCCCACAATTCGGTTATGATTATGTATTATATTGATAATTGTAGCTTTCCTAGTGCACACCACTGAGCAGAGACATAGAAACATTTCAAAAACGAGTGAGTTGTGCTTTGTCCTCTCTCGCTGCTCCTCAGACAGTTTTGTGCACAGCATGCTAACTCTCACGGCGCGTTCTGCCGCCGTCAGAGTGAGGACAAAGAACTTCTGAGGGTGCTGGCGGGGAAGAGAAGGAAGATGGTGGTCGACGTCAAAATGGAGAACAAAGGAGAGAACGCCTATAACGCTGTCTTCAGAGCATCATACTCTGCCAATCTGCTTTTCTCAAGTCTCATCGTCAAGGTACTTTTTGTCCACCGTTGTTTCAAAGGACAATACATTTCAAAACTGTTCCAATATTGTAAACAAACTTGGATCAAAATAAAATGTACTATCCTTTTTATTGTTTGAATTTTTTAGGGTAACTCGGATATCAAAATTGAGTGTTACACAACTGACAAAACAAGGAATGAGAAGATTTGCAACGTCAGTGCCCCCTTCATGAGAGCAAAAACTCAGGTGAGATCATTTTTACTTATTACTTTGAGTATCTTAATCCTGCTGTTGAAAATTGCAACTTTATGAGCCACTGTAATACAAAAATTGACTTTATTCATAAAGTTTTTCTTAGTAAAGTAAAAAAAACATCTAATTCAAAACATGTTTTTAGTTTCATAAATATGTGTTTGACATTATTTAAAATAAATTAAATGTTTATTTCTTCTGATTTCAATAAATATCTGCTGGATGGGCTGCAAAATGTGTTGTGATGAAATGATGAAAAAATTATATATATTTCATAATTTAGGGATCCGTGGAGAGGAAAGTATGATTTTGATCTGAGATCCTTTGATTTGGTTTGATACATTTATTTTTTTAATGTCTAAATGGGTTTCAGCTCAAGCTTATTTTGTTGCTCATGGAGGAGACTCTTATGTCATTAAACTGCAACATCATACACTGTAAAAAGTAAGACAGTGAATCAATTAACAAAAACTCTGTAATATTACATTTTAAAATATTAGTTTTATCCAGTTAAATATTCAAGTCGAGTAAATCATCAACTCAAAAGTTTAATTTGATGAAAACGAATAATTTAAAAAAAAAAAACAATAGAACTTTTGTTAATCAATTCAATTTTTCACCTTTTTCTGTGTACAAAAAACGATTGTATCTGTAATTTTTTTTAGTAAACTGACTAATTATCTGTCTTAGAACATTAATCCCAGTTTTATCTGATCCAGAATATCAACCAAGAAATCAATACCTAAAGAAAAAGCTAATTTTAAGGTTAATCAGTCAATATCTTTCTCGTGAATAGACCTGGACTAAGATCAAATCCAGAAAAGCTTGTTAGAATTCAGTGGAACTGAAATGATATTGTGGTTAGATGCAGTTCAGATCAATCTTGATCCGACCTCTGTAATCAGGAAGTGACACAGCCTTTCTTTTGCAGAATACTTAATGGACGGAATTCAATCTCTGGTGTTTTAAAGGTATTTGCAGTCAGAAGATTAAGATAAAAAGAAGATAAATGTTTTACAGGGTGAAAAAATGTTCTCAGATAATGCATTGTAGTTTGTTAAAAAGAAAAAGTTTAAAAGTGGGGAGCTGGATTTGCCCTATCTTTTGTCATGAAAGTTGTTTTACTTCTTCTAAGTTCATGAGCTGGTTTATATGCTTGTAGGAAAAAGGGTTTTGAGGCCAGAGCCCCTCGTTTACAGGTTATGAGATGATTAGCCTTGACAAAAAGTCTAAATGGGTTCTGGTTGAAAGTACATGTCTGAGGAGAGACGTTGGCTTTCCACAACTTTTCTTGCTCCTCTGAGTGAAACTTGTTTGTTTGTATACAAGTGATGGTTGTAAGTTGATGGAAGATTGAACCATTTCTACCATAGACCGTTTACAAAAAAAGGACATAACATGTGTTGAGGTTCTCCTTTGGAAACGCATTACCTCCGGTCCTCGCGAAATCAGGCTAGAGCCTTTGCCGTCACTTCCTAATCTGAATCCATCCAAACTCTTACCTCCCTTTAAATTATAATTTTCATCATTTACTCATTTTCCTTTGAGGTTGAGAAAACAAAAAATGTATTTTTATTTATTTATTTATTTGTATCAATAAGTAAACACACACACAAACAACGAGATGTTCTCCTTGAGCAAATGAAGCTTCATGAAGCATTGCACCGGAGTGAACCAATTAGATGAAAGGCTTCAATGCACCGGAGAAGGTAGTGAACTGGCAGTGAATGCTGGAAAGGGCACATCCTTAAAAGTGGCCTGGAGTGATGGGATGATTTCAGTGAGCTGGGTCCAATCAGGATGGGGACACGGGAACCCGGGAGCACCATGACAGGAACTTAAGCATTAAATTGCTGCTTTCGTTCTCACTAAGATTTAACATTCTCATCCAAACTATTTGCGTCCTTCAGGTTGAGGTGTCCTTCGGATCAGATCAATACTGCTGGGCCAGTAGCTGTACACAATGAATATTGGAAGTCATCCATAGTCCCAGAATCCCACCCCCACTATACATGTATGATGAATTGATTTTCAAAGGTGCCACTTTTGGTTTTTTAAATAGTAGGGGCTCCGAGTTTGAGTGGCTCGAATGTTTTTGTTCGTCTTGCTGCTTCCAGTAATGAATCCTAAATATAGTTGAAAGTATCCCAAAGTTTCCAGCATCGACTCTGAGCATGAACTCATCACACCATCTGTCCCCTTTTACAGGCAAACCGAAAAAAAAATAGCTGAAAGTTGTGCTGATGTCATAGCAACAGGGCAAACAGAGCAGAGACGATGTCTTCTGCTCTGTCTTATCTCAGGTGAGACTGACCTGTTCGTCCCCTCATCTGTTCCTGATTCAGTTCTGCTGAATCTGAGCCAGGCTTGAAATGTCAGCTGTATTTATGAGACTGCACTTTCCAGAGGACTTTAAGGCAAGCTCCTGGATTTTATATTTGAATGGGCCATGTTTGAATTTACTTCGCTGGGGAGGACACTGATCGTACATCAGAGTGCGTCGTCCAATTCATTTACACACTTTTTAAAAAATACATAAGCCACGCTTTAAATCAAGTTTAAGAAATATATATATATATCTTAACTCCACAAGGATGAGTAGTCTCTGGTGAAATACTGTTGGATGATTCACTTCTTCAGAAAACTGTGTTGCTTCTTTCATTTAAGACAACTTTTTAACAATTTCCCAGAGTTCAATCCTGTATTCCAAAACAACAGGAGCATTGCATCTTCAAAGCTGTAATAAAATGTATAAATTGTTGCCCTCTGGGTTCTATTTTCTTTTAGGATTATCTGTGTTTCATGGTTTTAAGCAAGAAAAGACTTACCTTGTATCTTAAAGGCAGAAGCTAAAAAAAAAAAAAAAAAAAACACAGTTCAGTAGTCCAAATCTACTGATTATTTTAATCTCAAATTTTTCCTTCGTGGATACTTTTCCAATATAGGCACAAGCAACACGTCTGATTCTCATAATAAGAAACGACAAACCGAAAACAAATAGTGTGTTTTTGCTGGATGGTGGTTGTGTCTGCCCATTGTGCCTGAAAAACTACTCTTTAAGTCCCTCTCTGATCATCTTTTGATCTGTTGTATGGTGTTCCTAGTGGTCTTTAAATTATAATTATGCTATTTTTAAGCAAATAAAAAAAATCTCTGTTGAACTAGAACTTGAAGTCCCTTCACTCTACCCTTAAAAAACTATTTGGACACCCCATTCCCTTCAAATGCCCCTACAATTGGAGGGGTGAGGTCAGATTTGACCAGTTCCACAAGTTGAACCATCGAGGAGTCAGTTCATTCGTACATACAGGCAAATGTCTTACATAAGACAAGAAAAATCATGTTTATCTTTCATTTTGGGGTTTTCAATATTTTCCACCAATGATTCTTGTTATTATTACTGGCTCTTTTTAAAAAAAATAAACATAATTAAAATATTTTCAGAGCTCATCTGTGCTTCATTATGGATCAGTCTGGGCTAACAGAGAACTGCATTTAACCTTGTTATGGATTCCCCTGTGGTCAGAGAGGATCCATCAGTATTTCCCTTCAACCCACACAACTGTAAATAATGCCCGGCATGGCTCTGCTCTTCTTCATCTGCTTTCTGTTGCCAATCAAACCTCCTCGGTCAGACTGACGGAGCGCTCTCTCTGTTTGTGTTTAGGATTCTTCAGTGAGTTTCGATTTATTTACACAGCCGTTTTTCTGCAAACTTTCTGTGTTTTGTCCTGAACCTGACTCCGTCTGTATCTCAGTGAGCATTGTTAGAATGGGAAATTCTCTGGCTTTATCTAAACAGTACCAACTGTGTAACCAGCTGTTTATGGTCAAACCCCTGGAATCCCAGCAGGTTATTGCAGGCTTTACTCCTAAAGCCGCCGTGCAGAAGCGCTGCAGCTGGAGAATGGAAAGAGCAGCATTTATTTACAACTTAGGTTTTTGTGTTTTTCTCATTAACAGGTAGTAAAATACAGCAGCTAATTTACCAAAAGGGATTTCCAACCATCCTTTTCTCTGTTTGTGCAGGTGTCCTTCCGACTGGAGTTTGAGTTCAGTCACATCGTCCTCCTCGACCACGTCAGAGTCGTACTGCAGGCTAGCAGGTGTGAACCTCATTTTAAACCCATCATGATCACTACTACAAATGTTTGATTGCTAAACATTATATGGCTATGTCCAAATTCCCACCCTAACCCTTAACTTCTTGAAAACTATACCGCACAGGACTATCTAGAACCCTGGATTTTAAAAGCAATTCAGACACCATGCGCACTACTTTTTTTTTTTAAACAGAAAGTATGACATCACTGATTTCACAAAGTAAAAATCTAATCAAAACAAATATTTTACGACGTCTATGTATGAATCCACTGTGTTCTGATGATGAAAATGTGGATGGTTTATTCAAAAATTACATTTAAACACATTTTTTTTGCTAGATTTGTTCAAACACACTGCATTGTGGTCTATATTTGCTAATGTGGTGAGCATCAATGCACACTGGTTTTTCGCAAAGACTTCTGGGAAATTTGCTATTTGCACTGTAAAATGGCGAACGCACTTATAATGAGTAGGGAAGGAATTCGGACATAGCATATGACTAAAGGTGAGTTCACACCGAACGCAATTCGCATGGCGGAGACGGACAGTTTCCATGTTAGGTCAACGGTACAGATACGAATTGAGGAAATTGAAAGTCTCGCTGGGCGATTTATGCGACGGATGCGGCGCGGCAGCTCAATTTAAAGGGTGACCAAACAGGACAGTTGGAAGCTGACTTCACCCACAGTCAAAATGTGAAAATCCAGTCTGAGGGGTGGAGCTGGGGAACGGGACTGTTGTCATTACTGGAGCTGCAGATCATGACGTGGGACTTCAATGATTCAACTGTAATACCCCGTTTCAACCTATAGGGGGCAGCACACAGATGTACACAGGTTTATTTTAACTTGCAGAAAATAGTCATCACTTTTAAAACCCCATTTATAGAGATGAGCAGCCTGAAAAAGTTAATTTAGGGTTTGGTTACCCAACCCACACATATTGATCTGTGATCCTCCTATGACAAAAGTGGACAGGATTTTATGTCTCCCACGGACACCAGTGAATATAAAAAATCCTTGAAAAAAAAGTTCTGTGTGCTGTTTTGTAGGGTCCCCTCTTTTAATGTAAGCATGCCTAGGATGACACAAGGGTTACGCAGCGATCAGGGAATTCGCCACGCAGCGAAAGAGAGGCAGGCCGCACAAATTTGTCATGCGAATCGTGTTCGCTTTGAATGCACCTTTTGAATTTTGAGAATCAATATATTTCCTAAGTAAGTTTAGAGGGCAGAAAGTAATCAGTAAAATTCATACATCAGTGGAGGAATGTTTCAACTGTTCATTCTCACCTCTGCTCTATATATTTACTTTTAACAGTGATGGGGAGGAAATAAACAAAGCGGATAATTTCAAAGTGATCTATTATCCTCTGAAATATGAGGGGGATCTTCTCTTCACAAGGTTTGTCTTATTGCTTTTGAAATGGAAGATGTTGCTTTTAGAAAACTGAAAAATATGTTTTTACACTCACAAAAATAATAGTTACAGTTTATTATATTTTTCTAATCACAATATGTTTCATTTTTTGGTTTATTGCTTATTTTTACTTTCTAAGGCATTCAGATCCAACTCAGTATGAGATCAAACCTGAGCTCTCTCTGGAGGAGCCGGGAGTCACTGGTCCTCCTTTCAATTTCACTTTTCAGGTAAAGCTTCTGCTGTTTTCAGCTGTAATTTGCTGTAGTGGAGGACTGAGTTTGGAAGGCATTTACACAGTGTGTCTCTTGTTATTCAGATTCATAACCTTGGACACTTTCCAGTTAGAGATCTGCAGCTTGACATTGACATTCCTCAAATGACAAAAAATGGAAACCAGCTCCTGCAGATATCGGATTTCCACTTTGACCAGGTAAAGGCTGCACATTTAGCCTTTGAGAATATACAATAGAGTTTTGTAGAATATCAAGTGTTGCTGCTTTTAAACAAAGAGAAAAACAGGAGAAAAAGGAAACCTTTGGCACGAAACATGTATTTGATGCACAAGTTTACGAAAAGAAATGTGGTGGCCCTGAAGTGCAAATCACACAAAACAACTCTCAATGCTAAAACATATTAAAGATCACAATTAAAAAAGAAAAACAAATTAGATTTTTAAAAATAAAGTCCAGAAACCAAAAAGAAAATTCCAAAAATCTAAAATGAAATAAAATTAAACATTTAGTTGAAAAAAGGAATTTCCAGAAACTAAAATGGTAAAAAATTAAACAGAAGATATCGAAACAATGTAGGTTCTATTGAAGATGACTGATTGGATGATGACGTTTGTCCTTCATTTCAATCGTTATTTAGCACGAAACAACACAGGATATGCTGTGTACTAATTATAAACTTTTCTGTTTTTATCTTTTGTTTTGTTTTTAACATTTTATTCTGATTTATGGAAATTACTTTTATTTTTTTCAAAATGTTTTGTTTTTATTTTATTTCATAATTTTGATTTCTTGAATTTTGTTTGGATTTCTAAAATCTAAAGTTGTTTTGTTTACTGCTGTTTTGCTTGTTTAGTTGTCATTATTATCTTTAATATGTTTTGCATTGACTGTTTTGCTGGTTTGCACTTCTGGGCCACCGTAGAATGCACTTTATTTTCCTATTTCCTGTGGACAATCAGTACAGAAGACGCCAGAGTAAATACTCAGGAAAAATATGAATCAGACTTCTCAATAAATGAATAAATGAACAAATGTCGGAACAGAGAAATCCATAGTGTTGTGTATTCTGTATTGTGTCTTATATTTTTCAGTCCTGAGTGCCCACATTTCTGCCATGAAAGCCTTATATTGTTATTTACTTTTTTTTTTAGCTTAAGAGTATTTAACCCATTTAAAGCCATATTGGCATTAGTGTGACAAAAAAGTATCAGAAATGTGTCGCTTGGCCTGGGGTATTTCACATCATTTTATTTTAAGGTAAAATTTTCCTCTTATGGGTTAAAACTAACTGGGTTCAAAGATAAAACTTTTTCTTTGAGCTTTTGTTCAAGTTAATGCCATTTTGCCATTTGACAAGTTCAGTTCCTTGCAAATATCCCCTTACAATCAGTCGTTTTAGATTATGTCATCTAAGGATTAAAGAAACTTTTATGAGCAAAAAAATAAAACAGCAAGAGACACAAACTCAAAGTAAGGTAGTTGGGTGTTAAGATCTTTGATAAAAAACTGAATTATGTTTCCGAAAGTGAAATGTGTATTTAGTTATTTTTGTGCAGATAACTCTTTTTGGAGATTATCACCTGCTGACGGGCCTCTTTTACTCTCATGTCACACCTCAGAGAGACGGTACAGACTGTTTACTGCCTCAGCATGTGGCCCACAGCAGGGCGTCACCTGAGGATCTGTCTCGCTTCTCCCGCTTGGTGAGGAACAAACCAATAAAGTCCACTTTCAAAATGAGAGGCTTATTTTGAAAAAAGCATGTTTTTTTTGTGTCTGCACTCAGAACCGCTCCAACACGCTAACTCTGCCAATCCACTGCACCATCAATGTGGCATCCAAGAAAGAAATTGTAGTTCGGATCTCTGGAGCCCTGAAAATAGATACATTACACACAGTAAGTTCAAAAATATGTGTTTGGAATTTTGAGTTTAATATCCTAAACTGATAGTTTGATGTTCTTATTTTGTGATTTCTCCTTGCAGCTGAAGTTTAAAGTCCTGGAACTAGTGACTAGTGCTACAATGGAGCTCCCCTCTTCCAGCCCAATGTTATTACACGAAGAGAGACCCATCAGACATGTAAGTCCACAGCAGTAAACCCAGTCTAGGTTGATTCAAAACAGACTTCTTAAAAGCATCCGACACAGAACAGCTTCACTTAGTTTTTGTGTTTGATTTCAGTCTCTTTTTTCCCTAAACATCATTCCTAACACATGAGAAGGAAGTGAGAGCAGGCAGGTTTATGTGCACCAAAAGTCACAATAAAGTAAACAAAAACGTGGATTCTTCATAATGTGGGAATGAGTTGCAACTGCAGTTGTGAAAGCTATTCCTTAACTGCACAGGAGTCTGTGAATGTGTTCTGTGGTGCTGAGGGACCGAAAGGACCAGCAGCTCTTCATGTAATAGTCTGAGCTCTGAAGCCAATCTCTGCTGCCCTCTATTGGTCATTTGGTATAGACTTTCTGCTTGTAAAAAGCTTTAAATACTAAAAAAAATAAAGATGTTTGATTGATGCCTCAATAATCTCTTTACAAACTCAAAGATAAAAAATCCAGATTAAAAATGATTTTTAAATATAGTAAAGAAGCATAGAAACTTTTAACAACTATTATTTAAAAAAAAAAAAAAAGTAACAGAATGTCCCATTAAACTGGGTTTTTACGAGATCTGGTGCACAGACATTAAACGCAGCAGAAGAAAGAGAAGCAATGACCCACTTCTAAGAACAGGATGATTTTTGTATACAAGATCCTTGAGACTCCAGCCAGCTGTCTCCACTTCCTTAATCATATCAACTGGAAACGTGCAGATTACACACTCTCCCATCTGAAACAACAAGATATTTTCAAAATTTCTAAAGTAGTCTGTATATATTTACTGCAAACTATCACTTCTTATTACTTGTACTTATATTTTCCATGGTTTCTCCTTTATTCTCCAGTTCCAGATTTATTAGCATTGAATCATAAACACACATGCTATTATTAAACGTATTCTACTTTTTATAGGCGCTCAAATAAAACTACACAGCAGGTTGCTCTGCGCTCACTTGGCATCCAAGGGAGAAATGACTCTTTCTTATTTCATCTTGCCTGACAGATAATACTGGAGATCAGGAAGCAGGGGGATTACAGAATCCCCATTTGGATTATCATCGGTAGCACACTAGGAGGGCTTTTATTGTTAGCTCTGCTCAGCCTGGCTCTGTGGAAGGTAAGTTGGCCCGTCACGCACGCGTCTGCTGTGCACGTAATTCCCTTTTTAAACACTGTGTGACTTTACACCGACAAAGATGATTTTCTGTCTTTATCTTGGATGATGTTGGATTATTATCCGGCTAATTCGATGTCTCCGTGATAAGACGAGTCATTTGAAGACGCGGAGGAGTTTGCAATCAGAATTGTAAAGTATTTCTGAGAAGAGGTTTCTCTTGGAACTACGGACATTTGGCCTTGCAAATCCTGTCTGGATGGAGCTTTTGTCTTCCAAGTTAAACCAGTGTTGTACATGTTGACCTTTCAGAGGCTTTTGACAAATGTTTTTTTTTTTTTTTCTTTTCAAGCTGCGTTCAAGCGGCCACTTTCAATAAAAGGTCTATTTAAAAGCGTGTATACGTTTTGACCTTCTGCTTTCCGAACTCTTGTGTTCACACAAAGATTACCAAGTTTCTATGACCATTTTCAGGCTCTTTATGCAAGACACTCGATGATGGGTAAACCAGGTTGAACTTTGACCAGTCGGCGACTCGGATTTGTTAGTTTTTGTTTGGATGGCATCTCTTTCAATTGACGGAAGTACCAACAATTTGAAAATTGATTGGGGAGGAGAAATGAATAATTACAGAATTTTAAGATACCACGTCTGTCATATATCAATTAGAGCTTACTTAAAGCAATCAAAGCAAGAATAAAGCATGAACAATACAATCAACAGAGGTTCACATCTATGCAAAGACATATCAAAAGTGGGATAACTTGGCATCAAAATATAGATTACTTGAAGGGAGCGGGAGGAAACAAACTTATATATTCTCACCCCAGCTCTACCATACCATTTTCTTTACATGATTGATTGATTGATTGATTGATTTCAAGCATAGATTGTGAAAAATGCAGGATAAAATACAATTATTTCAAACACAATACAGAAATAATTAAATGCATTAATCAGAAAATAGAAAACAAACAAACAAAAAGGTTAATTTAAAGGGAGTGGTAAGAAGCAAATTTATATAATCCCACTCCTACTTAGTTTCATCATTTCACAGTTTTGCATAGTTATGCAATCCGGTTCAGATCAGATCAAATATACGTTTTTTTGGTTTGTTTTTTAATTCCCAATAGCAAAGTGAAGTGCATGTCGATTAGTGATTAATCTCATCAAACATTATTTCATGATTTCAGTAAACACTAATATCAATCATACATCATGTAACATATATGTAACACTCACTGATTATCATCAAAATACAATTTCATATTAATCCAGAAAAATAATCCTTACACATTGAATGAATAAACATTATCAAAACTTCTAATCATACCTTAACAACATAAATTCAGGTCATTAAGGATCTTTAAGTATAAATAAATCACATTACAAAGATGAAATACATAATGATTATATAGACAGAGATAACACTATTTTATAAACCATCAGCATATGCAGATCAAGGATCAAAAGTAAAAAAATATGTACAGATTATTTATCATTAGAAAAATCATGACTAAAAAACACATTTTGGGAGATCAAGTGAAGTGATATGATTAGAGACAAATAACTTTTAACAATCCTTAATAAAGTTTAAGTGATTTTATTATTTATTGGAATGGAACTGTGAAAGAAAAAGATAAATTTTTATATTTCACAACAAGCCTCTTCTAACTGTAGGTGGCAGATATGCGCTAGTAAACAGAGGAAATAAAAGAAGAAGCCCCTCCCTGCATGTCCAGTGTGAACACTGTGGGCTAAACGTGCTAAATGGGTCTTTAAAAGAGCTTTCTGTATGCCATTGCCAATTTTTTTACAAATTAAAATAAACTTGTTTAATTCTTAAGAATATAGTCAAAACCTGTACCCTACAGGTTGAAACGGGGTATTACAGCTGAATTTCGTGATTGGTCACGTCATTTCCGAAGTCCCACGTCATGATCTGCAGCACCAGTAATGGTAACAGTCCTGTACCCCAGCTCCACCCCTCTGACTGGGCTTTCGCATTTTGGCTGTGGGTTAGGCAGCATCGAACTGTCCTGTTTGGTCACCATGCAAACATGCCGGATGTGGTGATAGCATCACATGGATTTGAACTAAAAAACATTTAAATCTTCAATTGAGTTTATAGAATTTTCTGGAAAAAAAAGACTTAACTTGTGAAATTAGATCCTCTTTGCCTGTAAATCAAAAAAACTGAAAAAGCCTTTTTTTCGTTATTTAGGAAAGATTAAATGTTTTTGCTGAGTCATTCCTCGTCTCATTGCTCCTCTTTTTTCCGACTCCTTTCTCTACCTCAGCTTGGCTTCTTCCGGAGGCAGAAGCGGAGAGACAAGGAGGAGCCAGAGACCAATGGGAAGGTGGCTGAGGAGCGGTAACGCTGGCACAGAGGAGACTTTTGTTTGTTTTCACAGGAGACGCCACACTCAGGGACTAACCCACCTCCACCTGGAACCCCCCCAGCAGCTCCGCGTGGTTCCAGCACTGTCCCACTCACTCAGTTCTCGTGCACTGTTAGGATCTCTCTACGGTCCTCTGTCAGCCATGTCGTCCCTCCACATCTGGTAGTTCTCTCCAAAGATATTTGTAAAGAAAACAACTGATCGGATTCCCCTCGTTTGCTTTTCTTTTGGAGCAAAATCATAGCCAGACATTTAATTCGTGTATTTATTTAACTCTAAAAAGAAATGTTTGGGATTTATCAAAAAAAATAAGAAAAACATGTCAGGGTCAACACCCAAAATCTAATAAAATATGTAGATATAGTGTATATTAAATTTTATATTTAAAGGATTTATTTGCAACATAACCTGATAACTTTTGATGATAAACTTTAAGGACAAGTCACACAAAAAAGAGCAATAAAATCTTTTCAATCTTTTAAACATCTGATGCACTTTTTATATTGTGTATAATAACTTGAATTTGTAAATATTGAAGAAGTGCCTTGCTAGTGGTTCTGCAGTTTGATGTTTTTTTTTATTCTTCATATTCTCAAAGTGGTTAAGAACTGTTTTAACTTAAGCAACTTTCTGTCAGAGAACCAATATGCGACTGTTGCATGCCGTTTACATGCACTGTATCAGAGCAAAGGGTGTGCCGCGTGTGTTATTTACAGATGTTTTTTTTTTTTGTTTTTTTAAAGGGATTGGAGATAAATTAATATGAAGGTTATATTGATGGATAGGACGAGTGGTAAAGGCGAATGATATGTAAAAGCAGAATCTGATCCTGGTTTATTGAGTTGACATGTGAAGAGCTTTGACATGTATACAAATAAAAATCTGTATGTGCTTGTGTGTCATCTTTATTTGTCATTTTGGAGAAAAAAAAGTCCAGATTTTCCGTCATTACACAGAAAATCTTATCGGAACATTCTTAAATTTAAGTTTTTTTAATCATTTTCTTCAGCACTCCAGCCCTTTTTATGAAACAGGTCATTTTTCTAACCACTTTAACTCCATATTAAACCTAACTTCTAGATCCTACTGTTTTTTTTTCAGTTTATAAAAAAAAAAAAAAAGTAGAGAATCAATTTGATTTATTTCTAAAAGATCAATAGGGATCCCCCACATTGATGCCAGCACGCTGAGAAAACTAGGCTGGAAATTATCTTGGGTGGATTGCGATGTCCTTGAAATGATTAATTGATGCCGATTGTTTCAATAAATCAAATGCTTACATTTCTTAGTCTTGGTAATTATGCTAATTTGACAGGAGCAAAGATAAAGGCCAAGAAAGTCCGCTTCTCCGGGGCCCGTGGCCTAGTTTTGCAGAGTCTGTTTGTATTTTCATTGTGTCGAGGCAATTAACATTGAAAACCTCAAATAAACTAAGCTCTTCCTCTGAGAGTTGCTCATTAGAAATCAGTTCCGCTATCCGTACAGTTAAAACTACATTTGTTTCATATACACATCTGTTTTATATGAGTTGTTGGTAAATGTTTGTTATTTAAGATATATTGTAAAAAGTTAAACACGGAATCAACTAACAAAAGCTCTATATTTTATTACATTGTTAAATAATAGTTTTTATCTGATTAAATTGTTAAGTTATTGAAAAAAAAATTAAATGTTAGAAAATTACATACATTTTGTTAACTGAAACAATAATTTACTTTTTTCAGCAAAGACAAGTTATTCTGCTCTTGATTTCAATAGTAAAAACTATATATTTTTTGCAAAAACACAGTTGACACAGCAAATCCATAACTGAAGTTAACGTTTACCATAAGCACTAACCTCAAACTTGTCTTAATGCAGCATCATCACTGTGATGGGTCACTATCACACCATTGTTCTAATACAACTACATTTCATTTTTTCCTTTTTTTTTTTTTTTTGTTTTTTAAGGGAAAGTTACTTATTTTCCTGTAAGTTTGGTTTTTACTCATTTTATCACTTGTGTAAAAACCAGCATTTACCCATCAGAGTTTAAACAGCTGAATATTATAGTTGCCTTTTTGTGTGATAGTAATATATTATTGACAAATTTTAATCATTGGTGACATTCAGGTTGTCTCCAACCCAACACTATAATTTGAGCAGCACAACAAAGATACCAAAGATTAAATATGCAAAAATAATGTTAGAAATAAATCCATTTAAACTTATTTTTTTTTATCCCATGACATTTTTCCAATATAAACAAATACCATAGCAGTTACTGATTTACTCACTACAATTTAGGTGATGTTTCATTTTTTAATTAAAAAAAAAAATCTGCACATGATTACCATGAATATATAATTTTTTTGCATTTTTACATTTTTGCCATGAAACACCAAAGCCCATCTGAAAACAGAATGCAGGTTTGCCTTTTCTATCACTCATCTAAAACATTAATGGATTTTTTTATCTTAAAAAATATAAACACAAATTGAAACTAAAACATGTAAAGAAGAAGGCGAAGACATGAGTTTATGTTATAACTTAAAAAAAAAAAAAAACAAGATTGTGTTGGCAGAATTCTGGGTGCAAACGAAACAAATACCAAAGAAAAAAGTCTGGAGCTGACAAGACATGAACTGAGTACAGTAAATGTGGATTGGACGCCAAATAAGCGAGGCTTGTATATAAATAAAACATCCTAATATAACTGAGTGTCAATAAAAATAAAAACTGGGGCACAGTGCCTCTCAGAAAAAGCAGGATTTAATATGAAACTTTCTTCTCCTTTTTTCTTTTCTGTTCAATTAAAAATCTAAGAACTAAAATAAACTGAAAAACCAAGAGTAATTCTGGTTTGAAGCCTCTGGATTCTTGCAGACACAGATACTTTATAATTAAGTTGGTGTGCAGTAACACATTCTTGCAAAGCAGTAAAATGTGACACTCATTACAGGAAAAGTGAAAACTGTTTGGATTGTCACCTCCTCAGTGATTACTGGAATCTATGGCTGTTTTTTTCTAGCAGCTAGCATGAAAATTCAGCAGTTTCCCGGTGAAGTCAGGGGCAGTTTGAGAGGCACTCCCAGGCTTTGAGTGAGCTTTTAGATGGATTCAAATTATTCCCCATGATGATACTGGCTCCACTTAAAAAGATCTACTTCTATTTATTAGAGTGCCAGATATCGCAGGACACCCCAGGAGAAGCTGCGGTCATGATGGGATGGATCAGAACCGAAAAAATAACCTTGGTAGTTTGCATTTATGGCTGACATTTCTTATATGTGATCAGTGGAATAGCTTTTTTTCCAAAGCATTGGATGTGGTAGCTGCAGATTAGCATCACAGCACCAGAGAGGGACTTTTAGGTAAAGAAAATTCAAATCCCAAAATAAAAAAAAATTCCTTTATCTTCACAATCACAAAAAAAAAAAAATCTTGTATATTTAAAAATTCTTATGCTTTTTTTATCAGATATGTTTGCTTAAGTTTGAAACAAATAAAAGACTTCACAAATGTTTCTATTAGCATACAACCACGCTTAAAAAGCTTAAACATACTCAATATTAAAGTGTAAATTGTCCAAAAAAGCTTGAAAAAAATTGTTTTTTTTCCAATAAATCACACTTCTTGTTCTTTTAAAAAAAATCTTTATTTTAGGATAGATGAGTTTCAGACGTTTGAGTCTTTTGTTCTACATTTATTTTGAAATATTTGTTCTCAGTTTCATGTGGAGCCTCAATGAGGCTCAAATGATCCATTCAGGCTGCTGAGGAGCGCCGCGCATGTGCCTTAATATGATTTGAAATAACCATAATGTGTAAGTTATTTGGTCTATAGTTTTGTAGTGGTAAAATTGTTCATTTCACTTCAAAGTATTTATAATATAAATGATATGGTGGAACTGCCTCCCTGTCCTCTTCATGTGTGTGACTTTGGCCAACCCTGCCTTTATTAATAAAGGCAGGGTTGGCCAATGTCACACACATGAAGACTTATTAGGTTTATTTATATGGTTTATTATCCGCTGGGATGGTCCTGATACGTTTCATCAGGGGATAGAGGTATGGGTCACGTTCTCATAACTTATTTTCTTTGCCTTTCTTATTAAAGTTGTATGCATTTCCCTGATTGTTTGAATCCCTAAAATAAACTTCCTTCTGCTCAAGAGACCCCATCTGTTCTGCAATGAACAGAACTTTTTCCAGTGAAAATGAAATTCCTTGTAAGTCCATTTTTTACCCCGCTGCCTTACTTTACTTTAGCAAATTTTTAATTTAAAAACTTTTGCACAGGTTTTAGAACATTTGTCTTAACGAGTCATGGACATGACATACAAAAAAAAAGATAAATACTTCCCTCAATTTTTGACTGTAAATATGTATTTCCTTAGCACGAATGATTAGCCTTTGTGCATTGAAATTGATATTTTAATACCTTAATTTTCCACTAGCAATTTGTGTGAACAAAATGCAAATTTTTTGCCGACAAAATGCTAGTACAAACAAAATGCTAATTTATTCACTTGAAACGCTAATGTGTGCACACAAAATGCGAATTTGCGCAACCAAAATGCTACTCCGAACAAATTGCTTCGTTTAAGTTACTAGTTAGTCCACAAAATGCTAACTTGTAGCCATAAAATGCTACTTTGTGCTCACAGAATATTATTTAGTGCAAATGAAATGTTAATGTGTGCCCACACATTGCTAATTTTGCAGACAAATGCTATTTTGGCACACAAAATGCTAATTTTTGCCAACTAAATATTTATTACTGGACGCAAAATGCTAATTTGTTTCCATAAAATGATCATTTCTACCAATAAATTACTAATGAGTGCCCAGGGAAATAGTTATTTTTGTGCCCAAAAGGCTAATGATTGACCGCAAAATGTTAGAGGTCACAAGTGCAAATTTGTGCACAGAATGTGCGAAAAAAAATCTCAATATAATACTAAATTACATTTTATAATGAATAATTTGTTTGCGCAAAATGTTATTTGCCCATAAAATACTCATTTGTACCCACAAAATGCTGATAAACATTAATTTGTACCCACAAAATGGTAATTTGTTCTCACAAAACACTAATTTATGAAAACAAATTCGTAATTTGGGAGACTAATTTGTTTGCTTATGCCATGTCCAGGGCTCCATACATTTTAGCAACGCACACAAAACAGGAGTTGTTGGCTAAAACCACTTTCTCCCTAAAACAAGCTTCAGAGATCCTGCAGTCAAGATTGAGGAGGAACAGTGTAATACATTTTCATTAAAGTATGTCAAAACCATTTCAATATTTCTTGAGATATTCAGTCAAGAAAATAAAAACTCTAAGAAAAGATGAGCATTAAAAAAATGAGCAATATTTCTGAAGATGATTTTAAAATAAGTCATTCAAGAAAATGCGCCTCTTCCATTGTAAAAAAACATTCATTTTTTGCAACTAATAGAAGAAAAATTTGCATTCCACAGTAAAACAGCTCATAAAAATGTTCTGACATATTTTACATGTGCCATGAAGAGCACAAATTGTCTCATTGCACCGTGTGGGTAAAGTGAAGATAATCCTGATTTATAGTTATAAAATCTGCCACCAGCATCATGGCAAAGGATTAAACGTGACAATTACAACGTCCTTGATGATGCAACAACATTGTAATGTTACATTTATTTCAATCGGCACGATTTAACACGGAAAACAACTGTGGATTATGGGTCAACTCCAAAAGCGTCACACATCTGTGCATCTGAACAAGCCAATGACAGCCTGGAAGGACTGATGCCGAGATTACAGTCTGATTCTTCACGCTTAAACAAAACTCCATCCTCTTCGGTCTGACTCGACAGGAGTGTTTGAAAGAGATTAGGAACTGTTGACTGTTGTTTGCTTTAGAGGAAGGTGTGCAGATGCAAAGCTCTTCAAAGAGTGAACACAGAAAACAGAAGGAGGATGTGAGGCGGAACAGGAGAGGAGCCACGGAGAGAGACAGAGAGTCTGACAGGAGTCCAACGCAGCCGCAGCCAGGGGAGAGCTGAGCTCCGAGCCGTCTGCTGTGCTTGGAGCTTCCTGGATTATCCAAGGAGAAACCATGACAGCCATTACACCATTAACTCTCCCCTGACTTGCAGAGCGCAGATGTTGGGCTGCAACAATGAAAATTCGCTTACGGTCGTTCCGTCTGATCTCTCAGGATGACAAACTGCTTTTTACTTTTAATGAGAGGAAGAAAATCCTCTGTGTCACATTCAAATAAAGATGTGCAGATTTGCTCCATATATATATAAAGGGAAACATCAATGCTCTAAGCAAATCAGTGCGACAAAAGCAGGATATCATATAACATATTTTGCAAAAAAGAAATACATGGAATTGTGGATCAGATTGAAATAAGCAATTTATTTAGATTAGAGGAGATGGGAGAAGATCAGACCCAGATGCAAACTGGTCCGCAGACAGGAGGATATTATTCGTTTTTTGGCGCACCACTCCAACATCATTCCTAAATGCTTTAAAGTTATGGAGAAAAAAAGAATATCTTCAATCTGCGCAGAATGAACTGAGCTTTAAGTTTATGTGACTTCATAAATGCATATATACTGTATATTTGATTTGTTTTCATTTACAATGCGCGGTGTGCGTCGTGGAGGATTAATACGCACAAAGTGGACAGTCGGATCATATATATAAAATGAAATAAAATAAAACTTTCTTTTGTGAGTTCAGCGGTTTCGCGGGGTCGTTTGGGACCCTTTGCGGTCTATGATGGACAGGCTGTACTCTGTGTTGTCCATAATCTGCAGAGGCACGACACCTTGGATCTCTCCCTGCGTAACGGAGCGCGTGGCGCAGCCTTTGCTCTGGAGTGAAGTGGAGTCTCTCCAAAACAACCTGCCCAGCATCTTCCTGATCTCGGGTCTCATCAGGCAGTACAGCACCGGGTTCAGGCAGCTGTTAGTGTGCGCCAGGCACACGGTGAGCGGGAACACGTACGTGTGCACCGTGTAGTATGAGGTGTCCCAGTTGGCTGCGTTAAATTTGACCAGGACGCCCCAGAAGGTGATGGCGTGATTTGGCATCCAGCAGCAGAAGAATGACAGGACCACGATGGCGACAGACTTGGTGACTCTGGATCTCCGTTTGGGGTTGCTGGTGGTGTCCATGCTCTTCCGTCTGACGAAGCGCAGGAGCATCAGATAGTTCACGGAGACGATGAGCATGGGGATTATAAAGGCTATCAGGATCTTCTGCAGGTGGTAAAGTGCGAGCCAGTCGTGTCCTTCAGGGAACTTCAGGAGGCAGAGTTTTTCTCCGGCGACTTCTGTCACGGTGGAGAAGATCGCCGTGGGCGCAGTGGCCGCGGTCGCCGCCACCCACAGGATTGCGCACACCCACTTCACGCACCGTGACCTCCTGTGCGCCTTTTTCTTCAGGGCTGAGGCCACACACATGTAGCGCGTGACGCTCATGGCAGTGAGGAAGAAGACGCTGGCGTACATGTTCATCACCGTGACCGACAGGATGATCTTGCACATGGCGCCTCCAAACGGCCAGCTGAAGTCAAGCGCGGTGTCCACGGCCCAGAAGGGCAGCGTGAGCACGAACTGGAAGTCCGTCACAGCCAGGTTGATGATGAAAACATTGATAGTAGACCTCTTCCGACCCTGTCTCAGCCTCATGAGGAAAAAAACCAGCAGGTTCCCCACCAACCCCACCGCGCAAACTACAGAGTACACCACGGAGATGAAGATCCTCAGGATGGGGGAGCCGTCCGCGCTCACGTCAATGTCCTCAAAAGTGAACTTGTCATCGTCGGCTAAACTTCGGTTCGGAGCTCCGCTTTGGTTGAATACTTCATCCATTTTGGGGGATGGCGCATCAGGCGGGTGAGGATGCGCCCCATGTGAGAGCTCCTCTCTCCTCAGCCTCTCTGTCTCCCGCGCGCTCAGCGGCGTGTCATGTTCCGCGCGCGTCTGAATGGCAGCTGACCTGGAATCTGCTTTTATACAGGTGTCGCTTCTCTGCTGAGCCACGATTGGTCGAAGAAGAAAAGAGAAAAATATTCACATGATGGTCAAAACAAGAACTTCCCGTTTTAATAGAGAGACAAACAAGTTAAAAAATCCGATCTTTATTTTTTAGAGCAAAACAGCGCGTCATGGCTGTGCGTAAAAGGCGCATTATATAAGCGCTTATTTTGGGCAGGTGCGAACTTGAGCTGTTCCATGTAATTTGTCAAATAGTTTTGCTCAATTAAAGGTGTTTTTTATTACTTCAAACCTGTGTTTATGTGTTCTTCCTCCAGAATTCTCCTCATCTCTCCTTACCACAATCTTTTCTGCTCTGACATGTTGCGTTTCTGATCCAAATGCGCATCATTTACAAACTGCATTCCGCGCGTCAATGTCAATTATGCCCTCGTTCCTCCAGAAGAGGGGGCGCTAAGCTTAACCAGATTACAGAAGAGGAATTCAAAAGCCAATTTCAAACAAAAGCGCAGACTTTTGACAACAGTTATTAACATACGATTGAATTTTCCTTCTTATTTGATGTTTTTGTCGTTTTTTTCTGATGTAAAAATGAAAGCTTTTTGTTTGCTGCAAACACTTTAGGGAACACAACTGTAGTCGGAACTTATTTTTGTGTGTCTTCAACATATTTCAATTTAAAATGTGTCCCAACTTGATTCTTCTAATCTGCGTTCATTCATCCGACACCAAGTGAAGGCAACAGTCTCGTAACTGATCCTCATGTGACCCGGAGGAAACTCGAAAACCTCAGTTGTAGGAGTGACCGCCCCGTGGATCAGAGCAGTCTATATCCCATTACATGGAGTCGCATTCCCCTTTAAGTCTGCAGCTCCCAGTCAAAGCCAGCCTATTGTCTTCAGTCCTCCCATATAGTGGGGGTGGTCGCGCAAAAAAGTTTGCAGAGGAAACTTTCAAGCTGTCACTGGTTGTCGGGAGGAGACTGATGGAGTACAGCAGGACCCGCCGCTCACAGGCAAACACTAACACAACTGCAGATGTAGGAAAATGCCGCAAAACGTCCCGAGGAGTCAAAGTTTGATGAGGCCACATCTGGAGGCATTTCTGAGGAGCGCCGCAGTCTGAGCGCGCGCTGGGCGCAACAAAGCCAGCAGGATTTCATGTGAAAGGGAAGCCGGCGCAGTGACAGAGAAAGAGACACCAGAGCTTTCTGATATAAATGCTCCCATCCTGACACAATGACCCGTTCGGATCGCGGGCTTCGTGCATCTGGCCGGACAGCGTCTCGGCTCCGCGTCCTCGTTGCGCTCGTGATGGTCGTGGGAAGCAGCGGAGCGCCGCTCCAACCAGGTTAGTGAGCCAGACGCACGACACCGTAAAAGTCGAGCCTTTGTAGCACACTTCCTGCGGGGCTTGTTTCCCTCTCTGCGTGAGACTGAGCTCAGGGAGAGGAGATTTGTTTTGGGAGGCCAGCTGTGACCCATGTTTACCACGTTTCTGCCTGACCAAAAGCGGAGTAAACTCAGCTGCTGCTTGGAAACAATCCTGAAATGTTGGTTCATTCAGAGAAGCCCAGCAGCTCAGCTCTGCCTAACTGTGACCTTTGACCTCATCTCAGAAGCAGCACTTAGGGAATTTACAGGATGCACGATTACTATTAATATTCTTTAAAGGGAGCTGGTTCACATCCTCCTGCTGCAGTTACAACATGGAAGGAAGCAGTCCCACGCCTCCATGCCCCAATGCATTCATCCTTTCAGTCACCCCATTAGTTTGTGGTTTGGATGTCAAAAGTCAAAGCCCATCTTATAGTTCAGAGATCCATTCAGATCTGTGAAAGCACTGCTTCTCATCCCCAGCAAATCGACAGCGTGCCCTTCAGGTGAACTGTCAGGCATTCCAGATAACAATGTCACGCTGAGGGAAGGAACCTCTGAAAGCTGCAACAATTTCACTTGACAAAGGTTTGTGCAGCACTTTCAAAGTTTAATTTTAGACCCTTAAGAAGCCAAAAATAGAAAAAGCACTTAAGCAAAGCCTGTCTTCTGACAAGACTTTTTTTTTTTTACTCAGCACTAGGATGACAAGCATAATTGTGTGTGTTTTATGCCTTGTGTTTGTGACTAAAGAAACACATCCATAGATGTTGCTGCATATGTTTCTGATTTAACAGCATGAGATCAAGTAAAAATTCTTCCCCCACTTTTTATAAGTTAAAGGAGCTATTCAGATTATTTATGGGAGAACATAAGCCCCACCTGTACCCAACAGTAGTCGGGACAGGCTCCAGCATCCCCGAGACCCAGGAATGGAAACTAAGAAAATGGATGGATGTCTATAAGAGCAACAGCTTTTGAGCATTTTAAATGACAACGGCTTGATGAAAAATTTATTTTTTATTATTGTAGATAATATGTAAATGATGACACTTGTAGAGTCAATTAAATTCAAAATGTTTGAATAGAAATTAATAAAAAAAAGGTGAAGAGCAGCTGGTGTGTGCTGATACTTAGTGAGTTAAAAAATATGTTTTTGATCTCTTTAAAAAGTAAAAAAAATTTTGAATGAAACCTTGATATGAGTCATGTGCTAATTCTGTTTAAAAAGAGGTAAAATTCAACTTAAGAGATTTTGTGCACATCTTGCAAAAGTGTGTCTGTTTAAGAAGTGATGCTGCAGCCTTCTGTGTTGAGAAACTTAATTCAAATAAAAAAATTAGAAATCTGTCAAATAAAAGTCTGTGAAAAAATATGAACTTCCAGGTGTAGGAACACATTTTATTCCTTTTATCAATGAGTTATAATATGCAATACAAATTTAAAGTGGTTTTAAGAAAAAAAAAACCTGATTTTTGAGTGGCAAGCATTTGTGTTATTTTATTATTTGTGATTTTATCTGAGGGAATATCTTTAGAAACATGTATTTACTTTTGTCACTTCACCTAATAGGAATCATGGTTCCTCACTGACTGTATGAGAAAATTGGAGTGAGTGACACCCCCCCCTCCTCCATGTTCCATTCAGGAAGTACGTGCTGGTCTAAAACTTCTATAGAACTTCTATAGACTTCTGTAGAAAAATAAAGAGCTATAACACAGTCATTTTATTTGACAAAATAATCAATCTTGCTCTGATACGTTTTTAACATGTTTTTGAGTCTCCCAATTTAAAAATATTTTTTTCTGTAATTCATGTCATTCAAGTGATAAATTGACCATGTCTGTCTTTAGTTACCTCAGTTTAGTCAGCTTATAAGTGGTAGGGGTGTGGACTTCAAACAAGCTCTTTCCTGATTGGAGAGTGGTTACCATAGAGATGTTGACACAGACCGATTCAGACCAATCGTTTACTGACGATATCTTATTTCAACATGACAGCATCCATATTGCAAAAAAAAAAAAGTTAGAACTGTAATCAAGTAATTTTCTATGGATGACATCACACTTGCTCTGTCCGGTTTTCATATACAGACAATAGGGTTCCTAAAGTGGTTTGATGCTATTCAAGAAATCTACATGCTGGGTTTTTGGACAAAATTGATTTATTATCAAAGAGGACAACAGCTCTGTTATATACGAAGCAAAAGCATAATTTAAAGGTTTGATGACTAATTTTCTTGAATGTTAAAACATTTTCTAATTGATCCACCCTGTTAAAATGGATCCAGAAGGGGTCTGGAACGCCTCATCAATAACCTTTTATTGGCTATTCAAAAGACTGGTCCTTATGGCCTCTCAGGACAATAACTGAGTGAGGACTTAAGAACCAGCAAGAAGTCAGAACAAATAAACAGAACAGGACACCAGCGGGGTTTAGAACACTTAGATTAGAAGTAAAAGGATCCATCCATCGATCCATCTTGGATAGTGGCATCAGAAGACTTTAAGCCCATTAAGATAAACTATCCTCCCCTGTGGGAAACAGTCCTTCAGTTCCTTTTGGTGGCACAAGCTCCTGGAGTGATGTACCTTCCGACCGACACCACTGAGTGAAAGAAATCTCCCTTTTGTGTCTAAACTTCACATGCTTTGCTTTTTTTTCCTTGAGGCAGAAAAACTTCTGCCTATAAACTTCAAGCGTGAATTTGCAAGCACAAAGCGTCCCAACCTTCATCTTGACACACCTTGAACACTCTGAGGCAGCAGTGGACAGACACTTGTAAACCACTTCCATATGTCAGCAGTTTGCTCAAAAAGGATCGGAACTAAAAAACGTCTCTGTCGTTAAATGGACGGATAAATCGAACACGCGTAATCAAACGTAGAGTGAAAGGAAGTACAGCATGCTGGGAATCAAGTTATTTTCATTGAAACTGTCTCTTCGTTTCTTTCTCCATCTTTCAGACTTCAATGTGGTTAAGTTCCCTTTCTTTAATGCATAAATGGAAAGTTTCATCTTCTTTCAGAGACAGCAGCATTTTTTTCTTTCAGATGAACTCCTCTCCAAAGTAGCAGAATTACTCTTTTTGCCAACGGGTTCAACAAAATTCTTTGCCTTCAAAATCTGTTAGGCTGAATAGACACAACATTGTCAGATTGATCAGCAATACTAATAGTTGATTCTTCAACTATAAGCAACGTCTTCAAGGACAAAATCCATATTAAAGTAAAGACATACCGCAGTACATGGAAGCAAAGATAAAAAGGCGTTACTGCCCATGTACAATAAAACACGCCTGAAGGGAGGAGAAGGGGGCAAGAAAGGCCTTAACCCCCTAAGACAAACGGGTAAGCAAAGCTGGTTTCCTTAAACAAAATAAAAAAATGTGTGAAAATATGCAGAAAACCCACATTAGAGCAAAAAGAGCTCAGACCACACAAGTAACAACATGGACTGCTGCACTAAACTAGTATTGACATAACTGACACAAAGGGAAGAAATCCACTGGATAATGTGGGAAAAAATCCCGGACAAGCCCCCAGATGTGCTACAGCCCATGAAATGCACTACTCGCATTGGGGATCTTTATAGTGAGGAATGAACAGTAAAATGCACTTAAAACTTCAAAAAAGTACAATTTTCATGGTAGGACCCCTTTAAAAATGAAGGTAAAAGAAGAAAGAACCGATTTTGGGAGATGTGTGTCCATTCTGCACTGGGTTTTTATGGTGGCACAAAACGTAAAGAACATCAGTGGCGTACACTGGATTTAAGCGAAAGTTGACGACCTGGAGCCGCTGTTGCAAAAATGAATGTTGCATAAAGTGCACGACACGAAGAGCAGATATTCTCTGTGATGTACTGATGATACAGAACACTGTCATTAGACAGAAAACCAGTTCCACCTGCAACAACTATTTTCAGTCTCTGCACTAAGTGTCTCCTTGTTGACTAACAAAATCCATAGAGCAACTGAAGTTAACCTTCAGCGATTAATGCGGTAGATTTCAGTCATCTCAGCTCATTAAATACATCTGTCAGTAGTTCGCTCATTCAAAATATTAATTTAAATTATTTCATATGAAGTATTTTCTGTTCAGCAAAGGTTTCTGCTTGTATCAAACCCTCATGTTGTTGTAAACGTTTTATTGGATTCACAGAAAGAATTCAACTAATTTGAGCATTCATTCAGTTTTCTTTTTATCTCTCCAAGCCCTCTTTCTTAAAGATGATTTGGAGGTCTGCGTGCTAAACCTTTTCTTTTTGTTAGCCGAAATTGTAAAATTCCAGAGTTTTTCTAGCTTTCAAATGCTACAATACAGCCGGCTGTTTGTAGAGCAGGTCACAGTCTAAAAGAGCTAACAATCTCAGAGGGTGAATCTACTCTAAATGCATCATATTTTTTTTCCAAGGTAGTCATAATGTCTTAACTGAGCTAATGATTTTTTCGCTGTCTGAAAATTCCAATACATCATGAAAAAAGTATTCTACCTACTTATTTAGATAAACATATAAGCATAAGTGTAATCATAATTAAGGGTTCAAATATTTGTGTTGAAAAAAGATAATTTGGAAGATTGGGTTTAATGTTTAAACTGTGGAAAAGTAAAACAAAGTCTAAAAAAATTGAAAAAGGACAAGAATTCAAGTATTACTGTAATAGTAACTAATCTCTGTTGGGTGTGCCAGTAAGTTCAACAGTGGTTTGATGGTGCAATGCCCACAGAAGCTGCAAATATTAAAGAGTAGTCAGTCACTGCAGTTTGTGCCAACTCCTCAAATCTGATTTTGGAAATTAGGCTCAAAAAGTCAATTGGTTTGCCAAAATGTGAAGTGCTGGTGTCATGAGAAGGTCCCATCTCTCCTCAAGTAATTCTTTTAGAGTCCCACTCCAATGAAACATGTTGTTTTGGGTGTTTTTAACATGTTCTTGTAGAATTTCTCTCATGATGAATAACTTAAAAAAATAAAAAAAGATTAAAACTGAGTATTTCTAGGATTCAAATTGTAAAATGGATGGATCAGAAGCAGACAAAAATATAGGCATTGAAAAAGCTTGCGTTTGTGATGGAGCAACTGTGATGGGTGGACCATGAGTCAATTCTAAATCCTCCACTTGAAGTCAAATAGATCCATTAACGTCTTTATTTACCAGCCATCTGGTTCAAAACTGTGAGGCTGCATAGCTCTGATTTTTCTCGCCTTTTTCTTTTTCCTTGCTATGTAATGTTAGCTTGAGGTTGTCAGGAGCTACAAGCTAATGGGAGAGAGTGTAAACAGAGGCATGCTGGGATATCATTGTCGGCCAACAGTCCTGCCCACTTCCCAGACTCTAATTTCTGATAAACTCCTACTGCTCTGCATACAATAGGTCTTAAAGAACGATACAGCGTTTTTGATTTTTGTTAAAGGGGTAGAGAGTAAACTATATCCAAAGTATTCAGTGAAATACTAATTCATTATATCTGCCAGGAAATTGTAGCTGTTTTCAAGGAGTTCACTTTCTAAAGGCACTACAAGACAAGACAAGCTTACTGGGAATGAACAGTGCAAGAAATGAACCAACTGACAGTAATTCTAGTGAAAATGTATAGATTTGTGTGCTAGGGTAAGAAAAAAAAGTGTGGCATTGACATAAAATGTTCATTAAATAGTTCATTAACATATAAGAGTTCAAAGAATGTCAGGCTGAATGGCATTTTCACCTCACCAAATCTTGCCTTATTTATAAAAATAAGGTGTTAAGGTTACTGTATGTAATTGTATAAATATATAATTCACTGACACATTTAAAGCTGAAGGTAATTTTTATAAAATAGTCTCAAAATGTTAAACGTACAAGTTGACAAATAAAACTGATCAGAAAGGATCAGTAAAAGTTGACCTCTACTCAATTAGACCTAGATTAGAAAATGAAGTTACAGCCTCGTATCAACTTGTGTTTACTTTTCTTTAATAAATTTCTCTATATAGGTCAAAATTAAAGAAAAACAAATGTGAATAAAATAGATAGTGAAAGTTAGTCTTACGCAACTTCTTTTTGCTGTTGATATAGTTCTTTCTTTTCCTTTTTTTTTTTATATTTCAAAAATAAGTCACGCAAAGCAGAAAGGTTGAGGAAAAAAACATGACTTGGATTCATTGAGACTACTAATACATGTTTTCTTTTGGTACATGAGTACTGCTTATCTTACCTTTTGAAGACATATTGTCTCCCACACATGAAAGCAAAATGCAGATGGTTAGAAAAGAAGTAGTTTAAAGTCAGCAAGAGAAACTTCAGTTGTGTTGAGCATGACTGGTGACACAGCCATGTGGTTCTGGTTTGTTTCGCTTTGCATGTTGTTCTTTAATAACCTCTACAAGATGAAATCATCCACAAAGTCATTTTGTTTTTCGCCTTAACTTTCACAGACAGATTTCTCCAGAGCCTACCTCACTATGAAGTGGTTCACCCCACCAGAGTGGATTCCAAAGGCCACTTCCTGTCCCACTTCCTGCCTCACCATGCCCGCCGTGTGCAGCGCAGGGGAGCCTCTGAGGATCCAGAAGATCCGGATCGGGTCTTCTACCAGTTTTCCCTCGGCAGCCACGGCTTGCAGTTTAACCTCACCCTGAATACAAACCTGTTGGCTCCAGGCTTCCTGACAGAGAGGAGGTACGGTGGCCTGAAGGGGGCAAAAATCCACCATCCGGGAGCTTCTCGATGCCATTACTTTGGTGAAGTGTTGGATGAGACCAGTGTGAAGGGCAGCGCAGTCATAAGTACATGTGATGGACTGGTGAGTAACAGACTGCAGCTTTATTAATGTGGATTTTTTTTGTGGAAATATGACACTAATCATCAACAAATCAAAGATTTTCTTTGCACAATAGTCCTTATAAACATAGTGGCAGTGCAGAAACAATTTATCTGTATGATGGAAATATTCCACAGTTGGAGATAACGATATTGTGTGCAAACTAAGCCAGAAACCTTTCCCACATCACCTGCAGGAAAAGCCACTGGTGATTATGACTCATTACTGAGTTATAAAACTAGATGGTAAATGTTACAGCTTAACAGTATCCACTGAAATGAACACATCTGCAGAGCAAATGAGCTCCTCTTACTCACCTGCAGTTCCCCTGAATTTGCGCAAATTGTCTTGTTTTAATAAGTTTCAAGGCTTATTCAGAGCAAAGGAGGCAGCAAATTATTGTATGCTTTTTCTCTCTTCAGTTGTGGTTCTGGAAATGTGAGAGCCAAGAAAACTAGAATAACTTTCTTAGTTTTTCCTTTTTTTTTCCAATTTGGGAAATATTTTTATGGTGCATATACATGTTTGCATAGAGAAATATGTTCATGTTCAGGATTAAAAATAGACCAACTGATTCATCAGTCAAAGCATGAAATGTATAGCAGCGTAAAGCCTTTCCCTGCAGCTATATTAATTCTAAACATCAGAATTTTACTCAAATGGCATAAACAGCCAAGAAATAATTAAAACATTTAAATAAAAAAAAAGCATTTAAAAATAACATTTTTTATTTATTCTAATGGAAATGGATGTGTTGATTTCAACAGCACTTCAGGTTGAGATACTTTTTTCATGTTAGTCATAACAACTGAAACTAAATTCATACTTACTTGCTTATCTTAAATATAGTTAACTAATATTTAGAACTCTTCGCAGTGGTCCCTTGCTATATTGTAGTTCATTTTTCATGGTCTTTAATTGTTTCCTTTTTTCTCAATGCAATTGTGCATGCTGTTCCTCTGTAACAGTGTTGTCAATCAAACTCATCAGTTCTGTTTCTGTTGTACCGAGTGCGATCAGTTTGTCACATTTACATAAGTCCTTGATTGTAATCAGATTTTTGTTTTTATTCTGCTGCTGTTGCAGTTCGCTGCTCTTCCACGGGTTGGATCAAACGCAGACAGCATATTTGTGACAGCTAATGGTATTTTACTTTCGGTTTCTTTTTAAATACGTGAGGCCAACTTAAAAAAAAAGTTCCATCTTGGACGCAATTAAAATACATCACTCATCACTCCATCCAGTTGAAAAATGTCTCTTTTTCCGCAAATAATCGAAAAATTATTGACGTTGACCAATAAATCCAATCCATTTTTTCCTCAAATTCCTTGGGAAAATAATGACAGAATGAAAGAATGTATGGCCTTTCACTGAGTTACAATCCTTTACAGCACAGAAGTGGGACGTTATATTATCTTCTCCGGTCTCTATAGCTACATCCGGGTTAGCTAGCTTTTGTCACATAAGCAAGTTTGAGGAATTCAACCGCAGTTTTTCTCGGGCCCTTTGATTAACAGCGACTTAAAAGGAGAAATAGTCTGAAATTGCAAACACGAGATTATTTCTTATTATATCTTTTTCTCTTTCAGAAGAAGAATGCCACACATGCATGTTAAAAACTCAAAAAACATGATTTTCATTTGAGGAAGACCTTAAACAAGAGCTAAGTCATAAAATTTTAATGTCTGGCTGAGAAAACTATGAATTCTGTAATGATGAGTTTTATAAAACTCTAAACTCCTATAATCCAGATTTCACTTATCGCGGGTTATTTTTAGAACTTAACTCCCACGATAATTGAGGGAACACTGTACATGTATTTATAGATCTTGACATTAAATGTCAAACAATTTCTAATAATTTTTGTACTGTGGAATATAGAGGTCCCTCTGTAGATTATTGTGACTGGTTTATACTAACAAGTGATTTGTAATTGTCACACAGCCATCAAAGTGGAACACCCCAGTCGCTGCAGAACGCAACACCTGCTGGTGACGTCATCCATGACTGGAATTTTACGTCAGTAGTACTGATTGGATTAATTAACTTGAATTTATTTCAGAGTTTAGTAAACACTGGAAACGATTGTGTCGCTTAAAAAGTAAAAAAAAAAAACACACAGAATTTATCAGAGTAATTGCGAGCACTCTCAATCAAAACCAGCTAATGTTAGTATGAACGAGACCGCACCATTGTGGATACGACTGGAACGGTTGACGATCTTTGTGAAGTATAAACCCGTCCATGGAGAACACCTTTTGTTACATGAGGAAGATGCAATGCTTCTGTCAGCTCCTACTTAACATCTGCCCGACAGTTTTGATCTCACTTTGAAGAGCCTAATACAGTCTGAATGTCTTTGATGTAGTAACGCATGAAGTGTATAAACAGTGAATGTTATCAGTGCATTCAACGATCAACCAAACCTCAGAAAGCCTTGACTTATGTTAACTGATCTTTATTCTTTGGTGATAATCTTGCAAATCTAATTTTTTTATTTTTTTTCACTAATATGGTTTACTTACATCAGGGTAGGCACAGATGTACTAGTACCTGCTTATTTTTTTAACCTACCTTTTTATTCCATGTCTTAATTGATGCAAGTAATCAGCCATAAGGGGCAGATATCTTGCCATCATTCAGACACACCAGTCTTTGAGACTCGGAGTTTCCCACCCCTGTGGTTATGAAAGTGAAGTGACATAAAAGGTCATTACAATTCTTAGTTAGTGTGCAAATACTTTAATAACACATTATTTACTTTAAGTTTACAGTACAAGTGTTAATGCTTAAAGTGGGTGAGTTGTTTCATTCGCCATGTAGAGCCATCTTTAGTTGGAGGGCCAGATGTAATTGAAAATATTTGACTCACAAAACATAATATTAATATTTAACATTCTGTCTGTAAACTGTATAATAATTACTACCCCTAATTGCAATTTCTAAAAACCATTAACAGAAAAAATTATGCTTGTTCAGGAAAATGGAAATAATAGATACTGCTGTACATAGAAAAAGAGCTAAAATTGTTTGTTTACGACACTAAAAGAATGTTTTCAAGTTAAGTCATTTGAGGTCTTATCTACCAAGTTTTTTCTGTGAGTTACAGAAGACCTTAGTGTTTTCTATGAAGTCTTATTTTTGTTAGTACTTTGATGTCATCTGATAGAACTAAGACGGTAAAGTTTTTGACATTATCTGTCGTATGATCTTTGAATTTATGAAAGGAAAATCTTTTTTTCAAATTATTATTTTCGTTTCTTGGCGCATTAATGCTCAATGTTGATTTGGGAACAGTTGTTCCTGCTATAATTGTGAAGGTATGTTTTTTTCCATCTTAAAATGACCTCCTTCACAGTCATTTCAGATTATTTTCAAACTCTGTTCACATGGAAACCACACAAACACATGAAAACTCGGCATGTAAATGTGATGTTTACCCACTAGTACCAATCTAGTCACGCAGCACTTCAGCTGTGTGACTGAACAGAATGATATTTGTAATGAGAGACTAGCAAAGGTGGAGACCATTGTTGTCAGCTCTTTAATTCGGTGAAGTGCTGCCTTTTTTGTTCATAGCAGTTCAAATGCTTGGGTAAAGGACGGGCTATTCAGTGAGTCACAGTAACCATGAACATTTATATACTAGATCCATGGATCTAATTATCCACACGGTTTTGAAAAATGTCATTGTGTTATGACCATAATGCCAGGAGTTTAGAGGGTAATTGAACAGAATTGATTAAAGCAAAGGTTTTGTTCAATCCGCTCACCTTCCAATGCACTTGGACCAGAATTTAGAACAAAGCAGCTGTTTTCACCTCCTAAAAACAGGATATTATTACATTAAAAAAGCTTTTGAAACTGCCCTAAACATACCAGTACATTCATCGGCCACTTTAATAGGTACACTTTTCTAGTACTGGGTTTGACCTCCTTTCACCTTCAGAACCGCCTTAATCCTTGGTGGCATAGATCCAACAAGATACTGGAAACATTTCTCAGAGAGTTTGGTCCATATTGGCATGATAGCATTACACAGTTGCTGCAGAATTGTCAGCTGCACATCAATGATGCCAATTTCCTGTTCCACCACATCCCAAAGATGCTCTATTGGGTTGAGATCTGATGACTGTGAAGGTGATTTTGGTCGAGTGATCTCATTGTCATGTTCAAAAAACCAGTCTGAGGTGATTCCAGCTTTATGATGTGGAGCCTTATCCTGCTAGAAGTGGCATCAGAAGATGGTTCACTGTGGTCATAAAGGGATGGATATGGTCAGCAGCAATACCCAGGAAGGCTGTGGCATTGTAATCATGGTCAGTTGGTAATGAGGGGCCCAAAATGTACCAAGAAAATGTCTCCTACACCATTATACCACCACCAGCAGCCTGAAATGTTGATACAAGGGCTTTTTACCCACAGAACTTCAACTCACTCAATATTTTCTCTGTACTGAGCGTTCTCTATAAACCCTGGAGATGGTTGTGGGTAAAAATCTCCAACAACACCCCAACAGCACCAACAACCATACTCCGTTTAGTCACTTTAATCGCCTTTCTTCCCGATTCTGATGCTTAGTTTGAACTGCAGAACATTGTCTTGACCTTGTCTAAATGTTGCTGCCATGTGATTGCCTGATTATAAATATGCATTAAAGAGCAGTTGGACAGGTGTGCCTTCAAAAAATGGCAAGTGAGTGTTCATATTTTCAGAGCAAACTCCGTTTTTTTTTTTTCAGTTTTAGGGGGTGTACACTTTTTTGACACTGTGTTCCATGGTCATTTAAGAAAGTACAACATTTACTTTTCTATGATCCTTCAAATTTTGGAATGGATGTTGAGACCTTGCAACAAAATAGCATTTGTTTGTTGGTTGCAGAATTGACACTTTTTTTTTCCTCTTACTGGCAACCTCCGCAAGGATGAAGTGCAGGGCCACTTCAAAAAGGAGAGAATCATTATAGACAGAACATTCCATATGAGCCATCAAGTGTTCCTTGGACCACTGTTCGTCACCTCAGGTTATTATGTCAAGTAAAACATATAAACAAGTCTTAATTCTATATTCACGTTAATTTACAAAAACACTGAATACATGAGTACGGAAGAGGATTAGGGCCATGGAAAAAAAAAAAAAAAGGCCAGGGAAAATTCTGACTTTAATCTCAGAATTCTGACTTTAAACTCAGAATTCTGACTTTAATCTCAGAATTCTGACTTTAATCTCAGAATTCTGACTTTAAACTCAGAATTCTGACTTTAATCTCAGAATTCTGACTTTAAACTCAGAATTCTGACTTTAATCTCAGTATTCTGACTTTAAACTCAGAATTCTGACTTTTTTCTCAGAATTCTGACTTTAAACTCAGAATTCTGACTTTAACTCAGAATTCTGACTTTAATCTCAGAATTCTGACTTTTTTCTCAGAATTCTGACTTTAAACTCAGAATTCTGACTTTAATCTCAGAATTCTGACTTTAAACTCAGAATTCTGACTTTAATCTCAGAATTCTGACTTTAAACTCAGAATTCTGACTTTATTCTCAGAATTCTGACTTTATTCTCAGAATTCTGACTTTAATCTCAGAATTCTGACTTTTTTCTCAGAATTCTGACTTTAATCTCAGAATTCTGACTTTAAACTCAGAACTCTGACTTTAAAGTCAGGGTTCTGACTTTAATCTCAGAATTCTGACTTTTTTCTCAGAATTCTGACTTTAAACTCAGAATTCTGACTTTAAACTCAGAATTCTGACTTTAAACTCAGAATTCTTACTTTAATCTCAGAATACTGAGGGGGGGAAAAAAGTCAGAATTCTGGGTAAAAAGAAGGCAGAATTCTGAACTACGGGGAGATGTGAGCCACTTCCTTTTGGACTGCTGATTCGGAACTCACCTGCAGCAGTAAAACACACTAAAATGACGTCTGTAAGGAGGAGGCCATTTCGCTCATGGAAGAAGAGAAGGTGAGTTTAAACAAAGCTCGTTAATACAGAGCTTGAAAATAAAAGGGCGGCAGGCTATGCTAGCTTTTGTAGCATCTATCTGGCATTTGCACGTGTTTGAAGTCTTTTTATAGAAATGTGCAGCATGCTGTTAATTTGTCAAGTTGAATATGTGTTCGTAACAAACTTATCCACAGTTTTACTGAGTTTCAATAAGCTATTTTATTAATCTGCGTTATGCACGTTTTACCGTCAATCCGTCAATGACATGTTTAGCACGCCCATCGTGACCGTTTATATGAATAACTAACTACATGATCTTTTAGTTATTGTTTGTAGCTGTCAGAAAATACTCCTGACATGTCTCAGAAACATTGTCGTGTTTTGTAACTGTGTGATGCACACGTATCTTTATTTACACGGTTACAATAACGGTCCGTTTTCAACCTTGTCGTCACGTGACGCTTTCTATCTTTTAATTATCTTATTTGCTCACAAACACTGCGCCGTCGACGGGGCCCCGTAAAATAATCATCTGCTGTCCAAGCGTTTAACATAACAAACGCAGCTGCTGTTATGCTGTACCAGCGCGAGTTTAAATAAAGTTCGGGAGACGGAAGTCACGTGACACCCCGGAGTAGCGTTGTGTATCCAAGGCAACAGCCATTTCTTCTTCGGGGATCAGAGAACAGCAGCAATGTATTGATTATTTTGAATGCTCATCAACATCCATATTAGCTAAGCTAACGCCACGTCTGTCGGTGCCGTTACAAAGTTACAGAGAGAGTGCAGCTTTTTTTTTTTTTTTGACAAGTCGGGGGTTTTGAAAGGAACTGGGAGATTGAACGTTACGTCATTACGTAGCGCTCCAGAATCAATCCGATGATCAACTCTGTCTAGAATTTACCATCAGTTGCGGTGTCACAGTCAGTTTGGATTCATCTGATTTAACCCTTTATCCAGTGTTAGTGGGCATGCAAACAGACAGAAAGAAGCTCCAGTTATTCTTTTATTTTTTTTCTATATGTTTTGCAGCTGTGACATTAAATTATATTAAGTAAACTAATATTTCATTTTTTATTGTTTTATTTTTCTGTACAGATTGACAGTGATGTCATCGCCTTGATGGATGATGCAGCTCTGGAAAAATACATCCCCTCCTATGGAAGAAGAATGTTACACACCTTTTGAAGATGGCTGACTTGGATGATTTAATCAAACTGCTATCTTCCTACGTTCTTTTGTGACATTAAAAAAAACATTTACATTTTTTAACATTAATGAATTTGTCTTTGTTTGCAGATTGACAGTGATGTCATCGCCTTGGAGGATGCAGAAATGGCACTTCACATCCCTTACCTTGGAGTCTGCAACACATCCTGGCAGAAAAGGCGTTTTTGCTCATTTTCTCTTCCCATCAGCCACTTGACTACATTACTTCTTAGACACTGTTATCATTCTTAATATTTTTAAGTGCATTTAATGGAGCTTTTATAATCTGTTGAGGACTCAATCAGGTCTACTTTTAGTCTGTTCTGTTTGATATAACCTTTTTTCTAGAACTACTGTCAAGTCTTGATTTTGTATAATTTTGTCTCTTCTTTTCTGTATGTGTGACAGCACACATCAGAGATTACCTGTTGACAACTTTTCCTTATAATTTGACTAACCACTTTTGTCAATTTTCAATAAATATTTATAATTAAACACTTTTTATGAGTTACTTTTCAGTGTTTGCTTGCATAACAGAGACATCAAATGATAGTAACCTAAGATCAAAAAATTTAACTGTAAAATCAACAATTTCCCTTATATTTATTTGTAGCCTTTTGAAATATTCTGTCTATGGCATTACATGGTTTAGTTCTGCCATTGTTAATAATTTTGGTAACTGCTCTTTAAACATACCCATATGGTAAAAAAAAAAAAAAAAAAAGCTGTTATGGTTCAAATACATTTTACACAAAACATTTCAGAAGAAAAACTTTTATTTATACATTTTTATAGAAGCAATGCAACTTCTAATTTTGTTTCAAATAATTATGCACTTAACTTTGACTGGTCTTATTTCCAGAACAAACTTGTCATGGCTGCACGGTGATGTACACACTTGCCTCATACCAACAGGGCTTTGGTTTAATTCCCAGATGTGTCATTTCTGTGTGGAGTTTGCATGTTCCTCCATGGATGCATCGGTTTTCTCCGGCTTCCTCCACCAGTCCAAAAACTTGCCGATTTATCTAAATGTCCCTTGGTGTAAATGTGGGTGTGTGTGGTTGTCTGTCTCTGTCCCAGAGATCATCCTCATCCTCCAAGCCATGACATCACTGTGAATCTGCAAAGACACATTAATTAGTGTTTAAAAAAAAAAGAAAGTGTGTATTCACACGTAATTTTGGAAAAACGTGTGGCCAGAGCTAATCTTTTTTCTTAATCGCACAGACCCAGGGGCAAAGGGTTAAAGTTAGGATTATGGTTATGGTTATGGTTACGTTAAAAAAGCAAATAGTTCCTGAGGTCGGCTGTCTCTGCAACTCAAGGCTCCACCAGGGGATGGGTCAAATGTGGAGAACACATTTCACACATTTAGGAGCGGGACTGTTAATGGGACTTTAACTTTATTTTAATTTTACGTGCGTCCAACAAAAACATCCAGCCTTGGACACACTTTAAATGTGTGCGGGCAATACAGCAATGAGAGCTTGGCTGCACTTATTATGTGTGGCCAATATGAATTTCCATCACTATCTATGCTGGTCGCACGGATATACGTGGGAATAACATCAGCCTAAAATAAAAGTTAATTTTTTTTTCTAATGTCACAATAAAACATAGGAAAATAGCTACTTTCTTTATCTTAAAATTGAGTCTTGGCGTGTGCTTCGATCTTCTCTCAATAAACATTTGAAGTCCAGATGCCAAGACTCAATTTTAGGATGTTCCCTGGATAAATGAGAACTTTGACCCAACATGGAGCTTTCATGTTGCTGTATGCAAACCTTTGGCATTCATACATGTTGCCTGTTTACATGCTCACAAACATTTATGATAACGTGTGACGTGACAGGAAGCCTGAGCTTAATATTGTTGTAAATTTGAATAGAGATTGGTGGCTGTTTACACAGTCACGCGTAGTTAATAATTAAATAAACAACACAAAAATCTTTTGGATAACAAGCCTAGATGTATTTTCTGAAGCATAAGACGTACTTAAATCTCCAGAAAGGAGACGATAAGTAGATGAACGTAAACGGGCTTCGTGTAAACAAAACTGCCTTTCTACACACTTTCTGTGCACAACGTTAAACTCTGAAACTGTTTGTCAGTCACACGTTTACCCTGATCTTTCAACAGCAAACGTACTTTATTAAAAGAGGTGTTACGTCTGATATAGCATTTATGAAAAGATAGCTTTGTCTTTAGCGCTTTTATTTACAAATTCAAATAAGATAAATATCTTTTTTACTCACCTTTTGTTCCTTTATGAACACAGTGGCCCCATCTGGTAAGCTTAAAGCATGGAAAAAGAAACTTAAAGAGGACATTTTTGTTCGTTTTTCTCTGGTTTGCATGACTCTAGTGTGCTGCTAAAGCTAACTGTAGAATGTTGCTCACGGGCCCCCGTAGTTCTGACTTTAAAGTCAGAATTCTGAGATTAAAGTCAGAATTCTGAGTTTAAAGTCAGAATTCTGAGATTAAAGTCAGAATTCTGAGATTAAAGTCAGAATTCTGAGATTAAAGTCAGAATTCTGAGTTTAAAGTCAGAATTCTGAGATTAAAGTCAGAATTCTGAGTTTAAAGTCAGAATTCTGAGATTAAAGTCAGAATTCTGAGTTTAAAGTCAGAATTCTGAGATTAAAGTCAGAATTCTGAGTTTAAAGTCAGAATTCTGAGTTTAAAGTCAGAATTCTGAGATTAAAGTCAGAATTCTGAGATTAAAGTCAGAATTCTGAGTTTAAAGTCAGAATTCTGAGATTAAAGTCAGAATTCTGAGTTTAAAGTCAGAATTCTGAGTTTAAAGTCAGAATTCTGAGATTAAAGTCAGAATTCTGAGTTTAAAGTCAGAATTCTGAGATTAAAGTCAGAATTCTGAGATTAAAGTCAGAATTCTGAGTTTAAAGTCAGAATTCTGAGTTTAAAGTCAGAATTCTGAGTTTAAAGTCAGAATTCTGAGAAAAAAGTCAGAATTCTGAGTTTAAAGTCAGAATTCTGAGATTAAAGTCAGAATTCTGAGTTTAAAGTCAGAATTCTGAGATTAAAGTCAGAATTCTGAGTTTAAAGTCAGAATTCTGAGATTAAAGTCAG
Source organism: Oryzias javanicus (assembly GCA_003999625.1). Lineage (NCBI taxonomy): Eukaryota > Metazoa > Chordata > Actinopteri > Beloniformes > Adrianichthyidae > Oryzias > Oryzias javanicus. Next base: position 11,172,390 of record CM012439.1, on the reverse strand, counting down.
AATTTTCCCTGGCCTTTTTTTTTTTTTTTCCATGGCCCTAATCCTCTTCCGTACATGAGTAATGAGTGTTTTTTTTAAGTCAATGCAAAAATTACACCAGTGTTTTTCTTGGGCCAGTCCTTGATTTCCCTCGACGCCAACAAACCTTTTTGGGGGGGGCTCTCGTTGGTGGCCCCATGCTTGCTTGGTGGGGAGGTTTGTCTTTGCCTCTGTCTTGAGTTCACTGAGGGGCCAGCTGGTGACCTGCCTGGAGTCTCATGCAGGCACCCTTCTGTGGGACTGGTTTCTCGGCTCATTGATGATGGGGGGGTTTAATCAGGACTCTGGAGCCATGGTGGGCCCAATGCCTGGATCCAGTTGGGTTTTTTAGGCAGGAGGGCTCCCCAGTGCATTCTTTTTGTTTGTTGGTAACAGTAGAGATGGATCTTGTGTGGAGAGGGACTTGTTTTTCAGGGGATCCACGTTCCCATCTTTTTTTTTTTTTACATTTTGTAGCATCATCGTTCATTTTGGTAAACACATTGCCGACTCAACCTTGCAAAACACAAACCTTAGTTTGCATCCAGTTATGATACTGTATGTTTAATGTGTCTGCATTAATGCTTTTACTGTATTTTCCCGAGTATAAGTCACTCTGGAGGATAAGTCGCCCTTTTGGGAGAAATGTCTGACATTTCAGAACAAATCCAACCAAGCCCAGCGAAATGCTGCGTTTACATCGAACATGATTTACACATCCGACTCACAACTATGCTCTTTATTGATACGCATCAAACTTGCATCCACTGCCTCTTTTAACACAGGTCAATTGGAGGCTCGATGCTTGTTCAAAAATGTTTTCAGGAACTAGATGCTTCTGTCACGTGCAGAAGAAGCTACCATCAAGTGCTTTACCTCATCGCTACTTTTAAGCGTTGAGTATACAACTTATTTATAATGCACAGAAGACACAGATGATATCGAAAGATCATGTCTCCATGTCTGGTTCATGAGATCTTTCAGTCTTTTTTTTCTTATAGCGATCGTTACCGTCCTATATTTCTGGTGCTGTCTAAATGATGACCCTTGTACCTCTTCTTCTGTTTGATGACATTAGTCAGAGGGAGGAAAAAATAAAAGCGGAAAAAATAAAACCAAGAATGATAATCTTTGGATGCAAATAAGAAAAATATCAAAATTTAAGAGGAAAACAATCAGATTCTCCTTCATGTTTGTTTTGGACGACACTTCTTCTTTAGGCACTCTCAGTGGCAAATACTGATACACACATACAGCACCCTCTAGTGGTTGTTAGTAGACACCACTGCTATGAAGCTATTTGTGTTAAAATAATTACAAAGATTTCCTTCCTGAGTATAAGTCGCACCCCTGGCTAAACTATGAAAAAAAAAAACTGCGATTTATACTCAGGAAAATATGGTATACTAAATGGATAGTAGCTGGTGGGAATCAGTGTGTGTATTTTTTGGAAACATTTACATGTCAAAATAAAAAAATATATAAACTTTAAAATGACTAAGATACATTTTGAATATATATCTAGTTCATGCAAAGATAACAAAACCCTTATTTTAACCCGTGTGCTTACCTTCACGGGTCAAATAAAAAGCAAAAAATGAAAGTGTTTAAATGACCACACCACTGCTAACCTTTACCATGTTTACATTTGCAGTAAATATTTATTGCACTTCTGTTTTTTGTTAAAAAATGCAAACAGCCATTAGGGTCTGAGAGGACTGAGAGGTTTCTACATAGCATATAAATAAAACTAAGTGAGCTGAATTGAATACTCCCTTCAGCACATTGGCACACCAACAGCATGAATCCAATTATAAGCCACATTTTGCTCATTTAAATCCAAAGGCGTTTCATTCAAAATGCAGCCGGTGATTGATGCTCTGCCTGTGCGAAGCCTCTGCCAGTGCCAGGGCAGAGGTGGAGGGATGTTTTCACTGCTGACTATCTGCCCACGAGATTACGTCAAAGACACTATGCCACACTTTTGAAAAATTGGAGAAATGGAACATAACAAAAGCCAAACTCCTTCTCAGTTATTGGAGCTCTGGATTACTTTTTTTTTTTAAGACGCAGCGTGACACCGACCTTGTTTAAGAGCTATGCTCTAAATTTCCTTCTAGCTAAAGAGATTTGCTCATGAAAAAAAGTTTCTTCAGATCCCATAGATATGAGGACAGTCATTTGCATTCACAGAACGGAATCAAATTTAGTAGTGATAACTCTCCATAAAAGATCTGGACCACGACCATAAAATAAAACCTACTTAGCATTTCTCGTCTGTCTACAAATGAATGAAATATTGAAAGTACGATAAAGCATTTAAACCTTTCCATAATAGACATTAAATCAGATTTTTTTATCAGATGTTCTTGAACTTCTCATATTGTAAAATGTTGCATTAAAAAGTAGTTCCATTCATGTTTGAGACAGAATCTTTCCTTTCTTGTTTTAATGTATTTGTGGTGAAAAGGCTCACTAGTTATTAATTTTCTGAAATTAACATTTTTTTTGTCCTATTAAGCCCTTAATTTTCTGCCATTAATGACATGCTGGTGCAGGTTCATAATCCAAACGCAGAGTTTGGTAGTAAAGCTGATTGATGCACAATAGTTGAGAGATTTGTTTGCTCAATTTAGCTCTTATGAAATTTAGTGTGCTAGCAGCTCAAACCTTTTATTATGATGAATCAGAATACAGGTTCTCGGGTACGGTGGCCCTGAAGTGCAAATCACACCAACAAATCTGTCAATGCAAAAACACATGAAAAATCAAAATGACTTAAAAAAAAAGATAATAAAGAAATAACATTACTGTACATTTCAGAAATCAACACAAAATTAAAAAAAATAATAATAAAAGTGAAACATTTTGGAAAACAATAGTAATTTCTAGACATCAAAGCAAAATGTTAAAAAAATGAAACAATAAGAAAGCGGTAAGAAAGTTATATAACATGAAGTGATACTGGATATGCACCATGCTGATCATAACATGTTTCGTATTAGTTTTAGCACTATGAAATCATTGAATATGCATTTGAAAAACAAAATCCCAACCGTCGTCATCCAGTCATGATGTCCTATACCAGGAGTCTGCAACTTTTATTATTTACTGTAAAGAGCCACTCGGGTCGATTTCTCGCCAAACAAAACCCAGTAGGAGCCACAAAGTCTTCACTCACCCTTTAGATACTGAATAACATTTATGGTTTTGCTACTGACATGAACATTTAAATAACTATTGTGTTTTTTTTACATAAATAAAACATAAACATGAAGAGGAAATTGTTTTTTTTCTTTTAAAAAATATGAAGTAGTTCATAACTTTTGACAGGGCTTTGCACGATTTCAATTCAAAACAAAGGCTTCCTAGACTATAGGATCATGTCAATGCAGCAAATGCAGTAGGAAGTGTAAAGTCAACAATGATTTAAAAAAAAAAAAGAAGAACTTTATTTTTCTGTTTCTGTTGCATTTTAGCCAAAAATTCATAAATGTAACCAACAAAAACTTAATCAGAGCTCATGAAGTGACCACTACCATGTATTAAAATCATGAGGCACACTTTAAATCCTTGAAATGGTTAAAACATAGAGAATACGCTGTATAATCCAGTGGATTATAATTTTAATTGCATTGCAATGCTTTAATTCTGTTTGTGCTCACTGACAATAAATTGATTTTCTGTGATAGATGAATCTCAAAATTCAGTCGAAATGTGTCAGTATGGCGTTGATAAACTACAAAGGTTGATGGATTGATGGAGAATTAGGGCTATCGTTGTTAGGATCCTTCATGAATGATTCATACCATCCTTCAATTGTTTTTGAACGAGTTGAATAAAGTTTAAGTTAATTTCCTTTTTTTTTATTTTAAGCTTTACTACTTAATTTCTTTTCCCGTTAAGTTACTTTTTACATGTTTTAAAAACCTCTATGGAGGGGTAAAAGAGCTACATGTGGCCCCACAGACCCCGACATCTTTCTTGTTGTGCTTCATTTCTATTCATTTGATGTTTTTTTATTGCTTTTGTTTTCCAAATCTTTCTTTTGTAATTCTTTTTTTTTTTTTTTTTGGAATTTCGTTTTGGTTCCTGGAATTTTGTTATAATTTCTCAAATTTAATAAAATTTTTTTTGTTATTTTTTTTTTTATTCTTGTGAACTTTAATATGTTTTTGTCTTGAGTGATTTGATATGATTTGCACTTCAGGGCAATCCGTACTGCCAGATATTGTTTGTCAGTTTTCTGCAATTTATTGAAACTAACCGTTTAAAATTATCCATATGTGATAAAGAATTCGATTCTGACTCCCTGAAAACAACATATTCAATATATCCTGGAAATCTTTAATTTTGTGATAATGAGTTTCTAGTATTTAGTCTTCTACTTTTAATCATTTTTTTTTTTTTTTTTTTTTACAAGGACTACCAAATAACTAAACTATTCACTTAAAATGACACATTTTCCAACTTCAGCTCATCACGATGCAGCTAAACCTCACTGGGATTCCCACCCACCACCAGCTGATCTGCTACAAAACACGCAACCACAAAATTCCTTTATTTAGCTGAGGTAACTTATCCTAGAGAATATAGAACAGGGGTTCAAATCTGTAAAAGCTGCAGGAAGAGCTGCTTTAAAGACAAAAGCAGCTATAAAGACATGGGCGATGTTTTCTGTGAATGAGTAATGCTTGCAGAGTTTGTGCAACAATAGCCACAAACAGAATGCAGCGGGCAGCATCTCCCGTATTCTCCAGCTAACTTGTTCGAATGCCTTCTCTTCTTGCAATATCCCGTCATTTCATGAAATCCCCGCCGTACAAAGCGATCAGCCGTAAAACGACACTCCCTGTAATGAATCGGGATTCAGTTCAATCGTGCTTGTTGAACATGCTGAGGGCCTTTCCACAGACGGAAAGCAGGAATCCACACACACATTGTTCATATATTTACATGAAAATCTGTCTTTTGGACATGTAAACAAGCAAGCTTTATTTATTTACCGTTCATTGTATATCAGAAAGGATGCTTGAACTCGTAGCGGTTTGCTGGTAGAACAAGCCACAGAGATTTCCCAGAGAGCTGATTTCCACCTTCATGCTCTAGATGCAGGATTTTTCTTCCTTTTTTATTTTTTTTTTGGAACAACATCCATAGGTAAGGATGTTATTGCATTTCCTCTCCCTGTCTTCAGTACAAATTCTGTGTTCAAGGCGAAAAATGCCCAAAATAGTCTTCAAAGCGGAGAAAAAAGCAGATGTTTGGTCATTTCAGGGGTGCAGGCCAGCTGGCTGGATTTTCCCATGGAGACTGCTCAGCTGCATGTTTATCTTCTGCTCTCCTTGAGTCTTTCACTGTTAAAGACAACAGCCTGCTTCACTTGAATGGGCCCTTTTTTTTTTTTTCTTTTTTTAACGCTACCACATTGCAAAAGGGATCAACTTGTTTCACATTCACAGGAAGGAGTGCTGCCCAGACGGTTGAAAAGTTTCATTTGTGAGTCTAAACTCTGCTTTTCATTCACCTTCTCCTGCTCGCTTTAAATTAGTAATCAATGCAGTATTGATTCTATAAATTTCTTTAAGGGTTTGTTTTTAAAGTTCAAGCAGGTCCAGTTCCCTTTGAGACTCATTTAGCTGTTTGTGTTTTCGCAATGCGCTTGACCAAATTAAAGTGAAATGCCAGTGCTGGAGGGTCTTTTATTGAGCACCAGACTAACCCTGTCAAGCAAACAATCAAACAAGTAAACGAAATGAAATACACATTTTTTTTTTTTTTTTTGCAAATATTAATTAAGGGAGATTCAATTTCCCACAGATTGTAGGAGGTGCTCTTCTGTCCTTTAAGTATGAGCTACATTTGTTTACCTCAACACTTAAAGCTGTAAAATCTTTATAAACTTGCCATCTGAGGAATGTCAAAGTGAGCACACTCTCATTTCAGATGAAAAAAAAAACCGAAGGGATTTGAATAAAAAGTAGCAAGTTGATCCGTGCTGTGCTTAAGGTAAGAAAAATTATGTAAGAATGCACTCAATCAGCAGCATTATACAGGAAGCACATTTGTTACACAGGGTTTTTGCTTAGTGCTGCATACATATATACATACACATGAAGAGAGAGAGGGATTTGCCTTCAGTTGGACCACCTGAGCCTGCAGTGTTTATACTCGCTTGAAGGCATTTTATGAGTTCTGTTTTAGTTACGGGGTTTTGAAATAGTTGATGTTTTTCCCCTTTAGTTGTCTCTAAAAAGTAGAATGGACTTTTTTTTATTATTATTTTTGATACATACACAACGCTAATGCCTGCCTTATCTTCATTTAAATGTGTTTATGTTTTTAATTGTAATCATGAATTTAATCCAAGTCATTCTTTTACTCGGGATCTGATCATTGAACGCACCAGCAGCTGTGTTGTTCTGTGTCTCGCCCAGGAAATCTTTGACACTTGGGCTGTTCCAAAAGCTTTTTTATCACTTGTGATGAAGCAAACTGCCACCCACATGTTGACTTTTAATCTGTAATTTATTGTCACATAAAATTTCCAAAGCGAGTGTGACACACACCCACAAATGCACTCGTCAGCAGACACATGGCCTCCACATTGGTGGAGCTCTGCCAGGCCTGCGTCTCCCCCGGCTTCGGGGCATTCTTGATTTGGCGCTTTTGTTCTTTTGTAGCGTTTGGATTGCATGAACCACATAATCAACCAAACTGACTTCAATAAATTGAATTTTAATTATTGTAATTGTTCTGAAAGACATCCTGTTAGACTTGACAAACGTGATTAAATAAGAATAATAATAATAATTGTGAAAAACTTAATGGATATATGTTTTATTTTAAAAAAATCAAGTAAACTAGACATTTAGAAATTAATATTGTGAATATAATAAAAAAAATACACTGAAACATTAGACAACAGAAAAGTTGGGGTGTAGGGGGAATCGGGAAACCCCCGACCACTGCGACCAAAACAACAAGATCTCACAAGAACCAGTTTTCAGTCATCTTTACAGTTTTTGTTCTTATGACACATGTACAACTTAGTTTTTATTTGGGATGGATAACAAACTGAAACTCTGTATGTATCGTATCTTGAGGCATGTATCAGGATACTTATATCGGCAGACTCTTGCTCTATTAAAAAGAAGGAATGTGTTTATCACCTATAATTGCAGCTCTGAAGTGAGACATAAGTGCTGTGTTGTTGGGTCACATACAGTACTTTCCTCTTCATGGATCTCCATGCATTCTCTGTGGGGTTTATGCAAGGAAAGTTTGGTCGAGCAGTCACAGGGAAATCGTACTCCTTAAGCCCCAATTTAGTCTGGTACTTATCAAATCCCACTGAAACTGTCATAATTCAGGAATTGGTTTGCGGAGAGAAGCATAAAGTTGGTGTAGTTACTACAAGGAATCTGGAAAACTTCACCTGCACTGTTCAGTACCAGGTATTTATCTCTGAGTCACACTGGTTGAAGTTTTAACTAGAAATGTCCTGGATCCATTTCAGGTCAGTGAAGCAGATCGTTCTAAATGAACCAAAATTGAAATTGAATCTGCACCCTCAAATATCAAATCGAACTGTTGTTAAAATGAATTGTTACACTCCTGGTATTTGATCAGATTTAAAGGAGAAGCTGGACTTCTAAACCTTTTTTTTTGTCCACACTTTTGGAATGACACACTCTAAGGTTTTCTCTGGTTTTGGGGGGATGTGATGCAGTCAAAGCTATTGTGAAATTCTTTCTGCTGGCTAATTTAGCAAAACTCAAACGCTTCGTTTCTGTCATGAGTGCATGATTTTCAATCACATTTTTCTTCTGAAAAGTCTAGCAGTTAAACATAGACCCATGTCTGCAGCCAGTGTTTTTTTTAATGACCATCTGTGTCTTGCTCTTGTTTTTAAGGGCGGACTTTCTGACACCTTTTAAACTAGCAGTATTAACTTTATGAGAACTGAACGAAGCGAGTGTGATACCACTCATAGAAATTGACTTATTTTTGGCTCTAACCAAATGAAGTCAATTCAGTCGCAATCTTTACGACTTTGAGACACCTCCCTGTTGGAGCCAGAAGCCATCAGTAAGCATTGATTGATTAGAGTCAGTCTCACTCACTGTTTCTATGGCAACCGGTCTCGCCCAATCAGAAGTGAGCTTGTCCACACTCCTTCCACATGAAACCGGGCTTGGAAGATACTCAAACATTTCTAACTCAAACTCAAACTCAAACTTTATTTATTTATATAGCGCCTTTTTTTTCGGCCGAAACACAAGGCGCTTAACATAAAAGCAAATAAAATACATATTAAAAACACAAACAACACAGTGTTTAAAAACAAACTTACATAAAGACACAAAGCAAACATCCCTCTCTCCCCCAGTCCCCCCACCCCACCACCCCCAATAAGACCCTTGTCAATAAAACTGAACAAAGCTATAAAAACTGCAGATGTAACAAAACAATCTGGCTTGGTACGACTGTGTAGAAACGATATTCCGAGGATCCCCTAATTCAAGAACCCGCCCGACCACAGGGGGCATCGCCGCTGCGCCCGCCCAGCACGGGGCAGCGCAGGACCCGCTCTACCGAGCTGGACCCCAGCCGCCCCAAAGAGAACAGGCACTGCAGCAATAGCCCCCCGCCGCAGGCGGAGCCCCAGAACAGAGAATCCCCGTGAGGAAAACACTGGATTTTAAAACAATTAAAAAGCATTAAAAGAAGATAAAAAGAATGCATAAAAAAATAAATATAGTAAAAAAAAAAAAAAAAAAAAAAAAAAAAAAAAAAAAAAAAAACATGGTTTGCAGATAAAAATAGTAAATACATTCATAAAATAACTATAAAATGATTCTTATAGAAGTTTAAAAAAAAAAAAAAAAAAAAAAAGAAGATAAAATGCAATCACTAGGAAAGTCATGTAAAAGCCATGTTAAAAAGGTGGGTCTTGAGCCTCTTCTTAAAAACCTCTACGGTCTCTGCGGCCCTGAGGTTCTCCGGCAGGCTGTTCCAGAGGCGAGGACCACAATGATGAAATGAAGCCTCACCATGTGTTTTGGTCCTCACCTTCGGAACAACTAAAAGGCCGGTGCCGGAAGACCTCAGGGTCCGCGAGGGTTCATACTTTAAAAGCAAATCACTTAAATAAGAAGGCCCAAGACCATAAAAACATTTATAAACCATTAAAAGAACTTTAAAATCAATCCTGAAACGCACAGGGAGCCAATGCAGCGATTTTAAAACTGGTGTAATATGCTCCCGCCCCCTGGTCCTCGTCAGAACTCGTGCCGCTGAGTTCTGTAATAATTGTAAATTTAAAAGAGACTTTTGAGGTAAACCAGAGAGCAGGGCATTACAATAATCTAAACGACTAAAAATAAAAGCATGCATCAGCACCTCTGTGCTGGCAAGAGAGAGGAATGGGCGGACTCTGGCAATGTTTTTGAGGTGGTAAAATCCTGTCTTAACGACATTTTTAATGTGAGGAATAAAATTCAGCTCAGAGTCAAAAAGAACGCCCAGGTTTCTCACGCAGTGAGAAGGTTTAAAATTCTGAAGATATGGTAAAATCCTCTCTCTCTTGTCTTCAGGACCGATAATTAAAACTTCTGTTTTGTCCTGGTTGAGTTGAAGGAAGTTTTCTGCCATCCATGATTTTATATCTAAGATGCAATTTAAAAGAGTGTTTATAGGTCCATAGTCATCAGGAGACACGGCGTCCAACATGCAACATGATACCACATACTTTTATTGAGACTTCTGATTGGCCAGTTTATAACTTGAAAAACTTGAGCTACAGAAAAAAAAAAATCAAGATTAATGAGAGAATATTTTGAAAAAGGTGTCAGAGTAAGGTTATTCTGACAAAGTAACAGCTGTTTATTTCTCAAAAGAGGTCTATGGGATTTCGTTGAAACCAGCAGGTACTTCCTGTTTGGAACACCAGCAGGGAGGGGTCCCTCAGTCCAGTTCTCATGTACAGTCATAAGGTCTTCATCATGATAGTGTGGGTGACTGATCCACACAGAGAGGCTTAGTGATTTTGTTTTTAAAATGCTTTTCCAATCGTCAGCTGTCACCAGGAATTCCCAACATTGAGTTTTTCATAATGTTGAGATTTTCTGAGACATTAAATGTAGAGTATGTTAGCTTTAAGTGATAATCAATAAAATAAATATGATATGTCGAAGTATTTCTGTGTAAAATATCTACAAAATAAAAAGTATGCATTTTAGAACTGAATTACCCAAGTGATTTATTTTTGGGTAATAATTTATTAAGCTGCACCTGTAAGCTTCATTAGTCCTGATTGCATCACTGCTGTGGCAACACTGACCTGCACAGGTAAGAGGAACTGTAATTCAGAATTTAGGGGAAACAGCTGCGACCAGCAAAGCGATTTACTTTCCGGAGACGTTTGTGATTATTGCAGAATAACATTTTCGAACCTTATTCTGCACAATTTACAGAAGCGTGGATTCTGAGAGGTGCTATGTGTACTCATGGATTTGATCGGCTTTTTTGCTGTCTGTCCTGATTTAAAAGCATATGGTGCATCCTGAAAGACCAACTGGAAAAACAGCACTTCCAACGGCTTATTCAATGAGACTCTGTACTCTGCAAGAATACAGCTGGTTTGTGAACGCAAAGGGAATAAGTTTCTTTCTTTAGTAAATCACCAAGTGAAAAAATAAAAGTTACATTTTCCAAGTTTGCAAAGCATAAAGAGGCATCTGCTTGTTTGATATCTTATTATTATTCCTTTTTTTTAGAGCGGATATTGCTGCTGCAGTCATGGGACATTATGAGCGGCATTAGCAGAAACATGACTCCATAAGCAGAGCTGCAGGTCCAGATGTAGCTTCAGATAAACAACCACTGAACTCTTGCCCTGCTCTGGATTCGGGGGTGCAGCTTCTGAAGCTCTTACCCCGAGGATCAAGGAAACAGCTGTTGGAATTGCTCCCACAGGCATCATCAAACCAAGTCATTAAAGAATCACAGATGACCACAATTCAATATTAAAACATCAGTTGCTCGTTATTGTCTTTAAAGTTCCTCATGGGGTTGACTCATTTGTGTGTTTACAGATTGTAGGGTTGAGGCTTTTGTTGGACAGTTACATCAAAAATATTGTACGTTAGACGATACATTTGATAGTTTTTTGGACTTTTTTTATTTGGAAAATAAAGACAGACATGCTTTTATTTATTTTAGAAAAGGTCTTTGCAAAAAAAAAAAACATTCTGATTCAAACAGTGTCCTAGAACTTTAACTCCACTGTAACTTCAGTCGCCGACTATCACACTTAAGGTTGTTGTGTTATTTTGTGCCCGATCCGCATTTAGATACTACAATTTTTCAGACGACGTGGCTCAGAAATAACCTGCATTTTGTTTACTCCCACTCATAAATATGTATTCCCTCCATCAAAATGTAATCCTTCAAGAGGGGGAGACGCCAGATCCCTTCTTGCTGCAGGTCATGCCAAGAATACTTTAAGCTAAGAACTCAATTTAGAGTAGGTTGTACAAAAAATGATGCAGACAAAGGAGTGGTACTGCAGAGACACCCTGACATTTACAAGGGATGCCCTGATAAAGGCTGAGAGGATGCTATTCACTGAACAGAGTGCACACCTTTTAAACTAATACAAAGACTTGTCTTCCAATGGCAGCATTATAAATTAGGATTTTAGTGTTTTTAACAGGTTCTCGCTGCAAATTTTTACTATGAATTTGTGGTTCGGGACCCCTCTGCGTCAGTTTTTGACGTTTCAGGTGTCCCCAACTCCAACTCTTTTTGAAGTGATAGCTGTTCCCATTAAATCACGGGTTCCCATCCCTCAGAACGCGGTACTGGACACGGTATCTAAATCATGGCTACCCAAAAATTGGGATGGAAATAAAAGACTGAACCGGTACTGGTACCAGGTCTGTAACCCGGTACCAAGTGGCCCTTGAACCGGTTCCGAGTCGTGGCCTGGAGGTTGAGGATCCCTGATTTAATGGAAACAAAGAGAACATCAAAAAATGACGAATTGGAGATACCCAAAACATCAAAAAGTAACGCAGAGGGGTTCTGAACCATACGTCCATATAAATCAATCAATCACTTTATTTATATAGTTCTTTTCATCATCTTGCTGTTAAACACAAGACATATAAACACACTTTAGATGAAAGAAACTGTAATAAAACAGACGTAAAAATACAAAATAATAGAAACAATATGGCCAAAATTTGTTAAGGCACTGCATATATTGCAAATATTATAACATTTGTTAAAACAATAAAAAAAAAATCACAAGACACATTTGATAAAAAAAAAAAAAAACAAACAGAAAATATTGAATAAAAGCTATATATGAGAATGTAAATGAGTTGGTACACTCGTGGCATTTTTCTTAAGGTGAAGGATTTATAGATAGATAGATAGAATTTTCTGTGAGATTTCATATTGTGATTATTTGTAGATAATAAGTGCTGACAAATACTGTGACAAAGAATATATATACGAATATTTTCAATAGATTAAAAGATGATCCAATGTTAATGCTTGTTTTCTGTTATGTCAGAAGAACCAAGTGTTATCTGCAGAAGACAAATGCACAGATAAAGTAGATCACAGAAACATGAAGATGTTGTGATGGCACACCGAGTTTCATTGAAAACAAAAAACACATTCATTTTTTATTTCACCTGTGGTTTATCATAATCTTTTCAGTTGGAGCATTCCCAAAGACGAGAAACGAGAGGCTTCTTAAGATGTGTGAGTTTTCCGAAGCAGCGCTTTGCAGCTCAGGCTTGCAGGAGGAAGAACTTTTTAAAGCTGCTTTATGGCTGCTGCTGAATGTGTGGAACACGATGGGCCGCTCAGCGTCTGCTTTGTTGTGTTTAGTATGCTAGCCTCCTTGCCTGAGCGTCATTGGGGCTTTGTGACGGCTGAAGAACAGTTAATTGGAGCTTTAGGCAGTCAAGACTGGTCAGAGGAAAAAGGAAATGGATACCGGAATGTGTCTGTGACTTTAATCCAGCATAATTCAGCTCCCATAACACATTAGACAGCTTGATCTGTCTTAACTGTCAGTCATCAGACTTTTTGCTGTATTTTTATGCATCTTCTGTTTTGCACTGTGGTTTATCTTTAGAGAATACATTCAGCTTCAATGTCGTATTAATAAAACATGTGATCTCTATTTTAGCTTTTAATGAACACATAAGAAGAGCTCAACACAAATAAAAAATGAACTAGAAAACATTTATGCCTATGTTTCATTTTTGATTTGCACACTCAAGTTTTCTTGCAAGAGCCTAAAACTGCAGTTGCTCCTCATATTAATGCAAATTCTCCCATAAACCCTTGAAATACGTCTAACCATCTTATTAATGATAGTGAGCACATTTTGTTATGAAGCTTACATGAACCCCTGCAGAGATGCACCCAGGACTGTTTTGATGACGTTCAGTGCAGCAGCTGCCCATCACAATTCATGAAGAAGTTCAATTTGCCGATCGTTCTGCAGCCTGGCTTCCTCTTGCTCACCAGCTGCTACTTATTATTATTATTATTATTACACACAGCAATAAATTAAGGAGGAAAAAAAATTGTAGAAGGTAATTTATTCAAGGCATTTGAGGTCACTGTAACTAAAAGTTTCAGAAATCATACCAGTCCGTCTTGCTTTTGAGATCATTTGAATCTAAAATCCGTTGTTTTAGTGTGTAAGACTTGCACTGTGAGCTTCCACAGACCAAGACAAAAATATTTAATGAGCTGCCAAAATTATTGACAAATTTCAGACATTAGGTGTGAATAAAAGCTGTTTATTTTCATAATAAAAAGGTATGTTATACTGAATTCTATTACCTTCTGGGAGATGTGTGTGTGATTTACAACAATGCAGGTTTTGAGTGAAACATTTCCTAGGGCATGAATAATTTTATTTGGCGCTTTATTTTGATACAACCAAGACAATGAAATGTAGGGAAGTTACGATTCATTTTTGCAACGATTTGATTCATATCATAATTTATGATTGCTAGTACAATTCATTGTGGTTACTTTTGAACGATTTACTGACAAAAAAATTAATCCAGGACATCTTCTTTCAAAAATTCAACCAGTGTGACTCAGAGATAAATACCTGGTCCTGAACAGTGCAGGTGAAGTTCTCCAGATTCCTGACAGTTCTCTGACTTTATCTCCAAAACCTCTAACATGTGCTGTCCCTCTGATGTATTCATTCCTGATCCTATCCATCCTGGTCACTCCCAAAGAGAACCTCAACATCTTCATCTCTGCTTCCTGTCTTTTCTTCAGTCCCACTGTTTCTAGTATGAACAACATGGCTGCTCTCACCACAGTCTTGTACACTTTTCCTTTCATTTGTGCCAAAACTCTTCTATCACACATCACACTTGACACTTTTCTCCACCCATTCCAACCTGCTTGCACTCGCCTCTTCACTTCTTTTCCACACTCTCCATTACTCTGTGCTGTTGACCTTAAATACTTAAACTCCTCCCCCTTCTTTATCTCTTCTCCCTGTAACTTCACTCTTCCGCTCAGGTTCCTCTAACCTTCATTCCTCTCCAGGGCAAACCTCCACCTCTCTAGCTCCTCCTCCACCTGTTCTCTGCTCTCTCTACAAATCACAGTATCATCTGCAAACATCATAGTCCATGGTGATTCCTGTCTAACCTCATCAGTCAGTCTGTCCATCACCATTGCAAACAGGAAGGGGCTCAGAGCTGATCCCTGATGTAATCCCACCTCTACCTTGAACTCCTCTTTCACCCTGACCGCACACCTCACCACTGTCTTACAGCCCTCATACATGTCCTGCACAGCTCGAACATACTTCTCTGTCACTCCAGACTTCCTCTTACAATATCATAGTTCCTCTCTGGGCACTCTGTCATAATCTCTCTCCAGATCTACAAAGACACAGTGGAGCTCTCTCTGACCTTCTCTGTACTTCTCTATCAACATCCTCAAAGCAAATATTGCATCTGTAGTGCTCTTTCTTGGCCTAAAACTATACTGCTGCTCACAAATGTTCACTTTTGCTCTAAGTCTAGCTTCAACTACTCTTTCCCACACCTTCATTGTATGACTCATCAGCTTTATTCCTCTGTAGTTACCGAAACTCTGCACATCTCCCTTATTCTTAAAAATGGGCACCATCACACTTCTCCTCCATTCTTCAGGCATCTTATCACCACCTAAGATCCTGTTGAACAACCTGGTCAAGAATTCCACTGCCATCTCTCCTAGTCACTTCCATACCTCTACAGGTATATCATCAGGACCAAGAGCCTTTCCACTCTTTATCCTCTTCAAAGCCCCTCCCACTTCACCTTTACTAATCTTTGTTACTTCCTGCTCCACAACAGTCACCTCTTCTATTCTTTGTTCTCTCTCATTCTCTTCATTCATCAACTCTTCAAAGTATTCTTTCTATGTTTCCATTACACCACTGACACCTGTCAACACATTACCATCCCTATCCTTGATCACCCTAACCTGTTGCATGTCCTTCCCATCTCGGTCTCTCTGTCTTGCTAATCTGTACAGGTCAGTCTCTCCCTCTTTACTACCCAACCTAGCGTATAACTCATCATAAGCCGCTTGTTTGACCTTTGACACCTCTACTTTCACCTTACGCTGCATCTCCTTGTACTCTTGTCCACTGTCCTCAGTCCTCTCAGTGTCCCACTTCTTCTTAGCTAGCCTCTTTCTCTGTATGCACTCCTGCACCTCCTCATTCACCACCACGTCTCCATATCAACTTTCATTCCTGATGATACACCAAGTACACGCCTACCTGTCTCCCTGATCACAGTAGCTGTAGTTATCCAATCATCTGGGAGTTCCTCCTGATCACAAAGAGCCTGTTTCAACTGTTTCTTAAAAGTCATGCAACAATCCTCTTTTTTTTAGCTTCCACCAGTTTGTCCTCTTCTTTGCCTTTTCCCTATTTTTCTTCATCTTCTTCATCACCAGATTTATCCAACACACCACCATCCTGTGCTGTCTGGAAACACTCTCTCCAACCACTACTTTACAGTCACTGATCTCCTTCAGATTACACCGTCTACACAAGATGTAGTCTATCTGTATGCTTCTCCCTCCACTCTTATAGGTCACCCTATGTTCCTGTCTCTTCTCAAAGAATGTATTCACTATAGCCGTTTCCATCCTTTTTGCTAAATCAACCACCATCTGTCCTTCTACATTCCTCTCCTGGATACCAAACCTGCCCATCACCTCCTCATCACCTCGGTTTCCTGCACCATGTCCATTGAAATCTGCACCAATGACAACTCTCTCGTTTCCAGGGATGCTCATCATCACTTCACCGAGGTCCAACCAGAACTTCTCCTTCTCTTCCAGCTCACATCCTACCTGTGGGGCATACCCACTAACAACATTAAACATCACACCCTCCATTTCTATCTTCAGACTCATCACTCTGACACTCTTTTTAACCCCACAACACTCCTAACAAGCTCCTCCTTCAAGATAACTCCTCCTCCATTTTGAACATTCCGTAAGCCATTCTTAGTGGAGTTAAAAAAGTGGTAGTTTGTTGAATAGTTTAAAAAGTTGAAAAGTTATGAAGTTGAAACTTACGAGCAGCTATCTCCTAAAAGAGCTGAATAGTTTAATAGCTGAATGAGCTGAATAGGTCAAGGGGTTGAAGAGCTACGGAGCGACAAAAAACGTTTGGAAGAAAAAAATGCTGCACAGCATTCACACAATTACCCGGCAAAAGTGATGGTTTAACTTCTTATAGCGAAAGTGTTACAGGGTTAAACACGTTTCTTTTGCAAAAATTACTCAACAATGCACTGTGCTAATCGCTAATCTAGTTTGGGACATTTCTAGAGCACAAACAAGTAAACAAGAATTATTGGCAAATTAATTTACATTTTAGTTTTATAAAGTTCAGCCACTGTTGTTTTACCCATTAAAAATAACTTTATTATAGTAAATTAAAACCTTATACCACACTGTTTGTTCACAAACCTATGCAAAATTCAAAATGTTTCCACACATTGGACTGCAATGATGGTTGATTAGTTTTTGCTGACATCACATGTGTGTTTTCCACTGTATTGACGCTTGGTTGGTTTTACATTATGTCTCAATCCTTTTGATGTTTTCCAATTTTGATTGTAATCGATTTTATTTAGAAAAAATAAATAATAATGGTGTAGGTAGTTTTAATTAAGAACTACCTCAGACAGATCGATCGATCGATTTGGCCGGATCAAAGGAATATAAACTGGATAATCAATTAAGTCAATTAATCGTTACACCCCAAATGAAATGTCTTTAAAATTTTGGAGACAAATCTTAGTTTGACAAAAACCAGCAGATTCCTTAGCAGAGTCAAGCTTAATCCAGCTCTAATTATGTTGCTGTAACAAGTATTTTGTGCAACTACCAACCAATCAGTAAAGCTTTCTGCACCAGCTGCTTTGCTGGACAAATGCGGAGCGGTTTCACAGTAACATGTGAAACAGTCTCAGAATAACAGCATGGTGTTTTTCATCTAACATGCACTAGGATGCTTTCATTTATTTCCCAACTTGACTCCATTCTTGGTGTGCCATTGTTTGACTCATTTGAAATCCTTCAACTGCATGTTGAGAACTCACTTTTACATCTAACGCTGAGCTGCAAGCCAATTATGATTCACCTGATTGCTGCTTTTATCTTTTAAGTGTACTGACGTGTTAGGAGTTACGTCATACTCTGAGTAATTTGATTAATTCGTTATTTTCCCTCGTTTCCACAGAAGCTCACACAATTAGTCTAGTTGATAAAAACCTGAAGTTTTGAAATCCCTCCTCAGGTCTGACAAGTTACTGACTTTCTCATAAAGTCCTTCGCAGCATTTTACTATTTGCCTTAGATGACATATGTTAATGCCTTGACTGCCACCTTTTCATTGCAGTTTTAATTGAATAAAACAAATGAAATGGTCCATTGTTGGACTCTCCTTTGGCACAGCTGGTGCCACTCTCTGGCGAGTCACACAAGTACAGTAGCTCCTATACATATCAGCTGCTCATTCATATGCATTTAGCTCAACACTAAAGAGCTTTGACTTTTATGCATTTGTTTTTAAAAAACACACACATGAAAGAATAAACACTTTTATTTCTTCCCCAGTTTGGATGCCAGAGGCAACATCTGGCCCTGTGGCCTCATTTTGTGTGCATGCGATTTAAATAAACGTTTGCCTCTATGCTGTCTGTCAAGGTTTTTATCCCTCTTGTGAAACCTCTCAATGCCCACTGCTCATTCAGTCTGAGGTGGGTAACTAAACACAGCGGTCCATCCTGTTCATCCTCTTTATTGATGGGTTTCTGCTGCCTGAGGCATTTACCTGGGATTTCGGGTCTTTGGTTTAAACACCTATTATTTAGAATTTTGCATTTCATCGTAATGGCTTTGATGGTGACCAGGGCACTTCTTCCAAACACAAGCATATAAATGCTTTGCCTGGGAGCATACATACTTAAATGATTGTTTAGGGTATTTAGAAATGAAAAAAAAGTTTCTAAACGTTTGTTTTCTCTAAATCTAAAGTTAAAGCCATCTGTGTTCACTTAAAGCGTAACCAAACAGGACAGTTGTAGGCTGAAGCCAGGTTCACACTGCACGCGGGAAGCACAGCGGAACAGAGGGCGCTTTCATTCGGCACCCTTGTCTACATATGGTGCGGTTCACACCAGGCGCGAAGCACCGCCGTCCTCCGCGGCGGGCTTACGCAGTGCAGTGATTGTCTGGTCTATTGCTTGAGCTGCGATCAATCTGCTTCAATCCTGGCAGGAAGTTACTCCAAGACACACAAGAAAATCCACTGAATTTTTAAAATTTTTCACAATAAAATAGCCGGATTGACAAATGCGATCACATTTTTGTTTATACACAGTAAACAGATGAAAATACAGTAAACGCAGAAACAATGCTTAACACAAAGTCCCAACAGACACACACAGACAATGAAGTGGGCTACGGAGTGTGGTTTGGATGTCTAAAAGTACAATCAACGAGAGAGAAGCAGACAGCAGCAATTGACCAATCAAAAAATGTATCTCTAATGCCTTTTTTAAACCTATAGGGGGCAAAAAACAGGCGGTTTTAGAAACATTTTTCAGAACTGAACAAGTTTATTTTAAATTGTCAAAAATTTGGCAAGGACCAACAGACAGAACTGATAAGTCCCATTTACAGAGGTCAACAGATAAAAAAAAAAGTGGATTTAGGGTTTGGTTACCCTTTAACAGATAGAAAAAAATATTTTCAAAGTTCTTATTTTTAATGGCAACACTAACTCTAACCAACTTTCTTTTTTCAGACAGGTCTGTTCAAGTTTTCAAATGACGAATTCTTCATCCAGCCGATGGAGGAGTCCAGAGATGACACCTCTGCACCACAAGCCCACGCCATCTACAAACGCCACACTTCCCTTGGAGGGTGGAGTCAAATCATACAACAGGATTCAGAAAAACAAGCCATCAACGCCACATGTGGAAACAGAAGTAAATCTCAATCAGTCACAAAATCTCATCTTCCCCAACACTCCATATGGGCTGAGCTCCAAATGATGAGAATGATGATCGTGATTAAGTGCTCTTGGCTCTTTCATGATGGAATTAGAGACAAATAATTAGATCTCCTTTGAGATACAAGTTTTCATCTTTTGGAATTCGTATGCGGAATAATTCAGAAATGGATCAACTGACCCTGAAATGACACTGATAATTGTGAGACCAAGCAAAAAAAAGAAAAAAAAAACTTAAAAAAGCCCTTTTTCAAACAACTCGAATGCCTTAGTCACTATTGGCATTACGGGTGGATACAAAGCTGTCTGCAGGTGAAAAATGAGCAAACCTGTGTGGGGCACGCAGGTGTCCCAGAGGAAATATTAAGGTCATAGCCCATTTGGCCAGCTCAAATGCTCATGCACATTTTTTTTCTAAAGGCATGCAGCAGACAGGTTGTAGTGAAAACTTATAAAACATGTAAGGTAGGACAAATTAGTTGAGACTTAGGCATTTTTTTTATCTTGTAGTTCTCTTTACCCAATTTCTGTTTCTTTTTAATGAGGTTTTTTTTTTTTATTACCTGAGCTAAAACAAAAGTTAGTTCCTCCTAACTTAAAAGTTGGGTTAAAAACTTGTGTTATTATTGACTATGGACTTTTTAGTGTGCAAAAGGCCAGTTTCCAATGTCTAAAGTGTGGCGTAAGGGTATTGAACGAAAGTAACTTCCATTATTTTTAAAAGAACTTCATGATGCACTTACGACACGGATAATATTGGTACGTTCCATTTTCATGATGTCCCTTAAAGTGACTGTACAAACTAATTCTTTCCAAACCTCAATGGGTCCCAATGACCAATGTATAAAACAGACTTTTCGGGCAGTCAGGTAGCTTGTTTGCATTAAAAGTGGGGTCATCTGGACCCTACAAGACAGTGCGCTGAACTTTTTTTATTCATTGATTTTTGAGTTTCACTAATGTCCATGGCAGACACTAAATCCTGTCCCCCTTCTGTCCACATTTGTCATGGAAGGAATCACATATCAATATGTGGCTGGAGTCATCTGGACCCCAAAGAGAGCGGGAGGGTTAAAACGTTAAAAACATTTCAAAGGGTTTTACTTGTCTTTCATTTTTTCAAAGTTCTAGTTGTATACATAAAATTAACATAACTGAATCTCAGAATTTTTGTCTACCTGCATAAGGATTTTATATGTACTTTCTACATATCAGAATATTGCAACACCTCATAACTTCTCAATTTTGCCGCCAATATTCTGCTGTGCCATGGTCGAAGAAACTCTGCTTTATTAGTCCCATTGTGAGAAGAAAGAACTGAATGAAATCAATGCCTTACCTCCACCAAGCACAGACGGTCTCTTTTCTTATCTTCTTTTTATGCACATTTTTAGCCGTCTAATCGGTGCAGATTTACGAGCGGGTCAACAAAGACGACCTTTTATTTGCATTTTTCTATACAAGATAAATCCTGTCTCTTCAGTTACTTGGGTTCGTGTACGTTTCTTTTTTTTACCACTATCATTTTCCCTTTGTCGCTCTACATACAGGTGCTGTTTGGAACAGTCAATAGTCTGAGATGCATCTGGTAATTCTCATTAATCCTTAATGCGATCTTCGAGGCTGCTTTTTTTTCCCACATTTTTAATGATTTTACTCCCAATTATACAGTCGTGTGTGCTGGAGCACGCATCACAAGTTTCACATCTTCCTGTCCCTATAGCAACCTGTTAGAAAATAGGACCAGCTGCAGATGATGGATTAGTACTCACCTTGGACACATATTTGCAAACATAAATAATTTTTGAGATTTTCTGTTGACTGGTAATGCTGATTTCTAACTAATAAGTTCCAAAGCTGCTTAACTTGACAGTCCTGACAGGCAGGAAGTGAGCAATTAAAGTTATTGCAGATTTTTAATGTTCATCTTTAATGGTTGCCCATTATGTGTTAGACTTTTCATTTTGTCCAATTATAATAATGTGTTGATGAGTCAAATGACCATCGTCAAGGTTGTCTGCACAGTTGGGAACAGGAGATAGCCATCTAAATCTATTATTAAAAAAATGTATAGAAGTAGTTGACAAATAACCTTGGATAAACATCCACATAAAACAGGGGTGTCAAACACACGGCCCGCGGGCCGTATCCGGCCCGCTAGATGATTTAATCCCAGTTATGAAGAAAAAAATATATAAGAATTTTCAAAAAAGAAAGCAAGTTTCTAGCCCACTCCTGTGGCGAGTTATGGTTCTTTTAAGAAATGGATGCAATGCGCGATTTAACCACTAGGGGGAGCAAAGACAACTCAAGAGATAAAGAAATAAACAAACTTCCCTAGTTTTGGGAGACAAAGGGACCAAAATGTTTGCAAGTTTAACCCAATGGAACCAAGGACCTAAAGCTCTGTTTTTGTTTACTTTTGAATTTACCTCCGTACTTTCAATTTAACATGCTTATTTGATATCATTTTAATCAGGACAACCCTATCTATGTGACACTGCGTTTTTTAAAGTAACTTTTCCATGTTCTATTCACACATCAAACATCATGCAAAAACAGAAAATTCCATCTGGAAAAATAAGATTCATTTTGCTGTGGAAACCCCCAAAATGTTTAACAAACTGCTTTTACAACATAAAATGACAGTTTTGGGTGTAATTTCATAAAAACAACTAAACTAAATTTAGTCAACAAACTAATCAACACATTTTTGACTGAAAATACAAAAAAAAAAGATTCCTTTTTTTGGGCCAAAAATCTGAAGAGTTTGTGTTGGTAGAGGAACATGACAGACCTCACAGCTCTATGATGGACCTTTATATGTTGTCATACAGACAGTAATAGTACTTCAGTCTGTCTGTGTGGCTTCAGCTTCCAGGCAGCCCAAAAAATAAGAATTTCTCTCCTAAGAGCTCTGCTGTCCATTTGATGTTTCATGAAAATCTATGTTTCTCTCTTTTCTTTTACTTTTTTTCATCATAAGCTTTGCCTGTTGAGTTTGTGAGGAATAATAAAAAGGTTTTAGGGAGAAGTTTGATCCAGCTGGATTTCAGATCGGCCCGGCTGGAATATGCTCTCAGGTGGGGGCGTGTCTGTCTGCTCTGTTGCTCGCCTCTCGTAACAGCGGCCGGCAGGACTTTCGCAGAGAAACAGAATTTTCGTGATTTTTTGACAACACAGGTGGTTGTTGATGTTGTAGAAAACTCAAAGCCAAAGCAAAATGAAGATCACATTCCTCCTCGTGGGGTTTCTAATACCGGACAGCTCTGGTTGGCTCCGCCCCCCACTGCAGGTGAGCTGACCTGCATTGCAGCCGTCTGATCAAAGTTCGTCTTCCGCCTTATTTATTAAAATAAAAGATTGTTTTGTCCAAAGACTACAAATAAAGGCCATGTTTTGCCTTTAATTCAATAAAATATCAGTTACAGAACAGAAAAACTTTTAATTTATAACGTCGATCTCACAGCTGCACAGCAGGACATGAGGGCGTCCGTCGGTTCCGGAGGGTTCATTTAGTTTGATTTTTCATTGATTCAAACATTTTTGTTTTTTCCGTAGCCCCTCTTTAGTTTACTATCGGGATTACTTTAATGTCAGATGTAAAACATTCAGTCTGTATAAAATTAAATAAACCTTTTTTTTTTTTACTTAGTGAAATCCATTTTATTTGAAATACTTTGGACTCAGTGAATGAAAATGTAATAATAAATGATTAGACTATTAGGTTGTTTTTGCAACTAAGAAATAAAACAAAAATAAAGCTAAAGATAACACGTTGAACAAAGGTTATTTTGCTGTTATGTTTCTGGTCCGGCCCACTTGAGATCAGACGGGTTGAATGCGGCCCCCGAACCAAAATGAGTTTGACACCCCTGACATAAATGATTATTTACTGTGATATTGTTGATTGAACTAAGATTATTTAAAGAATAGCAGTAACCTTGCGGCTGATACAATCAACCTTCATGATTCATCAAGTTCTACCGCCGTCTTCAGCAGTTCTAACTTATTAAGCAACCGTGAAGGGCTTTAGGGACAATTCATCAATGTTCTTTTTGGCCATTTCGTTTTTTTTTTAGCATGATATTGAGCACAGCTCTCTCATTCTGATAAAGAATCCCTGATGTGTTTTAAATCGATGGATCTCCCGCATCAGTCCTTCTTACAAATGAATCCGTCCCTAATCTCTTCCCGAGAACTTTACGGATTATCTTTAATATTGCATTTAAATGAAATGTGTTCTTGTGGTTTTTTTCTCACGAAAAGTTTAACTGTTTTGTCCATGTTTTATCTACAGATTCTCCCCACAGTTTTGAGAACCGGAGAGAGAGATGGGAGCGCAGGGGGCACAAGAGAGCCAAACGGATTCAGGAGCGCTCGGTGAGCAGAGAGAAGTGGGTGGAAACTCTGGTGGTGGCTGACCCTAAAATGGTGGACTACCATGGAAGCAAAAATGTGGAAAGCTACGTCCTCGCTGTCATGAACATTGTAAGTACTGAACATTTACATTGAAAATATTAGTAGCTCTTTCTAGTTTCAAATATGTTCAATAAATAGGCTTTTTTTCCCAGGGTAATATCAGCTAGAAGGTTTTTAACATTACATTTTTTACAGACTTGCTCCAATGTAAGACGTGTTTTCTGACATGCTTAACATGTTAATTTTTCTCACGATGGATGATATATATTAAGAAAATTAAGATTAACGTTGCATTTCTGAGTATTTCTCTATTCAAATTGTTGTGAATCAGGAGTGATACAGTTGGAATAGGGCCTTATTTGTGACATAGAAATCATCTGGCCAAAAGCCGTCTGCTCCACTCAATTCTGATGCATACAGTTATAGTCGACTGGATCCATGTATGACTTTGTTTTCCTCATCTGAGCTTTTATCTGGATCAAAACTGTATGGCTGAATTGCTCTAATTCTGTTACACTGGGGGGTGAGGGGCTGTAAACTAGCAGGAGAGAGTGTAAAAAGGGGGTTAATGGGAAATGGAGGCGGACTTACTCTTTTCCAACAATTCTGTCCACAACTCGAAAGTAAGTTTCAAATGAACTCCAGCTGCTCTGCAGAAACTATGTCAAGAGGTTTTTAAAGTTCTGGCTAAAAACGTCACAATCATAATTATGATAATCACTTGGAATAATGTAAAAATACATAAAAAGTTGATCAGAGTTGGTTTTTAAGTGAATTTCAATTCATTCTTCCATCACTCTCTGCATGTGGGATTGGGGCAACATAGAGAATTCCAGACCAGCAATATTTAAAACAAAATACATGGTGTTCATCTGTGGTTGTTTGGATCTGCCATTGGGCCTCTCCCGGCTGGAAATGCCTCCTTATGGCTCATTTGTAAAACATAGTATGAATGCTTCTAGGAGATGTCCAAGAGTCTTTCTCTTTTTCTTCAGTGAAGTGTGTTCAGAATGTTCCTCAGCCACAGCTTTAAAGGTTTTACTTATTGCTGTCATGCGAGTAATTTTTTGTGCGATTAATTAATGGTGACCTGTAATTCATTAATCTAATTAATTGATTTTAATTACAATTTTTTCAACCCATTAAAAGCTGTAAAATCCTAATTTTTAATTTTTTTTGAGTTTGTGACATTCTGGTGCAGTAAAGGATCAAAATGAATGAGTGTGAAGCGGCTGGGATGAGGGTCAGCACCACTAAGTCTGAGAAAGAAAGGTAGTTTGCCCTCTCTCGGCGGGTGGAGTGCTCCTGCCTCAGGTGGAGGAGTTAAAATATCTTGGGGTCTTGTTTACGAATGAGGGAAGATCAGAGCGTGAGATCGACAGACGGATTGGAGCTGCGTCCACCATTCCGTCGTGGTGAAAAGAGAGCTGAGCCAGAAAGCATCTTCGTTCCAGTACTCACCTATGGTCATGAGCTCTGGGTCATGACCGAAAGAACGTGATCCCGACAACTAGCAGCTGAATGAGTTTTTTCCGGAGGGTGCTAAGTCACCCGGAGAGCCGCTTCTCCTCCTCATCGAGAGGAGCCAGTTGAGGTGGCATGGGCATCTGGTCCAGATGCCTTCTGGACGCTTCCCCGAGAGGTGTAACAGAAGTAACCATCCAAATGAGATTAACGCGTTAAAAAAAACACACACTAAAATGTCTGTAATGGATTAATCCCAATTAACGTGATAATTTTTACTAGCATGTGAAAAGCCTTGTCCTTTATTGAAGCTAGTCAATCATTTAGTTCATTTGTCATTGAGCTGGATGGCACATGTTTAGGAGAAAAGTTACAACGAGCAATTAAAAAACCATCTGAATGAATGCCAGGACTCACCTTTGAAGAGACAGCAGCAAATGTCCCAAAGCACTGTCTCCATTTTGACAACACTTATGCAAAATGGAGCATCTTTTTTCATTTCTCACCCTGTAAGTGACATCAATTCCCAAACTGAGCAGGTGAAGGAACAAAAGGGAAGAAAAAGTCCATTCAATAAGGCCACCTCGTTCCGCCTGTCGCTTTCCATAAATCAGAAACCTCAATGTTTCCCACACCTCAGACAGTTACAGGTATTCTCTGGGTATAAAGTCAAGAAACAAAAAAATAATCTGGGTTGTTTTCCAACATTATGAGAGTCTTTCTTGCAAAAAAAAAAAAGTGGGACAAATGTAACAGATTTGCTTTAATCAAGCATTTAAAGTTGGTGGTTAAAAACATGGGAGGATCAAACCGGAAGACATTAAATGACATCGAGGTTGTGAATCACATCTTTGAAAAAATGCATGTCCCACTGAGAGCGGTGGCTCATGACACATTTCAGTGCACTCAGCAGGAATTAGATTTCTCAGCAGGCGTTCTATGTTGGACGATATTATTTAAATGGGGAGCTGTCATTTATAAATATCTTGCATAATGGCATTTCTGTGGAGCTATTTGAGGACAAGAGCATTTCTTTTACCGATTTTACGTATGCAAATTTCTTGTAACACAGTGTCTCCTGTATGGTTGTCCCTCTGGGTTTTAGTCCACCCCGTCAGAGATCTGTGAGAGCTAAATACGTGTGCTTTTCTGCCTTTTTCTTATGATGGGTTGCATCTCTCCATGCATTATTCATGCTGTCAACAAAGACAGTAAAAATATTACATTTTACATTAACACAACCATTAATATGAAAAACACCTGCCTACATTAGTTAGAGGTATATTAAGAATACAGTTTTTTTTTTAAAACTTCTGTTTCAAGTCCTGACTGAGTCAGAACCTCGCAGGTCCATTCCAGCAGTAGAACCATAATGGTGAAATGCAGCCTCAACATGCATTTGGATTCTTATAGTAGGAATTATTAACAAACCAGCACCTGAGGACCTGGAATTCTGGTGGGTCTGTAAGGTAAAAGAATATCTGAAAAATAGGAAAGATCGTTTACAGACTGAAAAACCTAATAAAAGAATCCTGAAATGAAAAAAAAAAAAAGTTGTAGCTGACAGGCAGCCAAAGCAAAGACAATAACACCAGAATGATGTGAGCTCTTGTGGTTCCTGTAAGAAAGAGAGCAGTTGAGTTCCCAACAAACTGAAGTTGGTGAACAGACTGCTGAGGAAGACCAGAAAGGGAGCCGTTGCAGTAATCAAACCTACATAATATAAGTGGATGGATTAAGGTCTCTGCACCGACCTGACAGAGAGACGGTCTGACAATTTTTCTAAGATGATAAAAAGCTGTCTTGATTATACAGTTAATAAGTCATAGAAAACTAAGATCAGCATCCAAATACACCTCAAGGTGTCTTGCTGAGTCAGAGGGCTGTATGGGTAAATGTTTAAGATTATTTACGACCCTCTCAGGTTCAGGACTAAAGTCTCACTTTTGTCCAGGTTTGACTTCAAGAAGTTCTCTTCTATCTATCTATAATTTTAAAAAAGGGACAAGGGTATCCATGTCATCAGGAGAGAGGGCAAAATAGCTGAGTATCAATATTAAACTGATGGAGAAAAATTATCCCATGTGAGATTAAAAAAAAAAAAAGAAAGAAAATGGAGCCAAGAATGGATCCTAGTGGTACACCACATGCCATTTTTTGACTTTTGGAGGAGCAGTCATCTGCAGAGATTGCAAAATAAGAGTATATCAGCAAGTTAGGGTTCAAACTAACTAAGGACAATGCCAGTAAGACCAAGTATGTCACATGCATACACTCACTGGCCACTTTTATGCTGTAGATTTGTTGGCTGTCCAGTCTAAGATGATTCCAGCTTTATGACATGGAGCTTATCCTGCTGGAAGTAGCATCAGGAGATGGTACACTGTGGTCATAAAGGGATGAACATGGACAGAAAGCTATTTCCTATCAACACTGATTTACGAACTTGACCAGTGCCCTCTCTGTACAATGATATGACATAAAACCTGTGTGGAATTTGTCAAAATGGGGTTATTATAAAAAGATTTAATTGGTTAAAACTCTTCCTCAGAAATTTTACTTAAAAATGACAGTTTGAACACTGGTCTGTAGTTATTAAATGTCTAAATTGCTCTCATTCAGAGTGGGTGTCACCAACCTGCTTCAAATGACACCAGAAAGACCAAAGAGAGAATAAATCTTTTAAAAAAGACAGATTGGGATGAGGTAGAAAAAAAGGATGAAGTTCTTTAGAGTTGCAGCATTGACCAGTGCAGAGTTGTTCATTTTTTTCTCCCTTGTCTTTGTAATGGAGTTATTTACTACAGCATAATGACAGATACTAGAGCTAATGGTATCTATGTTGTGACCAAGGTGAGCTGCAAATTCTTCACACTTTCAGTCAGTAAACACTTTGTCAGGGATTAAACTGTTATTATAAGATGATCAGTCACTCTTTAAAAATATTTTGATGTGTTTTTAATTATCTGTGAGAAATGTTCTTGTCTTGATTTTTGATAGCTTTATTATACTGGGTCAATTTTTCATGGGGGATAATGCGGCGGACGGTTAATTTGGTTTTCCTTCATTGGCGTTCTGCAGCTCTAAATTCCTTTTTTATTTTCTAATTTCCTGGGTTTTCCAGAGTCGCATGTTATTATGTCTTGTTTTGATAAGCTTTACAGGAGCATGTTTCTCAAAAGCTGAACTTAATTTACTGTAAAACTAAAATAACAGGAGGATGTGGATGCTTGTAATGTGTTTTTGGTAAATTTGCAATCATTTCAGGGGTGAGATGGAACATTTAATGTATTGTTTAATATTTGACCTCTTTGTGGGGAAAAGCATTAACATTAAATAAATAAAAATTAAATAAAATCCATATTATTTAATATGCTCCAAAAATCCGGAGCATGGAGATCTAGCAGGTTCTCCACTTGTAGATTAAAATCCCCTAAAATAAGGATCTTTTTAAGTTGAGTGCACAATTGAAACCCTATTTGATAAATCTGAATGAAAAGATGAGAGTTGTTAAAGTGACGTGTAAAGATAAAATACAGAGGATTGCAGAACTGAAAAGAATGATTGATCATTACTAGGGATGTAACAATCCAATCCAATTCTGATATTGGTTCATTTTGAGCGATCCGATTCACTGTCCTAAAATGGATCCAGGACATTTTTGACCAAAATGTCGAGTGTGACTCTGAGATAAATACCTGATACTGAACAGTACAGGGAAGCTTTCCAGACTGTTTTTGTATGTCTACCAAGATAATCAAGTGTAAATTAATTATGAGAACAAACAAAGAAGTAAACAAGAATTTTGTCAAATCCGTTCACATTTTAGTTTGATAAAGTTCAGCCCACTGTTGTTTTTCACATCAAAATGCAGTAATACAAATGGAACATAGTTAGAGCATTCTGCCACACTGTATGTCGCATGTCTTTGTAAATGTCAAAGTCTTTGCACACATTAGACTGTAATGATGGTTGATCTTTTTTGCTGCATCACAGTGATGGACTTGGACATGAAATCGGTTTGGGTTGCAGTGCTTCAAACTGAGGGAAGTGAAATACTATTAAGCCAGTTTCTTTGATTTAAGTGGTGGTGGAGCTTGAAGAGGACTTGGAGGGACAGAGATTGCTCTTCATTAGTAATAATTGTTTGGATGCAGATGGTGGACAGTGTGTTCAAAATTGTCTGACTTCCTAGACTCTGTCGCGATGCAAACTCATCGTGAATGCCTAATTAGTATATAGTGTTCTCAGAACAAGTTGAAGTTGTTCCCAAAATAAAATTGCATGCAGACTGAAGCAAGGCATGAAGAGGAAGGGTGCAACTAAACCTTCACGGCCGGCTCTGAACGAAACAGCACTTTGAAATGTTCTGTCTATTTATCAGTGACAAATGCAATGTTTTTAGCAAAAGAAAAAACAAAAACAGACCTCCAAATCATTTCATTTTTTTTATATTTTATGCTCATAGATGTATCTGTCATTTATTGAAAGCAGCAAGAGTTTAAATGTTGTGACCTCAGATGATATTGTGTAAAACTATCTTTTAATGCAAGGACCCTAATTATAACATTAATGAAAGCACGAAAACCTTTAAACAAATTAGTTTTACAAAGTAAAACTTGCTTAATGTTCATGTATTGACCATCTAAGACCAATAATGTGGTCTCTTTAATGATGACCTTATGGTCCAGTTCATAGTGTTTTCATTTTATAAAACTTTAAATTCACATTTTCTTTTTTAATGAGCTCCTAATAAATGTGCCTGCAGGAGAAGTCCTCGCCGTGATTTTGCTCTTTGAAGACTATTTCCTTTCCCTTACCTTAACATCTGTGTCAAAATAGTAGTTTTATAATCCCCATCATTGTGTTATGATATTTCATCTAAGAAGACTTCATCAATGCATGTATAGTACATAAAGTAAAATATTACAACTACAATATGTGTTTTTTTTCAATTGTTTAAACATTTTTTTAATAACTGGGATAATATGTTTTATATAAATGTTTAAAAAGACTTTTAGTCTCTGGATTTTATGCCCTTTTCTTAAGTAAAGCTGTTAAATGTGGTCGCTCAATTGTCAAAATCAAATATACTGCACTACAAAAAGAGACAGCCTGAAAATAAGAAAAGAACAATCTTAAGAAGAAAATCACTACAAAGTTGTAAAATGATCTGTCTGTACAGCAAATCATTTCAATAATAAATCTTGTCTTATTACAAAATCTATCTAGCATTCAAAAAGACAACACTTTAAATTAATTAAGACTGATTTTTTTTTTTTTTTTTCACCAACTTAATTACAGTTTTTCTTATTAATTACAGGGACAAAAACTAGTATAATAAGTTGAAATGACTAATTTTAGAATAGAATATGAACAAAATGAGAATAACATCTTGGTACACTTTTTTGTCTTAAATTAAGGGACAATCTGAGGACAGAAAAATACTAATTTTAGTAATAATTTCCTTATATAAGATTCTAGCTCTTAATGAGATAAAACATCTAGACTGTGCTGCTTTAGAGACACACTTGAAAAGGTGTAGAGCAAAGAGGAGTTCAAATAATGGAAAACCTGGCTCAATATCGTGAACATCTAAAAACATGGTCTGAAATCTTTGCCAGTATCAAATAGTTTGCATTGTGTCTGTAGGCTTCGGGGCTAATGGCCTGACTGAGCTTCTCTATAATGTCCTCGGCATCTTTTCAGATCAGTGAATGTCTTTATGTACTCAAGGTAAATTCTTTAGTTAAGCACACATAATAAGCAAGCGCAGTATCTTTTCAGAGCTTTATTTGAAAATGTACATTTTTTTAAATAGTTTATTTGAAAAGCAGATATTTTCTGCTCTTTATCTTACACACCACAAAAACCTTTATAAATTCAGAACTTCCCTATTTATTTTTTCAGGTTTCTTATAGTCAACTTTATAATAACTTAAAGTAAATGTAATTAAAAGCTACACTGGTGGAGAAGACTGAGGCTGGTTTTCACACATTTTAATCCTTTAAAAAAAGAATGTAAATCTCATATGAAAGATTAAAATCTTAGTTTTAAATTACCATCATTTTGAGTTTTGTGATTTATTTTATAAAAAATATATTATCAAGACAGAACACTGGTGTTGCTCTAGTTGCAGAGTTGGTTATCTCTATTATTTTAAATGAGTAATTAGATTTTTTGCATGAAAAAAAAATATGTATGTGTTAATAATGTAAATTAAAATATTTTCTTTAGTTTATATGTATGTTTTAGAATGATTTGAGGTGTGAAAAACATACTCTGTTGCAGTGGGGCATTAAGCTCCAAGCTACTTTTTAATAAGTACTTTTAGCTTGCAAACAAATGGTTTGTAAGATTTTGTTTGGCTGGGAGAAAATGTAAAATTGAAGGTATCGTACATTGCTGAGAAATAAGCAAAAAGTATCAGACTGTATTTGAAGTGACTAACAGGTGAGTTTGCAAAAATCATGGGAAAAATGATTCTTAAATATGTTTGATGTGTGACTCTCAGTTTAGTTTGTGGAGTGTTTACCAACTCCTGCCTGTCTTTGATAGAGGACAGCAGAAGGAAAGGGATTGCAGTCTTGAAACAAATGTGGTTAGCTACAATAAAAGTGGACAGTTTGGAGCATTCATCATAAGGAGCCTGCATCCTCAGATTAAACTTATTTCATACATTTTTATTTTGTATTGCATGCATGCAGCAGAGAAAGTATGAGCGTTTATGTCTTTTGTGAAAGCGTTCACTCACATATACAGTGCTGCTAAAAAAAGTCAACTTCACTTCTTTAATACTGAGACCCCCCCCAGCACCCGTCTGAAGCAGTAGATGCTCTGAACAATAAACTGTTAATCTCAGGAGGAAAAAGCGGAATCCCTTTTGAATATGGCAACCGCTTGGATGACAGTCAGCAGACCCCTGCAGCTCCAACTGTGGACACAGTCGACAGTCAATACCTCTTTTCCTTTACTGCCAATGTAATGACACGCCATCAGTGAGGTGCAGCTGCTAACCAGAGAGCGTCCCCCCCCCGCTATTAAACCCTGCTAAGCTCTGCCCGCTGCAGTTGCATCTGACACATCATTATGCTGGCAGCAGGGGTGCAGTAATGTTTTCAAAAGTGCTCCAGCGCTTCTTATTAGCAGAGATATGTTCTTCAAATTATTTATCTTGAAACGTTAAAGCAAAGTGGGTTCTTGACAGACACATCATCTTTGATGCCAAGTTGAATCGTCTGAGCTCCTCATCCTCCAACAGTTCAGCCTTTTTTATTTGTGACTCCACCACTGTGCGCTTAACAGCCGTGTGCACGGCATCCGGGGCCTCCCGGTGTTCTTTAGAGCAGCAGACTCACAGGCACTGCTGCCTACCAGACACTATTGAGGCGCTATTAATCTGTATAATTTCTGAGCCAGTGTAAATTCAATACAAATGTTTTTAATAAATTACTTTAAGGATATTACAGTACAGGTGAGTAAGCACATTTCTGTAGAAGTGCAGCTTGTAATTAATGCAAAAAAGCATTTTGGTTCAATCAGGGGGAGGCTCTAGAGCAGAGGTAGGCTAAGATTTTGACTTGTAAGCACCTAAGGGTTCTAAAGTTTGACAAAAGGGTCGCCCCAGGAACAGATGCAACATTGATTTGGAAACCCACGTCATAAGAGAAAGAAAGAATATGGAAGTTAGATGAAAACATGTACTAATTTTGATTCAAAATCAATATGTATTTCAAAACAGACCATTTTGGATTTTTTCTTTCTAAACATTGACTTTTGTTCTAATTTTAGTGCCAATTGCACCAATGGGTTGATGTCTCTCAGAAAAAGCGCAAACTTCAACAATTCCTGTCTGACTCGGAAAACACACATGAACATCAGAAAAACTACAAATCCTCTAACATCACATGAATGCAGAATTATTTTCTTCAACTAAACAAACGTCAATGTTTCTGTAGTGCAAGGGGTGTCCAAATCCAGGCCTCCCCAGTGGGCAATTGATGTCAAGTCAACATCATTGACGGTTGACTGGAAGGACTGGGGACCGAACCAGAGGTGTTTTGATTAGTTGCAGTGATGGCCTAGTTGCTTAACCCTTCTGAGCTGCTGCTGCTCACTATATGAACCGTTCTATGTCAGGATTGCTGCTGGAAAGACGAAGCGCTGTAAGTGCTTTAAACATCTTGAAAAATGCAGATAAATCAAATCCATTAAGAGAATCCAGTGCTGTAGACAGTATGATTTCTACATGCTTACTGTTAAAACTGTGAGCAATATTAGTAAAAGTGTGTCTGTAATGAATCTCTTGCGTGCTCTTTTGCTCTTTCCTCTGGTGTCTGTAATGAAAACTATATACGATTACAGTGTCGCATATGGACAACTTTATCCTTGAGGTGTTCTTTTATTTTACAGCACTGTAATCCAGTCAGGAGAAGCTCTCTGTTGTTGAGAAAAACATAAATTGTTGTGTTTACAGAGTTACTGTCAGGAAATGATGATAATGTCGTAAAGTAAGTGAAGAAAGGAAGTGATTCACGCATGTCAAGCGGTGCAATCGATAGAGTTCCGCACACAGATCAGGTTCTAATTCACTTTGAATTGAAAAGAAAACATCAAATATAATTTTAAGCCACATGCTGAGATTTAATTAAGTCTAAATTAATTTAATTCAGCCTAAATCCTCCAGAAACACAAGAAGCATAGAAGTCAATTTGATATTACAAACTGACTTCAGTTTGATGATTAACACGTAGTCATCAAATTTGTGTCAAATGAACGTAAACTATATGAACCAGAATTCTCAATTTTGTTTTTTTGTGAGATTGAATTTCTATCATTCATGTGTTTCCCACACTAAAAGAATAGTATTAAAACAAAAGTTAAAACAACGTCATATAATTAGATCAAATATCTACTTGATCTTGATGTTAAGCCGAGATTAAGGTGCCAACTGGATCGATGGCTGGCCTCCTGCTGGTTTTCTGGACATAGGCGCCCCCCAGGCATATTTCTGGCTGAAAACATTATAATCACGATTAAAAGACCACTAGGATAATAGATCAAGAAATTATCCCAGAGGGAGTCATACTATAACAATTCAATGGATTTTTGAGCGCCATGTGCCACAGAAAACCACTCATGCCCAATCACAGTGTTGGGTAAATTACTTCTAATAGTTAATTGATTACTTTACCTATGTTACTGGATAAAAAAAGTATTTGAACTAATTTACTCATTAACTATTTGAATAAATAATTCACATTTTGTTATTTTACTTTTTCCACTTATATCCAATTTAAAGGAAAAACAGCTCAACAAGAGCGTAACTTTGTTTTTAAAGTAATAACCTTGTTGAAGGTATGAACAAGGCTCAAGACATAACCTGGTTTTATTAAGATTCAGACATGAGTGGGAAAAATGACACAAAAGGCCACAACTCATGTGATCTATGTGTTGCAGCTTGGGAATATTAAGTTTACTTATTTCAGTTTAGATATTGTCCATGAGAGATGTTTTAACAACAAGGATAATATTTCTGTCTTAGAATTGTGGGAATAATTTCCTATTTCAGGTATTTACAGGTATTTAAAGGAAATCCTCCTTTTTGTTGGAGTGTGCGCATGTGCAGAAAAAAGATCTGTTTATGGTGTGTACGTCATGTTCTCTTGCTCACTGCCTCAGAGAAAGTAACAAAAGAAAGAAAAAAACTCACTTTGAGTCAAATAAAGTGGCAAAAATGAAGATGGAGTCCTGTCTGTTTTTAAGGGGGCAGCGTATGCCACTCCTCAAACTTAGATGTGATAAAAAATTGTTAAGTGCGTATTCATGTCTATCAAATCAGAAACTGAAATCTGAAATTTTAACTGTAATTTGTACTTTTATTGACAAAAGTAAGTAAATTACAGTAATTTGTTACTTTGTAATCCGTTACTCCCAACACTGCTTAACCATAATTCTAACATAATATTACCGGATAATAAGATTTAGGACTGTCATTTTTGTCATAATCACAAGATTTTAAGTGTGCATTAGAGATTCATATATATGTTAAGGGTAGATTAGCTTGCTCAAATTTGAGTTTAGTTTAGTACGGTTTTACAAATGCAGGGCTAAGACATTTTAAAAGGTATAAACTATTTCATATTTAGAAAAAAAACAATTTTGTTAACACTTTAGAAGAGGTGCTGCAAAACACTTGATATAATGTTGACAAAGATATTTTATGCATCTGTTAGACTTGTTATTAATATGTTTTTTATAGACAATGGCCTCACTTCAGATGTTAATGAATCTTACTAAATATGTTAAGTGGAGCAGGGAGCTTGTGGCTTACGGTTGTAGCTTCTATGTGATACTTATAAGCTTTTCCAAACAGCATTTTTTGTCTGCTCCTGATTTGAAGCAATTTGAATAAAGAAAAAGTCAGAAATGCAATTTTAAGTTTAATTTCAAATGTATAGATGTCGTCCTTCTTCAGAAAATGCCACAATAACAAACATAAAACACCAAAAACCGGTCTTTAAATGTCAAATGTTACAAACAGGTTTTAGCAAAGTTTCTGAAAGATTTTTAAACACACAGCTTCTTTCTAATAACGTCCCTCTTCGTCTCTCATAGAATCATGAACTTTCTCTCTGAAGCTTTGAATATTTTTGGAGTCCTCTTTTCTATCTTAGTGAGGATTCATGAAGCAGCATCATGTAAGATGTGATCACAGTGCTATCTGAGGACAAAACACTGAAAGGCAATTGTCTCAGAGAGAGGAAGACAGCTTAACCGACTTACAGACAATAATACTCGGAGGAAGCAGCCATTATTTTCACTTCCTCCCAAGTCTCTTTTTGGAGTTTTTCACTCTCCGGCTTTGAACTTGAAAGCCCAAAACTGTTCTGAAAACAACAGTCTAAAGCCTGAAGGCATGCTGCTGCTTCTTACTCATGTCCAGAAAACCATGTCATCATCTTCCTCTGTCTTTGGTTGCTCCATTGTCTTTTCATTGAAGCTGGTGGAGAAGTACGGCTTCACAATGGTCTCAGTAGTTTTAGCCTTCTGTGTGCACGGTGGAGTGATGTTCACACACAAAACAGCATAAACATTTGGTCTCTCGAGATCGAGCAAGCCCTTTTTCTCCATATTGTCCAACTTCCTTTTCCTGGACAATATTTAGATCACTTTGTTTTAATGGGACAGAGCATGTTACAGCACAAGGAGAACAGAGTGCAGTATTTTTAGACTTTTTAGTGTGTGTGTCTTTACACTGTTCATTTCTAGGAATTAAAACGAGAATATTATTTTCTGTACTACATAAAAAAAATATTGTCTCATAAAAATGACCAAACATTTGATAAAATGACTCTTTAATGTAAAGTTAGGAATTTCCTTAATATTCTGAAGCGAAAAA
This sequence comes from Oryzias javanicus, assembly GCA_003999625.1. Lineage (NCBI taxonomy): Eukaryota > Metazoa > Chordata > Actinopteri > Beloniformes > Adrianichthyidae > Oryzias > Oryzias javanicus. The sequence continues at coordinate 11,135,491 of CM012439.1, read as the reverse complement.
AAAGTTTCTTGGATTTAAATGTATTTCCCAAAAAAAAAAAAGAGTATTGTATCAATAGGTGATTAATAGGTCTTTAAACTATAAAATTTTCTGTATATAATATAGTATATAACTATTATAAACTATATTATAACAAACTGGAAGAATTTATACTCATTATCTGTATTGAAGTCCCACTACAACTACATGTTTTCTATTGTAAAATTGTTCCCAGTGGTCTTTTAATCACGGTTATGCAGTTTTTAGCCAAAATAAAAAAGCTTGCTTAGTTTATTAAGACATTTTCAGTATTGCGTCAGTAATTCATCAGAAATTCTCATCTGGGTTGTTGGGCGGAACTGTTGGCACAGAAGTTAGCTCAGCTAATTTACCATCTTTGTTTACATTCTGTCCTGCAAGATAATATTAGCATAGCAAAAAAATAGTGAGCAACATTAGAGTTATTTGTCAGGAACATGTGGTGGAGGATCTTAATGCAGGAGACCTGGCTTGGTGGTTCAAAAGGTGTGACAGAGCAGATGAAAAACCAGACACGGAGATTGATTAACCAAATGAAAACAGCTGTGGATGATTAACCTGAACCTTCAGGACTGACAGGGAAGAAACAAAACATGACAAAAGCATCAGAGAACACAGAATCCTCACACCATCCAGCTGAACAGTTTACAGCCAGATGCCAGCTCAGACCAGGAAAATCAAGACATTAATGGATCTATTTCTCTTCAACTGGATGCTTTTTGTAGCAAAGCAAGAGACTTTGGCTTTCCCATGTTACGTGTGGTTCACACTGGACGTGGCCCTTGTTAACCTTTGGTGTAGTTCATACCATGGACAGAGCACTGCAGTCCTCCACTTAAGGCTCCCGCTGCGGCGGACCGTTTTGACGTCTGCTCTATTTTGTGAGCAAGCCCCAAGCAATACCCGTCAATTCTGGCAAGAAGTTACATCAAGATACAGGAGAAAATCCGGTTTTCAAAATATCACCATTTTTTTACAATAAAAATGTGGTACAAAAAAAAATGTAATTATGTTTTTTTAATCTAAACAGACTAGAGAGGAAAATAAACAATCACAACATACGCATTCACACACACACAGATCAACATAGTGGGCCGACTCCAGAGGCGGGGCTGAGGTTTGGGTAAACAAGAGAGATACAGAGAGAACTTCTTCTTAGCAGGAACACGGGTTCATATTTTTATGTTATTATTTTACCAATGATGGTAAAAACACAACAAACTAAAAAAAAAATAAGCTCTAGCAGAACTGCTGTCGACTGCCGCGGAAAAATGCCCATCTGGTGTAAATCATGGATGCTGCCCGCACTCTGCTCCGCACCGCTTCCGTGTCCAGTATGAAACTAGCGTTAGTTGCTGCATCACAAACCAAAGCTTTTTCAAACCACAAATTTTATACTTGTTGATGGTTTATTACAAATACATTGAGCTTTGTTTAGGTACAGAAAGTCAGGTAACACTTTAGATGAGGTGCTGCAAAACACTCAGTATATTGTTGACAAAGATTGTTAATACAATTGTTTAGTAAGGAGTTTATTAAGCTAGCTTTTGTAAACAATGGTCTCACTTTAAATGTCAATAAATCTCACTAAGTATGTTAATAAACCTTATTTGGCTTATTATGCTAATAAATATCTTATAAACATCCTATAAACACATTAATAATGTGTTAATAAAGCTTGTAAAGGAACCTTATTATAAAGTGTTACCGAAAGTCATTCCGCATGCATGTGGTGTTGAAAGATTTTGTTGTTTTTTTTTACATTTACGTGTGATTTACAAGTTGGACGGTTATTTTTACGATCATCCGATCAACACATGAATGCAGCATTTCTCCACATTTCACATTTAGCAAAGGGGGCTCACTCAGGACAAGGAGTAGGGGTGTCTTTTTTTTTTTTTTTTTTTTTTTTTTTACTGTTTTTCTACTTGTACTTTTGTGCATAGAGGCCACAAATGGCTGTAGAAACTCATGTGAATTCGAAAGTTTTTTCACTCGGAAGCCTTAAGAACTATACACCCATTTTCATAGAGTTCTTACAGGAAGTGGCTGCTTGAACAGGCGTCACAAAGGGAAGCGTGAACGTGGTTTAGTTTTTCTGTAATTCCCTGAGGGACATCAAACTTCTGCCCAATTGGCACTAAAATGAACAAAAAAGTCATTTTTGAAAAAAAATATTTCAAAATAATCTGTTTTAAAGAAAAATATGTGAGTGATTCCGCCAAAAGAAGAACATGTTCGTCCCTAGCACACTTCTGTACAATTAATAACATAATAAAAATAATATATCTATCCAGTTCAAAGCATCATGCGCATGAATCATTGTGGAAATTTTATTAATATATATCTTAAATATTTTTAAAAGGCATCCAAAAAGCTGATAGAGAGCATTTCTTGGTTGTCCCAACAGTCCAATGCTACACTTTATCACAACAAAACTCTTCCAAAACCAGATTATTATATATTTTTTTTTGCATGTAAGTCTTACTCTATATTACATCTACACTTGCAAAACAAAAGTTTTACAAAAAATAATTAAATTAAAATTCCCATTTTAGTGCTGTTCCCAGGTTTTAACTCTTTGTTGTTACCTCAACACATTTCCCCCTCTTTAACATTTGGTACATTCCACCAGTGACATTTTCTGCAGGGAGTCAGGTCATTTAGGTCAAATGCAGGTCAGAGCAAGATCAGAGGTAAATTATGTATTTTATTTTTATTTAAAGAAATATTAGCTACGTCAGAGATGGTCAATCTAAAATTTGAGTTCTGTTATGAAAAGTACTTTCTAGAAAAAATGTTTTGATTTTAAAACTAAAATATTCATTGAAATCTTTCAAATGGGCTACATGTTCGCATGCTACTAGCTAGCATAAATGGAAAGTGGCTCAATTTAGCACAGTTGCTAATTTATGCTAAAATCTCATTGCTGTTACATAAAAAAGAAGTAACAGCAATGCGTGGGTTAGTTATTCCCCTTTAATACATTTTGATAATAGTTTAAAGAATATGATGAAATTACTGAAAAATATATAATGAATGAATGAATATTAACAATGTTTGATGGCTTGCATTTAACTAACTTTGCTGTTATCTGAAATGATTTATAAATCACAATGACAGGAACAATTGAGTGCTGCAATCACCCATTCTCATTGCTGTCATGTTTGCTCGGATTTTTCCACAGCTGTTTGAAAAATAAAGAAAATGAAATGAATGTTCAAATTTACATCAATCTCAACAGCTGTCTGATTACTCAGTGAAATGCATTCTAGACTTTTGAATTAAAATAGCTTCATATGATGACCAATAATAGAATATATTCAATATTATTACAGAAACATAATATTACTATTTACTTAACACAATTAATAATTTCTACTATATTACCTGTTTCTTTACAGAAAAAAAATGTGCATGTGTTTTATATATATATATAGTTTTCAAACTGCACCTAAGTTTTGGTAAGAGCAGAAAAAAATAGTGATAATAATAAACTTTCAATAGATTAATTATTATTTGATTTTTTTTTTTAATTCAATAAAGTCACCTGAGATTGACCACTACTTAATTCACATTATTAAATGTGCATATTACAACATTCTATATTAAAATTAGAAAAATTAAGTTTAATTTTGTAGAATTTTAAGGAGTAAATGTTCCTTTTTTTTGGCAGAATTACCCATATATTAGTTTTCAATCCAAATTAAAGCCTCTTTTTGTTCAGTTTACGCTATTTTTGTCTATTTTTGGATTACCAAAACACTCCACACATCTGCTCCCGGTCTCCCCGAGAGTCTGTCAAATTTTAGAACCTTTTATGATCCATGAGTTTTTGTACTTCAAATAATCAAAGATAAAGGCTAATAGATTTTAACCTTTATCAGAAATTATAATCAGAGACAGTCAAGGGCACAAGTGTGAGCACAAAGATCCTCAATCATTTCAGTCAGGAAAAGCAGAAATGACCAACCGCTTCATGCACAGAGGAAAGGAAGAATGAGTCAGCTGGCATAGAAATTGGCTAAAAGAGGCTATCAAAAGTGCTTCCACAAACCTCAGAGGCTGTTTATGCTTTGAAAAGAAAAAGATCTGAATAATTCAGGTGATTTATCTGATGTATGAAAACAACAAGGGAAAGAAATGCATTTACAGAAACTGAGTAGAAGTTTATGAAAAAAAGGGGGAATGTTTTATTTATTTTGTCTATGGTACGGCCTCGACATGGAAATCAAGATGTAAAATAACTCACAAAGTCAGATGTCAGAGCAAAAGGCCCAGCTGTGATGCATTGTTCTGTCACAGTGCATACAAGGCCAGACTGTTTGTTTCCTGCAAACATCAGTGGCCTTTCAAATGCTTTGTCTCATGCATGCCCTTCCTGCTGTGTTTTGTTTTGATCGCTGACACTTAGCTGCTCAGCTGTGAGTTTTCTGCCTGTTACCACACATTTACAGTCTGCGTTTCATCCTGTAAGGGAAGATTAATTGTTCTTTCTTTGTGATTTTATTTGATAATCGGAACACATGTGGGTTTCAGTCCATTTTATTACTGCAAAGATTGTTCTAAACTTTTTAAAATGTATGTATTTTATTGCCTTTTAATAAAGCTTCCAAAAAAACAAAAACAAACAAACACATCAGTAAAGGAGAGGGATATTGGAAAGCACTGCAGCTTAAGAGAATCAGTTAGATAAAACTGTGGATTGACTTAAAAAAGTCCATCCGACCTAAAAGCGCCACAACTTTGAACGAAATCGGCTGCAAGAACACGTAGACTAACGTCTAATGTGAATTATGAATGCCGTTCTCTGATGAAATATGACTGTGAAGAAGAATTCTAACACACAAACAAACGCAGAGATGTAGCTTTATAAATATCTGGCTGCTGTAGAAAAAAAAAACAAAAATCAAAAAGAAATTCTAATCAGAAAACTTTTAAAAAAGATGACATCTGGTAGTTTGTTTGTTACTGCTGAAATAATTGAAAAAGAAATAGTTGTAAATATGATGAATTTCTTTACAGTTGAAATAATTCAGGCTTGATACAATGTCTTTTTTGGAGCTTTATTGAAACAAAGAGAAAGTAAAGCCTTAAAAATTTCCACTATTTTATGAAGTTGAAGCTTTCAGCTTCATAAAGTAAATTGGCTGCATCAATTATCAATTGTTAAATAAAGGTCAGCCTAAATCAGTTTTCTACCTCTTTCTTCAAACAAATCCTCAATGTTTTTCTGACACTGAAATTACAATAAAAATTTAAATAAAGATGACCATAACTGCAATATGAATAGTTAAAATGGAATTTATTCTTCCCTATGCATTGATAAATACTGGGTGCAACATGAAAGTGTTAGCTTTTTTTCTTTTTTTTTTCTTGTAGAGGATGTTAGGAATTCTGGTGTAGAATCAGTGTTTTCTTTTGCAGTTTGAGGCTTAATGTCTGAAGGCATTATTTGATGCTAATAGAACATGTAGTGAGAGTAAAGGTGAAGGCAGAGATCCACCCTGGAATTAAAAGCAATTCTTCTAAAGAGTTTTGTCTCGCTTGTCTCCGTCTGTGTTCTTGCTTTTCTTTGAACCAAGTCCTGTCTCATCAAAAATAAAAGAGACGCCAAACAGGTTTGTTAATAGATTCTGTAGCAGGTGCCAGGGTTAATTAAATGTTTTGCTCATTTTTGTTATCAGGTGGCAGGCCTGTTCAGAGATTCCAGCATTGGAAATGCCATCAACATTGTGCTTGTTCGACTCATTCTTCTGGAGCAGGATGAGGTAAGCCTTCAATTTAAGTGATTTTTGATTTATTTTGAGCTGTTAAGCTGCTACTGTCAATCTACTGTTTTCTGCCTGTATTTTAATGCTCTAACAGGCCTCTAATGTTTTTCACTGATACAGAATTGACTGATGTTCTCCTGATGTTCAATGCTTCTTCCCTTTTTGCCTTGAAACACTGTAAACAAAACAAATCAAGAAAATACACTAAACATTATAGAAATACATTGATTGACATATTTTAATATGTAAATTTTGAGTGTCCATCAGACTTTGGATTACACATTAAAGAGTCACTTTGATGAAAAATTGGGATTTTTACATGTTCTTGTGGCATTCGTCTGATGATAGGGAATATATGTTGAGAAAAATAAGCTCAAAATTGCGATTCTTAGTAATTCTTATTCGAATTGTTGTGAATCAGGAGCAAATAGAAAAATGCAGTTTGAACCAGAAAGTAACATTACCCACATACGTGCTTGTGTGAATGCTTTTTTCATGCAGAGGCGGAAGTTGTTTGCTGAAGAAATGTACTGTGATTGTGGAGGGGATTTGCTGAAATTGCTAAAGCTATAAAGTTAAAGCTTTTGCAAAATGCTAAAGTTGCCAAACGACTTGTAATTTAATTATGATTATAAAGTTTTTAACCAAAATGGCTAAAAAAGCTATTTTCATGTTGATCTGAAGCCTCAGTTTCCAAAATCTCCTCTGAGGGGACGCAGCTCTGCCCCTGAATGGAGCTGATGTCATTTCTTCATGCTGCCATGGTTACTTAGCCAGTAATTAATCTTTATGGTAGCTTGTTTACCAGTAAACCATATTGAAACAGAAAGCCAGTGCAGCTCTCTGTCTCCGCCCACAGTTTTCAAAACTTATTTTTCCACAGAAAGATTCTCTGCGAGCAGAGCTAGGGTCCGTGCGAGCGCCCATGACCAAAATGTTGCGCATGCGTGCGCTCACTGAGATTCTGCTAGCGCACACGCATCACTCATGCCCGAGAGAGCAGCTCACGCACACAGAAGCACGAGAACAACGGGGAGATTTATTATTCCTGCGTGGACTTTTGACATCGAATTAATGCTATGTCTGTGTCTCGCTAGCGTAAATCTTCTCCACTGCACATAAAAATGTTGAATAATTTCAGTCATGTCCAGCCGTATCGTTTTGAGCCGGATGTCAGCTCAGGGCGAGGAAGTGAAGAGCTTTGTAGACCGAACTTTCATTGATTTATAATCCTTTCCAACTGCGGTCAAATGAGCCGCCGTTCACATTTCCGTGGTCACATCAAGAAGCACCGTGGAGTCTGATGGAGATATTCCAGCGTTCTCCGCCCTGCTAACGTAAGTTAATATGAAACTTAGACAAAAAATCCAGTGACGGCTGATTTGACCACAGAAATGTTAACGGCGGCTCATTTGACTGCAGTCAATGTGCAGATACCATCTTCTCTTCTCCAGAACCTGAACTAGACACACTAGCCAGACCAGATGAGGGTTTAGTGCATGTGCAGCAGAGCTTTTTGTGACGTAAAGAAAGCTCAATGACATACAGAAGGTGTGAGGAGCTGTAAGCTAGCCGAAACTATGTTCTAGAAAAAGAAAATTTTTTTTTTTGTTGGCTAAAACATCAAAATTATAATTACAGTAAAAGACCCTGGGAACATTTTTAAAATAGATGAAACGATAATTGCAGCGGAACTTCAAACAAAATTCTTAGATCCTCTTTTGTTCCTCTTTTCTTTGTGTCAGCCACAAGACTAGTAGGCACAATGACGGATGCTGTGGGGGATGTGCAGCGTTTTTCTGTGTAATTAAAAAGGAAAACAACAACACAAAAACATTTAAATAAGCTGCACCACCAAGAATAGTTACTCCTCCTCAATTTTTTTTGCCAAATTTGCTTCACAGTCGATAATAAAATGAGTTTCCAGAGTCAATATTGCTTATCCGGTGTGTACACACAGCTTTAATAAATAAACAGTTAACATAAAGATCTGTGCCTCAGGAAAATTAAGGCTTATAAAGTTCTATCTGAAGCATAAAAAATAGCTGCCGTCTCCACCGCCCCCTCTGTCTAATCTCCTACTGTGAAGTAGAGGCATGTTTTTGCATCATCCTGAATGGATTTCTTTAACTTTGTAAATGCTTCAAAACAAAGATGTATTTCAGCATCATGTAGCTGTTCTGTAAAGGCAAAGTTGATACGCAATTTTGAAGTTTAAGTCCCACCCCGATCATCTTTGATCTGTTTTAAAAGCATTCCCAGTGATGTTTTAATTATGATGATGCAGTTTTTAGCCAATATCAAAAAACGTGTGCGATTGTCTAGACGGGGGGTGTCAAACTCAATCGCACAGAGGGACAAAATCCAAAATAAACCTTAGATCGCGGGCCGACCAGGGAAAACATTTATTAAGCACACTAAAACTAGATTAGATTAGATTAGATTAGATTAGATTAGATTAGATTAGATTAGATTAGATTAGATTAGATTAGATTAGATTAGATTAGATTAGATTAGATTAGATTAGATTAGATTAGATTAGATTAGATTAGATTCAAAATGGTTCATTTCAAGCTCTCAGGAAGAAAAAAGTAAAATCCATGTGCAATACAATCAATCAGAAGTTTACATCTATTAAGACATATCAAACATTGGATAAATGAGAGTGGGATGAAGCGAATTTATATAATCCCACCCCGGCTCGACCATGCCATTTCCTTTACATGTATTATCATTTTAACTAAATTTAAAACAACATTTTTTTTTAACTTTAAAAATGTAACTTTTTAACATAAATATTAATTTAAAAAAGGCAGGAATATTATTTCAGACTAAATCAACTTAAACTTTAAATAACTTTCAATACTCTGCATTAAATTTTTTGTCACAATTATACGAGATAGAAATAAGTTAAACGTTAGAAGAAAAAGCACTTTCACTTTTTACTTTTATGTCACTTTATAGGAACATTTTGATCTCGATAAAATATTTGCTGTTCAAATGATCCAAATATGAACACGCTGCAGAACAAAACATATAAAAATAAAACGTGTGCTTTTTAGCAAAAATAAATGACATCATTCCATTTTGTTTGCTCTGTGTTTTGTTGTCTGGCTGTTTTCCTTTGTTTTGCCTTCAGTTATTTCATCCAGTCATGTTTATTTACCATAAGTGGTGGTGGTTGTGGTGGTGGTGGTGAAGGGGGGGGGGGGGGGTATGATTCCCTTGTGATTTAAAACATTTTGTGTTCAAAATAGAAAGCAAAAAATTGATCATTATAAATCTTTCTCAGCTTCTAATATCGAAGTTTTGCTTCAATATGTTACCAGAGCAAGATATAATCGGGCCGTTAAAAAGAACAAAAGGAAATGACCTGGCGGGCCGGATATGATTACCCAGTGGGCAGGATCCGGCCGCCGAGCTTTGACTTTGACAAATGTTTCTAGGACATAGTTTCTGCAGAGCGTTAGTAGTTATGGACATGGAGAAAGCTTTCCCCTAATTCCCATCATCCCTCTTTTGCATGCTCTCTAGCTGGCTTACAGGCCCTCACAACCCCACATAGCATTACTGATGCAGCAAAAATGGTGAGAAACATTGGCGTTATCCGTATGTACAGTTCTGAACCAGCTCGTACTAGGAAAATGTAGACGTGCATGGATCTAGTCGTCTCCAAGTGGATGCATTGGAATGGAGCAGGGAGCTCGTGGCCCGCCCATTAGCATTTTTTCCAATGGCAGTTTTTTGCAGTGATTTGAATAAATAAATACTCAGAAATACAATTTTTGGCCTAAATTTCTTTATACATGTCCTCCAGCATGAAGGAAAATGAAACAAGAACATGTAAAAAACACAAAAAAAACATGTTCCTATACATAAAAAATAAATAAATAAAAGTTATGTATAATCAGATATTTATAACACAGTTAACAAGTCAAGATGAGATGCTTTGAATCCTCTTGACTTGTTGCACTTCATCTTTGCGGTTTGCTGTTGACATAACATTCTGACAGTAGAATCAGTCGAATCTTTTCAACAGAGCAGCTGAGCTGGGGGTTTTTCTCACACCGATTATCTGTCCTGTGTTTCTGCAGCAGCTTGTAAGAACACAGTAAATTACATATGCTCATTAAACGAAAAAAAAAAACCACAAACTTCCTCTGAATTTTAATGAGAATTTGATGCTTTTGAAATAAAACCGTCGAAATACAGAGTACACAAGCCAAAGACTAGTGTGTCGGTTTTGCTCGGGTGTATTAATTAGTCTGCGCTTTGCACATGAGAGTTTTTGGTGTCAATTAAACACTTTGTGAGTAAACAGTTATTTCTTTTTTGGTGCCGATAAAATTAATTGCATGCTCCTTCTAAATGTGAATAGATTAATTGCAACTGTCAGTTCTTTTATGAATTTCATTTCAAGTCGGAAACGTGTGCAATTTGTTCAATGATCACATTCATAATGAGCTGCCACAAATTGCTGCATTTCAGCAAGTTACTGTTTCTGTGCAATTTGCCGGATTTTCTTTGGTTCAACAGATTATAATGATTAAAAAGGATGTGATTGTGGGATGTTGAACTGCATCTTCATATCTTTTTTTTTTTTAAGTCAAGGTTATTTCTTGTGTTGCTGATGGACGTGTTTACTGTTTGTTCTCTTCCTCCTGATGCCTTTGTGATGTGTTTCTAATAGGTTGATTTAAAGATTACTCACCACGCCGACAACAGCTTGAACAGTTTCTGTAAGTGGCAAAAGAAGCTCAACATGAAAGGAGAAGAACACCCGCTGCATCACGATGTCGCCGTTCTGCTCACCAGGTAATTCATGGTTTAAGTCAATGTTGTCGCTCTAAGACAAACATAATCACGTCTCAGAGGGGAGTTGATTGCAATTTGATTCTTGTCATGGCATTGTTTCCTCTGCAGCCACCCACTCTGGAAGTTTAAGTGAGAAAGTTTTGAACTTTATCAATTTTGTCTTGAACTTTCTGGTTCTGGTACTTCATCTCCTCATTAAAGAGCACAAATTCAATTATAAGCACTTGACCTTGAATCCGATTTGTTTCAGTTGGATCACAATAAAAAGGAAACCTCAAACCTAACCTGAAACTCTTACATATATGAGCAACAAATCTGATGCAGTTCATAAATGACCCTGGAAAGATTTCTGTGCACTTGGAAATAAATATTACGCTAACTAGAAGAAAACCAATGTAATGGCAGTAGCATAAGATACGCTTACAAAATTACAGAAATATAAATTAAAAAAACAGTATTGAAAAAAAAGAATTGATTATGGAGTTATTTTTACTTATGTATTTTGATTTTAGAATAAATTAAAAATATCAATATATATATTTAAATGTATACCATCATTTTATCAAACAAAAATCTACATCGATCAATGTTTACTAAATTTTTGATTTTGAACTTTAGACGAATTATTCAATGAAAGAACCAAAAACTGATTTATTTGTGGTGTTTATTAAAGAATTGTGTGAAAATGTGAAGACGCTGCAAATGCCGTTTTAGTAATAGTGGAAAGATGACAAAATAAAGTTAAAAATTGTGCTTTTTTTATTCTCTTACTTGTGTTTGTTATGGATCTTTTTCTAGAAAATAATCAAGACCAAATCAATATCTACTTTTAGTCATTAAGTGTTTTTGAATGTGAAGTTTTGTGATTGATTTTATCTCTAAAGGGAAATCATTCTTGTAAAGTAACAGATCATTAAACAAGATTGTAATAAAAGGTTTCTCTGCTGCACTTTAATATCAGTGAGCTGCTGTCCAGGACAAACACAAACCAACAGCAGATTCAACATTTTGATATCAGCATAAGGACGACTGAGGCGGTACGATGTGAGGGTATGAAATATTTCTGCGGGTGGGATCTGTTATAAAAATGATGTTACTCTTTTGTCAAATCAGACTTTTTTCACAAATTACAAGAATTAAGTTGAGTGACTTAATTATATAAAACTACCATATTTTTTGGAATATAAGTTGCAAAAAATGGATACTAAAGTAGGAAAAAAAAATCATACATAAGGCACACTTTTTGGGTGAAAAAGATAGGCAAATTATAAAAACTGAATAGATAACAATAACAGACAGATATCTACACTACAATGATTCTAGTTAAGCTTCATGAAGCATGGGAAAAATTTAATATGTTAGCGCCTGTTACGCCCCATTTGGTCTAGGGCAGGGGTAGGGAACCCTGGTCCTCAAGAGCCACATTCCTGCATGTTTTCTACCATACCCTGCTCTGGCATGTTCTTATTGGCTGAACACACCTGACCCAGGTAATTGTCATGAGTCCCTACACTAATTACCTGGTTCAGGTGTGTTCAGCCAATAAGAACATGCCAGAGCAGGGTATGGTGGAAAACATGCAGGAATGTGGCTCTCGAGGACCAGGGTTCCCTACCCCTGGTCTAGGGGTTTGAGGCGTAGCATAAAGGTAAAATAAATAAAAAAACAAAAAACACAACAAGAAATGTCTCCATAAAAAGATAAACTTTATTCACAATAATAAATCAAATCAAAAGTGAAGCAAAAGTCTTCAGGCTGAACCAAGGCCAAAACAACAAACAAAACCCCAACTAACTCAACCCAGGGAGCTTACCTGCAAAAGAAACAGTAAAAGAATGACAAAAACTAACCTCCCTGGACTAACATAAACAGGAGAAAAGATTTATTAAAGAAAATGGCAGTTCACCCCTACAGTTTCATTTAACAAAACTAACTCACAAACACCAAAAACAGAATGGGACCCAAAACACAACTAAAGAAACTACAAAATGCACACAACTAAAACAAGTGCAGAAGAGCACTGAGCTGCAGTGGAGACAGGTTGCAGCCCAGCTCCCTTCTCATGGGCTGGAGGTCCTCATTCTACTTTTAAAGGTGGTTCCACCTGCTTTGGGACAATTGGAGCCACGCCCTCCAGCACCACACCTGAAAGAAATCAAGACAGACACACAAACAAAGACCCACCAAATACAAAGAAGTCCCACTCTGACAAAATACACAGAACAAAACCAAATACGGCAACAGCTGTAACAGCGCCAACATTTGAAGTATCAGATAACTGTTGTATAAAGAACATGCTAATAAGTCAACTAAAGTTTTTAGTCTAAATCACTAAAAACATGGAATTCTTGCTGAGGCTGGTGCTTCTTCTGCTGTGTTGCTGTCGGTGGCAAATACTGATACGCACATCTACACTGCCCTCTATAGTGATTTCATTCTTTTTTTAAATTGCATATAAGTTGCACCTGTAGACTGTTTATGTGAACTGGACATAGCAAGCGTTGAGGTCCCCCATAGGAAATGCATTACCTCAAAAAATCAGGCCAGAGCCTTCGCCGTCACTTCCTGATGCGTCTACCGCCATATTGTAAACAATTGCAGCCCCTCGACAGCGGTTTGCCCGAGTTGATCTAAGTCACGTTCTTTGGAGGAACTAGAGCTTGTTCCGGCTTGTTGGAAGTCCACACGGAAGAAGCTGTCAATCAAGTGTTGGAGGTGGGGCCAGCGGGCATCACATGCTTTTACTGAGGCATCTGATTGGTCATTTTATAACTTGAATAACTTATGATAGAGAAAAAAATGTCTCTAAATAAAAAATGAAATAGGATTTGTCAGGAAGTGGTGGGGAAGGACCCAAATGCAGGAGACCAGGCTTGGTGACAGGAAAGAAAAATATTTAATAATTTAACCAAACCAAGACAAAAACCCATGGAAAAACAAAAATGTTGACTGAACTGAACAGATGACCTTACAATGAGGAGCTGAAAACCAGACACTTAAATACACTGAGGTTGATTAAGTAAATGAAAGGATCTGTGAATGAGTAACAAAAACCTGGTGCGACTGACGGGGAAAACAGAACATGACCAAAAACAAACCAAACAAATCCACAGAGCAAGAATGCATCCGACCATGAACGGTTATTCTGACACATAAAATGAATGAGTAATAACGCTCTATTTCTCAATGGAAGATTATGGGCTTTCTTGCAACCCGCGAGTACTTCCTGTGTGGAACACAAGAGGGGAGGGGTTGCTAAGTCCAATAATATACATGTAAACCCTCGTGCTCGCTTATGGGGTCCAGATGACCCCACTTTTAATATAAACATGCCAAGGATAACCCAAAGCTTAAGGGTTGCCCCTGATTGAGAGTTGCACCCTTGTCCAAACTATGTAAAAAACGTAACTGATACTTTGAAAAACATGGTACATTAAATGATCAGTCAACAATGTGTCAGTTATAAGTTATTATCAACCTGTAGCCACTAGTAAATTGCCTGATAGTACAAAATTTAAATAATTAAAGCTCCACTCCGATCATCTTTTAAACCATTGTAAAATCGTTCACGGTGGTTGTTACATTAGGATTTCAGCAAAATCCAAAGACCTGTGTCGACATATTTTCTGCAGAGCGGCTGAAGGTAATTAGAAATTCATGTTCTGGAGTAAGCATGCCACCACTTCCCATCATCCATCTGTTTACAGTCTCTGCTGCTAGCGTACAGCCCCCAAAAGCCTAACTAGTCCACCATAAATGGTGAGCAACATTGGAGCTATCCAGTCATACAGTTTTGAGCCAGACACCAGCTCAGACGAGGAAAATCAAGATGTACATGGATGGATCTATTTGTCTAGGAGGGGATACATAACAATAGAGTGAAGAAGGGGGCTTGTGGCCCACGCAGTGTATACTCAGTTACAACTACAAGCTTTTGGAAGCTGCTTTTTTTCTTCTTTCTCACTGGTTTACAACAATTTCAATAAAGAAGTATTTTAAAACATATATCTATGCGGGGAATTTTCTTCATCTATATCCTCAATCATGAGAAAAATGCTACACGAACATGTTTAAAACAAGATTTTGATCCGAGTGGGTCTTTAAAGTTACAAATATGAAAATGGTTTATTGCTTGCTCCTGCCTGTTATACTCAAAACAAGTTTACCTGTTTACTTTATTGTTTTTTTAATATTAAATTTCTGTGAAACTTGGATTCATTGCTGCTTACACATCCGTTTAGATTACACCAAAAATGATAAAAGTGTTTAGTACCAGTTTAATCCTGTGCCTTTGGCGGTCACCGCTGGTCTGAGCAGCATGTGTGTTTACGCCTGCTATTCAAATTCATCCCCTCATAAAATGTTAATGGCCCCATGTGATTGGATCTCAGTAATAGATACACACTCGTATAAAAAAAAAAAAAAAGCTGCATTCAATTTACAGCACAGGGACAAAACTTAACATAAGAAGTTGTAAGTGTAATACTTAAAAAAAAAAAAAAAAACTTTTTAAAAAATTGGGGGCAAGGTCTGTGAAGAGGATTTCAGAGGATATGCTGTCATGGATCAAGCGAATATGCAGCTAAACTGTGATTGTGAGGAAGACGACTCATGGTAGGGTTGTGACCAAGCAGGCATGATGAGGATACGTGACACCAGAATAAGCCCAGGATTTTAATAATTATCCCTTTTAAGAAGCACAAGCAGTAGGTTTTTAAATCACATTTTTGACTCAGCAATTCTGGATTATAAAAAAAAAACCTCAACAGATATGATTAGGAACAACGTTTGGAAGCAAATAGTTTTAAGGGCACATTACAGCTTAAAACAGTATATTCCGTAAATGTAAACATGCAGAAGTGGAGTGAATGAGGGGACAAAGATGCCCAGCTGTTCAAACATGTGAATTAGTTGCTATTTCACTTAAAAGTGACAAGTGGATCAAATGTAGAGAAAAGTGTTGAAGCTAAATATAAATTTGCTGTAGAGGTAAGTGATATCTTCCCGTTTTTTGACGGCTTACATCACTCTATCTTTTCTTTTGATGTATCTCTTTCATCTGCTCTCCAGGTTTATATGGTCCAAATGTACTTTTTTTATGTTCACATTGGCTCCGACATCCTGCAGGCTGCCTCTGGCTCTGCTCCCTTCCTGCTCAGCGCACTCCAAGGGGCAGGCCTTTGACATCCGGATTGAAGCTCATTGAGAAATTATAAATAACTGCAGCCAGGTGGAGTGTTGTGCTACATAGTTTAGTCCATTGGACAAGCAGAGAGGGGCTTCTTCTTCTTGTTCTTTCTCTGCTGTTTACTAGTGCATGTCCACCACCTACAGTTGGAAGAGATTTGGTGTCAAAGTGGTGCAAATCTTGTCAATCATGCTCCAGGCATTTTCTTTCACAGCTCTGTTGCGATACTTGAAAGACTCTGTGTCATAGAATTCCAGTTGGGCACAAACCACAATTGGTAATTTCTTCTTCAGGGTCAATTTTTCAAACGGTTGACACTTTAAAGAAATGCCTTCCATATGTAAATGGCTTTACTTTTTAGTATGTAGACCCAAAATCTGTCCTAAAAATGTGTGTAACTACTGGAGTTTTGAACACAGAAGCTCAAAACACGCATGTATGTGTGTTTACACTTTTCATTGAAAGTGGTCACTAGAACGTGCGTTGCCAAGAGCGATGTGAATCACTTTGACCGATAACCTCAATGTGCCTTTTTGCTTCAGCAGTTTTTCTTTTTTTTCATTGTTTTCCAATTCTGGACTTCTTTGCTTGGAGGTTTTATCTTTCACATTTCATTTTATATTCAACTGTTATGAGGCCACTTTTCAATATTTGCTTTTGGGGCTCTTTTTGGTAAAAACCAAGGTTTGACGATGATCAACCAGACTCGTCATGCAGTATATGGGTGTATGGTTCGAGCACCCCAAGGGGCACTTTTTGACGTTTTGGTGTTCCCAACTTGTCCTTTTTTTTAAACCATTAAATTATAATTCCCAAACCCTCATAACAGGGACTGGTAGCCTAACCTGGTACAGATTCCGTGTCCTTTACCGCGTTACCGCCCACCCAGATGATAGTTTGGAAACAGAGGCTTCAGATCAACATAAAGAATGGCTTTTTAAGACATTTAGGTTGTGGGATTTTGGTTAAAAATGTCATAATCATAATTAAAACACTACTGGGAACATTTTTAAAATAAAAAAATGTAATTGGGGATTTTAAAGCTCAACATCATTGGGGAACTAAAATGTAGGTGTTTCAATGTAGATGCTGATTTATTTGATTGACACATTGGGAGACCTAACAAAGCTCCCCCTCTAATCCACCTGATCACCCATTTTTGGACTGTTTGAGTTGGGCATTGGAGACTCTGGTCACTAAAATCACTTTGCTTTATGTTCCCCTTTTAGAAACCTAAGAACAAGATCAGCCATCATCAGTTCAATGTGTGTTTGCCTATTTTGATGGGACATCAAGCTTTTTTGATCAAAAAAAAGTAACACTTCATAAAAAGATTCCTCAACATGCTTTATTAAGACATTAAAAACATTAATAATGTGTTTACTGAGTGTTAGTAAGACATTCATTAGATAATAAACCAAATAAGATTCATCAACATCTAATGTGAGACCGTTGTTCACAAAGGCCAAATTAAGAAACTGCTCACAAGCTTAACAACTTTAATGTCTTTGTCAACATTATATTTAGTGTTTTGCAACACTTCAGCTAAAGTGTTATCAATAAAAAAAAGCATCTAACAAATTGCTCTAATCTCCTGATCTCCTAAGAAGAAGTTATTGTTGCACTGCAGTGGACCCTCACTGTAAGGCAGTTCATCTTTCACAGCATTGCAGTTTTGTTGATTTTTTTCTTTATTTTTTTTAATTATTATTATTATTTTTGTTTTGTTTCAATGCCTTGGTTCTGTTCCTGATTGACTGTAGTCTGTTTCAATCAGTTTTCACTGCTGTGTTGCTGTACTGTACAAAACGACAAGCAGATCTGTGGTTTGTTCTATAAAACTAGAATTATTTTGTTACAAAGTTTTGTACTGAGAGTGTTTAAACAAGAAACAAACATGTATAAATAAAATGAGTGGTTTTTAACCTTCAAACATCTGTAAAGCTTTTCAGAACGTAATTTCAACATTAAATGAGGGGCAACTATAGTTCTGTTCCTACAATGCAAAAAAGAACAAGGTTGCCTTCAACTAGCATAAATACTTTTTGTCCATACAGTTTCTTTAACAGAAGTGTAAACACTTGTGCTGAATTGTTAACCTCAGAAGAATAAATGCTCTTGTTTTGCAGAGGAGGGTATATTTGATCAACTCTCAATTATCTCTCTCCAAAGGAAGGACATCTGTGCCGCCATCAACACGCCATGTGAGACCCTGGGTTTGTCCCACGTGGCAGGAATGTGTCAGCCACATCGCAGTTGCAGCATTAGTGAGGACACCGGACTCCCAATGGCCTTCACTGTAGCACACGAGCTAGGACACAAGTGAGTATTTGCTGCCTGCAAACACACAAGTATCCTCATTACAATAATCAGTGCCTAGGGGAGACGTCAGTGTCCGCTCTTTACCTCCATTTATCCTCTAAATCCTTTAGAGGCCAAAGCAACGGCAGCTTCTGGAGCTCGATAAAGCCTCGTCCTCGCCATCGCTTCCATCGACCCCCTCACCAAAATTAAATCCTGGGTCTTGTTTGGCATATCTTAAAATAAATCAGCAGTCAGTGCCTCAGCAGCAGCAAATGCCTCTTTTTAAAGAATGTACGACTGAACTGAAGCAATGTTTTTTATCTAGAAGTTAAAAGAAGAAAAAAAAAATAATCTCTTTGATTAAATAAATTGCTTATTAGACCTTAAGGTAATTGATTACATCTTGCTTACTTAATTGAAATTCACTTTAGTCACAAGAAAATGGTTATATTTTACAGAAATGGTCTATTTTGCCCCACCCCCACAGTTTCTCATCCCCCCAGTTTCTCATGATGAAGACATCTATTAACATGTTTTCACGAAAAAAATTACAAGATAGTGGTGTCAGTAGTAGTAATGTCATTCCGACATCATAACAAATTTTGTTATGGTGACTAGATAACAAAGCATGCACTTTTTTATATTTCTACAATGCACAGCAAAACGAAGTAGTCTGTCATACAAAATGTCAAACACCAGAAGAACTGATTAATTTATAACTGATTACTTTAAATGTAGTAAATCTCAGGAGGAGATTGTGCTGATGTTGTCTGTCAAAAACAATGTCCAAATCAGTCATCGCCATTTAAGGAGGAAGTTGGCCTGGCTGCCGCTGCACAGGCGGCTATAATTTAGTGATCCAGCAGTTGTTCAACACGTTTAAAAAATGATACATTAGAGGTGCAGACCAGAAGAACTCCGGGCCACTCTTGATTCAATGGTTACTTTATCAGGAGGAAAAAAAAAAAAAATGTTTTGTCGTCATTACAAGAAAAAGGGCAAGAAAAAAAGCAAGGTAGGCCGTTTAAGAAAATAGATTCTCCCTAACATGAGAAAATGTTGCTGTCACAAGAAAAAATGATCCTTTTCATGACAAAAGAACATTGCTGTCATGAGAAAACGTTATAAGAATATGTTGGTATCACGAGAAAATGTTAACGTTATCATGAGAAAAGAATGTTTTGATCATGAGCAAATATTGTTATCACAAGAAAACAATGTCGTAGTCAAAAGAAAAGAATCTCGTTATCACGAGAAAACATTGTTTTCACAAACATAAGAATGTTGTTATCACTGCAAGACATTGTCGTCACAAGAAAACATTGTTATCTCAAAAAAAAAATTCGTGAAGTCTCAAGCTTTACCCGGCCTGCGCAATTACGCACACACAGTCCTGAAAACACGCGGATGATTTGTCTGACAGTGTTCATTCAGTCGGTCAGGAGATGATCTTGTTACTATGTCGTGTGCTGAAATGGACAGTTTTCAGGTAAAATTACAATGAAGCGCACGTCTGATTTCAAGCGCTCCTGAGAGTCTGCGCTACCCCGTGCACGGCGGGGTGCCGCGCCACGCGGAGATCCAACCAAACTTTACCCGCATGTTTTTTCAATGTGTTTGATGACTGCATGCAAATGCAGCCCTGCTAAATACTGCTAAGAGAGGGAACCGGCATGTTGGATAAACAGCTGTTTAATTTAAACACTAAAGATGTTTCGTGGGAGGAGTCTGGGTAGATATAATAGTGGTTTGTTAAATAGTGGAATAAAGTTTAACTAAACTTTGCTTCTTTCACCTTATTTGTGCGGCGTATAATACAGTAGTGTGCCCTATGTATGGATTAAGTAAAGAAATAGTAATTAGTACTGCGCCTTTATAATATGGTGCGTCCTATAGTGCGGAAAATACGGTAGTTATTATGAGGTAACAGGCAAATGAAATGAGCAAAGGAATCTGTTTACAAGATAACAATATAATCAAAAGAAAACAGGAAAAAAAAGTCAGATTGGCTGTTCACCAGAAAACGATACCATTGTAACCTGGAAACAGGGAAGAAAAGCAGGGTAGGCTGTAAAAACGGGCAAGGTGAAAAAAAAGGAAAGGCAAGCGATTTATGAGATAATAATGTCATAATCACAACAAAATGGGGAAAAAGCAATTTAGGCCATCAGTGGCTTCCATAATATTTAACAGTTGTGATATTTAAAGCCAGGTTTAGCACTTTGTCCTTAAATGTCACCTTAAAGTTTTTCCTCTTCCAATAATGACTGTAAATCATAACTGATGATTATACTCAGCATGTCCCTGGCTGATGGGCAAGTATAGTTCTATGTTCACTTTTCCACTGCTGCTATACTGCAGAGCAAACAGTTGAGAGAAATGATAATTGAGAGTAGTGTCTAAAGACGGACCTCAGAATGTGCAGCGCCAAATCAATGGATTTATTCTGAAGGGACTTTTCTTTATTATTGCTGATTTTTTTTGTGTGTTAAGAGGAGCAGAAACACCATAGCAATGTAATGCTGTAGGAAAGTCACCGAATGTAAAGGATTCACGATGAAATGGGAATGATATTGTGTTTATCAGTTTTTTTTGCAGAGACTTTGCTGCTGTGACTTCATTAGAAATAATTGTCCCGTGCTCTTCTTATATACCTACAGTTCATAAACAGCCCTGTCTTTGTTGCTAAGCATTGTAATGTTATCTCACCGTACACACATCATGCTGTGCCCATGACATTAATTGCCTTTTTTTCTTGTTGACTATCCTTCTGCAGCTTTGGGATTCAGCATGATGGCAATGGTAATGACTGTGAACCCATTGGGAAACGACCTTTTGTCATGTCTCCTCACCTTATGTATGGAACCTCCCTGCCCAGGTGGTCCCGCTGCAGCCGCCAGTATATCACTCGCTTTCTTGAGTAAGTGTTCTACATTTTACCAGGGTATGTTTATTCCTCGTCAGAGAGGCAGCAGTATTGGCAGACATGGAAGATAATGCAAAATGGGTTTTGATGGGTGTCAAATCCAATAGATGTCATTTCAAACTCAAAGCACTACAGAGCTTTGCTTTTCTAAAGTCATGGCAATGCATGCAAGAGCTGTATGAAAACAATAGTTTCAGGAACCTTGCAGAAGGGGTTATAACTACTGACTTCCTTAATTGCTGTCTCTGTCCCACGGAGATTTGATTGCTTGGTCCCAATTATACAAAACGCTTTATGATTGCTATAATCAACTAATGTGTGGTTGTACTACCCTGGATGGGCACAAATACACAAAGTGTATATTCGGGCTGTAACAAGTATCCGGATGCTTAGATACTCGCTATATGCTCCCGAAAATTCGAGTACAAATATTTGCGACTTCCAAGATTACTGATTCGCGATTTTTATAAATATAGGAGAGTGTAGTAACATATTGTTTTGGGGCGATGTATTTTTGCTCGAGAATACAGAATAATGTTGGATTTTAAGTTTATGAACTAAAACAAAACCGAAAGAGCAGCGACACTGTCACCAGAAGTAAACAAATCTTCCAAAGTGTCCGGTTTTCAAAGTAAGAGTTTTTTTCCATTCAAAACTGAGACTAAAGTTCCGCTCCCTGACATAATTACAGAGAAAAAACTAATTTGCCTTAACGCAGGCGCTTTAGCTCCAGTGTGTACATTCTTTTGGTTGTGATAACTCTACAATGGTTGACGCAATTAACGTAACTTGACATTATTTTAAAAGCCCCATTATACAGGTAAATGGCCAATAAAAGTTTATTTACTGTTTGGTTACCCTTTAAATATTGTTTGATGATCATTGCATTTTTGGAAAATGAATGATTTTTCATTCATTAAAATTATTCATTAAAATTGAATTCGTTGAAATTTTTGATTAAAAAATCAATCCTGTATACAGGATTTCATCTCTGCTCTTTGCAGATGATGTTGTTTTGTTGGCTTCATCGAGCCAGGACCTCCAGCATGTATTGAAGTGGTTTGCAGCCGAGTGTGAAGTGGCTGAGATGAGGGTCAGCACTGCTAAGTCTGAGGTCATGGTTCTCGAGTGGAGAAAGGTAGTTTGTCCTCTCACGGCGGGTGGAGTGCTCCTGCCTCAAGTGGAGGAGTTTAAATTTCTTGGGGTCTTGTTCACGAGTGAGGGAAGATCAGAGCATGAGATCGACTGACGGATTGGAGCGGCGTCCACCATTTTGCGGTTGCTGCACTGGTCTGTTGTGGTAAAAAGAGAGCTGAGCCAGAAAGCTCTCAATTTACCGGTCAATCTTCGTTCCAGTACTCACCTATGGTCATGAGCTCTGGGTCATGACCAAAAGAACAAGATCTCGACTACAAGCGGCTGAAATGAGTTTTCTCCGGAGTGTGGCAGGGCGCTCGCTTAGAGATAGGGTGAGGAGCTCGGTTACCCGGAAAGAGCTCGGAGTAGAGCCGCTTCTCCTCCACATCGAGAGGAGCCAGTTGAGGTGGCTCGGGGATCTGGTGTAGATGCCTCCTGGACGCTTCCCTGGAGAGGTGTTCCAGGCATGTCCCACTGGGCGGAGGTCCCAGGGAAGACCCAGGACACGTTGGAGAGACTACCTTTCTCGGCTGGCCTGGGAACGAGTCTGGGCATCTTTGCTTAGGCTACTGCCCCCGCGACCCGGTCCCGCATGAGCGGAAGAAAATGAATGGATGGAATAATTTTTATATTTCTTTCAAAATATAAGAATGCATCTTAATATTATGTCAACCAGGCCTCCAACATGAACACCATGACCTCTTCCTCGTGGCGCCACTGCTCTGCATTAAGTGTTGGTTCGTCTGTCTCTAGACGAGACACCAGACATCGGTTCTGGGGGTGTGCCAGATTTGCTGCTCTTTATTTTGTCTTGTTGATCAAAGGCAGAGCGTTGAGTGGACACAACAAATCTGATTGACACGACAAAGACCTGTAAAAGTGACGCTTTTTGTTTGATTAACAAATAATTGGTGGTTCCCAAACTGCTATGCACTTCTACAGGGACTGAAGCAGTCAACCACTTTAAGAAGTTCTAACAGTTGGTATTACATAGCCACAATATTTGTCGTGGACATACCGAGCATGCCATCTGCCAGGACTTACACATTTTTATTATTAAGTTTGACAATATAAATACTTCTAGGAGACATGCAGCTGATGCTGGTTTTTTTCAAGGAACCCTAATACTATATATTTTTTCACAAGCCTGAAGACATTTTAAGTGAATATTTGCTAACTCAAGAGGGATGTTTTACATTTTTTTCAATCCCCTTTTCAACCCTGCTGGTGTCTGAATTCATGTTCGTCTTCAGAGCCCTCAGTGCTTATTCAGTCAAAGACGTGAGACACACTGCCAGATGTTAGGGTGGCAGATGGATGAGAAGACAAAAAAAACCAACATGTCTTGACACAAAGCAAGCTTTTGTTCTATCTATTCTAACAGTTATCTGTTTACATGTTTGCAATACTCAAATTGTAAGAAAACACATATTCTGAATAAGACGTGGCAGAAATGGCAGAATGAGTAATGGTTGGACGAGATTTGTGGGAGATAATGAATCTTTTTACCAAATATTTCAGCATATAGATACATTTTAAGGTGAAAGAAACACAGGAATACACACTGATCTGAGGAGTTTTCAGCAGGTACATCATCCCAGAATCTGCTTTGGGTCCCATGGAGCAGTCTGAATATGTGAAGTGCAAACTTGTCTCTCAATTCTTTTGTATCATTTAGACTTAAACATGCAAATAAACCACATGCTCCTTTTTTGTCACTTGAAACGAGTGTTATTAAAATTCAAAGCAGAATTTAGGAAAGTATTTACTACAATACCAGTGCAAAAGAGGAATTATTACAAGAAGACATCATTCAAACATCACCTGGCAGTTTTTAATATTCTAGCCAAATACTAGAATAGTTGATCTTAGCCAAACCCTAAATCAACTTCTTTTGGATGTTCACTTTGGAACCCAAACTGTTCATTGTCTGACTGAATAAGGTTATATTTATTTATTTAATTATGAACAGTTTGGGACTCCATAGTTGACCTTTATAAATGGGGCTTTAAAAGTGCTGTCTGTTGCCAAATTTTTGACAAATTAAAATAAAATTGTTTAATTCATTGAAATATAGTTAAAAACCATCTGTGTGCTGCCCCCCCTACAGATTGAAATGAAGTATTGAAGTTGAACTCTGTGATTGGTCAACTGGTGTAAGTCATCATGGTCTGCAGCTCCAGTGAGCTGAAGCCCCGCCCATCTTTGAATCTGTAACAGTCGGTCGTTAGCTTTAGCATGACTCGTTGCCAGGTGTTTTGTCTTCAGTTGTCAAAAATCTTCTGGCTTACACAACTTTCCAGTAAACTTGGAAGTCAGAAAACAGAGGTTGAGTGCTATTGGCATTATATCCAGTAAACTCCGTCCTTGTGATGGATTTGCATTGAACATTTTACTCGCAATTGTTTGTTTAATATGTTAGCCTTTCTAAGCTATGATGCTATGAAGCATTTAACACTTAGACTCACTGCAAATCCTCAACTGCACCGGCAGCCCCGCTGTCAGGCAAAGCAGCGTCTTGAGGATTGATATATTTTACTGGATTGGCCCTTGCCCATTCACTGCTATAGACAAGAGACGTGGGTGTACAGGCACCATTGCCATGCATTGAGTCGCGTTGACAGAACGCAGCTGTTTAATGTAAGACATGCAGGCATTAACCACAAAAATCGGAGTATCTCCCTCCTCTTTTGACTAATTTTCACAAAACATGGCTCGAATTAAAGCTTAGAGAATGATTGTTATGGTATATTTAAATTTTTATTATCTCTAAAAACTAAGCTGTTAACAGTGCAAGAACTGCGCCTTCTAGTGTTTTAGGTAACGCACTGCTGTCAAATTAACAGATTTTGCATTTGTGCCAGAATCTATAGAACTGAGCTAGTAAATATAATATACTGGTCTTGAGCAAACAATAAGGTTCTGGACAATGAACGCTGGCCTCGGGACTCAACCTCCTCTGGAAGTTCTGTGGAGCAACTTGTATCACTTTGCTCGGTACCACTCTCTATGTTTTTTTTTTTGTTTTTTCATTGAACAGAACAATAAGAAACCTAACCGCTCTCCAGCATACGTTACAGAAAGCTAAACTAACTATCAATCATAGATCTAACCCACACCTCTGCCGCTCAGTCTGGCTCCACTAGCTCCGCACCCTTTTTTGGGAATTTTTCAAATCTGGGCTGAGAGTGGAGTCAGACTCCAACTGTCCTGCTTGATCACCCTAAAGTAAAGTTCTCTATAAATAGAAAAAATTTGGATTTGATTTGATATGGAGGCAACATAAGGTCAAATGAGGCTTTTTTTCAGGAGTTTATTAAAAGTACTCCCTGTTAGGATGTCTAATAAATGTATGTCTTGTTGAAAACTCCCAACATTTTCTCCTCCAAGACAAAAATAAAAGTAAGAATCACCTATTCATCTCTATTGTACGGTGGCCGGGAAGTGCAAAACAATAATACATTTACCCAAACACATTTACATTTCGACCGAAACACATTAACATTTCGACCGAAACATATTAACATTTAGACCGAAACACATTTACATTTCGACCGAAACACATTAACATTTCGACCGAAACACATTAACATTTCGACCGAAACACATTAACATTTCGACCGAAACACATTAACATTTCGACCGAAACACATTAACATTTCGACCGAAACACATTTCGACCGAAACACATTAACATTTCGACCGAAACACATTAACATTTCGACCGAAACACATTAACATTTCGACCGAAACACATTAACATTTCGACCGAAACACATTAACATTTCGACCGAAACACATTAACATTTAGACCGAAACACATTAACATTTCGACCGAAACACATTAACATTTCGACTGAAACACATTTACAATTTTCCCCATAGTCTGTATATTTGATGGACAACCCCCGCTCCAGTATGCCATTCATTTCCTATGACGTCCAGTAGATAATATAGCGTCTATGAGGTTCACCTCCGATATGACCCGGAGAGAGAGATGAGGTTGAATTTCATGGAGGAAATAGACCGCGGAAAGGGGTCCGTACAGCAGTGTTGCCAGATTGGGCGGTTTTGGTCTAAAATTTGCGGGCAAAAATTGCTTTGGGCGGGTGGGCATATTTTGGCGGGTTTATGGTCGGTTTGGCATTTTTTATTTCCTTATTATAAAAAAAGTAGCAGACTTAGTTAGGCTGGATGGCGATCGGACTTCCACTATGTTTCTTGTTCTCAGGCTCAGTGAACGCACCAGGAGGAGACGCTTTATGGTCCTGGGCAGTGTCATTTAAGCCCTTGTTGCCTCTCGCCTGCCAATAAATGTGTTCATAAGCTTGGGGCTCGGTGTGGGAGGGGCTTTCAATACATTTTTTTTTAGCTTGATGATTGCCTTATTGAGCGGTGTGTTTACAGTTCTCCTGTCTTGGCTGGTTTACGCCGGCTATGCGCTGTCTGTGCGCACGCAGGTGTGAGCGTGGATAAATTAATAAAACTGATTCCTGATTTCTGCCCAAAACCGTGCAGCCCGCTCAGAGTCTGCCCTCGTTGACTCGTCGTGTGCGTGGCTGCGTGCATGTCTGGTGTGTTTGTGCCTGTAATCGCACGCACACACGTGTGCGTGTTATGATTGTATGTTTATTTCCACAGTCTGTTTAGATACAAAAACATGATCACATTTGTCAATCATAGTGTTTTATTGTGAAAATTGGTTATATTTTGAAGATAAACAGGATTTTCTCGTGTATGTTGGTGCAACTTCCTGCTAGAATTGACGCGGAGCGCTCGCGGCTCGCGCACAAGATAGAGGAGACGCCGAAACGATCCACTGCACCGCGCGGGCCGTCGCATGTGTGCGTGCGACCACAGGCACACACCAATCAGACACGCACGCACACAGATCAACGTGGGCAGACTCTGGTGCGGGGACAGAGCTGGGTTTATGGGGTTAAAAAACGACAACAGAGAGGCAGACCTATTGTCCCTACAAATTTGCCAGAAAACCAAATAATGTCCACAATCACCACAAAATCTTCCTAAAACCGGGTAATAAACTCCACAAAACAGGAAAAACATCTTCGCTTGTTATCCTGTCGGCTATTTCGATTCCAAATCCGAAACTATTGTTTCCGCAGTCTTTTCCTCCCAGAATTCACCTCTGCACCCTTACTTCCGGGTCATATCGGAGGTGAACCTCATAGACGCTATATTATCTACTGGACGTCATAGGAAATGAATGGCATACTGGAGCGGGGGTTGTCCATCAAATATACAGACTATGGGCAAACTTGTAAATGTGTTTCGGTCGAAATGTTAATGTGTTTCGGTCGAAATGTTAATGTGTTTCGGTCGAAATGTTAATGTGTTTCGGTCTAAATGTTAATGTGTTTCGGTCGAAATGTTAATGTGTTTCGGTCGAAATTTAAATGTGTTTCGGTCGAAATGTAAATGTGTTTCGGTCGAAATGTAAATGTGTTTCGGTCGAAATGTTAATGTGTTTGGGTAAATGTATTATTGTTTTGCACTTCCCGGCCACCGTACTATTGGCTTTAATTTTGAATTTCAATGAAAGGAAAAAAAAAACTGCAGCTGTTACTAGTCAACCAAAGGGATATACTGAAGAAATTATAACACAGATGAACAAAACAGGCTTTAGATAGACGGTTGGGTCAAGAAAGTAAAAAAAAAAAAAGTGCATTTGTCTGTTATGAGGAGGTATTTAGTTGCAACACTGCATCATTCAGACCTTCTGATATTGATATTTTTGGCCTTTTATATTTGAAATCATAATAAAAACTAAACATGTTACATATTTTTAACTAGGATAGTGTCTTACAAATGTTATCTCATCTGGTTGCAATTTCATTCAGTCCATGCCAAAGATTCTTGTGATTTTTATTAAAAATTAAACCAATTAGTCAATAGCTTCATTAAAATAATCTACCAAATGGTTTTGAACTTTATAACATTTATTTTAGGCAATGTGCTATTTAATTGTAATATAATTTAACAAAAGTAAACAGCAAAGTGTCCTTAGAAAATAATTTTCCTTCATTTCATGGTCAGGGAGCAATACTGTTCCCGTCCCTAACTATAGCTGTTATAATAAATTAATGTCTTGGGATTTTCTTTAGAAACACCATCTTGGTAAGGCATTGAACACCAACCGTAGCACTAATCATCTTTCTTTCTCTTTTTTTTTTTTTAGAAGTAGATTCCTAATCAATTTCAACCCAATCAAAAGAAAATTAACTTTTCCTAAAAATGTGAATGGTTGATGCAGAGATTTTCTTCCTTTTCTTCCTGTGCTAACACAATTACCTGAGGTTGTAACAAGCGTCTCCCTGCTCTGCATGCTTTGCTTGTTTCTCTGTTCCTGCACACCCTGAATTAGCTTATCAGCTCTTAACTGAGCTCTGCAGAAGCCTGATAATGACACAGTCATTTCCATCATTTATGTCAGAACAGGGAAACATGTGAAGCATGCAGAGCAGGAGGACCCACGTACTTGGATTCAGGAAGGTAGTTTTTTTTGTTTTATCAAGTTCTTGAAGCTTGCGAAACTAACATTAACCCCAAAGGGACAAATGAGAAAAACAATAAATTATTATAAATGTACAAGGGCAGAATCTTTTGGGCATGGCTTGACACAAAAACCCGTCTAACAGACTTTTCCTGCAGGTTCAGTGGATGGTTAGCAAGCTACAGTATATTGTTACACGGCAAAAAATAATTAACACAAAAAATACAAAAACTACGATTGTGTTATTTACTTTTTAGGAAATTTCCATCTTCAAGATTTCAATAGAAGAATAAAAAAAATTTTTTTTTTTTTACAAAGGGTGCGTTTTTTTTTAAAGAATAAGTACAGGGTCCTATGGCATTCAAATAAATAAATAATTTGACACGGTTGTGGGTTTTATTTCTGTTCTCACTGTCATTTTGTGTTTTGCAGGTCAGCTGTCACTCCTCCTGGATGGCCCCTCCTTCCCTGCTGCTCTCTGTGGAGGAGTGCACAGCTGTCTGCACTTTGTAATTAGGTCTATTTAAGTTTCTGCATTTCAGTTCTCAGTGTCGGTGTGTCC
This sequence comes from Oryzias javanicus, assembly GCA_003999625.1. Lineage (NCBI taxonomy): Eukaryota > Metazoa > Chordata > Actinopteri > Beloniformes > Adrianichthyidae > Oryzias > Oryzias javanicus. Next base: position 11,106,253 of record CM012439.1, on the reverse strand, counting down.
CTGTTTAGTTCGCGAGTTCCTTGCTTTAGCCGACACTGAGGTATGTTACCATTTCAGTGTTCTTTCATGGTCTTTAGTTTTTCTGCCCGTGTGCAGTTTTCCCTCTTGTGAGGTGTTTTTGTTTATTAAAAATCTTAAGTTACATTCCCGAGTCCAAGCCTGTTCTCTGCTCCTGGGTTCCAGTCACCCCAGCCGTTACATTACACACCGACCATGCAAGACCCAGCAGAGTTTCTTCAGGCTTGTGACGTTCCGCTGCCTCCAGCGGACGGTGAAAACCCCACTGATGGTGGACTTGCCTCTTTGACACAAGACTTGCGTGGCTGCATGTCTGGCCTGCAGCAGCTTCATAACCGATTGAGCCACTTGGAGAGGCCTACTCCAGTGCCACGACAAATAAGACTGGGTTCACCCGAACCGTTTGGTGGAAATGCTGAAGACTGTCAAGCGTTTCTTGCGTCATGTCAGCTACAGTTTGATTTCAACCCCAGCGAATTTCCTTCTGAGGGGAGCAAAGTTGCCTATGCCTTGAGTTTTTTGACTGGCAGAGCGAAACGCTGGGGTTTGGCTGAATGGTCCCGGGGGGCGCATCACTGCAACACGTTTAGAGCCTTCTCATCCCAACTACTAACTGTTTTCAATCCTTCTACACCTCATCGGGCTGCTGCTTCCCAGCTCCTCCAACTCTCACAGGGGTCTCGTTCTGTTTCTGACTTTGCTGTGGAGTTCCGCACCCTGGCTGCCAACACTCGTTGGCCAGAAGTTGCCCTAGTGGATGTATTTTGCAAGGGGTTATCTGGTCCCCTGAAGGATGAACTTGCAGCGAGGGAGCTTCCAGAAGACCTGGAGGAGTTAATCGACTTGGCCACTCGAATCGATCGACGCATGAGGGAGAGACAACAGGAGTGGGCCAGCACCACCCGTGGAGCAGGTCTTCCACCAGCGCCTGTGGGCCCTGTGCCCACTAACCTCTCCGGTGTCACCCCTTCTTCAATCTCCAGCCCTTCTTCAGAGCCCATGCAACTGGGTTTGGGTCGACTGACGCCAACTGAACGGCAAAGACGCATGAGGAGCGGTCTGTGTCTTTACTGCGGGCAGTCAGGCCATTTCATCAGAAGCTGTTCATCAAACACCAGGGCTCCCCAGTGAGAGGGCAACTGGTGAGCCGTGTCTCCGCCTCCTTTTCGCCCTCTCGACCTCCTACAAGCCTCCTGGTGTCACATGATCAACTACGGGGTGAGTTTGACGCTCTTATTGACTCTGGCTCTGATGGGGATCTAATATCTCAAGAAGTAGTTGATAAACTCAAAATCCCCACTACTACTCTGAGTTCGGCTCTACTCATCAATGCCATTAATGGATCTTTGATACACAAAGTGACTGCACGCACTGTACCTGTGAAAGTGACTGTATCTGGTAACCACAATGAACTCGTGTCCTTTTTTGTGGTTGCGACTATGAATCCCCCCATTATCTTAGGTTACCCATGGCTTTGCAGACACATGCCCCATATTGATTGGGTCTCAGGCAGGATTTTGTCCTGGAGCCCCTTTTGCTTAATGAACTGCTTAAATGCTGCCACCACACGTTCCTCTGTCCTGAGGACCCCATGTCTTGAGACACCTGACCTCAGCAAAGTACCTTCTGTTTACCACGACTTGGGTGAAGTATTCTGTAAGACACGAGCAAAGTCTCTGCCCCCTCACCGTCCATATGACTGTTCTATAGATCTTCTCCCAGGTACTCAACCACCCAAGGGACGCCTTTACCCATTCAACCCCCCTGAGCGGGAAGCCATGGAGCAGTATCTTCACGAAAGCCTTCAAGCCGGCATCATACGGCCTTCTTCCTCCCCGGCTGGAGCGGGATTTTTCTTTGTGGGGAAACGTGATGGTGGTTTGCGTCCCTGCATTGACTACAGGGGACTGAACAACATCACTGTCCGTAATACTTACCCTCTCCCTCTGCTTCACACTGCCTTTGATTTAGTGAAAGGTGCCAACATCTTCAGCAAGCTGGACCTTCGCAGTGCGTACCATCTGGTGCGCATACGTGAGGGAGATGAGTGGAAGACGGCCTTCAACACCCCCAATGGACACTTTGAATATTTGGTTATGCCCTTTGGCTTAACTAATGCCCCTGCAGTCTTCCAATGTCTCATCAATGATGTACTCGGAGACATGATTAACAAGTTTGTGTTTGTGTATTTGGACGACATTTTAATTTTTTCTCCAGACTTTGAGACCCATGTGCAGCACGTCCGGGCGGTTCTACAACGTCTATTGGAGAACCAGCTGTTTTGCAAAGCAGAAAAATGTGAGTTTCACGCCACCAAAACCACATTTTTGGGCCATGTGCTTTCTCCAGGTTCCGTTCAGATGGATACTGCTAAGGTTACGCTGTCCTGGAGTGGCCCACTCCAACAGGAAAAAACAGCTCCAACGATTCCTTGGTTTTGCAAACTTTTATAGACGTTTTATCAGAAACTTTAGTGGCGTTGCTGCACCCCTGCACAGGTTGACTTCAGAAAAGGCACGTTTTGTCTGGGATGAGGGGGCCAGGAATGCCTTTTCTGAGCTAAAGAGACGTTTCTCTTCAGCCCCCATTTTGGTTCAGCCTGACGCCACTAAACAGTTTATAGTTGAGGTGGATGCGTCTGATTCTGGAGTGGGGGCTGTACTGTCACAGAGAGCGTCTGACAATAAAATTCACCCCTGCGCGTTTTTCTCCTGCAAGCTCGCTCCTGCAGAGAGAAATTACGACATAGGGAACAGGGAGCTCTTGGCGGTTAAACTGGCTCTTGAAGAATGGCGTCACTGGTTAGAGGGCGCTGGGCAGCCATTTCTCGTTTGGACTGACCATAAGAATCTTGAATACATACGAACTGCTAAGAGACTTAACCCTCGCCAGGCACGGTGGGCTCTATTTTTTGACAGGTTTCGGTTCTCCCTGTCCTACCGACCTGGCACCAAGAACATCAAGCCAGACGCTCTATCACGTCAATTCCAGGAGGATGTAGACGTGGACTCTGCAAAGGACACCACTATTCTGCCCCCAGGGCTAGTGTTAGCCACAACTCGCTGGGCTTTAGAACGTAAAGTGAAGGCGGCAGTAACTACTAACCCTTCTGTTCCTGCTGGCTGCCCAGCTGGTTGCCTATTTGTTCCCTCTAGCCTGCGTCCACAGGTACTCAAGTGGGGGCACTGTTCCCGACTGGCCTGTCATCCAGGAGTAACCAGGACTGCCTTTTTAGTGGCTCAGGGATTTTGGTGGCCCACGATGTCTTCTGACATCAGGGCTTTTGTGTCTTCGTGTCCTGTTTGTGCCAGGGTCAAGGTTCCCCGGAGGCCCCCTGCTGGACTCCTTCAGCCTCTTCCAGTGCCTTCTCGACCGTGGTCCCACATAGCTATGGACTTTATTACCGGGCTCCCAGACTCCCAAGGTAACTCTGTGATTCTTACCATAGTGGACCGTTTTTCTAAGTTGGTACATGCTGTGCCTCTACAACAACTTCCTTCGGCTGAGGAATTGGCAGCAGTGGTGTCAAAAGAGGTGTTTCGTCTGCATGGACTTCCTGAAGATATAGTTTCTGACCGGGGGCCACAGTTTATATCCGCCTTCTGGAAGAAGTTTTGCAACCTCCTGGGAATAAAGGTCAGTTTGAGTTCAGGGTTTCATCCACAAACCAATGGCCAAGTTGAGCGCTACAATCAAGATCTGGAAACAACACTGCGGGCCATGTGTTCAAAGAATCCCTCAACCTGGTCAAGTCAGCTCACCTGGGCAGAGTACGCCCATAACTCGCTGGTCAACTCCTCTGGTTTTTCTCCCTTCCAGGCAGCTTATGGCTACCAGCCCCCACTCTTCCCCCATCAAGAGGGCTTGGCATCTACATCGGGCCCTGCTGCCTTCATCCGACGCTGCCAGCGCACTTGGAGGACGTTTCGTGCTCGGTTGCTGGAGAACCAGAACCGGTTGACCATTGTGGCCAACCGTCGGCGGTCTGTTGCTCCACAGTATAAAGTTGGAGACAAGGTGTGGCTGTCCTCAACTGACGTGCCCCTGAAAGGAGGGCCTCGGAAGCTGCATCCCCGTTTCATAGGGCCTTTCCCCGTGTCCAAGCTCGTCAATCCAGTTGCTGTGAAACTGGCTCTACCTCCCTCCTTGAGAATTCATCCAGTCTTCCACGTGAGCAAGTTAAAGCCTGCTAAAGAGAGTCCTCTACATGCAACACAGGAAGCGCCACCCCCGCCACGTGTGGTGGATGGTGGTCTGGTCTACACAATCAACAGACTTCTCTCCTCTCGGAGAGTGGGCCGTGGTCTGCAATACCTAGTGGACTGGGAAGGCTATGGTCCGGAACATCGCCAGTGGGTGCCAGAGCGAGACATCCTGGACAAGGACCTGCTGGCTCGTTTTCATCTGGATCATCCGGACCAGCCTTCTCGTCCGTCTGGGAGCCGGACTCTGAGGGGGGGGTTATGACACGGTTGTGGGTTTTATTTCTGTTCTCACTGTCATTTTGTGTTTTGCAGGTCAGCTGTCACTCCTCCTGGATGGCCCCTCCTTCCCTGCTGCTCTCTGTGGAGGAGTGCACAGCTGTCTGCACTTTGTAATTAGGTCTATTTAAGTTTCTGCATTTCAGTTCTCAGTGTCGGTGTGTCCCTGTTTAGTTCGCGAGTTCCTTGCTTTAGCCGACACTGAGGTATGTTACCATTTCAGTGTTCTTTCATGGTCTTTAGTTTTTCTGCCCGTGTGCAGTTTTCCCTCTTGTGAGGTGTTTTTGTTTATTAAAAATCTTAAGTTACATTCCCGAGTCCAAGCCTGTTCTCTGCTCCTGGGTTCCAGTCACCCCAGCCGTTACATAATTCCCTAAAATTTTACTCCATGAGCACATATTAGAATTTCGCAGCCACAAAATAGTATTTGTGCACACAATTTAGTATTTTCTGTGTCCAGATTAGTATCGTTCATGAATGAATGAATGAAATAGCTTATTTCAAGCAATCAGAAATAATACATGATATAACATATCACATAATGAATCATAAGTAGATTGAAAGGGAGTGGAGGGAAGCAAATTTATATGATCCCACCCCGGCTCGACCATACTATGAATTATCAATATTCGGTTCAGGAGTTAACATAAAATATTTATACTCTACAATCATAGATTCAGACTATAAAAGATCATTAATATCAGTGATGTAATCAAACTTCAAAACATCCACAGACAAATCATTTATAATAATCAGTTGCAATGCAGATTGTATTAAAGAATTATTGTAATAATACAAAAAGTAATAAGTAAAAATCATCTTCATTCATTTGTTAATACAAAAAAAACTAAAATATTCTTATTAAAAAAGACAATTTGTGCAGATTGTACTCCTTCAAAGAATTATTGTAATTATACAAAGAATAATAAGTAAAAAATCATTTTCATTTGTTAATGCAAAACATATATTTTTTCACATTATTTTCATTAAAAAAAGACAATTTGTGCAGATTGTATTAATCAAATGATTATAATAATACAAAAAGTAATAAGTTGAAAAGGAAAAAAAAAGATCAGGAATTTGAGCAGAATCAGTGCTACATCACTGCTTAGGAACAAGTTTAAGGCCACATAAACCATCTTGTAAACCATCTTCGTTGTTATGACTGAGAGACTGTGAAGGTCTGTGAATTTTACTCACAGCTCATATTCAACGGTTTTATGAGTCCACAATTCACATTTTGCTTGAATTAGAGGTTCAAACATGCGTAAACCCACTGTTCTCAAACTCGTTCATGGATTTTATTTCCAGATGTTTCGTTAGGTCCGGTGGTCTGAGTGGTTTGACAAAGATTCTGGAGTTCTGGACCCATGTTGAATGGATCCGTTTCCTTTTGCATAGAATTTTTGCGTGCTTTGCCAGATCAACATGATATTTGGATAAATTATCATTAAGAAAGACAGATGTCCCCTTCAGGTGTTTGCGCTATTTCATCAGAGCTATCTTGTGCTTTTGATTCACGAACCTGATCAGGACTGCTGGTTTATTTGTATTCTTGTTCTGAGGAAGCGGATGACAGACCTCAACAGTATTTAGGTCCAAGGAAATATTTAGGAAGTATTTAGACTCAAGAAAATCTCCAATTTGATTCTCCACGGTCCGTTAGCGTCCATGCTAACATTAGTAGCTCCAGGCTTCAAAATTTTTCTTCGGCCCCATGTTAAACTCTCTTCATTGCGGTAGTTGTTTTGCAGTAGCTTGGTGATTAAAGTCGCTTATGAGTAACTTTAAAAAGACTTTAAAAAGACATAAAGAACAAAATTAAATTACGACGATAAAGTCATAAAATTTACGAGAAAAAACATTGCAACTGTTAAATTTTATATTTATGATTTTAAGAGTCAGAGGCTAATTTTTTGGCTTTTTTCTTGAAGAAAAGCTGTAAATCTACAACGAAATGTGTACATTTACGAGAAAAAAAAAAAAATGTATTTACAAGAAAAGGTCCCCAAAGTTGTGTGTATTGGAGCTGTGCTCAAAGATAAAAACCGTTGAGCATTTTGTGAAGTTTTTTCCAGATTGCGTTCAAAAATAAAGAAATTCGGAACCTTTTGGAGACTCAAAATCTAATTATTAGTAGTGGATCTGCTTTGTGGGGTTTGGCGTTGATAATGCGCAAGTTTCGTAAAGAGAAAAAGGAGCTCAAAGACACACGTTTGGGCGACCACCAGTTTATTCTAACCTTACCATTCACTTACAAAGTCAACTTGTCGCCTTACATCATGCAGCCTAGTTATCATGCCCACAAGGAACTCCAAAAGGGAATGACATTTTTTAGAAACGTCCCATTCTCCAAATGAAACGTCCCGTTCAACACAGAACAACAAAGAGAAATGAAAATAACCTGTATTGCATAATAACTTTGAAAAGAATTTATTGAAAACTGGGCCTCAGCAGACAGAATCCTCACACAGACTAGGAGGAGTTTTTGTTTTTAATGGAGGAAGGGATGATTGGAAGTGGATGCAGGGATATCGACAGCTTCATCAACAGGCACGGCAGAGATCCTGCAAGCCACCCATCAATGAATAACACATTAATCAACGATAAATCAACCAAAGGAGCTGCAGTTGCAACGTTATCAATAAACATTTTGATTACCTGTTCAAATCCAAGAAACTTTGACAAAATTGAATTTAGTTGGTCTGTTGCTGCACATATTGTGCACTGGACTGTATGCTCTGATCACCCTGTTTGTATGAAAAATCTTTCAGATAAAGAAAGTGACTTCTATTGTTTTCACCTGCAAAAAATAAAATGTCTTCTAAGTATTCCAGAGGGTTTCCTTTGGCTGTTTTACAATAGATATTGACTCTTTACCTACAATGTTTAAATGTATGTATATTTAACAGTCTTCCTGTGAGTCTTTCGGGCTTCCATAGTGAGCTTCTGGAATAAAAGACTTGATTCTGGCTCCAGCAGCACAAGCGTTTCATGTGTGAGCCATGTCAGTGCATTTGCCCCAGTTTTTTTTTTTAGCTGAAAGCATCTGGAATTAATTTAGTGGGTGTTCAGCTACATGACAGCAGGATAGCTTTTTGACTCTGCTGCGAAAGGGTTAGGGAGGGGGAGCCTACAGGGAAATATTTACACATTTGGGAGTCTGAGAAACAAAATCCAGTAGTCTCTCTGTACGTCTTTTTTATTTAATATGAGCTGCTTTTTTTTTCCCAGGACTTAAGAACACACAGTCAATGTTCAGTCTCATTTATTACACACACCGACCCACTGTGGCTGCTGCTGTAATAAACACAAGGCAGCTCCTGTGTATACCACTTCTCATGCAAAGAGGTAATTAAAAGCCCCCTGCAATTATGTTCATTTATTTAGCACACTTTTAAATCACATTAGCTGATAACATGTTTGTCACAACACCGATTCAGATTAAACAATACCACCGAACATTGACAACTTAACTCACTATTTATCCTTTTTGTCTAGATTTGTTGTATTTTTGCTACAATTGTCATTCTTGAGGCTGTTTTTTTTAATATAAAAATGACACAATGGTGTCACAACAGATTTACATAAAAAGAATGTAATAAAAAGAATACATTTGCCAATTTTGTGGGAGAATTATGAACAAAAGGAATTAAACAGTAAATGGCAGGAGAGTCCAAACTTTCATTCTTTGAACCCTTATAATAACACTAAATGCAAATGACCTATTTAATGAAAAAAGTATTGCTATGGAATACTTTTCATTTCTTCACATGGAACAGAATTATATCTTAAACATTTTTACCAAAAATATTGTTAATTTTTTTACTTGAAAACCAGAGATAAAATGAAGAAAGTTTACCTGAAAATAACAATGAACACCAAATCTCATTCATATGAAATGATATATATTATTCACTATAAAATTCTCAGGGGAAACTCGTAAATTAAAATCATGTGAACAGGAAAATAACACAACATATGATTCAGAAGTACAAACCAAAGTGGTTTTGATTAAATAAAAACAAGTTCTTCTTGTTTGGTCCTGAAGGGTTTGAAAGTCAAAAAGCAGCAGGTTGAACTTATGGTTGGGCACCAAAATTCAGTTCCAAGTAGGAACTGTTATAATTTATGTGGTTCTACTAAAACCAAAAGAAGCTGCTGCAATCGGTTCCGCATTACGTTGCAAAGTTTCATTGAAGGTCTTAGGACATGTCAATAACTTCTACTCTGATCAGTACTTTGAAGTTCTAGCCAATCCATTTGCCTTTCCTGTGATAGTGGGCGGGCTCCTATAAGACCGGTGACGGCTGGCTGTATTTCACAGCAGATCACTGAAGTTTGAAAAGTGGCTGCGTCGCATCTGCCAACAGGAGCTCAGCTTTGGGCACGTGGCGTTTTCAGTGACCCGATCAACGGGTAAAATACTAATCTAATACAAGCGTTTTTGTCCTGTCGCAGCGCGCCGGTTCTCTGCCTGCATCCAGCCTCCCGGGCTTCAGCGGTGCTTGCTTGCTCAGTACGCTGGCACAAAGACGGCTGGTGCGAGGAGGGGGGATGTAGTACTTGCCAAGATTGGCTTGCGACTTGATGGCATGTAAGATTGCAATTGGTCCGGACCATTAGATCACCATCGCGTGATGTGATATGACACACATGCGCCATAACAATGCACAGAGTCTTCTTGAGTAGAGAACCAAGGAGGTCCGAACAAATACGCAAATAATGACAGAAGGGGCGCAATATTTGCAATCGAGCGAGCAGCATGCAAGTTTTTTGTTGGCCGCCCATAAAAAAAAAAAAAAAAAGTGGTTATTTGCACATAATTTCTTCAAAATGCATCCTGGCAGTGTTGAACTTCTTTTTGGTCGCACGGACCGAAGGAAGTCCATTTATATGCAGCGCTCACTTACTGCTCAGTGACACAAACACTGAGGAGAGCAGCCATTAGTGAAGGAGCTGTCAATGCCAAAATAACAAATAACAGCCCGAGCAGATCTCAACACTTTTTCTTTCTTTTTTTTAATAAACTTTATTGTAAACATCAGTTTCAGTACAGGAATTACTGCAAAATTGCTAAGTCATTTGTCTAAGTAGCGTTACCGTAGTGTGATGTCATCTTTAGTCACAAGCCCCTGAGCCGATCTTGCAGGGACAAGCCTGCTGAGGTCTCCTAAACGGCCACCTATTTTTGTCGAGACAATAATAAAAAGGTCCCCTATCCCCCAAATACAACCCAAACGGTGCCCAACCCTAGTTGTAGCCACATGTTTTGACTACTTATAATGTAATTTAGCCAATCACATTTTTTTAAATGTATACATAGCTCTTAGAAAGTACTGGAGGCTGTGGGCTGGTGGAAATTTGAAAACTGCCTGTACCGTATTTAGCTCACGAGCCGCACTTTGGACATGCCATATGGGATTTGGCTTATATCTGAAGAGTACTTTGGATTAAGAAAGCAATTAGATTTTATTGTTTATGTGTGTTTTGTACCTCTCCGAGAAGCTGTTGGCTACTTTTGTAAAAGGAAACAACTGCAATTATTTTTTTTCTTCTTAAGATCTATTCATGTTTAGTTTTCTGTCTTGTATTTCCTCGGGTCTATATTCCGCATTTACATTAGCCTGCATGTGAAACCTCTGCTACATTCTTCCAAGATAAAGGGTTTTTTTTTGTGTCCTCAGCATTTGATATCCCGTCAGATGCCAGAACCCTCGCCGCCTCAAAAGCTTGATCTGTAGGTGTTACTTTCTGCGCTGTGTCATAGGTCACTCTGAGCTGAGAGCTGATATTATCATATGGATGGGCTCGCTGTACAGAGACACCCTTTAGTGTCTAAAGAGTTCAAATTCCAGAGTCTGGATTCCAGGCTTGCAACAAAGGCCAAGCTGCACAATGAAACTACACAAGTCAAGTCTGTTTTTTAGAAGCTCCAGCTAAAGAAAATAACTTTTTTTATTTTTTTATTTTGCACACTTTTAACTGCATAAATTGGTTATTTTTTTAAATTAACTGGCTTTGAGTGAAATGAATGAAGCCATCTAATAGTTTGTTCTTAGTGTTTATTGTTGCTTCATGAGAAGACTCATTTTAGGTTTATTCAGGCGTTAGTCATTATCATTTATGATTTTGAAGGGAACATTCATTTTTAATCAAGATTTATTTTTCTTTGCAGCAATTCTTCCATTTAGTTGGTGAATACAAACACTTTAATCCCCTCTTGAGTGCGTCAGTCACAATCTTAGAGGGGTCATTCCTCAATGTCCTTGATTTTTTTTTTGTGTATAAGCTTTTGTCACCAAATATCTTAAAAAAAATCTTGTTAAAAAGGGTTAACCAGTGGATTGTTCAGGCACCTTAGTGAGTGAAATATGTGGTACAGTTAAGTATTTTGTTCCTAAAGTTATTTGTGTGGGAGAAAAGAAAAAAAGTTCTCAAATATTGTCTGAACTTTTTTTTTTTTTTTTTTTTTCAATTGTTGTTTTGTGTTTTTTAGAAGGATGACAACTCGCAGCACCATTCGCTCTTCAGGGTACATGAGATCACAAATATAACTGCTGCATGTGGCATTTTACTTTGAAAATCAAGTCAGTTCCTTTCGCCTCATCCCTTGCTCTTCTCACAAAGACGTCCTGTCAATTTTATCCCTTCTGAAGGGATGTGCTTCAACAGCTACAGCTTTGTTAAAATACTGCCGTGACCTCATACAGAACTTGTGAATTACAGTTTGGGTTTTTCTTTTTTTTTTCCAAAAATTTAACTGATGTCACTTTTTTTTTGTTTTGCATTACTCCCTATTATGGGTGGCTGTAATACTGAGGTACTGGGATCAACCTCTGATCAGTGGTTTGCAGCTTTGGTTCCCACTCTGCCCGTCCATGTGTTGAAGTGTCCTTGAGCAACACACTGACTCCCACATACTGTACATATATACTCCAGAGGGTATATATCACTATAGTGATAGGTTGACGTCAGTGTTTGGCTGTGGATCCTCTATCAGTGTATAAATGTGAGTGGGTGAAGGGAACTGTGACTGAAGCAGTTTGGGCTTTTAAGGAATGTAGAATAGAACTATAAGTGTATTGCTTTTCACAATTTACCATTATCTGGGTAAGAAAGATGTCCTTTTCCAAGGAAAATAATTTTATTTTGAAAATGGATAGGTATGTAAATGGTAAATGGTGTATAGTTGTGTAGTTGGCATGTATTGGTATGTAATAATTTAACCAAAACCCCCTTTTTTTCAGGAACAAAACTGGAAATGCCATTTACTATAGTAATACAAAGTAAGTTGCTGGAATAACTATCATAAAACTCACGGTACGGTTCGTGTCAAAGTTTTAGGGTCACAGCTTGGATCTTTTTTCGAATCAGTAAAATGTGAAAAAACAGGACAATAAAAGCCTAAAATTACTTTTTTGAAAAGCTTTAAAAGACATATTTTAGAAAACATATATAAAGTATTTCAAAGCATAAATATACACTCACACATCTTTGAACTTTGAACATAAACAAAAAGGTACGTTTACATGGGTTGGGGGTAGGGGGGATGATCCGCGGTACACATGTGGGCGGAACCGTGGTTAGTGATCCGTCCGTGATCTGTTACCCCCCTAAAAATAAGAAAAGGTCATATTATTGATAGTGTTTATAGCAGCACTTGCATTCAAACAAAACCGATACCTTTTGCAGAGTTTATACTAAGGTATGTATAGTACATATAAGTATCATAGGATTTGGACATTGGAGAGTAGAGTTGTAGAACCTCTGCTTTATTTTATGTTGGGTTGGCAAATTTTGAGTCTGTAATCTATATTATGAGAATGTTGTAACCAAAAGGTTTTGTTGTCAGACTATTGGCACTCATGCATGTGGTCTTTGATGGCCTCTAGGGCCTCAATGTTTTCAAAGCAGAAAGCAAAAACTCTTCTGAAAAAGTCAGGCAAGAGCAGAACAAAGGCTTTAAGGGGAGATGACTTGGAATGTGAACTCTCAAAATCTTACCTCAATTAAGGATCTGAGGGATTCTCAAACAAATCTCCAGAGGAACCCTCCGAATCAGTCTGTGCCCCGGCAAGTTGAGGATGGTCTGACAGCAAGTGACAATGCTAGTTCTGGTCGCTTTATACAACCACAACTATGTGCGTTTTTAAAATGCTGACATATATTCCATATTATTTCTGAACAATTACAAAAGGATAGATTAGATGTATTAAACAATCTGCATCTGTATTTGGTCTATATCTGCCATTTTTTCATTTTCTTCTCTGATTATGATCTGAGCTGCTTTCTAGGACATTACTTCATTTCATTCACATAGTCCTCATTGTTAGGATACTACATTATGGTAATGTGAAGCCACTCTTTTCACTCAGATTCAGTTAATGCAACTCAAAGAACTGAGTCCTACTGTCATTTTTTAAATATATTTTTTATTTCAACCAAATCCTGCAAACCAAAGCTCTTCATTTATGTAGCAAATGTTTGTCAAATCCAACTTCATCTGTTTTATTTAATTTGACATTTTTAGCTTGTATTACTTCACTTCAACTAATGTTTGAAGTGATTTAGCTAGAATCCTAAAAGCAGATGAACTCAACAGCAAAAGAGGGAAAAGATAATGCTGGTGCCACTTCATATGTTGATTCTTCAGTGCAAATCACAACCTTGCTCAATTGCACACAAGTAGTCAAACTCTGTCCTCAATCTGAAGCCACAGACCTGCCTTATAAAATCAGAAAACTTTTCTAAATGAAATTGAAAGCCCCACTTATCTTTGATTATTGCACACTCTACACCCGGCAAGTATGTTTGCACACGTCTGAGGTACTCAACGTCTTTTTTTTTACCAAAGTGCTTTTCATAATTAAAAGGTATGTGTCAGGGTCATACTTTGTTTGGATATGCATTATCACACTGTCGGAAGTTTGATTAATAAAGAGCAGCCATACACAGAAAGAATTCATACCCAGCTCTTAATTTAAATCCAGATACTTAAAGGAGATACAGGAGAGGCTGCTTGACTATTCTACAGAGGCGTTTCTATTCAAGCACACGTCATTGCTGACTGTCAAGACTTTACAAAGGGACAATGGTTACATTGACACAAAGTTTGAAATTTTGTAACCTTATTAAGAACAACTTCTTCAACCAGTCGGAACATTTCATAGCAGTTCACACATCACCGATGAACCGCTCTATTTCTCGCCAGTGTGACGTCAGATTTTACTCTCGCCTGTCACTTATTCACCCACTGGAACGTGATTAAATGTCCTCGCCTTGTAGTTACATTTTTTTCTCCTTGGCATTTCTCATTTATTTTTTTATTCCACCGCCTTTGAGTTTCATTCAAGGTTAATACTATTAGTATTTTTTTAATTTACTAATATAATATTGAATTCATCCTCGCCCCAAACTTTTCTTTTTGAAAGGAAGTTATTTTTATATTGGTGTTTTTCTTTTGTTCCTAAAACTTTCTCGTTTGTATTTAAGACGGTTGAACGGCAGCTTGTAGATCAGTAACGGATAAACAGGAATTTTACATTTGTCAAGGAGACTTTCAGTAGAACGTCTTAAACCAGTTCTCCTTTTAATCGTCTCATTTTGTAAAGTCCTTCATAGTAATTTGTTGAACTTCCTTTTTACTTGTTTCAGCTTTTGTAGCTTTCATAGTTTTTGAAAACACAAGTCGTAATGATCTATGCGTGTTTGAACATAGTGTGCTGCATGTTATACAGAAGCTGAGAGTGGGAGACAAAAAGTTAAAGCCCCAAACTACTGCCGGATGTAGTTTTAGTTTCTCTCAAATGTTTTATGTTTGATGTCAAACTAGGTCAGCTCTCTGCAATGTACTAGAGTAACCTTAAGACATAGCAGCAAACTGTCCACAGGTCCATTTTCTTTTACATTTTTCATCGGGGCTAATAATTATGTTTAGATTCCACTTTTAAATTATTCTACTGTGTTCTAGGGATGTAAAAGATATAAATACATATCAAAAAAATAATCAAGGACTGGGAGTAGCAGCAGTTTCACTTGAAAACCACAGATACGTATAGAATAGAATAGAATAGAATAGAATAGAATAGAATAGAATAGAATAGAATAGAATAGAATAGAATAGAATAGTCACAAGGACAATTCAGTTAAAAGCGGTTCTCCAGTGTGTAAGATAAAACAGCAGCACAATGTCACAATAAAAATAACTGTGTGAAAAACGTGAAAAAATAGGAAAATTAAAACAAATTAAATTAAATTGTTAAAAAAGAAATAGATACCTTCCATGTCTCAGGAGGTGCTTATTTTTTTTTTAAAAGGGGCCATACCATGATTTTCTTAAATCTTTCAGAGCAAACTATATCCAAATACTGTATACTGTATGATGATATATTACCTTTGACACACTAAAAAACAAATGATCTATGAAATTGTAAGGACGAGGCAGAGGCGTGTGGATCCATTTGCAACAGATTTAATAGTAAGTAGCACCAAAACAGGAAGACGAGAAGCAGAGTCAAAGAACGGGCCAAAACGCAGGGACGAGGCGGAGAGCGAGAGAAACAGGCAAGAGGTCAAAAAACACGAGTCGGCAATAAGGAAACGAATACTTAGACTGAACGTGCAAACAAGGATTCAAGACTACGCAATGATGGTGGTTTGTGGGAAGAATAGAAACAGTCCAGGTGATGACGTGAATTGAATCAGCTGAGCGAACCGGAACTGGAGAATGATGGAGGAAGAGCTAATATTCTGGCGAGAGCTCTCTCTGGTGGTCGGAGGAGAGCATGACTGGCTGAGTCCTGACAGAAATATTGGTGGGCGGCCCCTGCCCTCCTCCCCCCTGGACCTACCACGGTGGGGTTGGGTGGTTGTCTGGAGATGGGAGTGGGTCTCCCTGGGGTAGGGCGGGGGGTGCTCAGCGCAGCTGGCTGGTGGTGGGCTGCTTTTCTGGGGGCGGGGCCTCGCGTTGGCTGTTCTGGTGTGGTGGGGGGGGCTGCTCTTCTTGCTGGGCTGGGGCCTGCACTCTCTGTGCTCCTGTGCCTTTCTACTCTCGGGTGTGGGAGGCCTCTGCGGCGGTCCCGCGTGCCCTGGTCTGGGTGTTTGGCGGGATTGCCCGACGGGCGGATTCTCTCCGCGGCTCCATGGCAGGTTTTGGGGCGTCCAGGTTGCTGCTGCTGCCCTGACAGGGGGTCAGGGCATCCGGATGGCCAGGCGCTCTCCCCCTATGTACATTCCATCATCATCCACATTTGCACATCATAAACACTCACCTGAGCTCAGGTGTCAACTCACCTTTGCACTAATAGTATGCGTGACAGAATGAAAGGCTGTATTTGTATCGGTTCTACATGCCTTAGGCTGGTTTTGATTTAACATGTATGCCACACATAAATGTTAAAAAATCAAAAAACATGATTTTCATTTTAACAAAGGAGCAACAACGGAGGAGTGGAAGAGTCACATAAGGCTCTGATGCCTCAGGCTGCAGATCTCTGGTCTAAAATACCCAAAATAAGTGTTTTTTTTGCTTGAAACTGTCAAAAACATTTTGTCTTTGTTGCCTGTAGAAAAACTTCACTGTGATGAAGGCAATTTCCTTTAGAGCTTTAAATGTCAAAGCATTATTACAACCTAGTTTGGATCAATTACAAGCATTAGAATGGTATTGCCGTAAAGTTAGATGAATCTTTCATGTATCCATTCATGTACCATGTATCAGGATTCAGATCAAGTCATGTAAGGGGGAAAGATACACATCCCTACTGTATTCAAAAGAATCATCTCATGATTGAAAGTATTAAGTTTGTTGGGCTTTGCTACACGACAGTAAATGAAGAAGCTTCTTACCGGAAAAAACTCCTTCATTTCTATTAGCAATTACGGTTGGCTCAGTCTCCTTGAACTGCTGCCCTTCTGTCACAGTGACAAATATGAAGAAGCAGAAACTCCTTAATTTAAAAGATGAATTTACAAATTTTCTTGAATTAAAAAGCTGTTCATTTTTAGGACCGGGACCAACTTTTTCCTTGAATGTTTTAAAATGACTTGTAGATCTGCTGTAACATCTTTACCGGATGACCAAATCATTTTTTTCCTTATCAGTAGAAAAACATTTGTGTCTTTAATGTAAATAAAAGACACAACTGTAAATGTATTTCTGTGATTTAGTTAGACAGAAAGCATATATACTGCCCAGAAATTGTAAATGTCTTCTTTTATTCTCTTTTCTTGCACTCACAGCAGGGGATGGGGCTGGTGCCTTGACGATGCCCCCGTGAAGGACAGGTTATCTGTCAGCTCAACTCTCCCTGGACAACTGTACAGCGCTGTCCATCAGTGTCGTCTTCAGTACGGATCCAAGTCCCTGCTCTGCGATGACATGGATGTAAGATCGATTTACGCATCATTTCAGATATGTGCACATCGTTTCAGTATTCACTGAGGCTCCAGTCTTCCTGTTCACTGCAGAATGTAAAGACGAAGAAGAAAAAATGCAACATGAAAAAACATTTAATATTTGATATGTATTTACTATTTGTTCTCAGGCTTTAGGGTTAGACTATCTAAAATTAACTCTCTTGAATGTAAAGTTGTGTTAAACGAAACGAACTGAGAAAGCAAAAGAGTTAAAGTTGGCGTCACTGCTCCACACCACTTCGGAGCACTTCCATGAACCAGGTGTAATAGTGCATCCACACTGGCCACACATCTGGCTTCAAATTCACCACCTCCCTTTTGGACGCACATCAAATTTTCTGCTCGACGCCTCAGACACGGAGCAACTACCAACGTTTTACTTCATTTCCTAAATCATGGAAACTATAGATGGTGTTGAGCAAGTAGGTTGGTTTATATGTTTTGAAGAGCTCTACAGAGGCACTGTTAAGCATTTCACCGTGTTTGGGTTCACCACTGGGTTTCAGTGGGAGCTGCGCCTGACTGTTATTTTAAACGTTATTTCTGTTTGTCTGTGGCCCATTTTGAGCGTTAAACTGCTCGTTAGCTCGCTAATCTCTCCACCAGGTGGCTGGCTAGCATAGCGGGCATGATTGCGAACTCTGTGACAGGCCAGCGATCTGTCCAGGATATATACCCACCTTTGCCCAACAGTAACTGGGACAGTCTCCAGCAACCCCAGCAGGGTAAGAAAACGAATAGAAGTTCTGGACGAAACTTCTCTCATCGAGTGGCCATTTTGAAACTTTTTTTCTACCCTTTGATAGAGTCACAAAAAATGTCACATGCCCAATTCAGAGACCCTGATTGGTTGACGAGGCGCAGTGCATAAATTTGACGACAATTGCATTCGGTTTGGATGGACAATTGATTTTAATAATCCGCGCAAGGTATGCCAAGTGGCACACAGGGGTGGTGGTTATCCACGGTACATGTGTGGGCCGAACCGTGGATAGTGATGCGAATGGATCACAGATTACCCGTGATCTGTTACACCCCTATTCTCTTGTTTGTCTTGGCTACAGTCATGTGGTAGTTTGGCCCTACCTTTGTGGGCTTCACCTGCATCTTGGTGAGGTATCTGAAACACAGAAATAAATATCTTTAAAAAGACTCAAATTGCCTTGTCAGCCAAAGGCACACAAACAGGCTCAGACTGAGACCTGCGTGGTGTTTTTAACTCCCGCAGGGCTATTTGCCATATGGTGTTGGTTTAATATGGTCTGAAACTGAAAGCATGTCCTAGAATGAATTACTTCAAATATAACTTCTACAATCATTTGAATTCTATTACAGGTTTATTAGCTTTCTGGCCACTTTCACTACTTACAAGTCAATCATGTTTTGAAAGTTTGAGTCCTTCATGATTAAAGATTCCAGCAGAGTCTTCAAATCCAATCAGTGGTTGCGTATCCACCCATACATAGCTGCTTGTCACTTCTTGTAAAGGTGTGGATTCTAAGGGGTTGATGCTTTCTGAGGCACTGTCCTCAGAAATTCACTAAAACATTCATTAAGAGAGGTCTTGAAGCTCTGCATGACCTTGCCAAGGTTAGACCTTAAAAGATGCAAACCTGTCACTTCAGATTTAGATTCTGGTCTCTTTACTTAAACTGCAAGAAAAGAAATAGAATTTATTTTAAAGTTCTCCTGATTAAAAGTGTATATACTTTATTTCATCCTCATAGGAGTTTGTCTTGTTTTGTTTCAAATCATTAACTAAGAATTTCTTGATTGAAAAACCTTTCAAGGTTTTTTGACAGACAACTGAAGGAATGTAATAATAAGGACTAAAGACTAACTTTTCCAAGAACAGACAACAGTGGAAGTAATTGAATATTATGGAAATCGCTTTACTTGGTAAGAAGACATACAGGGAGTTGTGTGGAGACACAGAGCATATGGTAAAGTCGATACTGTCTTAGCTTTTGTAGATATTTTTTAGACAAAATAGTTCCATGGAATCAGAGAGTTGCTGATGGCAAAAAGGTCTGTGTGAACAGCCGTCTATATACGATAGGATGCTTGGCATCAGAGGTTTTTCCTCTGGTGCTGTGAGAGTACCCTCTTCTATAGGGGTGCCGGAAAGTAGGGCGCAGACTTACTGTAGCACAGCTCACAGTGAAAGTTTTATTTCTATAGAGCAAACGGCTGATGCTATACATACTCACTGGGAATGCGATGCATATTCAAGAATGGTCAAAATGGGAATTCTTGTATATGCTTGTGGTGTTTACACTGGACTGTCGCTTCTCAATCCTTGCACATGTACTCACAGCTGGAGGTGGTTCCAGTGAAAACGTTGAACTGGTGTCAATATCGCAAATGTGGTTCCGTTTTTATTCTTTCACAGCTCTATTCTGATATTTGAAAGACTTGGTGTCATTCAATTCTGGTCAGGCACAAACCACAATTAGAAATTTCTCCTTAAAGATCAATTTTTAAGCGGTTGGCAACAATTGGTGAATTGAAAATGGCTCTTCCCCATACATCACTACCAAGTCCAAATTTCTAAATGTTCAAAAGTTCAACTGGTTGAACTTGTAATATGGATTCACTGGCCGTGCAATTTGCATGAAAACGGTTTTACAATTGTAAAGTTTTGAACACAGAAGCCTGAATTGTGCATCTATGCAAAAACAGTACACAAAACCCCTAAAACTAAACATGGCTAAAGCTTGGGTTTATTTACAACAGGGGTGTCAAGCCCTGCCCTCAAGAGCCTCAACCCTGCCTGTTTTCCAGTCGTCCCTGACCAGCTCACTGCTGATTAGCTGACTCAAGTGATTCTACATCCTGATTGACTGAACACACCTGATTTAGTTTGTCAGCATCAAGCAGTCCAAAGAGAGCTGGAAAACCGGAAGGGTTAAAGGCTCATGGGGATCACAGTTTGCCACACCTGATTTACAACTTCTTGTTACTAAAACATGAAAACGACAAGCATTACAGCTCAGGTGCAATGTGGCCTAGCTACAGCTGATGGCTCAAATTGGCTACTGGATGGCTGCAGCCACAGGTTCTGCTGCCGACCTAGCAAAACTCTGAAACATAGGTTTACGCGATAACCAACTATTTCTATAGGAAGTACAGTGATACCCCCCTTATTCGCTGCAGCTCAGCCGTAGTGTCTGGCGAAAACTTGAACCCAACGAAACTGATTCGCAGCAGCACAGAGGCCAGATCGCAGAGGTCGGACGTGATCATCTGCAGTGGGATTTCCTCTCCTTTTTTTAAAGTCACGTAATTACTGCAGCGCTGTAACGCTAGCCGTGTGACCCCGCAGTAACACTTCTCTCTTTTCTTTTTCTGTGGTTTATTGGCACTTGACAAACACCTTTGTGGTGCATCCACCACTCAGTCTGGAGTGAGGATCAGAATCCTCCCAACTCTTTCTCTGCCCCGCCTTAGTACTTAAAAAGTTTATGAGCTACTCAATTTCTTTCAGTCCCACTTTGATCATCTTTTGATCTATTGTATAAGTGTTCCAAGAGGTTTTTTTAAACTACAAATATGCCAACATTTTTTAAGAAACTATCTCGTTTTCTTGGACATAGTTTCTGCAGAGCTGCAGTAGTTCATTAGATATTCCCTTTCCTGTTACCCATTTGTTTACACACTCTCCCACTAGCTTACAGCCCCAAACCATACCAATACAAAAATAATAGCAAGCAATATCAGAGCTATCCAGACGTACAGTTTTGAGCCAGGTGCCGACTCAGGAGAGGAGAACAAAGATGTACATGGATCTACTCGTCTATGGTGGATTCATCAGAATGGAGCAGTGCAGCAATGGAGCTGCAGATTGTTGCTTCTATGTTAAAAATACAAGCTTTTTCAAACTGCATTTTTTTTTTGTCTGCACCTGATTCACAAGGATTTGATTATAGAAATACTCAGTAAAGAAATTTTGAGCTTAAATCTCTTTAAACAGGTCTCCGTCATAAGAATAATGCCAAAAAGACATGTTATAAACACCAAAAACCTCATTTTCATTGGAGGTCATTGACACGGTGTACATTCTAGCTTGTCTTTGGTCTGTCTTAACAGTCTCTGAATATTCTCCTTTGTCCTGCATGTCATTATTACACTCGCATGCTTATCTATAATTAAAAGTTGTTGGTTCATAAAAGTATGTTCTGAATAGAACATAGTCTTCGCTACTGCTCCTTCCTATATACACCATATTCCCCAGTGTTCTGTATTACTCTACGCTCTTGTGCTATCCTTGCCATGTTTACATTAAAAGTAGGGTCATCTGAATCCCACAAGACAGTGCGCTGAACTTTTTTTTTAAGGATTCTTTTTATCTTTACTGGTGTCCGTGGCAGACATGAAATCCTGCCCACCTTTGTCATGGGAGGAACCACACATTAATATAAGGGTGGGATCCTCTGGACCCCATAAGAGAGTACAAAGGTTAAGCCCTCAGCCTTTTAAAGCTGCTCCACCTGATCAGCTCCATGCCGTCACTGGCCTCAATCAATCAGCTGATACGCATCAGCTGACGACAATCAGCAGGTTTCAGGAGAGACAGAGAGAGAAAACAATTCTCACATACGCTAAAGGGAACACAGATGTCATGGTTTTGTACCATAGCATGAATACCT
Organism: Oryzias javanicus; assembly: GCA_003999625.1. Lineage (NCBI taxonomy): Eukaryota > Metazoa > Chordata > Actinopteri > Beloniformes > Adrianichthyidae > Oryzias > Oryzias javanicus. The sequence goes on along the minus strand of CM012439.1, from coordinate 11,084,685 downwards.
GGGGAATACCTTTATCTGCTTTTATACTTTAATTTTCCAATAAAGCAGAAAAGTCTTTGGAACTAGAAGTGAAAGGTATTTAAACAGCCACCTACTGCTACTTTGACCTGCTTAAATGTGCCTTAAACTAACTGTTGAGTGGTTTATGTGCTTAATTAGGATCTCACGGGAGATTTCAAAGCTCCGTGAAGTGTCGGTGAATGGGGCTTCACTCCAGAGACAATTTCCGTGGAACCACAGAAGACTATGAATCAAGTCACTCCTGTGCACACAGACTTTTTTTTTTCTTTCAGCTGAAAAGTAGAAGCCATTAAATGCAGTGCAGCTTTTTTTCATATTTCCTTGAGTAAGCATATAGAACTGCACAGAAAAAAAGCAAAGACTGCAAGCATACATATTCAATGATGAGCATAGATAAAGTGAACAAGAAGATATACCCAACATTTTTGTTTTTGTTCCCATTTGTCATGAGTTGAACTCAAAGACTTGAAACATGTTTTTAAACACACAAAAAAAAACATTTCTCTCAAATATTGTTCACAAATCTTTGTAAGTCTGTTATAATGAGCATAATCAATCTCACCTCACAGGTGTGCCATATCAAGATGCTGATTAGACAGCAGGATTATTGCATAGGTGTGCCTCAGACGGCCCGCAATAAAAAGCCGCTCTGAAACTTGCAGTTTGCACTCAAAAACTGGTCTCCATACAGTATAACACATTTTTTGGCAAAGAGTTGATCAGGTTGTGGCCTATGGAATGTTGGTCCACTCCTTTTCGTTGGCCATGCAAAGTAGCGTGATATTGGTGAAACACGCTATTGTATTCGCCAATCCAGAGCATCCCAAACAAGCTCAGTGGGTTATATGTGCAGCGAGTATTCTGGCCTTGCAAGAACTGGGATCTTTTCAGCTTTCAAGAACTGGTTACAGATCCTTGCAACATGAGGCCATGCATTATCATGCTGCAACATGAGTTGATGTCTGTGGATGTTTGGCACCACAATGGACCTCAGGATCCCTTCACGGTATGTCTGTGCATTAAAAATGCCATCAATAAAATGCACCTGTGTTCTTCGGGCATAACATCCGCCCGTCCATACCATAACCCCACTGCCACAATTGGCCAATCCACATTCTGATCAACTGTATCAGAAGTGGAGTTGAATTTCATGAGGCAAACGGTGGTCACATTAGATACTGGCGGGTATATTGTGGGACTCAGATGACCCCACCCTTAGATTTAGGCGTTATCCCTCCCATGAAAAAGGTGGACAGGATTTCATGTCCACCATGGACACTAGTGAAAATTAAAATTCCTTTAAAAAAAAAGTTTAGTGTGCTGTCTGGTGAGTTCCAGAAAACCCCACTCCCAACGTCAATGAGCCTAGAATAGCACAAGGGCAAATTCACACCTGTTCAATAGTCATGCTGTCTAATCAGCATCTTGATATGGCACACCTGTGAGGTTGGATGGATTATCTCAGCAAAGGTAAAGTACTTATGACCACGGTGTAAATTGAGATAGATTTGAGAGAAATGGTTCTTTTGTGTTCAGATCTATGAGTTCATCTCATGACGATTGGGAGCAAAAACAAGTGTTTAGTTTCTATTTTTTTTCAGTGCATCAAAATGAATTTTAGTTAACTTTATTGATGAACACAAGCTAATTAGTTATTTGATGAATGAGTAAATATTGCACTGATAATTAATAAATGGAGCTTTCCTATAGACAGCATTTGCATAACGTGAAAGAAGTGAGAAATGTTAAAATGCCGAGTTATAGTTGTATCCAAAGTGCAAGTATTTGATTGTCTTTTGAGAAAACATTAATCAACGCATCACTCAAAACAAACAAACACACACACACAAAAACCTGGCTGTAATCAGACTGCTCTTTAGGGTATGTGCACAAATCTGTAATTACAGCCACTTCAGGCGGAGTTTCACACACGTTGCTGGTGTTGCACTCAGTTGCCCAAATCATTTCACCCAGAAATAGTTGAATTGATTAATCATTAAAATGACAGAAACATAGTTTTCTTTTCATCATAATTTCAATTTCTTCTCATCTCACTCTTTAACCACAGCTCACGATTACTGTGAATACGGAATGTGCTTCTTTTTATCATACCCCTCTCTCTGCCTGTTTCCTTCTGAAAGGTGAGACATGAAGGTTTTTGAAGCTGTCTGACCATCTGACTGGTAGATCAGATGAATTCTATTGAAGCCTTTAAGTCCCAATGGATTTTCTAAGAGCTCAGAGCTTTCACTGTGTTGCTACCCAGTATCTGTAATTACTGCAGTAGGGGGCTGACACAAAACCCCATCTCCTAAGTGCAACACGAACTGGGTTTAAACCAACCTAAAGTCACAAGTTTACTTCACAACTTGTGTTGTTGGTAATGGGAACATAGATATCCATGGCATAAAGCAATTACGTTGAATACAGGGAAAAAGCATTGGCTTGGCATGTTGGACGTAAAATCAATACAACGGGTCCTGCAGAAAGTAAAGGGAGTTGCTGGGCTACAAAGCTGCTGGAGGTCAGTGCTTGATAATTTAATCTTTTATTCTTTAACAAAGCTGGTGCTTTAAAAGGCTGTGTGGCTGCTTTTGGAGTTCCTTTATGTCAAAAAAACACAAGAAAAGTTGTAATTTGAACATCTCCTTAAAGAAATGGTGAATATGTTTTTGGTCACTTTTAATCAAATAGAAGTTGACTCCTGTGGTTATTATAGCCCACAGCAGTCATGGACCATATTGTTTTCACAACGCTTCTTTCTTCATGTTTGAGTGAAAAGTTAACCCCTGCCACATTCACAAAAACCAAAAGTAGCATACACCCAGTACCCTTTGAAAGAAACCTTTAACATTATTAACACCCCTCCATTCCTGCCTGACACCTCCCCAAAGAAATGTATATATGTATATATATATATATATATATATATATATATATATATATATATATATATATATATATATATACACACACACACACACACTCCTAACAAAAATTAAAGGAACACTTTTTTTATTGGGCCTGGCATGAATTGAATGAAACCTGTCTGATCATTTTCTTGTTGGTTAAGCAGCTGAGGGCCTCGTTAATCAATTTCAGCTGTATTGGTGTTGATGGAATTAACAACAGGTGTACTTCAGTGGCAACAATTAGAAAACCCTCCAAACAGGACTGGTGTTACATGTGGAGGTCATTTCAAATTTCTCCCTCTTGATCTTTTTTGGCTGGTTTTCCACTCGTGATGATTTTGGCTTGTGTAATTATATCTACTGGCAGACCCTACACTGGTGCAGTAGGTCCTGGTTTAGGTCCTGGTACCTGGAGGATGAAGGAATTAAAACAATTGACTGGCTTTCACGATCCCCTGACTGCCACATCTTCATTTCACTCTGATTTTATGGTGTCTACACAATTGAGCCTCTGTAGGCTGAAAACTTTTATTTCCATTGAAAAACTTGGAATCCTTTTGTTCCTAAGACACTGCCCTGTCATTATTTGTATAGATATCTAACTTTAGATATATCAGACCTCAATATAATGTGTTTTTTTAAAGGGCTCCTTTAAGGTTTTTGAGCAATGTACAGTCTATGTAAAGATTACATTACAGTGGGTGAAACTATTAAATGAGGTAAAAATCTATTTTGGGGCTCCAAAAAATCTAAAATAAAAAAATTAAAATCAAACAATAAAATCATAAAAGACGTGTCGAAGATGTCGTCGTGAATCCCTACTCATGACTTGATTATCTGGTTCAGGTGTGTCCAGCCAATAAGAACATGCCGGAGCAGGGTATATTGAAAAACTTGCAGGAAGGTGGCTCTCAAGGACCAGGATTCCCTACCCCTGACCTATGGTGTAGTTCACAACACGTGAAGCGGCCTGGTCCTCTGCAGCGGGCTCATGCCGGGCAGCGATCATTATGACATCTGGTCTAAAACAAATTTTTCGCAATAAAATACCGCAGTCACCAGTGACTGAAGTTTTTTCAATCTTTGACCAGGGAAAGAGGCCGTTATCTTGAAAAGAAAAAAAAATCTCCTTTAGTACTATCTACAAAATCAAACTCCTCATAGGGATTTTGATCAATCACCTTTTTAACTCCTGGAGAATCATTGGGTAGCTGCTTTGGAAAAAACGTTCGACATAAAGTTTGTATATTTTTAACAGAGTTATTGTGGCGAGCTTGCAAAATTCCCTGTCACACATTTTTTTATCAAAATGTTGTAAAAATGTAATACATTAATTCTTCCTCGAGCTGAATGAAATGAAAATATTAGGAATTTTGGTGCGGTTACCAAAAATGACATAGATGTGTTCACCATCCCCAGGCAACCGAAACTTAAAGTGGTTGCTTTGGTAATAAAACCAATAGAAAAACCACCATATATTTTGAAAAACCTGCTTTTTTATATTTTTATTTGTTTTAATGAGTTTGTCACCTGCAGCTCTGACAAGGCTGACAGAGGCAGATGTGGGGGGAGTCAGTGAGGTTTCTACGCAGACCGTGAGAGCAGCTGCTCTGCAAGTGATGGCGAGTGACAAGGGGACCTTGAGGGCAGGGCCATGTAGTGCCTGCAGGCCCATACAAAGCCACACTTATATTCATGTTAAATATTGAATGCATTTATCATTATGTATTCATGTTTTAGTATATTGAATATTTCTTTTATCAATTTACATATACATTTTTTGACTAGATTGTTGACATGTAGTTTTTATAACGTTAACCCATTATAATTCCTGCAACTCCAAAACAAATCCCGTATCAAAAGTAAGTACTCAAGTTTGTTTAAAGTATACTTTTTCACGGCTAAAATTATGATAGTATTCTTTAAGTTTACTTTTCAGGTACCTATTAGAGATGAACTTGACAAATTAATTTTAACAAATTCACAAGTTTATGTTATGTATACTTGGATTATACATAGTATACATAGTACAAAGTACACTTGGGGAAGAATACTTTTCTATACTTAAGTATAATTTAAAACACTTAAAGTATACTTATTTTTGGTAAGGGATATGCTGTTTTGTTGAAAAAAAACACATCATGTTAAGCGAAATTCTAATAAAAGCAGAATCTCAGACATAAAAAACATGGAATATTCCCTGAAACTGAAATTTCTTTCAACCCAAACTATGCTTCACCAATGAAAAAAAAAACCTTTAGTCTGAGTGTTACAGGAAGTTCTTCACTCTCACACATGCAGTGTGTGTAGGTATGCTCATGTAAACAACTTATTTTTGTTGTTGAGGCCTCAGGGTCGAATTCATTAGCGTTACTTATAATAATTCAAAATAAATCACCTTTTTTCAAATTAAGCTTTTCTTTCAATTGCTTTGATGATTTTTACTAAGCCAAGGTGCATCAATATCAAAACGTTAGATTTATGATACAAACATCTTCAAGTTCAAGGTTGGGCTGATGCCTCAGTAACCAAATGATATTCAACAAGTCTTTACTAGAAACTGTTTTGTTGGAAATTGAATTGTTTTTTAGAAAGAGTCGCTGCAAAAATATTTTATTCTCAAAAATATTTTATTAAAAATAATTTTTTTCACATTCTTAAAGTTTGAGGTTACTGTGTAAGCCCTTTTTCCAGGACCTTGATTAAGAATGTTTAATACATTTTAGCCAGTGTTATTATTTTTCTTAAGGACAACCATTTTTTGTTTTATATTATGTTGCACCTTGACTTACACTATTATCTAAATGATTATTAGATTTAATGAGGTAAAATAAGACTTTTTTCTAATAAGCATGGATGCAGCGTGAAGTGACTTAAATCTTAAAAATATGTTACCTAATAATGAATTAATTTAAAAGAAATAAAACTCTTCATTGGGATTGTTTTGTAAAAAACACAAAGGAGAATTGTTTTATATGTTCCTAAATTCAAACAAGATTATCAACATGTAACTAAAGATAAACTATTATCGATTGTTTATAACTTTACATTTTGTACATACAGATCTAAAGAGACTTGCCTCAAAATAGATAAATGCATCCAGCACAAAAAATAAATCCCTAATGGACCTTGTCTGTGAAAAAGGAAAACAGATCAACAAGATGAGGTCTGAAAATAACCTAATTCAGAAGTAGTAGGCTGTCCCAGATACATTTTATATTTATAATGCACAGAATATCTTATGTGCACCAAACAACTTGTAGCTCATCATGAATGCAATATGAATCTCCTAAGAATCTGCCATTCTAATAGTGCAGTTATAGCACTGTGAAATAGGCCAAAAATAAACTTTTTTATATATACGTTTATTCTCTCTCTCTTTCTCTTTGTTTCTTTCTCTCTCTCTCTCGCTGGACTGGACTTTTTGGCACCGGGTCTTCCCCGAGGGGTTGTTGGAGATCCCTGTACAAAACTCCTATTGAAAAAGGGCAGGTGACCTCCAGTGGAGGGTCGAACACGGGATCAATGCCACAAACAGATATCTGACACAAGTCAATCCTGGCACAGGGGTCGGATGCCCATTTTGTCAGTGAGTCGGTGGTTCATCTGTTTGCTGAATGTCAGCGTCTGATGGTTTTTTTGTCTTTTTATAGGATGTGGTTTGAGGGGTTGGGGGGAACAGTTTGCATTGGTTTGTTCCATTTTAAGCGCCAAATATGAGACTAAGAAAAAGCTTGTGCGCAATTTTCTTAACTCCCTCTCTCATGAAGCCAAGCTGGCTGTTTGGAGGTCCCAGAAAAACCGGATTCAGGGGAACAGTTCAAATTATGTTTTATTTCTTTTCAGGAAATGTTTGGTAGCTCGGTTCAGTTTCTACAAATTTACTAATTCTGTTGCTGATTTTATTTTATGTTCTGTCAGCGGAGACTCATTTTTGAGTTTAGATTGTTTGTTTTTTCCTTGCTTTTCAAACCCATTCTCTGTCAGTTTTGATTGCTTTTCACTAAAGGCGGACTCTTTGATAAGTAATGCAGTCCACCGTCACGGTAACACGACAACACAGCATCTTCGACTGCAGTGGTAAAGGACAGCGATTTAGATGATGTTCGTCCCAATCAGGCATCAGTTCAGAGAGAAAGTTGACCCAGATCATTTAAAGCTCAGAAACAGAATGTTTTTTATGGCTTCTTTTTTTCTTGGAGTAACACTGCAGGCATTAAAGTCTTTCTGGAATACATATGCAATACTCACTTACCAGTGCAATATGTTCAATCGTTCAGGGTATCGTACAATTTTGATTAATCTGTACTATTTTGTGTTATTTATTCTTTTCTATTTTGCATATTTAGCTATATTCAGTCTATTTTACTTTATTTTCTTATTGTGTTTCTTATTGTAAGGTATTTTCTATTCTATTCTATTCTATTCTTGAAAGTTCTGATCATCTTACTGTTTATCTGTTTTGTGCTCACAAATTACACCTCTGAGTAACACTTTATAAAATGTTATTCTTTCAGACTATAAAAATGAAGGGAAACATTTCCTTTCATTTTTTGCAAAAAAAGCTACATATCGTCATATAAAATGTATCCTGTAAAGCATTGGGAATCATTGGGATTACTCACCACCCAAAAATGTGTCTTTTAACGGGTGGCAGTATAACTTCTAAAAATATGAATGTTTACATTTTTAAAAGTTAAGATTAAATAATTTTTTTAAATAATATAGCATAACAGCCCAAGTAATATTTTTTATCTAATTGAACAGACAAACAAGCAAAAAGATGGGAGTGGAAAATATAAGAGAAGTAAAGAAAATTTACTTTTTTGAAAGAACAAAATATGCAATTTGAAAGTACAAAAGTAAGAAGGAATACTAAAGACAAAAAGGATTTATCTAATTCTTTTTCAAACTTTGTAATTTGTAAAAAAAAAAGAAAAAGTCCATGTAAACCACCACCCACCAAATTTTAATCAGACCTTTTAGTAGAGACAAAGGGAGGGCAGTGATCTATAATGCTTTACCTCGTCCCTTGTGGGAGGGGCCATCAGCTGCAGAGGGCGGGGTCCTCTCCTTCTCAGTGACAGATTGCGCTTTATCTTCATCGTTCTTGTTGTGACTGGAGCCTGCACAGTCTTGGGTTGCCAGTCTCACTTCTCGTCGAGGGCCTCGCCTCCTGCTGGCAGTAGTAGCGGGGGATGACCTCCCTGGGGTGCACCTTTGGGGTGGGCCCCAGGCTGCTTCTTAGTGGTAGTGGGGCAATCTCAGGTGGTGGTGGGCCTTTCATCTTGGGCTAATGGGGACTTTGAGCATATGGGACTCTAGACACGCCTGCCTGCTCACTTTTGCACAAACACAGATGAATGTATGCATGCAGATATCTCTGATTTCTAACATTTGCATGTTTTTTTACATATGCGTGTTTGATTTAGCTTGTGTGTGTTAATTGCACACTCGATTTTGTCTTTCTGCATAACCTTGTGTGCAGGTTTGTTTGCGCAATTGATAGTTATATGTTTCTATTTGAGTTTGAGTGGATATTTGAGTCTGTAGGTACCTAATCTGCACCCCTTATATAAAGATTAATTTATGAAATTAACAAGCTTGATGACATGTCTGTTTATGTCTTGTTTATCTGTCCTTTTTAACTTTTTAGCTTTTTACCCTTTTTCTTTTCTGCTGCTCTTGCTTTCTGTTTTTTGTTTTCATCCAGGTAAGAGCAAAAACAAGCAAACAAACAAACAAAAAAACATTAAATTAGTTTAAGTTTCACATATAAATTGATCTATTTTTTCCAATATAAATGGAGTGCCCAGGGAGTATGTAACTGAACCTTTTTGGTTTAAAAAAAAATCTTACCAAAATAAGAGTTTAGTAGAGTGACCAAAGATTGTTTTCATACTAAAGTAGGGTAGCTTTAAAGGGTTACACAAATTGAAATAAAATGTATTCTTCAAAATCTTCACTTTCTGGAGTGGACAACATTAAGGGATAACGTGTCGGAACACCCACCCAGTTACAGATTGATACAAGTCCTTCCGAATTTCTTCTTTCCTCAATGTGTTGAGGTCATTGGTTTTTCTGGTTTACCGCCATGTAACAGTATATTTCTACAATACGATCTTATTTTGTTCGAAATACTGCATAACAGTAATATAAACAGTAATATATATAAACTTATTACAAATTGTTTAAAACAGTTCACGCCTCTTGCTGTGTACTTGAAGAGGAAACGGGCAAAAGCTGCAAAATTTCCCATATTTTTATCATTTTTAAATCCCAGTGTGAAGTTCACAACCTCATAAATATGTAATTTTAGGAACACTGTTGGTTCAAATCTGGATAAAACCAAAGCAACATGATGTCTCTCCACAGCCGCTGGTGTTCAATGCAGAAATAGCTGCAGAATTTTGCCACTGAGGAAAATTTTATTATCAGGTGGACTGTTGATGTGGGAAGCTTTGACCTCATCATTTTATGCTTAATTCATGTGTTAGATGTCTGAATTTAAAATCCACTCAAAAAAAATGCTTGTGTGTGTGTGTTGTTAAAGACCTACTTTGATGAAAAATGTGTTTTTGGTGTTTTTAACATGTTCTTGTGACATTTTTGTGATGATGGATGACTTGCATAAAAGAAAAATACACTTAAAAATAGCATTTCTGAATATTTCTTCATTTAAATCATTGTGCATCAGGAGCAGACAGAGAATGCAGTCTGAAAAAGCTTGTAAAAATATCAGAGCTGTAGTCGACAGGCCACCAGCTCCCTGCTCTGCCATAGACTAAAGGGAGCATGTTTTTCCAAGGGAGCATGTTCTTTCTTCTCCCAACTGAGGAGTGAATTTCTGATCAACTACTGCTCTGCAAAAACTGTGTTTTAGAAATTGACTCAAGTTATTTAATCCTGACATAAAACAGCATCATCAAATTAAAAGACCCCACTCGGAACACTCAGAGTGGGATTTTAAGAGGAACACAACACCGGTGCTCCAGTCAAATGGAACTGGCAGAAGCTAAAGATCTGCACCAGCAGATCAGATCAACAGATCAGTAGATCTATGACAGGCTCATTAATGAGAAATGAATGTGTACTATCCAGAGCAGCCTGTGACACTTAAACATTGGAACCTGAGCAAACCTCAAATATTTGATGACACTACATCTCCATCCTTCTTCTTAACCTAATAACAGTTTCGTATTCTATTGAGTTGGTTGCTCTGGTGGAGATCTGATATTTTTAAATGTAACTAATTATAGAGCTTTCAATAATTGAGCCAATGTTTTGATATTTACAGTGAATTCTGTGGTTGTGTAAGGCACATGTGTCAAAGTCAAGAGCGGGGGGCCGGATCCAGCCCGCCGGGTAATTTTATCCGGCCCTCCAGATCATTTTATTTAATTGCCTGATAATAACTTGCGCTTATTTCTAACTTGTTTAATTTTGACTAAATACATTTTTATGAAGAGAAAAATACTGAAAGTTATTTACGATTTACGTTGATTTGTTTTGGAATAATATTCCTGTATTTTTATTATTCAAATTCAAGTTAAAAACTTAAAAACAATTTTAAAGTTTTAAAAATTGGCATTCAACTAGCTTTTGGAATTTTTTGGCATATACTAAGATTTTGGAGTTTAGTTAATATTACAGCTACATTCTTGCTGTTTTGGCTAATTTGGGCTTTTTAAAAAAATGTTTAGGCTGTTTTGCAGCTAGGTTAATATTTACACACTACCTGATTTGGATAAATTAGGTTTTTTTCAGCTCTTTAGGCTATTTTTAAATTTAGAATTTTTTTCAATTACATGCTGGCTGTTTGGTTAACCAAGTTTTTTATTTATTTATTTATTTTTTTTTTAGGCTAATTTGGCTTTTAGCTAATATTTTAGCTGGCTATCAGCATAACTATGCCTATGTATCTAGTTCATAATTATGTTAAAAAGTTACAGCTTTAAATTAAAAAAAATAGTTTTTGTGTGTTCAACAAATGTTAATCTTGTTGGGCCAGCGATTTAAGGTGTGTTTTGGATTTTGGCCCCTGTTTGATTAAGTTTGATGTAGGGCCTAAAACAAACTTCTCTACTGATGTAGTTTCAAAGTGTGTTTTATCAGGTATTTTAGTTAAATATGCACTTGCCTACAAAAGTTTACTTTTGTCACTGATACTTTTGCTGCTGCTTATAATTGATGTGCTTTTATCAGAAACACGATAAAACTGTTCTGTTAGTTTTCCAGTTTTATTGGATTAACACACAGATTTTCATTTCTTGTTCTTAAGTGTAATGCAAGGAGTAAACCTATTGTTCCTTTATTCAAGCCCTACTTTCATGTAAGTATTCAAGTTTTAGGGGATATGAAGAAAATAAAAAAGAATACAAATCTTTGTCTTAAATTAAAAGGCATAAGGAAGTTGTAATATTAGGAACCTGCAGGTCAATTTGGCTTACTATAAAAGCAATAAGTTAGTTTAAAAAACTCTTTCAAACCATTTACACCTCAGTATTCTTTCTTTAATTTGCAAGCATATAAATTTTCTTTTAAGTAGTTTTAACTTAGCCAAACAACACTATGTAATCAGTCTTCAGATGACACCACAGCACTGACTCTGCACATCGGTTGTTAAATTACATCAGTGTCGAGATAAACATCATCATAAGGATCTTTCCCATCAGACCCTGAATCCTAGAGTCACAGGTTAGTCCGTTTTCATTAGTGATCACACAACTGAGACTCTCCGTTTTCATTTTTAATCTGCACATGCTCTCTCTGGGTCAGATCCAGCAGACCAACAGCGTCTCACATCACATCACAGATATGAAGAACACCTAACTTACCTGTCACCAGATCTATCTCCTGGAACAATTGGATTCTTGGATGCAGTCAAATTCCCATCAGCCAAATCTTCACAAACATTTTAACTAAATAAAAAGAATTGAAGAATTAGAAGTTACTAATGAATAAAGCTGTAAAGGAATTAAGAAAAAGTCACGTTTATTTTTGTCACTATCAAATCAAACACTAATCCCTGTCACAGTTACACTTTTTTTGTCTGAGACTTAATGAAACTTTCTTATACTAAGATAGAATACAAGATTTTAATCAAATTCATGCCTCCATCCACTAGTCGATGGGCTTGTGTTTCAAATTTCTGTCAGCTCCTAACACAGAATCTTAATCCCTTGACACTTGAATTTATTTCAAGATATGAAAAAAAGCCATTTATGTTTTGCTTCCATGCATGCCAAATGAAGGTAATTTAGAACTTGAAGGGGTTTGATGCATATCTTCATTAATAGGTGTCAAGGGGTTAACCTGGACTGGAGTTCCTGCACTTTCTAATGATTACAGATTAATTAATGTTTTAATTGCTGGTGAAAATTTGTATTCACTTCTCACTATTGGGCTACAATACATTTCTGATAAGCCGATGGTTTCTCTAAAGACAGCAATCAGCTGGTAGAACTTTTAGCCATATGTAGCCTGAATGGAGAACCAGCTTCACAATCTGCTCTAACTTTATGTAGGTTTGAATTTAAACTTTAAGCTTTTTTGTGATGACTTTGTTTGACACCAACTCTAGCCTTTCTTTTTATATCTCTATTAGCTTATGTTTCTTAATATTGATGTTTGAACACTTTTTAGCTTGTGTTGATTTGAGGTTCCCTCTTCTTTTTGTGTCACGCTGAAGTACTTTGAAATGTTTTTGTGGATGAAAAGCACCGAACAAATTACCGCTGCCCTGCCACGACAAAGCTGAACCTGCTGCTTCTTAGCAAAATGTTAGACTTCTAGGAAAATAATGAGAAACTCCAACAGTTTTATTGTCCATCTTTGCTTTTTACTTGACCTAAAATACCTTGAAGAAAAACAGTTATTTTAAATGACTCCTACACACACTTTAGTTTGCAGCCTCTGCTAACAATCTGCTGTTGACATCACTAAAACCAGACATATTTTGAGGCTACACCTATATGAAATAAATCTGGCTGTAGAATTATTTTTGTTGTTGAAATAAAAAAAGAATGGATAATTTTGTGCGTTTTTTCTGCACTATAGAAACATAAGAATCATAAGGTGCACTTTTTAATTAACAGTCTGTTTTAGAAATGTTGTCGAATAAACTAAAATAAATTATTTTTTGTTTTAACGTTTATCAACATTGTGGCCCCTCCCTAATGCTTTTCTGCATCTAGCTGCAGACACACCACATTACACTTCTGATAAGCCACTTAGAATCAAACCAGGTTTGAACACATTGATTACTGATCCACACATGGGGGGACGTCCTCTGGGGCGTAATTAACCACTTAGGAGAACAAAGAGAAGAAACTGGTATCAATCAGGGCCACTCTATGTCTGTTCCTGTTAAAGAAATTGTTTAATTCTTATTGTTTAAGTATGTTTAAAATTGTTCGTCCAAGTTGTAGTTTACAGATGACCTTTTTGCCTCTCAGAGACAGTTGTTCTATGTTTTATCACCTGTTTCCTTACCAAGCTAGGATGAGGGGGTTTTACGATGCACTGTCCTTAGCAGGAAGGAAGGGAGCTGTTTGAACTGAAAACAGTTCCAAGTGGTTCATTATATGACACTTCTAATGAACTTTTCCAGTTTGTTTCTCTGTTTGAATGTTCTCACTTCCCACTTGTGTTTTCAAATAAAAGGAACAAGGCAAGAAGCATGATGGGATTTCCCCCATCATGGTGTAAGGTAGTTACTGTGACGCAAATAACCCCCTGGTGGTGAAAAGTTCCCATGACCTTGCAAGAAAACATCTCCGGGTGGCACTAGAACGTCAGAAAAAGCTGCATGATGTTCGTGCTAAGGAGCACACATTCCAGGTTGGAGACCTGGTTTATGTAAAGGATGACACTAAAAAGAAAGGTCTGAGCCCTAAACTTCAAGCACCATGGAAGGGACCAATGATCGTATCTGCATGTCGTGGTCCTGTCCTTTATGAGATTCAAGGGCTGAAACGCAGCAAGATAATGCATCACGATCGTTTGAAGTCATATGATGGTGACATCATTCCCGCCTGGGTTAAGCGCAGAAGGAGCCAAGTCCTGCAGTGTGAAACAGCTGCAGGAGTACAAATAAGTGAAGAAGAGGTACCACTGGTCCCAGAGCAATTCTTGACTGGGCACTACGAAGAGGATCAAGCAAAAGTGGAACCAGAAGGCAAGTTGGATAAAGAGAAGAAAGAGAGCGGGCGTGGAGAACAGAAGACCCAAGAAAAGACTGTGAAAACCTCAAGGGGGCGTATAGTTAATCGCCCAGAAAGGTTCAGGGAATAGTTAAAGGATATTTGCAGATGTTCGATTACCACTCAAGACTGAGATTTAGTTAAACTTAAATGTTAAATTTGTTTCCTGTGTTCAATATTTCTAGATTACTTAAGAATAGTAGTAATTCAGTTCTGTATTATTCAATTATTTTTACGTATTAGCACTGAAGGGACTCAGTACTCCCAAGGGGGGGTGGTGTAAGGTAGTTACTGTGACGCAAATAACCCCCTGGTGGCCTTTTGTTGTTGGTTTATTGAAATAACGCGATACTTTGAAATGAGACTAAGTTGTGAAGGTGGGGAAAAAACCAGAAGGTGCTCGCGCTCATGGCATGGACAGACGTCGCTGCTGTTCTGTGCCCGAGCTAGAGCCCGAGCAGAAGCTATACATCTGTACTGTGAAAAGCCACAATCTGTACTCACCTACTCAAGTTGAGTAAAAGTTCAAAGCAAGGAGTTCTTGTCGTGTGAAGTGATTTCCATCCCCACGCACGTCCTGACGAATTGTGCAATCGCCATTCCCGGAAAAGCACAGCACGACAAATGGTGTCAGAAGCGGGATCTTCAAAGCTTCAATTGTGAGTAAAATCCACCTCACCAAAGAAAGGAGAAAGATACTGACCGCTACAACTTTACAATAATCCGGAAACATCTGCAAAACATTTACCCGCTAAAAGCTAACCACGGAAACCGGCCTGCACCGCAGTCGCTAGCGCCACCTTTGGTCGGAGGCCAAATTACACCAGATCAGCGCTCTGGAAGTTGTGTAACATCGTTGTCCGTGAGGAAACACTGACGAATTATTTAACAGATGTGTTTTTCCAGATAAACACATTCACAAAAAAAAAGGAAAAATAATTTAAAAGTCTTACAAGATGGAAGAGGAATTACAAGGAGCTACAGCAAGCCCACCTGAGTCTGAAAGTGCCCCAAAATGGTTACAAGCATTGTTAGAAAATCAAAACCAACAAACAAAGCACCTTCAGATGATGCTAGCCCCTGTTTTAACCCACATCACTGGGGGAACATCCCATCCACAGCAAGAATTGTCATCCCATGCAACTTCAAACAGTTATGGAGAAGGTCTGCCCCTTTTAAGCAGGCAGCCACAAGAACCTGCTTTTGCACCTTTGGCTTCAGAACCCTCTGTGAGACAGAAAGAGCGGGCTCGCAGTCCCTTTTCGGCAGAACTAGATGTTATAAACCAGCGTGCTTCCACTTCTGGCCCTGCTAGAATAATCTCAAGGCAAGAGCCTCAGCACAGACGGCAAGAGGCTAGGGAGTTGGAGCACAGAGATGACCTTTTGTTACCCAGGCGTGATGAGCAAAGACTCAATAGTGCAAGCCACAACAGTCATCATGCTTCACAAGAAATGTATAGACCTAAGCTCGCCACATTTGATGGAAATGACGACTGGGACTCTTTCCTGCTCCCCTTTGAGCGACAAGCTCGTAAATGTGGATGGAGTGCTGCTGAAAGAGTGGACCGGCTGCATGAATGTTTAAGAGGGACTGCAATACGCTATGTTTGCTCACTTCCTGAAAGAACAAGAGAGGACTATATTCTCCTGGTAGAGCAGCTTACCCAGCGTTTTGGAAAAAGAGATCCCCCCACCACAGTGAGGAGGAAGTTAGGAGAGCTTCGCCAAGGAAGAGAATCATCCGCTGAATTTGCAGAAGAGGTCAGACGTTTGGTCACCCTGGCTTATCCAGGGGTGGACCTTGATCTTCAAGATCAGATGGCAACTGATGCTTTTCTGAAAGGACTGAGAAACCAAAAAGTGGCCTATGAAGTAATGAACCGAGACCCATGCTCTCTTTCAGAGGCTCAAAAATGTGTGGAGGCCCATGAGCACAATTTTCGTGCGACTGTTGGACGTGAGGCTGATATAAGAAACAGGACAAGGCGAGTTTCTTGGGCTGAAGACGGAGACGCCTGTGAAGACTTCACTGCAACTTCTCGCAGGGTGCAGTCCCCTCAGTATGTGACTACGGCTCTGTTTGCAACATTGACTGATCAAGTTAAGAGCTTGGTTCACACTGTGGGAAACCTGCAGCTACAGCTTGAACGTCTCCAGTCTAGTCAATCTGACCATCAAAGAGCCAGAACACCAACTCACTCTCCAGTTCAGTTTGAAAGACAGCTAAGTCTCCAGCCTGGCCGAGTGCGGTCTCAATCCCCCAGTCCCACGCGTGGACTTGCTGGCACATGTTTCAGATGTGGAGAATTGGGACACTTAAGAAGAGACTGCATCAGGCCAAAGAGCCCACCTGCTTCACATGGCCAGGGTGAGAAAAACTCAGACAAAAGTTTAAGGCTAGAAATGACATCCGACACCAGTCAACCCCAACATGGACTACAGATCAGCTGCACCAAAAACCAGGGGGAGAGCCTACAGATTCCAGTGAAGGTGAATGGAATCCCAACACAAGCTGTGGTGGATACAGGAGCACAAACAGCTATAATTTCTGAGGAACTTTTCCAGCAGTTTTCTAAGGAAAATGAGAAGAAACTATCCGAAACCTACCTTCTAAATGCAGGAGTTGGAGACAGCATGGTTGCAAAACATGGTCTAAATGTTAACTTCAAGATTGCATCTAAGTCCATTGACTGGGATGTGCACGTGGCCCCAATACGTGACTCTGTTCTTCTGGGACTGGATTTAATGAAGTGTCATGATGTTGTCATTCATGCACGGGGCAAAGTCTTTATTGTATATATTTTATTTATTCTCTTAAATGTACTGTTTGGAATGTGTTTTTGTTTTTATTGGTGTTACTTTAGAGCATGCTGTTGCGTACTTTTAATCTTATTGTATGTTTTATCCTCTATCATTGTACAGCACTTTGGGCCTGAGTGGGCAAATTAAGTGCTCTATAAATAAAGCTTATTATTATTATTATTATTATTGATAACGAGCTTGTGCCCTCCAAAATAATGAGGGGTGATGGAACAGACTATTATGTTACCAGGGTGATGCTAGGGAAGACCACAACCATACCACCATCATCTGAGTGTGTAGTGTGGGGTGAAGTTGACAACCCAAGACCAGGAATACCCGCTGTATTGGAACCCATGAGCATCACTGAAGCTATAGCTTCGGGGAGTGTAATAACAACGATGGAAAAGAAAGTACCGGTCAGGCTGTGCAACTTTTCAACTAGCAAATCAGCACTACCAAAAGGAGCTTGTCTCGGGCTACTAGTTGAAGCGGATCCAACAGAGCTGGAATGTGCAGAAGAAAATCAAGCAGAACCTGACTTGAACATGAAAAGGAAGAGCTCGTCACTTGTAGTGGGGAGAGTGGTCACATCTTCAGACCTCCCTGAGCATCTTCATGGCCTAGCAGCAGCTGTCAGTGAAACCTTAAGTGAGGAACAACAACAACGGTTCATTCAGCTACTGTTGACGTATCAGTCTTTGTTTGCAAGGGATGACTCAGACTTGGGTTATCTGTCTGCAGTGACACACAAAATTGATACAGGATCAGCCAAGGCAGTCCGCCAACCAGTGCGGCGCACACCTCTTGGATTTCAAGGTGAAGAGGAGGCACACCTCCAAGCCATGCTTAAAGCTGGAGTTATAACACCATCATCATCTGAATGGGCCTCCCCTGTAGTGTTAGTACGGAAGAAAGATGGAGGAGTGCGGTGGTGTGTGGATTATCGCTGTCTTAACAACCTGACTGCCAAAGACGCATATCCATTACCCAAGATTGAAGAGTGTCTGGATGTGCTTGGAGGAGCCACTGTGTTTTCAACACTTGATCTTCAGTCCGGATACTGGCAGATAGCCATGAATGGCAGAGACCGCCAGAAGACGGCTTTCATCACTAGATGGGGGTTATATGAGTATACACGGATGCCATTTGGCCTCTGTAATGCCCCAAGCACTTTTCAGAGGGCAATGGAGTTGGTGCTCCGTGGACTCCAGTGGGAGAAGCTGTTGATCTACCTGGACGATATTATTGTCCTGGGTCGAGGGGTTGATGAAAGTCTGGACAGGCTCGCACAGGTTTTTAAATGTCTACACTCCTATGGGCTCAAGCTGAAACCCTCTAAGTGCCATTTACTTCAGGATGAGGTGCTTTTCCTGGGCCATATTGTGAATGGTCAAGGAATTCAGCCCAACCCAGCACTGGTGAGTGATGTACAGTTCTGGGAACCACCCCAGAACCAAAAGGATCTGCAAGCTTTCCTTGGGTTGTGTAACTATTACCGCAAGTTTGTTCCAGCTTTTGCAGAGTTAGCCAGTCCCCTTCACTGCCTCCTCAAAAAAGGGGTCCCTTTTCTTTGGACTGAAGAACATCAAGATGCTTTTGCACTATTAAAAGAGAAGCTAACCACTTCCCCGGTGCTTAGTTACCCCATTCCCGAAGGCAAGTTTATTCTGGATACAGATGCGTCAAATCACAGCATCGGAGCTGTACTGTCACAGCTTCAGTGGGGAGAAGAGCGAGTCTTGACATATGCCAGCAACCACCTCACACCAGCTCAACAGAGATACTGTGTTACCAGAAGGGAGCTGCTTGCTATTGTTCGCTACACACGGCAGTTTCGACACTACCTATTGGGAAAGAAGTTCCTTTTGCGGACAGACCACAGCAGCCTTGCCTGGCTCTTCCGCTTCAAGCATCCCGAAGGCCAGCTAGCTCGTTGGCTGGAGGAAATGAGCCAATATGACTTTGACATTGAACACAGGCCCGGACATCGTCACTCTAACGCAGATGCTATGTCAAGACAAGTTAGTGCAAACGTCAACAGATGCAACTGTTATCAAGCTGGTAGAAACGTGGCTGACTTGCCCTGTCACGGATGTAAATACTGCAAGAGACTGCAGGAGCAGTGGGCAAGGTTTGAGGATGATGTCGATGACATTGTACCTTTGGCAGTGAGATGTGTCAAGTCAAATGGCAGTAAATGTGAGCATCCAACCGAAACAGACCAGGCCAGTATAGAGTTGGAAGCTCCCGCAGTCAACTGGCTACAAGCAGTCACACCTGAACAGCTCACTGCACTTCAAAAAGCTGATCCCGTTCTCTCCCGTCTCCATAAGTGGAAAAAGAGTCAGCAACACTACCTACTAAAGAGGAAGTGATGATGGAGAGCCCTGCTGTGAGGAAGTTTTGGCTTTGTTGGCCTCAAGTTGCATTACACAAAGGTGTACTGCACTATGTTTGGGAAAAACCTGGCAACATAAAGTCAACTTTTCTGTTACTCGCCCCAGCTTCCATGCAGAGAGACATTTTGCAGGCTTGCCATAATCCTCCTCAATCCGGTCACTTAGGTGAAGCAAAGACCCTGGAACGTGTGCGTCAGAGCTACCACTGGTATGGAATGGGGGGAGACGTCCACTTATTTGTGAAGAAATGTCAATATTGCAATGCATGCAAAACCGCACACTCCACAGCAAAGGCCAAGTTACAAAATTATCAAGCAGGAGCACCTCTTGATCGGCTGCATCTAGACATTCTTGGCCCATTTCCAGTCTCTAGCTGTGGAAACAAGTACATTTTGACCATTATTGACCAATTCACACGATGGGTTGAGGCGTTTCCTGTACCAGACCAAGGTGCAGAAACCACAGCAAAGAAACTGGTGTATGACTTCATTGCTCGTTTTGGGGCTCCTCTCGAATTACACACAGATCAAGGCCGGAACTTTGAGAGTTTGCTGTTCCAGAATGTTTGCAAGCTTCTGCAAATAACCAAAACAAGGACGACACCCTACCATCCTGCATCAAACGGCCAAGTAGAACGGTTCAATCGAACGCTGCTCCAGATGATTAGGTGCTACGTGGATCAGAATCAGAAGAACTGGGACGAGCATTTACCATTGCTCACTTCAGCTTATCGCAGCTCTCAACATGCTACCACTGGGTTTACACCTAATAGACTCATGCTTGGCAGAGAAGTCCATCAGCCTCAAGATGTGCAAACTGGCATTGCAGCACTCAAAGCTGACCGCATGGAACCCTGGAGTTCCTCCATCACCTTGATGAAGGAATGAAAAGTTCCCATGACCTTGCAAGAAAACATCTCCGGGTGGCACTAGAACGTCAGAAAAAGCTGCATGATGTTCGTGCTAAGGAGCACACATTCCAGGTTGGAGACCTGGTTTATGTAAAGGATGACACTAAAAAGAAAGGTCTGAGCCCTAAACTTCAAGCACCATGGAAGGGACCAATGATCGTATCTGCATGTCGTGGTCCTGTCCTTTATGAGATTCAAGGGCTGAAACGCAGCAAGATAATGCATCACGATCGTTTGAAGTCATATGATGGTGACATCATTCCCGCCTGGGTTAAGCGCAGAAGGAGCCAAGTCCTGCAGTGTGAAACAGCTGCAGGAGTACAAATAAGAAGAAGAGAGGTACCACTGGTCCCAGAGCAATTCTTGACTGGGCACTACGAAGAGGATCAAGCAAAAGTGGAACCAGAAGGCAAGTTGGATAAAGAGAAGAAAGAGAGCGGGCGTGGAGAACAGAAGACCCAAGAAAAGACTGTGAAAACCTCAAGGGGGCGTATAGTTAATCGCCCAGAAAGGTTCAGGGAATAGTTAAAGGATATTTGCAGATGTTCGATTACCACTCAAGACTGAGATTTAGTTAAACTTAAATGTTAAATTTGTTTCCTGTGTTCAATATTTCTAGATTACTTAAGAATAGTAGTAATTCAGTTCTGTATTATTCAATTATTTTTACGTATTAGCACTGAAGGGACTCAGTACTCCCAAGGGGGGGTGGTGTAAGGTAGTTACTGTGACGCAAATAACCCCCTGGTGGCCTTTTGTTGTTGGTTTATTGAAATAACGCGATACTTTGAAATGAGACTAAGTTGTGAAGGTGGGGAAAAAACCAGAAGGTGCTCGCGCTCATGGCATGGACAGACGTCGCTGCTGTTCTGTGCCCGAGCTAGAGCCCGAGCAGAAGCTATACATCTGTACTGTGAAAAGCCACAATCTGTACTCACCTACTCAAGTTGAGTAAAAGTTCAAAGCAAGGAGTTCTTGTCGTGTGAAGTGATTTCCATCCCCACGCACGTCCTGACGAATTGTGCAATCGCCATTCCCGGAAAAGCACAGCACGACAATACTTATGTAGAAGGAACTCTGTTCTCTACTGAGTTTTTCTCTCTGTCGTTGTGAATTTTCCTGACAGTTCCTTAAGAGAACATGTTGAAAAAAGACACAAGAGTAAGAATGGTTATTCTGACAAACAGAATGACTGAGTAATAGCTGTTCATTTTTTAATAGAAGGCTATGGGATTTTAGCTCTCCGGGACCAGCGGGACTTAGCCACATTACTGTATGTTGACACTGCCCTCAACAATGCGTGTTCAAGCAACCACCTCCAAGGAAAAGACTATAACCTTTTGGGATTCTGCATTCAAAATTTTATGAACAGAATGTGCACCCATCAAATGCACATTGAAAGTTCAACTAGATTGATACTTGACCAAACAGGGACTCAGGTTTGGTAGTGACGTGTGGATTGCGGTGTTCCCTTTAATTCATGGAAGTGCCAACCATTTAAAAATTGATCAAATAGGTGGCAGGTATGCGCTAGCATCAGGTAGCAAAAGAAAAAGAAGAAGCCCCTCCCTGCGTGTGAAGGGCTGGTGTGAACAAAGCTTAATTACCAACCTCGTTTGCAACATACAAAAAAAAAAAACTGTTCCCACGATAACAAATGTTACTGTGGAAACGCAAACTCCAAAAAAACAATGTGACATCGCTATACGTTAGCCGTGTTAGCACATTTACAAAACACCAAACCTTATCTGCAACTCTTAATTTGACAGTTTCATGTACCTCTCAGAAAATTGCTTTGACATCAATCAATAAACCTCGCTTGAAGTAATCAAAATATGAGGCGCTTTGGATTATAAGTCCACTGTCATTTAAAAAATAGACAAACAAAGAAACAAAATGATGACTTTTAAGGTGCCAAAACAGACGATATGATACTTATTATTGTTTTTTCTTTAATGTGTGATTTCTTTTTTGAAAAAGTGTCATCTCAGTTCTTTGCACTTTTATATGTAATCAATAGGTAAAAATATGAATTGGATTTTTAATACTGAGCAGGACTAATTCTTCACCACTCTACAGACTTGAGAAACAAAAATTGGGGAGACGGTGGCACTTTCTTCACGAAGGATAAAAGGTGTGATGCTTTTTGTCCTGAATGTGAAAATCGATCATTTCTGTAAGCTGATCTTTTCTTTGTGAAGAGATGATTTTGTGAGAGGTGAAGTACAATGAGGGCTTTGTGAGTGTCAGTATGCTTCATCTGTCAATAGCAGATTCACTTTGTTCAAACTCTTATGGGAAAAAGCAAAACACTCCGAATAAAGAGATGTGGAAAAAAGTCTCTCATTGAAAGACCTGGACTTAATGAAAGCCAGAGCTGTGAGTTATTAAAAAAGTGTCTACAGAGACAATACTTAAAAAGTGACTTTATTTTTTCTAATAAAATGTGTAAAAACAAGGTTGCTCCACTTTTAGGTAGTTATACATTAAGGACTAATATCTTCTCTTGAACATAATTACAATCATTTTCAGAAATGGAAGAGCTCTTATCTCCTTCAATTAAAAGTTACTCTGCGTTTGTTTGTTCATTTTTTTACATTTTTATATTTTTTTCTGGAAAGAATTAAAAAAATGATTTTGAAAGTCATTCAACATCCTTTTTGAAATTTCAAAAAAAATTTTTAAAGGTTTCCTTTTGTGGCGCATATTCAATCTGTGAATAATGCAATTGTTTTACAGTGCATAACTGAACCTTAAGTAAAAAGGACCTCCATTTCATTACACTGCAGAAAATTTGTCCTCAAAAACGACACAGGTTTTTAGGTAAAAATGGCATAAATATAATTAAGACTTCTTTTACGAGATATTAAAAGAGGATCAGAGTGGGACTTAAAGGGGTTGAACTTTTTTCCAAAATGGGAGCAATTGGCCATAGTTTCAGGAAAATCGCAGTACAGTCTTTCTTATTTAAGTGTCTTGAATAGATATCAAATAAACACCAAGAGAAAAGTATTTTATGTCCTTTCTAATACCTAAGGGACGGTCTAAGGTCAGGGATAACCAATTTTATTTAGTCTGTTTCGTTTAGCAATTAGCTATTGTTTATATTTTATGACCGACCTTCTGCTTCTGTAAAATGACCGTCATGAAGCCCAATGATGCAGTTGTTTTAGTGATATATAAACAAAATTCAATTGAGTTGAATTAACTGCATAGTGTGAAACCTGGGGCTGTTTGGATGAACACAGAGCTGTTTTCATAGATATGAGAAATGTTTCTTAGACCAACCAGGTGAAATAGAAAAAAATTCAGTCGACGCACTCCAGTATACCACTTCACATTGGTTGAAAAACACTTAGTTAGTCCTTTATTTCGAACATACAAAAAATACATGGTGAAAAACAAGATTTAGTGACTCGAAAGTTGTTCTCCAAATAAGAATTCTTGGAAAGACCATTCTTCTTACCAAGCAGATTATTTTGCTTATTAAAAGAAAATCTTCCAATTGACCGTGAGACCTTCCACAGTGAAACTGTGGAGGAAAAATTGAGTAAAAAAACTCTTTTACTCAGTTTATCAAGTAAGATTACACCCCAACATCTGGAGGAGAGGGCCTCTACAGGAATTATGGGGTTTTTTTAAGCTTTAAGGGCAAAACGAATGTGGTGTAAATCTTTCATGATGGTTGGTTTCATATTTTACTTGTCAAAAACAATGTTGACAGAGTTATGGACATTGTAGGAATGCGGGTACCCTCAATCTTTTACCAGCCCTTATAAAAATGCAGGCCTGAGATTGTTTAGATAAGATTCAGGGGTTTGACGACCACCTCCCTTCACTCTGTTTCGAATCTCTTCCTTTATTGGAGTTCAGGAGTGCCACTGACTTTCTCAAGTCTTCTATTCTGTAATTCACTTAACAAAAAACACAACTGTGTTGAACAAGTTGAAAAATTAACCACTTTGTACTTCAGCAGAATATCTGCAGCACTCTGTGGTGCACCATGGGAGCCACCTGCCACTCAAAGCTGGACGGAGCTGTGGACGGAACGAGCTGTGGAGAGCAGAAAGTGAGTTGGCTGTGACAGGAAATACTTTTGAAACTGTTCAACTTGTTTTGTCTTTAGACATAAAAGGCAAAGAGAGCTGGCTCTGGCTTTAAGATATTAAAAAATGTCGACAGCTCAAATCTGATTAGCTGTCACGTTTAAGAAAAAGAAAAAGAAGAAAACAATTTCTCAATTCAGTAAACTGTGTTATTTTGTAAGAAACATCTGATAATGCACACAGATTAACCAGCAGTCAGGCAAAGTGATGGCTATAATTATTATGACAACTGAATTGTAGTATGAAACAAAATAATGTAGAAAGGCTTGTTTTTCTCAGGATAACTATCTCATTAGGCTGGATTAGCAGAAGGTCGCTTTTGCTAAATAAGCTTCTCATAATCTGAGTTTTTGTTTCTAACAATTAGGCGAACAAATGAGCTCAGAAGGACTTGAGTCTCAAAGCTTGAAATCCTACATCCCATCCCACAAAATCCCATCTGTACTTTTTTTGTCCATGTGAGCAAAGGTCAATGTCTCCCTACAGTTACTGGCAGTGTTGCAAGTCTCTTCATGTAGAAAATAACACATTTTCTTTGCTAAAATAAATAAATAAATAAAGTTGGCCCACTGCTGCACTTTTGGACTGTAAGTCGCAGATGCAAAAAAAAGCACAATAAAGGAGAAAAAAAAAATCACGAGTCGTACTTTTGGAAAAAAATTATGTGACAAAATATGGAATGGACATTTTATCTTAAAAGACTAATCATACATTATATAGATAGATTGAATACATAGATTAAAAACAATAGACAGAGGCGATATTCTTATTCCCAACCTAATCCTTAATTACTTAAAAAACTATAAAGTGCAGGACTTTCTAGTTCCCTAAATTTATAAAGCAATTCGGACATCATGTTTTCATAATGCTGTTTTTTTTCTTTCTTGATGGCGGATACGATGACACTGATTTCACAAAGTGAAATTTAATCAATAAGAATATTTTAAGACATATATGCTTAACTCTACTGTGTTTGTTAAAAAATTGCATTTAAACACATTGTTGTTGCAAAAATTGTTTAAACTCAATGCATTTTGATCTATAATTGCTCATGTAGGGATCATCAATGCACACTAGTTTTTTGCAAAGACTTCTGGGAAATTTCTGGTTCACTCCTTTTTCAGACAGTACTACAAAATGGCAAAAACACTATATAGTACATTATATAGTGAGTAGTGAATGAATTCTGACATACCCAATATATATGCATGCTTTACTACCGTAACCATATTTAATATTGGGGCTTTGCCAACATATGAATATTGCAATATATCATTGTATTTAGTCCTGCGATTGATTCTCGATGGGTTCTCACCAAGTATCAATCTTTTATTTTTGTTTGAAGAGGCTGTAAAACGTTTTATTCATCATCCTCTGATGATGCGTTCCTGTGGAGGTAGCAAGACTGACCGTCGTGAGCACCAATGTACCTGTCAGCTACTTGAATTATTTAATTTTTGTTCTATTATTTAAAAAAAACAAATGCACTAAGTAGTGGCACTGCTGTTCATGGTAACTATTGTTAACACTGAATTTTACAGATTATTCAGTTGGTGTCATTGCTTTTCAAAGACAGTTTTACTGGTTTCAGCATCAGTAATATTGTTTATTTGTTTGCACAAAATAAGACACAAGTTGTTTAATACGATTGCATTGAAGCTAAAAAATAAAGGGGGATACATTTTCCTAAAAAATATGTTTTCTATATATTGTGAGGATTTTGTAAGGATTAGAGAGGATTTTTTTTTTTCACAGACTATCGCGGAATCGCGATACCATCGATATCATGAGCTATGTATCACGCATCGTACCCAGTGATTCCCAGCCCTATTTAGTATCATAAAAAAAATGTGGCATCTACTACATTAGTACAACAAAAGACCACTTATTCAGATAACAATTGTATTTTTTTATCACTTTAAATCACTAAATCCATTAAATTCTCCGTCCTCTGTGTCAATTTTGAGCAAATCTGCTGAAGTCGCAGCTTCTTCCTCTACGTTGTTGTCAGTAGTAAATAGTACACACTCCTACATTGTCCTCTAGTGGTTGTTAATAGTAAAATAAAAAAATTAATCTCTTTTTTTCTTAATCACACACACGTCAAGTTTCGTTGCATAAAAAATGGGACTGCTACACAAAAAAATGAAGTAATCCTGAAAGAAAAATGTAATATTTCAAATGTATTTAAAAATATTGTCAAAAAGGACATTTAAAGTGTGGTGTGTGTGAATTTCTTTTTATCAGTGATATAAGCAGTGTTCTGCTTTTCTCAGTGGTGTATAGGTGGGCAGTGTGTTGCAGTTGGATACCAGCCTGGGAGCATAGATGGTGCCTGGGCGTCGTGGAGTGAGTGGTCAGCGTGCACAAGGACGTGTGGAGCCGGAGTGCAGAGCGCCGAAAGAGAGTGTGATAACCCAGTGTAAGTTTATGTGTTGGTTTGTTCGTCTTAGTTTAGTGGGTTTAACCATTTAACCATTTTCCTCTGAAGTCACTGAGTAGGTACATGTAAAAACAGTCTCTATGGCCACATTATTCTCTATTATTCGATATATACGTAAAAATATGCAATCTGAAATGTTTTTAACTGTACCTATTACTGGGGAGTATCACATTAGAAATATGTTCAATAACTGGGAACAATATAATCATAAAAAATAAATTTCACATTTTGCAATTAACAATGTACTAACCCACATTTATCAAAACGTCTCCAACTCTGCATACTTTTGTTTTTATATGTAACCTTTATTTATTTTGAATAGAACAGGACATGTTGGTTTCTTTGATCACATCCATCTGTACATGTTTTTGACCGATTGCTTTTGTTTCACCCCTCCGTTTACTGAAGTAACCTCAGTCCGGCCGGCACGCTGCTCCAGCCTCCAGTGCAGACAGCACTCTGCATGCTGAGCACACTGCTATCTCTGCGTGAGTGCAGCAGCCACAATTGATCACAAGGGGTGTAAAAAGCTTGAATTGTCGCTAAACAATCAATAGCTAACACCTGATTCAGGTCTTTGAATGGTTTGATTTTACACAACAACAGTGTATAAATAAAAAACCTTTACTTCTTGTAAAAATGCTCATTCAGTAAGCAGTGTTTGTGGGTTAGTAGTGGTTCCCTTTTGAGAGCAGCCTGACGAGCAAAAAACACATTAACACCACTAATTTGATTTGAAATTCTCTAAAAAGTTGAAGTCTTTTTGTGTTATTTTTGTCAATTTCATTTTTGTTTTCCATGAAGGTAACAAAGAGGTGCATCAAGTGTATTAAATTGAAACAAATGCAGTGAATAGATAGATCCTCCTACTTCTAACTGTTCATGTGTTTACTATTAATTTTACCCATAATTCTAATCTACCATCACTGCACAGGTCGGGTCATGAATCCTAAAAATAAACATGAATGGCAACCTTTTGATTCTGAATCAAGTCAAAAGCATTCCTTCATTCAGTTTAGTGATGAAACACCATGGTCATTTCTACTGGATGCATGTTTAAGTAAATATATTTGATAAAAAAGAATTAGAGTTGTTAAATATAGAATAAGATTAAATCATTTCAATGTAATCCTGTCAGTGTGGATCGATCAGCCACACAAACACAGGAACAACTGCAGACTCGACATCACACACAAAGAGGCAAAGATTCAAATGGTAAAACAGCTGGCTGTTTACAGAGCGCTGCATCCAATCACATTAATGAGAAAATGCTATGCTGGAGAAACAACAGAGAAAACTGCAACCTGGAGAGGTTTGAAGTGATGCAGGTTTAGAGATTTGAAACAGGTTTACGTGTAATGAACTGCTGCTGGACTCAAAGAGTCACACAGGTGTATGCAGGACTTGAGCTTCTGCTGCTGGGTTGTTGCTCTGTGGTAAAAACTTGTCTTTTAAGTAAGAGACTGTACATTTAGCTTTTTTATTCCAAGAATTTAAAGTCTAAAAGTAGAAGAGGGATGCACAGAATCAGAGACTACCCACTGTTTTGCTCATGTCCAATCAAGGCTGTCAATACTTGCTTTCTTTGTTGGAGTCCCACTACTAACATTGTTTGATCTATTTTAAAAGAATTTCCAGAAAACTGCTGTAAAGTGGCAGTAGTTCCTAAGAAAACCACCTTTGTTGGTGGGACCGTTGAAGCGCAGTCCATCCCTACTTCCCATCATCCATCTGTTTACTCTCTCTCCTGGTAGCTTAAAGCCCTCACAACCATTACCTAATATTACTGGTGCAACAAAAATTGCCGAGCATTATTGGAGATATTCAGCCGTATAGGTTTGAGCCAGACGTCGAGGAAAACAAAAAACATGGATTTATTGTCTTCGAGTAGATGCATCAGAAGGAGCAGAGTAGGGAGCTTGTGGCTTTTTGTTGGTTCTTTGTGAAAACTGCAAGATTTTTTTTTATGTCATTTTTTTTCATCCCAACAATTCAAATGAAGAACATGTTAAAAAAAAACATTGTTTTGTTAGAGTGGGTCTTGAACAACACACATACAAGAATTTTTAAGTGGATTTTAAACTCAGACATCAAACACATGAATCAAACACTTGGGATAAAATGATGAGGTCAAAGCTTCCCACATCAGCAGTCCACCTAATAATAAAATCTTCCTCAGTGGCAAAATTCTGCAGCTATTTCTGCATTGAACACCAGCGGCTGTGGACAGACTGAGGAGCAGTCTGAGTCCTAAAACATCAGGTTAATTTGGTTTTATTCAGCTTTGAACCAACAGTGTTCCCAAAATTACATATTTATGAGGTTGTGAACTTCAAACTGTATTTTTAAAAAACATTAGATATTTTTTAGTCGTTTCCTCTTCAAGTATTTCTTTTCCAAATCTTCCTCTCTTCTTCTCTTTTTTTTTTCAAATAAATAGATGTCAAACTTGATTCTCATCTGAGTGGGTCTTTAAATAACAACAGCTTTACTTTGATTGATTGGTCAGCGATCGCAACTGATGTAAATCCAGTTAAAAAAAGACTTTTGCTAACAAGATGTGACAGATAAAACCGGTTGTACCGCTGAAACCCAGCTCTATCTGAACCACCTGTTCTACTGCAACACCTACACAGTCACAGGCTGAGCATCTCCATGGCGCACGGCTGCAGTAATTCATGCAAAGGGAGTCTCAACCAATGATTGACAGCGTCAGATGTTTGTGCTTGTGTAAAGTTTAACATATGTCTCGTGTATCATTTTAGTTTTCTATAAAAGGTGAATTTAAGTGCTTGTTAGTCACATTTATTACAATAAAAACTAGAACTTATTGTGCACATTAGACAGATGTGCAAAACATTTATATTTTGTATTAATATGAGTTCAACATATAATTTCTTTTTTTTTATCATTTGCTGTTTCCTGAATATGCTCAATTTGAACTCTAAAGCACACACCTATCCACACATAGCCTCAGTTTAGACAACCTGGAGAAAAATGATCATACTTGGACAAGGATGCAAGAAAGTTGGTGCAGCTTTTGAAGTGTCCAAAGACCTGCTTTCGTTTTCATCTGACACTTTGTAGCAGAATGTGCTCGGCTTCATGCAAACAACGCCTCAGAGTTATTAATCCATAGAAAATGACTGAAACCAAGAAAATTAGTAGGCAGAGGACAAAAGGGTTCAAAAGATGTCGGAAGAAAGCATAACGGTGCGGTTTATAGTTTCCATGTTTGTGTTCTCAAATATATTAGAAAGGAAGACACAGCTGTGAACACAAATCCAGATAAAGGCGTTTTGATGAAACCAAAGCCTTTATTTATTGCGCTGCGCTCACAAACTCTGCTGAATGGACTGAAGTCATTTTTTTCCATTGCTTTGATTTTCCCTTTTTCAGAAGTAACTTGTTTTACTTTTACTATATTTGTGATTCTCCATGTCAATAATATGAATATTTAAGCTCAAGAATATAATTAAAGACATGGTAACAGTGTGTCTTTGTCTTAGGTGATTAAACGTAATTATATTTCTCAGGTTTTTTTTGTTTTGCTTTTTTCTTTTTGCTTTTCATGTTCATTTAAACTTGAATAAAAACTTTCCTTTCTCTGTTTTTATGCAAATAGACATTTGTCACAATTTTAAAGCTCTTGGATATTATTAGCTTTGTGTGTCAAAGTGAAATGGAGATTTCTCCACAGTATTCCCATTTTTTGAAATACTGTTTCCATGGGTTTCTATGACTTGAAATCCCAATTAAAAAAATAATACTTTAGATAAAAAAATATAAATTATTGTCAATAATAATTAGGTATTCTATATTAAATTAAAATGCTCTATCTTTCAGGCACATTTGTTATGCATGTCTTATCATAGACTTGTATTTTGAAATCCTTGCTCTTATTTTGGCAAATTTTCCCCACGTATGAGAAAATGCAGATTTAAACTGGAAGCTGATGTCCCGCCTGTCTTCTATTCAAACCCAGCCGAACTTTTTCTCCCAAAAAACCAACACCTTTTCACTTAGTACTTCAGATAACATGAATGTGTAATAAAGAGAAGTCAAAGAGGACACAAAGTTTAGCCAGCTGTCCAGCTGAAGTCTACGTCACGTTTCAGTGAGGACAGTGCAGAAATTTTAATTTTAATGGTATAATGGAATTTAGTACATAGCCTACACTTTTTCATGATATTCTATCTTTATTTTAAATGATTTACATTTATATATTAAAATGTTGGTTAATTTATAGTATTAGAACATGTTTTATTACATTACATTTATATAAAATATATATATGTGTGTGTGTGTGTGTAACAGGGCTGTTAAAGTTAACGCGTTAACGCATGCAATTAATCGAAAGGAAGAACAAATGAACGCATTATTATATTATTTTTTATATACACCCTCAGTCGTCCTGCTGTTAGCTGTGAGATCAACGTAAATCAAACTGTCTAAAAACAAACTTTAACTTTTTTTTATACTCTTTGACTGAAATCTACGGAAGCCGAGAACGGCCTGACCAACTTTTTTTTTTTTCCATCGTTTTCTCGTTATAATGAGATCCTCTATCCCGTTATAACGAGAAAACAAAGTTTGTTTTCTCGTTATAACGAGATAATCCAGATTGAAGAATGAAGCGTCTCCCTCTTCATTTCCCGCACGGAGACACTGAGACCTCACCTGTTTGAAAACACTCCACAAAAGTTGTAGTCTATTTTGTATTTATTAGTGGATCTATGCTTTTCAAACGTCTCATGCACCAGTCCCTCCCTTAATTTCCCCCAAAACCACAAATAAACATGGACAGATTAACAGAATTCAGGTCTGCCGAGTGTTTCTGCATGGTGCGTTCACTGACCTCTGGACATCGGCAGCAAAACAAAGCAGGTTATCAAAGAAAACGTTGAACCCCAAAACTGATGCTTATAAAATCGATGGATTAAATACTGTTGACATCTCTTAATGAATCAAACTTCTACCCCAAAAAAAAAAAAAAAAAGAAAATTGTTATTAATTTTTTCCAGGTTTGTGTTTAACTATTTATAATCCATTTTTTTTTATCGATTGCTGGTCCTAATATGGATGGATGGATGGATGGATGGATGGGTGGATGGATGGATGGATGGATGGATGGATGGATGGATGGATGGATGGATGGATGGATGGATGGATGGATGGATGGATGGATGGATGGATGGATGGAGGCAGGTGTGTTTTTGGTAATTTTTTTATGTTGTACTCATCAAATGCATTTTAACAGCTAAACTGAATTGGATTAAAATTGGATTGGATTAAGACTGACTGAAAGCTGTTTTTGTGTTTTCTATGATCAGTTTGTTCATAAGTTTGGCTAAATATGTGTTAACATTTTAAAAAAAGAGAGAGAAAAATGTGTGAGAGCTACTACGAGAAGCAGGAGTGACTCATTGTGCGACAGTCATGTTTTTTACTGGCCCCATCGGATTCTCCCCATGCACACTTCCTGCCCGTAGGTGGTTGTGACATATATTTAAATGAAATCCTTGCTTTTTCTGCAGCCCCAAACACAGAGGGAAGTATTGTCTTGGAGAGAGACGGAGGCACAGGATCTGCAGCGCTGCGCCATGCCCTCAGGGTGTTCCCACCTTCAGAGACATGCAGTGCAGTCACTTCAACGCCCTCCCTTACAAGGGCAAATTCTACAAGTGGGAGGCAGTCATCAACAAAGGTGACCTGAATTCAGCCTCTGCGTCTCCTTGTTTATGTCTGTCATTGACATTTCTAACTTGTTTTTTTTTCTCTCAGTTAACCCCTGTGAACTGCACTGCTGTCCAGCGAATGAACACTTTTCAGAAAAAATGCGAGATGCTGTGGCCGATGGCACACCGTGCTATGACGGAAACAAAAGCAGAGACGTGTGCATCGACGGCGTCTGTCAGGTATCTCCTCGCCGCTCCATCTTTTGCTGCCATCTCTTGCATCTCTGAAAAATAACCTTCAGCGCGGTTTCTCTTCAGATGAGTGTTGAACATTTGACATTCTGCATGACAATGAGCACGCTGATAGAAAAACATCGGGGTTGGGGGGCAGCTATCATTTTAGATAAATGAATGATCAAGCAAGCAGCTATCACCTCGGGGTAAAATGTCAGTCACTAATGGAGAAAGTGTTTGTTTTCTGGGTGGACAGCAGCCACACAAAGAGGACTCTGACTTCATGACATTTTGTGACATTTGTATCAGGCCTGAGTGTTCCAGTGGTACATCTCCAGCTTTGTGTGTTAAAAGTCAACATGTGGCAAGCCCCAATTGATTTTTTTTGTTTTTTTGTGCACTTTCTAGCCCTATGTGTATGATGGGGCCTTTAATTGAACAATATGTTTTATTTATTTTACCACACTAAATGTACTTTTTAGGTATTTTACAGAAATAAAAGCCACTAAATCCAAGTGGAATGACCTTACAACAGTATGCAAATGTGATAGCCATCCCTCATTTTTTAAATTAGCCTCTGCTGTAGCCAGGCTGTGTAGTCATTTTTCAAAGTGCTCTCACGTTGTGCTTTTTGCAGGCTTAGTGATATTTTCTTTGGATACCAGCCATCACCAGATGATTTAAAATTGATTCTTTATTGGGTTTTCTCTTTCGGACCACACAAAGGAGAAAACCCTTTTGTTCAGACAGAAAGGTTCATTCTTGCAGCTCTGAAGTCTTTTATGCCAGAATCATTCACAGGTCAGTTTTACGTGTCTGAACTAGAAAACTCGAGGTGTCTGCCTGAAACTTCAGTGGACCGAAAAGTGAGAGACAGGACACGCGTCAAAGACTGTCAGAAAACCTGACAAACCATCGCAGTAGATGACTTTAAAACGAGAGCGTCAATTCCCCCATCTTTGTACGGGAGTCATGAGTTAAAACACTTCCTTACTACATCTATCATATTTAAATTTAGCTTAAATTTATAGTGTAAAAGCTGCAATTCTCCACTTAGTACGTCTTAAATCAAAGAATAAAAAATAGAATACAAAGTCGTTATTGTCATTGAGCATGTTATATTGAAATTCAGAACATCTCCTTTTAAAGCGGACAGACAATACAGGCAAATAAATAGAATATTAAGAAAATAAAAATATACAAGAATAAAAAATATGCGAGAATCAAATGGTTTACATAAAAATTGGCTGTTCAGTGGAGTTCATGCTAAAGAAAAAGTGAGCAACTTACCGCAGCAAGCAACTTCATGATAGGATTTCCCCCAGCTGTCGACATTAACATTAGCTAAAGAGATCCATGATTTATGAACTTTTTGTTTAAAAGAAGATATCATTCATCCCCCTATTCTAAAATTTAGTTCCCATAACTACAGGCAAACCACAGGATTTTTTCATTTTGGAAGAAAAATATAAAAAAGGCTGCAATTTGCTACAACAAAGTGGGTCCACAATAAAAAAAATAACTATGAAAGAGAATAAAGTTGTTTAATTATTTGGGGTGTAGGGCAAAACAATTTGGCGATGTATCAAAATATTTTGCACCGGAATAAAATGCTGACCAGACACTATTTATTTAATTATTTTTTTGAAGTTCTTCAACATCTTACTTTTGTTTTCCACTTTAACTTCTGAGTGCTAGTTGGCAGCACAGCCCACAGAGCCTCTGAGCAGCTCGACACCGCAGCCAAAACAACAGCAAGATGTACCGTAATGCCAGGCTCTTGCCAATATACATTCCTGATAATCTTACAACAATAAAGTTGTATAATCGTGAGAAAAAGTTATATTTCTGAGAGAATAAAGTCATATAATTTTCAGAAAAAAGTTATATTTTTACGAGAATAATATTTTAGAATTACGAGAAACAAAAAGTAATTTTACATAGATAAAGTTGTTATTATGATAAAAAAAAGTCAAAATTGTACAATAATTAAAATGTAGCACTATGAGAAAAAAAAGTTTTGATTTTGAGAAAAATGTGATTACTAGAATAAACTTGTTGAAATATTAGTAGAATTTCACTAATTAACAATAATAAAGGTATAATTTCATAAGTTATTTGTGAATTTATAAGATAAGTCATCTATTTTTGTGGCAAAACCTTTTTCACCAAGAAAAATATAAACAACAACAAAAAAGAACATTGTGTTTCAGTATGAGAGACGTAGAGCGCATTGTAAGAGGAACTTTCAGCCTGGGTTTCATTAAATTAGGACATGTTAAGTCTTTTAGTCACTCAACATTAAATTATTATGATTATAGGGGCTTTAAAAAGGGATTTGCTAAAAACTGGGTCTCTTCAGAAAAAGAATCTTGACCTACAAAAAGTGGATTTCCGGCAGTGTGCCATTTAACTGACTGCAGTTTATGTCCAAATACGATATGGCACATAGATTCCCATGATAAACTAAAACCTTATATGGCATCACCATAAAAGGCAGAATTGATCATTTAGTCAGTGCGTTTTTGGATGGAGGCTTACACAAAAAAGCATGGCTTTTTTTATAAAAATTATAACTTTTTTTTCCTAATTTTACAAGTTAATTTGTGTAGATTTTTTTACTCTTTTCTCATATTTTTTATGCTTTTATTCTCGTATATCATAGTGGGCTTAATACTTTGTTGCAGTTTGCAATATTTCAAAATTATGCATGGTTACATTTTCATTGGATCGTTTTCCATTTGTTTGTGCGTCAACAGGAAGCAAATGAAGGCAAGATTAAGTTCTTAAATGATCAGACGAAGGATTTTCAGAAACTTTTGCTTTGTTTCTGATTTTAGTGTTTATGGTAAAAGTTAAAAAAGCAGAGTTTATATGTGAATACAAGTACGTGTCTCTGTTAAAATCAAGGTTTCGTAGTTTTAAAAGATAAAGCTTTTTTTGAAGAGCAGCAAAGTTACTAAACAGTGAATATGTAAAAAGGAATGAAAAAGGTTTAAAAGTTGTGTAAAATGTGCTCTAATGTAAATGCTCTTTAGAGCATGTATGCATTTATGCAGCTTAAAATGCTTTTTATCTAATATGAAAATCATGTCTTAACAGCCACAATGTATGGTGTGAAAAAATTGACATTTTCTAAAGCAATATTTTCTTTTACTTGAGTGTTTGTGCGTTGGCGTACTCCTGATTGGTGTTTGTGTGTTTTCCAGTTTGCTGCTTATGATTAGTGTGGAGGTCAAGGTTTGGAAGTACTTCCATAGTGATTGTTTTTTAAGTCGTGAGAAAGTTTTACTGTACCGATATTAATGCCAGCGTTAAAGAAAATTGACAGATGTGTGTGGCAGAACACTTTTGAGTGATGTTAATGCGTCGAGCGGTCAACCTCTGATCAGAAGATCGCAGGTCTTGCCCACATGTGTCAAAGCTTCCTTGAGCAAGACACTGGACCCCACATTGCTCCTGGTGGTTGTGGGTTGGTGCCAGTGTTAGACAGTGAAGCCGCCATCAATGTGTGATTGTGTGTAAATGGGTGAATGGGACTGTGTACTGCTTTTGGCCTTAAAGCAAGCTAGTAAAGCACTGTATATTTTATATCCCATTTACTAGGTAACATTTTTAGTTTGTTCTGCAACTCTGTTGTTTCTCACTTTTTTGTTTCTAAATACTTTGATCATATATTAAAGTTAATAAAAATTGCAAAATCCCTCTGTAACTGTTAGCACAGAAGATTTATAAGAAACAGTTGTTTAACTTTCTCTGTGCATGTGTGTGTTACAGACAATTGGGTGTGATTTTGTAATAAACTCCAATGCGGTGGAGGATCTATGTGGCGTGTGTAACGGAAACGGCTCCACCTGCACAACTGTGAGAAGAACCTTTGAGGAGAAAGAGGGACTGGGTATGTTCTACAACACATTTGTTGAAGGAGTCCCAAATGCATGCCAAAAAAATATCTGCTTTGTTTCCATAATGAAACTGATCAAATTTGTAATTTAGAAAAATAAAATGTACTAATGCGGCTAATGCTAACGCTCCTTTGACCTAAACATACATTGCTTATAAACTCACAGGTATGAATTTTTCAAACTCTTTTAAAGAAACATTTTTTTTTAACTATTTGTGGTCATTTGTAGCACAGTTTTGAGCTATAGCAAAGGAAAAAACAAGAGCTACCAAATAAAGAAACTAAAAAAAAAAAAAAAACAAACAGAAAAAAAAGGTAAACTTAGTTTCAAGGTTGTTATTGGTGATGGTGTTAAAATGCTGTTTAAGTTTGGGCTAATTACTTTATGTATCTTTAAAACACTAAAAGAATTATGTGTATAAATGTCACATTATATAGAAAATATGAATATTTCAAAGATCAAATTCTTTCCCCTGAATCTCCAATCCCAAAAGGATAGCTGTAAGTCTTCTCACTTGTCTTTGCAAAAAAAAAAAAAACAGTTTGATGATTTTATAAACAAAAACTTAGTGGGCGGAGTTGATTGACAGTAATTAATTGAAAGTGTGAAGCACAAAAACATAACAGAAAATCTTTAGGGACATGGTAGATAGTTTTACAGGAGATGAAGGAAGACTTATTGCATTTAGTAAAATCCTTGTAATCAAGATCTCTACAGTGTTTGTCATATTTCACCTTCACAGATCCTCATGATTTCATGGTAAAGTTGTACTCACTTTCTAATCCTTAGTCAATGCACGCATGCGGGGGTTGGTTGGGGTTGTCTGTGCTGGAGGAGGGTCGTAGACAGGTGCAGTGCATCTCAAAGGGGTGTGCAGGTGTGTCTCGAACTTACCTTGTGGCTCTTGTGGGCGGGCAAGGCGGGAATCGAACCCGCAATCTCCCGAGCAGGAGTTGACCATCCCACCACTGCACCATGGCCGCCCCTAGCTGGGTGAGTGCACTGGCACTAAGCAAAGGTTTTATGCACAGGGTGTAAAATGAAAAATTTCTAGTGTTCACTACAACCTGACACCCGCAGCATACCCATAGAAAAAAATGTGCACAAACCTTTATGCCTTACCGGCTCACCTCGGTGTCTAAGATCTTAAAATGTTCCCATTTGCTCATATTTTACCCACTGACAGCCTGCATTCACCCACAGGGGCAGTTGTGACTAAGACTTCACTGTTTTGTCATGTCTATCAGGATTTAGTTTCATGCATCTGTATTTGATGTCCTTTAGGTTATGTAGACATTGGCTTGATACCAGAAGGTGCCCGAAATATCCTGATCAAGGAGGTGGCTGAAGCTGGGAATTTCTTGGCATTGCGAGGAGACAACCCCAGCAGGTATTTTCTAAACGGCGGGTGGACCATTCAGTGGAACGGGGAGTACAAAGCTGCGGGGGCGACCTTCACCTATGAGAGGACGGGACCCATGGAAAACCTTACCTCCCCCGGCCCCACGCTGGAGCCGTTATGGATTCAGGTACAATGAACGCGTCTAAGGACAGAAGTTGGCTTCATGCTCACTCAAAAACACTTTCTCCTTCTTTAAACAATAAACACCAGCTGAGGATAATAATTATACTCTGAGATTATCTTCTTTACCATATCTGGATTTTTTTTTTATTGCTTCTGAGTCAGCTGATGCCATTTCTCCATGACGGGACATGGAGAGAGGAGGAGGCGCTCCTCTCGTGGAGGGGCGGGGAAGTGCGAATGGCTCTCCTCCACCCCTTCGCACTCCGAAGGAGGTTCCGCTTCGCAGAGATACACCTCAGAAGCACAGCACCTCCTTTAGATGCAAAAGTTTCATAAACGCGTCTGAAGTTGTTGGATTTTTTGTAACAAACCGGAAGAGTCACGTGACTGATAAAAATTCAGCAACTATGTGAAACCACAAAATAAAGAAACGCAGAGTAACACTGTAACTCTAGAACTTGGTTGTTCAAAATAAATAAACCTGATCTCTAGAGTTTGAGAAAAAATGTTGACAGCAGCTCCTCCCACACGTAGCGGGAGCATCAGATTTATAAACACACTTTTGGACAAGCATAGAGCAAGGACTTTGAAAAATCGCGTTCGGTGGGACTGGAAAAATTCATTAAAATGATGCGCGCCAGGGGTTATGGGTAGGGGACCCTCTCTGGCTTGTCCGCACACATCGAGGATCATCGGTGATCTGTTGCGCCCCTTCGAGCAAACGGTGTTCACACTGAACTGTCGCTACCCAATGCTAGCACATGTGCTCACAGTTGGAAGAGGCTTGATGTTAAATATCAAAGTGGTGCAATTTTTGCAAAAGGCGTTTTCTTTAACATTTTTATTCCTATACATGTAAGACTTTATTTCATAAAATTCCTGACGGGCACAAACAGCAATTGTTAATTTCTCCTCTTTCATCAATGGTTGGCACTTGTATGAATTAAAGGGGACCTCATCCATACGTCACTCCTTAATCCAAGTTCCTGATTGGTCAAAGCTCAGCTGCTTTAACTTGCGACACTCTTTCAAAGGCTGCACTTTTTGTACGTAGTGTCCAAAAGCTAACTTAAAAACTGGCGTAGCGACGCTTGATTGTGAGTCTTGAATGCTGAAGCCTGAAACACACATACACACTTGTTTACATAGACTTTTCATTGAAAGCGGTCACTTGAACGCGTGTTGCAGAGAATAGAATAGAATAGAATAGAATAGAATAACTTATTGTCATTGTACAAAATACAACGAAATTGAGTGCACTCCTCTTTGGTGTGAAAAATAAATAGATAATAAAATGAAATATAAAAAAATACCAAAATATATATACATATATATACATATATATATATATATATACATATATACACACATATTAGATTCAAGCACACATCCAGCCAACCACACAAGAAGTTAAAACATTATAATAAAAAGGCACTCAATTATTAGCAGCATTTAAAAATGTGATGGCTCTGGGGTAAAAGCTGTTTTTTAGTCTATTTGTCCTTGATTTTATTGTTCTGTATCTTCTGCCTGAAGGCAGAAGTGTAAACAGAGAATGTCCGGGGTGGGATGAATCCTGTAAAATGTTTTCAGCTTTCCTGAGGCAGCGGGAGCTGTACAGTTCTTCCAGAGATGGGAGAGGGTGGCCGATGATCTTCTGGGCTGAGGAGACGACCCTCTGGAGTGCTTTTCTGTCTGCTGCTGTGCAGCTGGAGAACCAGGCACAAACACAATAAGTCAGAATGCTCTCAATGGAGCAGCGGTAGAAGGACACCAGCAGTTTCTCACCCAGGTTGTTCTTCTTCAAAAGTCTGAGAAAGTACATTCTCTGCTGGGCCTTCTTCACCAGAGCAGTGGTGTGAGCACTCCAGGTCAAGTCCTGCTGGATGTTGATGCCCAAGAACTTGAAGGCAGCCACCCTCTCCACCATGTCCCCGCCGATGTACAGGGGCTGAATGTCCGTTTTTCTTCCTCCTATAATCCACCACCAGTTCCTTGGTCTTCTTGATGTTCAGGAGCAGGTTGTTGTCCCCACACCAGATGCAGAGTCGCTCCACCTCGTCCCGATAGGCGGACTCATCCCCCCCGGAAATGAGCCCCACCACTGTGGTGTCATCAGCATACTTGATGATGGTGTTGCTGGTGTGGGTGGAGGTGCAGTCGTGGGTGTAGAGGGTGTAGAGGAGGGGGCTGAGCACACAGCCCTGTGGGAGCCGGTGTTGAGGGTGAGGGCTGTAGACATGTGGGCCTCTACTCTCACCCTTTGAGAGCGGCCTGTCAGGAAGTCCAGGATCCAGAGGCAGATTGAATCTGAGAGTCCAAGGGCCTCCAGTTTGGATACCAGTCTGTGCGGGAGGATGGTGTTAAAAGCGGAGCTGAAATCCACAAAGAGCAGCCTCGCGTAGCTCCCCGACTGCTCCAGGTGTGACAGAGCTGTGTGGAGAGTGATGGTGATGGCGTCCTCCGTGGATCTGTTTGCCTTGTATGCAAACTGATGACTGTCCAATGTTGGTGGGAGGTGGGAGACAATGTGACTACGTACCAGTTTTTCAAAGCACTTCATGATGACTGAAGTGAGTGCAACTGGCCGATAGTCATTTAGGCTGCTGATTGTGGATTTTTTGGGTAGAGGAATAATGACTGAGGACTTTAGACATGGTGGAACAGTAGACTGGAGTAAGGACTGGTTGAAGATCCTGGTGAAGACCCCCGCCAACTGGTCTGCGCAGTCCTTCAGCACCCGTCCGACGATGCCATCAGGTCCAGCAGCCTTCCTGGGATTCACAGCCTTCAGCGTGCGCCTCACCTCGTGCTCTTCTACAATGAGGGAGGAGCCGCAGTGGAATGTGGACGCTGATGCAGCTGCCTCTGGAGGCTCCGCCTCGAAACGAGCAAAGAAGAGGTTAAGCTCCTCTGCCAGTGAAGGGTCCCCGTCGACAGCAGCAGGACTCGGCCTGTAGTTGGTGATGTGCTGGATCCCTTGCCACCCCTGCCTGGTGTTATTCATTCTGAAATTGTCCTCAATCCTCTTCCTGTAGTCCCTCTTGGCCCGCCGAATGCCTCTCTTCAGGTTGGCTCTTGTAGCACTGTACAGCTCCATGTCACCAGACCTGAACGCTGTGTTTCTCTCCCGCAGCAGGAGTTGGACCTCTCTGGTCATCCAGGGTTTCTGATTAGGATAAACCCGGATGCGTTTGTCCACAGTGACAGAATCAGTACAGTGTTTAATGTAACCGAGTACTGCCGCTGTGTGCTCTTCCAGGTCCGTTTGATGGAAAATGTCCCAGTTGGTTCTCTCAAAACAGTCCTGCAGCTGGTGAGAGGCCTCTTCAGGCCAAGTTTTAACAGTCCTTATTATGGTAGCCTGTTTCCTGAGGGGCATGTATGCTGGTGCTAGGAGCAGGGACATGTGGTCTGACTGGCCCAGGTGTGGGAGTTGTATAGCCCTGTAGCCGTGTTTTATGTTGGAGTAGACCTTGTCCAGTGTTTTAGCTCCTCTTGTTGCACATTTCACATGCTGATAGAGCTTAGGGAGCACAGTTTTGAGTTCAGCATGGTTGAAGTCACCAGCAATAACATGTGCAGCCTCAGGATGCTTGTCTTGCCAGCTGCTAATTGTACTATGAAGGAGCCCCAGAGCGGAGTTAGCATTAGCATCTGGTGGAACGTACACAGCAGTTACCATGACAGCAGTAAACTCCCTCGGAAGGTAAAAGGGTCTGCAATTAACAGTCATGAACTCCAGGTCCGGGGAACAGTGACTGTCAACAGTCTTAGAGTTGGTGCACCAGCTGTTGTTGACATATATGCACAACCCCCCTCCTCTGCTCTTACCGGAGGGGCTGGTGTGTGTCAAGTGCTCCAGGTTTGGTTTACTTTTCCCCGCACTTGAAAGGGGATTCTGCCTTGCTTTTGTAAGGATAAAGCAAGATTCCACTCAGATTGTTTTTACTTTCTTACTTTATTTTCAGGATGCATGTGAACAACCAGGTAAAAAACCTTCAAAAAGAGAAGCAAATGGAAACTCTGGTAAACCTGATGAATGTAGCATAACACGCTACATGATAGACAAGTTAGATTATTCACAATATACTTTGAAAAAAAACTAAGGCTTTTACAGTAAGTGTGGATTATAGTGAAGAAAACACACTAATGCGATGCTTGGTTTACCAAAATATGGTGATGTCCATCATGACCTATCTTTTGCAAAAAAAAACAAAAACTGAAGTGTCCTAAAGACATGATTTTGAACTCTTTTTTTGTAGTTAGAACATAGCAACACTTCATCTCATCATACATGATGAGTTTCTTTAATCTGTCCCTGTTTCACATGCTGACCTTAACATAAACTTACTGGATTGTTACTTTCTCTTCAGTGTCAGCAAATCGGGACAAAACACATAAATCATTCACACCTCCCTGATTTTTACATCCTTTTTATCTTGTGAGGAGTCTGTCTATCTTAATGTCAGATGAGGTTGTTCCTGTGAAAGTAATACTTCAAACCAAAAGTCTTACACTAATGAAGAAATGAAAGAAGTGTGCTGTAGGGCCTGTTGCATAGTTGAAACATTTCTCTTCTGGCAGTTCAGATAAGTTTGCATGAGGGGAGAATCTATCCTTCAGAACACGCTTCATCTAGTAGCCTTGAGCAAAATCCCATCCACGTCAGAGGCAAAATTTTAGACTGTTTTTGTTCCCAGTAAACAATGGTTCAGTTATCAGTAAAATGCAGCCACAAATGGTAAAACATTTCTGCAGAGATTCTTTAAATAATATTTTTATCTATTTGAGCGGTATACTACTGAGGATCTGAGTCTGTGCCTATCAGGCACTTAAGATTTAGTCACATGTACTCGTTTGAGGGGATTGACCCATGCGGTTACTACAGGTTTTTGGGTTGTCTGGGCCCGTAGGGTCATGGAGAGGAATGACTGCATCTTAAGGATAAACTGGTGTTTCTGATGCTACCTTCACACCAGCTGCGGTAACTAGCATTCAAGTGGTATCGTTCAGTGAAAGGTCTTTTCATACGCCCTTAAAGAAGTGTTTTGGGCTTTCACGTTCAAAATCTTTGCATCCATGCCATGCTAGGCAAGTTTCAAACAGTCAAAAACATTAAGGACAAATCCAAATTTTTCCACTTTCCCTGACCCCAACATTAACCCCTTCAAACGGAGAGTTATGGAAAGTTTCTTCAAATTTGGACGTCTCTCTCGCTTGATAATGTAATAAATAGTCACCGATCATCTACGTTAGCGCAGAGCTGCTAGCGCTCAGAAATACATAAAATACATCGGCTTTTAGTTAATAAAAAATCATGCTAAAACAAAAGTCATTACTTACATTGAAATGTAAACTTCTGTTCTTCAGAGTACACCCACATGAAGAAAAGCACTTCGCAGCTGCACAGCACGGATCTACCCGCGGAGGGAGCTTGAAGCTCCTTTGCTCGACCCTTAAAAAACTATTTCAGACACCCCTTTCACTTCCAATGCCCCTTCAACTGGAAGGGTAGGGAGAAGCCACAGGGTGTAAGGAAAGAATTCTGATTCTAAAAGTCAAGCTGCAAACAAAGACCTTGCTTTTATGACTTGAGCAGCCTGTTGCGCGAGCTTTAGAGCGTTGAAAAACGTCCTACGACATGCCTGCGTCTCACCTGCATCACCCTGACTTTCCTTTTGTGTTCCAAATATTTGCTATGACCTGTTGCCTGTTAAAAGAAATGTGCATGAACAGTTTTGCACTTTGGGCTAACTGAGTGGCCTACAATCTTGACCACTGTGGGCCACTTCTGTCCTCCATGCAGATTCATCCCCACACAGCCTGTATCCACCCTTAAGAGCAGTTGTGACCAATGCCTAACTTAATATGCAACTTCTCCACCTTTTCTGGTATTAACATCAGGCCAAATTACAAAAGAAAGTAAAACCTGTCTTTAGTGGTTGTATGAAAAGAAAGATAAACTGATTTCTCAAACCTAAAAATTATTTGTATGTCTTAGCTTCTCTTTCAGGAAACCAACCCAGGAGTGCATTATGAGTACACCATCAGCCGAAACGTTTCAGAGGACACAGACTCAGGGTCTGAATTTTTCTGGAAACATGGCTCATGGACTGAATGCAGTGCCACATGTGGAACCGGTAGGAGACTCTTAAATGTCTGTAGGTCAAAGTAAAAAAGAAATAAACTGCTCTTTAAAAAGGCATGAATTGTTCTGTAAAACACGACTCATGCAGTTTTCAGTGTTCAAGTGTGTGCGTTTGAATGCTGAACCTTTTGCCAAGGCAACCGAGATAAAAAAAAACATGCTGGGATAATATTGTAGAGTGGAGGGAGGAGGTTTGCACTTTCTGTAGATGGCCAAATTAAATTAAGCCTTTTTTTTTTTTTTTTTTAGAGAAAATGAGTTCTATGATACATGAGAGAAAGCCAAATCAATCAGAATTATTCATATTAAATGTAAAACC
The DNA here is from genome assembly GCA_003999625.1 of Oryzias javanicus. Taxonomy (NCBI): domain Eukaryota; kingdom Metazoa; phylum Chordata; class Actinopteri; order Beloniformes; family Adrianichthyidae; genus Oryzias; species Oryzias javanicus. Next base: position 11,040,074 of record CM012439.1, on the reverse strand, counting down.
AGTCCTGTTGTTCAAAGAGCAGATTAGTAAAAGAAAAATCTACCAAGATTTTTTTTTACTAAAATTGAAACTGTAAAGCGATTCTGTCTATAGTGTTTCTTGTAACGTTTGTTTTTCCATGTCTGCTTCTTTGCACAAAGGTTGAATGAAACTAAAACTATGTGGAATCAAAATGTTTGACAAACTTTAAAAGTTCTACTTCAACAAGATACCAACAAAATAGTCCAAGAAATAGAAAAAAAGTTAATAAAATCCTAATTAATTAAGTGTTGAAAGTCAAATTTGATGAAAAATCAGGCAATCTAGAGGTCTCTTTTATATATAACATTTCAGACAGGCTTATAGAAACCTTTAATACACATTTAAGCAGATTATTGGAGAATTATGGATCTACAGCAGCAAAGGCACCTTCCTTCTTCAGCTTTGTGTTTGGTACATTCAAGAAAAAGTCATCAGTTTTGGTAAAAGAAATAAAATGCGATGATGTGATAGGTTAATAAATAAAGGCAGAAAAGCACCAAATTATGCAGAAAATCAAAAAATATAAACATTTATCCCAACTACTTCTGGTTATTGTTACATACTTAATCACACTGAGATGTGTAAGTGCCTCATCGCACTGGTTTAGAAGTTTCTACAAAATGATCGTCTGCCCTTTTGGCTGGAAGCCTCAAATAAATACATTTGACAATTGAAAAAAATGTGTCAAACTTCCACTGATAAAAAGTTGAAATGGACTTAATTAAGGTAAACAAAAAAATTATTTTTTGAAGAGTGAGAACAGATGTCAGTTCTGTCAAAACATGTATTATACAGTATGTCAAGAAAATGTGGGATTTATCATTTATACTTGACACTTTGTTTTTATCGGATCATTGGTAATTACTTCTTTCAAATAAATCATGCTTTTTTTAAATATAGCTTTGGTTTAACAGCTATATTTTTTAAAAATTGCATCTATTTTTTTTCTGCCAGTAGCTTTCATCCTGCATTACTGGAGTTCATCCAGATTTAAGGGGTAAAAAGAGTTTACCCTTCTTGCTTTATGTCTGCGTAGTTATCACTTTTGAATGGTTCTGATCAGCTGATTTAAATATTTGGCAGAACACTTCCAGTTACCACAGAATGAAATGCTGAAATAGAAGTTTTCTGTAAAAAAAAAAAAAAAAAAAAAAAAATTAGGACCAGGAATTGATTAAGAAATTAACCAATTATTCCCAAATCTGGAAAAATTTAATCACGATTAATCACCTTTTTTATTTTTTTAAGTAACTGTATTTTCCAGCCAATTATTATCTTCCATCATAAAATGAAATCACTCTCAAAATTGTATATTTACTATGTTTATTTTAGCCCTTTAAAACCTAGGTTCTAAGAGCTTTTGTCTAGTTTTAAACTTCTGTATTTTCAATTTAAAGACTACCTGCTTGCTTCTTTCGTATCATTTTAACCAGCATAACTTCTCCTATGAGACACTAGCTATATTTCATCCTTTTTCCATGTTTTTTCACACACTAGACATAAAATCTTGCATAAACAGAGAATTCCATCTGGAAAAATTGGATTCATTTTGCTGTGGAAACCCCAAAAACGTTTGACAAACGGTTTTTATTGCATAGATTGAAAGTTTAAGTTGCAATTTTATAAAACAATGAGAATACAATTTTTCAACAAACTAATCAACATGTTTTTGAATGAAAATGCTTTAAAAAAAAATCAGGCTAAATTTCTGTATTTTTCAGCTTTTTCTTTTTATTCTCATACATTTTATTGTGTCTTTGAAAAAATGATGAAACAATTTTTTGGGGGAGAGTTTTGATTCAGCTGGATTTCAGGTCGGCTCGGCTAGAACCTGCTCACAGGTGGGGGCGTGTCTGCGCAGTCTGAACTGCTCATCCCCCGAGACTTTCATCATACTGTCACATTGTTGTTGCTGGTGAAATTCAATCTAATGTGTTGATAATAAATTTAATTTCCACTCACTCATAGAGGTTAGCCTCTCACTCTTTTGCTCACTTTAATTTTTTCTACTGCTTTAAGCAGCCGTCACAGAGACTCACATCTGGATCATTTTTTCCCAATAATAAAACCAATGTAAAAAATGTCAGCAATTCTATTAAAACCTTGGTAGCTGTCTGAATCTGAACATTTTCTAGAGAGCCGCATAGTTTCAGAGGACCTCCCACTGGGTGAACTTTTTCTATATTCATGGTATTTAATTAAAAGTCTTTGTGTTACCGGTTGTTGTCTGTTTTCCTCTTTAGGAGCTACACATTTCCACAAACCAAAACAATATGCAGTCGTAAGATAAAGACCTATTATTAATAGAATTTCTTTTTTCTTTTTTTTCACATTGATTCACACTTTGAATTCCTTTTAAAATCAAGGAAGAGTGAAAGAAGTGGTTAAGCATATAGCAGCACAAAGACTGCGGTTGCTTTGTAAAAGCTTAACTTAGTCCGACCTTTTTGCTTTGAAGAAGATTACACCTCAGACCTGACCGCACATCACATTTACCACCTTGATCTTTACACGCTGTCGTATTCAACCTCCTGCACTGAAGCTCCTCTCTGACTTAATGGAGTTTCAGGCAGTTTTCTTACTCTTCTCGATGTTTGCTGCAAGGACACAATCTAATTGTTTTACTCTATTTAAAATTTTGCTTTTTAAATGTATTTCCATTAAATTAAACTCATGAATATAAGTACAGCACCTTCACTAAAACAGATACATAAAGACCGAAATCTCTATTAACCCTAGAACACGTTTGCTATGAAAAGTTATGCTGTCACTTTTGCTGGGTATTTTTTACCTGATATAATATACCCAATAAAAATTATTAAAAAAGAAATAAATCAAAATATGACAACACATAATAAAATAGAATAGCTTTCTTTTATTTTGTGGGATTATATGAGTTTTCTTCTGCCCACCCCCTTTCATGATGAGACAGAAAGTTATTTATGCAAACAGATTTATTTAGTTTATTTATTATTTATTATAGTGACTCACTCTTTTCATTAGTCAGTATGACTGAAACATAAATGCTGTTTGAATTTAATTTTTGATTATCTTTATTTAGTCATTTTTTTTGTTATGAAACAAATGTATTTTCTTTTCCATTTGTTTGAAATAAATCTAAATTTTCAACTGTGGTTTATGTAAGAAAATGGAAAATATAATCTTAGGAAGATCCTAGAAACAAACTTGAAAACGACTGAAAGATTAGAGAACAAAAAAAAATAATGATTTACTTCATTCTGAGAAATAGATCCATGTTCGTCTTTGTTTACCTCGTCTGAGCTGGCTTATGGCTCAAAACTGTGTGGCTGGATAGCTCTAAAATTGCTCTCCATTTTTGTGACACTGGTAATGTTACCAGGAGAAAGTGTAAACCAATGGATGGTGGGAAGTGGGGATGGGCTTACTATGTGCCAACAGTCTCACCCACAGATGCAAATTTCTATTGAACTACTGCCACTCCGCAGAAACTATGACCTAAAAACTGGGTCATTTAGTCATTTTTTTATTTTGGCTTAAAATAGCTAAGTCATAATTAAAATACCACAGGGAACTCTTGCAATAGATCAAAGGTTGATGAGAGTGGGACTTTAATGACTATTAATTTCTGTTTTTGCAGATGATTTAGTTTCTGCCTTTTTATAGCTTTTTCATGGGGATTTTTGAGTCTCAAGTTTTTATCAACTTCAGCAAAAATAAATAAAGCTTAAAAATCTGATTTTTTTTTTAATTTTTAGTTGGTTGTTACCAATCTACCCTGTGATTCAAGCCTCTTTAACATAAATTTGTAATGAAGAAAGCGAACTCTACACAGCGCAGAAACCACAGATCTAGCAGACACATCAGGGTCTGTGACTCGCAAAACTTTGCAGATAGCTGAAGGCGTTCACCTGTCACTCAGCTTGACTCTGACCTTAATTATGCATAACTTTAAGTCCTTAATCATGCACAGCTTTTAACTTATAAAAAAACAACCACTTGCTGTGCAGGTTTAATTTGAAGAAAATGTGCAATAAACCAAAGCAGTTTTTTTTTTTTTTTCCCCCTCCTCTGCCTCCAAGTATTCATTTTGCTGTGAAAAGGTCAATGGGTAGTGACTCATCTAGGGAGCCTTAAGCAGCAGATCAAGTGGGTGCAATTTCAGGTCCTCACATGTTTACTTCTAGTCTCACCAACAGAATTTTGGCACTTCGTTAGTCCCATCACATCCATCAAAGCTCTAATACCTCCACAGTCCTGCAGGTCGATTAAGTTGTTTGACCAGATGCCTTTGGGTGTTTGGAGGTCTAGATTGAAGCTCCCAGGGGGTCCAAACCTTCACAGTGGCAGTTACAGATCTGGAAAAGTGTTTACCACACCACAGGAGGCCAGTCCGCTCTGTCCTTGGCTTTAAAACACACCTGAGTTTGTCCTCTCACTGCCTACTTTGTTGTTTGTACTTTTTCTTTATATAAATGTCCTAATTTCCTCTTGATTTCTACTTTTTGATGATAACATAACACCAAAGAGACTGACATACTCAGACCTAAATAAAATGCTAATTTATTCTAAATACTGATGACGATTTTAGCTTTGTCAGGCTCCAGCTCCCCTGACAGAATGAATTTCTCGATGGATAATGAAGGACTGTGTTCAATGTTAAACTGGAAAATGGAAGTTTTACTACAAAGATAAAGAGGATTTAATTACTTAGGTTGGACATTTAAATGTTTTTTTACACTTCAAAGGCACTCGTCATGAATTTGAAAGATTTCTTGTAGGGCTGGGTTGATAAAATTGATTAATCGATCTGAAACTATCCAAGTTTAATAGATAAATAATCAACCATAAAAGTGGAGATTGATCTTACGCATAATTGCTAAAGTCTGCTAGCTTGATGCTAACGAATAATTCGATTTCCCATTGGGAGGCTAATGCTATCACTCTGTCGACGGATGTAAACATACATTGCTGACTAAATGAACATCTTTATAAACTCAAAAGCATTAATTTTCCTTACTTTTTTAAGGGAATATTTCATAAAGTAACCATTTGTTGTCTAAAAGAACAGTTTGTTGCTCATACTTTCTTCTTCTTATATAATAAAGTCTAATGCTATAGAGCGATTGACACCTAGTGGCCAAACTGAAATGCCATCTAGAAGAGGCAGAAGAGCCTCTCGGATTTAGAAACCATGTAACACTGTATGATATTAACAATCTCATTATAATTTCACTAATACATTTTACAGTATGTGAACTGGATCAGATTAATATTCATTTCTTCAAAATGTTTATAGATTATTAATATACTTCTAAACACGTTTGTCTAAATGTGTAAACCGGGTAAACTCAAACTTGAATTGAATCAAATTGAATTAAGTGGATTGAAAGAAAAGAGAAAAATCGGAATCTAATCAATTCTGGAAATTATTGGCGATACCCAGCGCTAGTTTCTCTTGTAAGACATCTGGTTTCTTGAGCCTGTTTGCTTTTTCCTCATGGAAACAGAGGCACTATTTAACTCTCAGCAGAGTATAAAGTTCAGATTTAAAACTTCTAAATGGGTTCAACTTTATTAAACTGTCAAAACAACTGCAGCAGGCTATTTATCAAGACAACAACCTTTATGTGATGTGGCTGAAGTGAACATTATTCGCTCTGATCTGCTACATTGTCTGTTAATAGACTCCTTTAATCTTAATTTTGGATTTCTACAGCGAGGCAGAAAGGAAATCAATACGAGTTCTGTTCTAACAGAATAGTACTGGACTTGACAGCATGTTCGGTGACAAAGCACTAAAGCCTCTTTACACAGCTGCGCTCTCAAAGAGAATTCTCAAGGATGACAGTCCATCTCCACATTTCAGCCTTGTCAAATCTCTTTGTGTCAGCACTTACAAAAGGTGCAAGCTGCACAAACCGTGCAGGAGAGCACTTTAACTCACAAGCTCTCAATACTGCAAGAACCAAGTTGCACTTTCTTTTTTTCTTTCGTCAGGTGTAAGTGCAAAGTTCCACCTAAAGCAGCTATTTTGTAAATCCCTGCAGAAATGTACTGATTACTTTAAAGTCTGACCTCAATGTTGATCTGCTTTAAAAGCATTCGCAAAGGAATTTTCATTATGATTGTATCATTTTTAGCCAAAAATAATATATAACTGGAGTGGTTCTCAAGGACATAGTTTCTGCAGAGCAGCAGGAGTTCAGTAGGAAGCCAGCACTGAGTTGTGGACGGGACTTTTGGAGTGAAGAAATCCCATTCATTTCCCATCATCCAGTTGTTTACACTCTGTCCTTCTAGCTTACAACCCCTCGAAACTCCTACCTAACACTGACAGTGCTACAAAAACAGAATATTGGAGCTATCCAGCTGTACAGCTGGATCAGGGGTGGGGTTTCTAATCTCCGCTCCAAAGGCCACACCCCCTCAGAGGAGATTTTGGAAACGATGGCTTCAGATCAGGATGAAAAATTGCTTTTTAAGACATTTAGGTTGTGAGATTCTTGTTAAAAACGTTATGATCATAATTGAAACACTACTGGGAACGCTTTATATTAAAATAAAAAAATTGTCATAGCGGGACTTTAATACCATTAAAATTATAACATCTTTTTTATTGCTCCCTAAATGTTCTAAAACGTTGTTCCTTTTTATTTGTGTCATGACTTCAATAATAATGTGGTTTGTGTACGTTTTAAACTGATTATGTGGCTCATTTTTGATATATTCGGAAATGAATCCCTGAAAGTGAGGAGTCTGTATTGTTTTATTCTGTTTCTATAAAGAGTTTCTGAATGTCTTTAATGTGTCCTTTTTTATCCCTGTGTCCTTGTGAAATGTGGATTGAATGAGTTGGATCTGTGGACTCTGCGACTTAAGGTTGTCACAAAGTCTGTCCAAAAGTTTTTTCTTTCCCCTTCAGGTTTTTTTTCATAGAAAACTCATTTCAATTGAGTTTTTTTTTTTTTCTACACTCGGTTTGCTGAGGTGGATGCAATAATAGAGTGCTTGCAGAACAATCCGAGCATTTGTGGCCTTAATGCAGAGAGGGCAATAAAACTGCACGAGTCAGGCTTTGAAAGGCAAATATGCCGTTTGCATTCTGATTCATAAAGATAATCTTAATTCTCTTTTTTGTCATGCTGTATGGCAGGCTGTCATTTGTTTTTCTCTGCTTGAGAAAAATAATTCATTTTACTCTCTCAGATACACCACATCACAAATCTTCAGCGTCCCTGTTTAACCCCCCTGCAGAATCCATCAAAGTGAAACTTTACCAGGAGGCAAGATCACATATTGTCATTTGTTTAGTAAGTTAAGAACTGGAAAAAGCATTACCTGGGGTCCTTTTAATTCCTCTTCTTTTTCCTCTCAGGCCTCAAAGATCCACTTTGAGAATAACTTTTATTTCCGTGAAACTGTTGTGTTGACCTTGTAGAAATTTCTGTGATGGAGTAAATTAGCTTTGAGACCTGAACTGCGGGCTGGTTGTTGTTTTCTGCCTCGACAAAGTGTAATTCCCTTCAGCGAGGTGAGAGGAGGGGAGAGAATGAGATAAACCTGCCACAGCCTGAGGACACAAGTCTTAAGATTTGCAGCTGCATGTAAAGTTGTTTGAAACCTCAATGTGTCACTTCTCCGTGTGATAGTTGCTGAGATGTGCTTCTGAGCAAGCAGCTCTGTTTAGGGGGATTATTATTTCTCACTTCAGCAGAACTCAGCTTTCATTCACTGCAGGAACGGGGCTTATAGGAAACATGTATATTGGATCAGGATTCGATTTATTTTTCCTGATAAAAAATAGATTTAAATAGCTTTCAATCATCTTTTTTCTCCTCTTGAAATGTGATGCTTATTTTTTTTATTATATATTTGTCAATAATCTGAAGCTTTTGGTTGTCCCAGGTGTTCAAAGGCGGGCTGTCTTCTGTGTGGAAAGGACGACTGGGTTAGTTGAGGATCACTTTTGTGAGCCTTCCCTCCGGCCTGAGGACAAGCACATCAGCTGCATCAAGGATCCATGTCCACCCACGTGAGTCTGCTCCCCACCACAAAGTTCTCTTAAAACATAAATAATATATGTCTTTTGTTAATAGGAAGCTGTATTTAATAAGTCATAGTTTTTTTCCTAATAATTGTTGAATGAAAATAGAGTTTTTAGCATCTTCTTGTGGCATTTATTTTGATGATGGAGTACAAATACAAAGGAAATTAAGAATAAAACTGCCTTTCTGAGTATTTCTTTATTCACATCCTAGTGGATTAGGAGGAGATGAAAAATGCTATTTTAAAAAGCTTGTAGTGATGTAGAAGCTACAACCAATGGGCCACAAGCTCCCTGCTTCCTTCCATTCTGATGCATCTCATTCCAGAAAATAGATCCATATTCGTCTTTGTGTACTTCATCTGAGCCGGCTTATGGCTCAAAGGTGCTCCAATATTGCCGTCATTTGTGTTGCACCGGTAACGTTAGGTATGTGGTGTGAGGGAGATAGATTGATGATGGGAAGTGGAAGAGCGGGCTGTCACTCTCCAAAAACTTGAAACCATATTGTAGAAAGTGACTAAAATTTTCTGATTTTGGCTTAAAATTGAATATCATAAATTTACAATTGACCAAAAGATAATTGGAGAGGAAATTTAACTTGTTTTTCATTATTTATTTTAGTGTACATGTGTTACCAATACCAGGTACAAAAAATCCTGTATAAATGAGGATCAATTCAAATTTTTTAAATTTAAGTTTTATAGTTTTTTTCTTCTTTAATAAAACGGCTCCAGATTTCTGCACATTCAAAGTAAAAAAGAAACATCTCGAGAGCAAACAGTGTATTCAGAAATATTTCATTTTTTTGATGCAATATTTTGACTGCTTACAACTTTATAGATAGTGGCTGCTGTTCTTTTTTTTCTGGGTTTATTTGAAAAAAAGTCAAACTTTTCCATAAGGTCTGTTGCTTCTCGTTTATAATGACATCAGGTTTTGAAGCACCGCAGCGGGTTTATCCTCTTTTTTACGGCAGCTTTATTTTTATTTTTATTTATTTCTTTTGCCGCTGTTGATCTGGAATAGTTCAAAGACGTTGTGTGAGGCAAATCTGACGAATCAATGCGGGCGCCCTCTGCTTTGTACTTTAACAAGCCTTCACCAGCAGTTTTGTGTCTCTAAACTAAAGGATCAGACGTGATTACTGATTTCTGTTAAGGCAAATCAGTAATTTCATACATGCTTGCTTCAAATTAATTTCTATATAACTGGCTGTTTACTGACTGTGCGCTGTTTATTTAAAAATTATTAGGCTTGGTAGGTATTTGATTGGTTCTTTAAAATAAGGAAACATGGTTGCCCTAAGAAGGAAGGAAAAAAAATCTTAACAGCAATTCATTTTCCCTTAACTTATCAGGTTTCAAGTTTTTACTAAGATAGACTTAGAATACTCTTCATGCTTTTAAATCATAATGTTTTCTACTGTGCAACATAGTGTGTAATTCTGTTGAAAACTTGTCCCTTCTTGAAATGGTACCACATTTGTGAGAAACCTGCATTTTTGTGATGATGAGCAGCAAACAAAACCCTTTGTGTTTCATCCATGAAAAATGTCCAATTCTTTTCTGCCAGACAGCTTATTTTGCAATCGACTCATGCTCTGTGTTTGGTGAATTGGATGATTGAAGTTTGAAAAAAAACAGGACATTTTGGAATGTTTCAGTCTGGAAACACATGTTTGCTGTGTCTGATGGAGAAGGATTGTCATGGCAGAACTCCTAGCAGCCCTGTGAGACAGGAAATTGGCTGACTGTGGTCGATTTTGTCGGCCATATTGTCCTTTAACTCTTAAATCCAATCTGTTGCAGACGACCTTCTGTAACTACAAATGCTGTCAGTGTCAGGAAATCATGCAGACTCCCTGTCCCTGACTTCCTGGTTAATATGGAAGTGTGCTGTAAAGTTGTGATAGTTGTTTCTGCAGCTTGAAGTTGCTCTATTGCATTGGTCCTCTGCAGATCAGTCAAATGTTCTTGGAGCCGACACCTATTGAGCACAGAAGCAGAGCCCACCTGACTGGCGGTACCAGCAGCTCAAAACATGAGTCAATAACATCAGCTATAAAAGCTGTTTGGCTTTGGCAAAGAAGGTTCGGAAAAGCTTTTATGTGCGCTGAATATGAATCTGAATATGTGCTGCTCATCCCACGAATACGTGTGCTTTACAAATGTGGCTCCATTTAAAAGGGAAGTAGACATGCCTTTCAACCGTATAAGATTCAGTGTAGGTAAAGATGTTGCAACAGCACAACAATCATCAAATACCTTGTGCTATATTTAGATCTCTGGAAAAAGTCTTCACAAGCTATTGCTCAAGCAAGCTGTTTTAATAATGAGCAGCAGGAGTGAAGACTGGCCTCCTTTCTACAGCCTGTCAAAAGCTTCTGATAAAGGCAATGCAGGTTTCTTATTGGAGAAGAGGACATAAAGGGCCAGAATACGTGGTAAGATAGAAGTGAGAGTTGAGCTCTCAGTCTCACTTAAAAGACAGTTAGTTCATGGATCTTGTTGAACTAACTTACTTGTGTGCAAAACTGCGTGTATCTTCACCATCCACTTTATTAGGTTGCCCTATAATAGTACCCGGTCAGATCTCCATGTGCCTTCATTCAGATCTGCCTTAATCCTTGGTGGCATAGATTTAACAAGATACTGGATCAGTTGAATGTAGATTAGAGTCCAGTGAACTCATTGTCATGTTCTAGAAACCAGTCTGAGATGATTCCAGCTGTATGACATGGAGCTTATCCTGCTGAAAGTAGCATCAGAAGATGGTTCACGGTGGTCATGAAGGGATGGATATGGTCAGCAACAATATTCAGGGAGACCGTGGTGTAACCATTCTCAAATGGTACTAAAGGGCCTAACGTGTCAAGGAAATATGCCTCATACCATTATACCACCACCAGCCTGAACCGTTGATACAAGACAGGATGGATCCATGCTTTCACGTTGTTGATGCCAAATGCTGACCGTACCATCTAAATGTTGCAGCAGAAATGGAGACTCATCATACCAGACAATGTTTTTCCAGTCTTCTATTGTCTATTTTGTTGATCCTGTTTGAACTGTAGCCTCAGTTTCCTGTTCTTAGCTGACAGCCAGTGTATATTTTTCACTGCTTTAGTCCATCTGTCTCAAGGTTGGACGTGTTGTGTGTTCAGAGATGATCTTCTGCAGACCTCGGTTGGTCAGTGGTCATTTGAGTCATTATTGTCTTTCTATCAGCTGGAACCAGTCTGCCCACAGAACTGCTGCTTACTGGATATTTTCTCTTTTTCTGACCATTCTCTCTAAACCCCCAGAGATAGTTGTTGGTGAAAATCCCAATAGATCAGCAGTTACTGAGATACTCAGACCAGGCCATCTTACTAACAACAACCATATCACGTTGAAAGTCACTTCAATCATATTTCTTCCTCATTCTGATTGACACAAAACGGACAGACCCCTGGTTCTACTTGCAGCAGATTAATTTGAAAGGGAGAGGCATACAGGAGCAGGGCTATGCGAAAAGTCCACAAAAAAAAAAAAATCAGAGTAAAAATCCAGGCTCAAGGTCGGGGCAGGCAGCAAGGAGGCAGAGTCAAATACAAAACAGGATCAGGTAACATGTGATCAGGTGAGAGAGAAATGTTCAGTATGCAGGCAGAAAGGCTCGAGCAATACTTCACACTGAGTATGGTCTGAACAGTGCTTTAATGTCCTGTGGCTGATTGACTGATGAGAGTCCGGCGTGGAGACATCCAGCCACTGTGTGCCGGGGTAGATGAGAGATTGAGTGCAGTCATTACACAGGAGATAGATCTCTCCTGACATTGATGCTCAGTTTGAATAGCAGCAGATCAATTTGACCATAGCTATTTTCAAATTCCCTTCTTAAACTATATACACTATATAGTATAGTACGTTCGTCATTTTGTAGAGCTGTCTGCATCTACTATTGAGAATTGAGTGCACTAGAAATTTCCCAGAAGTCTTTGCGAAAAACTAGCCTGCCTCGATGCTGACTAGATTAGTGAATATAGACCACAATGCATTGCGGTCGAAGAATTTCAAACAAAAAAGGTTTGAATGTAATTTTTTTATAAACCATCCAAATTTTCACTATAAGGAGACAGTGGAGTCATAAATAAATGTGATTTGATTTTGACTTTGTGAAATCGGTGATGTCATAACGAAAAAGAAAAGTAGTGAGCATGGTGTGGGATTAGGGGGGGAATTCAGACATAACCCGTGTCTACCTGCCCAAATGCATTGAGTTGCTACCATGTGATTGGCTGATTATAAATTTGTACTAACAAACAGTTGGACAGGTGTGCCCAATAAAATGGTCAGTGAGTGTATGTTTCAGTTTGAAAGCTAACCTAACATTATGTAGTTATATGCCACCCCCCCCCCCCCCTTTTTTTTTTAAATACATGAACATCTGTCTTTTCTAAAATTGCCTTTAATGAAAACCTGACATCCATTGAATTCAAATTACGTGATCAACTTTTGAATACAAAAGGCACCAAAGTGAATTTTGGGGTGATAATTACACATCCACACATCAATGCCTCTCTTATCTGCTGGGTCCCTGATTTTACAATTAGACCTCAAATTTAAGCCGTGCTCTTTTGTGATGCTAAATGAGAGCCAATCAGCAGAGGGTTGTTTCACACAAAATATGTGAACCAACTGTGTAATCTGTTATAGACCACTTATTCAACAGATTTTTGACGATTCCAGCTACACAAATGATATGCATTCATTAAAACAAAACCTTAAATTAAAGAAAAACCAGTAGATATGAGAAATTTCTTCTCTTTTTCTGGCTTTTAGAGGGAAAATCTTTTCAAAGCACACGAACAACAGGTTTGTTTAGCTACTGAGAAAAGTAATAACCACTCAAAAATGAAAGCTTCCATTTCTGTTTTACTTTGGAGGCAAATAATATCACCATCAGTTAACGAAGACACTATGATTTTGTAATAGATACCTATCTGTAATTATAAAAGTAACACAGGGTAACAACCCTTGAGATGTTTGTATTCATGAGCTGTCCTCCACACTATCAATACACCATCAATACAGAGGCAACTTTCCAAGGCTGCATTTTCACAGCAATATTGTCCTGTCAATGTCTACCTCACATGAAGAATTTAATTGAAAATCGTTGTGTCCTTTGTGTCTCTGTGAGCAGATGGTGGGTTGGGGATTGGCAGAAATGCTCAGCAAGCTGTGGAAGCCAGGGCCTGACCAAAAGGACAGTTTCGTGTATCCAAGCTGTGAGCGCTGAGGAGAAGAAAGCTCTGGAGCCCAGTTACTGTGCACACATCCCCAAGCCAGAGTCCATATCCTCCTGCAGCGCGCACACGCCTTGCCCAGCTGATTGGAACACAGGGACTTGGTCAAAGGTGAGTTGAATTTGCCTGATAATGTGGCATCCCATTAAGGAGAATCTGACTGAAAATGGTTTTGCATCAAGAGAGAAATATATTACTTTGACATTTTTGCACTTTAGGAGAAAAAGTCTCATTCTCTTCAGATTCTTACAATGTAAAGCTTTGTCTTTGGAAACTTGTACAAATATGTCAGCTCTGATCTTTGTGTCCACAGTAGCTGAAAAGTTCTATTTTAAAAAAGTCAGATCTTTAGAAAAGTTTTGAGTGTTATTAAAGTTAAAAGTTCTCACAGTGAGTTCTGGGCTTACAGATATGCTTTGCTGACTGCTGTAGAAATTGGCTCAGTGATGTGTAATATCTCTCAATCTACTTTAACTCTGAACCAATGTCAACTAAACTTATAAAACGTCCAGTAGATTTGAACCGAATGCCCTCAAAGCACATGGAGTCTCATTAAGCATTCTTTTGTGTTTTCATGCTGTTTGATGCTAATTTGCACGGCAAATTCTCTTTTATATTTCCTGCCAAACAGTTTATCTCATTCACGCACCACTTTTCACCAATGGAGCTGCCATGAAAGGTTGTTAGCCGGCCTTTCGGAAAGTTTTTTTTTTTTTCTTTCCAAAGGACACGTTGGAGTGTGGTAGAAATTCAAAATAACCCTGCTGACTCAGCACAAACTTCTTGAAATAAAAAAAAACAAAAAAACAATTTTACTTAATTCCTAGAAGATTATTTTTCAAATTATTAGTGTTTTTTGTGATCTGGAACAATACAACTATAAACACTTAAAAAAAGTCAACAGTTATTACCTTCAGGCTGTCGTACTATAAATTATTAAAATCCTAATGTGTTCAAAATGAGTCATTTATCACAGTTGGTAATGACTCATTACTTGAAACAAAAATCACAGCAATTTTCTGGATTTTACCTTGTATTTTTGTTAGTAGCTTAATGTAGAAAGGCTTTAAAACATATTTTTTCATGTTCTAATTCATGTATTCATGTATTTTCTATAACGAGACTTGTTAAAACAGACAAAAACCCACATGAATTGTTAGATTACTTGACAGAAACCTCATTAAATGGATTCAAATTATCTGCAGGTTGTCCCTAAATAAATATCAAAGCTTATTTTCTGTCATTCTGATTGCATAGTCAGATGCTATGACTGTTTACACACCCTCTTCTATAATTTTTCAAGTTAATCTGTACTTTACAAGTGTGAGGTTAGCCCACACTGCTAGCCTCTGCTTGTTCGTTGTTGAGAAAGAAAGTGAACAAAATACTTAATTGGAAATTTGTAGATGTATAGGGGCAATACCATGATTTTTTTAAGTTTCTTAGAGTGAACTATATCCATGTGAATGATCATATATTACCTTTGGAACACTAAAAAACAAATTATGTATGAAATATTAGGTATTTCCGATTTCATGAAGTCATCTTTGAGCTGACAGCATTTCTTGAATTGATTTTTTTTTTTTTCTTTCAAAGACGGATCCACACACCTTATATCTGCCCTTAATAGGCCCGATCTTCGTACATGTCCTCTGTCATGAGAAAAATACTGCAAGATCATGTTAGAAGCATCAAAAACACAATTTTATTGCATTGGATCTTAAAGTGTGTTTTTATAGGCTTATTTTTAATTGTTTTAAACCTTTAAAGGAATCCTGCACAAAAGTATGTATAAATTAAGTTTTGCATTTGAATTTGAGAAGCGCAATTTCAGTTTAAAAGTCTGTAAAAATGCTGCTAAACCTTACTTACTTTTTCTGTTCTGTCATACAGTGTTCACAGACCTGTGGAAATGGAGTTCGCCAGCGTAACGTGACCTGCAGCGGAAACACCGGTGTTGACTGTGATCCCCAAAAGAAGCCTTTATCCGTCACCGGGTGTCACATTCAGGACTGTTTGCAGCTGGGGTACAATTTTGGAGATAGTGAATTGTCTGGAAGCGGCATGTCCAGCAATGACGTACTGAATGAAATCAAGCCCATTCCTGAGTCCAAACCTCCTCTGAAGCACGGCACCGGCAGGGGCCAGCCAAGAAACCCCAATGTGAATTTTCACCAGCACAACAACATTGAAAACATCGAACACGCTGAAGAAAACAACGTTCAAGTTGATGATTTTTATTATGATTATAACTTTATTGACTTTCATGAGGATTTGTCTGATAATTTTAAGAGTAGTGAAAATAATTTAGAGGACGGAAACAGAATCAGTTTGCTCCCGGAGGTCGAGCCAACACATGGCCTGAGAGTTGATGCTCATGTGGACACTGGAAGCACAACAATAGCCACAACAGCTTCAGCTGCTCCAAATACTTCAGATTTAAAAAACAACGAGCCTCAAAACATAACAGTAGATAAAGCAAAAAACATTCCTACAACAGAAAATTCAGAGAATGTTAATGACTTTCTGTTTGAGGACTATCTGTTGCCTGTATCTGCCACTCATTTGCCGCCATTGTCCAAAACGCAGCGTTCGCAAGTAGCAAATGAAAAACATGGAAGTGTGTTGTGGCCGGAAAACATAATTACTTCTAGGCTGATTGTCACTACAGAGCATCCAGCACAAGATGAAACATGGGAGGAATCTGGGGATGAGGCTGAAAATAACTATTTCAGAGTGGAGGAAAATCACTCACAAGGTTTCACGGTGACTTCAGTTTATCCTGCTCCCACTCGCACACATCAGACCACAGCTGACATCACATCCACAAGAAGATTTGTGGAGATTAGTAATGAGTCTTTGGAACAAAAGGATATTGCGAGATCCAAACCTTCAAGCCAGCGGGTAGAAAGTGAAAGTCCGGATAGGACCGGAATCCTCCTTAAAGAAACTGCTTCAGAAATATTTCAGACAACAAGCAAAACAAATGAATTTCTAAATACTTTTACGTTGGAAGATTTGGAAATGGATCTGAATTATCTGGAAGAGGAACAAAACTCGTGGGATAATGATCTCAGCACATTGCCTCCTCCATCTACTTTCCTTCCGAGTTTACTCCTACAAACCTCAGGTAAGCAGTGGGAATCAGAAAAAATCAGATTATTAACTGGAACAGAAAATATACCTCCCACAAACACCAAGGGAGAAACCCAACCTCCCACAACTGACTTCCTGACAGCCAGCAGGGAACCAGTGTCTACAAATCCTGCTTTTGGGAAAACAACTGGAACAGGTTCTACATACCAGCCTGACTTATTTTATCCAACTGAATATGACTACGGTGAAATCCTAGAGTCCTCAACTGTAGGGAGCAACTCAAGCCCTGATCATGATTTCTCACACCAAGCTGCCACAAGCACGCAAGCCACAACACCTGCACATCACATGGAGCCAGCAACACCCGCTGTTCCCATTATCTCAACCAATGCACCGAGTCTGTGGCCGCGTACCGTCCCGTCATCTGTGGAGGCCAGCAGTGGAGCAGGGCGCTGGGTTGCTGGGAACTGGAGCGCTGTAAGTGCATCTATTTATACACATTCTCGCACAAACTGAAGCATTTTTGAACAAATGAAGTTGCAGGTGTACAAAAAATGCACAAGTTGCATTTGCAGTTACAGATTTAATGTGTGTGTGTGTGTGTGTTTATTTTGTGCTTTTAAACTAATAAATACAATGCATATATATATGGGAGAGGGTGAGGGAGGGGGGATTTAGAAGGACATTAACCCTGTAAATCCCAATAAATTAACAAACTGACAGAAATATTCTCATTTTTTTGTAACAAAGATTCATTTTAAATGTTTAGATAAAATTAGTTTTTTTGGAATATCCTTTTTTACAAAATATAGAAAAATAGTATAAAGTATTATGTGTTGGGTGGTTTGGTTTGTTTTTACTCACAACAATGTTAGCTTAAGATGGAAAAATATTGACACAAGTGGTTTGTTAAAAAAAAAAAAATCACCTTATTTAGCTGCTGTCTTAAATTTAATTCAACATTTTTAACTGTGTTTTGAATAATTAATTATCAACACATGTTGTATTATTTCAGTACAGAAAGTATCCGTTTGTTAAAAGGAATGAGGATAGATGAGTTATTCTCTCCATAAAGTTTAAAAAAAGCTAAAATTGTCTCACCAAAAGTCTCACTAATGCCTCTAGTGGAATAAAAATGAACTACAGGGCAGATAACAGAGACCAAGTTATGAACAATGGACTTATTTGGATAATGCGAATTAGATAGCGGTCTCAGAAATGTGTATATTATATATCATACAAAAGGCTATACTGTATAGGGTTAATGATCATTTCATAAAATGTTACAAAAGCACTTCAGGCTATAAAAAGTATTACTCTTTTAAAACCCGTGTGGGCAGTGCTCCACCAGCTGTGGACTGGGTGCAGTCTGGAGAGCGGTGACGTGCAGCACTGGAATGGACTCCGACTGCCATCCATCCAAGAAGCCTCCACCTGCCCGACAGTGTTACCTGCGTCCGTGCTCAATGTGGAAGGTCGGGGAGTGGAGTAAGGTGAGACTGTGGGATTTATTATTCTATCAAAATTTAATTATTCTATATACGCAAATGTGTTGTGCATATATGTATAAATACGAAATTAATTTGCTACGGTCGTCCAATGTGTACGTCCCTTTGTGCAACATCTAGGTTTTTATTTTGCTTTTTTGTTTCTGACAATATAGAAAGGACAGCAACAGTAGTATGTTCTAAATTGAGCTAACGTTGCTAATTTATTTGATCATTTGGTAGTAAAGGAAGTTTGGTCAGATGTAACTACGAAAATTGACGCTTTTGTAATCACTAGGTGTGTTTCCATTAACTCTGAAATTTCACAAATTGGAATTAGGATAATAAGTTTTCCTAATGGAAACACCACAATTTCGAAAAAACTCAGCATTTTTCGAAAAAAAAAAAAAAAAAAAAAAAAACGTTTTTGCGCTTAGAGGAGGTGGTATTTGGGGCGTATCGAAACAGACATTTTTCCGAAAAACTGTAATGAAAATTCTTTTCTCAAAATAAATGCGCCTCTTTGTATGAAGTGTCTGTTGTGAACGCAGCACAGCGGGCGCCACGAGGGATCCAACAGCTTCACAGCTCATTATAAGTTGCTTGGAGTCTGAGTAAGAAGCTGAGGTCTCCTTTGAGGAAGACCGCGAGTACTGTGAGAAAGTCAAATGGATCTTGTCATGTTTTCAAGCAATGTTTAGCACATTCTTGAACATGCATCACATGGTCGGTGTTTCCGTAGTTAAAGGGGCCATACAGTGACTTTCTTAAGCCTTTCAGAGTAAACCATATCATAGATATGATCATATTTTACCTCTGGAACACTGAAAAACACATTTTTTATGAAATATTAGTTGTTTTTGTGAGCTTTTTCTTACCCAGAAGTAAAATGACTTGATTCCTGTGGCAGCGTGTGGGTGCGCCCATTTCACGTCATCCTGGAGCCCTCGGCAGTGTGTCGGCATTTCTCCCACGAAAATAAACACTGTCCAAACTTCTTCAGAGATAGATGCACATACCACATATCTGGCTTTAGTAGCCCCAGCCATCGCTACACTGCTTCACAACACAAATACACTCAGAGTCTGCACAACGGGGGCTGGGATGGAGTGGGGGATGGGGGTTCTCACTTTTTGACATCAGCATGTGACAACCCACTGGTTTTTGTGGGTATGGGAGGGGCTGAGAGCACGAGGAATGAACACGTAAAAGTTCAAAAAGTTGCTTTTTCATGTTATAGCCCCTTTAAGAGATGAACCCGGCCTCTATATGTATAGAACTGTATTCTTTGGATAAGGAATCCTCTTGTTATCATACAGGGTTTGTCTGTCACATCATTGCTTCATCAGATGTACAAATTCAACTGGGACTTTTTTCATCACCCAGCCATTATCTCTCTATGGACCAAGTGTCACCCAGTCCTTTTCATTAGAACTCATTAAACTCTCACATCAGATCCATCTGCTTCAGGCTTGTGGATATTTACATTGAAACTGCTGCTTTTGGAACCTAATCACGCCTTGCTCCCCCAGTGCTCCAAGAACTGCGAGGGTGGCTCTCAATTTCGAGAGGTCCAATGCTTTGATCTGAGGGATCAAAGACCTCTAAGACCCTTCCACTGCAGGGCCATGTCCTCCAGGCCACAGACACAGACGCTCTGCAACCTGCAGCCGTGTCTCGACTGGTACACGTCATCCTGGGGTCAGGTGAGTGACTGACAGGAAGTGATTAGAGCTTTTGCAAACATACTCAGCTGTGTGGAATGCCTTTCGTATCATGACTGAAGTGATGAGGGGTGGCTGTGAAAGCTCAGTGGGTTGAGCAGCAGTTTGACTTTGGCAGTTTGTGGGTTCAAATCCCAGGTTTCCCCATCATGTTTTCGGGAAAACATAAATTGCTAAATAACAGAAGTTAAATAACAAAATTAAATGTCTGTGTGTGTTTATTAATGATGCTGAAAAACTAAGTCAGGGAAGGTCATTTTTAATTGCTTTTGTCTAGTTGCCATTCTTTACTGTATATACTTAAGATGGTAGAAAGTAAAGAAAAACACATCTTCTCTTTAATTTCAATAGAAGTCAGGAGGCCAAGAATTTCATTATTTTAATGTCTTACATAAATTCCTAGAAATTTATTGTGCTTCTGTGTTTAGGCTGCCAACTTC
Organism: Oryzias javanicus; assembly: GCA_003999625.1. NCBI lineage: Eukaryota > Metazoa > Chordata > Actinopteri > Beloniformes > Adrianichthyidae > Oryzias > Oryzias javanicus. Next base: position 11,019,990 of record CM012439.1, on the reverse strand, counting down.
TGAAGCATAAAATATATGGCAAAAGTATTATAAAACTTTACACAGTGTAATATGTCATTTCCTGTCTTCCTTCCTTGTGTTTTGTCATTTTCACTCCTGTGTGTGAAAATGATTAAGACTTTTTACCGTGCATAAATGTTTCTGCATACAAATGACTTACAAAACTCAGCTCTGAAGTGTAGCTCGTAATTAACAATGTAGTCAAAACTTGCTCAGAGCACAAGCAGTCATTTAACGCCTTAGGACCCGAGCTGCTCTTTGATAGGCCTGTTTTATTTCTCTGACAGAAAAGTAAAACGGAAGAAAATTAACTACTATGTAATAAAGCCAGAAATTGTGAGCTTAATAAAAGAATCACGTAATCTTAAAAAAATAAATATATATATATATATATATATATATATTGTTCTTATGATATAAACTAGTCATGAACACTCATCATCAAATTCATGCTAAAACAGTCATTCATTTTTAAGAATTTTAAATGAGAACAGGAATCATATTCTATTAAAAATGTTCAATAGCTATTAAAGTCACTAAACATTCTTACGTGACTAATAATCACTTATATAACAAAAAAATAGTTTTTTTTTGTCCTAGTTTATATTTTCTCTAATTTTACTTGTTTATTAAAGCTGCTTCACAGAAGTGTTCTAATTAAGTTTTAATGATAAAAAAAGGTTAATGAAATACAAACAAGGGACAACCCAAATCTGTTTATTCAATTTGTTCATGTTTCAAATGTTTTACAGAAGTATCGGATTAGGACTTGGTATTAGCAAATACACAAAATCGAATAACTCGGAATCGGATCGGGCCCAAAACACCTGATTAAGACATGTCTGATATATATATGTATGAATATGTGGGTTTGACAAGCCAAGTGTGTTTTGTTAAATAGGATGAAAGCTTGACAGTTTTTTTGCAACTAGCCTACAATAAGCAGAGTTGTCATTTTCCACCTGATCCTGTCAGTGCTACTGAAAATCCAGCTGTCTCTTCTTACCTCAACTAGCTTTAAACATTAGCTTTAAACTACTGTCAGATGCATTTTGACACAATGCTCTGGGAGTGCATCTGCATATTCAGTATCAGCATGCTGGTATCTCTTTTTTTAACTAGAAAATAGGAACCAATTTTGAAAGTCCATCTTTGGTAAATTTAGTTTTTAACTTTTAGGTTAAAAGCTAAATTAAAGTGTTTTTTAGAACACAATTTAGCAGTAAGCCTTCATGATTAGACATAAGTGTTGTAACTTTTACCTTAGTACCTGCAAACAATTGTTTATAAGTGGAACTCAGTATTTTCTCTAATTTTGCTACCTAGATCTTTTTTTTTTAAATCGGTTAGTATGTGAACAGCTTAAATGTGTGCACTGTCTGGTGTTTTGCTGTGCAGTGTTCTGAAGTGTGTGGAGGAGGTGAGCAGCAGCGCATCGTCACCTGTCCAGAGGAAAATGGATGCGACAAAGACCTGCAGCCGAGTAACATCCAGGCCTGTAACAGCCAGCCGTGTGCTCAGTGGCTGACTGGATCCTGGGGAGAGGTTAGAACCCTGAACATTCTTAGATTAACACCATTTTGTCATGGATGGTGGTGGAGGACCCAAACGCAGGAGACCAGACTTGGTGGCAGAAACAAAGATTTACTAACTCAACTTAAACAGGACAAAACCAGTAGCACAAACCAATGACGTGACAGAACATAGAAGAGCAGATGACCTGACAATGAGAACTGAAAAACAGACACTTAAATACACTGAGGTTGATTAACTAAATGAAGACAGCTGTGGATGATTAACCTGAACGTGGTAAACTGACAGGGAAAACAGAACATGACAAAATCTAAGCACAGAAACATGACACATTTGTTGATTTACTAAAGAAGTACATAATTTTATGTACATTCCAACTCAAAAAAATGAAAAAAAAGACCTTTTTTTTCATTTTATTTTTAATATTTTTTTAAAGACTGGATTATAATTTTCAAAAAAGATTGTCTTACCAAACTTAGGTTTAAATAATTTTTCTGTTGTCAAAGTATTGTGTTTATTTTAAGAGAGCACATAGGCTATTTAAAGATCCTAATTTATAAAGAAAAATAAATTATTAACAGCCTTACTACACCATATAAAGAAAAGTAACTGCTGTTCTGTTATAGCAGAAACTTGAATAAATGAAAGTAGTAGCAATTTTTTCCCACATATGACTATAAAATAAAACAGTTTGCCACAAATTCATTCTTTAGAATTGATTATAGATATATTGATTTTAAAGCCAGACTAAATACAGAAGCCGTACCAATGTGAGTTGAAACAACATGAACTGTAATTGTACAACAGCAAACGTTTTTTTTAGTGTGTCAGCTTGTCTGAATTGCTCTTACTTATTTACTTATTTATTTATTTATTTGTTATTAAAGAACTTTTTTTAGAATCTTCTAATGAAGTTGTTCACTTTTTTAGCATATCCTGCTTGGGGTTGGAACAACAGATCGGCTTTCACTCATTTGCTCATCTAGTTTGGTTGAGTTTTACACGGGATGCCCTTCCTGACACAGCCCTGTATTTCTATCCGGACTGGGGATCGGCACAGGGAAACTCAGATTCAGGGCTGTCCTGTGGCTACATAGTTAGGCAGTAATGTAAAGAGTCTTGTCTAAGAACCCACACTGAACTAAAATCCAAACAAACCCTGGTTTCCCGTGTGCCAGCCCTGCATGCAGCTAACTGAGACATCCAGCCGTTTTAGAATCTTTTAATAACATTGAGCTATAATTAATAGTGTTTTGCAGCACTAACAATAAAGTCCCATAATCAAGTTCATTACACTAATATAATTGAACAGCAAATAATCGTCCACCTATCCACACTTTGGATAGTGGAGTTTAGGACCGTGCATCCTGAAAGGCATGAAACTTGTGTACACCATTATACTAGAAAGTATAATGTTCAAAGTTTTGCCAACTAAAAACAAATATTAATGCGATCAAAGCACTTCACTTTCTGATTGATCTTAACAGGACTCTTGTTGCAAACAGAGATTAGCCAATGTTCTGTGAATGTTCATTATATAATAAGTTGGCATTCTATAAACACAATAGTTTAAGGGTTGCAATCTATGTTGGAGAAAACACGTTTTCACCTATATTTTAAAAGGTTAAATTAAAAGCCACAAATAAAACATATTATGGTATATATCCACTCTGTTATTCTAATTTTAAAGAATTTTCCTTTTTATTCTCTGACGTTTTCTGAGGAGAAGTCACATTTTTATGTCAAGTTTTTATGTCCTCCACATTCACCGTTACACCAGGTTTCAGTTCCTAATTATCCTCATCTGTTTCCATTCAGTTAACTGGTCCTCTGTTTACTCAGGTTTAGTCACGGCCATGGCCTCGTGTATTCACTACTTTTTAGGGATGCAACGATTCAGTCAAGCCACGATTCGATTTGATTCACAGTTTCAAAGCTATGATTTCTATTTTTTTCTTTTTTTTTCAACTTAATGAATTAAAGGTATTTTAAGGCCAAGTGGGTTTTCTTTTTGACCCTTACATTAAACTGTCTGTTGTCCTACTAACAGAAAGGGTTCAATGCAAAAAAGCAATGATACATAATTCAGAAATGATCATAACTTTTCTTCTACTTGGTTTATGTTGTGCTCCATGTGACAGACAAAAGTTGTGATGTTTTTTTAATATGTATATATTTTTGAAAAACACCTAAAAATATTAATAATGAAATAAAATTCACACTCTCATATTCCCCGCCGCGGGGTGACTGTTCACACGCATCTTGAAGACAAAAAAGAGAGGACAAAAAAGAGATAATAAAAGAGAGCACGATTCATGGAAAAAAGTCAGAAGGGAAATGGTCATGTCGTCATCCATGGCTGTTGTCACGGTCAAAGTTACAGTGAAATAAAAAGCATCAACAAACCGCCTGAATTTGCGTTAAGGATGGTCTGAAAAGAAAAAGATTCTCCTCCCTGCTGATACCTGTGTGAGCGCGCTGCTCCTGTGTGGATACCACCTGCTGAGCGCACGTTCATAAACTCATGTAGATAGAGTGTGTTCTTGAATGCACCACACGCGACCGACGTGTACGCACCTTTAGAAACTTGCATAGCAATGCGCGCTCCGTGCTCGGACGCCAGGAATTCTGGTGCGCGCATTTGCATTGATTGTCATTGAAAGTGTCCGCTTGATTACGCGGCCATTGTGTTAGCACATACACACAGGTGCGCCTGCATGGACAGCTGTCAAATCGATTTTTTTATTTTCTGCATGGATGAACATCTTGACAAGTTTGAATCATTTTTCTTTTACCGATTCTCGAAGAATCATTACAACCCTACTTTTTTTTTTGTCACATCATGTCAATGTTTAAATATTGTTAATCCACATCTAAGTTTAAAGGTTACTTTATTTTTTAATCAATAAACATGAAAAAGGAACATCATACTGTTGTAATGTTTTGGTAAGCAGGCCTCAAAAACAGAAAACTAGTTATTTACAAAACGCACACATTCATGAAATTGTCTTCTATATTCAGGTTCTTTAGCGTAACCATTCCTGTTTAAAAAAAATGTCTTACATATCAAGTACTTAAAGTCCTTAAATAAACACTCAAAGTGAAGCTCACAGTGTGAAAGCAGCAGCTTGGCTCTGCAGGGACTTTGTCCTCAATTTTCCTTTCAATCATTTGCTGATTATGTTTGGATCCCTCTAAATGTTTTGTGACCATCAGTGTCAGAATCCCCTCTGCCAAACACAAACAGGCTAAGTTTTTAATGGAGGTGAAGGTTTTATACACTCCACGCAGAAAATGTGTTTTTATTTGATTTATTTAACCCCTTGATGCCTGAATGTATTTCCAACTATGAAAAAAAAATCAATTTAGCTGTAATGTGGATGTTAAATCGAGTTAAATTTGGAGCAGGAGTGGTTTGATTAATATTTGCATCAATAGGCGTCAGTGGGTTACTGATGTCAAAGTGATGCTGCACGATCACACATCTTTATGAAGTCGTGTTTGAGGAAAAGTAGGATCTCTGACCATCTCATCCAGACACACTTCAGTGATTGCCAAGTTTTAAAAGGACCCGAATTCCTCTCTGCTTTAACAAGAACATACTGCTGATGAGGACGGACCGTATATATTGCTGTGAAATGATTAATTCAAAGAAAGTTAAAACCCCAAACAACAGAAGCCACAAAAAAAGACACCAATTAGTAGGACCAGAAGAGGCAAAGAATGAAGCATATGGAGTTTGAAAACCAAACGATCTGGGGAGGTGAAGAAGTGAAGGAGAGATTAAACAGAATTTATGCAGGATGTCATGTTTCAGATGGATCCGTGGCTATACACTGATATCAGAAACAGTCAAATAGGATTCACAAATTGATCCTGAGTTTATGTATTATCAATCATTATAATTCCTTTACACTCGTAAGTCACATTGTATCAAACGTTTTGCTAATCAAAGTCAGGATACTTGCAGCGAGAAACAAGCTGAAACATACATTTCTTATATAGCATGGGAACAGATAATACATATTTCATCATACAGGAAAGACCTGAAGAAAAGAGCAAAGCAAAGGGTGATGACTGGAGGGAAGTTGGAGTAGGATCAATCAAAATTATTTAAAAATCCAAAACGTCAGCAGCCGAAATTCTGAGTATGAAACAAGAAACAGTACGTATCTTGGTAAAACTTTATAATAAGACTCTCTTTATTAATGCTATCATTGTAAGCGTCACATCATTATTAAATAAAGTGTTAAATGTCACTTTTATGCATTACCAAGTGTAAAATTTAATGCATTAGTGAGCAGTTAGCTAATGTTTATTATTCAACCTTACTTAATGCATCACAAAGCATTAATGCAATTGCTTTAGATTAAGTCTGCATCAACAACATATGTAAAATGCATAGTTATTAACAATGGTTAAGTAATGCTTTTGCAGCTTTACATCATTTATTAAGGTTAAATCAGGATAAAAACATTAACTAAAAAGTACCTTGTGCTTCTTAACTCCTAACAAACACCTTTAGTGAATGATTTCATTATTAAGGCTTTAAAAATATAGAGATAGAGACCTTTTTTTATAAGTGGAAACTTTAGTTAGTCCAGAATTACTTGTATGTCCAAAAGATGGGGAACATGTGAAAAGAAAATAAACAAAAAAAAGAAATTGTTCCTGTTAAATGTGACCAAAATTTAGAACTAAAGATGATTTTTGTGTCCATATGTTGTGGAAATATTTGGGGTAAAGTAAAAGTAAGTGCAAAATCACCCCCTTAGAAATTAGTAAATAATTCTTCCCCCTTTAGCAGATTTTCTTTAAATTAGAAAAAAGTGTTAAGATAAATAGGTTTTATGAATAATTCCTATTATAATAAAATAACTTCTGTGACTGTTTTTCACTCTTAGATTATTTTGCAATTGAAAAACTTTCCTGATAAGATTTTTTTTTGCTAGACAGAAAATGTTTTTTTTTAAGTTTTTTTTTTTTTTTACTTCCAAAAATTCTTCTTTTGCAATGAAGCATGAGGAAACAGGATTTCAAGATTCCTAAAGTGGTAAACTGCTCAACAAGCTTTGGGGCAAACCCACTTAAACTAGTTTTTGGGGAACTTGAGAGGAATATTTTACTTTCTGATGATATTGTATGCAGTGTTTTTCTTATTAAATTATTTATAGAGGGGTGCTCGTCTGTAATATTCCCAATAGTCTTTGTTTTACTAATGGGTTTTGTAGCTTTTTTTTTTTTTTACTTTTTGTTGCTTTGTTTTAATGGACCTGAGAAGCAGGTCGCCTACTAAATGGTTATAAAAGGTATCCGGTTTCATTTGCCAACCTACTTCTGTTATGGCGATTCAAATGCATATGCAAGTGTAATGCAGTGGGCCAAATGTTTAAAAAAAATAGTCACTGTGAGTGCTGTAGAAAGATTCACGCCCCGTAATCCTAGTTCAAAAGCACTGCAGACCAAAATGACAGGAATTTTACAGAGCAGGAGAAGAAAGATGAGTGTACAGGCGTGGAGGGAAAAGAGAAGCTGCATAGAGGAGAACATGAAAGGATGAGAAAGCAGCACTGGAACAAGAAAAGAGAAAAATGAGAGACATTTTTGAAATTAAAAAGCACCTCAAGTCTCACCAATTTACCCTCTAAACACAACAATCATTTATGCAACTCTTTACCTGCACGAAGGAGCAGAATGTTTAACCTGAGAAATATGTAATCGTTTCACCAATTTTCTTTTTCAAAATATTGAAAAGAAAAAAGTTTTACAAAGTAGGCTGTTGAAAAAAAATATAATTTAAGCAGACACAAAAGTATTCCTGAGTTTTCTCAACAAAAGAAATTAATGTAATTACATCAAAAGATTTTTTTTTTCTTTAGAAAAAAAGATGAATCAGTAAAAGAAGCATAAAGCTAATTGCCAAAAATATCTTTTGAAGATAAACAAAGAGTTTTTGTGTGAAGAGCAGACGATTTGTACAAACCAAATTCAACAAAGAAACAGTTAAATCCTTTCCTGTGAGCTTTACTTCAGTGAGGCTCTTTGCAAAGAGCGCTTACTTCAAGATTTGAGCAGAAAAGATGACCATCTTCAGTCAAAATACTGTATTTGCTGAAATACATACAGATTATAAAGCACATCGTCAATAAATGGTCAATGTTTAACCTATGTCATGTGAAAGGCATTATAAGGCGCATTAAGCAGGACAAAATAGTCAGTCAGACTTCATTAACTGCATTCACTATAATTCTAGAACTTGCCTATAACATGCCACATGTTAGCCACATTAGCCATGTTAGCATATTCACAATACCTGTAGCTCCCAACTTTGTTGGTAACAATTAAAAACAAACAGACTGATACAGCTAAAACTAACTTTACTGTGACAATGCTAGATCACAATCTTGTTTATAAAATGTAAAAAAAAACAGTCTGACACCGCTACTTGTTAGCCGCATTAGCCATTCAACCCAACCTTGTTTGTAACTTGTAAAAAAATAACCCCAGAAAATCGCTTTCCCGCAACGAAACACAACCAGAATTAATCGCTCTGGATTATAGAACCACTGTTTTTTTGGTTTTTTTTAATTAATTAAGATACACCATAAAGTGTGGAAAATATAGTGAGTAAATTCTTTAAAATGCAAGCTTTTACTTTAACTATTGTTGATGTTCCCCAGAACGCACTTGGTATCTTCCATGTTTTCCCTAATAAAAAGGAACTTCTTTAAAATGAGCTTTTGGAGGTTTGTGAGGCCACGTTGAAAAGTTACAAAGTAAAACTCCAGAAGTCAGCTCCTTCTCTTTTAGAATGCTCAATTACAGAGTTCCTACACGTCTGGTAGCTGGTCAGCACAGCCACAGTTCTGACTTTGATCTATGAGTAATGGGGGTCAACTGTTTTGGTCCAGTCATGGAATAACGGAGTTACGAAGGATGGATCAAACATTGTTGTGCATTTGTCTCCCTGTGGTTGAATCCTGTGGATAAACAATGGCAACACCAAAAATAACAAATAAAGGATCAGTTTGAACCTTTTGAGGGAAGCCAGTAGTGAAGTTTGTGTGTGCTGTGGAACCTAACGTTTTGGAAATGTCTCTGTGCAGTGTTCAGCTTCATGCGGTGGGGGCGTCCAGCAGCGACTCATCAAATGTGTTGACACGAAAGCCGATACGGATAGTGAGGTGGATCAAGCTCAGTGCCATCACGAGTTGAAGCCGGTCGGCAGCCAGAAATGCAACCCGCATGAGTGTGAGGACGCTTCCCCAGGTGAGTATGTTCAGACATCATGCTTTACTCACAACTGTCCTTACGGGTGGATACAGGCTGTCTGCAACTGAATAATGGGCAAATCTGTACGGGGCACATGGATGGCCTACATGAAAATTTAAGACAGTCAACCACTATCTATTACTGTAGAGAGAAAATGTTTGTGCATATTTTTTCTATGGGCATGCTGCAGATTGTAGTGAACACTAATAAAACACGTAAAGGTAAAGTAGCTGAGACGTACATGTGTTGTATGGATTTTTCAGTCTTTCAATCCCCCACAAACCTTTCACAGGAAGCTCTTTAGAGCTGTTCAAGTGGAAGGTGTGCTCGCCTTGTGAGCAGCCTGGCTGTTAGAAATTAGGAAATTACATAATTAGATCATAGTTTGTGTGGGTATCCAACAAGCGCTTGCACTGAATGCCAATGCATGCCCCATGCATGCCCCATGCATGCCCCATACATGCCCCATACATGCCCCATACATGCTGTATTTGTGTGGTCAGTATGGAGCCAGTGCGGACATCTCACAAATGGCTAGAATTTGGCAGGAGAACTCCATATGGCATAGTCAATTGTACGTTAAAGGTGCGTGTTAACTCACATCATCCTGAGGTTCCTTTTACACTGGCCACTTCAACACACATTCAAGCGAACACTTTCAATGAAGAGTCTATATAATCGCATGTTTTAAGCTTCCAGGCTCAAATATTTCCTCCTTCGCACACAGCTACACAAGTTGCCATGACCTGTTTTTAAGCTCCATGAACAAAAGGTGTGGCCATTGAACTGTGTGTTGAAAGTTAAACCAGATCCAACTTTGACCAATCAGAGACTCTGATTTTGTGATGTATGGATGGCATGCCCAGTTGCAGTTTGTTCCCAGCTGGAATTAAGATGACATCAAGTCTTTCATATATTAGAATTGAGCTATGAAAGAAAAAGCCGGGAGCAAGATTTGTGACATTTGCACCAATGCTCTTCCAGCTGTAGGTGGCGGACATGTGCTTGTAAAAAAAAGGAAGAAAAAGAAAAGAAAGAAACCTTCTGGGTCAAATCAGGATCAGCTTAAAGTGAATGAAAAACAAGATTGAAAATTTGAAAAAAAATTATTTGAAAGCTCAAAACTAATGTTGAAAATCTGAAAGAAATATAAAAAATTTGAAAACAAAAAATGTAAATTTTAAACTTGAATTTAAAAAAATTACAACTGTTACCAACTGAAGAAATAATGTTTAGTTGTACTTTCAACTTTCAAATAGCCAATGAACTCAAAGCCCCATCCCCAAGTAAAATTAGGATTAGCTCAGCAGTGAAAACTTGAAAACTCTGAATTGAAACTAAAAACAGAGAACTGGAAGCAAAGAATGAGAAACAAAAAACAGAAAGTTGAAACTACAACTAATATTTATTTGTTAACTGGTAACAATAGTTTAGTTAGTTTTTTTATATTCAAATCTCAAATTTACATTTATTTTGTACAATTTCAATATTTTTTTTTCTAATGCTCAGTAAAAAAAAAAATGTCAATAATTCCTTAAAACTTTTAATATGTATTATCGAGTTAAAAACTGCTTTCAAATTTTCACAAAAATGTTTTTAAAAATAAACAATCTTGTTTTCCATTCACTTTAACCTGATCCTGATTTGATCCCATCGAAACTGCCACTGCTTTTGTCCAGTGCTAACATTCTGGGCCATACTCGCATTTAAGAATACACATTAAGCATGTTTTTATATTACATTTTCATAAGGCCCCTAAATGAGCCTCAAGGGAACTGCAAGACACAGCTCAGCTCCCTTTAAGAGGCAAACCCTCCTGACAACACCGTCCATGGGCCCTGATGACCCAAAAGTCCAGTAGACCTCCCATATGAGTGCATATGACTAATGTATGATCAGGATGTTTTACACTGTTTACTGCATCACAGAATTTTTTTAACTAGTTCCAGGGCCCGCATATGGATTTATATGAATCAAAGAATGAAGTGGTGCGTTTTTCCATGTGACTGGAATTTTTCCTGGTCAAATCTCTCAGTTTATTTCAAAGACGTTGCGTAATCCAATTTAACTTTTTCTGCTTCCAAAGCCAGAGGCAGGGAAAACATTTTTCTTCCCGTCAGATTTTTCTAGCCTATTCATTAGTGTTGTAGGTGGATATCCGACTCTCAAAATGATGATAGATTCATGTGTTTGGTGATCAGAGTTGCTCTTTGATTTTAAAGCATCTGAAAATTGTCATAACAGCAGCGACCCCAAAACTGAAAGAATAATAAGTCGACTGACAGCCAGAGGGAATTAAAATGTATGACCAGGCAGCAACAACCGCTTGAAGTAGCATAATATGGATCCGTCAAATTAGGCCAATATTAGACGTGTTTTGAAGCTAAAGACTTTGTAAATGTAAATGCACACACTGCTAAAAGATTGCCTTCAAATTCCAGACATTAAGCAGATCAGGAAATGTCATCAAAGATGTGTGCTGGTGCTCTGGTGGGGAACATGTCCCACTTAATGACAGCTCATGTTGTTTATTTCTTTTTTTCCAGTGCAGTAAAGTTTGCTGCCAGATGTTAGAGTGCAACAAAGAGGAAGTGACACCCAAAAACTTTGAATATTTATAAGAGACAGAACAGAATGGCTTCCTAACGCTTGGCTGGTGAGCCATTAGTCACATCACATGCTGTGCAGGGCTTTGTTCTGTGTTTGCAGAGATGTTGAAAGGGGGAAAGGAGGGGAGAAACAAAGTGAACCAGCCTTCATACAATTGAAAAGGACCTTTAGCTGCGTTCACATCAAATGGATTCTGCACATCTGGGGCATCCAGTTTTAATGTTAGGTCAGTGTAGAAATCTGTGTTCTTGCGGTGCATTTTGAGTTTCCGGCGCGGCATGTCGGACTGGCAACAGGCCGTTTCAAGGACTCTGGTGCGTCCAGAATTCAGATATCTGAACTGACAAAGAAGACATGACGCTTCAACCAATCAGGGTATCCGCTTTGGCCCTTGACAAGTGGTCAACAGTCCAAACCCAACCAGGAGGAATAGAAAATAAAACATGAGCTTTCTAGTAAAAGAAAAAAAAAGAGATAAAATGGAGTCAAAATAGAGAACCAAAGACCTGAAACATACTACACAACATGACATTTTAGCAGTCACGTCCAAAATAAATGTAAAGAAATAAAGTATTTGACAATAATGAAATATTTGTTTGCTGAATTTAAAAACATTAAAAAATATACTCTTTAATATCAATTAGTAATTCCTCACACTACTTTCAATTTTAATATGTCACTTTAGTACATTTATATGAGTGATGAGTATTTCTAAATCAGCTTGGTCTGGCAATTATCTTGGTCATTGCAACACAGAGACAGCCATACACACTCACATTTATGCTTAAGGGACATTTTAAAGCCACCGATCAACCCACAAAGCGTGTTTAGAGACTGTTGGTGGAAGCCGGAGAAAACCCGCACACAAGAATGCTAACCACTATCCCACCATGCAGCTCATTTAGAATTCCCCTTACAATTAAATGGATTTTCATGACCTCATAACAAAATACAAAAAGAAAAAAATATTTTTGAAAGATCTTTTTCTTAACCTGGGGGCACAACAGAACTAAGGTTAGAGGAACGTCTCCAACCTGTAGCCCCAGAACTGCTGCCGGCTCTTTTCATCGCTCTCTGGCCAAGTGTGGCTTCTAAGAAAAGTAATATGAATCATGTCAATAACTAAAGGGTATTTAATTAAAAGTTTAATTTGAGTTAAATGTATGAAGTGTCTTTAGTGTAACTCCAATTCTCTGGGCTTTATAAACAGTTTTATTTTTTTTTTATTTGACTGAACGGTACATCATAGTATGTATTTGTACGTCTATATGTACAGAGGGGATGAGCGTTCACAATCAGATAGTGAAAAAGATAACATCCAAATCCTTTTAACACCTGCTTTTACATTTCATCAGATGTTTAAAGCACATTTTCTTATCTATCTATCTATCTTTTTTTTTTTTTTTTTTACTAAGAAGTTCAAAAACAATGAGCTATTTAATATCAACCAATACTTAATCAACTCTATACATTCTTTCACTCTTTTTAATAGGAGCTGTGTTTGGAAAAAAGATTCTGTGAATTTTCTGTCACACCTGTAAGGCCCACTACATCAAACGTTTTTTAAACCCTTTTAAGAAAGTTAATGTAAAATAATAAAGTTTGTTTAAGATGAAAAAATATTGAGGTGAGTGTTCAGAAAAAAAACACCCTTTTCACCCACTGTCTCAAATTTGATCCATACATTTTAAACACGGTGTAACTTTATTATAAAGAGTTAGTTATTAATACATTTGACATCCTTTTAATAGAGAAATTAGTCATTAATAATAATAATAAAAGATGAGTTAGTCTCAATAAACTTTTTCCCGGCAAAAATGTTTTTAACATTTAATTTTAAATTGATCCCTCCCCCTTCTACTGCCCCTAGTGGAATGATGATGAACTACAGGACAGAAAACATTGACCAAGTTATACACAATGGGTTTCCAAGGAAAGTTTGGTTCATGCTAATGAGATACAGGTCTCAGAAATTATATGGATGGTATAGAGTTTATTAAATAGGTGCATTTTAAGAATATCAACCTGATGCAACATGATCAATATTGACGGATGTTCATATAAAAGAATTGAAATAATTTCAACCCTTTTTAATATTTTAAGGCTCCGTTTGTGCGTTTTGAATAACCCGAGCGCCTAATAGGGTCTGACAGAGTTGAAAGCTGCAGACACCCATTTTAGTTACACAACTCAAATAATGGAGACAGTTTTTGCAAATGTGTGAAGCAGCATGCTGACATGACTTCGTATTAACAAGCTCTTCCCTGTGGGTGGTAAATCTGACTTCCGTAGCCTCAAAAGTCTTCTTTGTTAACAAGGCACACAGAGGATTTTTAGGCTTTTTTTTCACTTAGAGAAAACGGTTGAAAGCAAAGCAACTCCTCACAACAGGAAACGATAGCCCTCTGCTCGAAACGCATCTGTGGATGCACAATCCCACCTTTGATTTGGCTTGAAATAGACTCTGTAATACTGCTCCTAAAAACTTTCTTACTTTAAGTCAGTTGGAGTAAATCTTTGGCTTTGATGTGCATGTCTCTTTGAAGGCTGTGACTGGGATAGGCTCCCATTTGTGCAGCACATTCCAGGTGTGTCGTCCTGCTGCTGGAGATGTTTGAAGGCACACGCTATTTTCACCGAGCTGCTTTATATTGCATAAGTGTCTCTCACATCCTTTAATGAGTGAATATCAATGAGCCTAACCATTATCATCAGTCACAATAACATTAATTGGGAATTGCCGCAGCTTTACATAGAATATGGAATACATTGGATGCATAGGGAATACTAAGATTATGCTTTTTTTTTTTTTTTTTAGGCGAATATTCAAAAAAACGACTACAATTTATTTTATAACCCATGTAACCTTTGAAGTGATGCTGTTAAGGCAATGCTCTAATCCAGACCCTGAGCCTTACCTCTCCGGTTCACACTTTCTTTCTCTCCCTCTCCCCGCCTGAATGACCCTGAGTCATCCCTTCAGTTATGCTGCTACAGGCTTAGACTGCAGGGGGTCATTTCAGGACAAACTGAGCATTTTCTGTGCCTTTCGTTCTGCAAACCTTTCTTTTTTTTTGCTTTTCTCTTACCCGTAAATACGATTTTTGCACTTATTTAAGTTGCTTGTGTTAATATATGTTTCAATGGTTCCGTCCTCATGTGCTCTCGTTCCTGCACTCTCTAATGAACCTCATCTTGTTTTATCTTTGAACAGATGCTCAAGTATTTCTGTGTTTGTCTGCCTCTGTCCTCCCAGACCTTAACTGGTCACAGCAGATGGTTGCCCTCACTAAGGCTTGTTTTGCTGGAAGTTACTTTTTAAACTTTCATTTGGAGGGAATTTTTGTCACCACTGTAGCTCTTTCCTGCTCAGAAGGAAGTGCATTTAAAAGCCTTTGATGGCCCATTAGAGTACAGTAAAAACAATCTGGCCTCATTGGAATAATCTGGACTGAGTTGGATGATAATTTGAAGGGTTTGACATGAATTGGATTAAAACAGTTTGGACTAATTTATCCTTGTGATTTGTTTAACCTATTTTATTTTGGTGCAAATCCTATGATAAACTTCTTTTGTGTGTTTTTACTAAGAAATCTACTCGACTGAGTGCTGATGATCTCTTTGTAACGATTGCAAACCTCATTCCCACAATTCATTTCAAACTCCCTTTTAAATATTTGAAAAGATAATCAAATAGTGCTTCTCTACTTGTTTTGTACCTTTTGAAGAATAAGTTTTATACTCCACTCAATGCTCTTTCTTTCATGGGATTTTGATGAAAGAGAAACAGGATTTTTGAGGATAAAGTTTGGGATTTACATGTTGAAAAAGCATTTCCTGTGAGTAATATTGTGTTGTTTATTGTGTCTTAAATGAATTTGAAAATTCCTTTATTTTGGTTTGATTTCCCTATAAAGTCCCACTATAATCATCTTTACATTAGTTGTAAAAGCGTTCCCAGAGGTCTTTTACTTATGAAGACGTCGTTTTTAGTCATGATCATAAAAATCTGTCATTTTCTAGGGCATAGTCTCTGCAAAGCAGCAGTAGTTTATTAGAAATTCACCTGTGGGCAGGACTGTTGGCGTAGAAGTAAGCTTGGCTTATTTCCCATGATCCCTCTGTTTACGCTCACTCCCGCTAACTTACAGACACACTCCAATCAAATTCTAATTTCTGATGAACTCCTGGGGCTCTCCAGAAATTGTGTTTTGAACATTTTTTTGCCTAAAAACTGTAAAAAAACATAATTAAAAGACAACTGGAAATTCTTTTAAAAAAAATGATCAGATTAGAAATAAAATAATATTAGTGAAGTTACAAAGAAGACAAGGATATTTACTGCTGTAAGTCAGATGAATGCTGCCTGCTGACTTGGCTTTTTTTAAAATAATAAATAATTCCTATTCAAATGTTGATAGACTTGAAAATACAACTTAACAAAAAATGTGTTTATTTAGCTTTTTTTGTGAACTGACAAATAGGTTTATGTCAAATTTATTGGGTTAATTAAAAGGAAAAAGAACAATAATCCAATGAATGTCTTTTAGAAATCACAGTTTTTTTCATTTTTTCATTTAGTTCTCTCATGTGGGATACAGCAGTTTGTTGCCATTTCTTTTCATTATCAATCAGATATGAAATCAGTCGTTCTCTGAGGGCCGTCTGCTGGAAGTCGAATGCCAGCTTAGCTGGCGTTTTGAATTCATGGTGGTACACAAGGGTTACTGTGGTTTTTTGAGGTGTTTGATAATGCGGCAGCAAACAATCAAGCTTTTTCCCTCCCACCATCTGTGTTCCCAGCTTTGTTACAAGGAAAGGTAGTGAACTTTTTATAGGCTTTTCAAGTGTGTGGCAAAAAGCATAAAAGACAATGTAAAAAACAAAAACAGAATTAAATTAAATACATAAATCAAAAATGTTTTAATGATTTTAGGATTATATTATTTCACTCTTAATCATCTTTGTCTCAGTTTTTTTAAGTTTAATAATCAAACTTGACATGCACTACCTGCAGTGGTAAAAAGAGGTTTTTCTTGTTCCCCCAGAAGAGCTAATGTTGTAGTTTCTGGAATAATTAAACTCACTGTTTGCTAAATTAGTCAAAGGCTGGCAAAACTTATAACTTTGTCCCATCAGAGCCTTTGGATCAGTCTCAAAAGTATTCAAAGTCTGTCTGATTTGTTGTAAAGTCAAAATCCAATTACATTGAAGACATCAAAGCAGCTTGAAGGTAATTAAGCGAGTGTGTGTCCTGTGTGACACGCACATGCACTAGCAGAAGAACTTTCTTCTTTGGATTTGATGAATTTAAGTCTCAGAGGATTGCTTCTTGTACTCTGAGAGAAGGGAAATCATTCTGAAGTATCCATTGTGGGACTGGCTGTTAACTGGAGCTGCTCTTTTACACTTCTGTCTGTGCCACCCACACAGAGCATGGAGATAGACTAAAATATGATAGACAGATTCTGACTATCGAGCTACGTCTGCAACAGCCTCGGTAACACTCGTTCAAGCAACCACTTTTTTAAAAAAATATTTAAATGTGTGCATATGCGCGTTTTTGGTTTCCGCATTCATGTGAGTTTCTAACACATTTTCAATGTACAAAGCAAAAGCCCATTGAACACACGTTAAAAGTTTAACCAGTTGAACTTTAACCAATCAGGGACTTGATAATGATATGTGGATGACATCCTCTTTAATTTACGGAAGTACCAACAGTGCAAGTGCATTATAAAAGATAGCATCTTGAAAAATGTGTTCATCAAAAGAAATAACATAAGAAAACCCATGGACGTCAAAATATAGGGCTTCAAATTCTTCAATGGGTCTCTTGCTACAGTAAAAGCCCCTACCACTAGTTACAGGTGGAGCTTTGGTGTTCTCTTGCCCTAATGCGGGGTAGCTGTGTTCCTCTTTGGTAGATTCTCTGAACGATTTCATGATCATTTTAAACAGCTTTTCAAAATACATAAACCTGATCTCTCATCATCCTCTGTGATGAGGAAAGCACGTTCTTGAGTGTGCGTTGCTTGGCTTGACGTTTTTTAATTTATAATATTGGAGCCTCTTAAAAACTCGTTCAAAAAAGACTTTGTGAGAGTTTTTAATGCAGTTATTAAGAAGTCAATCTTTTTCACCTTTGTAAACTGGTCTTCTTTAAAAAAGATGTGTATTTCTTTTGGAGTAAGAATACCTTCAGGTACAGACTGAAGACGTTATTGTGCTTTGTACTTTTACTGGCTATCATAGATGGAACCAAGAACAAACAACAAAAACTGTATTTTTAAAGCTGTATAGGGAGAAAGAGCCAGAATTGGAACTTGAGTTACAAATGGGTTCCCTCAGTCGTCACTAAAGTGGATCTTTTGTGCCTGAGTGAAGGCATATCTACAAAAGCTTGAAGACAGAAGTTCAGAAAATGGGTCCAAAAGGGAGTTGTTTGGAGAAGCCTGACAAAGAATGCCACTCTCCGTCAGTATATTTCACATCATAATTTCTGGAAGTGACAGTTATAACTAAAATATGAAACATTAAATTGCAATATTTACACAAAATATGATTTTAAATTGTAATTTGTAAAATTAGAGTGGGCTGCAGTCCACTCAGAGTAATTAAACACCAGTACTACCTAAGGAAATTGTTCTAATTAAAAATTGTGGTCTAAAACAGCCTCCAGGAATCATTGCCGAGCCATTCAACTTTTCTGGAATTTTGTTTTGCTTTCCAGATACAGTTCCGAGTGTGTTTGGTTTGCATTAAACACACTCCTGGTGGCCATGAGCCATGTTGCTGAAAATGGCTTCTTTCTGTTTAAAGATTTTAATTGGATTTACAATTGGTAATGTTTTTAAATGTCAATTCAATTTTATACAGTGTAAATTTTCAAGTATTGCAGTTCTTCTCCATTTTACCTGATAACATTCACATTACATCATTAGGTAACTTTCCTATCTGCACACAACAAATGTAAAGAATTCCCTGCAGCTGCATTATGTTTAATACTTCAGTTTTAATGAAGAAAACGTCTTCCTAGAAAGTACTGTGTATATGTAATCACTTATTTGCAGAAGTAGCCCTTTATGTGACATTTGATAAAATCTTGGAACCTTGTTACAAAGCGACAGCAGTGATTTATCTCCTTTAAACGGTTGAAAAGTGCTTGCTTTTTCCTCTAAATGTGGGCTTTTGTAACAGGCTAAGAGTCAAATGCTGCTTTATAATTACTTTCTCACAAAATGTGGTAAAATGCTTTGTGACATAAAATGAAAGGGACGCTTGAATGTCAAACAGAGGAGAGAGTCTGCAGTTCATTAATATTAGACGGTGAGAAAAGGTTTGGTTTTTAGGAAGGAAACTGGTTTAACTTGAATATTAAATAAAAATATTTATTTTATTGAACCGGCTACTGTTGTATTCTAGGTCATAGTCTCTCAGTTATCTCTGAGTTGTGGGCGGGACTGTTGGCACAGAGTAAGCCTGCCCCCACTTACCATCATCCATTTGTTTACACTCTCTCCTGCTATCTTACATCTCCTCACAACACCAAATACCATTACAACTAAAATGGCGTCCAGTCTGGAAGTTTTCCAGCCGTACCTCAGATGAGGAAAACAAAGACGTACACGGATCTAGTTCAGGGGTGGGCAAACTTTTTGACTTGTTGTCCATAACGGGTTGTAAAACTTGACAGAAGGGCCGGATCAGATGCTTTAAGTGTTTCAGTGAACGACCTCATGTGAGAAAGAAACATCACAGAATCTGGATAAAAACATGCGTTTTTAAAGTTAAAAACTGGGATTTTGTTCCTATTTTATTGCCAATTGCCCCAATTAGTTGATATCTTTCAGAGAAAAACAGACTTTTTTAACAAACGCTGTGTTTGTTGTGTTGGAATGATCTGAAAAATAACTGACTGACTCGAAAAACACATGAGAGAAAAACAACACATCTTTAAGGAAATCCTTTCTAATAAAATAGTTGTATTAAAAAATGTAAATGTTTTTTTTGTTTGTTTTTTAAATGTGGATGCATAAGATTGTATAATTGTATTTTATGTCAATTTTAAAGTTTTTAGGTAGCAGCTTTGATATAAGTCCATATAGTTTTTTGTGCCTCTTCCTGCACCTACTTTTTATGTATTTACCTGATTGTTTTTTTTGTCTTTTGCAATATGTTGAATAGGTGGAAATAAATAAAATCTCAAAAAAACAAAGTTTAATTGAAAATAACTTTCTGCACCCAAACGGGAACGTTTTAAACATTAATATGGATTATCAGTATAAATTATTCCAGTGTGGCGGGCCAGATTAAATGGTTTAACGGGTTAGCTGCATGAGGTAGTTTGCATACCTGTAAATAAAGTATGAAAAATGAGCAGACGCATCAGAATGGAGCAGAGCAAGTAGTAGTAGTTTCTATGTCACAACTACAAATACTGTTTTTGTTTGCTCCTGATTCACAATCAGTTTAATTAAATAAAATGCAAATTTAAGATTATAGAAGTATTGTTAGGTTTAAGCTCTAACATTTGTAAAGAAAAACAACCTGCACAGAAAGAGACACAGAGAATTGATTAAAGTTTAAAACTTGCAAGGAGAGTGGGCCAAAAGCCTGTTCAGTTACAATCTTTTCAACAACTCCGACCAGGCTTTTTCTCTCCGTGCATTTTATTGAGTCAGACACGCCCCTAGTTACAGGTTGGTCTCAGTTGCTAAGGGGAAGGGAAGCAAAAGAACGTCAGCTGAGACCGGTCCAAATCAGTTTCTTATACAAGGTCAAAAACAACATTTAAAGTTTGTGTGTGCATGTTTTGACTAGGTGATCATCGTCAGGCCTTGTAACTTCTACTGGCTCCTGCTAATCTCTGGCTCAGCCGCTGCATCTTCCTTATCAGCAGCGCAGGGTTGTCCACTTCCAGCTTAGATCAAGACATTTCAGCACACAATAAAGAGAACTAAAACGCATCTAATAAGAGGTAAAGGAAATAAGTAAGAATAGGATAACATATATTTACGACCCCAACAACGCCCCCCTGTTTTTCCGTTTTCTGCTTATTTTATTTCAGCACATGACCCCTTCACTTTTGGAGATTTTCAGCCACAGCATCATTGTCATAACTTAAAATGTTACACTCAGAGGGTGGTTAGCAGGTTTCTGGAACTGAAACAAATCTGGAAAGTTATAATTATCAACATCATCCTCATCATCATTGTTGTCGTCATTTTCACCATGAGGTTTGTCAGTCTGAGGCAGGAGAGCATACATCCCGGACACCTGTGGGTCAACGGCTTTTTTCAATCATCCTGGTGCACAGAGCTCTTATACAAGGATACAACAACATCCACACAAGGTCAGGGTGGCTGCAAAGACAGCAAAAGAGAGTAAAATGGCATGACCAATTATTTATTTACCAAACATCTCACCAAACCCGTCCCAGGGCGATGTATCAACTCCTGAGTGGTCTTTCATCATTTTGTTCAAAGTTCGGAGGCCCTCCAGGGCCTGGTGAGACTCCCGTCCGCTGCAGTGTTGTTTGGGATGAAGGTACAACACTGATCACCAAATATTGAACAAACTCCTCCATGCTGTGACAGCACCGTGTCGACAGCCATTCTGCTTTGGAAAGCCATAAGTGAGGTAGCTGAAAATCGCCCGGGACGGCAGTGTACTGCCTTCGTTTAATTGCCTAATCTCTGAACATTGTAGTGAACGTTGTTCTATCTCATCAACATTTTTATTAATGGTGCACCACGGACAGATGGATGACTCGAAACCTGCAAGAACCTGGTTAGTTAATTTCTTGTCGTCAGGTCAGAAAGTCTGCAACAGAAAGTGGGGTTATAGAAACAGGAAGTAATAAATTCACAGAGGCACAGTTTCCTGTGGTGTTGTCAGGCAGTCTGTCATACAGCTCGTTTTCTCCACACCACCACCAGTTGTCACTGCGGGACAGAGGTTTGAAAGTTATGTTTACTTCAAGAGTTTCAACATACATATTTTAATTTAATTTCCCCAGTTTAGGTCCTGTGCCTTTTCTGTAAATACATGTGTAATTTGAAAGACAGTCTGGAGGTAATATGGATGGTATTACTTTAAGAAGTGGTCTTGGTCCTAAACACACAACACAATCTGTTTTGACTGCTTGAGCTGCTTCCTCTGCCATCAGTAACCAATTATTATCTGTTTTAGTGATTCCTGTAGTAATCCTGAACCAATCATCTGTGGTCAGATTGTCATCAACCACCAGAATGTCTTTAACCTTAGGCAGACCTCCCACAAGTTTCAAAGTTCCTCCCGTTGCATTTATTACTTGTGTCATGTTCTTTCTGTCCCATTAACACCTCGGCTATAGCTCGACTCCAGCTAGTGCAACATGCGGCTGCTCGTCTTTTAACCAGAACACATAAATATGATCATATCTCCCCGGTTTTAGCTTCACTGCACTGGTTACCTGTTTATTTTAGAAACTAATTTTAAGATCCCTTTATTTGTTTTTTAAATCCTTACATGGCTCGGCACCTGTTTATATCTCTGAGCTGCTGCAGCCTCATGTCCCCTTCCCGTCCTAGTCAGCTACTTCTGACTACTCCAAAAACAAAATCCAAACTTAGAGGAGATTGGGCCTTTCCTGCAGCTGCTCCCAAACTCTGGAACGATCTTCCACTGCATGTAAGACGGTCCTCATCATTGTCTGTTTTTAAGTCTTCTCTTAAAACCCACTTTTTTAATTTGGCTTTTAATACTCAGTGAGGAGGTCGCCTTTTTGTTTTTATCCCTCTACACTCTATTTTCTCTTTTTAATGTGTTTTTTAGTTATTTATTCATTTATCTATTTATTTATTTATTCTTTGTGATGTGTTTTTGTTTTGAGAGTGTAATTTATAAACATTTCAATGTGCACTTTAAATCTATGTTTTTATCCTCTTTCTGTATAGTACTTTGGGTCTGTATGGGCAATTTAAGTGCTTTATAAATAAAGCTTATTATTATTATTATTATTATTTATGTTGGTATGTGTCACATCTTCCATCAGTTCTTTTTGTTCAAACCAATATAGTAAAGGAACTATTATTACTATTCCTAAGAGAACTACTCCCATCACCACCATTTGCTGCTTTGGGGTCAACATCCTGCCTAGGGTCCTGAAGCCTCCCCCTATCACCTGCACAGAGTTGTGGACAATCTTCACCGGGTTTGAGACGACTGCAACCTATGGTTTCGCAGCCCCCTTTGTAGTCGGCCTTCCTCTGGAGGCGCTGTTGGAGAGCTTCAGATTTCTGTGGCCTTCCACTAATCTGTGGTGGTGACGAATTTTTACTCTGTTTTAATAATAACCCAGTCTCCTGGCTCGACTAATTTGGCTATCCTGTGAAGATACAGAAGATGTGACATCATCATTAGTCTGGTCTGATTTTGTTTTTGCTGTTGAAGCATCTTTCTCATATAGTCTGCTAAAGTACTTTCATCATCAGTTTCCCATTCGTGTAAAAATAAGGTAATCTATAGGGTCTTCCAAACAAGGTTTCATATGGAACCAATCCATTCGTGCTTGTTATATTTATATATAATTTTACCAAATCCAAACATTTTGTCCATGGTCTCTTTGTTACTTCCATACATTTCCTTAATCTGTTTTTTCTTTATTGTTCCATTCATTCTTTCAACCAGTCCTGCACTTTGTGGATGACAAGCACAGTAATTCTTTTTTAGATTAATATGAAGGCATGTCCTATTTTAAAAACTACATCATTCACAAAATGAGATCCGTTATCACTGTAGATTATTTCAGGTATACCATATCTTGGAATTATATCTTACATAAGGCTTTGGCTACCGTTAATGCATCTGGATGAGCAGTAGCAAAGAGCTCTATCCTTTTAGAGAATTAATCTATTATCACCAAACAATATTTCTTTCCTTTATTTTTGTTTAATTCTATAAAATCCATATGTATGTTGAAAAGGATACTCTGCTTTTGGGTATATCCTCGTTTAAATCAGTTCCTTTTACTTGCAGTACATCATTTTCCCCTTGTGCTGCTGCTTTAGCTGTTTTGTCTACAAGGGCTTCACAGTGATGTGATAAGCCTTCACCTTCTGTTGGTACGAATGTGGCTGGGTTCAAAACTGTACAGCGTTCTATTTTTAGATGTGGCTGTGATTTTAGTGGATTAATAAGCTATTGGTCTGAGTTTACTACTATGCATTTTGAGTTAACACAGAGGTCATAAAATGACCTTTGCAATCAACCATTCGTATCAACCTTTTTTTTTCTTTTCTTCTTTTTTTTTAGTCGGGTAAGGCCAAAGTACTGCTGTTTACCATAATTTGTTTTATGTCACAGACTGCTTCTTCCGCTTCAGGGGTCCAGTCTAATTTATCTGACTTTTTTAATTCTTTCGTATACACTAATGCTTGTAATGGAGCTGTTATTTCTGCATAATTTGGAACCCAGCTTCTATAATTGTTTGTTAATCCTAAGAATGACATCATTTGTTTCTTTGTTAAGGGTTTGGGAGTTTGTAGGATAGCAACTTTCTTTCTTCTAGAATAGTTCTTCCTCACTTAGTTGGTGGCCCAAATATTTCACTTTCTCTTGACATAATTGCAACTTATGTTTACTTCCTTAAATAATTATTCTTTAACTGCTTTAGCAGTGCTAATGTATCTTTAAGACATTCATCTTCTCTTTTGATGCTACTAATATGTCATCCACGTAGGTGAGTAACTGGCTGTTACACGGCGGCTCGAAGGATGACAGACTAGAAGCCATGACTTGGGAATAAATAGTAGGGCTTTCACAATAGCCCTGGGGCAATCTGGAATAGGTGTATCTTTTACCCTTAAAAGTAAATGCAAACTAGTATTGACTATCTTTATGTACCGGTATAAAAAAGAAGGCGTTGCTTATATCAATTACTGTGAAATATTTGGCCTCTGGGTTTAAAGAATTAAGCAAGGTGTGAGGATCAGCCACATAGGGTGACCTCTGAATAACAGCATTATTTACAGCAATCAAGTCCTGCACCATCCTCCATCCTGTGGATGGGGGTGTTTTTTTTTTTTTTTTTTTTTTTTTTAACTGGGAACATTGGTATATTTACAGGAGAGTCAGCACACTCTATCAGTACACCGGCTTTTAATAGATCATTGATTACAGGTGCTATGCGTCCACAGCATCTGGCTTCAATGGATAATGTTTAATTCTCGTCTGTGCTCTGTTATGATGTATCTAATTGTAGTTCTACATGCACCAGTGTCACAGAGAAACTTCACAGCTACACCTTGTACTAGAAGAACGATTTCTGGTCTGTATTTTTCTTCAAAAGAACAGTAATTCTAATTTTAGATTCTCGTCATCCTCTGCAGCTGTGTCTGGACTGGAATCTGCTTTAGCCCAAACAGATTCTCTGTTTTGTCCTGCACGAGCTAGTCATGCAGATTGCTGTTGATTGTGAGGGGTGGGATTGCGGCTGCAGTCCCTTGCCATATGCCCCTCTTTCCCACAGGACCAACAGGCCCTGGAGTTCTCACCATGAGGCCCAAAGCAACCTCTCCGATCTCTGCCTCTACCACGGCCTCTGCCTCTAGAGTACAAATGGAATATCATATCTTTCTCATCTATATCCTGGAAAAACACCTCTGCTTTGTTTTTAAGCTCTTTCTTTTTTTATTTGTAGACCATTCTCCTACAGATCCTTTGCTCCTAGTTACTATGCCTGTATACTGTGGAGGGGGATCTTCTAATCTAACGTCCACTGCCGCTACTACACCATCTCCCTCTTTCTCTGGCCTGCTACTTCTGCTTGGTCCAACATTCTGCGTACACGCTCATAAGGCCCTGAATATTTGTTGTCTTCTCTTTTATGAAACATCACATTCTTTTCCGTATTGTCACTTTCTTTCTCTTTTCCCTTCTCTCTTTCCTGCCTCTCCTTTTCTCTTTTCCTATTTTCATCCCTTTCCTGTCTGGCCTTCCTCTCTCTCTCTCTCTTCCTCTATCTTGCTATTTTATCCATACTTTTGTTTCTTCAAATCCTTCTTTATCCATTTGTTTTCGTTTATTTTTGCATTTTTGTTTTATCTTGTTTTAATTCTACTATTCTTACAGTTGAGCTTACCATTAAAGTTATATTGATCAATCCAATATGGAAGTGGTTTTATCGCATTTGGGTTTTCATTTTCTACTATTCTGTAATCTTTGTAATGTCTCAAGGACTTATTGTTTACTTTGCCCCTTCCCCATTTGAATAAAATTTGTTCCAGTAGTTTGTTAATACCTAGGGTATTCTAATACTGGAAGCTTTTCTTTCAACAAGATAGTGATTAATAACCTTCTGTGGTAAAACTCACTTCAACCTTAGAGGTGGAGTTTTCTTGCCTAGTGCTCCCACAGAAGTTCACTATTTCCATCCTTGTTGATTTGTAGTGAAATCCAAATACCTAATGGTATCTGTATTTCCATCACACTCACAGTCTCACACTTTCACACTTTTGCGCGCTGTTTTACTTTATTTCTCTTATTACTTCTTATTTCACACAGAGGACGCCGCCGCCCTTCGTAGAATTTAACTAGTTAAGCTAGGGGAGTCTACTCCTCCCGCGGACTTTAACTGTTTGCTCTATTTTACCTGATAGTGTCTAGAATTGTCAGGGTTTGTTTTAATTCTCCTTCTGAGAATCTCTCATTCTGTCATTCCTTTTAAATAAGACTCTACTCACAATTCTCTGTGTCCGTGGATCCTCCGTCAACCTTCAGGTCCCAGCCCGCGAGTGAGGGCCAGCCCTGGAAACGGATCGTATGCTGTGGCCACAGACTTTCTGGGTCTCACTCTCCGCTGGAACCATCAGGTGTCTTGGAGATCCGCTCGAAGGACCAATTAAATGTTAGGTTTAAGCTCTAACATTTGTAAAGAAAAACAACCTGCACAGAAAGAGACACAGAGAATTGATTAAAGTTTAAAACTTGCAAGGAGAGTGGGCCAAAAGCCTGTTCAGTCACAATCTTTCAACCAACTCCGACCAGGCTTTTTCTCTCCGTGCATTTTATTGAGTCAGACACGCCCCTAGTTACAGGTTGGTCTCAGTTGCTAAGGGGAAGGGAAGCAAAAGAACGTCAGCTGAGACCGGTCCAAATCAGTTTCTTATACAAGGTCAAAAACAACATTTAAAGTTTGTGTGTGCATGTTTTGACTAGGTGATCATCGTCAGGCCTTGTAACTTCTACTGGCTCCTGCTAATCTCTGGCTCAGCCGCTGCATCTTCCTTATCAGCAGCGCAGGGTTGTCCACTTCCAGCTTAGATCAAGACATTTCAGCACACAATAAAGAGAACTAAAACGCATCTAATAAGAGGTAAAGGAAATAAGTAAGAATAGGATAACATATATTTACGACCCCAACAAGTATGTTAAAGAACACCAAATACACCATTGTAATTGGACTCAGTCTTCAAGAAATGTAAGTCAACTTTTACAAGTTTTGATCATTTTCCAGCAAACATCGTCTGCAGCACCAGAACTGAAGTTAGTGTCGTTCATTCGGTGCATTTGTTGTTCTGAGTGACAGATACTGACAGTAAGTGTAATCACAAGCCACATACTGTAGAGGCAATTAAAATTTGATGCAATAAATAAATATTTATGAGTGCAGAGCTGTTGTTTGCAACTTAGGTGGGAGAGTGAGAAATGAGTTACACACCTCTGACAGCAACTGCACTGTTTTCTCAATAATAAAATAAGACAAATTCATTTTGCAGTGATCTCAAGTCTTGTTTGGCTGTGAGACTCACTGTGAGATGTTACATTTACACATAAACTGACACGGAAATTTGAGTCATCTGAGAAAACTTAATTGACTTTTGAATTAATGGTGATTTGAATGTATAATGAACTGAAACCAATTAGTGTAGATCATTGTGTAACACATGACCGTTCTTGCTTGTTGTTTTTTTATTTGTTTTTGTCTCAAACACATACAGAAAATGTAAACAAACACAATAATTAAAAAATGTAAATATAAGAACTTAAAAAAAGAAAAACATACACATTTTTAATGCTGTTTTTCTGAAAAGAACTTCAGTTAAGTCAACAGTAACCCATAAATTCTATTCATTTTACTGTAATTCATGATTCCATTTGGCTTGTTAAAACCTATAGATCACATAACCGCAACTTTCAATCCATTTTTCTTTCCTTGGAGAAAACCGATCCATATCAGGGGTGAACATATCAATCTTAGAATCAATAGTAATGATACCAAGGTGAAGTATCAATACCGATGTGAAGAGATCGATACTTTTTACACCTTCATAGTAGTTTTTTTTTAATACATACAGTAGGTATCCTGAGTTAACTTGCAGAGTTCATGCAAGCGCATAGTTTCTGTCTGCAGTATTGCCAGATTTGTCAAAAAACAATTTAAGTCAATACCCATTTAATTTGTGCGGTCCCAGCCGTCACTAGATTTTTTTGTGAGTTTCATCCGATAAGTACAGTAGCAGGGCTGCAAACTCTGAAAAATCTCCACCAGACTCCACAGAACTTCTTGATGTGACCACGGAAATGTGAACGGCGGCTCATTTGACCGCAGTTGTTAAAGATTGTAAATCAATGAAAGAGCGTTTTGATGTTCGCTTTCATTATTTTCCCAAAGACTCTGCTCTGAGAAACCAATGGATTGAATGTATTGATCACAGCAATGTCAATAAAGATTGGAGAATTAGCTAAAATAGTCTTTGGTGAACTGGAAGGAGAAAGAATCAGGATTTTGGTGGAAGTTCGGTCCATGGAGATCTTCACTTCCTCGTCTGAACTGACATCCGGATCAAAACGATATTTATATACATTTATACTGCTTGACATTTTCATGTAGCAGTGGTGAAGATTTACACTAGCGAGACACAGAACTATCATAATCAGATGGGGGGGATGAGGGGTGGGGCTACTCAGCTCAGCACCAAAAGCCACGCCCCCTCAGAGGAGATTTTGGAAACAGAGGCTTCAGATCAACTTAAAAAATTGCTTTTTAAGACATTTAGATTTTGTGGTTTTGGTTAAAAACGTCATGATCATAATTTAAACACTACTGAAAACTTTTTTTTTAATTAAAAACAATTTAATGGGGGACTTTAAGATGATATACCAGTTTTCATAATATGGCCAGCAGTACAATGTTGCCCAAATACATATAAAACATTTTTTCCTGGATGTAAAATGTCGATGAGGTTGCACAAGACCTTTGTTCTGTCCTTCACGTTATTCATGGAAATAGATTATTTAAACTTCTTTAAAGTTGCATAAAGGTCACTAGTAATGTCCCAATGGAGTTGGAACTAAACTGTAGAAGAAAGGTTGGCCGTGAGAAGGACAAAGCTGTATGTATGGGTCATAAAACCTTACAGTTATGATTGTACAGAGGCTCCGAGCGTGTCTGAATCTTATAACAGATGTACGTCCTGTCCTGTCTTGGTTTCACTCGTCCTTCTCCCAGTCCGTTTAGTTACCAAGCAACTGTCTGTTGACTTTGTATAAACAGGTTTGTCCAGAGGATGGATCTTCAGCAATTGGATGTGTGAAAATTCAAACTGCTCGCCTTTGACTGACCAAAAATAAACATGTGTAGCGTGAAGCTACATTCTTACACCATAACGACTGAATGCCATTGTAACTGGTCTGAAACAGAGGTCTGCAATCTGAGACTCCAGAGCAACTTTTACTGTTTCATAGTGGCACTCTGGGTGAAAAATAAAACAGTATTTTTTAAAAGAGTTACTAAATTATCATTGATTTAATTTAGAGTAAGAAGTCCAAAGAGGAAACTGATCATTATTTTATTTTGGGATGGGGACTGAGAGAAATTTTCCACAATAGCAAGCATCGGCATATTCTATAAATTGCAGAAACTCTGCAGCTCTCTGCAAAAGTCCCGTCCCCCACACTGCAGGTGTGTTAGCAGGTGAGCAGTTCAGAGTGGACAGACACGCCATCATCTGAGAGCAAATTCCAGCCGAGCCGACCTGAAATCCAGCTGGATCAAACTTCTCCCCCTCAAAAAAACAAAAAAAAAAAAAAGAAAAGAAAATTCCAGGAAAAATGTCAAATTGGCAGCAGTGACAACTTATTATTTTTGGGGCTGCCTGCCGTGACTTTAGCCTGGATTTTTTTGTATTTTCATTGAAAAACATGTTGATTATTTTGTTGACAGATTTTATTCTAGTTGTTTTTATAAAAAGTATTTTTTTTCTATGTTGAATAAACATTTTGTTAAACATTTTGGGGTTTCCATTCCCATTTTTCCAGATGGAATTTTCTGTTTTTCCATGATTTTATGTCTAGTGCAGGCATCTGCAACCTTTAACAGTAAAAGAGCCGTTTCGGCTTTTTTTACTAATCCAAACCGGTAAGGAGCCGTTTAGTCTTACTTTAGCCTTTAAGAAATATGGTTTTGCTTTCAGGACCTTCTTTTTTGATAATATGAATTACATATATTTTTTGGCATGAACAAAAATGTAAAAAGAACCCTTGCATCTCTCAAAATGTGCCAAACGATCATCAGCTGCAGCTCTGGACAGTTTGTAACCAATGTTGTGCAGCCTAAGATAATGTGCTTTTAACTCAAAGATCAAACTTTGGTAAAATGTTTGATCTGTGCATTCCAAAGGTAGTGTTGAGCAAACATCTTTAGGTCAACAGGGATGTAAAAACCTACATAGTTCATCATCTATGTGCACCTAAGCCATCAATTTATAAACGTATCTAATCAAAGTTAAATAAATGCTAATTAGGTAAGCCTTACTTAAAAAAAAAATGCTAATTTTCTTTTCATTTTATTTTTGTTCTTTTTCCTCCTCTTGTTCCTCAGCAGTCGTACTTGTGAGGGATTGTGGTGGAGGATCCAAATGCAGGAGACCAGACTTGGTGGCAGAAACATAAACATTTACTAAATCAGCTTAAACAGGACAAAACCAGGAGCCCAAACCAGTGACGTGACAGAACCTAGAAGAGCAGATGACCTGACAATGAGAAACTGAAAACCAGACACTTAAATACACTGAGGTTGATTAACTAAATGAAAACAGCTGTGGATGATTAACCTGAACATGGTGAAACTGACAGAGAAAACAGAACATGACCAAAACCAAGCGCTGAATCATGACAGTACTCCTGGATTATGTTATTTTAGTTTGTGGTTGGACCTTGGTAGTCTTAGTTGGCAGGCTTTGTTTATTTGTTTTATTTAGATTCTTTTGGCTGGATGAGCAATCTCCATGACTTATTTTATGTTTGGCCAAGGAGCCACCATGGAGAGATCAAAGAGCCACATGTGGAGCCATAGATTCCAGACCGTTGAACTGGTATTTGAATAAAATGTGGAAAAATGACAAAATAAAGGCAGTGTCACATAGGAGAGGTTGTGCTAATTAAACTTTTACCAACTAAACAAGCAGCTAGTCTTCCAAATTGAAAATGCAGAGATAAATTCAACAGTTGATAAAAACTGAGTTGTAGACCCTAGGTTCCAAAGGGTTCAAATAAACTTTCTAAATGTGCAATTTTGTGTGTGATTTCATTTTGTAATTATTTGCAGGTAATAAGGGACTGGCAAATATTGTAACTAAAAAAAAAAACAGTGGTGATTAATCTTAATTATTTTTTTCCAGTTAATCAGTTAAGTTTTTTATTCAATCCCTGGTCCTAATATTTTCAATCTTCAACCAATGAATTAATGTTTATGTTTAGGTCAACAGCAGTTGTAAGTAGAAAAAAAAATGATGGCTGTTCATCAAAGTAGACTATATGTATAACAAGAGAAAATGTTATGTGTTTTGTGTTGTTAAAAGTTTTTGTAGAAGTACATTAGCAGCCCCAGAACGACCCTGTTTGGTACAGGAAGTGTTTTATTTTGAAAAGGAAGTGATGCGATTGTCTGTCAAAAAATTTAAACAATTCTGCATGGTAGATTATCTTTCTATGTATGTCTTTATTCATGTAAAGAAAAAAATATAATTCATATTTATTGTAAAATAAACAATGTAATGAAAGCAAAGCAGTTTTAAATGTTCCTAGAGTGTAAAATAAGACTTTGCGGGCCCTGCTAGGCTGCCAAATGGCTCTTCTACTGTTGAAGGTTGCAGACCCCTGGTCTGAAACTTGTCAAAATAACTTCAAATTTGATTGTAAAAGAAAACTGTGTTTTTACTGCACCGAAAGAGGAAGTGAGGCTATACACAGGCTGCATAGCTGTATGTTGGCTGTAGACCTTCATTTATATCAGAACGATCCAAAGCTTGGCCCAATGCTTTAATATAGCTTCATAAGCACTATGGATTTTCAAAGTACACCTAAGCAGTTCTGCCGTATTTAAATGACTTAGGTAGTAAAATATATATCCTTATATCAAAGATAATCTTTTGATCAAAGTTTAATTGTGCTCATAAATTGCTAATACTCCTTCATAGTTGCCCAATATTAGCCGGTTTGAAATAATCTAAAAAAATCTAGATTTGAATGGTGCTCTACAGTGCTCTCTTGAACTAAAGTCTTCCAGAAATAGTGGGATAATAACAATAATGGGGTGTTAAGAAGTCCGGAAAGTGAGCTCATCTGTGGATAATCATCCTGCGTGCTCCCTCTGAAGGTTAACATATTTTACTGTAAGTGTGTATTATTCAATAGCAGCAGCAGCAGAAGGCTGAGCTGTTCGGCAGCAGCTGTCGCGTGAACTCAGCTAAATATTACCTTCACAGACGGCAGACGGAAGCATCCTCCTCCCCAAACCACACAAGAGATCCAAGTTGCATATTTGAAAGATCACCGTTTAAGCTGCTGCAATGTAGCAAATTATATTAATAAATGACTCCCTCATTGCCGTTCAGGTTTGTTGTCATTGTTGCAGCTTTGAGAAAAGAAGGATGCAGCTTCTAAGGACTACACAAGTCTTTTTTGAATGATTTTGCTGTTATCCAAAAGCTGTATTCAAAAGAGGACAATCCAAACTGGGTTCATGGACAAGTCATTACCCCAGAGTATTTCAATCCATTTGCTCCGTTGCTGCCATGCAATCTATTATTTATTTCTGTTTTGTCAGTCCACAGCTTTAGGATTCATTTCTGGCATAAAATCACATCAGATCAAATGATTCTTAAGCAGATAAAAATGTAAATGTGTGACTTTATACACTCTTTGCATAAGTAGAAATTGTTATTTAAATGACAAAATGACGCATTTGAGAGCAGTCACTCTTAGGCACATTATCACATAATAGCCGTCTGTTAAAAGCTTTAGCTGCTTTGGAAATATCTTAACGTCTTTCACCTACACTGAGATTCCCACAGGACAGTGTGGGTGGTTTGTTCTGCTTTTTCTATCCTTGGACGACCCTGCGCTTTGCATTAGGGAAAGGACATGGAGGGAGAAAGGGCAGGAAATATGAAATATGTAATTTATTACAAATGTTTGATTAAGTGTTGTAGATTGTGACCAGCAACAACAATGGTTAAAAACAGAGAATATGTCAGTGTTTGAGCCAGAAATGAAAGTGTGTTTTATGAAATGATTAACAGCAAGCCATGGGGGATACAAAGTTCTAGAATTTTCTTGAATATTGGTGTCACAGTTGCCATTCATCATTATTTGTTGAAGTAAGCTCAAATATGTAGAACAGAGCTCGACTGTTGTAAGATTTAAAACACTTTGGGGGGGGGGTTGACCTGTTCAGGTGATGGTGGTTTTTGGGTTGTCTGGGCCCGTAGAAGGTCGTAGAAAGAAGCGGCTACATCTTAAGGGAAGAGCAGGTGGTTCTTTCAGTTCTCAAGAGGATCTACGGCAGGTGTAGGCATCTCCAGGCTTCGAGTGTCTGCATGATCTCCAGATATCTGAGCCCTACTCATGACTGATTACCTGGTCCAGGTGTGTCTAGTCAATAAGAACATGCCAGATCAGGGTATGTAGGAAAACATGCACGAAGGCGGCACTTGAGGCCTGAAGTTGTCTACCCCTGATCCACGGCCACCGTGAGGGCCATTCACACACACATTCACACTGTGATGCCCAATACTGGCGTCTACCTCCATTAGAGGCAAGCCGGGGCTCAGTGTCTATCCCAAGGACACCTCATCACATGAGCAGGGAAGGCGGGAATCGAACTGGCAGTCTTCCAAAGAAGGGCCAAACGCCCTGCCGCTGCCCCACAGCCAGCCCTGACACTTATTACTTAAACAGCTCTAATGGGCCCCTAGGACAGTGTGTAGGTTTTGTGGAAATGAAAAAATCAGAATGACGCACTTGCATCTCATCTACTTCACCCTCACTTTACA
Organism: Oryzias javanicus; assembly: GCA_003999625.1. NCBI lineage: Eukaryota > Metazoa > Chordata > Actinopteri > Beloniformes > Adrianichthyidae > Oryzias > Oryzias javanicus. The sequence continues at coordinate 10,986,256 of CM012439.1, read as the reverse complement.
CTTGGGTGTTGTATAATTTCAACCTGTTGCTCACATGTCAGTAGAAAAACATGTGCATGGACATTTTTGCTCTATGGGCTCACCAGCGGTCTACGACTTTGATATTTCTCATGGGCCATCTGCCAATGCTTATTTGTTGCTCTAAAACAGCCCATATCCCCTCTGAAGGGCAGTTGTGACTAAAGCTTTCCCTTAAACTGGATTTATTCTGTACCTGTAATAATCCAGGGACACATTATTTTTGTTTGCTTTGTTTTCGGGTAGCTGAAGGGAAGGCCAGACTGAAACACATTTGAAACAAAAACTTGGGTGAAGGTAAGCAGAGCTAATCAAAAGTTCAGCTGCACTTGTTACCGTGTAGAATTTACCCAACCTTTCAGCATTCACACCACCCTCAGCAACATGACTTCCAATGAAGTCCATATAGATGCATGTAAATGTTTGGAGTGGGAATCTGTGTTCAAAGCTCACATGTTCAGGGATCATTACCCAGTTTGTAAGTCTGTTTTTTGGCTCTACATATAAAATGCCATTGTACGCGCATTGAAAACCAATCAGGGACTCGGATTTGGTATTGACCTCTGGATGGCTGTCTTTTCAATTCCCAAAAGTGTGTGTGTGTGTGGAGGGGGGCAATAACAAAACTGGACACCAAAAATAAAAGGAGCACAGTTTAATAAATAAACAAAACCTTGTGTCCTGAGGTGAAAGAACAAAATATAATGCTGGTTTAAAAAGAACAAACCAAAAGGGAGTTGGAACTTTGGCCAAAAATAAAATAAGTAATGGAGACTGCTGACACAGCCATGTTTTAACGTCAGAGTCAGCAGCTTCGTGCTAAGGGCTGCTTAACCAAAACTACCAAAAAATAAATAAAAAGTAAAAATAAAGCCCACAAATCAAGACTACCAAGGTCCAACCCCAACTAACATAACAAAACCCAGCAGTCTAAGATTGCTGAGGACAAAAAAGGGGTAAAAGAGAACAAACCAAATCATCATCACTCCAACTGAACCCCATACCTGCCTTGGTGTGGCCCCCTCTGTCTTAAATAGCCAGCAGGTGCCAATCAAAGGACATTGGCCACACCTGCCAGGTGAGCCGAAGGACTGGATGGAAAAAATGTCAGTCAGGACAAAGTAAGAAATGCAGTTTGTGCCTAACTGGAATTCTATGACACCAAGTCTTTCATAGTGGAATAGAGGTGTGAAAGAACAAGCTTGGAAGAAGATTCATGATATTTGCACAGTTTTTACAATTCGCACCAAGACTCTTCCAACTGTGAGTACTAGTACTCATACTAGTAGTATCAAATAGTGACAGTCCAGTGTGAACATCACATACAAAAGAACCAGCGTTCAGCCCGATATGTCATACATTCCCTGTGTGAACGTAGCATTATGAGTTTGATTTTAACTTATTTTGTAAACCTTTATCTTAAATGTACACAATTTGCCCATGAATGGTTGTGTTCGTGTCACAGATTTGAGCATGTTTGAATGTTTTCAGCGATGTTTGAGGTCCTTTTTCCAATTTGACAACCAAGTCTGTAAAACAGTGTTTTTTAAATCTGTCTCCTAAAACCATCTGACATCAACTCTTTCACCATCATTGACTAAAGCTCTAAAGCATCATTAGTCTGTACAGTGGAAGGAGGTAAATGCATTTCAGTATTTGCTTGGGCTCGAGTAGGGGCCTTTAAAGCTTCTCTGCAATTCCCACCATGGTCCCCGCTCCTTCTGTCTCAGTAATGAGAATGTAATTTAAATAAGATCCTTCATGCACTGATTCTGCCACTCAGCCCCGCTCACACAAAGCCAATGCAAAGCTTTGTGAACCCACAGGGTGGAGCAGTGATTATAGGAGCTCAGATGTTTACTGTGCCGAGAGCGCTGAAGTGTATTTTTCTGTTTGTGGATCCCAGAAGTCATCGTCTCTCTCCTTTCACTGCCTGGAAATGGAGGCAAAGTGAAAAATGATTGACAGCCAGGCCACTACATATTGCAGTTCCTGATATAAAATGATACGAGGGTGCTTATGTTGGGGAAAGGGAGCTTGAACTTGAATGTTTCAGATGAATGAATGTTACTCGGTGTATCATAATTCAGCATAGTTTGGTTACAGGCGCATAAGCATCTGGGAAGTGAGTGGAAAAACAAACATCTGCTGTAATAATCTTGAGTCCAGCGACTCTTAACGGATGATGTTTAATTCACGCTTGTATGCATCCGAGCTGTGCAAACCATAAAATCCCCTGCCCATGCTAGAAGCTGGTAAATATTTCCCTTGTTGCCCTTAAAGCATCACTATTGCCAAACACAACAGACATTTGATGGATGGTCAAAAACGTTTGTAAACATGCTTTAGCATATGGTGTTTCCACTGGGCCAGGGGTGTCTACAGTCAGTCCTTGGGGGCTGCCCTCCTGCTGGTTTTCCTGGAACCCTGCCTTATTTGCGGAGGATTACCTGGATCAGGTGTGTTTGACCAATAAGGAGCTTCAATGGCAGGTTGGTTCGAAAACATGTTGGACAATCGGCCCTCGAGGGCTGACTTTGGACAGTAGCAACCTGATGCTAATGCAGGTCCTCACAGTTGGAAGAGGCTTGGTACAAAATGTCATAGCGCTGAAAATCTTGTGAATCTTGCTCCAAGCTTTTTATTTCACACCTCTACTCCAATATGTGACTGATTTGGTGTCATATAGTTCCAGCCGGGCACATACCGCAATTATTAATTTATCTTTCATGGTCAATTTTCAAATGGTTTGGTACATCCAGGTTTTAAAAGGACACGTCCCATACGTCACTACCAAATCCGAGTCCCTTTTTGGTTTTTTGGTTAACTTTCATTGCGCCTTCAATGGCCACACACTTTGTTGATAGAGTCCAAAAGGATTGCAGGTTTTGTAGAGCCAGAAAACAAATGTTAAAAACGTGCATAGTGGTACATGACCACCAGTTCTGAACGCCAGAGAACGTTCATACCAGCGACGTGCGGTGAGGTTCACGGCTGGTTGAGGCACTGCCGTCGTCAGTCAGATTTACAAACATATGAACCCTGTAAAGCAGCTGATTCACCATTTGATTCACAGTGAGTTGTTTAAATTTTCATTTTAGTATTTTTCTTATGTTTACAAACTGTAGCATAGACAAAAAATCCTTAAAATTGTTGTTATTGACTTACTTTTACTTATAATTGAAGTCTGTGGAAAGCTTCTTTTGAGGAAACACATGATGGATAACCTGTTTGTAGAAGTCTTGCTTTTCTTTCTTGGTTTTAAAAAGTCTCCCTGTCTCAGTGAAGATCACTGCCAGTGATGTGTTTAAACCAATTCCTGAGTTTAGACATGTAATCCTCCATTTAGAAAAGGACGAGAAACAAATTTAAAGAATGTCTGGACAGATGCCATTGACTTGCTACCGCTAACTCTGTTATTCTTGTTATTTCTCTACCTTCAGACATGCACACGGCGGTGAGGCAGGCATATACCTGGTGTATTTCTAATGCACATTTTTTGCGGAAAAAAAAAAAAAATGAGTCGCAAACTAGCACCAATGTAATCAGAGAGATGGCGAGAAAGAGAAAAATGAAGTCATCAAAAATAAAATGTCTTTTATGATAATAGAAAGACTGAAACAGTACAGTGCATGCGTCAGCTGCGGCTCCAGTCAGGCATGGACTGCTGTTGCCACACCTGCCGATTCCTCGTGCATTCGACTTTTTTACAGAAGAGAGGTTGAAAACCAGCACAGAAAAAAAGTAAATATAGAATAGTCATCTCTAAAAAAATAATATTTTATTTTTAATAATGAAAAATTATTTTCATCTTATGTAATGTATGTATTTTCTAAACTGTATTTAAAAACAGCTTTATCTGCCTCCCCTGACTTAACGTCACTAGTTCTTATTTACATAGACGTTCCTTTGGAAGAGGACGTCCGTTAGAAATAACCGCGATAGAAGTAACAGTTCCAACATAACTCAATAATTCCTTTTCTAATATTGTGTGTCTTCATCATAGTGCCTGCAGATTTGTGATTTTCAGGCTACAAGATGCTGGCAGTTGATGTTTTCTGCATGGTTTAGCACATGGATGCTAACTGCGCTGAGATTTTGGATTTGAAGCTGCAAGCCCTGAGCAGCATCTGAGAACGTTGCCATAATGCTGTTGGCATGGCAGATGTTGTTGGCTCTGGGTTGTGCGTTTCGAAGATTCAACCATATGAATGGTGGGGCCAGCAAAATCTTTCATGGCAAACTGATCGTATTTTGTCTACTGCCTTTGTGTGCGCGCGTGTGTGTTCGTGTGTGTGTGTGTAGGAGTAGACATTCACTGGATAAAATAGTAATTATGGATGCAAATATTTGCATCAACCTGTCAGGCTGGGATTCATTTATCTTGGAGCATAAAATATATTCAAAAATGTCTTTTTGGTTCCATTTTTCTTTTTAATGAAATATATTAATGAAAGTCTTTCGAGTGTTTTCGAAAACAAAAATAAAAATATATTTCAACTGTCGCTCTACCGTCATTTAGCATTTCAAAAAGATTAAGTGCAGCAAATGTTTTAGGAATTAGCTTATCTGCATTTATTTTTCAATACGTATTTATGCAAATAATATTTTCTGAAAACATCTTTTGACCATTTAAACAAATTTGCATAAATTGACGTTTTCTTCTCATCTATCTTTTAGTATTTGTTGGAATAATTTAACCTGCATGCTTCACAGTCTGCTCTCTCCTAAAGTGCAGCATTAGCGCTGAAAGACCTTTCATATGTTTTATACTGTTGCCTATATTTAGCAACCTCATGATGTGTTGGTCCCTCCCGTTAAACACATTTAAATGCAGGTTTGTATTGATAATTGTTCGGTTTTCAATGGGCTCTTATATTTTCACATATAATCCTTCAGTTACTCTGCAGAACAGTGAGCTGCGTTGCACAACCTTCATGTTTTTTTTATAAGATTAATGCAAAATGAGCATTCATTTGGACCAGCTGTCTCCTGAAAATGCCCTTTTTCACCTCTTTTTATATGGTAAATGTCGTATACTTGTAAAGCGCTTTTCTACCGTCCTAGAAGACCCAAAGTGCTTTACAGTCACAGTCCCATTCACCCAATCTCACACATCCCCACATTGATGGTGGCTCTGTTTTTTTAACCCTTTAACACCGGTGCTCCAGTGTTCACGTTCTTTGATTCACTGTATCTTTTCAACGTAATTCCTGCAGATTTGGAAGGAGAACAGCGGTCCGAGTATTTGATCACGTCAGTGTGGAAAATGCTGTATTGATTTCTGCTGACCTCGTTCCAAACTTCAAAGACAGAAGAGAGCAGCAGATGATGCTACAATTAGCACTTCAAACCATCTGTTGCTTCTCTTTACCTTCTATATGCCTTTTGTGAGGCAGATGATCCAGTCAGTCTGTGTTAGTACTCAACACTCGAAACATGTCAAACAAAGCAATCCCTTAAAATGTTTAGTATTTATACTGCATAAAACCTGGCTGCAGCATCTGGCCTCTTTTGTTTTATACAGTTCCACTACTGAAGATACATTCACGCCAGCCTCGGCAGGGCTTGTTCAAGCGGCCGCTTCCAAGAAAAAGTCTATTGTGTTTCGGACTCCTGTGTTTACGCATAGCTGCACACATTTTACTACCCTTTTCAAGCATTACAAACAAACCAATACATTCTCACTCCCAACTCGTCACATGTTGGCGTTTGGTTAAAGACCCTCCGTGTCAGAAATGGACTTTTTCGGAGTACATAACTCGTCGTTGGCTGTTCTCATTAAATCACGGGTCCCTAACCACCGGGGCGTGAGCCGGAACCGGTCCAGCACCGCTACCCTAACCCAGTATCGGTATCTATTACCACGTCCCAATCGTTGTGGACCCTTGATTTTATGAACAGCCAGCACGTCAAAATACGACGAGTTGGGGAGATCCAAAACGTCAAGTTTTGGGTCCTTAACCAGACATCAATATGTAGCGACTTGGGGATGACGATGTGATGACAAAACACATGACATATGGATTTGGTTTATCTTGTGAACCCAGACACAGTGACAAGCCTTACGACATCTGTCTGTGTTTCAAATAAATGTAAATCAAGGCCACTCTCCTGATATGATGGTAATTCATATCCACCATTTTTAAAGACCCTTGCAGCAAACCAAACTTTCTATTTTGTCCCCAAATTTAAAGATTTTTTTCAAAATTTTGCATCAAGCCACTTTTAACTATAGATGGCAGACACACGCTATTAAGCAGTACAAGAGGAAGAAAAAGCCCCTCCCTGCTTGTTCAGTGTGAACACTGTGGGTTAAATATGCGTTCAAGAACCCACGGTTTGTACGTCGCTTAACGCTTACTAAACTCAAACGTTTGCCTGTCTGTCATCCTTACAGAAGCAGTTTGTCTTCGTGACCGCCTGACTCCTCGCTTCTGTCACACTCTCCGCCTGCTCCGCCGCTGTCACCTCTCCAACGTCCAATCCCAGTGCTGCAAGACCTGCAGCCAGCATTCCAGCAGCACGGCATGAGCTCCTCTCATCCTTCATCTACGGAGTCTGCACCGCAGGATAACAATGACAGAACAATCCGTTATCCCGAGCGCCATCCTGACTTAGAGTTGTCCAGATTCTGTGAAGGTTTTTGTTCCCATTAATATGCAAAAACAGAATGTAAATATTTGTACCTTCCATACCACAACTGCTGACGACGTCTTTCTGACAGAAGTGATGGCGTTACGAGAGACAAGAGCTTAACACAGTACAAATACAGCCGTAGACACGCCACTCACTAACCTTTCAGGGCTTTTTGAACTGACAGCAGCGACTGAACGCTAATTTAGATGAGGTGTGGTACAAGTGTTATGAAGGGGTGCAGAGCTGCTTTGTCACACAGAAAACAATTGTTCATCTGTCACAAGCCCTTTCCCTTTTCAATTATTTCATTATTTTTCTTAGACACTTGAATTTAAGGTTGTTTGCATCATTCTCTGACAAAAAAAGAGAGTCAACGAGTTACAAAAATTAAGGTAGTAAAAGCAATCAACATTCAGAGTGCTTCCTTAAAGATCTCCTTGCTTCAAAGTAAGGTCAGATTCTTAGACGTTTTCTCTTTGATAAAATTTTCCTTTTTTTAAGATCACAGCATCTTTAAGTAACGAGCAGGTTTTTGCAGGTAAAAATTTCCTTAATTATTTGAGTAAATCCATCACAAAATGACAGCTTTTTAGTTTGCTTCTGGGAAGAGGAAAAATAAATGTTTTTTCTCATTAAGCTGCAGAAAAGTTCTGCTTTTTGTGCTAAAATCTTTTGTTGCTCATGGGTAGAAAGAGCCCATTAATAGACGTGACCCACAGAGTCAGCCATTACAGGAAAATGCAGCAGAAAAATGAAGCATTTGCTACTCAGAGCATTACAAATCTACCATACCGTACAGATGCCTTACACTACCTCCAGCAAAACAGACAGTCACGCATTGCACTCAGCAATGGGGAACGGTGACACCTGTCTGCTGTCCCTTTTCATTTTTCTGAGCTTGAAAGATTTTGCGAGCGCAGTAACTCTTCTTATGTCTTTACCAGTAAGTGGCTTTTCTTCTCTGTCTGAGCTGCCAGATTGAGGAGTCACTGTTTACCAGAACCGCATTTGAATCATTAGCAGTTAAGTTTGAGGACAAACTGTGGTTTTGTCTGTTGTTTTTAAGCAGCTTGTGTACAAAAAAAAAAAAAATCCCTTTGTACCATCTCCAGAGCTTCTGTAGCATCCTGCAACACAGAAGCAGCCATCTTTATGTGTTTGTTCAGTGTGTTTGAACAGGTAAAAGGCTGTGATGGAAACTACACTCGCCACCATAGTGTCTGTCTTTCACAAAGTCTACAGTTTTCTTCACCCTCAACCAGGAGGTCTGTGGTGGGAAAAGAGAGGGGCCAAAATTAAGGATGCACTCATCACATCTGAGATTAGTTTTGGCAAAGAGTTAAAACATTTGGAATGTAGGATGAGATCTTAAGATCATTTTTCCTTCAAGCTGACAGAAAGTGGGATGGAAAATTGGCCAATATGGAGTCAGAAAGATTTGAAACCTGAATCATACAACTTACAAACTTATAAATTATTACAAAAACTTTAGAAGGACTTAGTGAGGAAGGAGAGGACATGGGGCCTGATTGCCAAAGTTTCGGATGACAAACTGCTCCTCTGGAAGTCAGGGGGACACAACCAGAGAAGCAATGGAGAACATGTAAACTAACGGACATGAGTCGTGTGACGGACCAGTGTAAATCTAGTGTTTGAGTGCAGTGAAGTACAGAGCAAAGGAGTGAAAAACAAACTTGTAAGTGAAAATATGACGTTTGAGATAAGAGGAGGATAGGGAAACCTAATTTCAGTTCTAGTTACCATGACCACCGGCGTGGTAATTAGACCCTTAATTATCCAAAAGCTAACACCTTTGAGTTGGATAACCAGTGTCTAAAAAACAAAAATGGGCCCACAGTCTTTTTTCACCTTTGATAATTCACATTAAGAGCTAATCTCTTTTTCTATTTGCATCTACCCTTCACATTTCCTGCCAAGAACACTCATATTTTAGTTTAATCAATGACAAAATTGCTAAATGGACTGAAAGTGTTATTTTGCTGTTTTGACTAAAGCCTCGCTCCGTGCATGTGGTTAGAAAATCAGGTGCAAGTTTGCACTGGTTTTTACACACAGACTTTAGACTTCACGTCATTCTAATATTCATTCTGCATTGATGTTTTTTTGTGTAGATAGAAAAAATAATTTAACCAAAAATTCTTTTTTTTTTCACATTTGTAGTCTCACAATTTTAGGAAGGGCTTCCGCTAATGGACAAGCAGTGCAATTTCTACTGCAGTGAGAAGAGGCTGTTATAACAGTGTTGTATCAGTTAATACTGTGTATTACACTTTGTTTTTACTTGTGCATGCTTAAAAAAAAAAGAGCAGAAACTGTAATGACATCAGTAAATGTGAAACACAATCTGCAGGAACTCCTTGGTGCTAGAAGCCGCACAGGCTACACACTTTTTAAATCTCAGGTGTTGGCTGGCCCAGTGCCCTACGTGCTTAAGTATGGCACCGTTTCATTTAATTAACTGATTAAACAATTCATTAAAGGATGTATCAACGTGAGCCTGTTTTCTGACTGTGTCAAACAAAGGGAAATAAAGTTTCACACTGACGATTTTTTTTTGATTTTGTGGTTATTTTTTTGCTAATTTGCAGAACAAATCTTACGTGCGTAAATGTATTTCATTGCATCAATCACATTGCGTCCCAACCACAATTGTGCGGTCTACTTCATACAAGGGTAGGACAGTTTCTCTTCTGATTGTGATGAACTCCTAGTGGTGTTTGAAATTTTCAAGTCTGACGACACGATTGCCTCCAGCCTTTCATTGCTTTACTATTTTATTTATAGAGATCTATAGGGACCTTTGAGATTTGTTTTCTCAAGGATTCCAATTCCTGTTTTTAATGGTTCATTTTTAACAATCCAGTTTGATCTGATTATCTGAGCTAAAAAATACATTTTTAGTTAAAACTTCCACCAGTGTGACTCAGAGATAAATACCTGATAGTGAAAAGTGGGTTACATTTTCCAGAATACTTGTGTTTCTTGTATGATAATTAAGTGTTAATTAACAAAAAAACAAGAATCAATTTCAATTTAATTCACATTTAGTTTCATAAAGTTCAGTCCACTGTTATTTTTCTACATAAAATCAAAGGGAACATTATTAGAGCATTTTACCACACTATATGGTCACATGACTATAAATTCAAAGTGTTTCACTGGTCTGCTCCTTATTTAAATCAAATACAGTTTAAGTTATAGTTGCATTAGAAAGTACATTTGTAGATATACTTTTGGTCAGAATATAATTGTTAGATTGCAGTAATAGCAGTGATAGTCTTTTAAATTTTGGGACGTAAAAACAAAACATTTCTCAATGGAGTTTGCCCCGCCATCATGTACTCGCTCAAATTAAGCATTGGTTAAATAACTTGATATGCATGCAATTGTACTACGACCATAATATTCCAATCATGGATGATGTCACATTTCACAGCAATTGCAACATTTCTTTCTGATGGTTTTACGACACGAGAAAGGACAAACGGATATGAAGTGTGATCAGGGCAGAGAGTTGCTGTATAGAGAAACAGAGAGCTCTGGTATGACTGTAGAGTTTTCAAACTAACAGTTACTTCAAACCTTTATCATTTCTTTTGTATTGAAGACACAAGCATTTTTTTTTTTCATTCAATAAACTATTATTAATTCAAATGCTTCCCTGCAGGGCCAAACACTTCTTAGTGTCGTAGTTTTCATCTTTATTCTGATAAAGAACAAAGGGAAAGGTTTACGCTTCGTTTATTAGTTTTTACTTAAACGCCTTGAGTTTCATTTTTTCTGTTAAAAAAAATCTTCAGAAAATAAAGCTTTCAAAAGATTGATGTGTGTGCATTTAATGACAAGATAAGAGCTTCACTTAAAGATCATAAAAAACAGTGAACAGAAATAAAATTGTGTGTAAGCTATGAGTCATGAATACTTGAAAAACGTTTTTAAAATTTGAGTTTGAAGGATATTGATTTTTGAGTGTTTTAACTTTCCATAGGAGCGCCAAACGAAAAACCCATCCCAACAACAATAGAACAGTCAGAATGACGGCAGGAACATAAAAGCAGGTTATGGCAGCAGGTGATGTCCTTGTTCTGTCACCATGGCTTACTCTGTTCGGAGGTGTACTGTGGATTAGACAGATTAATCTCTGCTCTGCATCACTTTTTGTTTTTAAACTTCCTCTTTCTGTCTGCTCGGATCCTATTAGCAGTCTGACAGTGCCGACTAAAGTCTTTTACTCTGTTTTTATTCTCCCTTTTAGTTTTAATCTCATGCAGTTTCCCGTGGATTTTCTCAGAAAATCTGACTGGTTTGCCAATACAAATAGAAAAAAAAACAACAGCAGTTAATAAACTGACTAAAGAGTAAAAAGACATTACTTTGGGAGAGTTTGCAACTTTCACAGGCTTATAGTATGATGTCCGCAGGAGTTCTGAACAATAAGGACCAGATTGATTTGGTAGTTCTATTTTTATTTTACTGCGTGTTTGAGCAAAAGATTTCATCCCTGCCATATACTTAAAAACTCACCTGTAGATACTTACTGCCCAATGAAAATCAATTTTTAGTATAGTGAAGGACAGCCCCCACCCCCTCCGAAAAAAAAAAAAAATGGACAAACTCAAATCTCAACCAAAACAAGAATTTCAGGAAAATCCAAAGGAAGTTTTAAAATTATTATGGGATAGCCACAGGACCGATGACTTGGCGGCCATTTTGTGTCAAAGTGTGAAATTGAGTGATTATCACATTTTTGTCTGAGCAATCCTCACCAAATTTCAAACACACACTGCCAGGTTAAGTCTTTAACCACAACTGAAGTCTCGTTGAAATTTGACTTCAGAAGAAGACAGCCATCTTGGATTTTAAAAAATCCCATTTTGTACCAGCTATAAATGTAAACCCTTCTGAAGGATTTGATTGTGTCTCCTCTTTACTCCTTGAGCATCTTTGGGAAGCTACTTAGAAAAACTGTTGGATTTTAAAGTTGTGGATTTGAACATCATAAGCGTGGCATGCTCTCAAGATAAACAGACTCCTGTTGCTCACACATTTGCACCAGAAAATTTGTAAAAATGTAATACATAAATCCCTGGCTCAAGATGAATGAAATTATATAACATAGTGTATGAACAAACGCATCATTCTCATCCCCAAGTTGTCACATCTTTATATTTGGTTAACAACCCCTCAATGTCACTTTTTTACATTTTGCTGTCCCTAACTTTTTGTTTTGTTGACTTGCTGGCTGTAAGTAAAATCAAGGATTCGCAACCCTAAGGAGGAGGTACCAGACATGGTAACGGACCCAACCCGGTACCAAACACGGTACTGGACCTGACACGGTACTCAACACAAATGGTCCAGATGTGGTACCATACGCAAACCGGTACCAGGTTAGGGTGTTGTTTGGGTTAGGGTATACCGTTGCGTCCCGTTACTGGACCTGCGGTTCCGGTTCACAGCCCGGAGGTTGGGACCCGTGATTTAATGGGAACAACCAGCATATCAAAAAAACGAGTTAGGGACAGCAAAATGTAAAAGGTGAGGCAGAGGGGTCCTTAACCAAACGTAAATATGACGACTTGGGAATGAGAATGTGTTGCAGAAACATTTGAAAAATGTGGTTGTGGTCACCAAAAAACTTCAGTTGGTCGAGGAAATACAAAAGTTTACTTTTGCAGATTCTTCTAAAAAACTACAGACGTGTTCGCCCCCCCAGAACATAAAGTGATTGCTATAGACATAAAACCAACAGAAAAGAGGGCATTTTGAAAACAGTGTTTTGTTTTTTTTTTTTCTTAAATTGGTGGCAGGGGAAGAGGGGGAGGATAAGGCTCATGTAGCCGCTGCTCAGCCAGAGAGGGCAGGTCAAAGCGGGGGCAGGGAGGGCGGGGGCGGGTAGCACCTGCGTGCCATAGAGCCCTAATGGCTTAGGCCTTAGGGCTTTAACTAAATTATATTTCTGCAGTTCCCACAGGAGTCTTACATGTACACCATGAGAAAGTGAGTGGACTTAAAAGAAAAATAAGTTATTAAAAAAAAACAACAAATTGTATTTTTGTTTATACATTCACTTTTTTAAAACAAGCAGGCCACTGCTATGATTATTGTTTGATGTTAGTGCATGACATCCGTTTGCAATCTCCTTTGAGATCGCGGCATCATGACTCATTTAGTTAAAGCTCTAGTTTTCCATTTTACTAAAGTCAGTATTTTGATTTCAATTTTTGTATACTTGATGTAATATTTCATTATCCCTCAGATGTGTTCTGGCTGCTTATGAAGATGAATGCACGTGTGTTTTTGCACACGCCAGAGCGGACCTCACGCAGAGAAGAACCACCCAGGCATCGATGCGTGACATCATTCATGAAATGTTGCTGAGACGGGTTATTATTGAAGCCAACAGCACACATGAGGCTTTAAATAATACATCTATAACATGCTGCTCGGTAAAAGGTAGGGAAATTTGATTGTAAATTGTCTCCAGGGTTTCGTCTGAACAGAAATGTGAGGCTGAATGAAGCAGAAAACATTAGTTCCAAATATGAATTCAAGCAGACGATAAAATCTACAAAATGTTCCACACAAAGATGAATCTGAAATTTATTGACAAGTTATAAGTGATGTCTGAAAGTGTTTAGGAGCCAGACTATAATGCTTTATCCGATATTCCAAATATGTAGGAGAGAGATATATTTGGGTTATGTTGAGTCTTGACAGAAAGTCTCTGGAGAATATACATTTACATTTGTGAAGAGCCATTGTTGATATTGTTGTTACATTCTTTGTTCCCCGTGGGGTTTATCTTATCTGCTGCTTGACAAAAAATACAGCCCATGTACAACAAAACCCTAAATATGTTTTCAGCTTACGCTTAAGAACTGAAGACTTATATTTGACAACAGTGGGAAAAATGATCTTTATCTTTTGTGCAATCATCAAGCATTTTCCTTTTATTTTTTTCAAGTAAAAATACAAAGAAAAGGACAATTAATAGGAGTTTTCATTTTCTGATAAACCCTTTAACGTACTTCCTGTTAATATATTTGCAAAAGATGGAACAAAATGAAAATAATTCATAAATGTAAAAATAATCAGAATCTTTATTTGAGTCCTTTTGTGCAAAAACACCAAACATGTATCAGTTTTTAGGAAAATATTACAAATAGGAAGTTTTTGTAATGATACATATATTTAACTGTTCAATAACACTTTTAATTCGTGGATGTGTGAAAACTGCAAAAACTTTGAAAACAGCGAATAGAAAAGAGAAGGAAGGAAGCTGAGTGTTTTATTTATTTATTTATTTTATGAACACAGCAGTTTATGTGTGTGTGCAGAATTCGTTGGTAATATATAAACCCCTCCATCCCTGGAGGGAGCAGTAACTGCAGTCGCTGCTGCTCTCGGCACCCATTGGTTATTTAATCCCACCATCCAGCCTTAAATGCTGAGTGCCAAGCGGGGAGGCATTGGTTCTTATTTGTGAGAATCTTTAGTACATCCCAAGCTGGGAAATGATCCAGCAATCACAGTGGGAGCGTTCCATAGACAGACCGCTGGTACAGTATTAAAAAAAAACTATGACTACATAGTTCATGTGACTTAAACTTTATTTTTGTCAATAAATCACACATCAAATTATTTACATATGTATGTGTAAAAATACAAAGAATGGAACATTGGTCCATGCTTTTATTTTGGAGACATTTGAAGATGGTTTGAGGATTTTTCTTTTGAGAGCTCAGTAATCGACTGGTGGCAGGGTGACCATTCGGGTGAACTCTTCATAGTTGATGACGCCGCTGGGCCTGACGTTCGCCTCCCTGAAGAGTTCATCCACTGCAGAGAGAATAACACCAGCAGCTGTTTTAGAGGCAAAATAAAACGTTATAAAATTCCTGTTTTGGTCCTTGATTGACGTGCCGATCAATCCTTATGGTTTCTAAAACCTTACACGGCCAAAGATTGTTTTAAATAAATCCTGTTTTTTTTTTTTTTTTTATAAAATTGACACCTTTCTACATTATTTAAAAAAAACACACACACACAGCTCAACATCCAAGTCTAATTCTTCAAATTTAAATCTCCAACCGACTCATTAAGCTCTACTGGGTTCCCATTTCAATGACAGCACACATGAATGATTTCTTTCTGATTTTCTAACTCAAATGTGAAATTTTATTAATTAACCTTGACTACTGAATAAATTAGATTTCCTTCGATTTTTCTTCCCTGCTCTTTCGGTGAACTTGCATCTTCATTGTAAGAGAATAGACCCTCTCTTGATAGAAATGTAATCATGTTTTAAGAACATTTACATCTTCTTGAACCTTGAGCAGGTAGTCAGTCCTCATCTAATAGAACCAACAAGCTTCTCGGATGCCTTATTGCTGCCCACATTTGTCCATCAAATGTAAAAACCCCAAACTTCAACAGATACTTAAATAATTTATCATGAAGTCCCATTTTTAGAGTCTTTGGTATGACTCTGCCTGGATTTGAACTGGCGATCTTCCACTCTACAACAAAAGACCACTGAGCTGGAAAGAGTTCTACAGTACGTAATGAGACCTCACTATGATTCTGCAGCTTCTTTCTAGAGCAGAGATGAAGACTTGGGTCTTCAGACGCTGACATTAGCAAAAATTTCAGTCTCAACTCAAAAATCAACCATATGAAAACTTTTATTATTTTGAATTATTATGACTATTTTCTTGTGGCTTCAACAATATCTTTGAGGTTTTTTTTTGTTTGAGTCCATCCATCGATCCATTCATCCATCTTCTTCCTCTCATCTAGGACCATGTCCCAGGAGGAGCAGTCAGAGCTGAGGGGTCTGCTACCTTTAATGGTATAAGAGCCATTTGGTCCAGTATTTTCATCCATCCATCCATCAAAAATGTGCAATAAGGACTATTTCATAATGCTGGATACAGGGGTCATCCTTACATCTTATTTCTTAGTTCTAAATTGATCATTTTTTTGATTTAGTTTCTTTGTTTACAGCAAAACTTCTCTATAATTTTAACAATAAAGTATTACCCCATAATATTCAGAAACAATTTAGAGAGATTAGGAGATTATTCACTGAGGGAATATGGTATTTTGAAACAACCAATAATTCAAACAGTGAGAAGAAGTGTGTGTGTGTGTGTGTGTATCAGTGTGCGGTATCAAACTCTGGAACAGACTTGAAAATCAATACAGAAAATGTTTGAACATCAAACTGTTTACTATCAGAATTAAAGAGAAGCTGTTTTCAAAAAATAAGATTGAAGAACAGAAATTATGATTTAAACAAAAAATTGAAAAGTTACTTCCATATTATATTATATTATTTAGATTTATATACTATTAATTATTTAAGTTACTGGAAAAAGACATGAATATACACTTTTCAAACAGGATTTTTTAAATTTAGTTTTTGATCTTTCCATTATAAAATGTGGTTGCATTGATTTTTTTGTCTGTTTTTTAAGTCTTTTTTGTAATGTTTTACATGTTTGAAATAAATCAGATCTAAAAATTGGAAAAAAAAAACTATGAGAACCGCAAAGCCCCACTTCACCATGCTGAAAATTAAACATTATGAATGTGTGGCCATTCATTTAAAAATATATAGCTTTTAAATATTTACAAAAGTTAAATCACAGCATTATTCTACAGTATTTGTCTATGAATAAACAATGTTGAATTCTTTTACTTTTGACAGCAGCAGATACAAGTTCCTTTCAAAGTAAACGCATCCTGTCAAATGAGATCCTCCAGCAAATTCACTTGAATTAAAAATGCAATAAAGTCAAACATGAAATTTAATGTGCCTCCATTTAAAAAACAAAACCCCTTTTACTACTGAATATTTTCATGACAACAACGGTGCAGAATTCATTTAAAAAAATCTATACATGCATAAAAAAATTAAGAACTTTCCCTCTAAAAACTAACTACAAGACACTGTTGAATTATAATAATAATAAACCATTCTGACAGTAGATTAATGTTTTATCATCATTTTGTTTAGTTACCTGAGGTGATCTAAATGTAAAAAACTAAAACTAATCATTTTTATTATTAACCTTTACTCAACCAGAAAGCCCCATTGAGATTAAGACATTTCTTTCACATGGGAATTCTGGCAAAAAGATGACAGAAATTAATGAACTAAAACTAGTTAACCAAAGCTACAAAACTCATTATTCCAATTGTTTGTGATTTTCCATTAAATCCAAAGAGAGTTCCTTCTCCCTGGCCATTTCCTCCATCTTAAATCCTAATTTGAAATTAAAGCTAAAGATTTAACACTTGCCTGAGATTAATGACAAAAGACTTGGTTGAAACTCAGAGCCAAAGACTCAATAAATGTAAAAATTGCTAAAAATTGACTTGTGAGTATCTTTGGTTTTGTCTGATTCTGCAGTCTGCCTTCTTGTAGGAATAGTGAAAAAAGCAAAACATGCAACGTTTTAGTGGTTTTGTAGTAAAAGAGAAAATAACTTTCATGACCGTTCTGACCAGCAAGTGAAAATCATTACAAAAAATTAGCGTAAAACTGACTTATTCTTAAATTGAATCTTTTGAAAGCTGCACTTCTGCTTATCTTCGGTCCTGATGTAATTGCATTATATGAACGGATGGCCAGCATCACTCAGCAGTTACCTTCTGCATTTGAGAGTTTCTCTCCTAACTTGGTGAGTTTGGCCTTCAGCTCGGACGCTTGGATGGTTCCTTTGTTCTGCTTGTCTGTCATCCTAAAAGCCTCCAGGATCTCCTTCCCGGGATCCTCCTGCTGCATCTGCCTGTGCATCATCGTCAGGAAGGTGGAGAAGTCCAGCTCACCCTTCTTATCTGAAAATAGAGATTATTGACAAAACTTAAGCTATATTGGAGTCCCATTAGTTGTCACACACCTAGGTGTTTGAAATTTGTTCATTTGATCCACCCCCCTGGGGAGCGGTGAGCTGCAGACACAGCCGCGCTCAGGAACCTTTTGGTGTTTAACCCTCCCAGTCCCACCCCTGAATGCTGAGTGTCGAGCATGAAGGCAGTGGGTCGCATTTTTAGAGTCTTTGATATGCGTCAGACTGGATTTGAACTCACAACCTCCGGTCTCCAGGCAGACACTCTTCTATAAGACCACGTATTGACTTTTTCTTTTTTAAGGAAAAAGAACCGCTTTACAAAGGGATTTCAGATCAAAACATGGTCTTTAGATGACAGATCTTTTGTTACTATTGTGTGAAAATACACTGTTTTTCTGCTTGTATGAATTCATTAAAGTCAACAAATTAATTTGCTCTGCTACTTTCAAGGTTCATTTACAACTTAAGAAACAGAAATTTCAGTTTAATTACTGAAATGACTAAAAACAAAGCGTCTGTTTCTTGTGCTGACACTAAAAGCCACTTCCTTTTTTTTTTTGGCGTTTATGACACAGTTACAAATCTATTGACTTCAGACTTTAAACTTCTGACTTGCAAACCTGAGTAGCAGCTGCTCGTTCTACGTACCGATTTTGTGAACCTGTAGATGCCTGTCTATCTCGCTGAATGTGGGGCTCGTACCCAAGCAGCGCATGACGGTGATCAGATCTTTGGAATCGATTTTGCCGTTCCGCTTCTTGTCGTACAAGGAGAAGCACTCCTTGAATTCTGCAGAGACAAAGTGAAAGCAGTGAGATGGCTGCTCTCTCTACGACGTCAGGTCAGGCTACAAAATGTTCTGAAGAGGAAACGTTAGAGATCAGAGTTGCTATTTGACTGAAACACAGCAGCATAAAAAACCCTGTATAATCTTACCGCTGATTTGAGCTTGTGTTAGAAACTTGGCCTGCAGAGAAGCAACATCATAGATCACTTCTTCAAAGGAAGAAATGTTCACAATATCTACAAAAAGAGCTAAAGACGGAGAATTCTGTTCCTCTTACCATTTCTGAAGGTGTTCGTTCCCGGAAGGACTCCTGCTCTCTGAGTCACCTGTTCCTCCGCCTGTCTAAAGTTCACCGTCTGTAGGCTGCAGTGCAATTTAATATGTGTTGCTGTGGAAACAGTGATACCAGATCCACCTGTGAGGTACTGTTCTTTTCCTTACCAGTCGTCGGTAAACTGAGACCATTATATTAGAAAATTACAATAATTATTGTGAAAGGCTCTTAGACACATAAATAATTATGGATTTTTGACTAGACGTACTCTGGGTCAGATGAGGGAACATTTAACTAGTTTGGATAGAACTTTTTTTAATTCACATCTATGCCTCAGAGCTTTTGGAAAAAGAGGAAAAAACTGAAAAAAAAAATCTTTAGTCTGTCCTGTCTGTCCGTCCTGATAATGCTGACCTCTTTTACCTCAATGCAATGGTCTGTGAAAAGGTCAGACACCATCAGGCCTCAGCTGGCTTTGTCTCCGGCTCACATAGCTGCTGGACAGCATTCCTGTCTGAGAAATAGGATCTGAGGTGAAATTCAAAATTCTTGGAAAATAATGATTCTTTGAACGCCAAATGAATGATGCATTAGATTAAAATCAGATTTTGAAAAATTACTTTGACTCATCATGTTAGGAATGAATTAATTTTAGGATTGTATTTGGGGGAGCTGGGTGGGTGGATGGGGGGAACCAGAAGAGGGAGGGGTGCTGGTTTTATGTTCTGTTTTTTGTTTTTAAAGACATTTTTGATAAGTGTAATTTATCTATTTATTTATTTTATGTAATTTATGCTTGAAGGACGTCCCTGACAGTTCCCTTCAGAAACACATTCGGTGGACGTGGCTTGAGATGGCCTGATGAAAGAGTCAAAAAGTCTTTAATTACATTTAAATATAAACTTACATGCTTCAGAGCGCAGCCACGTTAAAAAATCTGCTTCTCCTCCACAGCACAGAGTGACACTGAACTCCCTCGAGAGGGAGGGGTCTGCATCCCTCTTCTTGAAGGGTTTCCCATTAAAAGTACTATTTTAGACACTGCAAATGCCCCTACAAATAGAGGGGTAGAAAGAAGGAAAGAATTCAGATTGGGCTTAAATTGGATAAGTGTTTTTTATATCTCCAGAAGATTCTATTGGCAAAGTAATACAATATATACTTCTCACAAAAAATTAAAAGAACCCTTTTTTTATTGGGCCTGGCATGAATTGAATTAAAACTGATCATTTTCTCGTTGGTTAAGCAGCTGAGGGCCTCGTTAATCAATTTCAGCTGAATTGGTGTTCATGAATTAACAACAGGTGTACTTCAGTGGCAACAATTAGAAAACCCTCAAAACAGGACTGGTGTTACATGTGGAGGTCATTTCAAGTTTCTCCCACTTGATCTTTTATGGCTGGTTTTCCACTCGTGCTGATTTTGGCTTGTGTAATTCTCTCTACTGGCAGTATGAGGAGATTCCTTAACCCTACAGAAGTTGGGACATCATGTTTGGGCCCATTAGGTGCTGCCAGGTTGCTCCTCAGATTGTACAACAGCTCAGGGATGCCCTCACACAGATCTGGGAGGAAATGCCACAAGACACCATTCGTCGTCTCATTAGGAACATGCTGCGATGTTGTCAAGTATGCATACAAGCTCATGGGGGCCACGAGCTTGTATGTAAAAGTTGCAGAAATTTTGGAGAAAATGGACTAGCCTACCACATCTTCATTTCACTCTGAATTTATGGTGTTTACACAATTGAGCCTCTGTAGGCTGAAAACTTTTATTTCCATTAAAAGACTTGGAATTCTTTTGTTCCTAAGACACTGCCCTGTCGTTATTTGTATAGATATCTAACTTCATATTGAGATCTGATGGATCTAATATGTTTCATTAAAGTTCTCCTTTAATTTTTGTGAACAGTGTATTTCACCATATTTTACCTGATTCAAAGAACATACACACCACCTGGGATTTTGCATTCAGAACTCTCGCAGTCCGTTCTCGGCTCTAAGTTTACTGATTGTATGCTGGAAATTTTCACTGCTAAAACGCAAACTAGCTGAATTGTAACCAATCAGGGACTCAGATTTGGTGGTGGCATATGTGTAGCATGCTTTGAAATTCACAGAAGTACTAACCATTTGAAAAATGATAATGGAGGACAAATGAATATTTGTGCTTTGCATTTTGCCGGCACCAAGTCTTTCATATATTGTAATAAAGCTATTAAAGAAAAAGCCCTATATGTGGGATTAGCATAGATTTGACTTTTTGCACCACGCCTCTTCTAACTATGAGTACACACATTTGTATCGAGTAGCAACAGACCAGTGGGGACACCACATGTTAAAAGCATGTTCACGTAAGCATGTTTAAGACTGCCCGTTTAGAACATGTGTATGTACCTGGTTTATAAATAGCTTTACTGAGTTTAGCTTGAATATTTGTAAGTTTTATTGCAGATATTCACCGTCTTTCTTAGGACGGGTTGCTTTCAATATTGTCCTCACCTGCAGAACTTAGATGCTGGTGAAAACAGTTTTTGAAATGCTGGGCTGAGGGACATTTCCACAGATTCAATCATTTTCTGCAATTCAAGCCCAGCGCATAAACACTTCTACAACCGCCTTGAAATCCTCCTGCAGCCTTCAAGCACATATAAGGAATGGAAATAAGAGTGACACTGCAAGATGATGACAGAAATTGTAACTGCCCTTTAAAACAGTCCTACAAGTGCATCCGAATTTTAAGAAAAAAAAAAAAAAACCTCCTATCTCACTCTCCTATATCCTCCAACACCTCTGGCAAGAATCACGGGTCAAGGCAGAGGACATAAATAAGGTTCAAAGAGAAACAGGAGAAAGGGGCGCTGTGTATTTCCAGGATCTTTGTAAATGGTGCGTCATAAGACAATCCAAATTAAACTACGATAGATAACAAAAAGACCACATGTGAAT
The DNA here is from genome assembly GCA_003999625.1 of Oryzias javanicus. Taxonomy (NCBI): domain Eukaryota; kingdom Metazoa; phylum Chordata; class Actinopteri; order Beloniformes; family Adrianichthyidae; genus Oryzias; species Oryzias javanicus. Next base: position 10,964,707 of record CM012439.1, on the reverse strand, counting down.
CACACAAACAGAAAATCCCAAAAAACAAGAAATCACTCATGAAAGCATTAATAGATGCTAAAAATAGGAGAATTGAACTTTTTTAGTAAGAGCTATTTGAGAAGGTTCAGTTTCGCTGTACACGTTTACATTTAATCTACAAAAGGTTCAATGTTGTGAGAGGAAAGTATTGTGGGATTGATTATGGGATCTACTTTTAGAAAAGGTTATCCTTCTCTAAAGGAGATAATAGAGGCAGTACTGGACCTCCCTTCCCTTTTAATTTGCAGAATTCAAACGTCCTTTCCAGATGAGACACCCTGTAAGTTTTGGGTCATTTCTCTCATTAAAGACACCTCCTTTCCAAAGAAGCTGTCACCAGACTGACCCAGAAGCTTTTTTTTACTATAGGATACATTCAAGGAAACATATTTAACCTTTTTTTTTTTTTTTATTAAAATGACTTAAGGAAGAGAACATAAAAAATTAAAAAATCCCTATTATTAACTCACTATACTTCTTTTTTCCCTGCATCCTCCAAGTCTGGGTTTGTGTGCTACCCTTTCCTGATCCCTGCTATCTTCATCACTCCTAAAGAGAACCTCAACGTCTTTATATCTGCACTTCCAGGTGTCCCTCTCTCTGGATCATTCTCCATAGCTGCTTTCACCTCCATCTTTAACACTTTCTCCTTCATTGTAGCTGACAATCTTTTGTCACACCAGTTCAGCTTCAACACCTTGTTCCTGTTTCCTTCAAACTTAACACTCTACTACTTATGCCCTAATTATTATCTCTGTTTGTTCTAATTCTAGTAATGAATACTTACAAATAATCTCGTGGAATGCCAAATGCCGACAAAAGAACATTTGTCAACTATTACCTCTAAATTTATTTATTTATTTTTACAGGGATAATTCAAATTGCTGCTCCCTTCAGGTATCCTCTCAGAAACAGCTGTACAAATCCATAAAAAGCATAACACAACTTACATTTTACCATCAATCCTGTGAAGCCCACTAAGAATTGACAGAAAATTGTAATTTGGGGGAAATTAATGGATTGTTTTTAAACAGTTATTGTATATGAAAACCACAACAACTAAAAAAGCTAAATAATTATTTGTGTAAAACAGAATCAATTATGATTCATTATGTAATTTATTAAGTTTTTACTCACAACATTGCATGTCTCAGATTTGAAAATATTGACATGAGTGTAAGCAACTTACTTACCTACTGTGTCAAAAATGATGCAGAAATTTTGAACATGGTGTAACTGTATTATAAAGAGTTCATTTTCATTTATTTGAAGTATTTCAATACAGCAAGTAGTCATTAAAAACAGTGAATAATAATAGATGAGTTATAATCACTATAAAGATTTGAAAATTGTTTTAGCGAATTAATGGGAGGAGCCATTTTGAAATGAGCAGGAAAAGAAAAACTAAGAGAGTTAACACTCACTCAGTCCACCTCTCTTATAGTCAATTGTCATAATATTAAAATGTTGCCAATTTGAGGTTGGTGAAAAATTAGCAGAGCTGAAGCATTGATTAATTAATTGAAATTTTAGTTGATAAGAATCCTCCACAGTAATAATAACTAAACTCAAAATATGACAAAACTTGAAATTATCTTATCTTTAATATAAAAGTTTGTGCTGAAGGTAATAATTACCAATTGGGAGGGAACTGTGACGATTACAACTGTAAACCAGGTGTGACTATTTTAGAGCACACCAGCAGGAAAGCTGCTTATATGTTCACTAACTCAACAATGAAGCGTGGCGAGAAAAGAAGACTGACCTTACTGCGAAACATGGAGGGGGCTGGAAAATGATCTAGGGCTGCATTGCTGAATCTGTCACGGGGTGTGTTGAATGTGTGCTGGCTACAATGAAATCTCAACCCCATCAAAACATTCTGAAAAGAAGCGAGCTGCCTGCTGTCAGAAAGTCTGCTTTCAGTCGCAGAGTAGCGTCATTGTTGCTAAGGCCTGTTGCTTTCATCGGTTTTTTGAAGGATTCGGATGAACAACAACTCTGTGTAAGATTTAAGGATTTTTAGAAAGTTAGTGTTCATGTCTGACTGCATTGAGGTTTTTTTTTTTGCTTGTTATTGGAGAGACCATGGTTAGCTTTCATACCAATAAAACCTGAGAGGCAACAGTTATGTGCACATTTTAAAATAGTTCTACTCACAGGCATTTATCCACTCAATTTTAGAACTTGAAATTGAATTAGAAAGGGCATATTTGATTTCTTAATCCGGCACAAAAACAAAATCAAGGTTTCATCCATCTCCCATTTAATAAAGACTTATAAATTAATTGTTCTCATCACCAGATTCAGAAAATTTGACAAAACTGTTGCCGCAGATACATTGAAAGAACATTAGTTCACCATTCCACTTGACAGCATTTTAGGCAACACAGTTTTAAAACTGAGTCTATTTCTCCAAACAAAATTCATTAAAAAAAAATTAAAATCTTACAAATGCTCAGCTCCATTACTGCATATACACAATGAATGCAAATGAAAACTGAAGCGAGTTAAGTGTGACATCACCCACAGAAAATGCTTCAACCAAATGAAGTGTGGTGGTTGAGCCTCAAACCACCACCACATAGGTGTTAGTACTTTCTTTTTCTTTAAAACATTTATTTTGTTTACTTAAAATAAATTATATGGGTGCACACATTTGATTTATTTTAAGTGAAAATACAGTTAATTTACTTTTTGTTTTTCTGAGTTTCAAATCAGGTGCTCCACATCTTCCATAATCAGCAGAGGAGGTTGGGATAATCCACCGGCAAGACTGCAGGGATTCCCAACACTCCTACTGGACTTTATTTTTGTTTCTTTGAATGTAAAATATTTAGTTTATTCTTTGAAGACAATATTAATTATTTAGATGTTTGTTTAGTTTGTATTTTCTCTGTTTTGCTGTTGTAGTTTCATTTGTTAGAGTTTGTGATTAGTCTGTTTCTCCCCTCCCTCATGTGTCCATATGGTTTGCCCCTGTCTATATAAATTTCCCCATTGTGTCAGTATTGAGAAGCTGGTCAGGCCTGTTCAGTCTTGTCTGCTTGTTTAATTTGGGTTTTTTTTTTTTTTTTCCTTTTCCCAGTTGAGCCTTAAGTTATTGTTTGAAGCAACTGCACTTGGTTAACCAACTTTTACCAAAAAAAAAAGTACACAAAAAAGGAAATAAAAAAATCTTGCAAGAACAAGCTCCCATTGTCCAGTGACTAATTGTGAACCTTCACATGAAGTCATTCATTTTTTCACAGCATGCATGTTGCTATGTTAGAACCAGGAGTCATTAGTAAGCAGTGGTTGGTCTGAAGTGGTCTGAGTCCGCATTTTTATGGCAACCACTGTCACCAATCAGGAGTGAGCTTGTTGGAAGTCCACACCCCTACTACTTTAAAGTGTGCTCAGGAGGATCTAACAATCAAACATTTTGATGTGGGCACCAGTAAGCATCACATTCTTTTATCAAGGCATCTGATTGGTCAGTTTATAACTTTCAATAAGCAATATTATGACAGCAAAAAAAAAAAAAAAAATAGAATTAGCAATGTAAAATAAAGGTTTCAGAGTAAGGTTATTCTGACAAAATAAATGACAGAAACTGTTCATTTCTCAATAGTCTATGGCATTTTGGCTTCTTGGAGCCAGCAGGTATATCCATACATGAGAGGGGAGGGACCTTTCAGTCCACTTCTTATATACAGTGAAGAGTTTTGAACTAAATGGAGTTTAAAAAAAAAAAATACTTGTATACCATGTTACACTTTATTATTCTATTAACAAATTGGTAAATGTATTATTATATAACCTCACATGGGGCTCCTGATCCGTTGAAACCAGTTAGAGAACCTAATCAGTACTTCTCCATTGAAAAACAAAGACATAAATTAACTTGTTGCTAGCCACAGGGGCACAAACAGAATTTAGATTTTGTGAAGAGGAACCTCTGGGGTTTCTCCTGTCCTGACAAACATTGGCCTGAAGCCACTTATGGCCCACCTTGGGGACTGTAATTCTGGAAATTCATTTTGTTTGGCATTTGTCTGTCATGGCGACGCTCTCTAGCAGTGGTCCTCAACCTTTTTGAGGCCATTGACTGGTTTAAATTGAACATTTTCCCAGACCGGTTCGAACTGGGCCGAAGTTGGCGTTTTTAGGCTTCCAGATTATGAAAATCTATTTTCAAAATAAAATGCTTCTACAATAATTTTGTTTATAAAAAGTCTAAAAATATCAGCAGATATCTTTTACGCAGATGATGAATATTCAATGAAACAAAGTTGTTGAATTATAGTTGTCGTTTTTGATTCAGAAAAAAATCAATTTTTGGTGCTAAAGTTTCTGAACCGTTGTCAACCTGCTGTAGGAAAATTCTCAAATGTCCTTTTTACATGTTTCCACAAATCGACTTTATTTGATTGAGTCTTCATTCTCTGTAGAATGTTTGAGCTGGTTTAAGCTTTGTGATGAAGGTTTTCCCTTAAAGTCAAAGTGGACGCTAACAACAGGTTGCTAGCTTCTACTTCGTCCATATTTTAAGGTGTGATGGACCAATAAAGCAATAAATGACAACTGTCGTAAAACTGTTTTTTTCTAAATATGAAATGTGAATCCAACCTTATTATCTGCTTGTGTAAAACAGTAAAGAGTCTGTTGCTGCGTATTAGAGAGAACCTTCTGCTACATGAGAACTGTCTCAATAATTATGTATGTCAATAAAAACTCGGGGTTTTGTCTTTAAACAGCAGCTTCGTTTTTCTTTAAAGTCCGAGACTCTTCTTAGGCGTCCTCACAGACTCTTTTCTACCCCAAAAAACGTTCCAAATACGGTTTATTGTTTGGTTTTTGTACTTAGCTTTGAGCAATCCAAGAAGCCATGCAGGTAGCCATTTTAAGTCACGTGACCCAGACGGATGTTGTGAACAGAATCAGGAACTCTTTCAAAATAAAACTACCTTCTGGATCAGAAATTAAACATAGAGGAAATAGGCAGTTCTTTATTTTATTTTTTTTTCTGTCTGTGGCCCTGTACAATGTCAGCCTGGGGGTTTGGGACCGCTGTTGTAGAGTACTCTGTACAAATTTAATCCAACTTTTTAATAAAAGAACTACATTCCAGTTAAGTTTATTAGTGACTTTCTTCCTCATTAACGAACATGCAGAGGTTAGTTTGAACCTCACAACAGTCAATGATAATAAACTAAATCCATGACTCATTTACAAGACCTCTTCTCTTTAAGAGAAAAGGGAGGCAGACTCTACAACGTTGCATCTGGGCAAAAATACTGCATCATGGAACACAGTCTAATGGAAAAACAAACCAACAGTCAGATCAACACAAACATCTTAATCCAAATGTCAACACAAACGACCTCAAACTCTTCATTCACACTGAAAGGTCAGGACGACTTTTGTCAAGGAGCAAAAGAAAAAGAGAACAACAAAAGTTTAACCAAATTAGAAAAGAAGAGAAAATATGATCAATAATATATAACCCTAATGAAAGAATGATTAAAAAGTGAAACGTGCAAACAGTGGTGATTAAAAAATGTTTGCAGTGGTGCTGAGCAGACACTAACATCTATTGCCTGAAGGTACAGGGGGTGGGGGGGGATCCGAGTTAGCCTGCATGGTCTGTCATCAGCAGGTGGCAGTTTTTTCAGCAGCTCTCACCACTCTCCCCAGGGCCTTTGTGTTTGGATGTTCAAGCTCTCATAGCAAACACAGACGCTGCAGGCCAACACTCGCCATGGCTCCCCAGAACAAGATTATGAGGATGGATGGATTTAGGTTTGCTCTGTATCACTGCAGGAAATGCAGATGTTGGTGGGCTTTTCCACCCGATGGGGGGTTGCAAAGACAGTTAAAACTCAGGGTAGTGTACAATCTGTTGTTCAGATGTTGTACATGTTAGATACTATCAAAAGTGAACAGTTATAGGGTCTGAGTGCAGAAATTAGAAAAACTAAAACAGTTTGCACCGCTCAGTCTGACTGTACTTCTTTAAAGATCCATTCTGATGAAAACCAGAGTATTTTAAACATGTTTTTGTGGCATTTTTCTCATGCTGGAGGACATAAAAATGAAGCTTAAAATTGGAACCAAGCGATGGTTGTGGAGTGCAGGTCGGCATGTGTGAAGATGATCTTGAAGGCAAAGAGGAGTTGAGTATGAGCGAAGGCTTGAAACAGAACTTCATTAACATTAAGGCATTGCATTAACAGAGGTACAAGGCCACCGTACTTCACCAGAGAAGGCAACAAACTGGTGATGCATATTGGAGCAGGCCCATCCTATATAGTGGTCTGTAGTTGATGAGATGAATGCCGACAGCTGGGTCCAATCAGGAGGAGCAACAGGAGCGCAGGTGCACCACGACAACGGCAAGCCACAAGCTCCCTGCTCCGCTCCATTCTGATGCATTTGCTTGCTGAAATATAAGTATGTCTTTGTTTTCCTCGTTCAAACTGGCATCTGGCTCAGAAATGTGCGGCTGGATAGCTCCAATTCCTCTCGCAATTTTTGTTGCACTGGTAATGTTAGGTTGGGGGCGGGAGCGGTTAGCTACCGGGAGAGAGAGTAAAAAGATGGGTAATGGGAAGTAAGAGAAGGCTTACTTCATGTAAGTCCGAGGCAAATTTCTTATTAGCTACTGCTGCTCTGCAGAAGCTATGTCGTAGATAACGAAAATTTGTATAATCATAATTAAAAGACCACTGGGTATGCTTTTACAATAAATCAAAAGATGATCGGAGTGGGACTTTAAGAAAATATCTTTACCCCTTTAACACTGGAGATGCTGCAGGGAACACCTAAAAACATTCATTTATTCTGCTGCATAACTTGATCTCTCTGTACCTTAAAATACAGGCTTGTATCAGGAAGATCATCCAGAGTAAAACTCTCTGCCAAACCACCTGTGTGAATCAGTGAAAGCTTATTCACTGTGATGATCCCTGACAGGATAAGCAGAAAGGTGAACGACTGCAGAGTTCACATTATAGTTGGTGATGGCACTCTTGTTAGGGAGAACATTTTGAATTGGCACTTCAAAACATAAATGTTGCTGACCCCTGACATAAACGGTTGAAGAGTTACGGTAGTCAAAAAATATATAAACACTTGAGTTAAAGCTTCAGTGTTAAAGGGTTTAATCAGAATGGTTGATTTCATTTACAAAATAGGATTTGGAAATTTGGTTCCACATCCTTTTTACAATTGGGTTTTGGAACAAAGCCCGCAAGCCCAGGATCAGGTGCAGAACCTAGGGTGAAGACACCCCAGAGTCTAGATGCTGATGGTGGTCAATGAATAATGGATTTAAACCACAGCATTGGAAGTGAAAACGACAGCCGCCCACGGCCTTATTTAAGGTGGAGCAACTGATTCAAATTGGGCCAAAGCTTCCAGAGATGAGTAAAAAGAATGTTTGTTACATGACTGACTGGTGTATGCTGTGTGTGACAGCTTTCAGCTGTGTGGTGGTAAACATCTTAACTGACGTCAAAGCCGGTGGAAGCTTTCTGTAAATGGTGAGTAGGCAGGACGTTCTAGCCTGATGGCTGTTGGAACACAAAACTCAAACAGCCACCTGTCAATCAGAGGAGTGTTTTCCCCCTGTTAAAAAGAACTTCAACCTCAATCACAACATAAGGAAAAAAAAAATCTTCTGGTTTAGTAAGCATTGAAATAGCTACAAAGATGAATAAATGTTGTTAGAGCAACGGTAGCTGGTTTGTATATCAGGAATCAAACAGCTTGGATGAAATTATAACATTGATTTTGTTTTCAAATATTTTTTTAAATCTGGAAACCTTTGGAGTTATATTGGAGCCAACATTATTTAAAAGCCAAAAATAACAAATTGAAAAAACAACGGCATTCAGCAAAAAAAAAGATGTCCAAAACTTTTTGCTAATCCTAAATAAACGTATTTATTTTCAGCTTCAAATGTTCTGTTTTTAAGGTTTCAAAACTCAGAACTTCAATAACAAACTTTTTTTTCCCAGTTTCTTTGCGCATTAAAAACACATTTTGCTTAGTGATATGAGCAACTTTAACTACACAGTCCTGCTCATTCTGAAAACTTTATATCAAAAGGAAAAAAGTCAAAACCTGCCAACAGTGGGATTCGAACCCGGGTGAGTCCTGCGCATTACAGCTGCGTCACTGACAACATTGTTTTCTATGGTTAATAAGGGCGAGCCACCACATGACGACAAAGAATGTTTTGATATTTGCAATAGATTATTAATGTGATATATACTTGTAAAAAAAAAAAGGAAATGAAGAATAAAGCAAAAAAGAAATAATTAAAATCCAAATAATAATGTTGCTAAAAGTCAGCAAAAAGAAAAGATAGCAAACATAAAAGGGGCCCTACCATGATTTTCTTCAGCCTTTCAGCGTGAACTATATCCATATATATATGATCATATATTACCTTTGGAACACTAAAAAACAAATGATTACAGAAATATGAGTTATTTTTTGTGAGTTTTTTCCTACCTGGAAGTAAAACAATTTGATTCCTGAGGCTCCACCTGCCGCTGCGTGTTGCTGTCACTTGTTTCATGACATCATCCTAGCCCTCCTTTCTTTGTTTCTCCCACGAAAATATTTAATACCAACATTTCTTCAAAGATGGATGCACATAACACATATCTGCCTTTAGTAGGCACAGCCATCGCTACACAGGTTCACAACACAAATACACTCGGCTTCTGCACGAGTGTATTTGTTTTATCTCCTAATAAAACTGAGCCTCGCGTCTATTCGAACACCTGTTTGAGCTGGAATTTATCAATGACAGGACATAATTGGAAGATACGCACTGCTAGCTCCGTGGAGAAATTGAGCATTGGTGTTAGACTGGGGACGGTGCTGGCAAAGCAGACTTTTCCTGGAGGGGGCATGAACGGACCGCTTTAAGGTTCTTTATAGAGAGGAATGAACAGTATAATACACTTAAAAGCTCCTAAAGTTGAATTTTCATGGTATGGGCCCTTTAAAATAGGGATGCCTTTACCATAGGGCTGGAAGAGCAGATGTTCTCCTGTACTTTACATGGGGTTCTTCAGGGCAGTGTCTGTAGATGTATTTTTGAAACTGAAGTCATTGCACTTTTGTAGCATGATGCAATAATATGGTTCGACTTAGGCCACTCCTAAAGATGCATGTGAGACACTCTGCTGCAATCTATTTGTTAATTTGCTGGACAGGACCAAAAAAAGATGCCTGTGAGGAGATCAGTCAGCTGAAATATAAACCCTTTCAATGCACATTCTGGTACAATGACCTGAAGCTTTTCTGGAGTGACTCAGTCTTGAGACGTTGTGGACATCAGCAGTTGGTTTGAGCTGTTTCTTGTTTGTTATAATCTGTGAGAGTCTTTCCTGCGGGTGTGTTGTCACAAGCCTTAAACCTGCTAAAGGTGTTATCTAAACACTTCGGGAAGTCAGTCTTATCGTTAAAAAACTGCAGAACTGTGCTCTGTCAAAAAAAATAAATAAATACATCTTTTTCAACATCTTCTTCTGAATTCCTAAAAATGAGCTTGGGTTATCAGTGAGTCTTTTTAGGATTTGTGTAGACAAGATTTAAAAGTTGCATGTCTTGGCCTATAGCCTAATAAACCATCAATATTTGTTGCTACTTCTACTACAGACATGGTTTGGTTTAATCTGGATGCAGCAACTTGTCAGGAAAGAAATGATCAAAGTATAAATAAGTTTTGGTTAGCAAATACTAAGCCCAGATACAGTGGGGCAAAAAAGTATTTAGTCAACCACCAATAGTGCAAGTTCTCCCTCATAACCCTAGTGCTATCCTAAGCATGTTTACATTAAGAGTGGGGTCATCTGGACCCCAAAAGACGGTGCACTAAACTATTTTTATTTTTATTTTTTTTAAATGATTTTTTCTCTTTACTGGTGTCTGGGACAGACATAAAATCCTGTCCACCTTTGTCATGGGAGGGATCACACATCAATATAAGGATGGGGTCATGTGGACCCCATAAGATAACAAAAGGGTTTAAAAAATGAGAGAGGCTGGTAAGTTTTATCATAGTTATACCTCAACTATGAGAGACAAAATGAGAAAAAAAAATCCATAAAATCACATTTTCTGATTTTTAAAGAATTTGTTTGTAAATTATGGTGGAAAATAAGTATTTGGTCACCGACAAGCAAGTGAGATTTCTGGCTCTTACAGACCTGAAACTTCTTATGTAATAGGATCCTCTGTCATCCACTCAATATATGTATTAATGGCACCTGTTTGAACTTGTTATCTATATAAAAGACAACCATCCACAACCTCACACAGTCACACTCCAAACTCCACTATGGCCAAGACCAAAGAGCTGTCTAAGGACACCAGAAACAGACTGTGTAGACTAAATCTACTCTAAGGAGCTTGGTGTGAAGAAATCAACTGTGGGAGCAATTATGAGGAAATGGAAGACATACAAGACCAATGATAATCTCTCTCCATCTGGGCCTCCCTGGAAGATTTCACCCTGTGGGGTCAAAATGATCACAAGAATGGTGAGCGAAAATCCTAGAACCACACAGGAGAACCCAGTGAATGACCTGCACAGAGCTGGGACTAAAGTAACAAATGCTGCCATCAATAACACACTACGCCACTAAGCAGAGACTCAAACCCTGTAGTGCCAGGCGTGTCTCCCAGCTAAAGCCCCTACATCTGCAGGCCCGTCTAAAGTTTGCTAAAGAGCATCTGGATGATCCAGAAGAGGACTGGGAGGATTTCCTATTGTCAGATGAACCCAAAGTAGAACTTTTAGGTAAGAACTCTACTGTCAAGAGGAGAAAGAATGTTAAGTCGGATCCAAAGAACACCATAACTACTGTCAAGCATGGCGGTGGAAATATCATGATTTTGGGATGTTTGTCATCAAAGGAACTAGGAGGAAGTAGTAAAGAATGAATGGGGCCATGTAAAACCAGATTTTGAGTGAAAACCTCCTTCCATTAGCAAGGGCATTGAAGATGAAACATAGCTGGGCCCTTTCAGCATAACAACCATCCCAAACACACTGTCTGGGTCGCCACAGCGAATCATTCGCCTCCATCTAACCGTCTCCTCTCCATCTTTCTCACATACATCAACCCCCAACATGTCCTCCTTCACTACATTCAGAGACTTATTTTTTGGTCTTCCTCTGAGCCTCTTTGCTCATAGCTTCAACCTCAACATCCTTTAACCAACCTAATAAATATCCCTCATATCCCTAATATGTGACTGGTAGAAAGTGAGATGAGAGGAAAAGTCAGATGCTGTGGAGTGAAATGAGAAAAGCGTGCAATATTGTTCTGTGAACTCCTTGTCCTTGTTGACATCAGATTAAATCAACCATTGATGAATAGAAAATAGTTAATAAGTCTTTAGTGTGAGGATGGTATTATCTTGTGCTGCTACGAGTCTCTAAACAACTTTTTTCGCTACAAATTTCTACTGGATTACACTTAGTTTACGATGTTCTTAGGCCTAAGAGGGACTATGTTAATTGGAAATGACACATGAAGTAGGCCAAATAGTGGCCCTCAAGTAGATAGAATACATTGCTGCTCTAAATCTTCATACACATAGTGGTTATGACATCTGTCATAATCTCAGATCTCACAAAAAATATATTTCAAATCAAGCCTCCCTTCATGTGCAAAATTCTCTTTTATTTGACTTGTCCCAAGTTCACATTCACACTCTGATGATTGCAGAGCTGCCATGCACGGTGTTAATCAGACCACCAGGGGAAATGTGGAGTTTGGTTTCTTTCCCAAAGACATTTTGAACAACCAGATACCTCAATAAAAGTATGTAGTCTCATGTCAAATGTTCAAAATGTTCGACTGATATATTTTCCCGAGCTCACTTTAAAATGGTTGCGGTGTGGACAACAAGCTCACACATGATTGCTAAGAGAGGTTACCATAGAAATGACTCAGACCAAGACTTGGACCGATCACTACTTACTGACGATTGCTAGTTTTAACATGCAACACCCATTTTGCAAAAAAAAGATGACTTATTTAACTTAATTTTGTTGGAAACAATGCATTGGTTTCTATGAGTAACGTCACACTCACTCGGTCCAGTCAATGGTCGCAATGTGTTTCCTCAGTTAGATTAATAAGGTAGGCAACTGATGAAGGAAAGTAACAAACCATACCAATCATTCTTTATTTAAAAACAATATTTATTTTTGAACTTAAAAGTGTTTGTAACAAAAAATGATAAGTACTTTAAAGTACATTTACTTGATCACAAGAGCCTATTTAACCATCTGTTTACAGCAGGATTGTAAACTGACTTCTGACGTTCTCTCTAAAGCACTTCTAGATACTTTCTGGGCCTGTATTTCAGTGGTTGTTCTTGATATGTAATGTATAGTAAGACCATGGCTCTGGAACATAAAGAAGTGCGGGGTACTTGTTGCGTAAAACTTGGTCATTCCACAAGTAGGCCACCCACAGAGCCACAAGCAACAGAGTGACACTAAAACTGTACAAAAGGAACATGCCATTGCTGTCTAGGCTAAGGCCTTTATGGTGTTGAAACATCACCATGGCAACCATTGCAAAGAAAGTGAGCAAGAACAGTTCAGTGATTTGTCCTTCTGTGACCAAATACCTGAAAAAAAGAAGAAAATATTAAGACTGAAAAGTTTAACCTTAACATTGCTTCTTAAGTGAAAACCTAAGAAAACAAAGAAAGTGCAATTGTTTCCAATAAAAGTCCTTTTGATTATTTTGGTAGTGCTTTCCTTTTTAACTGCATTGATGCAAATATATTAGACAATTGCATGGTTAGTAATTAATATATCTAAGAGATCATGGCTGAACTGTGCAACTATATTATTTCTTTGGAAAGTTATGGTATTTAATTATATGCCTCATCTACTTTCCAAGAAATAATAGACGTATTGTATTCATAGCAGGTATTCAAGGTGAACAGTCATTAAAATCAATGCTGCTAGGTTACTGACCAATAGTAGAGGGCGCTGGGTCCCAGCAACAGCCAACCAGGCACAGTGATCCTCCTCTCTTCCTGAGAACTGCAGAAGCAGCCGCTGAAGTAGATAAACAAGATGATGAAGAAAGGAATATACCTGAAAGAAGAAGAGACACTTAAATAGACTACACTTTTTTCCCCGTGGGATTCACATTGTTTCTTTAGTTAAAGATAAATATACAGTGTGTTCAAAAGTGTGTCACTCTTTGGATGATTCTTTATCATTTTTCCATGAAATGGGTTTTCTACAGCCTTCTGCTATTTTATAAAGCCCCATTATGTTTGTCCAAAGTATTTTTATATTTGGGATACTCAAATTTATTATATCTTCTTGACATTTTCTGTGAGATTCTCACGAAGGATATCTGTTCCTCTCAAAAACGCATCCCTTTTAATAGAACTGCTGCAATAAAACCCGTTGAGGGAAAATGTTTTATGAGTTTTTGGGGAATAATTACCCCTTTGAGCTCATTTTGCATTTTTTTTTTTAAATTTAAAAATCCAGTTTAGGGTGGTGTTCGTGCTTAGATGAGTATAATACTAAAGCTGGGGATTGAGGTGCGTGATGTCAGCAAGTGCAGAAAAGGAATGCTTTCCCAGCTTCATCTGATCACAGAAGCTGGGCAGGGTTGGACCGGGTTGGTTCTTGGACAAGAGACCACCTGAGAGTACCAGGTCCAGTGAATGAGTGCAACCGCAGGGGGCCACTTTCTAGTGTCTTCTTGAGTCAATCCAGAGTCTGGCTAAATGCAGAGATTGGGTCAGGAATAAAACTGCAATAAAATGAAGCCAAATTACATATGTCAATCATGCAGTTTTTGGTTGTGATGACCCCTAAAGGGAATAGATGAAAGGAAAACAAACAGCATTTTCATCATTAATATCCAGTATACTGAACCACATTTGTTGCATTGGCAGACTAAATAGGTGATTTAAATGGTCAATACTTGAAAAAAGGATTTCCTTGAATCTCAAAAATCCACCATTGATCATAAATTATTCTTTCAATTCTATATATTATCCAGGGCAATCGGGGTTTGCTTAGGGATCTAACTTGATATCCAGCCATAGCACATATCCAGATGCTTTGAATATTTTTAGTACAGTTAGAACTAGAGCCAACCTCAAAGCACCTTAGACAAAAAATGCAATTTGATTTATAACGATTTTGCTGTACCGCATTTGGTCAAGGGAATTGAAAGAAAAGGTGTAGAATCACCATGGAAACACCAATGAGGAAAAGAGGCTAATATAAAAGTCTTACAGTCTTTTATTTTTTTATCTGACAAATGTAGGATAATACATAGTTTGCTTTTGGCCACTGGCCTGCGTGGCGTCCCACTATCAGCTGCTTAAAATGGTTGTGGAGCACCAGACAAACCTTCTAGATCCAGGTGACCAGGTCTACTGGTTGCGATCTCCAGAGAAGAATTAATAAGCGGATACTGACACACATGAAACTGTGTAGAGAAGTCTGCAGGCCAGTGGTCAAAACATGTCAAGAAAAATGGCATCTTCACCTTTACATACAGCATGTCTAATAAAAACCCTCGCATATGAACAGGGAAGACAAATAGAACTTGATTTCTTAGCAAAATGTCTTTGTTGAGTCAAAATGATCCTGATCCCACTAATTCTGCCTCTGTCATCCGTGTAACACCAGCACACGTCAATGAAAAAAAACACTGACGTCAAAGCAGAATTCATTAACAGGGTGTTTTCTAGGGGTGGGGGAAACCGATAGTGAATTTTAAATAATAAAGAATGGAAAAATTAATTTACTTTAAATTAATTTAATGCAAGAACATTAAGCAGGATTGAAATGTGCTGCACGTTTTCATTTGAAAATTTTTGAAGAGCACACAAACGTGGCTGACCCTGCAGACCGCGTGATCCAATCAACCCCCGACCACAGCATTTTGACTTTTTCAATGTTGACCCTCAAGGGCTTGGAGCAAAAGTCACAATGTGTATAAGGTATGCCATACCAGAATTAAGTATTTAGTGAACACAGAAAAAATACAAAATGACATTTCACGCCAAACACTTAATTATAATCTTATGTTCAGTAGGGGTGTAACGGATCACGGATAAGGACGTTTTGCTCCCAGACCATTCTCCAGAAGTCATTATAGGTTTTTTCCAGAGGTCCTTGAGTACCGATGTAAGCGTTCTTCTGTTTGTAACCGTCCATGAAGCTAGCTGACAATGTGATTTTCTGGATTATTTTATGATTTCTGTCTATCACAGTTTAAGTGTGCCAATCTTTTTGAATAAGACAACTCGCAGAACAGATGAAACACACACAGATCTGTGACTCACACGAGTGCACGTTTGGCTTTTTGAGTGTTTTTGATACTTCTAAACATAAAACTAGAAAAATAAAACAGATGGGAAAAAAAAGTCATTTCTGGCATAGGTGTTTAATCTTGCAGCACTTCAGAAACTGCTTTGTTCTGCACTTGGACACAGTGTACTCAATTATCACAAACACTTACCACATTATATGTCCCAGGTGTTCATCATAATAATACAGCAGTTCAAAGGAGTCTATCTGTGAAGGAAAGACCAAAAGCTTGAATTAATGCTTGAAAACTGTTAGGAGCCTTTTTTTAAGCCTTTATGTCACCATTTCCTTTCCACTGTGCAACAGTGCCACCTACTGCGTTACTTCGCTAACCGGAAGAGAAGATGGATTTAGAGGGAATGTGGTCAAAACATGGATAAAATGTGAACGTGTGCAGAAAAACCTAACTGAAAAATGTAACCCAAACCAACAATTCACTGATTTGAAGGAATAAAACATGAGAAAGTAAAAGGATATCATGAATTGGAAAGCACAAGACAATACTTTAGCATACATTTTGGCTATATTTCAGCAGTTTATTGTGGCCTAATGTTATATAGTTTAAAGTCTTCTTTTACACTTTCTGTTCTTGATCTGCTAAAGTAGCCACCAATGAGGAAAAGATTACTCAAACAAGCATGAGCCTCAATAAGTTGATTATAGTCTGCTCTTTCATGTTAAATGATTTCTGAAACCACAAAGCAAAAAAAAAAAATAAATCAGAAGTTGGCAAATCTTTTTTTGGATTATAGGGATTAAGATGAAGACACAGAGATATCTACCGGGAAACCTTGGTGCAGTGCAGAAATGCTGTCTGTTGCATAAGAAAGATGGAGAGTAAGGACAGTCTCAGCAAAACGCAGAGATGAAAGGATTCTTTTCTTGTGGCTCTGCAACCATCTCTCCAAATCGATTTAGGGCAAAGTTCCTCTAAACTAAACTCCAGAGTTTGCAAGAGGTGCCCTGGGTAATCTACTAAACAATCTAGGGCCTAAAATGCAAATTTAGGACAAGGAAGAAATCAGTTTTTCAATATCAGTATTTCCTGATCTCATTAACCTGCATGTGGTCATCTCTTAGAGGGAAAAGGGATTGATTTTTTTTTTCCCAGCTTTTTAATTATAATCTGGTAAATTTGAGATGTGTGGAGGTGTTGGTGTTGCAGGTGAATTTAACTCCTTAACACTTGAGCTTCAGCTATTAAAAAAAAATGCTTTGTGTATGCTAAATTAAGATAGTTTTGCACCTGAAGGGGTTTGATGCATATTTACATCAATAGACGTCTAGGGGTTAACAGCTTTTTCATTACTGTTGTTTTAATCATTCATTAAATAATCTCAAGATTTTATCATTTAAAATAATTAAAACACTTTTTTCAGTTACAAGAAGACGTTTCATAGACAAGTCAAAATTTAAAGCAGAAAAGAACAATAAAAAAACTATGTTGTTTGTTAATCGAACAGAACAATTTTTATTACTTCCTGCATGACAAATGGGCTCATATCTTCTAGGGGTCTGCAACCTGCGGCTCCAGAGCCACATGTGGCTCTCTTATCTCTCCATAGTGGCTGAAGATTAGCTATTATTTTAGCAACATACTAATATTTTTGGCTAATTTGTTTTCTAGTAGGGGTTTTAGGATAATTTAGAGTTTCAGCTTCTATTTTAGCAACATGTTAATTGTTTTTGGCTAATATATTACCTAAATCGGTTTTTTAGGCTATTTTAGAGTTTTAGCTTCAATTTTGGCAACATGCTAACGTTTTGGAATAATTTAGTTAACTGAGGAGTTTTGTGCTAATTTTGAGTTTATCTATTATTTTAGTAAAATGCTGATGTTTTCAGCTATTTTTTTTATCTACTAAAAATTTTTTTTTTGATAATTTAGAATTTAGCTTCTATTTTAGCAACATGCTAACATTTTTGACTAAGTTAGTTTACTGAGGAATTTTAGGCTATTTTGGAGTTCTGCTAGTAAATAAAAAAAAAGCTAGATTTTTTTGCGGATTTGGCCTCTAATCAGTTTTTTATGCTAATTTGGAGTTTAGCTAATATTTTAGCAAAATGCTAACATTTTTAGCTAATTTGTTATCTACTGGAGGTTTTAGGCTAATTTTGAGTTTAGCTTTTATCTCAGCAACATGCTAAAATTTTTGGCTGATTTAATTTACAGAGAAATGTTATGCTCATTTGAAGTTCAACTAGTAATTAAACAACAAGTTTGCTTTTTCGCTACTAAAGTTAAAAACGTTTTTAAAAATTCCCTTTTTGTGAGATGATAGTTTCTTTTTAGCTTATATACTTTTTTGCTTTTGTTTGTGACAAAATAGACATTACTCATATTTATTTAAAAAAAAAGAAGGTTATGAATGCAAATCCAGATTTGTTAAAGGCTAACGTAAGTCAGCGTGGCTCTTTCTAGGTTTTGATCAGTAGAAAACAAGCCCAAATGGCTCTTTTACTGTTAAAGGTTGCCAACCTCTGTTCCAGACTAAAAAACTAGACCTGAAGCTCATGACAATACTAGGATATCTGGAGTGAAAGGGCCTCGACTTTGTTGGTCTTATACTAATTTAAACAAATTTGAAAGAAAGCTTTGAGTAATTTTATTGCATAAAATGACCCAAACCAACTAGATCACGCTAGACTGGAAGCAGTTTTCTTTATATTGCTCATCAACACTTATAAGTTATAAACTAAATTGTCCTTCTTTCATAATCCTGCATTGATAAGGAAAAGTCCTTGTGCTTGAGGCAACCAGACAGTAGAAAGCATTATCCTCCTACCTCCGACATGAGTCACTGTGGAGAATGTTCTTAGTATAGAGGCCCTCTCCCCCTTCATTCAACAACAAAACAATATTTATTTCAAGTCTGGTTCATCAAGCTACTGGAAAAAAACTCATCTTCAGAAGTTCAGACAAGTCTCCATCTGGGTTTGATGTGCTGCTGTGTGAAGTGAACTTTTTAGTGGTCGATGACCTTGAAAGTCAACAAATAAAAAGCTACTACTGGTGGGGGGAAAAATAGTGATTTTTAGATGCATTGATTATGATCCATAAATGATTCTGAATCATTTTATGAATTTTAAATAATTGAAACATTTATACGATTTAAAGTAAAAGTCACAAGGGGAACTAAAAGCGAAGGCCTTTTTCTCTCTGATATTTTTGAAGAACACACAAACATGGCTGATCTCGTCATCCGACCGTATAATATCCCTTCCGCTATCTCTGGGGTCCAGATGACTCCGACCATATATTGATGTGTGATTCCTTCCATGACAAATGTGGACAAAGGTGGACAGGATTTTATGTCTGCCATGGACATTAGTGAAACTCAAAAATCAAGGATAAAGAAAAGTTCAGCGCACTGTCTTGTGGGGTCCAGATGACCCCACTTTTAATGTAAACAAGCCAAGGAGAGCGGAAGGGTTAAAGCGACTGTTTGGAAGCATTTTGGCTTTTGCAGTGTTGAGGGTTAATTGGATAAAAGTCATGCGGTGTGTAAGTTATGTTATACCAAAATTAAATATGTAGGGAACACAACAAATTTGCCTGATCGCAATGTGTGGCTTTATTTATTTAGTTTGACGTGAGTTCAAGAATATGTTATTAAAGCTGGTCTAATGATAAAACGTAAAATTATCTTATTTAAGGTTGTTGAGTTCAGGGGAAAAAAAATCCCTTTTAAAGTTGTTAAAAAATGTTGAATTATCATATTATTATTATTTTTTTTTTTCACAAAAATGCACTTTGGTTGAGAAAAGTAAGTAAGATTGGTCTAGTGTCTTGAGTAAAGAGAAACATTTCTAAAAATATTCAGATCTGGGATATATTGAAATTCGTTTCATAATTGAATCGTTGCCTCCTGAATCGTATCAAATCGAATCGAATCGTGAGGCGCCTCAAGATTTCAACCTCTAAAAGCTACTGATGAATTTCTTGTGTGGGTTTGACAGAGACATCGAATGATTGTATTTATCTCTAATGTTTTACAATTATTGTCTTTTCAATTTCACCTAAATCTATTTCACTTTGTGTTCTTTCATTTTGTTCCTTCCACAGACAATAGAAACAGCAGCTCCGCCTACTTCTTGAGATGAGCAGCCAGAGCGTAAAGGTGGATTTTTGACTCTTCAGCAGAAGGATATCACCTCTTTACTTCAAATCCATCAATGCCACCAGTGCTTTAAATATCTGTCTTCAAATGCCGATTGATGTCCAGAAGTGGTTTCAAAGCCAAAGTCACTTTATTAACTTTAACAAACTCATTTTTTCTCACTCTTGTGTGGGAAAAAATACTCGCTTATTCGCTTTACATTCTAAAGTGCATCAAGCTGGAAGATTGAAAAATGTTTCACAATGTGGAGTTCTATGAATAATGCAGTTACTGTTTCATAGTTCCTTGAGAAATGATAATTTTGACCTTAAGCATACTTTCTACCAAACTTTTTGCGCTGTTTTCATGACATGCTGCTTTGAAAAGCCTGGCCTAGTGTTGGAGGAGAAGAGGACAACTGTGGAGAAAAATAATGTCGAGGCAGGAGGGAAGCTAGAGTTATACTCCATCTTTGAGGAAAGTAGATAGAAAAATGTCTTTGGACGGGCTCAGACTTTTATAGTGAATAGAGATGTACAACAGACTACTTTTTTTTAAATTATAACCACAGATATCTCAGGAAGAGATATTTATTTTTAGGCAACACTTTATGTTACCCAATAAATAATGTATACAAAAAAGATCTTTAATTAACTGCTTCTACTCCACAAGAAGATGCAGATTCAAATCCAGACTCTTTATGGAGTATGCATGTCTTTTTAATTTGGGGGTTCTCTAAAGATTTAGTCACAACTGCACTCATGAGTGTATACGACCTGTAATGTGCAAATCTGTACAGAGCACACAGGTGGACCACAATAAATGTCAAGATCACTTGGTGAGCCTGTAGGGTAAAAATTTTCTTTTTTTTTTTTTTTTTTTTACAGGCATGCAGCGAGCAACAGATTTCAGTAAACGCGTATAAAACTTGCAAGGGTATGAGAGTGAAGTCGGCGAGATGCAGCCAGGTGATACAGATTTTTCCTTATTTCAACCACAATCAAGTGCGCAGGGAGCTAATTAGTGCAATTCAAGTGAAAGATGCAAGCAGCCTGACTGTTAGAAATGAGGAAATTAGACAATCAGAGTGTAGTTTGTCTGAACGTCCTACTGGCGTCCTACAGGGAGCATGCAGCATTTGCACAGAGTCACTAAGGAGCCAGAATGTAAACTCTACTAATGACTAGAGTGTAGTGTAAGGGCACCATATGACAGCATAACCTCTATGTCACTTTCAACTTATATTATCCTTGTGAATACTTCACCATTCACGTATCACATGCACAACAATGTAACATTCCACTTTCATGACATCCTTTGAGGTGGCCATATGACTCTCCAGGAAAATCCAATGGCTCATTTCCACTGAGCGGTGAGGACCAAACCAGTCCCCTCTTGGCCTTCATCAGAAGAGAGCCGAGTAAGATTCTCCATTTGGATGGAAAAAAACTGGTAGAAAATTCAATTTCAGGAGTCAAGTGAGTACAATTTACATTATATTTACATTATGGTATAAACAAAACGGTGTTAATCAATTTGATTTAAATAATTCTTTTGTTATTTCTCTATCAAGGTAGTTATTTCTAGCAACTTGTGGATGGACTTTGGTTTTTTTAAAAAAAAAAAAAAAAACACATTTGAGTTTATCTTGGCTTTGCAAAAAAATATTTATGTAAAAATAAATGCTTTCACAAATGACAATGCTACCTCTAAGCTTAAGCCTCAACAATTATCAAATTTCAATATATATATATAATATATATATATAATATATATATATATATATATATATATATATATATATATATATATATATATACATACACACACACAAGATATTTTTACAAAATAATCTTTAATAATTTTTATTTAGAAAAAATGCCTGTCAATAATTAAAAACTATTTTTAAAAATTTTTTATCAATGTGTATTTATTTATATTTAAGTTTTTTCATTAGGTTTTGGTGAGATAATATTTCCTAGAATATTTTAAAACTCAAGTTTATGTTAAGTGTAATATTTTATTTATTTGGTACTGTAAAATAACATAAAATACTGTAAACATTAACATAAAATCATTCTCACTATATATTATATTATTATATTATTTCACAGAAAACATTAGGGGTCCTAAAATAGTTCCTTGAGTTTACTTGCAAAGGTTGAAAAAAAAAAAAATCTGCAGTTAATGTTTGATGCTCAGCTTCTATGTGACAATGGAGGACCAAAGAGAAAGGAGAATGAAACTTCCCGGCAGGAAGAAAACAGTCAGAAACAAACACCTGTCTGTGCAGCTTGTTTGATCCAGAGCTGTCAGCCAGCCTGGGAATTCATGTTTTCTATTGTCCCTGAACTACATCTAAAGAGAAGAGCCAAGCCACACAAAAGAAGCTTTTGACAAGCAATGCAATCATTGTATTATCAGTCAGCCTTTGATCCAGCGGCCCCCTCCCCTCCTTGGATAAAATATTTATACAGAGATCTGACAGGAACACTTTAAGGAAATCAACTTTTAAAAATAGAGTTGTGGACATGAAAGGGACACTCACCAGTGACTCTGGTTTAAGGTCTTTGATGATGGGGTTTTCTCTGACTGACAGGTGGAGCTGATACCCACTCAGGATGAGCCGGTGGTTGATGGAGTCTCCCACCAGGTGGATGCTGGCTCCCATGACGAAGGTGATGATGCAGAGGTAGACAGCTGTTCGAGAGAGGGCTCTGGGACTCCGCTCAATCAGCTGGAACAAGATTCACAAATGTTAAATACAACGTGTACCTTAAAGGTTTCAGTCATGTCTTTGAAATTTTGTATCAGTTGCAGGCATACATAATAATAGCAGTTGTCCCATTGAGCTCTGATGGCTGCTGTTGTACTTTTGTGGTTCCTGTTGCATCTGCCAGGTCTTTATTCTAAAGATGTGTTGCCATTAACCCTAGAATACTTTCTCTATAAAGTTACCCCATCACTTTTGCCAGGTAATTTTTATCCTACACAATATACCCAATAAAATGTATTTGTCATAAAAAAAATAGATCAAAATATGACAACATGACAAATTACTGTTGTTGTTTTTTTTCATTTTAAACTGTGATTTATGTCACAAAATGAAAAATAAAAGCATAGGAACATCCTAAAAACATGCGTGAAAATTACTGAAAAATTAGGAATTCGAGAAACAATAGTCCTTAAAAAATGATACTGGAGACCTGGTCTGTGCTCCACCCATTCCTGGGACATGTGAAACTTCACCCAGTGACCCATGACACTCAGAAAAGTAAAAAATTTGACTCCGTATCCCCTGACAGAATTTATCGACCAAAGAAAAAGCTCAGAGCAAGTGACTCGAGAGTCTGTTAGCGGCGACTGCCTCATTCCTTTATATGCAGGAGTACTCTTGGTCAGTCAGCTTGGTCAGTGAGCGGTGCCTGTGTCAATGTTTGTCTTGGGTCACTCTGATATCTTGTTTTTTTGTAATATTGTTTTGCATTTTATTGCACTCTAGATTTTATTAGTTCTTAACATATATGTAATTTGTATATGTTACGTCCTGCCGCTGCCGTGCCTTTTTTTACCCTTCCACTTCCGTTGGCTCACCTAGCAGGTGTGGGCAATGTCCCCTGATCACCACCAGCTGTCTACTGAAGGCAGTGGAGGCCACACCAAGCCAGGCAGGGAGCAGAGCAGCAGGCTGGGCTTTAGGTTTGTGGCGTTTGTCCTCGGCAACCTTAGATTGTTGGGTTTTGTCAATTTGGAGTTGGACCATGGTAGTTCTGATTTGAGGGCTTTATTTCTTTTCTTTTGATTAGGTATTTGTGTTAGGCAGCCTTTAGCAGGGAGCTGCTGACTCTGACGGTCGTCATGGCTGGGTCAGCGGTCTCCCTGGTTCCAACTCTGTTTTGGTGTGTCTTTTTGTTTTGTCAGCTCACTAATTATTTGATCTTCATTTCAGGACACAGGTGGTTATTTTAATAAACTATGTTTCTTTGTAATTCGTGTCCAGTTTTTGTTACTGTCCCCTTGGTTCGTCCCCCCCACCCCCTAGACTCGAGCCATATTGTACCCTTGAGGATAAAACAGTATATTATTGTTCTTAGTGATTTTACTGCTTTGTGTCTTCATGGCCAGAGGACCACGGATGAAAATTAGCCTCTTGGCTAATTCTGGATATTTTTAAACCATGTGTTTCATCTTAACCAAATGGTTTTCTTTAAAATTGCATCGTCCCCCTTTTAAATAACTTAAAAAAAAAAAAAAAAAAAACTAAAAATACAACGTATTGAATATCATGCAAATACTTTTCCTTGGGTTAAAATCACTCTCTATAGTGCTCTAGGGCTAATTAAACATTGCAAAGAGAATTTGTAAGGTGATTAATGTCCATTTAAAGTCATCCTCCAATGAAAATCATGTTGAGTTTTTAACATGTTTGTTTGGCATTTTTCTTCTGAAAGAGAAATGTAATTAGTTTGTATTTGCATTTCTGAGTATTTCTCCTTTAAGTAGCTGTCACTCAAATGCTGGCTGAAAAACTCCGCTGGATTCTTGAAACTTTCATACGTCACAGAAGCTAGCTAACCTGGCTGTAGCTGTAGAGGCCCGAGAAGATAACGTCCCACTTCTGTGCTGTAAAGGACTGTAATTCAGTGAAAGGCCATACTGATGTTAGCTTTCATTATTTTGTGATTGAAATTCATGTCGGCTCCCCGTCATGCAGTGAAGCCGCGGGCAGCGGTGGTGAGCAGCTATAAAGGAGCGTCGCTGCAACAGCAGCTCCGCTCAGGATCCAGAGGGATTAACCGGACACCGGAACCGGTCTCCTGAACATAACCCTCCGTCTGCATCTCAAACCGTCAGCACTGTCTGCACGCGTTTAGAAAATGACGCGCAATTAGACCCTCTCTGTATTCTGGCGATTCATTTCATTAGATTTCTTGTTCAAGTGAATTCAACAATCAGCATGTGCTAGCATGTTATGAACCCCAGCTGGAGCTGCTGCACTAGCTGCAGCCTAAATGTTTATTTTTATTTTTTCATGGGCTTATCAAAGTTGTGTCTCGCTAGCATGTCCGGAGGAATAAGGGGCGGAGTTACACAGATCAGCACGGTAAGCCACGCCCACACAGAGGGATTTTTTGGAAATTAAGGCTTTAGATCAACAGGAAAAATGGCTTTTTAAGACTTTTAGGATGTGGAATTTTTGCTAAAAACTTCAGTCTTAATTAAAACCCCACTGGAAACATTTAAAGAAAATTTTTTTAAATTGTTGTAGGGAGACTTTAAAAACCTACTCCATTAAAAATAAAATCAGTTTTTTGGTGTTTTTAACATGCTCTTGTGGCAGTTTTCTGATTATGAAAGACATGTATAAAAAAAATTAAGCTTAAAAATGAATTTCTGTTTAGTGACTGTCAGTTAGGAGCAGGTGGAAAAATGTCTTTGGAAAAAAAGTTGTATATGTGTCGTAAAAGCTGCTCCCCACTCTGCTTCATTCCATTGCTTCCACTTGGCTGGCACCTGAGCTGACATCTGCTGTTGTACTGTAGTGTTAGGGTGTGAGGGGGTGTAAGCTACCAGGAGACCATGTAAACAGATGGATCATGGGAAAGGGTAGAGGTCTTACTTCATACTAACAATTTCTGATTTAACTATCACCACTCTGCAAAAACTATGTCCCAGAAAACAACAGATTTGTTTTTATTTTGGCTAAAAATTGCATAAGCATAATTAAAAGACCACTGGGAATGATTTGAATACAGATTTTAAAAAATTACTCATGAGGGATTTTAAGAAATGTCAACCTTTCTTTTATGTTTTACTATCAAATTCTTTTTAGGGGTTTAAATGAAAGAATTCAAACTAAGTTTAATTTATAAGATTTTTCCCATATACCTCAGAATGCAGGCAGATCAGTAACTTCTAACTTACTTGCAGTCTAACTTTAGAAAAATAATGATAAAAAAAAAAAAAAAACATCGCTTCCTGACAGTGAAATAAACCAATCCAAATACTGGCTTTATGTTCTGATGTAAAGGGAGACAGTAACTATTAGTGAAAAGAGTTGACAAAACTGTCTCTGTTCTGCAGTTTTATGTTCAAATATTGATGAAAATATGACACAGTATCTACAATAACAAGCAAGTCCCAGGCTGCAACTGTAGAAGAAACTGTCTGCTTTCAGAGAAACCAAAAAACTAACAGAACAGAAAAAAAACAAAAAACACAGTGGGTAACCAATTACTTTTGTAAGGGAATTTACAACATTTTTTTCATTTTCAAGGAAAAACCTGCATGTTTGTTTACTGGGAGTCCATTACAGTTGGCGTCTTAAGACTTTTGACATGTGTGGGTCTTTGGGTTTGCATTTAGACTGTGGAATGAACATGAAGCAGCAACGCATTGAAGAGGAAAAACAGACTGTTCTTTCCTCGGTTTGAGGAAAGAAAGAATCAAAAATTGGACACGCTTCACTTTCTAAAACATTCCAGGGAAGAAAGAGTCAGAAAAGGCTCGTTAAATGAGCCAAGTAAGCAAAATAAAAGCAACAAGAGACTCAAAAGCTTAAATGTTTTGGCACACATCGTCTGTGGAAGCCACAGTTAAAATATAAAAAAAATACAAAACTCTGCCAGTGAATTCAGAATGGGCTGCAAAAAGAAAAATCCATAATTTCTTTCATCCTAAAGCAAAAGTGCAAAACTCCACAGTTAAACTATAGCTTGGCTGGAAAAATGTGTATACAAGTAAAGTTGTAGCTGCCTTAGTTTGAGCTACAGGGTTTCATAAAAGTGAAGAGCTGAATATTCATGTCAGAGATGAAAGAGCATAGTCCAAACTTGAAAGGGCTGCTTACTGAGGAATAGAAAGTAACTAACTTACTTGATTGCGATTGCGGAACAAAGATGTCCACACTATAAACTCACTCATCACTAAACTGTTATTATTCATGGCACCTGGAAATATCTAAAAACAATCAAATACAAACGCAAAGTGCAACAGATGAAGATTTAAATAAAAAACCAATACTGAAAGGCAGAACTCCAATCAACAACTAGTAAAAATACCAGCGAATAAAGAAATAGTACACTCGTCCTGAAATTAGTCGATTTTTTTCAACCAAAGGACACTTTGAAATGACGTCGTATTTGGTTATTAAAGGGTAAAAAAGATTTATTTATGTTTAAATGCGGAAAAAGAGCATACTAACACAATGAAGCATATATTTTTCAGTAAATTAATGTGATTCAACACCTTTTACTACCATCACTATTGAACAATAACTTACAGTCCCACTCCGATCATCTTTAGATCTATTCTAAAAATGTTCCAAGTGGTCTTTTTATTATGATTAGGCTGTTTTTAGCCAAAATAAAGAGAACCTGTGTCGTTTTCTAGGAAATATTTTCTACCTTTTTACACGTTCTCCCACTGGCTTACAGCCCCTCACTCTCCCAACCTAACACTAGCGGTGCAACAATACCAGAGCTATCCAACCGTACAGCCGTACAGTTCATTGATCTTTTTGTATACAAGATGGATGCATCAGAATGGAGCAGAGCAGGGAGCTTGTGGCCCAACACTCCTATGTCACAACTGCAAGCTTTTTTAAAAAAGTGTTTTACCATCTTCTCCTGATTGCAAACGATGTGAATAAAGAAACACAAGAGGGAAAAACATGGCACTAATTACTTTATTTAATAAACTTTTTCTGAATATGTTGCAATGCTTGAATGTATTCCAACATTTAGCTTGTATACTGACTTAACAGGCCACCATCCCCCAATGACACTTTCTATGATCGTCACATGGACATGTTTGAAGTATGTCGCCACGACAAAGAAGTTTTTGTTAAGGAGGAAATCATCTAAGAGGGGAAGAGAAGGAACAGAGGGAGAGTTAAAAACCATTACAGACCAACTCAATGTACATTCCCTTTTTTAAAGTCCAAAATGGACTGCAAAGAGATCACATTCAGTGCTGGATCTTCTAAGACAACAAATCATAACCTAGCGTTAGCAGCAAGAACACAAAAAACTAAGAGGTAAAATTGGCATTTGACAGTGAGATAAATGACTTGGTTTGGAAAAGTGTGCAGTCCACAGAAGACATGAGACATGACAGTGATGCACTTACAACTAAATCATTAAATCTATGGTCTATCGGTTTAGTGATAATCTGAGGCAAATGAAATATTGACAAACAACATTAAAAAAAAAGAATCAGGTCTTAAAGAGATGACAACATCTCGATTGATTAAAGTTTAAGAAATAAAGTGCTTAGGGAGTTGAGATGAGTTAAATCACACTTATTTAATGAATGATACACGATGCAAAAGTAAATCTGGAAAAATACCAACTACCCCACAACATCACTCTGGAGGCATGCAGATTAAAGGACAATGGCGCTCCTGTTTGAAATTCTTTTCCTATTGAGTCAGTCCATCAGTTACCAAATGTCTTCAGGACAGAAGTCACTATTATCACTGAAAAAGGATCAGGTTTCAATCTGGCTACAGTCAATAGAGGCTCTTTTAAAAATATTCTCTGTTCAATTAAAAATCCAAGCATTAAAAAGCTTTTGTGTCAATAGTTTGCTTTTTAACAACAGTTAAGCTCTTTTCGTCCACCATTCATACAATTTTTTTAATTAATCAGTTATTCTCAGATATAAGGCATTATTGTTCAGTTCAGAAGACAAGTTAGTAGCACATAAAATAGATATAAACCAATTCTATTAGCTTGTTTCCATTTCCGTCTAAAGCTAGAGAAATGTATTACAGTCTGACTAAAAATACACCTAAATACCTGCAACCCAAACTCAAGTTTGACTTCAGAAAGAACAATTCCAGAAGGAAGGAGGGGTTTCTCCCATTTTTATGGACCTGCATAAAGCCTTTGACATAATAAATCAACATTGTTAAAATCGGTCTCCTGCTGATTTTCAAGAAATAATGTCTTATTAGCTCCTGATTACCTGGTGTGTTTGGCCAACAAGGAGACTTACCGATAGGTTGGTTGGAAAACATTAAGGACACGGGTCTTTGAGGCCTGGATATTTGTAGTTGCCCAAGAAATGTGAGTCAGACAGACTCGGACCAATCACTGTCGGCAAGCTCCAAATGGCAGAGCTCGTATCATGGAAAAATGCTGACTAAATTGGCTTAATTTCGCTGGAACTGGAAGTAAGGGATGTTCTATGGGTGACATCACTGTCGGCTTTATCTATCTCTATTTACGACCTATGTCTGATCATCAATTGATATATTGTCAAAGTGTTCCAGGGGTCTTTTAATTATGAATATATAATTTTTGCCCCAAATAAAAACAAAGCCTGGAGGGAGCCTATCCTCACTTCCCATCATCCCTTAGTTTACACTCTCTTCCGCTAGCTTACAGCCCAAACTAAAATAAAGGGTGTAACAAAAAATGAAGAGCAAAATTGGAAGTATCAAGTCATAGAGTTTTAAGCTAGATGTCAGCTCAGACGAGGAAAACAAAAAAGTCAACTCCAGGTGGATGGATCAGAATGGAGTAGAGCAGGGAGCTTGCAGCCTGCCAAGTTGTGAAACTTCTTTTTTTCTGCTCTTGATTCACAATGATTTGAAAAAAGTAAAAGGTAGTAAAAGTAGTAAAAGGTCACAAGAACATAAAAAAAAACGCAATTTTCATTGGATCGGATCTTTAAGCTTGGGGTCTTTTCCACAAGATTTGCCTGTTTACTGTCAGCTACTGCACTCCTTTATCAGTAATAGCTTCTATCTGTGACTGGACATCAACTTTTAGCTGCTTTAAAAGTCACCATAGAAAACAATGCAATAACAGATGATATAAGGAGCTTCAAGCAAGATTCTCTATTTAAAAAAAAAAACTTGAATCTAAAAACCTCAAGTCATGCACACATAGTGACAAAACAAGTTTAATGTGTGTATGTATCCCTGGTTTGGAAGTGCCAGTGGGACTACAAATATAAAATAGCTTGAGGCTAACTCCACTGCAGTGCATGATTACAATCCATGGAATGGCAACTTTTATGTTTAAAATTGTAAATGGTCCCTAATAAACGACAGAGCTGTCTTTGAAATGAAGAATAAGGGGGTATAGTTGTCGTGACAAATGGGGTTCATGGGTTCCACCAGACTAAATCCACTGTTCTCAGCATCTATATCTGCATCTGGATTGATGAATGGCTTGATGGACACATGAATAATATAAAAAAATAAATAAAAAAAGAATCTCACATCCTCAGGATCCTTACCTCCAATCCTTTAATTTCAATTTAATCTTTTTTTAATAGAGTGTGAGTACAAAACCGAGGTAAGCACTACACAAAAAGAAAAAATAATATATTATTTTCTCTTGTTTGAGATTAGGCATCTGTTCATTTAATTTTGAATAAAAACATTTTTATCTCAAAAACGTTTTAAGACTGAGAACTAAATGATAAATATTTTCAAAGATTTAAAAAAGTCTGTTTGATATTTTGTTCATGATGAATATTGTCCACCAGAGGTTGCTCTAAATACAGAACTTGAATGAAGCAGCTGCTCATCTCCTTCTGAGGACGGTTCAAAAAAGCTCGTGTTGTTTGATCATCAAGGGAAGCAGAAAAAAGATATAAAACTGAGAAAAATAACAATTAGCAAAAAGAAAAATCTAAGTGATTCATTTAGACTACATGAAGGGACACATCATTATAGATATTGTATAGATGAGCTGAATGAGTCCTAACATTACAATCAGATGAAAGAACATTCACGAGAGGATGAGAGGATGAGATGAAGAACACGATATATTGATCATTATTGAGATTTTTATCGATGTGCCTGCTTTAAAAAAATCAGCAGATTATGATCTTTGAACAGGCTTTTGTCCCTGGCCTAAAAGATGTTTTAAAAAGTCTGTACGGTTACACTACAAAAACAGATTTACCTTTAGCATCAGAAAGGGAGTGATAACATTGTAGGCCATGTGGAAATAGTCTCCAGCACTGGGTTTGTTCAGTGGAAACCAATCCAGAGGAAGAATGATCTAAGACACACAAGAAAAAATTAAATTAATCTCTGATTGAATTACATTTGGAAATGTGGCTGTGCTGCACCCCTCACCATGACAATAGGCCTTCCAAAATCCAGTATCCAGTTCTGCAGGGTCAGACAGAACCACAAGTCAAAGTGGAAGCGCTGGCCTTTCCTGTGTGGTCCTTTGTCCTTAGAGATATCAGGAGTGCTGTCCATAAAAGTTAGCAAAAGTTAGACATCCAGAAAGCAGGAGGCCTTTCTCTAAAAATCACTGTCCAGAGGCGATGTACAGCTGAGAACTTGCTGGTCTGCTACACTTGAAACGACTTGCACAGAGAAGTCATTTCCTGTGGAAACCTAAAGGCACTGAAGGAACTGCACACACTGGATGAGTGCCACCAAATACACTAAAGGCCCTTCAATCTGTCAAGCAAAAAGGTCCTCAGAACGCTTGTCAACACCAGCAAAGCAGAAGTGTTCCATTTAAAGTGATGTAAGCCAGACTCCAGACCTGCCAGAAACACTGTTTGAGTCACAAATAAAGGATGACAGTTTTGAAAACAATAAAGAAGCACGGTTCTGAAACTGAGGTTTCAGATTTAGATTCAGATTCAGATTCAGAAAACTTTATTGAGCCCAGAGGGCAGTTCATTTGTAGTACTTCCAGTGCAGTTTCACACACACCACACAATCACAGTGATGTGACAGACCATCATAGTTTCGAATGAGTACTCCTAGGGATGTGAATCTTACAACATGTCACGATTCGATTCGATTCCGATTCTTGGGGTGCCGATTCGATTCTGAAACGATTCTCGATTTTAGATTCAGACATTTAAAACACAAAGGAAAAATTTTAAAAAAAAAAGGGAATGTATTTATGATACTGTGCAAACTTATATTACTCAGACCCTCAAGGATTTCACAGAAGATTTTTATGATTGTTCTGGCCCGAAATGTCCGATGTTGCAGCAGCTTTTGTAAAAAGTTGCAATGTGTTTGAATATATACATATTTTTAAAAGCGCCTAAAATTTTAATTATGAAATACAAATCATATTATCATGTTTCAATTCTTTTTATGATGACATATGCACAAAGTAAATACAACACAGCATCATCCCCTTGAGCTGTCATTTAACTTGAATAGAACTGTCAAACAAAATCAACTTTGGTCTTTCCTGCTAACATAACCCAAATATGTGTTGATTTAAACATATTTTAGAATAAAATATTTCCAGATTTCCAGTGAAAAATCATGAACTTAAAAACATGATAAATAGATGAATCCTCAGATGTTCTCAGAATCTTCCTCTTTATCTATTTCAAAAACATCACTGCTGAGTTGCTGGTAGAGGAAGACAAAGGCTTTGAGGAGTTGATCTGGTTTTATTGATCTGCTCTGTTTTAAAGAAGCTTCTCTCAGCTTCTCTGTACCAGCGCCCCCCGTGCCGCGTGCGCGCCCGGGGACAGCGCACCTTCACCCCGCGTGCACGCAGCGCATGCTCACCTGCGGAGTGACCGTTCACGCGCGTTATTAAGAGAAAAAGTGAGAGGACTATAGAATATAATTAAAGAGAGCACGACCGAGTCGGAAGGGAAACGGTCACGTGATCATCCATGACTGTTGTCACGGTAGATTGATCTCAATAAAGTTGCGGTGAAAATAAAAAGCTGAAAGGTGCGCAACAAATCTCGGGGTTTGATTGGATTTGTATTAAAAGTTGTTATCGAAACATCAGGAAATCCTGGAGGGACGAATGATTTCAACAGTCCGAAGGCAGAGAAAGACTTTTCAAACTTTAAGCTCCGGTGATGGGACGAGATATGAGCGAGTATTTGAAGTGTTCCCGAAGTGTCTGATTTAGCAGATTTTACACACTGCACGTCATGTCAAGCTCCTTACCCCGGGATTTGTGGAATCCGAAGTGCGCCCATACATTTGCCAATTTATAACTGGACAGGAGGAATCTCTTTTTCTCTCATGTTGCGTAGCGCGCGCGCTCAGTAAGCTCCGCTCGCCTCCAGGGAAAACAAACTACGGTAGCCGTTTCGGGACAAACATTACGGCTTGCAAGTAAGCTAGCAGGTTCGAGCCATTAAATAAAACATATAAATGCAGGAATATGGCGGGAGGGGGCGAATCGATTCTTGGATATTTAGAATCGATTCTGAATCGTTAAAAATGAGAATCTAGATTCGAATGTGAATCGATTTTTTCCGACACCCCTAAGTACTCCTTAGCTCCACAACAACACAACAATGTCACATCAGCAATAACCTTCAAAAACACTTTTATCCAAATTTAACAACATAATTGATGAGGGCACAAAAGACTGCGAAAAACGATTGGTTTTTCGTGTCGGAGCATAAAATCGACGCCCTGAGGGCAACAAAACAAAGTCAAGAGTCAAAGGTCTGTCTTGGATTTTTTTTTTTTTTTTTAAATATAGCAACACTCTGAGTGTTGTAACCCAAGTCTGAGTGTTGTAAGAAGCTGAGTAAACTAACCCTTGTACTATCCTTGGCATGTTTAAGTTAAAAGTGGGGCCATCTGGACCTCACAAGACAGCGCGCTGAACTTTTTTTTCCATGGATTTTTTTTATCTTCACTGGTGTCCGTAGCAGACATAAAATCCTGTCCACCTTTGTTATGGGAGGGACCGAACATCAATATAAGGGCGGGGTCATCTGGACCCCATAAGAGAGCACGAGAGTAAACTTTTATTCTGCAGGGGGGATTTGATGCACGATAAAAGATGCTTTTTAAGACAGTCTTCAATCTCTTGTGCCTCCTTTGTTTAAAATCCTATTCATGTTTCTCCTGCCTAGTAATATCTGTATAGATACAAACTTTTATTAAAATCTGATTTTAGGTCTGTCTCTACCAATTATTTTTATTTTTTTAACCGGTGCAATGGTAGGCTGCCAGTTAACATGACTCTGTGTTAGCTTATATGCTTTTATGTTTTGTTATTCTCTCATTATTAACCATTTTTTGAAGGACATTGACTTGTTTTTTAATACGCGATGAGTGATGTAGCTTGGCAACAACAAAATGATGCCAGAGAAGCTACCAGAGATTGTAGGAGATGCAGAGGAGACTGGGGTCCTCCAGAGTTTACAGAGGCCTTAGGATGGTCTTATTGCATCTGCCCTCTTCTATGGAGTGAGCTGCTGGGGGGCAGATGCACTGACAGGAACAGGAAGAGGATCGACAAACAAGTGCAAAGATCCATCTCCGTTCTGGGGTGTCCCCTAGAGACTGTGGTGGGTGAGAGGAGGATGTTACAGAAACTGGAATCCACCATGGACATTTCTCTTCATCATCATCCGCTGTATGAGACTGCACTGAGGATCTATTTCAGTCAGAGACTTTAACACCTCGCTGCAGGAAGGAGCGCTTTTACAGATCTTTCTTCCTTTCAGATATTAGACTCCACAACACCCAATACACACTCGATACTCAATATTGGTGTTACTAATTTTTTTAAGCGTATTTTCCGTATTATTTATCATCTATCTGCTGTTTTCAAAAAATCTATGGTAACAATTTCTACTTTGTGGGATCAATAAAATTTTATTCTATGACTTTCAAACGGAAGACATCTTCTCAACAAAAGAGGGGCAGAATTATTTTGTGATCAAAAACTGAAAGGCTGATCTTGAAATACACGACTGTAACAGGGTGGAAAGCTTTAAAAAAAAAAAGTGAGTTAATCAAAATTTGGCAAAAAAAAAAAAGAGTTAATATCCATCATCTGATGGAGATAATTTTGAAAACCTGTGATCCCTAAAATTCTCAAATATTTTTTAAAAATAAGATATTGAACCGATTTCTTGATGTGTATTTTAGGAGTTAAAAAGCTTCTACTGGTGCATACAAATCTGACTTTTTAACTCTAACAAAAAAAAAAACAAGAAAGAAAAAGAAAAAATATATTTTGATTAAGGATGCGAAGAGAAAATATCTAAAATAAAATAAATAAATAAATAAATAAAAAAACATGAGAACAGAACAGCAACTGTAGTTTAGTTTCTGGAAAATAAGCTGTATCTATATAGACCGTTAGCTTTTTCTTTTAAGATTATCGTAACATCAAAGAAATTTCACATCAATCGTAACACACGACGCTGAAGTTGGCTTCCGATTCACAGCTTCCGATTCGCGAGAGCGTTCCACTGTAGTTTTTGCACTCTGACCATCTAAAAACAGGTCCTGTTTAAAAACCACAGCACCTACACAGTTCAAACATGGATTAAAATATGCTTTAGATAGTAAAGAATAAATTAAGTATAGTTTCTGATTTGTGAAAGCTTTAGCTGATTTGTGAAAATGTGAAATAGGAGGATTTTAATCGCATTTTTGTCCCCTTGACCACCTAAAAACAGGTCCTGTTTAAAAACTACAGCATCTACACAGTTCAAACATAGATTAAATTATGATTTAGATAGTAAAGAATAAATTAAGTATAGTTTCTGATTTGTGAAAGCTTTAACTGATTTGTGAAAATGTGAAATAGGAGGATTTTATCGCATTTTTTGCACTCTGACCACCTAAAAACAGGTCCTGTTTAAAAACCACAGCACCTACACAGTTCAAACATGGATTAAAATATGCTTTAGATAGTAAAGAATAAATTAAGTATAGTTTCTGATTTGTGAAAGCTTTAGCTGATTTGTGAAAATGTGAAATAGGAGGATTTTAATCGCATTTTTGTCCCCTTGACCACCTAAAAACAGGTCCTGTTTAAAAACTACAGCATCTACACAGTTCAAACATAGATTAAATTGATTAAATCAGTAATCCTTGTTTTGATTACTGATTAATTTTAAAGAATCTGTTTTTATCTTGTGTTTTGTTCTGTTTTAACTTGTACTTCCATTGTTCCTACTATCCTTGATCCGTCGGACCTGTGCCTAGTTAGAAATGTCATAATATGTGTCCCAATGTTGGTAACATTAATTCTGGCCAAATGGTTTTCTGGCATTCCTGCTCTACAGCCCTTTGTGTTTTAAAAAATAAATATTAGTTGTTTAAAACAACTGTTGCATCCTATTTTGTGCATTCTAGTCCTCTGCCTAGAATTTTTCCCACCTAAAAGCAAAGGACTAACTGTTTTGATTTAAAAAAAATATAAAAATAAATTTAAATACATCAAGTACATAAAATTTTCATTTTGCATTTTCACAAATCAGTAAAATCTTTCACAAATCAGAAACTGTGTTTAATTTATTCTTTACTATCTAAAGCATAATTTAATCCATGTTTGAACTGTGTAGGTGCTGTAGTTTTTAAACAGGACCTGTTTATGTGTGGTCAGAGTGCAAAAAATGCGATAAAATCATCCTATTTCACATTTTCACAAATCAGCTAAAGCTTTCACAAATCAGAAACTGTGTTTAATTTATTCTTTACTATCTAAAGCATATTTTAATCCATGTTTGAACTGTGTAGGTGCTGTAGTTTTTAAACAGGACCTGTTTTTAGATGGTCAGAGTGCAAAAACTACAGTGGAACGCTCTCGCGAATCGGAAGCTGTGAATCGGAAGCCAACTTCAGCGTCGTACGAAACACTGGAGTTAAACCTTAGCTTTATTATTTGAAGAAAAAAAAACAAACGAAGTGCGTTTATTTATATCAAACTACGGTCAGTTGTTTTATAAACAATGCAGCTTTTTTAAGAGTATATATTCACATTTAAATGAAAGAAAACGCCGTCTTAAAAGGACCGATAGTTTCCTGCTACAAGAACAAACCTGTGGGAATTGTTCCCTCGACGTTTTCGCACATTCTGCATTGTTGGTGCCGCATAAAGTGCTCCTTATTTCCTGATTTCTCAAACCGGAGCGTGGTCCAAACTTGGTAAAATCAGAAGAAGAACATATCTGTCACGAGACGTTTCACTTCCTTGTTTACCAACGTATTTTTCCGCCTTCCAACGTCATTGACCAATCCTATGCCAGAAAAGGTAATACGTAGGCAATTTTTAGCCAATCAAATTAAAGTTACAAACAGCCCGCCCAAAAACTAACCAAATCAAAAGCATGTGTATGAATCCTAATCACACTTGAGTTTTGTGATTGTTTTAGGTAATGCTTCGAATTATATAAACATGATACTTTTCTAATCAATATTTTTTCTTTTCAGTTGTACTTTTTACTGTCAGTTTCTCTAGTGAATTCTGCTTTTCACATATCTGTGTGTAAAAGGTTCAGGTCTTTAAAAGGAAATAAATAAATATATGTTCATATTTTATGCAGATTAAGATGCATTTAGGGTTTTCACCTTTCTGACCTGGCCTACCTTTGAATTCAAAATGTTAACACTTTTCTAGGCATTAGTCTCTGTTGTCCAAACATTGAGACTCTGGATAAAAAACATGTTCCAGCTAGTTTATTAGGCCAGTTTTTATAGAAACCTGTTCATTTCCGTTGTTGCAGAAGGTTACCAATAAAACTCTCAACAGAATACCTGTGAAATGATTTACTTGTTTCAATCACAACGGCGCTGCTGTGGCGCTCTCGGCGTTCTCAGTGCGCTGCTACGGTGCTGCCACGGCGCGCACATCAGAACGCCATGAACACGCCGAGCCACAGCACGTACTTTGTGCATGCACAAAGTGCGCGCCGTCGCATGGCGTCCATGGAGACACCACGGCGTCCACTGGAGATGTTCCAGCGATGCTACGGGCTTCTCATGGCGGCGACTTACTGCGTTCACCTCAGCGTTCTGCATTTTTTGATGGACGCCGCACGATCGCAGCGAGAACGCTGCCCTGGCGTGACAGGGGTTTAACAGTTGCAGACTAACCATTAGTAATATTTGCAAATATGTGTGCCCCAAATCTCAGGTCCCCAAGCTGAACAATTAATAAAAGTGTCTAAAATAAATTTCATGCCAATCATTTTCACTCTGTCATAAAAGAACACCAAAACACTGGAAGGGCATTAGAATGATCAGTGAAAGGGTTCTGTCCTCCTCGTCTTTTTGCAGTAATAGAATATTCCACTCGAGTAAGCCAGGGGTCCCCAAATTTTTTCTTGTGAGGGCCACATAACTGTTTTCTTCTCTGATGGGGGGCCGGACCGGTTTGTAAACTAACAATAAAAAGGAGACAGTCAAAAACATTTGTGTAAACATAAACAAATATGTTTTTCCGGAAAGCTACACACAACCACATTTTAACAATCCTGTTCAAGTCAACATAAACCTCTAAATAGAGAATCCTCTTCCGTCATGGTTCTTTTGAGACATTGGAGAGCTGCAGCTCCTCCCACAGGACACAGGACACCTTGAAAAAGAAAACATTATATATTTGCTGATTGTCCTGATAGGCTTAATAAAACATCAGTTCAGAGAGAAAGTTCACCTTTTACCACTTGTTTTTGTCCAGATGATGAAGGAAAAATGTGTTTATATGTTTAGTAAAGAAGCCTGGGCAGTCATACAAAACGTTTGGGCTGTATGACCTGAACTTCTTTTTTAGTTGTGGTTCATCACCGTGGTTTATCACTTTTTAATTCACACCGAGCAGCAGTCAGAATCGAGTATTCACCCAGACCATGGTACGGCAGCAAGTTAGGAAACAGTGAATTGTAGATTTGCAGATTGGGAGGTCTTTGAATTTTTTTTTTTTTTTTTTCCCTGATGAAACTCCATAGGGTAGAATTCTGTTTTCTTCCTTCATTTAAATATTTTTCTTTCTTTTTCCTTTCATAATGAAACCGTATAATTAGAACAAAAAAAGACAGAAAACCCAAATCTTTTCCCTACTAGTACGACAGAGTATGAGGGTCACCAAAAAAAAAAGTAATAATATAAGATTTAAAGTCGTAATTTTAAGACTTTAAAACTTACTATTTTTTTCCTGTAAATTTATATATATTTTTTCCTCTTAAATTTACAAGATTTAAAGTAATATATTTTCTAGATTAAAGTCGAAGTGAGTGTCAGAGCTCTGACTTTCCCTCTGGTCACCAGCAGGAATCGTCTCCAGAGTAATGATTGCACTTTATCTCCCAGCAGCCCCAGCGCACAGTGGATGCTGCTCAGCTGTCTCTCATCTGCTAATCAACCACATTGCTGATGCTGTGCGAAGTATTTTTTGAGCCACTCTGCCTGCATTTCCAAGCGGTTCATCTGGAATTTATCTTCTGTTTTCCAGACTCTGTCTACCTGCCTGCTGGCTGCCCTAGCCTTTCCTGGACCCTGACCACTCTGTTTCTCCCATGCTCATTGCTGACTTTTTGCCGCCTGACCCCAACTTACATTTGTGGACTTTTAGCTGTGTTGATAAACCGGCTACAGTTGGAACCAGATGTCCACTTGTTCTGCGACAGTGAGCAGTCCAGCAAATTAACTTTAAAGTTGGTTTTTTTTTTTTTTTTTTTTTTTGCTTGTAAAATGAAAACAGAAAATGCAGAAAATGCATGAAGTTGAGTGCAAAGATATTAGCTAAATGCCATGTTATTCTGAAGAAAAACAGTAGTTGCCATATTGGCAGAACGAGCAAGCATGTTGCTAAATTATTGCTAAACTACAAAATAGTCTTAAAAACCTCAGTAAATCCCAGAATCACCAAAACAGCAAACATGTAGCAAAAATATTTGCTAAACTCCAAAAGCTAGCATGTAGCTAAAATGTGAGCTAATGGCCCAAACACTTCAATAATATCAAATTAGCCAAAACAGTTAGCATGGTGCAATAATATTAGGTGAAAACTAAATTTGCTTAAAAAAAATCTCAGTAAATGCCAAATTGGTAAAAGAGTGAGCGTGTTGCTAAAATATTAGCTAAATCATACATCAGCATAACAATCCATTGTAGATACCAAATTACCCAAAAGAGCTAACGTGATGCAAATATAACAGCTGAATGATTACATTTAGCTAATTAAAGGTGGTTGTACCATTCTTTACTTTTCCCTTTACACATTAGCACGTAAATTAATTCAAAGACTGGGGTTGCATTTTCCTGTAACCCTTCCGTTCTCCTTAGCTTGTTTACATTAAAAGTGGGGTCATCTGGACACCACAGGACAGTGCGCTGAACTTTTTTTTTTCACTGATTTCGGAGTTTCACTAATGTCCATGGCAGACATAAAATCCTGTCCCCCTTCGTCCACATTTGTCATGGAAGAAATCGCATAACAAAATGTGGTTGGAGCCATCTGGACCCCAAGGAGAGCGGAAGGGTTAATACAACAGCAGACACAGGATAGACTCAGGATACCAAAACATGTTGGACAATTCCATATTCCCAACCTTGTGGGAACAGTTTGGAGCGGGCCCTTTTCTCTTCCAACATGATTGTACATCAATTCACAAAGCAAGTTCCATAAAGACATGGATGAACTGGAGTGGATGAACTTGACTGACACCTTAGGGATGAATTACAGCAGATACTGAGAACATCAGTGTGTGATATGATCAATGCGCTTTTGGAAGAATGGTCAAACATTCCTACTAATCCCCTCCTCAACCTTGTGGACAGCTTTCCCAGAAGAGTTGAAATTGTAAGCTGCAAGGTGGATCTACGTCTTATTGAACTCCATAGATTAGGATTGGGATGGCACTTCAACCCTTGACTGTTGTTTAGTGAGAAGGCAGGTGTGCCAATACATTTGGTGAAATAGTGTATTTTACAAAAGCAATGCTGAAAAAAAAATGAAAGAACTTTGTTCAAGAATTATAAATGTCAACTTCAAATTTTAGAACTGAAACTGGTTTAATTTGCTTTCAGTGAGTTACTTATAGGCTGAAAATCTCTTTTAGTTGGTAGCAATGCCAGTATTACTCATCCTTTCTTGCTGTAGGTGGTAATTGAAATACACGTTCAAATACTGTGCTTTTTAAAATAAGATTTATGCTTTTCTTTTTTTCCTTCTTTAATTTAGATCCTGTTTTGGATTCCTGCAGGTTTAACTGGCTACATGTCAATGTGGTTGTCAAAAAAATTTATGTTTTATTTAGAATCCATAGATCACTTTTATTTATTTGGTAGAAACAGACAATCAAAAGAAAATCCTCAATGCAGCTTTCTTAAAAACAAGCTTCAAAATAGTTTTTGTTTGAAAAAAAAAAAAAAACATTTCTATAGTTTAAGTCTTTTTTTTAGGTGATTTGCCATCTTTTTTCTAGCCACCCCTGGCTCTCATCATGGATGACAGTTGCTTAAAATAAAGACCAGAATGCTGTAATGGTTTTAATTGTTTCCATAGCAGCCTTTTTTCAGGCAAATCCTTTTTCATTAATATTTCTGATAATTAAACTTCAACTTCTCTAGCATGCATGAATGCTTATTAATTAATTTTCCTTCATTTACATGTTTTGGTCTTCTAATGGTCTTTCCTGAAAGGATCAAAACAATAAAGAGGGTCAAACACATGCATCTAAATTTCTTGGTTTTTTTTGTGTTTGTTTTTTTTTTATGGTACAAAGCACTGAAATTACAAATGTCTCACTGGCTGAATCCCTGTTTTGTTGCTTGTTTTCAGTCATTCTATAAACACTGTATTTGCGCTTTTCATCTGAGAGTAAAATCATGTTTTTTTCCAAAAGTGGTTACCAGGAGACGAAAGGTTTCCTTTGTTTTAATCTGTCCCAGATTGCAATGAACTCACAAAGTTTTAATCAAACCTGCATGGATTCTCCAACTGCGTCATTCAGAGCTAAATCCTATTATGTACCTGTTAGCTAAAACGAGGGATTCCGCTTCCCTAACAATCTGTGTTAGTAACACAGATTACACTGTGATACACTGGGAAGAACTAGTTCCCCGTGATGAAAACACTTCCACAGCACATCAAAGTGTCTCATCTGAGCAGAAACTGGCTCCCTTCATGTGCAAAGAAGTAAACAACAACACAATTGACTGCCTGAGTTCATTAGCATAGCAGTTGATGATAAAATTAGCTCAACTTTACTGTTGTGTAAGTCATCTGTTGTTTATGCAGCTAATTAGCCAGTGTTTGTGCTTTTTCTGTCTCAGTAAATCTGT
This sequence comes from Oryzias javanicus, assembly GCA_003999625.1. NCBI lineage: Eukaryota > Metazoa > Chordata > Actinopteri > Beloniformes > Adrianichthyidae > Oryzias > Oryzias javanicus. The sequence continues at coordinate 10,923,192 of CM012439.1, read as the reverse complement.
GTGAAATTTGAGAAACCCCTTTTTAAATTATTATTCTTGAAAATGTAAGAATTAAAAGAAAAACCCTTTAAACCAAAAAGAAAATATACAAAAGATTTAACAGATTGTCTTTTGACTGTCTTTGGAATACAAACATTATGCAAAAAACAAAATAATCTTAAAATCGCATTTTAAAATATTCTTTTAAACTACATTCGACTAAATAAGTGAAAGTCAAACTGATTCAACAGTGGGAAGCTGCAACAAAAGATTTCTTATTTGAATGAATTTGTAAACCAGCTGTGTCCAGACTTTTTGCAAAAAGGGTGAAAATATGTGAGGGGGTCAACAAATCAGGCTACTTTTTTAACCCTTATAAAAACATTAGCAGCAATTGAACTTTTCAATTAAAAAGTGTTTGCATTGGGTTGCTTTTTATTTCTTCACATAAAACCAAAATATTTAAAAACATATTTATCAAAATTTCAGCATTTTTGTATTTGATTACCAGAATAAATTTAAAAAATGTCTGAAAAAAATTGTCCACATTAAATCTGGGTTCACATTAAATGCTACATAATATCCATTAATACATTTTTACTATAAACTTCTGAATTTAATTCAAGTGAAGTTGAAAATAGTACAAATATTTATCTTATTCTGAAGTACAAAATACTGTGGCTTTGATCAGAGAAACAAATCGGTTCATTTGGTTTACAGTTGATATATTAGAAAAATAGCTTTGGACATGCTTGTAATGAAAAGTGTCACAGAAGGGTCCTGCGACAGTGTTGTCACAGGTTTACACGATTTACAACATAATTTAGCCAACCACAATCAATAAATTAGACCCACAGCTTTGAGAAAGTGCTATTATTGATTTTATGACAGGAACTTAGGGACATTCATGTTGTATAGGCCTACAACAGCTTATAAAATACCATAATCTCCACATCATAAGGCACATTTTATAAAGTCTTGATTGTTTCTTATTTATAGATTAATTCTGTTTCAAACGTGGTTGGGGGTTATTGAGTATACGCTAATGCAGCTAGCAGACTTTATTTTACTTTTTACTAATTAGGTTGGGAGTTAGTGTAGTCACAGGTTGTGTCCTAATTCCCTTCCTAATCCCTAAATACTAAAACACTATATAGTGTCACAGTCCTCACTGCTTTACTTTCTTTTTTCTAAAAAAAAAGCTATGACGTCATCGATTTCTCAAAGGGAAAATTGAATAAAAACAAACATTTAACGGCGTTTATTTATGACTCCACTGTGTTCTGATGGTGAAAATGTGGATAGTTGATTCAAATATTGCATTTAAACACGTTTTTTTGTTCAAAAAATGTTCAACCGCATTGTATTGGGGTCTACATCCGCTAATCTAGCGACCATCGATGCATGTTAGTTTTTCGCAAAGACTTCTGGGAAATTCTGAGTCCTCTCAATTTGGAATTAGTAGAATCAGACAGCACTAGAAAACGGGGAACCCAATATATAGTGATTAGGGGGGAAATTTGGACACAACCACAGTAAAGTTTCTTTTGTTGGTATCATCTGTTATTCATGTGTTGCAAACATGGTTGGGAGCTACATTGTTGATACTCCAACAAAACGTACAGCCAGTGAGCCAATAGCAGCTCGCGGGAAGAGTTTTTGTGGCCCTCAAGAAATCATAGCCAGTTGTACATTGGTTGGAAAAACATATTTTGTTTTGTGTTTTCTGGCAACATCTGCAGGAAAAAAGGTAATTACACCGAGGTGTCAAGGGTACAGTGAACTAATTTCACCCCTAGGGGGCAGACAACAATTTCTATGTCACTGACTGCGGAAAAACGAAGGACTTTGACAATGGCAGTAGAAATTGAGTTACAGCAAGAGGATAAGCTGGAGAGAGGTCAGAGCAGGTTCCTTTGAAGAAAAAACGTGTTGGCGAAGAGAAATGGCGCTTTCAAGCCAAATTGACATATGCTTGATTTGTCGTACTTCGTGGGATGGATAAATTGTCACCAAGTTACAGATCATAAAAACTATGACAAATTTACCAGTGAGGAGTGCAACAATAAGCTCCAACAACTACAACGAGGCTACGCTGCATAACAGATGTTATAAAATGGCAAAATCCAATGAAGCAGAGACAGAAATGAGCTACGTTGTGGCTTTGAAAAAGACCCGGCATAACAACCCTTCAGTGATGGGGAGTTTGTGCAAGAATTTATTCTGAAAGTAGCTGAGAAAAAGTTTGAGGAAATAAGTCTGCCAAATGATACAATTACTTGTCAAGTAGAAATCTGGGGAACATCCTCCGACAGCAACTGGACTATTTGTAGTTAATAGGTTTTGCCTACAATATAGTCTCCATAGACATCACACAGGGCTGATGTTGACTAAAATTGATCACATTTCTCAGTTAAAACAATGTTTTATATCTTGCTTGGTTTCTTCTTATGCTCTGTTAACTGTACAAATGATACTTGGTCATTAAAGTTATTTTAACCTCCATTCTTCCATGTTTCCAGGAGGCTTGTCTGTGGTCTTTTTCCTGGCAGTGGACCTCATCACTGGCTCGTTTCACGTCTCGGAGTGGGAGAGATTCCAGGTAGCTCGTCGGTGTTCCTGTTCTTGGCAGTGGACCTCGCCTCTGGCACGTCTCGCTGTCCCCCAGTTCCATCTGGAAGAAGCCCATCTGCTACACCCTTTAAACATGTAGGTGTATAGTTAGATAAGCTAATTCTTCTTTAACAACCCTGGTACATCGCCTGTCCGTCCTGGGAGAGGATCCCTCCTTCATGTGGACATCTCCGAGGTTTCCTTTTTTTCCCCAAAATTTGATCTTTTTAGGTTTCCCTTACCGAGAAGGAGGGTCTAACCCCGGGCTCACATCACTAGCGTTACAGCTCAGGTGCGATGCGGGAGCGGTCTAGCTATAGCCGACGGCTCATATTAGCTCCAGGTTGACTGCAGCCACAGGCTCTCTGCAGACCTCGCAAAACTCTGAAAATCACATTTGTTAACGCTTATCTCCCCTTTATTCGCTGTGGTTCAGCTGTGTCGTCCAGCGGAAATTTGAAACAAACAAAACCGCAAATGCAGGACGTGAACGCCTGCAGTGGGATTTCCTCTCCCACTTTTAAAGTTATGTAAAGACTGCAGCGCTCACACCGGAACCGTAACGCTAGCGATGTGAGCCCGGGGTAAGGGCAGGGATGCCAGGTTGACTTAGTTTAGTTTAGCTACTGTTTTATGAATGACTTTATATCTTTGTACGGTTACCATTAAGCCCACTGAGATGACTGCATCGTGATGGTGGGCTATGTAAATAAAACTGAATTGAATTAAACAACATTTTTTTCTGTTTATCCATATTTTTTCACCAAAATTGGCCTCCGGTCTAATGTCTAGTTCTTAATTCGGCCCGCCGCTATAAAGACTTTGAGAACTCCTGCTCTATCATCTAAATCCACAAATGCTCTAACCTGCAAAGAAAGGAAAGTCCTTAGACAAACATAAAAGGAGAGCACGGGTAAAGTAAACAGTAGCTCACCTCTACAGCTTTACATGAATAAAATTAACAAAAAAAAAAGTAAAAAGAAAGAAAGTAAAAAACAAGAAGAACTGGGCAGAGCAGGCAACAACACCAAACTATACAGCGACAACAAACAATGCACCGACAAAGTTAACCTTCACCTCTACTATGGATTGTTAAACCAGATTCCTTGTGAACTGCATATCATAAAGTGATGAAATTAAACTGTCTGTTTAGTGATATATGCATATTCTCAAATACCACTGAATAACAAACACATTTTCCTGTCTGAGCACACGAATTACTGCTCAACATCCAGCTCAGCATGCACTAGAAAATAAAAATATCTGAGCATCTGCTCAGGACACCTGCTGTTCAATTCATGACGGACCCTCACACCCGTTTGTGGGGATTTTGTGGAGGTAAACCTGCTGACAGGAGGAAAAGGGTAAAATAACATGAGAGAGGTAGAGGGATAAATCTTTGTTACTCCTTCCCTTTAACATGAAACCCAATTGTGGTGCTAAAGAAAGGTGTGGGGTTCTTCTTTGAGGTTTCTGTAACCATGAGTGCGGATTCATACTGCAGAAGTTTAACTATTGGATTAGGAGTTTAAGGAATGGCACGCTGACAACTGCACAGAGAAGCCGTGTGAATTAAAAAAATGACTCTCCTCCATCCTAATAAATTATCTGGATGCAGAGAGACTGAAATAATGATGGGCATGAAATTTATTTTACACACTTTTATTAACTGTTCAGCTTGGGGCCCAGATTTTTGGAGGCCCCTGGTAATTGACCACCTTTGACTAATGGTAAGTCTAAAACTGTTACATAATTGCTCATTTTTGAAACAGAAATGTTTTATTTTGAAAATCGACCGGATTCTCTCGATCAGCTTGAGCGCTAAAAGCAGTCTGGCGGCGTGTAACACGAGAGAAAATGCATGTGGAAGCTTTGTTTGCAAATGGATCGGATAAGTGCAGGAACAAAAGAACATGTGATTCCCCACACACTGCCTGTTTGCATAGAGATGTGACTTTCATGAACAAATCTAATCTTTTGAACGGTCATAGAATTGCTAAATCAAGCTGATCCATTCAGATGTCCAATTTGGAGAGGTTGTGAACATGCGATTGATTAATGTGAGTACGTCCATGAAAAAAAGAGGGTCATGTGCAGAGAGCGGTGCGGGGAGGGGAGGAGATAAGTAGAGTTGTGAGTCGCATGCAAGTAAGCGTGTGCAAGGAGAGGGGCGATGAAAATCACAAGTTTAAGTTTTGTTTTGTAAAAAATGTCTTCCTCTCAAAATGTTTCACTTGAAGCTTCAACGAAGTCTTTTGTTTCCTATTGAGCATCAATAATTGATTTGTTGGTTACATTTTGTTCTCGTATTTAAGTTTTTTTTTTTTCAACCAAGTCAACTTCACGTATGACTGTTGATGCAACTGCTTTGTTAGAGATGTTTGTTTATTTGTGTTAGGATGGCTTTGTATGTCCAGTAGAGTCCAAATGTTCCCATCAGGTGTTCAGCACTTGTTGGCTCTTTTGCCTTCACTCTGAAGTCCAGCTCACCGCAAAACATCTCAATGGGGTTCAGGTTCAGCTTACTGTGGAGGCCAGGTCATCTGCACTCCATCACTCTCCCTCTTGGTCAAATAACCTTTACACAGCATTCAGGGAGTATCTACAATGTAAAGAGTCATGAAAATAAGGAAACTCATTGAATGAGAATGTGTGTCCAAACATTTGGACACAAGTTCTAGAATCTAGAGTTATTGTGAACGTCTGACTGACAGACTTTGTCTCGCTTAAAACACCTTATAGTTTGTTTTCGCTTTAGATTTGATTTAAATTCAAAGAACAGATCAAACATTGAAGGCGCATCTTAAAACTATAAAGTCTGGAAAATACAGTACTTTAACAGGAGCAAACTAAATATTCCAACCTCATGTTGCTCTGAAAATACCAGTGTTTTCTTTTTGTTGTTTTGACAGGTATTTGGTGTATTTCACCATGATGAACTGGACACAATACTGGCTTTACAACAGGCAGGTGATGGTGCATTGGTGCAGAACAGAAGGTAAGAAAGTCATTCCTATTAATTCTAGTACTAAATGTATTAAAAAAAAAAATTGAAAAAAACATAAAAAGGAGCTCCAACATCTGCACAAGAAATGATGCTGCATAAAAAATCTTCCTCTGATAATGAGATCCAGAAATAAGTTTCTGTTCTTCAGGTCTGAAGACTGTGCAACAGTCACAAAGGTAAACTAAAATGGAACTCTGGTGTGTTAGTGTTGTACTTCTGTATACTGTAAATTTGCCACATTTTTCTTGTTCATGCCAGTTCTTTTATGATTTTATTTTAGTTTTTGTTTCATTTTTTTTAGACATTAAAGTCTAAAGCAGCATGAATAGCATGTGGATGAACCAGAAGCAACAACAGCCAGGAATGTTCACTGTCTTGTTGTTTACTTCTTTGCACATAAAGGGGGGAGCCTGTCTCTTCACAGAATGAGACCCACTGATGTACAGTGGAAGTGTTCTCATATGGAAGCCAATCCTTCCTCGCGTGTAATGCTACCAACGCAGATGTTTAGGTGTGAAAAGTTGAATAAATAATCTATAGAGGTTGTAATAAAATCTTTGTGAATGCGTCAAAGGGTGTGATGTGGGGAAGATTTAATAAAACCCTTCGTCTCCTGGTAACCCCTTTCAGAAAACGGATCATTTCACGCTCAAATAAAAAGCCTTAAACAAAGTGTGGCAGGAACGGCGGAAAACATGCCTTGGGTCCAAGGAGAGTAATTATATATTTTAATTACAGTTCTATCAGTTCCATCTATCTATCTATCTATCTATCTATCTATCTATCTATCTATCTATCTATCTATCTATCTATCTATCTATCTATCTATCTATCTATCTATCTATCTATCTATCTATCTATCTATCTATCTATCTATCTATCTATCTATCTATCTATCTGTATATAAAAAAGGTATGGGATTTTAAGTCTCTGGGATTTTGGCTTCTTGGAACCAGCAGGTATTTTCTGTTTGGAATGCCAGGGAGGAGTCACTCGGTCCAGTTCTCTCATATAAGCAATGGTTCCTGCAGAGTGGCAGTGGTTCTATTGAAATTCGCCTCTGAAATATGGCCGGGACCGTTGGTGCCGAGCAACACCGCCCCCTTCCCCTTCCTGTTGGTGACAGCCTGGAGAAGTGAGCTTGTGGCCCCTATGTCACAAACTCTTTTTCAAACAGTTTTTTTTTTTTGGTCTGCTCCTTATTTACGATTTGAATAAAGTAATACTCAGAAAAGCAGTTTTGAGTTCCTGTATATGAAAAAATGCTGCAAGTTAAAAAAAAAAAAAAAATTCTGGAGTTTAGAGTTTTGGGTGATCAGAAGATGACATTTTTTTCATAATGTTTAAAACTAAAAAAAACAAGTTCACATTTCAATATAAAATATATTTTCCTTTTTTTTTATTTGAATAATGGAGAAGTGGTGATACTGAGTTCTCTGTAAGGCACACTGGTGTGTGCGTCCTGCCAACCAGCTGCCGTTCATTATTAGGAGGAGGGGTTATTTGACGCTCCTGGCTTCCAGCACCATCCCGCCACCCTCACTCCGCACCATCATCACTTCTGCATCCCGCTCCGCTCCCTGCGATCATCTGCGGGATCCGCGCGTCTCCTTCAACATGGACTTGCGGGATTTGCTTCTGTTTGTTGCAGTCGCCGCCTGCGCAGTGAAAGGTACGCAGTTTTTGCGCGCTTCGATGCTTTCTAACTGTCAGAGGAGGAGACGCGGAGCACGGGGAGAGTGTTCTTTGGGAGTGATGGGATGCGGGGGGTTGAGATGTCGCGTGATTAACATACCTGTTGTGTCTTCTGCAACAATTACTCAGCTTGATTAGTGGATGGGGGTTCATGTGGGGCTCTTTTTTATCCATAGAGGGACAAGGGTTTAAAAAGTATTGATGTAAGCTTAGTGTAAAATCAACCAAATAATTTTCACATATTTTTAGTGAGTTTCAACTGCAGATTGTTTCTCTAATCTCACTCATTGCTGACATATTGAACGCACATTTGCTGTTTGAAAAGCATTCTGGTTTTACTTTTAACATCAACTACCAAAATCCCAAAAATTGTGTCGCTTTCTTGGACATAGTTTCTGCAGAGCAGCAGAAGGTCATTAAAAATGCACCTCTGAGATGTGTGCGGGACCATTGTATCCGCCCCCACTTCCCATCATCCACTTCTCCTGCTAGCTAACAGCTCCTCACAACCCCAAGCTGATCCATCCTGATTTTGGAGCGATCCAGCCGTTCAGTTTAGATCCAGATTCCACATCAGACGAGGAAAACAAAGACGGTCATGGATCTGTTGGTTTACAAGCTAATGCATCAGAATGGAGCAGAGCAGGGAGCTTGTAGTTTGCTGTATCAATTCATTTCAAATTTTTTTTAAAAACATTTTTTTTTTGGTCTGTATTTGATTCAAATTGATGTTGAAAATTGCGTTTTTATGTTTTTTAATATGTTTTTGTTGCATATTTTTCATGATGGGGGACATATGTCAAATTATTTAAGATTAAAACAGTTGTTGTCTTTTTTTAAGTATTCTTTATTCAAATTATGTTGGATCAGGAGTAGATAAAAACCGAAGCTTTCCTAATAATTTCACTTTACTGAAATTCTGGAGCACCCACTCGTAAGACAAATACATCAATTTACATCCACATTGTCCTCGACTTAGTAACCATATGGCTCATAACTGCAGGATGGACAGTATCAGCATTTATTGTTTTTTTTTTTTTTTTTTTGGCAACGCTAATGTTAGCTTGGGTTTGTGAGGTGCTACTAGCTAGTAGGAGACATAGCTATGTCTGAATTCCCTCCCTAATTCCAAAAAAAAAAACTAATGCGAGGCTGTCTTGCCCTGAATTCAAAAGCAGATTTAAAAGCGCCACACTCACTACTTTTCTTGCTTTTTTGTAAATGCCGGATATGACGCCACAAATTTCACTAAGTGAAAATCAAATCAATGCGAACATTTCACATTTATTTACGAATCCACTGTGTTCTGATGATGAAAATGAGGATTGTTTATTAAAAATTATGTTTAAACACGTTTGTCACAAAAATTGTTTGACCGCAATGCATTGTGGTCTAAATTCTCTAATGTAGTAAGAGTTGATGCACACTGTGTTTTTGCAAAGACTTCTGGGAAATTTCTAGGGCACTGGATTTGGGAATTGTAGATCTGGACAGCACTACAAAATGGAGAACCCACTATATAGTAAGTAGAGAAGGAATTCAGACAGAGCCAGTGTAAGTAAAGGACTGATGGGAAATTAGCGAAGCCAACAGTCTCACCTACAAACATAATGAGAATTTGTGAAGAACTCCTGCTGCTCTACAAAAAAATATGTCTTTATAAACGTAACAGGGCTTTTCCATTTTGGCAAAAGACTGCATAACCATAATTAACAGAGCACTGGGAATGATTTTGAAATAGAAGAAAACTTAGTGGGACTTCAGGAATATGCAATTTTCACATTTCATGGCTGTTTGACTTTATGACAGGTTATATGGGGTTGTTTTCTCCACATTTTTTTCGCTGTCTGATTCTTTTTATTTCGACAAAACAAAGGTTTTCCTGCTGCACTCTTTTGAATTGATTTTCTGATTCTTTTTGTTTATTTTAAACCATTTATTTAGAGGAGGAGAATTGTGTTTGTTCCCTTCCAACGTCTTACAACTTCTTTTTGAGGCTGATCGTTGTAGAGACTTGTGGATCTGTGTGCCACATCGTGAGACCAGAGCCCAGCATTTTCCTGGAAACAGCCGTATATTTTTGGAGGGCAGAGAGATTGATGGAGTACAGAGGGCTCAGTTCAGAATGCAAAGACTGTTTCTGTGTGAAAGGAGGAGAAAAAAAAAAGTCCAGATTCAACACAACGTGTTGTCCTTGGGCCTTTCACATTGCATTGCAACATCTTCTGACAACAAGCCCACAGATTTTTGGAGAAATCCTGTCAAGTCGTCAGACTGTCTCCTTCAAACTCTTGAGCCCTCATGTTTAAATGCTAATTACCCCATGAGATCTTTGAGATGAGCTCATCGTTTTCTCTCAGAATCTGGCATATTTTGGCTAAAGCAGTTTTTTAATAGCAACCATTCAGCCAGACCCTTCAGTCTGCACTTTGCTTCCAGTGCCTAATGCAGGCTTTTCCTTGGAATAAAGCAAAGAAGGAGAAAACTCTTGAAAGCATGTGCTCATGCGTGCACATATAAATGTCTGAAGACATTTCTGGGGTGATTTAGGTCCTCCTAGATCTCTCTAACTACTGAGGCTGCTGAATTTGATTAGGGATTGAAAGAATGAGCTTCTTTCTTTTATACATCTGAGCTCATTTCCAGCAAAATACTGCACTCAGCTGCTAATTAATCAAATATTGCCCCAGTGTAGTGTAAAAGCTAAAAAATGTTCTGGGCGGTAATAAAGAAATATCTTTGGAGTGTTACATACATTAATGTCATTGTGCTGACCCTCAGTGAAATTCGATTATGGTGGGATCAGCGAGGGTGGGGTGGGGATAGGGGGGCATCCACTTGGGACTCAGCTATGGACAAAGACAAGCTTTCAGCTAATCTTTTCTAATGAAAACACTGGATGCAACAGAGAAGAGAGGAGAGGGGAGATTCCTCCAGACAGCTTTCTCTGCCAGATCATCAGGATAATGTGCTCTCATAGGTAGTTTGGGGTAATCGAGCTTTAGGAAAATGAATGGTGGAAGCCAGAGACACTCATTTGCTCGGAAAGGAAACAACAATGTGGTAAAATGTGGCTGGGCTGTGTCATTTTCTTTCCTACTTTTTTGTTCATTTGACAGATTTGTAGTCAAATTTGAAATCATTTCTATATAAATTAAAAGCCTTTAGAGCAAAAGCAAACTTTAACTTAACAAAAAGGGAGATTGAATCTTAAATCACACCAGCAAATCATTTATGGCAAAAGCATCTTAAAGACAATTAGAAAAGCGAAAGAAATTAATAAAAAGCAACATCAAATATTAGAAACCAAAAGGCAATTACAAAAAAATTAAAATAAAAAAATGATTCTGAAAAAAAATTAATTTCTATAAATCAAAATGTTAAAAAAGAAAATACCACAAGAAACCAGAATCTGAATTATTGCTTGATGACTTTATTCCATCATTTTATCCAAAAGTTATTTGACTAAAGCAATCCTGAATATGCTCCAAATCAATGATAAACTTTTCTCAGTATGTGGATATTAAGACGCATTCAAAAAAAACTTTAACATCAAATGAAAACTTCATCATCCAATCAGGGATGTCCCATAGTACTTATCTTTACTGGTTTCTATATGTCTTCAAAATAAAATGTTAAAAATTTAATTTCAGGAAATTATCGTTTTTAAACCTTTTATTTCTGTTTTGTTTCACTTTTAAGATATTGGATTTTGGTTTCTAAAATGTAGTTTAATTCTTTTGTTTTGAGTGATTTGTTGGTGTGATTTGCACTTCAGGGCCACTGTAAGATTTATTTAAAACTGTCCCCTTCTTGGCTTTCTAGATGGAACTTAAGTATACTACTGAAAGTATAAAACGCTAATTGTAAAAGAACCCTTATCTGGATTCTAAGGCCAAATCCAAATTCCTCCCCTACCCCTACGACTTCTCCCTCCCCCATACTTTGCCCTCCTAACAAAGAGACATGGAAAAATTATGTCTTTACAGTTTTTCTCAATCGCTTTGGTGCGTTTCTCAGATCAGAATTGAAATTCTCATAACTATTAGTTCAACCTCCACAACACTTAGTCATTTGTGCACATCATAGTAGCAATTTCTCCTCTCTCTGAACAAACTGCAAATGATTTTGGACATGAATCAGTTGATTTCATACATTTTCTGCTGTTTTTTGACATTTTCATTTGCTTTTGTCATGTCAGTCAAAATTAATTCTACTTATGGATGCTAAATAGTCGTTCTCAGTAAAACTAATAGTCTTACTTTCATTGCTTGAGTCATTACACTCAAAATTGTTGAACTAGTTATCAAATGTCAAATATTAGCCATCTGTCAAGCAAATTCTGTACCTTTCTTTATCATTTTTTCCTGAAAATGTCTCCTAAATTGAACATTTGATCTCAGGTGAATTTCAGCTGTGACTCATGAGGAGGTGTGTGAAATTTTACAGTAGTTGTAACCAACGACAAACAACTTGTACACTGTCAATATGGATGAATCCTATGAATCGTCAATGGAAGAGGGGTGAGGATGTGGGGAGGAAAGGGAAGGGGAAGAGGGAGAAGAGGCAGATATAGGCGGATTCCTAATGAAATAAGGGCTACAATTGTGGACCATGTTGTCAATCACAGCCTCACCATGGAGGAGGCTGGTCGAAGGGTGCAACCCAATATTGGAAGAACTACTGTCAGTTCAATAATTCAAACATTCCATAGGGAAAACAGGTATGCAAACAGTAATTTACTGTACTGTTACATGTGCTGTCTATTGTTCACAGCTCTACCAAAAGGGTGATTTTATGTTTACAGTTTTTCTCAATCGCTTTGGTGCGTTTCTCAGATCAGAATTGAAGTTCTCATAACTATTAGTTCAACCTCCACAACACTTAGTCATTTGTGCTCATCATAGTAGCAAGATCTCCTCTCTCTGAACAAACTGCAAATGATTTTGGACATGAATCAGTTGCTTTCATACATTCTCTGCTGTTTTTTGACATTTTCATTTGCTTTCGTCATGTCAGTCAAAATTAATTATACTTATGGATGCTGAATAGTCTTTCTCAGTAAAACTAATAGTCTTACTTTCATTGCTTGAGTCATTACACTCAAAATTGTTGAACGAGTTATCAAATGTCAAATATTAGCCATCTGTCAAGCAAATTCTGGACCTTTCTTTATCATTTTTTCCTGAAAATGTCTCCTAAATTGAACATTTGATCTCAGGTGAATTTCAGCTGTGACTCATGAGGACATGTGTGCAATTTTACAGTAGTTGTAACCAACGACAAACAACTTGTTCACTGTCAGTTATGGATGAATCCTATGAATCGTCAATGGAAGAGGGGTGAGGATGTGGGGAGGAAAGGGAAGGGGAAGAGGGAGAAGAGGCAGATATAGGCGGATTCCTAATGAAATATGGGCTACAATTGTGGACCATGTTGTCAATCACGGCCTCACCATGGAGGAGGCTGGTCGAAGGGTGCAACCCAATATTGGAAGAACTACTGTCAGTTCAATAATTCAAACATTCCGTAGGGAAAACAGGTATGCAAACAGTAATTTACTGTACTGTTACATGTGCTGTATATTGTTCACAGCTCTACCAAAAGAGTGATTTTATGTTTAACATCTACAGTGACTTTACTGCACATTTCAGATGGCTGTATAAGTAGGCCATAGTGCTGTCTTGAACATTTTCAGGTGTCACCAAATATTTTTGCAATGGAAAACACTGAAATGATAAACTGTCATAGTGAAAACATGACAAAGTCATTTGACTATCTTGTTCATAAAGATGGTGTCAAGACTTTTCATTTTGATGGAACTGACAGTTTCATTGACATGAATACTTGCTTTTGAGGAATGGATTATCAGTTTTGATCATGTGACGTGCTTTTGCAGGATATCCACTAGGTTTTACAGTTTGCACTAATTGTTTTGAGAAATGCACTAACTGTTGTGCAAATGTTAATAGTGTTCTGAGAAACGCACCAAAGCCACTGAGAAAAACTGTAACATCTACAGTGACTTTACTGCACATTTCAGATGGCTGTATAAGTAGGCCATAGTGCTGTCTTGAGCATTTTCAGGTGTCACCAAATATTTTTGCAATGGAAAACACTGAAATTATAAACTGTCATAGTGAAAACATGACAAAGTCATTTGACTATCTTGTTCATAAAGATGGCGTCAAGACTTTTCATTTTGATGGCACTGACAGTTTCATTGACATTAATATTTGCTTTTGAGGAATGGATTATCAGTTTTGATCATGTGATGTGCTTTTGCAGGATATCCACTAGGTTTTGCAGTTTGCACTAATTGTTTTGAGAAATGCACTAACTGTTGTGCAAATGTTAATAGTGTTCTGAGAAACGCACCAAAGCCACTGAGAAAAACTGTAACATCTACAGTGACTTTACTGCACATTTCAGATGGCTGTATAAGTAGGCCATAGTGCTGTCTTGAGCATTTTCAGGTGTCACCAAATATTTTTGCAATGGAAAACACTGAAATTATAAACTGTCATAGTGAAAACATGACAAAGTCATTTGACTATCTTGTTCATAAAGATGGCGTCAAGACTTTTCATTTTGATGGCACTGACAGTTTCATTGACATTAATATTTGCTTTTGAGGAATGGATTATCAGTTTTGAGCATGTGACGTGCTTTTGCAGGTTATCCACTAGGTTTTGCAGTTTGCACTAATTGTTTAGAGAAATGCACTAACAGTTGTGCAAATGTTAATAGTGTTCTGAGAAACGCACCAAAGCGACTGAGAAAAACTGTAAATTCGGACATTTCTGCCACTTGATGACGTCTACGTTAGCGCAGAGCTGCTAGCGCTCAGAAATACATAATAACATAATTTTATACATTTAAAAAGTCATATTAAAACAAAAAGCCATTACTTACAGTTAAAAGTAAACTTCTGTGCTTCAGAGGAGACTCGTATGAAGAAATGTGTTCGTCCTCATGGATCACTCTACCAACCGAGGGATAGCAAACCCTCGGCCCCACCCCTTCTCCTTAAAAAGACAAGTCTGGACGCCACTACTGCTTCAAATGCCCCTACGATGGGGAGCACATGGAGAGTCCAAGATTTCTTTAGACTAAAACAAACTACAAGTCTTTTCAGAATCAGAATACTTTGGGGAAATGTCATTTTAGCAGTTTTCCATCACCAAATGTCATTCAACAAACAAAGGTAAAGCTGTTACAAAGCCAGTGTAGCGCAAATTAGCAGTAAAATGAAAGTAAAATGCTGTCAGGTGGTTTAAGAAGTACACAGGTTTTCATACAGGAGTCATATAATTTTATTGCCACAGGAAGGAAAGCCCTTTTGTGGCGTTCAGTCCGTGTTAAGGAGAGTTTATAGTTATGTTCACACTGCCCACAGCAACACGTGTTCAGGTGATTCCTTCCAGTGATAAGTTTATGTGAACGTGTATAAACGTGCATTTCAAGCTTCTGCATTCAAAACTCTTCTGTTCGTGTGTTGCTTTTCAAGTTTGAACAACTATTTTTGGGTGCTACTTACAAAACGTGCGGCCATTGAACGCACACGTTAAACCAGGTCTAATTTTGACCAATCCGGGCCTTGGATTTGGAAGCGACGTTTGGATGGTGCACCTTTAATTCATGGAATTACCAACCGTTTGAAAATGGAACATGGAGGAGAAATGAATAACTGGGGTTTGTGCCTAGACAGAATTATCTGGCACTAATTCTTTTCGTATTTTGAAATAGATTAGTTAAGGAAAAAGCTTTGACCTTTTACAACAAGACTCTTCCAATGGTTCCAAAATGCTTTAGTAGTAAATAGTAGAAAAATCAAAAGAAGAAGAAGCATAATAGGCTACATGGGGGTTCAAGAATATGTGTTTAACTGTTCTTGAACATGCGTCACATGCCCGGTGCGAACATAGCATTAGTATTTGTCATGAAACTCTCTGAGTCATGCACTTATAAGTCAACACTTTATTATATTCTTTAACTATACAGGCAGTCGCATTCAGTAGACTTTTTACTCTCTCTCTTTTACGTGCCTTTATGTAAACATCCGCTGCGTAACACACATTACCTAGGGTACAACGCCCCCTGTTGGCAGGAGTCAGCATAACTGCAGATACATTTTATCACATCTCCCCCTTTTAGTTTTCTTACACAGGGATTTACTCTCATATGTTAGCTCCACATTCAGTAACAACTTTTGAGAACAGAATTAAACATAACTGGTTACCAAAACTTGTATTTCTGAAACATTTTTTTTTTTCTTAGCATTTTGACATTCGATGAACAACCACAAAACTTCTACTTTGGAACATAGTCCTGAAATCGGGCAGGAAGTTTAACTTCTCTTCCTGCAATGGTCTTGTAGGGAAGACCACTCGGACTGCAAGGGGAAGCCATGACTGAAGTGACTGGGGCTCTCAGTAAGATTGGAGAGGAACCCACATCACTAGCTGGAGTAGTATTAAAGTCACCAGTGTCTTCAGATGTAACCTGGGTTGCTCGGTCAGGCACTTCCTGGATGTGTCTTCTGTTACGGCGTGTAACCGTTCCGTGCTCAGTCTGCAAATAATAGGACCTAGGCTCTGGGGCCCTGTTGATGACTTTTGCAGATTTAATCCAACCTTTTTCCCCATCCAGCTTGACGCTAACCTTCTGACCAGGGTGAAGGACAGGTAAAGGTCGCGTTGAGTGGCGCCTGTTGTAGAAAAACCGGTATGAGTCTTTAGTTTGACGATCCTTGGCCCTGACAGCATCAAGATCAACTGAACCCGGACACAGCTGATTCAGCAGGATAGGAACTGTAGTCCTGATCTGGCGACCAGTCATCAGCTGCGCTGGACTCACCCCTGTAGCTGTATGAGGTGTGGCTCGGTAACTCAAAAGAGCTAAGTAAGGGTCTGGTTGACTGAGAATGTTTTTAGCTATGGCAACGCTCCTTTCCGCTGCACCGTTAGCTTGTGGATAGTGAGGACTTGATGTAGTGTGTTTGAAGTTGTATTCCTCACTGAACAGTTTGAACTCAGCTGAGGTAAACGGAGTACCGTTATCCGTCACCAACTCCAACGGGATCCCCCACCTGACAAATATGCTTTTTAGACGGGAAATCACTTGCTGACTGGTTATGGTGGACAACTGTTCAATTTCTATGTCCCGTGAAAAGTAATCCACCACCACCAAGTATTGTTTACCTCTCTGGTCACAAATATCAGCTGCAATCTTCTGCCATGGACCACCAGGTAGCGGTGTGGACATCAGAGGTTCTTTCCTCTGAGTTGGTTTGTTTTTCAGGCAGAAATCGCAAGTTTTTATCATTTCAGTAATGTCACGTCCAATCCCTGGCCACCACACAGACATGTTTGCTCGACTTCTGCACTTGGTCAGGCCCTGGTGTCCTGCATGTATCTGTGAGAGTACATGCGTGTGCAGGGATGCAGGGACGACAATTCTGTCATCATAGAGAAGCAAACCATCTGCTGCTGATAGGTGGGCTCTGGCGGCATGAAAACCTCGCAGTGTGTGTGGAATCTTAGACAGATCTTCTGGCCAACCTGTATGAACATATTGCACAACTGCCTTAAGGTTGGCATCCTGGCTTGAAGCTTGTCTGATAGAGTTCAGTCTGTCCTCTGTTATAGGTCTTGTTTCTATAACTGATTGCACATAAGCTCTCACGTCACTTTCTGTGTTTGACTCACCTCTGTTCTGCAGAGGGTTACGTGACAAGGCATCAGCCACTGTGAGCTGTTTTCCTGGCATGTGAACTGCTTCAGCGTTGAACTTCATCAGCCGCATCAATAAACGTTGACATCTCACGGGTGCTTTGTCCAGGTCATACGAGTTTATCAGCGGGACGAGTGGTTTGTGGTCTGTCTGTAAACAGAACTTTTCCATGCCTTGTAAGTATCTTACAAACCTCTCACAGGCCCACACACTGGCAAGACATTCCTTTTCAATCTGTGAATATCTTTGCTCCGTCTCTGTTAGTGTCCGAGAGCAAAAAGCAACAGGGCGGAGTCCATCCTTCTGATGCTGATACAAAGCAGCTCCTAAACCATAGCTGCTAGCATCCGCACTGACCACCGTTGGTCTACTGGCATCATAATATGCCAGGACAGGTGTAGTAGTCAACATGGTTTTCACTTGTTGAAAAGCTTTTTCCTGAGCCGCCCCCCAACTCCACACAGTATCCTTCTTTAGCAGGCTGTTGATGGGCTGCATGACAGAGAAAGTTCAGGAAGAAACTTCCCCAGGTAGTTGATCATGCCGATGATTTGGCGTAGCTCTGTGACATTGGAGGGACTGGGCATTTCGGTTATAGCGCTGACCTTTTCTGGGTTAGGCTTGATCCCTTGATTACCTATGATGTGTCCAAAGTATCGGATTTCAGATTTTCCGAACTGACACTTGGCCTTATTCAGCTTCAGACCAGAAGCTCTGATAGTCTGGATCACTTCTTTGAGTTTTTGGTCGTGGTCCTCTTTGTCTTTTCCAAAAACTAAGATATCGTCCATCACCACCACTGTGCCAGCATGATCTTTTAACAAAGTGCTCATCTTCTCCTGGAATATTTCTGGTGCTGAGGTGATGCCGAAGGGCAATCGTCGAAAACAGAAACGACCTGCAGGAGTTATGAAGGTTGTGAGCTTCCTGCTGCTGGCATCAAGCGGTATTTGCCAGAATCCGCTTGAAGCGTCCATAGTTGAAAACACCATTGCTCCAGAAAGTTTCGGTGCTATGTCCTCCAGTGTAGGCAAAATAAAACGCTCACGTTTGACAGCCTTGTTGAGTTTTGTGAAATCCACACAGATCCGAACCTTTTTATTCTTTTTCACTACAGGCACCATAGTAGCACACCAGTCTGTGGCTTCTTTAACCTCCTCAATGATGCCCAGGGACAGCATCCGCTTTAGCTCCTCTTCAACTTGAGGCAAAATGGGGAAAGGGATGCGACGTGGTGTAGCTATGCTATAAGGCGTTGCATTAGCCTGGAGCTCTATTTTTACTGAGAACTATTTAAGAGTCCAATGTCACAAACATCATCTCAGATAATTCAAGTCCATCCACTCTGAGAACAAGCCCATTTCTACAGCTTGTTTGCGTCCCATCAGATTAGTAGGGAATGGACCTTCCATCACATAGATCCAAAATGTGTACTTGTCACCTTTTCTTAAACAGTCTGCAAGAAATCTGCCTTTGCAAACCATTTTCCCCCCAGGACTCGTGAAGGTTGCCTTGGTCTCTTCTAGCCTTGGGCGTTTGGCAGGTTGCTGTAAGTGTTTCAGATATTACCGTGATATCTGCGCCGTTGTTCAATCCTGAATCGAACTACAGTGCCATTTACTTGAATATCAGCAACATTTCTCATCTTCAGAGTTACATCAGTGGAAATGGACCCAGGAAACCATTCACTGCTGTCATCTTTAGCATCATAGTCATTTCTCACAGCTCCAACGAATTTTGATTTGCACACCATTTCAAAATGTCCGGTTTTTGTGGCACTTACGACATCGTTTCCTTTGGCGGGGCACACTCCACGCTCATGTTGTCCTCCACATCTGGAACAGTTATCTTCAAGTGCAGCTTTTGGTATTCCATGATGTTTGCTGATAGCGTTTAGATTTCACATGTTCTCCTTCCATAGGGTCTGAACTGTTTTAAATTTTTGGCTTACAGCATTCACTTCACTCTCAGATCTCTGCAGCCAGCATTTTGCATCTTAATCAGTTCAGATTGACGAGCCATATTTATAGCATTTTCCAGTGTTAAATCTGGCTCCAGCTGGAGTTTCTGTGACATGTCATTATCCAGGATTCCAATAACGATGCGATCCCGTTCGTATTTGCTCATCTTTAGTAGTTCCAAAATCACAGTGTTCAGCTAGCTCATAGAGGTGTCTGACAAAAGCTTCCACACTCTCTCCGGGCCGCTGGGAACGTCGGTGAAAGCACGCACGCTCATGGATCGTATTTCGTTTGGGCACAAAATGTTCGTCAAACTGTCTCACAACAGTGTCGTAATAATCCTCATCGTCATCATCCGTGAACGTGAAGGTACTGAATATAGGCTCTGCCTCTTTGCCCATGGCATATACAAGTGTGTTGACTTGTACTTCACCAGCTTCATGGTCCAACTTTGTGGCGATCCGATATCGGGAGAACCGCTGCCTCCATGCCGGCCATGTGCTCGGCTGGGTGAAGTCGAACGAGTCCGGCGGGTTAAACTTCGCCATCTTGCCGCTTCAAAATCTCTTCTCCTCGACTCACAATGTGACCACTTCTGACACCATGTCATGAAACTCTCTGAGTCATGCACTTATAAGTCAACACTTTATTATATTCTTTAACTATACAGGCAGTCGCATTCAGTAGACTTTTTACTCTCTCTCTTTTACGTGCCTTTATGTAAACATCCGCTGCGTAACACACATTACCTAGGGTACAACGCCCCCTGTTGGCAGGAGTCAGCATAACTGCAGATACATTTTATCACAGTATTGGTCCAGGAGCTGTTGGAGGGGATGGGCAGAGTTATCCATAATGCCTCACAGTTTCCGAAGCATCCCTCCCTCCAACACTGCCTCTACGGAGTCCAGCTTCACCCGCCTAACATTTTAAACATGTTCTGTTTATGTCTTTTCATTTGTACCGTGCTTCCCACGTGACGGGTCAGGGTGCTTGTTACCAGTACCTTTAGGGAATTAGGTCTTTTTTTTTTATCTCATTGGACTTACTTTTCAACAAATGTGCACAGTTGTGAGAGCAAAATCCCAGACCTCCTGGAATTAGACTGTTTCTGAGCAAGTTTCGTGGAGCTCCAAAACAGCTGGGAGAGGCTTGAACTGTAAGGGGTGCCGTTGCCTAGTCAGTTGTGTATCGAGCTCACAAACACGTTAATGCAGACGACAATGAAAGCTGTACATGGTAAAGATTTTACCATTTCATTATTCTTACCAAAGTTAATGAAACGGGACAATCGACTTGATTAAAAATCATATTGTTTCCTTTTTACAGTACGTGTATGTGTTTCTGTCTTATGTAGTTTCACATCAAGGACCAAACCAGCGCAGACTGTACAATGACCTGATGTCGAGATACAACCCTCTGGAGAGACCAGTCTACAATGACTCCCAGAGTCTCACCGTCCACTTTGGTCTCAGCCTTTTGCAGATTATGGACGTGGTACGGTATTTATCAGCTGTTATCGTCAATAGAAATGTTGGTATTGACTTCTAGTTCTGATGAGATTAATTTATATCTCATCAATCAGGGAAGTTTAATTTATATCTCATCAATCAGGGAAGTTTAATTGATTCGGCTGTTAATTAAAAACAAATGAGATACATACAGTTAAACCCACTCAGTATATCTTATGAGAGTCTTGTCATTTTCTCATTGGGAGGAAATCAATTAATTTTAATAGGTTAAAAGCCAATTTCCTTGACAGAAACATTTAGATTGTTCAGTTTTGATGACTGTAAATGCAACAGAAAGCCTGAATTCGACTGGTGATACAGTCCTGAGCTTTCTAAATCAATAGAAATATATGGAATAAGGGCAAGTAGTTATGATTTGATTAAATTGCTTTGAACCTTCTGCAGAAGTGTATGAATGTTAAAATGTCACTATATTTTTTTGCTAAATATACTATTTTTCCCTCCAATAGGATGAGAAAAACCAAGTTTTAACGACCAACATTTGGCTGCGGCTGGTAAGACAGTTTCCTTCATAATATTTTCAAACATTTACAGAAGTACGTTTATTAATATTAAAGCATAAATCCATGATTTTTCTTTGAATTTTTATCCTGCCTGTGGTAAATTGTTATCCTCTTCTTGGCTACTTGAGTATCTCAGGGCATATACAGGATGAATAATTAACTGCATCTTCTTGTTTTTTGCTTTTTTTTAATTTATTTTTTATCATTTACATAATCCCAGAATGAAAAAAACAGTCTTGTTTTTATTTAAGGATGCACTGTAACTGTTCAATTTCCCTAAAAGTGCAATGCAGTCAGTAGGACTTCTAATACTGACTATAGATAAGGTTGCTGGTAACAAAATGGAGCTGTTGAAAGATGTTTTTTTTTTTTTTTTTTTTTATATATGGAATTTGTGATGGCTGTGTTTTTTTGCAGAAATCCTATTGGTTCATCCTCTGTGTTAAACTCTGCAAAACTAAGTGCTTCATAGAGAGATATTAAGGACAAGACAAATTGGAAAAAGGTTTTAAAAGCTGGAATACTAAACCGTGACTCGGCTAAACTATTTGGTGCCAGACAAAGCAAGAGAGCATTTATTTTGTGAACAGTCAACTGAACCACAGAGAAGTGAAAGCTTTTCACACTGTGGGAGAATCTTGGCAAATCCTCATTAAACATCAGGTGCAATCTTTTTGCATCCACTCTAACCCTTTAAAGAGGCCATCACAGGATTTTCTTAAGTCTTGCAGAGTAAACTGTATCTATATAAACAAACACTAAAAAACAAATGATTTATGAAATATGAGTTATGAAAGGGGCGGTCTCACTCTGTGATGTCAGATAGTGAGGACTCGCTCGTCTTTGTGGGTATGGGAGCGGCTGCTGTTTAGAGCGACGTTTTTTGAGGATTACTCAGAAATCTGTGAACGGATAAAAATATTGATTTGGAGTTGTTTATTGTGAGGAATGAACAGTTTAATACACTTCAAAGCTCAAAAAGTGGATTTTTCATGTTACGGCTCCTTTAACACTGGAGTTGTCGCCGGCAACACCTCAGTAACACATGCTCTTTGACATAGTGTAACTCTATGACCGTAGCGGCTACATGTCCGTTCCATTCAAACATGTTCCTGTCAGCAAATGGGATATAGTTGTTATTGATAACTCAAACAAGATGCTTTATGTAAGTGTAGACTCATTTCTTTTTATTGCCATTTGTGTTCATTGCTTTGACGCAAAAGGCATAGAGAAAGCGTTGCTTGTTGAAGTGTTTTATAATGCTATTAAAGCGGTAAATAAAGTGTTTTCATAGCTACAAAAAAGGTGAACATCGGTGGTTCACCTGCTCCACCTGAGTGAATATGTGAACTTTTTTTTTTTTTTTAAATTTATTCAAACATGTTAATTTACATATATACATATGTTACAGTCACAACTGTATTAACACAATTTGACAATGGCTGTACTATGTCTTATATTCATGTTTGAAAGGTGGCAGGCAGAAACATTGCTTATTGAAGCCTGCCCCTTAATTCATTATAGTAGATGACATTATTGATAACTTTTAACAATTATCATGAGTTAAACTTCATCACAATACTCTTTATAAACAAATTGACAATATACATAGTAAAATAAACATAATATTTACACACTATTTATATAATCACAGCTATCAACTCAAGTGACACCAAGCCAGTGTAAACAGAAAATAAACAAAAACTTTTGTACCTATAGAAGTGAACCAGATGATTCTGACGGCTTTGCATATCGGCTTTTCACCCATACGCATTACTTTTTTTTTTTTTACTTACTTGTCCTGTCCAACAGCTGAGCAAACAGATACAGGCTGAGAGCCTCTTGCATTGGACAGATTTTAATGTCCCAACAGGGGTTTATTAAGGATAAACCCCAGTTGTATTTTATACTGAACTTTATTTATATTGATTATGTTGTATCGTTTTACTTATTTTGTTGGACCGGACGGAAACAGGGGGGGGGGGGGGGGGGGGGGGGGGGGGGGGGGGGAGGGATAAGAGGGAGTTTAGAGAAAAAAAGAAGATGATAACGGAGGGTAGTAACATCATAGAACAACCAGGTCTAAATAACAATCTGGAATGGGCGGGGCCTGTCTACAGACACTCAGTAGTTACACACATACCCATATGTATTACTAAGGTGAAGTGCTGCTTAAGATGCTTTTCTCTGTGACACAATCAGCTGATTCACATTAAATGCAAAAACACTTCACTTCTGGAAGAAGAGTGTATTTCAAGCTGTTTTTTTTCTGCTTCAGAATCTGTTAGGAATACGTTAATTGTGTAAACAATCGAAAAGTTATGGGAGTGGACAGAATGTTTTAAAGAGTTGAAAACAAAATAAAAAAAACTAAAAAATTTCACGCTGAAATATTTTTAATAGGCTAAAAAGGATTAAAGTGTCTGAAATTTCCAAAAATTCTAATATAAACCAAATTAATTTCAGCTTTACATTTTCTGTATTTAAGTTTAAAAATTCAAAATTTCAGTTCCAAATCTTTTTTCACTTTCACATTTTTTTTCTGTTTTGAATCTGAAAATTTCAGGTTTGAAACTTTAGTCCCCATTCTGGCGCGCAGGGGCGAGGCTGATGAGAAGGACCAATCAAAGCCGATGAGGGCGGTAACCTCCGTCCTGGTGAATTCACAGTCAGAAAATGTCTGTATTGTCTATACTATCATAGCCTGTAAAGGAATCTTATTATAAAATGTTGCCAAAAAAAGTTGTGAAGCTGAAATTTTGAGTTTTGAACCCTAAAAACAGAACATCTGAAGCTGAAAATAATTGAGTTTATATTAGAATTGCAGAAAGTTTCAGACACATAGATTTTTTCAGCTTAACATCAGTATTTCAGCTTGAATTTTTTTAAGTTGTTTTATTTGGATCTCAAATTTTTATTGCTCTGATTTGGCTCCATATAAAGAACTTATTCTAATTGATTGTAAGCTAATCCTCCAGTGGCATCTAGTTAAACTTCACCTGATCCGAATTTCCTTTGTTTTCAAACAGGACATTTTCTCCTGGAGAAAATTGGGATTGATTGATGTACTTTAGCTGTGCCCATACTAGTTTTATATTTGGTTTTTAAATAGCATGTTTTGTTTATGTTTTTGTTTATGCATCAACATAGGGTCAGTTTATTTCCATGAGATAGACACATGAATATTGAGATTTTATCTGTGTTGTAAAAATATTCCACAGCTTGATATCTCCGTAATAGAATATTTGCAGAGACCAGTTGTGATTTACAGTTCAAGAAATGTGATTCAGAGAAAAAGACCACTTTTTTTGACACAAAGAACACTCAACTTTTTTTTTAATTTTTTTAATTTTCTGAAGATTACCATTGGAGCTCTATACATGCAGAGGTGGTTCAATACGCACTGGTGACTAGCCTGTTCCTTTTTAGTTTCTTAAAGAGCAAACCATCCGTCTCTCCCCCGTGGAGAACGATAAAGAGTTTCAACACAGATACTTTATTGCAGCTCGTCTTTTCTGTGACACTGGTTCCCTGCTGCTGCTGCAGCGTCAGCAAGCACCAGCAAGGCCGTTTGGCCCGCTCTAAATCATTGTGGAGTCACGGCAGCGGTCTTACCACGCACACACATGCACACTCATCCAGTCAAAAAAGCATGGCCAGCGTTCACAGTGTCTGTTTGAATCAATGTCTCAGTCATCGGGCTAAAGTGGAATCTAAAAGAAGAGGAAAATTCTTAGTGCTGTCATGCTTTACATTTTCAGAGCAATTAATTAATTATGACCTGTAATTAATTATTCTTATTTATCTATTTTTAATCTAACCAAATAATTGCAGTGAAAAGCCTCATTTTGAGGCATCTTCTTTTCAATTTGGTACATTGGTGCACAGTAAAAGATCACATTTATTCACAAATTTAAGTTTTATTATTATGGGAGACTTCAAACCGTTACTTTACTTTTATTGTTTTCATATAAAAAAACACAACAAAAACAAATCATCAGGTCCAGAGAGCTCTAATTCTAATTTAAAAAGTAAAAACACTTTTCTAAACAATCAAGAAAATATCGACCACAAACGTTTTACTGCAGTTATTACGGTAATACCATAATACACGGGAGGACATTCATTATTTCACAATTTATCTCTAGCAGCAAGACAGTAGACAAGACATGAGTGATTTTATAGTTTCCTTTAACCTGTTTGGTGAATGTGATCATTTTGAAGACTGGCCTAAAGCAGAAGAGAAAGAGAGAGGAGAATTTGAGAAGGAGGGGATGAAACAGGAGGAGGTGAAGAATTCAACTCTTTAGATTTGGTTTCTTTGAAACAAAATTTTACTTAATGTTCTAAAAGAAAAACAAATGCACTTATCCTCTTAAATTATGTTGTTTTTAAACTTATGTTTATTTACCACTTGCCTGCACCGCTTCACAAATAGATCAGTGCAGCTGTTACCATGACAACGCATTGTGAAACACAATTCAAACCTAAAAAATAGCAAGATTACCATATTATAAGCGTGATAATGCCCTTCCAGGTGTCCTTTTATATAAGGAGTAATGTCCAACAAAGTTTGCATGATCAGAAATCAACAGATGCCGTGGAAGAGACAATCACCTCCTACCGCTTGTTTTCATCCAGATGATGAAGCAAAAGTTTGTTTTAAAAAAGCCAGCGTTGTAGGAACTTATTTTTTAGGCGTGCATCCACACTCATTATTACTGTGGATTATTCATTTTGAATCCACACCCAGCAACCAATCAGAATCAAGGATTAACCCAGACCATGGCATGAGTAAGGAATAATTTTCAACAATATGTGCATGATCAGAAATGAACGCACGCCGTGAAACCCTGAGTCATCAGGGAACTGTTAAGGTACCACCCATGCCTGTACCATGATCCTTTACAAAAGAAACATATGTCAACTTATTAGTACTTTATTATTATTTTTTAAAATTCCAGACCAGATCTCTTTTTCACAAAAAGTGCACTGTTTGATATGTGGTGTGGCGCTGAGCCGGCACCGACCTCGACTGCAGCGGCAAAGGATTGTCATGATTGGTTCATTAAAGCATCAGTTCATAAAGTTCACCTCTTAATGATTATATTTGTCCAGATCATGAAGCAAAAGTTTGTTTTGAAGAAGCCTGCGCAGTGACACAGTGATTCTGGCTTACGCGACCAGAACTTCTTTTTTAGGTGTGCATTATCACTGTGTTTTATCCCATTTTAATCCACACCCAGAATCGCAAGTTTACTGGACCATACTACATTATACAGAATTTAAGAGACTTTGCTGAATCATCCCATGCATCAAGGCCTCCAGGATCGTCTAGTAATTTCTGACAAAGAACCCTCATCTGGCACTATCCATTACAGAATATATCACAATTATAGATTAATAATGTGATAATCACAATTAAAAAAAATGAAAAGATATTTTTTTTTTTAATGAAGTTGTCACAATTAACACAATAATTTAAGATACCTAAAAATGTTTTCGTCCCACTAATATACTCTTAAATATTCTTTAGATTTCAGTTGTAGCATTTTGCACTAAAAGCTAAAAGCTCTTCATGTGATGTTTTTCACCACCAATGAAATTTAGCACTGCAGGGATTCAAAATTGACTTGGAGTTTTTCCTCTTACAAGAGAACAGTTGTTCCTGGAAAATCTGTTTTATGCAAACTCAGCTGGAAGGCCAAAAAGAATGGTTTTAAAAAGTGGGCTGCATCTGTGATTGGCATCTTTTTCTTTCATTTCTGACTGACCCTTATGTCCCCTAATACTTCTCAGAGTCTGTTTAAAAATTAAGACGTTGAGTAGCTGAAATTGTGTCTTGGTCTGATTATAAAGTGTCCATGAAAGCCATTTAATCAAGAATGATCATTCACCATTTGATATGGCTCACATATATTTGTCAAGCTGGAAATCAGCCTTCATTTTGAAACACCATTTTTTTAGACCTTATCATTAGTTCGTGATTTGTAAAGAGAGGAGTAAAGATGTCACGAATTATTTTTAGATCGTAGTGATTGCAAAAGTCGCAAAAAAATGATCATCTTGATGCACAATAGAGAAAAAAGTGACAATAATCTCATGGTGAGGAATCAACCAGGAGACAATTTTAAGATTAAAAAGAAATATCATTAAAATGTCAGTGTGCATTGTACAAACACAGATCAGGCAAAATGTCAAAAACTGCATCCCAAACTCCATAAATATGCAATAACAGATGTTCTCTCTTCTCTTCTCGCATGAATAAAATGTCAAAATTATGAAACTGTTCAGTCGTAGATCCTGATAAAAGCTCCTTAATCCAAACGAGCGGTTTCAAAGAGCATAAACTTACCCCGAGCTCCTGCTCCTGACGTGTGACTGCAATGTGAAAAGCTGTTTTAAATCCCTGATTTACCAAAGTAAAATCCCTTCTAGAGAATATTAAAGGTGCACGAGTGTAAAACATGGGAAGGACATGATGTTTTTGCATCTGGCAGTACTGGAACGATTACTACCTGCAGTGGAACTCTTCCAACTATCCAGGTGTGACCAACGTGAGATTCCCGGACCATCTCATTTGGAAGCCCGACATCCTGCTCTATAACAGGTAGGCCTTGCTGAGACAGATCTGCTGCTCTGTAATTGGATATGCATGGTGTCAGCCTCAGCATGCACGCCATGCTCTCTGCACGGCGTAATGAAGGGACCTCAGAGAAATGATCCTTCATTGGATTTTTGTTTTGCAAAAAAAATCAAGGCTTTTACTATATTGCAAAGAAAATGTATTATATAAAGTGTTTTTTTTTTTACTTCTTTTCTAAAACTATTTTTTTAAGGAAATTGAAGTTGATAATTAAATTAACACAGAGAAAATTATGGTTAATATGATTTTAAATTATAGAGTACTTAAAATTTGATTTTGAGAAAGGGACAAATGTACTTTGACTTTCAGCCTTGTGCATTTTTTTTTTTTTTTTGGCTTGAAACAAATATTGTCAGCATTTACCGTGTGGCTGCAGTGAGTTTGCTTCTAAAATGAGTTGACAGAGTGGCCTTTAAATCTAACACTTCTACATGTTAATTAATTGGAGGTTCTGTGAAAGGGTGCAACATTCTGGGTGCTAATAGCACATTATTCAACAGAGCTGTGTTTGTAAATCAACTCACCCGCAGAACTGGACGCTTGTGGTCCCGGCTAATGTCACGTTCAGTAAAGCAACACCAAGACTAAAGAATTTTTCAGTTTTTGTTTTATTAAATGGAATGTTGATACCATTATTGAATTATTATAAAATACTGTGAATATTTTTATTTGCATCTTAAAAATATAAAAAAATAATAGAATGTAAAAAGAACTAAATATAAAAACAAAAATTGTTTTTATTAGTTGTGTGAGGATTCATTGATGAATCGATTTCTATTCCTACGATCCAGAACGATCTGTCTGATGTTAACCAAATCAACCTATGCATCATAAAATCGTTTCAAAATGAAATAAGTTAACTATGTTGATTTTGGAAAATACCATTTGGATTGAGATATGGTTGGTTTGTTTTACTATAACTTAAAAACAACAAAGTACTATCACAGTGGACAACACATGATCAATCATCATTACAGTCCAATGTGTGGAAATATTTTGAACTTTGCAAAGAAATGTGATCATACATTATGGTAGAATTTTCTATTATTTTGATGTGGAAAAACAACTGTGGGGTCAAACTAAAATGTGATTTTTTTTTCTTTTTTATGTATTTTTTATTGAGCTTTTAAGACAGATCCAGAATCAACACAAAGTTCAAAATTGTTCCAAATTCAATAATTTTTCTTTAAACAGATATTGTATAAAGTAAACAAAAACAGAAAACTTTAATGAGGATAACTGTAAAGGGCTAGAAGTCTATATTGGTGTTTATAATTATTACAAATTAAGATATATGACAGGAAAAAACAAAGTAAAATAAATAAATTAAAAAGGGGGAGATCCATAGATCATCCAACCCACCTTTCCCTCCAAAATCCACGTCGAGAGATCACAGTAACTAACTAAACTTGTGTAAAATGAGAAGGGATTTGATATTAATTATTGTTCACTTGTTTGTTTATACACAAATTTAATTTACATTTTATTATCTTGCAAAAAATACAAGGAATCAGAAAAACTTCACCTTAATTCTTCTTTAGCTGGTATTTATCTGTGAGTCACACTGGTGGAAGTTTTGGCCTAAATATCTGATAAACTTTAACTCAGTGAATCAGATTGCTCAAAATGAACCAAAATCAAAAGCAAATCCAATCGACAACCACAAATATCAAATCGTTATTAAAATCAATCGATACATCCCAAGTTTTTTGAGTGGCTTGTAACTTTCTTTAAACAATATTGGTGAATTCTGAGGTTTTAATGTCAACTAGAGTCATTAAAAGCTAATTTAAAGATCCTTTGGGAAAGCTGACACACTGTGATTCATTATGCACTGTTTATTTACTTTGTTTAAATTTTTGAGGGTCTAAAACGTTTACTAAGAAATTCTATTTTAATGGTAAAACAGGTCAAATCCAAATTACTTTTTCGCTCAGTAAAAAGTGAAACATTTTTAACAGAGTCACAGAGATACATTTACATTTTTTATTAGTTTTCATCAAATTAAAATGTTGAGCTGATAATCAATTCAAGCCAGAAATTTAATTTGATAAAACTAATATTTTTAGATTTGACAAATAAAGAACTTTTGTTAACTGATCCCATGTCTCACTTCAGTTTATGGTTATAAATTGAAATGTTTTCTACATTTTTTGAAGTTGTTTTTTTCATTACTGGCTGACTGCAAATAGCAAAACAGTGTGATAACACTGAAGTGGAAACAAAAGAGTCGCTCATTTTGATAACCATGGAAACCAGATAAACTGAGTTTACTTTTACTGAAAGTGGTGTTATTTAAAAATATATAAATAAAGCGCAAAATCTTTTCAAAGGTTCACCATGATATACCCTTCACCCTTAAGGTTTTTTGACAAACAAAATAAAAAAAGAAATCATAAGTATATGTATGTATTATTAAAAACTGTCTGTTAATTTCACATAATATGTAAACAAATGTTGAAAGAGGATTATATTAGTTGAAGAATATTTGCAAGAAAACTATTTACAGTACATTATTTTCAGAAATCTTAATTATTCAATAGTGCAGGGTTCAATCTACCCCCCTAAAAATTACAGACCACCCTGTAATCTTTAGGCTTTTTTCTACTTTATCTTTCCTTGTACTTAGATGTTGCTCCTTCATCTGATTTAAAGAAGCAAATGGTTGCAATAAGGTGATGTTCACCAGAAGGGACCCTTGATGTGACGTCAAGGGTTGTTGCTGGTACCTGGAAAAAAAAAAAGCTTTCTGCAGTGTGGATACTTAAGGTTGGGGCTGCAAAGTAGGCAAGATGATGATATAAGGTTATTACTTATAATAGTGTCATAAAGCAGCAGTGCCCTGCTCCAAGGACAGAGCTGGAGACACAACGAGGGACAAATTCTTATTGAAAAGTGCTATGGGTGCAATTACAGTTTATCTTCTGTACTAAAGCCAATTAGGTTTTGAAAAGTTATATAAATGAGATTCATTAACCTTCTTTGTCCTGAGCTTTTGTTTTGGAGCACGGTTTGTCCACATATGTGGTCTCTGGGTCGCATTAATTCACTAAAACATTTTATGGAACAGGAAGGTTAACTACTGATGGCATAAAAAAAAAGGAATTATGAACCACTAAATGCTGTTTGCTGGATCCAGATTTTGTGATTTCCAACATACTGAAATGATGGTGGAGGGCTGCGGTGGTGCAGTGGTTGGCACTCTCACCTCACAGTAAGGCGGTTCGAATCTTGGCTGGCTTCTTTCCATGTGGATTTTGTATGTTCTCCCCGTTTCCTCCCACAATCCAAAAACATGCTTCATGGGCGTCATTACCTGATCTGTAATGACTGCTTGATCAATCAAAGAAGACACAGATTGCATGCACTTCAGTAAAGCATTTCACAGTGCTCCCCCTAGATGTTAATAGCAAAAAGAATGTTTATTTAACTGTAGACAAAAGGTAGAAAAGAAAAAGGAAAAGTTACAGAACAGAACTGCACAAACTGTACTGTACATGTGCAAATGTTTTCTTCCTCCTGTGTTTCGTTGGATGGCAGTTTACTCCCCAGTGTTACCTTTGTGTTACCTGAGTTAACTATAACTGATTTGTGTTTACTAAGTTCATTTTTCTGCAAAAGTGGCTGCAGTAATCTAGTAAGCATCTCAAAGTAAAATGTCCTAATTTCTTCTCTTTTCTCGTTGCAAAAAAAAAAAAAAAAAAAATTTAAAAACGATCAGGGAGAATAACTCCAAGGCAAGGGTGGGCAAACTTTTTGATTTGTGGGCCAGAAAGGGTTCTAAAATTTGGCATAAGGGCCGGACAAGGAGCAGATGGAAGGAGTGATTTGGTAATGAACTTCATAAACTAAAAAGATAATATGGAATTTAGAGAAAAACATGCTTTAATTTGGATTAAAATTCACATATATTCATTTAAAAACAGAAAATTTGGGAATTTTAATTTCTAAATTTTGATTTTTGTTCTCTTTTTGGTGATCCAATGAGTTGATGTTCTTCAGAGGAAAATGCGAACTCAAAGAAATCCAAAAAATCACCTTCTGACTCAGAAAAAGACCCACACGAACGCCAGAGAAACAACACCATACATGAGAAGGAACCAGAAATACAATGAAAATAAAACAATAATTAGGATTTTTGATTCAATGTATTTTAATTTGGAGGGCCAGATTAAGTAGTTAAGTAGCATGTGGCCCCCGGGCCGTAGTTTGCCCACCCCTGCTCCAAGGTGTAGTGCTTTCAGGATATTTTTACTGTTTGTCTGGAGTTTTTGAAAGGAAATATTTAATGTTTTCGTTTGCAAATTATTACGTTTTTTTCTTAAAATGTCATTTTTGTTTGCAATTTAGGAAATTTTGATCTCAGAACTGTGACTTTTGTTCACAATATGGAGGCGCAGAAACCACTTCATAGAGTTTGAGATGTGATAAACCTGATCAAACGAGTTGTATATGAACTGTGAAAACTCTATATATAGATCTGAAAAACAAAAAATAGAAAAAAGCATGAGCTCCTGTCTCAGAGTGTGGAATAATATATTTGGGTTCTTGAGGGTATGAATCAGCTTTCAACAACGTTGAGAGAAGTCCCCGGAGATTCTCCGTCACCATCCCATCCATCCTAATGTTCTAGATGTGAAAATATATTAAAAATAACAGCAATTTATTAGCAAGAACAATGTGCATCAATATTTTTACTCATATTTAGATAAGTCTAGATTTTAGTTGTTTGAATTCAATTTTGTATTTTAAATTGGAACAATTATGGTAATTTAATATACATTTTGATCATCTGCCTGGTATGATCACATCGTTCACTCTATAGAATCTGAGCAGACCGCAGTAACAGGTACTACAGTCTCAATCCACTACGGAGCACACAGAACATGCAGTGCTTCATTTGTCACTGTCAAACTGAGAGAATCATTCTAGAGAATTGTTGTTGTTGTTTTAACTTTAGCTCAACTCTACATAAACCTCTGGGGAGTCAATTTAGAAGTGTTGGAATGGGCCTATAGCAACCAGAGAGAGTAGGGAGAAATGATGAATGACTATCTTTAGTGCTCTATAATTGCAGCCACAGCATTAATTTAACAAAAACCTTTTCCCAACATGTCTGCTCTCTGCTCTCCTTCTCACTCAGTAGACCATTTCATGTGGTTTGTAATAACCTCAGCGTGTGTTTTATGTCGTGAACAGTGCAGATGAAAGATTTGATGCAACGTTCCACACCAACATACTGGTCAACTCCTCGGGGACCTGTTCCTACTTACCCCCAGGTAAGAGCTTTTCAATGCAGCCAATTATGAAGCACCATTTTCCTTTGATGAGAATTATTCGTCAGGATTTAGAACACCGGTGTATTTTTCGGACTGTTGGTTGCTTTGCAGCAGCAAAAAGGAAAAAAATAACACAGCAATGAAAAAAACTCATAAGTTGCACTTTTGAGAGGCACTTATTTAACAAAATATTGGAACAAGAGCAGATATTTCATCTTGAAAAATAAATCAAAATAACAGAATAGATAATAGACTGAATATCTGCACACTTCACTACTGGAACACTACTGTATATGCAACCTATTCTAGCATATTAGTGCATAAACATTTATTCAGATAACCATACAGCACCCCAATTTTTTCCATCGTTGCTCACAGCAACTGAAGCCTAAGCTATGGGATCAGCATCTCCTGGCCCTGTCTGGCGCCGCTGATGGTCGGCGGTGTCCACCTCTCCCGTTGGGCGGTTGGGCGCTGCCCCTTCCCCTGGTTTGTCTTCGGGGGCTGTGTGAAGTGCGGGGAAGTTTCCCACAATCCTGATCGTAAAAGTCAAACATGTCCATCAGAAGGGGCGATTAGCTGAAATATTTTGTGTATTTCTCCTCTTACAAACAGTTCCGTGAATTAAAGGGGACGCTATCAATACGTCGCTATCAAATCCAAGCCCCTGATTGGTTAAAGTTCAACTGGTTTAACTTTCATTGCACCTTTAACTGCAGTACGACTAAAAACAGACTTAAAAATTTGTGTAGCCACGCGTGAATACAAGAGTTTAGAACGCAAAAGTCTGAAACACAAATGCACGCATTTACATTGAGTTTTCAATAGAAGCGGTTGCTCAAATGTGCGTTTCTGAACCTGGTTTCAATGTTGCATAAAACTGAGTAGTGCATCTTCTGGCTATTAGTAGCGAATACTTGTACACACAACTACAGTGTGCATTTGTGGTTATTGCCATTTTTCAAAAATCATATATTAGCCACAACCCTGCCCAAACTATGCAACAAACCAATTCAATTCAATAAAATTTTATTTATATAGCCCAAAATCACCAAAAATTTGCCTCATTGGGCTTCATGCAAGTATGCAACAATGACTTATACTCAGAAAACTATGGTATTAATACAAGTGGTGGAGATGAAATGGATAAAGATCAACTCCTATTGATCTGACTACCATACGTCAATATTTATTCATGGTACAGACAAAAATGATAATCTCGACAAAGACATTCTTTCTGAAAGGGCTGTTAAAATTGTCATGAAGGCAATTTGTTGAGGAACTGCATGAAGGACACCAAGGAACAAAATGACAGAAATGGAAGTATTTTAACTAAAGTACTCATGTTTTCAAGAGAGCGCTTGAGTATTAAGAGGCCATGGAGATCAGCATTGAAATGTCCTGAAAGCTTTGACAAAAACCACCATGTAAATATTTCTCTAGTTTTTGAAATGTTGTTTTTTTTATAACTATGGTCTGATGATTGCAGTTCTCAGCACAGAAGTAACACAGGGGTTCATTATGGAGGTAATCAGATGATGACAGGAAGGTCTGATTTCAGAATGGTTGAAGGGAGTAACAAGTGATTAGTTGAATCTTTTTCCCACCTCCTGATGAGGACAGATGATATCTGTCCTCACAGAGAGGATCAAGAGGACTGGCTGGACCGGATTGTGACAAGTTCTTTTCTAAAGTGGCTCATAAAATAGTTGCAGTGCTACAGATGAAGCACATCTTGACGTGAGGACTCTGTTTAGAGTGGACAGCTCTTTACAGCTGCCTCAACTATTTTTAATTCATGGGAAAGCATATATTTGCTTTGGCCTTTTGCAAGCCTGTTAAGACCCACTCCAATGAAAATCATGTTTTTGGTGTTTTTTAAAATGTTCTTGTGGCATTTTTCTTATGATGGAGGAGATACATAAAGAAAATGAAGATTAAAATTGCGTTTTTGGGATTTTCTTCATTCAAATCATGTAAATCATGAGCAGGTGGAAAAATGCAGCTGGAAAAAACTTGTAGGAGGGGCTATAATTAGCGAGCCCAAATCTCCCTGGTCTAGACAAATAGAGCATTTGCTCCATGTACGTCTTCATTTCGGGCTGGCATTTGGTGCGAAATTGTATGGCTTTATAGGTCCAAAATTTCTCACAATTTATGTAAGGCCCATTTTCGTGGAAGCTGTAGGCTAGCAGGAGAGAGTGTAAGCAGACCGATGATGGGAAATGGGGGCGGGCTTACATCGGCGTAGTTGTAAGATGGAATCAGTCAGTGAAGACTTCAGCAAGCAGTTCAAGATTAAACATATCTATAAATCTATCTTAAAGTATCAAGAACATCTAAAAATTCATTTTTTTATACATTCAGTTAATGTTTTCTGCTTTGCTGTCTTTTTAAATCTTTGGCTTAGACTTTTTTTGAAATAATAGTAATCCTCACATAATGTTTTGTTTTTGAATACTCACACACTCCATGGGGTCAAATAATTATCAGATATACTTTCCAGCCAAGTAGATTCATTCAATCTGCTCTGTTCATGTTCATTGTTATCAGAATGATAACACCCTTTCAGAATAAAGAGAGCTTGTGGTCATAAAAAAATAGAAATATTCTTCTTTATAGCTTACAGCACAGTCACCATGGGAAATAACTCATGGCAAGTGTAATGTGTTACTGTAGAATCATATTTCCTACTGGGATGAAGTAGTGTAAGGCATTTTTAATATCAAGCTTTAACTTGTTTTGTGTCCCATACATTGAATGTATAAGAGAACTGGACTGAGCAAGTGTGACATCATCCTTTAAAAATGAGTTACTTCAAGCTCAAACAAAAAGAAGTCAGTTCAGTCGGCCCTTTTTCACGATACTGATGCTGCCATGTTAAGACCAGATGATGATTGGTCTGAATCCATCTGAGTCACTGTTTCTTTGGTAACCACACTCACCAATCAGGAGTGACCTTGTTGGAAGGCCACACCCCTACTAAGTTAAAGCAGTTTAGGAAAATCTGTCAACCGAACAATTTGAACATTCAACGTTAGACTTAATAATTTTTTGTAGGCATCTGATCGGCCAGTTCATAACCTAAATAATTTACAATAACTAAAAGAAATGTAGTGAAAAAAATAAGGATTATTAAGAACACGTTAGGTATCATAGCAAGAAGGTATAAGGTATTATAGCAAGAATAGCAATTTCAACAAATATAATGACTCGGTCATTATAGCAGCTTAATACTCAATGTAAGTCTTTTGGGTTTTATCGTCTTGGAGCCAGCGGGTCTGTCAGGACCCAGCCTGTTATGCCTTTCTCCAACCACCAGAGGGAGCCATCACCAGAGTTCTAACTGCATGTCATCTTCCTGGACTCCAATTCCCATCATGCATCAACCGCCATTTTTCTGTCACCACCAGCTGATCATTCATCATCATCATCAGTGCTGTATATATTCCTGCTCCACACTCTACTCCCTGCGAAGTCTTGGTTTAATTCTGTGCATTCCTTAAGTCTGAGCATTCCTTCTGTTGCATTCCTGTGTTTTGACTCTCGCCTGTTCTTCGTCTCCCGCCTCGCTCCTGTGTTTGACCCTGGCCTGTATCTTGACTACGTCCTGCCTTGCCCTTGTTTCTGTTGCTATTAAATCTCGAGTTGCACATGGATCCACTCGCCTCAGCTCCTTCGTTACAGGGTCCAAGACGTGTTCTGTTTGGAACACGACGGGGGCGGGATCGCTCAGTCCAGTTATTGTATACAGTCAATAGTTGAACCCGGCGTTTTTTCTTCTGTGTTGCTATCAATAGTAAATACAAACAAATAAACATTCACATATAAATTACAGCCAAACTATGCAAAAAAACGCAACTTAAACTCCAAGAAATAGGGTAAACTGTACGTATTATAGTTTGGAAGTGGCTTGCCCAACACTAGTGTTTGTAGGGTAATGTATAAATCAAGATCCCTGCTCCTTGATAGACTCCTCTTCTCCTTTTATCCCTGACATGACAAAAGCTCCGGCCCGCTTTGCACCAGCATCTTAATCAATATCAACGTAAATAGCTCTTTCACTGAATTTCTTCATTGCCTGTGCCACAAGCAAATTACCTCTTAACTTATTTCAAATGAATCCTCAGTGAATTCCTTATTGGAGAGAAACTGGTCAGATTGCATGAGTCAGACACAGCTGGAGTGTATAAATATGCATGTGTAATCAACAGGGATAAATCCTTTGAATTTTTTTTTTTTTTGTCTCTGAGGTTCTTTGCAGTGAAAATTGTCCCTCTGTTTGTTTGATCCTCGTCTCTGTTTATTTCCTCTCCATGTATTTTTTTCTATGGGACAAAGGACAGACCTAATTTCCTGCCAACTGCTGATATCTGTCTTAAATGCTAATGGGAATTTGTTTGCTGGCTTCCCGGATGAATCACCTCTTCTTTCTTCCTGTTGTCATTTTGATTTCTTATTTTTCTTTTGACAGAGTGGATGGAACCACTTTTACCATTACAGTCTATCTTCTGTCTTCCTTTTGGACGTCATGGAATGTGATTTTTCAATTTATGTCTCCTTGTATTTGTTTTAGATTAAAGCAACAAAAAAAAGTGAATTAACTCTACTGAGATTATTTTATCTGCTGTAGTCGTATTTAAAAAGTTCTGTTCGAGTGGGAAAACCTCTTTCTCTGTTTACCTGATTTCCCTTCATTCCAGGGATCTTCAAGAGCACCTGTTATATTGACGTGCGCTGGTTCCCCTTTGATGTCCAGAGATGTGAGCTGAAATTTGGCTCTTGGACATATGGAGGCTGGTCCCTGGACTTGAAAATGTTGGAGGCAGATATATCTGGCTACATTGCCAACGGAGAGTGGGATCTTGTCGGTAAAAGTACCATCCTGTGACTCTGATATTTCTCTCTTTGAGATGCGCTTGTTGCTAACTGTCCTTTTGCAGAGGTTCCTGGACAAAGAAATGAGCGCTTCTATGAGTGCTGCGATGAGCCATACCTTGACATCACTTTCACGGTGGTGATGCGCAGACGGACCCTCTACTACGGCCTCAATCTGCTCCTTCCCTGTGTTCTGATCTCCACTCTGGCTCTGCTCGTCTTTCTTCTGCCTGCTGACTCTGGAGAGAAGATCTCTCTAGGTTTGAGGAACTAAAACACACAGACTCACACACAAGAAAATACTATAAATCATTTTTATTGTAAAATTATATTCACCAGTGATAATCTTTAATTCAACACATAAAGAGTGACTCATTGTTTACAGGATTAAACTGAAGTCCTAGTCACAACAGCCCTTATGAGATGCATTCACACAGAACGTGATTTCCTTTTTTGGAAACTCACTGCTTATCACCGGTTAAAAATGTGTCCCTGAGCTTGACTCCGCGGCCGCGGTGGGAGGAGCTACCCGCCAATGTTTCTAGGATAGTGCTATAAGGAACTGTGTCTGTGGATATCTGACTTAGAATGTTTGGAAGACACAGATGAAGTAGAGAAATAAGGTTTACTTATTGTGAGGAGTTCTACAAAAACATCTGTGATCATGTCTTCATGTTTGGGTTTATACAATTAAAAAAGATTTTTCTGGTGCAGGGGCTGTGTCTGTATGACAGCCACTTCCGCTGTGTTTCTGTGTCTCTGTGGATGAGCTTGAAAACCAACAATCTAGTATTAATCTGAGGGGAAAAAAAAAAATTAAGAGAACTTTTTTCTTTTTCTATAATGTCTCGATGAGGCCTAAGCCGGTAGTATCCACACCCTTATCGATCGAGTGAGTGAGCTCCGCTGCAGGAATGAAAATCGCTGATCAGTCCAGAGGGTATCTCGTCTACGTCCCAAAGTAGATCTCTACAATCCCACGGCTCCAGCGGGTAAATGAAATAGATAGAAGTTATGGACAAAAACACTCGCTTTGGACTTGTATTCTACCCACTGATCGAGTCACTGAAAACGTCACGTGCCCAAAGCTGAGTTCCTGATTGGCTGATGCGACGCAGCAACCTGTCAAACTTCAGATATTTACATTTTGGCTGCATTGCCCTATTCACGCCTCGTCACTCAAACCGAGCTGCTGCCAGACCTTCACCCGCGCCAGGACTTCAGATCGCCTCAATTTGCGTCTCTACCATTGACTTAACGTTGATGCTGGCCTCCTCTGGATCACGTTTGGTGTGAATGCATCTTTACGCTGTCTGTGGATAAATAGGGGAAAGCCAGTAAAGGGACGTACCTGGCCCCAAAGTCGTAGACCACTCGGAGAGGCTGTAAAGCAAAAGTGTTCATGGATGTTGTTTACAATCGTTACGATGAGGATGACAGGTCGTAGATAACACTTAAGCAACACAGTAAGAGACGCAGGTGTTTTATATGGATTTTTCATTTTTTCAACCTTCATCCAAATCCCTGAACACGTGAAAAGTGCACACTCCTTGAATGCAGCCTGATGATGATACTACATCCACACCGGCTTTCAAGAATGTGGTTAACGTGGGTTTTTGTACACGCTTTATCACAGTGTTCAGACAGGACTGTTTTTAGCCGATACTTTCAGATATACTCAGAAGTTGGAAGAGGTATGGTGCAAAACGTGGAAGTGATTCAAATCTTGCAAATCTAGTTGCAGGCGTTTTCTTTCACAGCTCTATTCCGAAATTCGCAAGACCCGGCGTCATTATTTCAGCCGAGCACAACGACAATTATTTATGTCTCCTCCATGATAAATTTTCAAACGATTGGTACTTCTGTATTTTGAAGTTGATTACCATCCAAACGTCACTGAGTCACTGATTAATCAAAGTTTAACTGGCTTAACGTTTGGCATGATATCTGGACTTTTTGTACATAGAACTCAAAAAGGACTTAAAAACTTGCGTAGTGACGCCTGGATGTTACAGTTTTAAACATGGAAACCTGAAATGTAATGTATGTGTTTACATAGACTTTTTTCATAGACTTTTCATTGAAAGCTCAGTGCGAATATAACCTTATAAATGAGGAAATGAGGCAATATCAGTTTGAGTGGACATACATAGGACAAGTGTCTGTAGGACAGCCGCTTACAGGTCACATGCACAACCCCGTAGATGCAGCATCTACACAGTAAGGGGCCAGTGCACGTACCTTATTAATAACTTGTGCTGCGTAAAGGGCAGTGTATGGAAGCATTACCCTTATGTCATAAGTGAGTGCAACTTACATTTGTCTAAAAAATAATTCACAATAAAGTTATCACACGCACTGCGAGACACACCTGTGCTCACCTTACGATGCAGCTGCTCCTCTCTTCAACCCTCATGGGACATGGGCAACCCAAAAACCATCTGTGACTAAAGCTTACTGTATGTGACTAAGGCTTAAAGCCTCTTTTCCTCTTGGGTTTTGTCACAGAAGGTCAGTAGTAACATCTGCAGCAATAAAGGGATGAAGGCAAACACAACTCTTTGTTCCAAACAATAACGGGTCACAATTAACCTTCACTGCTTCTTTAAATCATAATGTTCTCCAAACACATAAACAAGGTTAATGTTTGTCTAATTGCAGCAGTTTTTTTTTTTTTAAGTTAAAGGAATGAATCAGCACGAAGCTGTTAAGAAACTGTTAACAGCTTCTTACAGGGTTTCTTTTTATTTTCCAGAAAAAAATTATCTTAGGATATTTTGCTGCTCGCTTACTATTGTAAGGACAAGGACAAAGCACCAACAAGGTGGTCCATTCCCTTCAGTGCAGTCAGGAGTGTTCGGATCTGTACATGAAGAAATTAAACGACCTGTCCACAAATGATGGCTAAGCACAGAGGAGCCACAACAGATGGAAGGCTCTGAGACGTTTCCTGTCTCCTGTGTACAGTCCTGTTTCAACATCCTTCCCCAGGAGACTGGAGTCCCCTTCACACCTGCCACACACAAACAACAGACCATTAACAAATGTCAACACGCCTGTCACCCCTCACAAAGTAACATGTTAGCAAAGCGTTCTGATGATCGTTGGGGTTTGAACCTCTTTTTGGGCCTGTCTACTTACTGAAGTTCTGTGCCACAGATTAGTGTATCAATTCAATACCAACGAAATAAAAGCTAAATATATATCCACCCGTCTTCAGAACCAGCCGAATCCCTTCAGAGGACTGCTGGAGCCAACCGCCATTGGGCGATGGCGGAACACGCCCTTAACAGGTCGCCAGTCTGTTGTCGGGCTAAACTAAATACTATCTAAATTAATTTAATATTTTACATGATGCGATATATGATGTCAGATATAATACGAAAATCACCATAACTTCATGTCGGTACTCAAACAGCATCAATACTGTGTACTTTGGTAACAGCAGGCCAAGAAAAATATTAAACTACTTATCCGCTTATCTGAAAGTATTTGAGGGTCCGCGTGGGCAGAGATCAGGGGTCTGCAACCAAAAGCTCTGGAGCCAAATACGGCTCTTTTATCCCTAATGTTGTAATTTTTATGTTCAATAGTAAAAGAAGAAAGAGGATTAAGGTTCACCAAACTCATAATGATAGAAAATGTCATGTTTACCTTGACTTTCTTAAATTTTTATATCAAGTAACTGTCATAGCAGGAGGATTTTTGTTTGAGACTTTATTTTGAAAGTACTGCAGTCAAAAGTAAAATAGGTTAAAGTTTTTGCAAACGGAAAAATAAAACACTGTAAATATTCAGTTATCGTATTTAAAAACAATATTTTATATATTAATGTCTTTACCTTTGTGCTATCCTAGTGTTTACATTAGAAGAAAGCATGCTGAACTTTTTTTCAAGGATTTTTTATCTTTACAGGTGCCTGTGGCATATATGAAAGTCTGTCCCCCTTTGTCATGGGAGAGATCACATATCAATATAAGGATGGGGTCATCTGGACCCCATAAGAGAGCACAAGAGTTAAATGGCCACAAAAACATAACCAAAGTGTATTTTTCTAAATGTTGAAAGTGGAACTTTGAGGCTCTGGTTGGGTTTTGCTCTGTAAAAAACTTGAAATGGCTCTTTTACTGTCAAAAGTTTAGCCCTTGTGCTGTCTTATGGGGTCCAGATGACCCCACTTTTAATGTAAACATACCTAGAATAGCACAAGGGTTCCATCCAAATCCACACGAACAATATTATCAATATTTGGATCAATCAACCCTACAGTGCCCCAAGCTGAATTTCCTCACTCAATGAGCTACTTTAATGAGCAAAACATCCTGTAGATGAACCATTTAAAGAGCAGCTGAAGAAAAGACATTGTAATGGCATGACCTGAATACCTAGAATCTTTATGCACATTAATGTGCATTGACATATTAATTGTAGTCATTTATTCCATCTTAACTACTTGCTGATCTTTTAATTATGCTGAACTTTGACCTCCAGCTCTCATTGATACAGATTCTATTTGAGTGTGAAGCAAGAGTGAAACACCACCCTCAGGAGTGAAGCCTTATCTCCCACTTTTGGGTTAGAAAAAAGTATTCTGCCCAAATGAAAGAGTGAAGATGAGTTAATGAGTGGTGGAAAGCTGGAGTGTGAAGCAGACACACAAAGGCCTTTGTACTTGCACACCTGTCAGATCTGCTGTTGCCAATTCACCCCATACCCTCTCTTTGGAAGTATTCCCAACTGTTGATGCAGTTATTGAAGCAGCATCACCGCGGAGCAGCTGACACGCTGAAATGCCGTCGATGTGCCTGTTTTGTCAAGTGACTAGAGAAACGCTTCAATTCATGCAACTTCATTGTCGTCCATTGCTGCTGCTGCCGCCTCATGTCTGAAGCTGCGTTCACAACCACAACACACAATCAAGAGGCCACTTCCAGGTCTATGTAAATATGCATTTGGGTTTCCACAATCGAAACTCCTGTATTTATGCCTTGATAAACGAGATGTTGCGGATGTAAAACGACCTATAATCATCCACCTTGACCAATCAGTGACTCTGATTTGGTAGTGATGAATGGTGTCACACTGAAGTACCAACCATTTGAAAATTGATCATGGAGGAGAAACTATTGATTGCTGTTTGTGTCTGGCTGGAATTCTACCACATCAAGTCTTTCATTTTCAGAATAGAAGTGTGAATGAAAAAGCCTGGAGCACCAAGCTACCCCCAACTGCAGGTGAAAGACACGCTAGTAAACAAGAGAAATAGAAAAAGAAGAGGAAGCCCCTCCCTGCTTGTCTAGTGTGAACACTGTGGACTAAATGGGCAACATCCTTTTTCCCCATAGCTTGACATCATACGGAGTCACTAGTTATTTCCCTCTTGTTTCCACAACATTGTAATTAATATAAGCCTCCACATATGAATGGGATTAATCCTCTGTGAAAGAGTATTTAGAGCAGAGCTGCTGCTCCTCCACTTTATCAAGAGGCTGGAATAGATGGATGAAATGCTCCTAGAAGTTTTCTTAGTGTCAAACAGGTCCAGGATATGCAGAGGAATTAGTACATCTCAGCTTTCCTTGGAATTCCCAGAGAATTCTCAGAGATGAAGAGGAAAAAGGAATGTCTGACAGAATGTTTTCTTACTCTCTTTCTTCAGTTTTAGTGATAAATTATTTTTGTTTCTTTAGCTTTATAGCTATGAACACAACATGAAGAACAACCAGGTGTAATCTGTTGATAGTTCTGTCTATTACCAGAGG
The DNA here is from genome assembly GCA_003999625.1 of Oryzias javanicus. NCBI lineage: Eukaryota > Metazoa > Chordata > Actinopteri > Beloniformes > Adrianichthyidae > Oryzias > Oryzias javanicus. The sequence continues at coordinate 10,879,602 of CM012439.1, read as the reverse complement.
GGTTTAACATCCTATTATTACAAAAAATCTTCACGTAAAAAACAAAGTTGACTCTTTTTTTTCAGCCAAACTTAAAGCTCTGACGTGGATTGGATAAGCCGGAAGATTTGTCACTACTGCAGCCTTAGTCATCATTTCTCCACTCCAACCTCCTGTAACTGGACATAATTCAAAGGGAGAATAGATAGAGGAGGGGGAAAAATTGATCCAAACTTCTCTGGCCTGAACTCCCACACAGAATCTCCTTCTGCTCTCATTTTTTACTCACTCAGCTTGCAGTTTTCTCAACTTTTTAAACTGTTGCATTGCATTTCTGGACTGTTTAAACTCCCATCTTTAATGGTGTTATTTAAAACAATTACAATATCTTTCCAACTTCAAAGGGAGTTTTTTTTATCTTGATTTCAGATTTGCAAAAATTCTATTTTATTTGCAAAAAAGAGGAATTGAGATTTTTGTAGTAATGGAAGAACAGATGTATGTTAAAGTTCTTCTTTGATCATCTTTTGACCTATTTTCAAAGCGTTTCCAGTGTTTTTTTTTAATCATGATTATAATGTAAAAGCCAACATAAAAATTAAAAAAAACTGTTGTTTTCTTACATATAGTTTCTGCAGAGTGGCAGTAGTTTGCCTCTGAGTTGTGGATGGAACGCTGAAACTGAGTAAGCCCGCCCCCACTTCCCAACACCAATCGGTTAACACACTCTACTGCTAGCTTACAGCCTCTCACAACCCCAACTTAACATTACCAGTGAAGCAAAATGGGAGATCATTATTGGAGCTATCCGGATGTACAGTTTAGATCCAGATGTTAGCTCAGACGAGGAAAACAAAGCCATATATAGATCTATTTGTCTACAAGTGGATGTATAAGAATGGAGTGGAGCAGAGAGCTTGTGACTTGCTGATTATAACTTCTACGTCACATCTACAAACTTTTGCAAACAGCACTTTCTCATCTGCTTCTGATTTACCCTGATTTGAAGAAAGACTTACTCAGAAAAACTGTTTTAATCGTGAATTTCATTGAAATTTTCCTTGAATTTCCATTTAATTCAGGTGAGAAACAGTGGCTGATGTGATCGGATTCCATATATAAAAAGTGCTTTTTCTTTATTTTTTTTTTTAAATCATTAATTTTTGTTTTTCTTACCTCTCCTTTTGTAACACAACTGGCCTTGGTTGACTTTCTGCCCACATTGAAACTATGTTCTTAAATGGCACTTGAAAAAGAGTGTATTAGTGGCACCGAAAATACTATGGGGAGGCAACACATTTCCTGTGTTTTCCTTATTTATTTATTTTTTTCTAAATATGAAGACCACTGGGAACAGTTTTAAAATGGCTCAAAAGATTATTAGAGTTGGAGCTTAATAAACCCAAAATATGTTTTGTTTTTTTTTTAAATAACAAATCAATGTTTTACCACGTGAATCCTAAGATAATTAATTCGTCCCCTCTTGAGCCTCTTGACTTTTAATGTCTCGAATTTTCTAGCATCAGACATTCAGAATTAAAAAAATAAAATAAATGTTCCAAATTACACGAGGTCATTTAAGGGGTGGAATGGGGCATCTGTTGCAAATTATACTGAAACACACACAAAAAAAGAGACTCATAAATCAACTTTAAGGCTGTCAACAACTTTACTTCAACTTGATTTATTTCTCAGTTGCAGTTTTCGAACGGTTCTAGTCATGCTTGAATAAACTTTCTGAAGAAATACATTTTAAAGTTTTTGTATAGCACAGCTGCAAGCAACAATTAGATAAATTGGTTTAAAAAAGAAAACACGTATCTTAATCCATCCTTTGGTGGGTTCCTGCCAAGATGAGCACCACAGCTGTCTTAGTACACTAACTGCATCTTAAAAACCCATCATGTATAAAGTCAAGTCACAGCCAATGCCTAAAATTATTCTGTTTTTCTTCATCAAAAACAGCCTCATATACTCTACTGCATTTGTCTCTGGGGTAATAAAAATGAAAGAGAATGCAGGTTTTTTTATGGATGTACTTCCTCTACATGAACCATGAGATAATGAACGTGACAGACTTGATTGTCAGCAGATCAGGAACAGATTTGATTCTAAGCTCAGTTGTCATTCGTTAACTTTGGTGCCAGATTCATTAATTATAAAGGTTGTATTACATCAGTGGCTGATGGCTATAGTATTCTCTGTATGTGGGAGTATAGGGAGCTGACATTCATACAGATTAGTTTTTTTTAGTTGTGTAAGATGTATCTCATTAATGGCATGCTTGTGTTTAGATATCCTTCAATATTAAATCTTGATTTGCAACATAGAGCTAAAATGAAAAAAAAAAAAACGTGCTTTTATTTTGTTAACTAATTTTTATTCAAATTTAGTTTTCTTTTGTTTTTAGTTAATAATTAATTTATATGTCTATATGTTTGAGTGAGTGTTCATGGTGGCATTTTATGCTGTGTTTATAAAAACAAATGCATATGAAATCATACATCAACCAGCTCTCTTGTGAAGAAATATTTAATCATGACAGCACTTATTCACAAATTTAATTTCCTTAAAATTGAGCTGTCATGAAAAATATGATTTGTAAAATTCTAGATAAATCAACAGGAGCTATAGTGGATTTCTACATTTATTTATTTAAAATGTTTGAAGAGTTGACTCATGTACGACACGAGTGCAAAACATAAAGCTTTTGTAAATGCACAGCTATTTATAGATGTTTACAATAGTTTTAAAAGAACAACTTGCATAACTGTGTATCTTTGAATATAGCATCAAATATTATTAGCATTTCCTCGTAGATTTATGAGAACTTTTACTTCCAAAGTACATGTTTGCTAAATTAATACTTTTAAAGACTTTTAAAGACACGACTTTTAAAAATGAGTTTGTTTACATCATCTTTATTTTAAAATTTACATTTTTGCCCTTTTAAAGGAGACCATACGCAACAGAGAGTACGATAATTTGGACACAAAGCTGTTAAAATTGAAAGCAAAGCTGAAACTCAGATTGAAAAGCTTACTTTTCAACATTCCTGATGTTTAAATGAAGTTTCATTTTTGTTTTGTGCTAAAAGAATAATTTGAGTGTGTAGTTTTGCAACTATTTCGTAATTTTTGTTTCTAACCTAATTTACAGTGTATTATTTATAAACTTTTTAAAATCAATTTTTAGGTCTATTTTTATTTATTATCTGGTTGTTGTTTTTAACAGGACACGGTAACAAGGAAATTTCTCCTTTTAGGGATCAATATAATTCTGTTCTGTTCTAGAATGATTTGGTTGAAATTTTAACTTGGGGAGAAAAAACTAAGATAAATTCTGTTTGTCAAATTACTTATTATTTTTTGTTAAGATGCATCTTAGCAATAAAAATTGCAACTTTAAAAAGCCTGTTTAAAGACTTACTACAATGAAGTTTGTGTTTTTAACTTTTTAACATGTTCTTAAAGCAATTTTTCTCATGTTAGAGGACATATATGAAAAAAATTAAGCCTAAAATAGCATTTCTGAGTATGTATGCATTTAAAATGGTTGTGAATCAGGAGCAGATGAAAAAGGTTGTTGGAAAAAGCTTGTAGGTGTGATGTACGACCTACAGTGGCAGGCCACAAACTCTATTCTGATGCATCCACTTGCAGACAGATACATCCATGAACGTCTTTGTTTTTCCTCGTTTGAGCTGGGCTAAAAACTGCATGGCTCTACGGTATATATAAACTTTACAATATTGCCAGCCGTTTTTGTTGCACCACTAATGATAAGGTTGTGAGGGGCTGTAAGATACCAGAATAGCATGTAAACAGATAGATGATGGGAAGTGGGAGCGGCCTTACTCCTATCTCAGAAGTAAATTCCAATGAACTATTGCCGCTTTGCAAAAACTATGTCCTAAAAAATAATCACAATCATAATAGATGAAAAGATGATTGGAGTGGGGCTTTAAAAGCCTTTTATATCATGACACGTTTGTAAGGAATGTGCATTTGTGAAGTGAAGTTTGTGAGTTGTAGCCATGAAAACTTTGCCAAATCTTCTCTGCCGACAGCAAAAATGATCAACGGCAAAAACAAGTTGACCATTGACTAATTGAAGTTTGAAGATGCAAGCCATATTGGTGATTTAAGTTTTAGCAAACGAGTCTCACCAGCGCGTGAAAGGCACAGCCACTTGGCAAACACCTCGTGCAAACTTTCCCAAGTCATCCTCAGCTCTGCTGCTCATTTCTTTATTTTTAGAGCTGTCATTCTCTTAGAGGATGAAGTCACTCTACTGCCTGTGCTTCTGAGGTTTTCTGATCAAGGCAGAATAAATCAAAATAAAACAACTTTTAACGTAGACTTTTCATTTTATTAAAGTGTGTGAGCGATGAGTGCATTTCACTTCACTGACTGAGATTTATTGTAATTTTCAGGCATCACTGTCCTTCTGTCCCTGACGGTCTTCATGCTGCTGGTGGCAGAGATAATGCCTGCCACATCAGACTCCGTCCCTCTAATAGGTAAGCCCAGCCCAATGTCATAAACTGCCTTCATGGTTGTCAAAGCCATCAATGGAAAAAAAGCATTCTTTAAAATGAAAGATTTAAATTGTGGCTTTCTTAAGCCACACTCATGTCAAGATAGTGTCAGATTTAGCTCTTTTTGTCCTTTGAAATCTGGATGGGATCTCAGATATTTATTTAGTGGTGGAATCAAACAGTTTTTTTCCATAAGTCAGATGACGTGGGTTTGATTGTTTGTCAGTTGTATTTTCTTGGTTCTCGTAATGTTCTGTCTCGGTCACACCTGCTTTCAATTATTTGATAATTATCCGCAGCTGTCTCTGTACCAATCAATCATCCACAGTCTATTCTGGTGTCTGGTTTTCAGTTCATGCGTGTCAACTCATCTGCTTTGAATTCTCCCTTCGCTCATGCTTTTGTATTTTTTTTTTTTGTTTTTCTATTTATTTATACATTTTTGCCAACAGGTCAAATCCTAATAATAGATGAATTCCCACAATAAAATCACACAAATCATGAAATCTTCTTATAGATGTGCCAAATAAATATAATAAAGCAGACGTGCATTATTTCACATTTTCACAAACCTTTGATAGTTATGAAAGCCGAAAAACAGCCTACCCTGCCTTATCTTTTTCTTTTTTACTGTTTTCTCGTGATAATGAGGTCCACTATCTCGTTATCATAAGAAAACAATTTTTTTTTCAAAACTTACAAAAAACGTACAATACTTTTTTTCTCATGATAATGAGATAGTTATCACGAGGCAACCGTCAACAACAACAAAAAAGAGTAGGATAAGCTGTCTTTGATTTTCTTGGATAGGTTAGTTAACTGTTTGAGCTCCTGCCTCATAACTCATCTCCTGCATTTTGCACTGCAAAAACAGGTCCCTTACAAATGAGTCTAAAATTCCTTCTCCATTGACAGATTAACTTTAAAGAAGCAAAAAAAAAAAATTGGGGGCTAAGAAAAACAGCCTTTCCAAGAATTTTAATTTTAGGAAAAAAAATAAGTCGTGTCTTCTCAAATTTTAGATTATTTTGTGATTGAACAACTTTCTTGATACGATTATTTTTTGTGCAATACAGAAAATGAGACATTTTTTCTTTAAATTAAATCTTTTTGCTTTCTTAAGATTCAATTTTTGCGATGTGGTTCCTACTACGCCATCACTGCCTCACAGCTGCATTTCCAATGACTATGAGAATTGCGCAGATTGGATTTGTAATACCATCTCCTAATGAAAACACGTCAATTTAGAAGAAAAACTTCATCGAAATTCTAGAAATGACAAAAAAAGCACAATTTCACCATTAAACTGTTTCCATTAAATCATAATTATGTAAATAAACACAAATTAACTCATCTGATAAGTCATTGAAAAAGCATGTGAACAACACTTTGATTTACAGCAGATACATTCAAATTTCTGTCACAGCACTAGCGCTCATCTTCTATCAAAGGAGATGTTGGCATCCTATTTAGAACATGGAGCGACAAGCTAAGTGGGAGGGGCTACAGATGAAGAGATTTTAGGAAATGGAGTTTGAACATTTTACAGAGGAGCTGTGTGATGCTGTTTGGGAGCTTTTGTGAAGTGTGGTGTCCTGTTGTTGGTCACACGACTCACACGACACTCATTCTAGCTTGGCGAAATGTGTAATTTTGATACCCCTCAAAAACTACCTCATCCAAGCACAAAAAAACTTTTTTGATAAATGCAAGTTTTTTTTTTTTTTTTTTTTTATTGGTGTTTCCATTAGGAGAATTTATTATCGATAATGCAATTTGCAAAATGTAACAATGGAAATGCAGCTACTGAAGCTTTTTCTTCTCTTTTAATGGCCCTTCTCTAGTTGTCCTTTTTTATGTTAGATGTCTTGGTTGCTTTCCAATTAAAAAATGAAATTCACTTTTAGTCCCAGATGTCTGGGTGATTAAAAATGGATGATGAGGACTTTGATTCAAGCGTTATTGTCCTGAATGATAAACCTGTGTGGTTTACATTTTTACTGCTAGAAAAAAATTTAAAAAATGCGCTTCTTCTGCCTTTGCAAGAAAAAAATAAATAAAGACTCACCCCTTTTTAAATTAGTTTTTATTTTCAATATTTTGAAGGGTAAGGTCAATTTTAGTAATGTTACAATTTCTTCTTATCCAAAGCATTGTGCCTCATATATCTGAATCTTTAAAATATTTTACTGTATTATTTTCTTTTCCCCGAGTAAGTTACTCACAAATAAGAGATTCTTTATGTTTGTCATATGTGAAACTTTCACTGGCAAAGAAATATATGTTTGAGTGTAGCTTCAACAAGATCAGACAGGACAGTTCAAAGCTGACTGTCGACAGCAGAAATGCTGCGCCTTCCTTCATTTGGGTGTAGATGGGTTACAAGAAGCAGGTAAAACTATTGGTGGCAAAAAGTTATATATAAGCACATTGATTCAATGTTCCCAGGAGCTAATCTGGTTTTATTTATTTTAAGGACATTTTCCTGAAGGCACAGTTTAATTTTTGTTTTTAAGAGTCCTAGACGTGATCAGATGCATCTGTACAATTAAATCTGGAACTGCCTAATGTCTCTATAAATCAGGATTTAGTCCATAGAAATCAAGTTTAATTTAATGCTATTTTGTTTGTTTTAGTAACTTTTTGGGTTTTTAAAAGGCTTTCTGTTTATTTTTTTTAAATAAACCAATATCAGTTACTTCATTTTCAAAGAACCTTTATTCAGATGACCCAAAGTTGCAAGATATTGTCAGCATGGTTGTAGTTTTGTTAATTATGTCCTGCAACAGTTATGGACTGCAAGAACCATATTGTTTTGGGATTTATTTCATACTTCTGTCATATAATCAAGAACATCAACAGTTTTACACACCCAATGTCCAGCAGAAATGAATTTTGGGTATAGTGAACGTCACCCCCCTGACGACACCAGAAGAGTCGTTTTCTGAAGCTAAACAAAACAATATAACATATCATATGAATATATATGGATCATAGCCATATCAAAAAACCTCAGTTGCCAAGGAAATCCAAACTTTCACCTATATAGAGTCTTCTAAAATTTATATAAACCTGTTCGTCACTCCCACGTGATCAAAAAATAAAATGGTTGCTATGGAGACAAAATCAACAAAAAAGCCGCCATTTTTTTGTTTGTTTTTTCATAATTAAAAGTGACTATTCACACTTAATTTTTTCAAATACGTGCAGCCAGGGCTAAACCTCTTACATGGAGCCGGAGAAAAGGTTAGGATAAAGTTATGGTTAGGGTCACTACACCAAATGGTTCTTGAGTGCAGCTGTGTCTGCAGCTTACCGCTCCCCTGGCTGATGGGTCAAATGCAGAGAACAAATCTCATACACCTAGGTGCGTGACAGCAAATGAGACTTTAACTTTACCTTTAAATACTTGCGACTAACAACAAAATCCAGCCTTAGACGCATTTACAATACGTGCAGGGAATGCAGCAGTGTGCATCTGTGCAGCACGTATTAGGTGCGGCAAGGGCGGGAAGCACAAACACTGCTTTAATTAAAGTTGTTTCCTCTGTTAGCTTATCTTTTTTAATCTGACTTTCTTTTCTACTCTGTAACTTTCTGTGTCCACTTCTTACTTTCTCTCTTTTTCATTGAAAAGCGGAGTACTTTGCACCACCAAGGTCATCGTCGGTCTGTCCGTCAGATTGCCACCGTACTGGTCCTGCAGTATCACCATCATGACCCTGATGGAGGCAAGATGCCAAAGTGGGTGAGTGCTGATCATTATTTACATTTTCATATTTGACTTTAGAAGCCAAAGTAAACAACCAAAGAAACCAATGTGAGAATTTATCTTTTCTCCTTTGTACGGTTTGAATTCTGGCCACCACGGGTCTATGAATTTGTTTCTGAGCACATTAATGCAAGCTTTAGATCGAAAAGCTTAAAAGGGTATATGTTGTGTAAAATATATATTTTTTTACTTTAAGTGCATTATAATGTTAATCACTCACTAAAAACAACCCGAAAGTGATATTTTGCTCTGTTCACGCATCTCTGAGCTTCCTTTAAAAATCTCCCCTCTAAGCACAAGCCCCTCTCAATCCATGAAAACAAGTAGGTCCTCACATTGTGATGTCACAATTTGAGGAACAGCCCCTTTTGTTTTCCCCTAGCTAACACACACCCACCCATAGAGCTATCAGAGCTTTCATTTTCTATATACAATATGCACATAAATCTTTGTAAAATTTTGGATATTGTTCATTTTTGGGGGGAAATGAAGACACACTGCTGAGGCCGGCTCTAGGATGATGCCATGAAATGGGCAGTATCCACAAGGAGTGAAAGGCAGAGCCTCATATTTCATGAATAAAGTGTTTTTCAGTGTGCCAAAGGTAATATATGATCATATATATGGATATAGTTTATTCTGAAAGGCTTAAGAAAATCACGATATGGGCCCTTTAAATCGTTTACAAAACAGTGAATAAGACTAAAATTTTTGTTTGTGTGCAAAGTGGGGCCGACAAAAAAGAGTTAATGAAAGCTTTTTTTTCCATATTCTTTCCCCTTGAAGACCCGTGTGATCCTGCTGAACTGGTGTGCCTGGTTCCTGCGAATGAAGCGCCCCGGTGAGGATCGAGTGCGTTCGGCCTGCGACAACAAGACTCGGCGGAGCAGCCTGACCAGCATGGACCTGAACGCTGCCACTTCAGCCTCACTGTCCACCAACGGCAATTTGCTTTACGTGGGCGTCCGTGGGCTGGAGAGCCTGCAGTACTCCCCAGGCGCCACCTCCCCCGACTCTGGGGTCGTCTGCGGACGGCTGATTACTCGAGCTGGCGAGGATGAGATGCTCCTCCCCTCCAGTCACGGCTCTTCAGTGGGAAACATGGAAATAGAGCTGGCCAAAATCCTCGACGAGGTGCGTTACATCGCCAAACGCTTCCGTGACCAGGACGAAGATGAGTCCGTGTGCAACGAGTGGAAATTTGCTGCATCGGTTGTGGACCGACTCTGCCTCATGGCGTTCTCGCTCTTCACCATCCTCTGCACCATCGGGATTCTAATGTCTGCTCCCAACTTTGTAGAAGCCATTTCCAAAGACTTTTTCTCTTAAAGGTCTTTTTCTCTACAGAAACAAATGTATCAGCGCTTCAAACCACCAGTCTTTAAACATTGTAAGTTGGAAATGTGTTGGTAAAAACTAAAAAACTAAATCTTTAAATGACTAAATTTCCACTCTCACTTTGAATAAAAGTGACTCTAAGAAGTTATAATATAGGCTATATGTGATGCATAAATAGCTAAAGTAATGCATTACATCATTACGTATCTTTTATATGTACACAATGAAGAAACATCTATTTTTTACCCCCTGTTTGAATATTAAACTTAATAAAAAGAAGGATTTTGTAAGGTTTATTTCATCTGCTAACAGAAAATAGTGCAAGTGATTTGCTCTGTGATGTTTTATTGCTATTTCTGTGTTCCCTCAAGAAAGTTCTACCACATGCATTACATATTAAAGACTGCTGTACTTTGTACTCAGACATATGACATAGGTAAGTGTGATGTATTATGTCAAATGTTGGGCAAATTTATGATTCATTTTCTTTGAAACAAAAGTTGTTTCTTTTTCTTTTTTTTAAACTAATTAACAGAATATGTGTAATTATACTTCTGTAATTTCGTTTAATAAAACATTAAAGTACTCCCACTTTTATTCCAGTAAGTTTCTGTTTGTTCAGTTTGAATTTCAATCAAACTTTATTTGTAAAAAGCGTTTTTCTCGTCTCATGCAGCTCAAAGTGCTTTACAATTGAAAACAAAAACACAGAAATGTAATGTCACTCTTATAAAGTGAGAAAAATATAAATTTAATTGATGAATTATGTATTTTTTAGTGAATAGAATAGAACAGTTAAAAATCAAGAAATCAATAAACCATAAATTTATTGATTTATGATTTTAAGCAATAACAAAATAGTAAGACCCAATAAATCTCTAAAAGGTTCAAAGTGAGGGACTTAAAAATGTATTGTTTTAATTGATCTTTAAAAATCTCCATGGATGTAGAAACTCTCTGAACCTAATGTAACCTGTTCCACAGACCAGGACCAAGACACTGAAAAGAGGCCTGCATGGGTCTTTGTCCTAGTTCTGGTAACAGTTAAAATCGTAAAGCCTGAGGATCTTGACGCTCTTGGCAGTTTGTATGGACTGAGGAGATTTAATAAATATAAAGGACTTGAATTGTAAAGAGATTTAAAAACTAAAAGAAGAACTTTAAAATATGTCCACAAGCTGACAGGCAGTCAGTTTCTGGACTTAATGACAGGAGTAATATGAGCTCTTCTTCTGTTATTAGTTAAGAGGCGTGCAGCTGAATTTGCTGCAATTTGTTGACAGACTGCTTCAGGTGTCCATATAAAAGAGTGTTGCAATAGTCAAGTCTCGGACTTTGAAAGGCTAAGAATCTCGACACTGGCTCTTGAAAGGAGGTGTATTATAGTATTTTAATGCAGTCCCTGCTTTATTATTTTTTTTTTAAATATAAGGACAGGGTTGAATTGTGAAAATAAAGCAAACTACACACATGCACATATTAAATAGTTGTTTTATTTTAAAATTAGTCTTTGCAATAATATAAATTACACCAGTAAGAAGAGGTTGAAAATTGGTAATTGCACATTTTATTTTATTTATTTTGTTTTATGTCTCTGGACTTAAAATGTTTCTTAGTACTTTCTTTCAGAGGAAGTGGCATTTCACACCTTTTAACATTTAAAATTAAATGAAACACCATAAACACAACCTCATTAAATATTATTATTGTAGTCACATTGACAAAGTTTATGATATGTAATCTCCTCACTATGTTCTCTCCAACACTGAGACTAAACTGTCATCTAGTGACTCAACAAAGCACAGCAGCCTGTAAGGTTTCAGCAGAGAGCACAACAGTAGAACTTTTATTTTTATTCTCTTAATAATTAACAAAATCTCAAAACTGTGGAAGGCTAAACTGAGTAGCTACTTAAAGGTTTAAAGTGTTTTACGTTTCCTGTTATCGAAGACAAAACCCTCCCAAGGGTTTAGCTCGAATAGCGGAACCTTTGAACCATGACCCGAATTTCCTCCGGATTCAAATCCAGGTTGCTATGTGCATCGTTGTTAATTTACCGTGTGGAAACATCCTCAACTGTCATAAGGTTTCACTCAACCAGATAGTTGAATAATTGTCATTTTATTAGAACAATGTCGGATCCCTTGTTGCAGTGGTGTGTGGACCAGTTACACCATAAATTTGGTTTGGATGCCAGCGAGGATATCGTCCAGTGAGTCGTTTAAAAATGTTCATGTTTACGGGTGGCTTGGTTTCTAGAACACGTTAGCACTTTCATTAAAACATTAGATTAGAACATACACAGCTAGTTAATTTGTTAGTTTGTTAATTAGTTATCGTATGGATTTCTTATCTTTATTGTCTCCCATTTATAAATGTGAGATTGAAGAAATATTGTCAACGTTATTTAATTGCTAACTCTTCCACGCTACAGCTTTATGACAGGTTTCTGTTGCTGCTAAAATGGCCTGTTAAATCACCTGTTAATGTAGCGCTAAGCTAAACCTATAAACAGGGAACTTAAAGCGAACTTATACAAATAAATACTATAGTGTCAAGAGCATATATCTGAAAAGTTAAAGGTGGAAGAGTGATGTGTGGCTGTGTGAACCATCTTTTCCCATAGCAGTCTTAAAGTCTATTGAGCTAATTTGTCTTTAAAGTAGATTAGTTTTCAGAGTTGGTTTACGTGGAGTTAAAAATGCTCATCAGTTCAATTTTTTTTCTCTAAAGCTAATTTTTCTATCTCAATGGGCATTAAACATTTATAAGAGGTTACCTTAAGCATGTTTACATGAAACTGCTCAAAAGTGGAATGAAAACTAACTAAATGAATTATTGGTGCTGCTAAAAGAACATTTTAAACTATTTCATTGCACTGAAAAGGCTGTCATCTAGTTTTGCTGTATTTATTCATTAGTTTTTCTTTTCTTTCCTCCTTTATTTTATTTTATTTTATTTTATTTTATTATATTTTTTGAAACAAATTACTGTATTATTCTATATTAAATAAATTTAGACTTTCATTTTCTCTGGTTAGCTTCAGAATTCCACAATTTTCTCAATGTTTTGGGCTTCCTTGTTTTACTGTCTGTCTTGATATGTTTATTGTTTTGATCGTCCAATTGCTCTGTAGGTACATTCTGTCCATTGAGAAAGCTGAGGAGATAGAAGAATATGTGGGAGACCTCCTGCAAGGCACGGATGGGAGTAAAAAACAGTTCATTGACGAGCTCCTCAGCAGATGGATGAGGTCTAAAAGACAAAGCTCAGACCCCTCAAGTCTGTTTCTTCTTAAAGAATCAGCATCACCAGGTTAGTAAAAAATGTGTTCTTTCAGTTGAAATTCTTTTCAGCCTAAAAGGAAATTATATTGTGTGGTCTTTATGCAGAAAACAACTCTCAAAAATAGTGGAATGCAATCAGTTTGTTTACGGTCTTAATATCTAATTTAGAATTGCAAGATGGGGCCAAAGACACTCAAAAAAAGTCCAAACGCAAAGGACGAAACAAAATGGAAGTGATGAGTGCACCTATAAAGGAACCTGAGGCTGAGGCAGTGAAGACGCCCATCGATCTGATGCGGGTGAGCACAGAGTGACACATTTTCTTTGTCCTTCATGTCTTTTGGGTAAAGCAGAAGTTGGGAAGGACTGGGACTCTACTGTTTTGGGCTAAAATTTGTGAACCTGAAATAGTTTTTCTTATTGGTTTATGGAAAATAAAACTAAAATGAAAAAAACTATAACATGTTTAAGTAGTCTTTAAACAAGGAAATTAATCTATTCTTTGTTTATGTCTAAAGGAAGGTTACTGTTTTGTAAAAAATAACCAACAATTGAGAAAACCCACAAACTGGGATTATAGATGTTTAAAGGCTATAAAACTCCTCACTCAACATTTAACCTTTTTCATTTAACCAGGTGAAACCTATTGAGATAACATCTATTTTTCAAGGGTGACCTGGTTAAGAGGTTAGCAGCACATGTCTCATAAATACACTTACAGTATAAAACACATACAAAACATCATTGACTTTGAGATTCAATTCAATTCAACTTTATTTGTATAGCCCAAAATCACAAAGAAATTTTGCCTCATTGGGCTTCATGTAGGTAATTTTATAGATGCAGAAAATAGTCATGAAACATGAAAAATAGCTAAAGGCTAAAAAGACTAAATAAACTGGATATCTCTACCCTTGGACCCTCCCTCTCAGTAAGGAAAAACTCCTAAAAAACGCGAGCATTTTCACACTTTTATCACTTGTGAAACTCTCAAAGTTCAAACCTTCATAGAAAAATGAATCCAGGATTATAGAATGAAAGCAAAGATCTGAAGATGTGATCACGATTAAAAACATATGTTGATTTGTCAAACTGAGTGTATGGCACAGAAATTGATTGACAAGGTTAACAGCAAATCAGGACACAGAACACAGAGTGCTGAAAAAAAGTATGCAAAATTGCACTGAATTTTCATTTTTCTTTTACTTTTACCTTTACTTCCCTTTGAGATTAGATCTCCTTTTCAAGGGAGACCTGGGTCATCATAAATAATCCACAAAAGAGCGACAGGTGAACAGCGAAACAGCGAGGGAACACTGTAACGAATGCACTTCGTGCTTTTGGCACCTAAATTGGATTTTTGAGCTAAATAAATAATATATGTGCAAAAAAATAAATTAATCAGTTTAAAAAAAGTGTCTTATTGATATACAAGTGTTGAAATGTATGTGGGTTAAAGTGTAGTGATTAAATGTAGCTTGAAATAAAATAAATAACAATAAAAAATAAATGAATAAAAATCACCTGAGCAGGTTCATTTGTGGATCAAATTATTTGATTTTTCTACTGTTTTTTTCTACTGTGTGAAATGGCTCCTCCAGACTCCAGACTGTGTGTTTTGCCTCATTTCCAGCTTCATTGCAACAAATCTTGTCCAAACACTATAGTGGATCATCCCACGCTGATGTTACTAAAACATTGTTACATATCACTCGTCAGTTTTCCTCATGACATCATTTCCTTTCACACCCGTAGAGTTCCTTTTCCTCATCCACCTGTCAAAGACGTGGATTCTAGTCTAAAATAATTTTAACTTTAACTTTAATTGACCAAAAATGTGTTTGGTCGTTTCTTGATTTAAAAAAAACAAACAAAAAACAATCCATGTTTTTGTGATTCCAGGCTCAGGAAAACAATAGTTCTTCTTCAGGAAAGAAGAAATCTAAGTTTGTCAACCTGTATGCCAAAGAGGGACAGGATAAGTTGGCTGTTCTACTCCCTGGCCGCCATTCCTGTGATTGCCTTGCTCAAAAGCACAAACTCATCAACAACTGTCTGAGCTGTGGGCGAATTGTGTGCGACCAGGAGGGTTCTGGGCCATGCCTCTTCTGCGGAACTCTGGTAAGCCAACTTATTTTGGAGACTTTTTTTTCCCATCAACTTGATACTTTTATTGTTTAAAAAACCTTATTTTTCTGATTCAGGTTTGCACAGCCGAGGAGCAAGAGATTTTACAGCGAGACTCCAACAAAAGCCAAAAACTTCGAAAAAAACTCATGGGAGGTGAGAGTGCCCGGTTAAAATCAGTGAAAGCTGCGGAGGGTTTAACTCTAAATTTGATTTTTTTTGACAGATTGTGCAGAAAGAGAGCTTCTGCCGCATCAAGATGCCAAGATGAAAGATGGCTTGGAGAAAGCAATTCAGCACAAAGACAAATTACTGGAATTTGACAGAAATAGGTGTGGATTCAAGAATTTCTTAAGTCCAGAAGGAGCTTCTGCTTCTCAGATTTGGATTTGATTTAAAGTCCCACTCTGAGCAAAATTGTGTATTTAACATGTTTTTGTGGCATTTTTCTGATGAAAACACAGTAAATATGTCAGAGGGCGCCAACAGTCCCGCCCACAAGTCAGAGGTGAATTTCTGATGAACCAGTGCGCTCTGCAGAAACTGTGTCCTAGAAAATAACACAATTTTTTTTGGATTTTGCATAAAAACTGCATAACTAAAATATGTTTGGAAACACTTTTACAATAGATCAAAAGATGATTGGAGTGGGACTTTAATTTATCAGAAACATCCCTAATTTGTTCTTTGATCTCCTTCCACCCCTGACTCCAGCGTGAGGAGAACCCAAGTTCTGGACGATGAATCTGATTACTTTGCTACCGAATCCAATCAGTGGCTGTCCCCCGGTGAGAGGGAGAAGCTGAAGAGGAAGGAGGAGGAGCTGAGGGAGCTTCGCCACGCGTCTCGCAAGGACAGGAAGATCACACTGGACTTTGCTGGGAGACAAGTGATTGATGAGGGCAACAATATGGATGCCTATTACAAAAAGTAGGTAGAATCCAACATCTGAACATGGTGAGATGTTCAGATGTTTCATGTTTTTTTTCCTAAACTTACAGATTGGATGAGACTCTCCGCGCCATGAATAATGAGCCCCAATCAAAGGAGTTCTCCAGCAGCTCCGGTGGAAGGAAGAACTTCAGCGGACTGATCAACCCACAATTTAGACAGTCTGCTCCACAGGTGCGTGAAAGTGTGCAGTTAATGCTTGCTTCTACTTATTTATTTACTGTAAACCAGGAGTCTCAAACTGGCGGCCCTCAGGCCATTTGCGGCCCCCGCCTTAAAATAGAAGTTCAATGCCTACTAAGCAATATCTTCTGGATGTCCATGCTTCTTTGATTATAGCTTTGTATTTGCTTTGTGACTTTTGAGCTTGCTTTATGCTTTAGGGCTGCCATGATTTGTCGACTACGACTAATTTAATTTTCGATTAGTCGTTGCTTTATATTATATACAGTTGGAGTTTAGAAAAGTTGAAAGTTATGACATTCTGGTAGCTGTTTGGATGATTTTGAGATTTATTAAGGTTTTTTAGGCTTATTTGGAGTTTAGCTAATATTTCAGCTGCACGCAAGCTATTTTAGCTAATTTAGGCTTTTTTTGGGCTATTTTGGAGTTTACTATTATTTCAGCTACAAGCTAGCTATTTTAGCTAATTGAGGCTTTTTTTGTTTTTAGGCTTATTTGGAGTTTAGCTAATATTTAAGCTGCATGCTAAATATTTTAGCTAATTTAGGCATTTTTGGGCTATTTTTGAGTTAACTATTATTTCAGCTACATACTAGCTATTTTAGCTAATTTAGGCTTTTTTTTTTTTGTTTTTAGGCTTATTTGGAGTTTAGCTAATATTTCAGCTACATGCTAGCTGCTTTTGCTAACTTAGGCTTTTTTCAGCTTTTTAGGATAATTTGACTTTTAACTTATATTTTAGCTGGCTGTCAGCTAAAATATAAGCTAGGAGCTTCGTTGTCAGCTCCTGTCGTTTCACAGGACACGCAAAGATATTGCTTAGTAGTATGTAACATGAACAAATTTTCAAAAAGCTTTTTGACAGATTTTTCAGTTTTTCTATTTTAAACAAATTCAAGGATTTTAAGTGTTTTTTAAACAAAATGTCATGGAATTAGCTCTGATTTAGTTTACTAGGTTTGCCATTTTTTTGTCAGAAAAGTGAAAATCAATTGATTTTCTGCATTGAAATGATCCTATGTGACACAGCATGTATTTTATTTTGAAAGGAAGTCATGTGAAATGTCTAACTAAAATGATAAAGTATTTCAAGTTTTGAAATAAAAAAATAGAAGCTTCAATTTAATTTTTCCAAAAAAAATCTTTTATAGTTATTAGAATTGTAACCTTATTTTACAGAGAAATCAGTGTAATTTTCCTGAAAAGGGAATTAGATTTTGTGGCTTTTGTTGGGATGTTGTCTGTGACAAATTGACCCAATTGGCTCATTAAGTGTTGAAGGTTGCAGATCTCTGACATAGACAGTGGACGAAAAAACATATTTTTGGTGCAACTGGAACCCCACATGTCCCAGCCTCAGCCAGACTCTGCCTTCAGTGACCCCAGGGTAAATCTAGTTTGAGAACCCTGCTGTAAACTCTCCTTTCAGTGGATGGATGTTGGAGGTGGTGAAAACCACAGCAGCTCCGTGAAGCAGCAAGCGAGTGCAGAGGAGCAGAAGGGGACCGAACGCCACAGGCTGCGGCTCCAAGACAAAGAGCTGCAGGAGATCTCCGACGGAGGCTGGTGCCTCAGCATGCATCAGCCGTGGGCCTCGCTGCTGGTCAGGGGCATCAAGAAGTGAGACGCGGCTGCACGCGCATCCATCTTTTTGTACGACAGAAGCAGGCGTGACGCTTCGTGTTCTCATTTAGGGTCGAAGGAAGGACCTGGTACACTTCACATCGAGGTCGACTGTGGATTGCAGCCGCTGCCAAAAAGCCAACACCCCAAGAGATCGCTGAAGTGGAGGAAATGTACAGACGTCTGTCTAAGAAAGGTGTGTTTGAAGATGCTGCTTTAAAGCAAGTATCAACAGGTTTGTAGACATTCTGTGTGAAGCTGCTGTTTCTTGGAAATAACTTCTTCAGAGATGTTTGCTCAGGAACAGCAGACGGAAAAAGGAAAAACTGTGTAGTACAAGAACCGTGGAAGGACTTGTTTAAAAATACATCTGAGGTACTCTACTCGAGTTGTAGAAATACTTCTTTCACCTCAATTTTTTCCGTGTTTGTCTGTCCTGGCAGACTGCTTCTTTATTCGTGTGAGTTTTTGTTTTTTTTTCTCAATTAGTTTAAGAAATCCTTTCTTAAATCTTAGTCACGACTGCCCCTAAGGGTCAATAGGGGCTGACTGCGGGTGAAAAATAGGTAAATCTCTATCAAATTTTAAGATTCTAGACTGCCTGCAGAGAGAAAAGGCTAATGCACATTTTTTTCTACGGGCAAAAAGTTGTAACAAACACTGGAAGTAACTTTTAAGGATAAGTGAGGGTTAAGTAGGTGAGACACTTTTTCAAACCCCTTGAAAGTTGCACGCTCTTCTAGTGGACTGTTAGTGCTGTCCAAGAGATAAGTTCCAGGCTTACATGTAGCCTGGCTGTTATAGAAACGAGAAAATTAGACAATCAAAGCGCCGTTTGTTGGCGTCCTATGAAGATGTGCGTATCACCTGCACATCACCCATTTGCGCACGGTCAGTATGACAGCATTACCCCTATGTCACAAGTGCATGTAACTTACATCAACCTTAAAAATACTTCATTTAGACCTGGTCTAATTTTGCCTAAACCACTCTATGTTAACAATCATGCTCTGTTTCTGCACCGGATAGAGGAGTCTTCGTCTCATATTTGGTTTTCCCAACCGCTTCTAACACTACGGAATCCCAGCGCCATAATAAGTGTACGCGATTGACAGCGCTGCGTCAGAATGAAGGACAGTGATTGGCTGATCACCCCAAGTGACTAAATGATGTTTAGTAAAAAAAATTTCTGGACTGGTTTTCTGGAAAGGCACGGGTTAGAGGACAGCATCACATGAACTTCCCTTCCATGTGACTCCAGTTGAAAGGTATTGATCCGACGACTGATTGGCTGTAACATTCTCATTGACTTTTATTTTTTCGCCTTTACATCTAAGCTTGTTGTCTTCAGCCCGATGAGAAGGACCTGGCTGCAGACACAATGGCGCCTGACATCATTGGCTGGAAACGGAAATGATAGAACCAAACCTAACCTATAAATGTTCAAAATTGTGTAAAAAAATATTTTATTAAAGCTTAAAACAAGAAAAATTGTAACTGTTAGAGTGGCAGTTGAAATATAGATTATTTTGAGTGAAATGGAAGAACTTCTGGTTGATGTCTGGAGTCAAGCCCTCTGGATGATAGTAAGATGATAGTTTAAAGTGATAAAGCACTTGTTTGGGGGTGGAGGGGGTACTGGTGTCATGACTTGTAAAACTGCAATACTGCAAATTGAACAGATTCTCATCAATGATCTGAGAAGTTTTTCTTTTTTTTCTCAGCTTAATTTGAATTTTTTTTCTATGGGCCGTATTAGTGTGCAATTATGAATGTTTCCATGTTTAGTCTTCTGAAATTTAGCACAATAACCATATATTGATTGCATTTCTCGTGCCTGAGTGATACTTGTCTCTTGTTAAAATTCTGATGCAGAGCATCACCACAAAATATGAGGGATCAGAGGGTAAAAATCTAAACTCAGAGTTGTGCTATTATTATATTATTAAGACAATGTCTTCTCCAAATTAAGCTCCACGTGACTTCCTGTCATTATCAGCCATATTACAAATCAAATAAAGAAAAGAAAAGCTCAGATCATCTTCCTTTGCTACAACAGTGACATTAAACTTTAATTATGATAGTTGTATTAATATTTTACAAAAGTGCATAATATTTCAGTTAAATGAACTAAATTGGAGTATTTTTTGGCAGATATTATTTCATTGAAGAATTTAAGATGGTTGATTGTGAATGTTTTCATCACTGATTATCTGCAAACAAGGTTAAGTTATTGGGCATTTTAATCCTTAATCTTAACATGAATAAGTTCTTTATTAATGTCAGTGCAGAGCTGGGTTTTATGCTGTAGGTTGTTTTTTCTTACACTTTCTCTACTTTTCTCATCAGAAGTCAAGTTTCCTAAAGACTATCCCAGCGGCTGCCTGTTGGGCTGTGTGAACGTGACTGACTGCCTCTCCCAGCAGCAGTTTAGGGAACAGGTTAGTTAATCTATTCTTATTCTAAGTTAAACCGCCACACTCTACCTTGTAGCAGTCA
Organism: Oryzias javanicus; assembly: GCA_003999625.1. NCBI lineage: Eukaryota > Metazoa > Chordata > Actinopteri > Beloniformes > Adrianichthyidae > Oryzias > Oryzias javanicus. The sequence goes on along the minus strand of CM012439.1, from coordinate 10,859,303 downwards.
CACTGATTGAAATGGGCTTATCTTTTTTTTTTCCTCTGAAGAACCTGTGAGTCCAAACTAAAGTGAAATGTGAGCAAATCTGAACATCTGACCTCAATAACCTTTTTTTTTTTAAGATGTATGTGAGACAGATGCAGTACTGCTCCTTACCTGCAGAGGTCAGAAAGCACCATAACACTAAACAGCCTTAGAGATTATTTTATGTCCCACTGGGGGCAGCATTGCCTTAGAACAAAACTAACAAGACCCATTCTTCTGCCCCCTCCCCACCCCCACAGGGGTGGTTGTTGCTATCTGGTGTAGGGGTTGAATCCCACTTTTAGTGTGAAGTTGTGATGGCTCTCTGCTCCAAAACCTGCCTAATAAACTAGAAAAGTTCCACAAATTCAGTGATTCATCCAGACTCACTCTCTAACTCGTTTTCATTTTTTCAAAATGGATTTTCTTTTTATTATTCTCTTGTGCTTTTTAAGATGGACTGCTCTTCTTGTACTTTTTTGTGTGTCCATTCTGTAATTTTTTTTAGTGGTTACTGAATTTCTAAAGGACTAATTCCACTGATAATGATCCTTTTTATTAATAGGAATAAATTACATACATAAAGAGAATATATTAGGTTTTTTTAAAGGAGTGTTAAGCTTTAAAAAATGTTTACTGCTCGTTTAACATTTACCACTAAGATCAGATTACAATTATACCCTTTTTCCGAGAGTGTTGTCATGTAATCCACTTTTTTGTTATTTTTTTTAAACTAAATTTGCTTTCAAAAAATTGTATGGATATTGAAAGTAGTAATACCATTGTAAAACATATTTGAGAATAAGCAGACAGAAGCTTAAACGCTGCTCCGTAAAAAATACAATCTACTACATATAATTAAAAATTATCTTTATCAGCAATCATTTTTTATCTTAATCAATATGCAATAATATTAATTATAATAGTGACATTTATATATATGATTTCCCATCTATACTAATACATTCTTTTTTATTGTCCTTATGTTATATTCTTATGTTGTGCTCATATCATATCCCTGTAAGTGTTGTATTGTTTTAATCAAGCCCAGACTATCCCACGTTTGTTGCTCACACAGACGCATAAAATCCCCTACAATAGTTTTGTAATGTAAGTAATTTAAATATCCCTGTTCTTCTTAGAATAGGGGAATTTTCTAAGAATATTTTGGATGTAATTTGGCAAAATTTAGTGTCATATTTTGTAAGATTCTTTAGTTAAAATAGTAAGATTGGTAGATTGGAGCAGTGAATTTTAGTCAATGAAGTATCTGTTTGTTATTGAATTATTTTTGAGATTTTTGTTTTTCTGTGTGTATTTTCTATGATAGTTTTCTGTCAGTTATTAATCCTAAAAACATGTTCTTTTGTATATTTTCTATTGGGAAGCCATTAATATGTATTTGTTGGTGAAGTGTGAGTTTTCTGTGGGTTATTTTTTTGTTTGTTTTGTGTGTAGGTGCAAGAAAATCTGTGTTGTACGTCCTACACATTCAGGTTTTTCTCAAAATAACTGCCAAAAGAAAGCAAATATAAAGGTGGCATGAAACTATATGTTTTCTTAGCTTGTGTTGAGATTTTAAAAAAAGCAAGGCAGGAAGTTGTAATTCTCCGTAATAATTTAAAAACCACTGCACATTTTTATATACATTTACACATTTTTCTCCAGTCTTTCTCTGTTTTGTCTCCAAAAAAGACAGAAATGTGTGCTGCTCCATGGTTGCGTTTTGACTGCGGGGACCTGTAAATTTAAGGGTTTTCCCCCTTTTGTCCTCATTCTCCCCTCCACCACTCCTTCCACCCAGGGCTGTAAAATCATGTTTGCAGGCAGTGTGAGTGCCCTTTCATCCTGTGAAAGGGTGTGTGTGTCTGTATGTGTGTCCACTCGCACAGAGCAGCCATAAATAAAACCCCCCACGCCACACAAGGCCCCTTAGAAAAAGAAAAGACAGATGCAGAAAAAAAAAAGTGCAGCAACCGGAGCGGATTATCCCAACCAAACGGCTGGAGATGGCGCAGAGCGGTTATTTAAGGTTCACCTTTCTGTGGAAAATGGAGAGCCTATTAACCATGTAGAGGTTTAATGTTTGATAGGGTCATGTTGTCTTAGTGTGCAAATATCCGCACTGCATAGCTAGAGTGGGTGCAATGTGGGATTGAGTGTGCTGGCAGTTGTAGGTGGTGAAAAGAGAGGCGGTGAAGAAAAGACGACCATTATTCTTTCGGATCTTCTAAATCTATCTCAAGTGATGTTTGAAATCTTCAGGGAAAGTGCGATGTGGGTGGATCAGGAGAGAAGCACTGAGGCTTCCCAAAGGGTGTTGTAAATACTGGAGCCACTTAATCATCGCTGATCTTGCGCTGTTGCAGCTGTTCACCTGTAGGGGTGCTGTTGCACCAGTCATCTCCACACAACCGCAGCACCGCGGTGACAGGCAGAACAGAACAAGCGGAAAAAAGCCAGCGCAGGGATTTGTTCTGCTTGTCTTGGACCGATTCCTGCCCTCATTAGAAACTGACTGTTGTATTGATCCACTCCCCTCACAATCTCATACTCTCTCCAACCCACCCAGCCCCCCTTTGCTACTGATAATTGCCAAACCATTATGATGTGTGCTCTGTTTCTCCATTGTTACCCACACAGCGCTCACTCAGCAATGGTTAGAGCTACATGCTTCAGCTGTCCTCATCCTTCAGGGGAGGAAATAAGGGTAGATTACAGATCAGGGAAAATTTGTCTTAAAATGGGTAAAGAAAATTTGTCTTAAAAAGTGAAAAGAAATGGCCATGTTGAAGGAAGTTGTTCATCTGATGGTCTTTCGTTCAAGAGTTTTTTTTTTTTATTTTGTCACCAAACCTTCACAACCATCAACATGTTTTGACTATGGCTTCCCACATCTACACCCAATGGCCCCTTTATTAGGAACACCTGTCAAACTGCTCGTTAACACAACTTTCTAATCAGCCAATAGCATGGCAGCAACTCAATACATTTAGGCATGTAGATATGATCTGCTGCAGTTCAAACTGAGCATCAGAAATGGGGAAAAAAGGGATTGATGTGACATGGTTGTTGGTGGTCTGAGTATCTCAGTAACTGCTGATCTACTGGGATTTTCTCCCACAACCATCTCTAGGGTTTACAGAGAATGGTCAGAAAAAGAGAAAATATCTGATGAGCAGTAGAAATGCCTTGTTGATGCTAGCGATCAGAGGAGAATGGCCAGACTGGTTCCAGCTGATAGAAAGATAACAGTAACTCAAATAACCACTGGTTACGACCAAGATCTGCAGAAGAACATCTCTGAACTCACAATACTCCAACCTTGAGGCCAATGGGCTCCAGCAGCAGAAGAACATACCGGGTGTCACTCCTGTCAGCGAAGAACAAGAAACTGAGTCTACAATTCACATAGGATCAACAAAACTACAATAGAAGATTGGAAAAAACGACTGGTTTGATGAGTTTCCATTTCTGCTGCAACATTGAGATGAAAGGATCAGAATTTTACATAATCAAAATGAAAGTATGGATCCATCCTGCCTAGTATCAACAGTTCAGGCTGGTGGTTGTGTAATGTTGTGGGGGATATTTTCTTGGCACATTTTGGCCCCCTTAGTACTAATCGAGCATGGTTACAACGCTACAGCCTTACCTGAGTATTGTTGCTGTCCATCCCTTTTTGATCACAGTGTAGCATCTTCTGATGCTACTTCCAGCAGGATAAGGCTCCATGTAATAAAGCTGGAATCATCTCAAACTGGATCCTTGAACTCAAATGGCCTCCAAGTCAGCAGATCTCAACCCTATAGATCACCTTTGGGATGTGGTGGAACTGGAGATTGACATCATGGATTTGCAGCAGACAAATCTGCAGGAACTGTGTGATGCTATCATGTCAATATGGACCAAACTCTCTGAGGAATGTTTCCAGTATCTTGTTGAATCTATACCAACAAGGATTAAGGCGGTTCTAAAGCCAACCTAGTATTAGCAAAGAGAGTCTATTAAACTGGATTGTCATTTTTTTAAACAAAAGTACATCAATTATATTGTCCTATTAAAAAATAGAAAGGCTGTGCAAGTGTCAAAATTGTGTTTTATTGAACTTTTATGGGATTAAACTATACAAAAAGCCTTTTTTACGCTGCTACATTGCAAGACCAACATCAGTATGTCTGTGTGTGCACTGATGAGGTGTGAGGCTTTAACCACTGGCAAAGGCACATCATACCCCATACAGAGCTTGAATTGCGCCATCAACTCACTCCTGCGGTGTAAAAATTGATTGGATCAATCCACAGTCCTAATAAGGGTCTGATTTCTTCTCTTGCTCCAAACACCACATCAGCAGCTGTAGCTGGAAATATCTTGGTGATTGTAAGTCGGCGCAGTTTGACCTTTTGGACTGGTTTGCCGGGAGCAAAAGCACTGATTGTGTTTTGTTCTATTAATCCACGTGAAATAACAGAAGCACAGATTTTTCCTGTGTCTGTGTTGCATCTAATCTACCAACCCCAAGAATTTGTTCATGGTAAAATGTTGACACAGTGATGCAATGTTTGGGTTGCGTCACGCACAGAGGTCTGTAACAGTAACACAGTGTGTGGTATTTAATGTTTCACAGACATATTTTATTAACCTCGGTTGTGTTGAAGCTTGACACGGGACAGGTTTCACACACAACGCACATATTTGAGGCCTGTTTGTAGTGACTGATTGATAGCAACGGTAGACTCCAGTTTCACACTCGTGGAACAACCACTGGCTGAGGAAAGTTGGGGTTATTTCACCAGATGAAAAACAAAAGTGAAGTTTTACTACTTTAGTAAGGGTTGAACAAAAATGACAGCTGAGTTCATTTTAGCTGGGTCAGTTACAGAGTCACTGTCAAACTGTCATGGAGGACTTGGACCCTTGAAGGAAGCAGTTTTAAGCCATTTTTAAACCAGAGCTTTGTCGATCTGAACCCAGCTGAATAACATGGTTGCCATGGCTTTTCTGCAAGAATTTGTATTAACATCACAAATGATATCAAACATGACGTGCCTGGTGCACTCTACTGTGGGGAAAATACTGTAATTTTAAGTAGTACTGTCATGCAATTAATTTTTTTTGTGCGGTTAAGTAATTAATCAATGTTAATCGCATATATTTTGAACGTAATAATTGCTGTGAGAAACCTCATTTTAAGGGAATTTTCATTGTGGTGCAATAAAAGATCGAAATAACCAAAAATCTGATCTATTTAGTTTATTTTTTTATAATTTAATAATTTTTTTTATTTTTTATTTTTTACAAAACCCACCAGTTCCAGAGAGCTCAATTTACCTCATCAAAAGCCAGTAGGAACATTTTTCTGAGCAATCTAAAAAATATCAAACACAAACATTAATTCCATAATACATATGTTGACTTACTTTACTTCACACTTTATTACAACAGTAAAAAACAAGAATACACATGAGTAATTTTATAGTTTGTTTTTAACCTGTTTGGTAAATTTCATTATTTTGAGGACTGAGAGGAAGCGGAGGAGTGTAAAAAGAGGAGGAAATGAGGCACGAGAACTTGACAGCAGGAGAATTCAAGAATTTATACTTTGGACTTTTGCTTCATCATCTGGATAAAAACGAGCGGTAAGACAAAAACTTTGTTTCCTCTGAGAGGAAAAAGTGAGAGAAGAGCGCAATCAGCGAGTGCCCATGCTGAAGCTGTTACCATGACAACACATCTTAATTCGTTTTAAATAATCTGCCTTTTGTGAAAGCGATCTAAAGTGGGAGATATAACAGGACTGAAATTGCAATTATGAATTTAATATTAATTTTTTTGTAAATGACCATGGTATGAGCGGGATAATGCTCTTCCATTTGTGCATTATCAGACATGAATGGCTTAATGGAGGAAGCAGACGTCTGACACGGAAATGAGATGTATGCTGAAAAAAAACCACGCTAAAATATCTGTAATTAAATAATCAATTGCAATTAACGTGATAACTTGAGCAAACACTGGTTAAGAAAACGTCTCTGGTTGGAAACGTGCACTTTCCGGCACTCATGCAGGTATAACTGGACCTCTAAGCACACTGTTGTGATCTGAGAACTTTACTTTCATTGAAGAACACCATCTCTAACATCGTCACTGTGCATGAATGGAAAGCTACATTTATATGTAGTGTCAATGGAGCTAGTTTTCTCATTGAAACTGTAGTCAGAGGCTATAATCCTGGTCCTTGGGATCCAAATCATGCTGTGTTTTCAAACCATTCCTACCCTAATGGATTCTGATTATCTTTATCTGGTGGTTCCTGCTTCTGACTGACTGAACACTTCATATAAATTGTTCAAGGATGGGCATTCTTGCTGCAGCTAGTCCTACTCTCCAGTGTTCAACCTCACGTGGGGATGGCATCTATGGTGAAGCTTGAGACTTTCCACTTTAGACTAAACAAAAAGTTTGATTAATTTTTGACTGGTGCTTTGTGCTTGAACAGATTCAAGGAGAGCAAATGTAGCCAAGGACAGAATGTTGCTGCTTTAGTAGACTAACAGTGCAAAGTGAGTGACTCACATACCGTGTCTAAAAGAGGCAAGTAACATGTCGACTTTTGTGTTGAATCAAAACCTCTTGAGTGAAAAGAAAGGCACACTATGAGCTTTGAAAAGAGTTTCTTAAAATGAGGGTGTTGCATTAGCATTACTACCTTGGCTTTACAAGAAGGAAAATCAATTATGTTCATGGCAACATCCTCGCTAATTCAAGATTTCTTAATTGGAAAAAACGAGGGACTCCTGTTTTTCATAAACTAGTTTGCGAAATACTTGCATGTCTGTAAAATCTGCATACGTGCCAGAATCATCTTTACAATGAACAGATTGCTGTTCTTTCATGGAAATTTGATGGACCTTGCAGTGACCCCAGTGAGAGAGCCGAGGAGATATTCTGTCAATCATTTGTGTTGTCCTGCAATAAGTAGCAGTAATCGTGTAAGCGCATACACAATCACGAATGGTTTTAAAATAATCCTCTCAAAGGGTTAGGCAAAGTGCAGCAAACACGCACCAAAAAAGATGTATACTATATAAATATATATCAATAAAGCTGAGTCAAATGAATATTTAATGGTGCCACCCTTTGGCTGGGAGGGTGTACAAAGCAGAACACTACCTCTGTTGATTTTGGCTGTCTGCTTGTACTCTGTCTCTTGTTGTAATCCCAGATTGACTCAGTGTTGATGAGATCAGGGGTTTGTCAGAGCCAGACCATCTGTTGCTTGACTTGTGTTTTGTCTTGTCACTGGAGGTTCTCTGGCTGTGTGTGGTATGCTGGAGTTAGTTGTTTTGCTGCAGGCTGAACTTTGGGAGAACATACGTCTGCTTGATAGAGTCTGGTTTAGAGACTATACACATAAAAAACCTGGCAGTTGTTTACAGAATGATTGCCTGCAACCCTATTAGGGTGACTATAACTAAATGTGTACTTTAAGCAGATTTTCTGGCTCTATCTAATGCGCTAAAGTCTTCTCGACAGGTGGTAATTCAATTCTTAGAATATTAACTGTCAAAGCTTTAAAGACCCACCCCGTTTATCTTTTGAGCTATTTAAAACGAGTTCCCAGTGGTCTTTCAATTATGGTTATTCTGTTTTTAGCAAAAAAGAAAAGAAAATTTGTGACTTTTTCTGGGACATAGTTTCTGCAGAGGGAAAAAAGCCCATTAATTAACAAATTCACCTCTGAGTTATGAGTGGTGCAGAGTAAGCACACAACCACTTTTCGTCCCCGATCTTCTTACACTCTCTCCCACTAGCTTATAGCCCTTCACAATGCTAACCTAACGTTAGCAGTGCAACAAAAATGGCGAGCGACATTGGAGCAATCGTACATAATCTTTCTGACTAAAGTGTAAGTCCCATCAGCCAAAAGTATTAGTTTTGAACAGTGCTTGTTCTGCGTTGCTGTCAGTTGTAAAACCTGATACATGCATCTACAGCGCCCTCTAGTAGTTGTTAATGGGAAAAAGCGGCTAAAGGTCGTGATAAAAAAAAAAACACATTTATGAACGTGTGTGTGAATATTTGTGTGGATGTTTTAAAGCATTCACAATATAGTGATGTTTTTCAGCACGTAAAAGCGTAATCACACTTTCAGCAATTTGAGAAATCTCTATCAAAACATTCAGCTCGTTCAGGACATTACTGCTTGTACTTTTGGTATTGATAAACTTCATTTTTTCAAATATTGGGCAAAATATGCCCTACAGGAAATGAATAAAAAATTGCTCAAATCCTTCATAAGCTTTTGTGCACTTTGAAACTTGTGAAATTCTGCATACTTTCAGCTAAACACACCATTCAAGCGTTGACATGTTCAGCGACCACTGTTTTTTTTTTTTTAGGGTAATTTGAAATTTAGCTTTTAATTTAGCAACATGATGGCTTTTTTTTTTGCTAATCTAGAGATTTTACCCTTTTTTTTAGTCTGATTTGGAGTTAAACTAATATCTTAGCATTATGCTAGCTGTTTTGTCAAATTAGACTTTTTTAAAGTTATTTTAGAAAATTTTGAGTTTAGCTAATATTTTACCATTTCTTGGCAAAATTAGACTTTTTTTCCAATGTTTTGGCTAATTTGGCATTTAGTTTTACATTTGGGCAAGCTTTCAGCATTTTTCAGCTATCAGCTTGAGGTTTTTTTTAGCTATCAGCTTCAGTGTTTTCATCCATCAGTGTTGGAATTTCCTGCAGTGTATGCTATATATCTAGTTAATTTTTGAAAGCCACATGTAAGTCACTCTTGAGTATAAGTTGCCTCCCTGTCCAAAATATGCAAAAAAAAAACGCGACTTATTCGTAAACTCAGAAATACAATTTTAAGCTTAATTTTCTTTATATATGTCCAAAAAAATGCTACAAGAACATGTTAAAGGCACAAAAAACATGATTTTTATCCAAGTGGATCTTCATGATAATTTACTGAATACCTGTTTAGTCTGATTGTAGCACTGGAAATGGATTGCAGCTTTCTATGTGTGCACACTAACACATGTGAGATAAGTGAAACCAGCCTAACACCTTGCCGCATAGCTCCAAGTGCATAAGCACTTATCTGTTAAAAGAAGTGCTGGTTCCTGTGGAATTCCATTTGTGTGAGCTCTCCATCTGACCTCCAGAGTGGAGCTCCCATGCTTGTTAGGCTGGCTGGAAGCTCCTACTGATTCCTGAGTTTCCTTGTGCAGTAATATGATATTTATATGCTGAAAGCCTTCCTGCACACACACACACACACACACACTAACAGGCGGTGCTTTTTCTTTAATTCCCTCTCTCCTCTGTTGCATTGTGTGGATCTTTAGCTCTCGTCCTGCTCCCCTCCCCCTCTCCCCCACACACCGTTTCATCCTTGCTGTTTTACAGGGCAACGCAGCGAAATTGCACAACACTGCAGAGTATTCAGTTTATGCTTGCTGAGCAGACGCGCGCACGTATTGTCAGTCGAGCATCTTTTTGTCTTTGCGCCTTGTTCTGCACAACCTCAGTCACACACCAACAAGCTGACATTCCTCCCCCGTTCCTCCCTCTTCCTTGCTGGGCAGTTTGCCATGGCAGGGAGGTCAGACATCATGTGATTCTGCAGTGGTGTGTAGAATACATTCAGCTCAGGGCCCCCAGGCTCTGGACGACAACCAACCAAACCTCAGTCACAGGTTTTCCACAGCATGAAATATACATCGAACCATCTGCCAGAAATGGCCCGCTGCTGCTTTTCCACAGACCACTTCATTAAATGCCACACAGTCTCTGCTGCAGAGAAGCCGACAGTCAAGCCCCCTTTATTATCTCTCCTTCTCCACAATGGTGTTCTGCTCATTTACCAGGACTTGTTCCTCCTTCTGTATGCTGATCACAGGAACCCGAAGTAATAAGGAAGGCAACGTTAGACACATTTCAGACAGCTCTCTTTGATGTTGTGAGAGACGGCTCACTTGATGTAAACAAGAGAGAATGAAGGAGAGGGAATTGAGTCTGCATGAGGTAATAGACTGAATGCTAAACAGGTTCAAATTCCTCGTTTCTGTTTTAGAAGAAGAGTGATGTGCTTTTGCTCTCCTGGAACAAGCTCACTGAACATACTTCTAATCTATCACACTGTCTCGCTTCTCCTCTAAAATGGACGGTGGTCCTGGGATGAGTCATTATGTGGCCATCACTCAAGTGAAGTCCTTTAGAATGTAAACAGGAAGACCTGCAGGGTATGCTCCTGCTGCTGGAGTGATGACTAACAATGGACTCCTAATGGGATTGGAGCAGAAGGTTTTAAACCTATGATGTTATAGTAGCATTTACCAGGACTCCACACCAATGGTAAACTGCAGAATCAATTCACTATTTTTACATTTTTCATTATAAAATTTAATAAAATACTGGACTTTTTAAAGGTCAAATTTTCACTTTTTTTTCTTTTATTTGGAAAAACGGTTTTAATGAAACTATTGATTTAACCCTTTAACACCAAAGCTCCAGTTTATATTCTTTGATTTACTGTAACTTTTCAACTGTTAACACCATCAACGTAATTCTAGTAAAGGAGAAAAGCAGCTTTAACAGTTGAAAAGTTACAGCATGTTAAAGATTTTGTGTTTAAACATCACTGGCGATTCCTCAGGTGTTGAAGGATTAATCAAAGTAAATCTAGAATTTAGATTTATAACAATGGTAAGTTCATACAATGGACAAATTATTTTATTTATTATTATTTTTTTTATCGCAAACTGGGAAAAAATTAAGTGCATATTTTAATTTTTGTTTGTCACGGTATTTGGCGACAACAGATTATCTGCGAATAATCACGAAATGAAATCACACACAAAACTCTACACTTGGAACTCCTGCTCTGCAATTTGCATTAATGAATATTAACGTATTAGTGCAGATCGATTAACGGTTATTAACGTTATTATTCCCACTCCTAGTTTATATATTAAAATGTTACAAAAAAGATGGAGTTGTACCTAAAGAAATACAGGAAGTTACTTTCAAAGAAAACTAATTACAAGAGATGTATGTTAATTGATTTCTATTCCTACAATCCAACTAGATCAGTCTGAAGCAAGTTATTAATTAAATTGAATCAAATTGACCTATAACGTTACAAAAAAAAATTGCTTCAAAATAAGATGAATCAACAATCAATCTTAGAAAACACAATTTGGGTGATCAAGCTGTCTTTGGAGTCTAATGCAAAGGCATGTGACCATACAGTGTGGTAGAATGTTCTGATAATTTGTATTATTTTGTTGTGGAAAAGTAACAGTGTACCAAACTTTATTAAACTAAAATGTGAAGGGTTGTTTCATGAACTATTGATTACCTTTTTGTACACATATTTAATTTACACTTGATTATCGTGCAACAAATAGAAAGAATCTGGAAAAAACTTACAATCACTGTTAAGTACGAGGTATTTATCTTTAAGTCGCAATGGTTGAAACTTTGACAAAACTCACCGTTCCACACCAGTTTTCCCAGAGCACTGCAAGCAAACTAGTAAACAGTAAGATAGAACTTGGGCATCAATGAATACAGGACATGTTTTTAATGTATACCTGCTTACTGTGACTCCTTTCATACGATTTCACTTGGATTGAATCAAATGTGAAAATTATGACAGAGAAAATTCATGAAATTAAAAAAAAAAAAAAAAAAGTAAATTCACATCTTTGACTAACTCATCAAAAAGCTCTGGATGTAACTCAATTCCTCTGAGAGTCTGTGTGTGCAGCACTTGCATCTCTAATTTGATCAGCTTGTCAACAAGTATTGTCTTAAATATTCAAAATGTCTGCTGATGATATGAAGCAGCTTTCTATCTCAATATTCATCCAGTAAAAGTCGGCTTGTGGAGGCAAACCACAGCTCAGGATATTTAGTGATGACAATGATGGTTTGTTCCCTCTGTGCCAGCAAATGCAAAGGACTAACACATGTTGCAACGTGGACATATCTGAGCATCGTATTCAGCAGTCATAACTCACAATAGCTTGTATGTGCGGCTGTGACAAGATCAGCTCCAGTGGTGCAAAGAAGAATTCAGCATGTCCTCGCTTATTCTTCTTTCTCTTCGATGCTTACTGAATCAAAATATTTGACTTTGTCAAATCAGAAAGAAGGACTTTTTGTGAAAAGAAAAACAGAGTGGATATGAACTTAAAAAATGCTAAATTGATCACCAAATCCTTTCATTGATTTTTTTCTTCCCATGTAGATTTCCTGGCTAAAATTCCTTTCAAGATTTCTTGGATCTTATTTATAGTAGTTTCATTTTTACTCACTCTGCATCATTTTCTGGTAAAATCTTTTTTTTCTAATAAAACAAAAGTAGTTATAGACGTGTATTTAAAAAGTTATTTATCTTTTTTTTTTAGTATAAGTCTGTTTTTTTTTTCCTGTTTTCCTGTGAGGTGCGACTTCTCTGGTGCGACTTGTATGTGATTTAAAAAAAAAAAATGGCAACAACCAGTTGAGGGCATTTTAGTTGTGCGTATCATTATTTTCCACTGACAGCAGCACAGAAGAAGAATCGCCACTCAGGTTTACATCAGGCTTGGCGAAGTTGTTCCAAACTGATACAGACAATAAAGAGTTTAACAAATGTAGTGATTTAAAGTGATATAAAGATCTCAATTTACTTGTTAACATATTATTTATACTTTATTGTTTGTAATAATTATTTTATAGTGTATGTTTTGCTAAAAAAAACCACTAGATTCCTAGATGGTATTTCATGAGGCTAAACATGTTCATGCTAGTGTGCATAAATAAAGTTTATCATTATCTATTCCATTATTATTTGACTTTCAAAATGAAATGTTTGTTCTTGTTACTGTATTTTGTTAAGTCAATTTCTCCAAAAAGTGCAACTTATCCTCCAGTACAACTTATAGTGCAGGAAATACAATAAATGGAATCCTGTTGAGTTGTAATTTAAATCATTTGTAAAATAATATTGAATGGATTCAGTATTTTGGCTCTAATGGTCGTCTTCTAAACTCACTATATTCCTATTGTGGTCACATGTTCCTGGAGCCTATCCTAGCTACTGTTGGGCAAAGGTAGGATATTAAACATAATCATTTTCACATTATTTATTTTAAATGGAAAAAGAACTTGTCATAGCGTATAGTTTTCTGAACAACAGAGCAGGTCATCTAATGTATTTGGGGTTTTTTAAACGTTTTTTTGCACAGCCTCGTTTTCACTGAGTGGTCTGGTACGGTAAGGAATGGTACGGTACGATCCAGTTAATTCTGGCAGGCATTTCCTCTAAGTTAAGCCTCGCTGTCACTGATAGGGTTGTTTTCATGGCGTATGCGTGGTGTAGGTCGTTAGCATGGCGCTAGCTCACCCTGTATCACACCTTCGCCAAGGATGGCAAGGAACGTTTGCAGTTCCTATAAACGCATGAGTAGAAGAGTAGACAGGAAACAGCAAAAACCAAATGTTTACAAGCGTTGGAAACACTAGCTTAGCGCTATATTGGTGTTTTCTAATGTTGTCATCATTATCTGCCCATCAACGGGCGGCTACAGCGGCCCCGCCTCAACGTTCCATTTTCAATGGGCCTACAACAGACGGGGGTCCCCAAGAGGTACAATTTGGTACCGTTTACTGGGTCGACTTTACAAAGGAAACACTCAAAATACCGGTCTGGACCAATCTGGACCGCTAAGTTGAAACTAGACTTTAGGTTCTTGTTGTTGTAGGCCTGCCTTTTTCTTGTTATTGTTTTTAGCCCTTTTGTCTTGTTTTCAGTTTCTCTGTAAATAAACCTCTAACTGTGTTAAAGAGTGTTTGCCCAAAACAGCACTCCAGAAGTTATTGCAGCAATTTCCTTCTGTGCCACAGAGAAGCTCTCTACCTCCAGTCCCACACAATAACCTTTAGTAAAGAATAAAATCGATATGTCTGACAATTATCCCCCATCTGTACATCTGGTGTTTATTGACAGTGAACCAAAATGGCTTCTCATGAGGCCTGTATTTGTGCAGTTTTCTGTTTGAGAATGTGGAAGGCATTGATGGGTTTATACTTCAGACTGTAAGTATTGTGCAGAAGAGCAGCTGGCAGCTGTTTTTTTTTGTTCTTCTGTCATGTCAGGAATAGAAAGAACTCTAATCATTATTGTTTATGCAGATTCTTATCTGAATTGGCTGTTACATCGCATTATACCTGTCTGGTTTTTGGCAGTTGGCGCCATTACCGCCCAGACATTTCTGCGTAACGCTTTTATATGAAACGTGTTTGTGTTCATGAAGTGATCGGTGATTTTTATACAGCCGGGCAAAGTCCTAACATTCTCTTCTTGAGATGAAAACCAGGAAGACATGGAGCAAGAGAGCCTCGGCCACTGTGGGTCAGAGATTACAAACTCAATTGCGCGACTGCTGGCTGACATGTCTGCTCAGCAACTTCATGCCAGCAAAAGGAGAAGTGGAGGGCTGAGGGAGGTCATTCGTGCTGTCATTGCCATTAATCTTTCCTTCTTGTGCAGCAAAATGCCACTTCCCTGTTTCACTTTCCTATTACGTCACTGAGTGTTATGTTCGGTTAGGAGACAGGAAAAAAAAACCCGCTAAAATCCTAGAAAGAAAACCTAAACATGTGATCTTGTGGTTTGATCCTACACATGTTAATTGTGTTACTGCAGGTTACACAAAGTAAAGGTAATTCACTGAGCAGCTGTCATGAAGTAATAAACGATTAAAACTTTACTACTGTGCTCAGTAAAATGTGTGTGCTGCTATAAACTTTGATACTGATGGAGGGTGAGAAATGTTTCAACTCAATGACCACAGCTGTCCTGTGAAGGAAAAAAACCTCCAAGATTGGTGCAAACTGTGCTTTGTAGAACACTGGCAAAGTTTCTCTGAGGAACTGAATGAGACCCATAGGAATATGAACCAGGAAGTGTGTAACGCAAAAACAAGCTGCATATGATTTACTAACCAAATTCGGCCTGCAAAAGTGGTGGAATATCCAAACCCTTTTTCATGTTTTCCTTTGATTTATCTGCAATATGGGCGTTTATGGTAAGAAAAAAAAAAGCTGAGAGAAAAAGATGCAATTAGATCAACATAACTCACATAAAGTGAATTTAGCAAATATGAAGAAAGATTGCAACTGCTGATTTGCATCAATATTTTGTATATTTGAGAGGCGGGTGTAAAATGGCAGATATTTAAGGCTGCAATCATCATTTTCTTTAAGTACTTTAATGATAAAGTATAAATAAAAAAATTACACCTTCACAATACATGGCAAATTTATTGTTAATGTAATATCAGCCTGTGCAATACATGTATCGCAAAAAACTTAATTAATTGTGATAAATGTTATCTTGAATGGTTACACATGCAAAAGCAATCTTATGGCAGCTTGACTTATTTGTAAAAATTAAAGCCTTTTTCACATTTGACCAATCGGATAGATCTCTTTTATGTGAGATACTCACCTCCTATGTAGACATAGGTTGTTTGTTGTGTTGAATTTATTTAAATAAAACCAACAGAGTGAAATATGATGTACTAGATGTTTTGCAACATGATCGTGTATTGCACGTTATATCCTCATTGCAGTATTAATCACTAATATTGCACATAGCAAGTTCTTGCAGACCTACTTTAAATAGATGTCTAGAATCTGATTGTCATATAAAAAAGAAGAAAACTTAATAGCAGTGAGATTATAAAATGTCCTACTTTCTTTCAAGCAATTAATCAAACTCTTTGACAATCATATTTAATGAATTCTATGTGTTTT
This sequence comes from Oryzias javanicus, assembly GCA_003999625.1. Taxonomy (NCBI): domain Eukaryota; kingdom Metazoa; phylum Chordata; class Actinopteri; order Beloniformes; family Adrianichthyidae; genus Oryzias; species Oryzias javanicus. The sequence goes on along the minus strand of CM012439.1, from coordinate 10,843,463 downwards.
AAGTGTGAATATGTCAATGGTTAGAAGTAATTATAATGTCAAGAAGATAGCATCATTTAATTTTATTTACTTTATTTTCCAATCAATTTATGAGGTAATATCTCAGCCCTGTAACACTGAAGATGTCACCAGCAATACTTTGATTGAACAAACACACGCTCTTTGGCCCACTGTAACCGTAAAGTGTGTAACGCAAAGAAAAAAAAAGAATAACCTGGCGGGGTAAGTTGGCCACATAGCTGTTTATTGACTGTGTAAATATACACAGACATCACATACACACCAGACAAAATATGTTGGAAAGATTATAAGTCATAACAATGAGCAACGGTAATCGGCTGGTTTTGACACGGAGAAAAGCAGCTTTTTGTTGCAGTTTCAACCGCTTTTCTCCACAACTGAATCAGCTGAGTTGTGTTGATAATTGTAACAATTAACTACTGGGAAGTGCTTCACATCAGCACAAAGCTGCTTTTCTCAGAATCGGCTAGAATTATGTTGATTGCATGAACGATTGAAGAGTTATAGTAGTCGATAGAATGTTAATGATAGATCTAAAGCTCTGGTATTAAATTGGTTTCAAATATCTATGTTGTCTTTTTACTGTGTTTTCATTGCTTGAAATAAACTAAACCAAGACAAAGAAAGTGTTAATGCAGATACTATGGTTTGGTAATAGTTCGGTATGAGAATGCTTTGGTAATCCAAAGGTAAAAATTATTCAGACAGACCATTAAAAATCCAGTATTAGCTCGTCTGAACCAAGCACTGAGATTAAGTTGTTCATGCTGTTATTTCTGTCATTCATTGTGAATGTTGACTTTCCTATTTTCCCAACATCATTTCTTTATCATTCTTTCTGTGCTGTCTACTCTTCTTGGTATTCTCTCCTGCACTTTTCTTTCTGTCTTTCCAAGCCTCTGCTGTTGTGGCATGGGGCAAATGTCCCTCATCACCACCTGTAACCCATCTTTGACCCCTCCTGTGAGGGTCTTTTTTGCCATGTTCTGAACAAAAACGCTGACCTTTAGTGAAACAGTAAAAATGGTTTGGAGGAAGTATGAAATAAGGTTGTTTTGGGTTTTGGTTGGAGTAAACAAATAAATATTTCGAGTTAGTTAATTTATTCCTATATATTTTGATATTTGGTCTTTTTTACTATAAATTTACAATTGATTGTTCATTTTAATGAATAAAATATTTATCTTTTTTAATGTTTAAAGTGCATGTGTTGTTTGTTCAGTCTTGAAGATCTAAAATATTCTGTATTTGCTTGATGGTTAGACTTTAACGTGTGGCCTCTATTCATCTCAGGTGAATTTTGTATTTGGCAACAGGGATTTATGCCTCGATCGGGTTGCTATGCATTTAAATGGTGTGAGAGTTGTAAAGATTATTTTCAATAAGGCCCCAGCGTATGTGTGCTGTGGGAGGCCGGGAGTTAACAATGGGTGCCGTAAACTGCCAGCTACCTCTGTGTGTAATCAAGCAGAATTTATGTCAAGTACGGTAGACCTTCATGCCTGACTCACCCGAGTGTGCAGCTGCTGGAAAGGTGAAAGTACAAACACTGTTTGAAAAATACATCAAGTTGGGAAGATCTTATCTTGGTACGACAAACCCAGCCATTCTAATGCTTTTTACATTAGAAGTCCAAGAAATAAAATTTTAAAAATCCAGATTTTTCCCAAAAATACATTGTCGTAAAAAGCAAGTTTGAATCAATTAAATCGATTCATCTCCCAGCCGTAATACACCTTCCTTTTGTGGATACTGGAGAACTGAGCTCCTTCCATGACAGTAGCATGACAATTTTCATTTCACTCAACCAATTTCCTTGACCCCAAACAGCTTCTCTTACAAATATGTAACTTTTTTCCTTGTAAAGTATTTGTTTTTTGAAAGTCCATCATGAAATCATTTATTTCAATGTGGTCGTCATTTCCTTTGCCTTTAACTGCCTGTGCTAGAGTATGTATGTGCACCCCAGTGATTCTGTCAGATGTGGCATTGTGCAGACTTGTGAAAGAACACATGTTGTGGTCTGTCTTTAATGGTCCTTGGCTGCTCAAATTGTGTTTAAAAGTCAGTTTAGGTAGAAGCTGGAACTGCTCAACTTCAAACCCAAAGAAGTAAATTTGTATTCTCGTGTTTTCTCTCTTAATGTAAATAAAAAGTTAAACACATTTAAGACTTTTAAGCATTTCTTTATTGAGTTAATTCTAGATGTTTGAGGTGTTTTCGAGGGTTTTTGTCTTTGGTCTGAGGTCCCCTTGAATCACATTTCAATGCATAAAAAGTTAAGTGCTCCAACTTTGAACTTATTTTTACTTTAATAATTAACACACACATGTGATCATTGCAGTTTTACTCCATCATTTTTGATTCTTGGCCACATTTAGTAAAGTTTCTTTGAGCCTCAGCGTGTCTTCCTCCCCCCATGCCTTGCTTGGCAACTGGAACATGAATTGCTTTTGCATGCAGTGTGTGAAAGCAGCAGAGTATCAGTTTACCAGAAAGACCATTTTACCACCCAGCTATCTGATGACTAGTACTGCATGGATACATTTCAACATGCCTGTGCTTTGAGTCTGAAAGCATGTGCATGTTATCACCACCAAGAAACACACCTTTTTTCCATTGAAATTAACAGCTCTCTCTCTCTCTCTCTCTCTCTCTCTCTTCTCTCTGAGAGCAATTTCGTCAGCCATTTTGAGTCCAGATGTCATGTTGGAATTTCCCATGAGCAAATGAGTCATTCTCTCCTTCAACAATATTAGCCAACCTGTTTTTGTTAGTGTTGCTTTCAAATAGACCTCAAAGCAAGCCATTTCATCTCTGACCTTGAAAGAGACAATATCTGCTAAAATAAATAAATAAACAAGCAAAAAGTTGTAAGGAAAATCTTTTAAAACTTGACAAGTCAAAGCCAACGCCTATAGAGATTAGAAGGGGTGAAGTAGGTGAGACGCAGGCACAATTTACAGATTTTTTTCAACCCTCCCCCAAACCCTGCGCATTGTTAAAGGCCCAATCTGAAGTTTACCCTTCTCCCTTCCCCTTCGCTCTTACCCTTCATTTAGCCTTCCAAACGGAGGGTTAGGAATAAATACTGTCTAGTATTTTGTTCGATAAAGTCATCAGTAATTGCCGGTCCCTTCTATCATTCATCCTTTTTTCATTCATTTTCCATGCCGCTTTATCCCTTTCGGGGTCGCGGGGATGCCGGAGCCTATCCCGGCGGCTGATGGGCGAAGGCAGGGTTTACCCTGGACAGTTCGCCAGTCTGTCGCAGGGCCACATTCGCGCACACAGTCACTCACACATTCATACCTAGGGGCAATTTAGAGTAACCAATCAACCTATGAAGCATGTTTTTGGACGGTGGGAGGAAGCCGGAGTACCCGGTGAGAACCCACGCATGCACGGGGAGAACATGCAAACTCTACACAGAAAGGTCCCAGTTGGTGTTTCTGATCCCCCAGCCAGGATTTGAACTGGGGCCTTCTTGCTGTGAGGCAAGAGCGCTAACCACTGCGCCACCGTGCAGCCCCGGTCCCTTCTATTAAAGGAAAAATTATTGTTTGAATGTCAAAGGCGGGAGGATGGGCCCTTAACCCTTGTATCCACTGAGCGGTCCAATACAAGAAGTGGTAAGGAGTGGCGGTCTGGTTAATTTTGGCAAACGTTTCCACTCAGTTAAGACTGGCTTCCACTGAGCGGCTTGCTTTCACGGCGCATTCGTTGTGTAAACCACTAGCGTGTCAATGCGTCATTGTGGTGCAACGACTAGAAAAGCAACAGCGGCTCATCTTTTTATTGCAGGGCTAGGGAACCCTGGTCCTCCAGAGCCACCTTCCTGCATGTTTTCCAAAAACATACCCTGCTCTGGCATGTTCTTATTGGCTGAACACGTCTGAACCAGGTAATTGTCATGAGTCCCTCCACTGATAACCTGGTTCAGGTGTGAACCACGTTACACACTTACAGCATAGATTGTTGAATCAGGCTCATACAAAGGTTTCAAATAATTGGAGGATAGTCCTGCCTTCGTAAAACTAGTTTTAACTGCTTTGTTGTCCTAAACACCAAATATATTTATTTACCTTTATACTGAGACAAATACAGTCGTTTCATAATTGTATTAAAACCAATCTAGATTGTTATATTTTAATTTTTTTGTGAAGGAGGTCCATGCAGTGTTTAAATAAATGAATAAGTTGACACTATAGTAACCTTTTGTGATGCTTCATTCATAAAATTTCGACCTAGTTCAGAACATTTTTTTAAACCAAGGAAGCTTGTTTGATTTCTAAATCAGAATCATCAGAATATTGTATCATTCCTAAGAGGATCACTGAATTGAATAATTCCCCCCCCTTCTCCTGAACTGTATCAGTCAAACCATCGTTTCCATTACTGTAAGCTGTAGCACTAATCCACAGACATGAAAAGACCAAAAACCTTCCTTTGATGTAAGTGGAGGTACAGCCTTCCCTGAACGCCCCTCGTCTCAAACTGCTTTTTCCCAGCCTCTAAAAGGAGGGACAGTTATTTCCCACAGAGACTTGAGTGAACACAGATGGGAGGTCCTCACCCCAACATTAGAATATCAAAGCAAAAATTCACCTTGCTACACAGAGATCGTTATACTTTTTACTTTCTTTTCTTCCTGTGTTAAAAATCAAAATCAAATGCTTGCTGTGAAGAGTTGTTTTTTTACCTCATTCTTCATAAAAACATCTTTGGTAGCAGTAGCTGCACTAAGGAGAGCTGGATTTGAGAAACAGATGAAGTGATTATGGTGGAAAATAAGAAATTTGAATGCGTGTCTCTTAATGTGTGATTGTTTCAAGTCACTTACAGTACTTGTCTCCAGGGGTCTAGTATGTATGTAACAAGCAAAGGGGAATCCCTCTCACATGATTTTCTTTGCAGCCGTCTGGTGCTGAATACATTTAACTTTCTTTTTATTATCTATTATTCAGTTGGAAGTGTTATTTCTTTCCTTACGCGTTTGCAGTGTTATAAAAGTTGTCAGTTTTCTTAAGTCCCCTTAAGTGTTCCTAGTGGTCTTTAATTATGATTATGCCGTTTTTAGCCAATATCTATAAACCTCTGTCGCTTTCTAGGACATAGTTTCTGCAGAGCAGTAATAGTTCATTAGAAATTTGCCACCAAGTTATGGATTGGTGAGGAGCAACCCCACTCTTACTTCCCATCATCCATCTGCTTACATGCTCTCTCACTGTCCTACAGCCCCTCACATCCCCAAACTGTCATTACAGGTGCAAGAAAAATGGCGAACAGTATTGGAGCTATCCATCTGTATAGAAATTCTCAGAAATGCAATTTTTGCCCTTAATTTTCTCTATATATGTCCTCTATTATCATGCTACAAGAAGCCATTAGACACACAATTTGCACATTAGGGCAATCTTCACCTAAGTGGGTCTTTCAACGCTGTTTTTAACCATGCATTGTAAAGCTGTTTATTTATGGAAGTAGAAAATCAGTTTCTCATCACACAAAAGCTGAACTGTAAGAAAGAAAAAGAGCCCTTTTCTTTGGTGAGGTGCAGTATAGCTGGCCTCTTTGCTTTACAAGCTTCAGAGTTTTTGAGTTTCTCATATCCTCCGGAGATGAAGTCATAGAGGCGGGTGGGAAGGTGAAACCAGCTTAAGTGAAGTCTGCGTTCCAGAGCTAATGACATCACTCAAGGTTGACAGGTTCAAATAGTGAGCTGGACTGGATTATTTACATCAACTATAATAGGTACCACAAAACCAGAAAATGTTGTCAACTTTACATTTATAAAGGACTTTAAAGTTTATTAAATTGCTATGCTAACTTAAAGACACTTAGGTTAAAGATGCGGGATTCTTCTTCGCAAAGATGAACATTAAAAAAAAGTGTAAAAAAAAATCTGTATGGAAATAAGATCATCTGTATTGATGCCCAAGTGGGGTAATTCAATTGTCATATCATCTCCAGAAATAGATATTAAAGGAGCCGTACCAGGGAAAAACAACTTTTTTAGCTTTTAAGTGTTGTACTGTTCATCCCTCATTATATAAAAAAAGAAAAAACCCAAATTGGTATTTTGATCTATTCACACATTTCTTAGTAGTCCTACAAAAACCTGCTCTCTTAGTACCAGCCCCTCCCAGGCTCTCACATGCTGATGTCACAAAGTGAGACAGGAAGACTGCTCTGACAGGACTGCCCCCAGTCAAATACATGCAATTTCTTCACATACTGTAGCTAGCGGTGATCAGCAAAAAACTTTCATTTTATACAAAAAATGCTGTGTACCGGTGGTGTCCTATCCTGTATAAAATAGGTGTTTGTTGCTTTAGTCCCCCCAAGTCAGGCACCGATACGCCAAGTGTCTCGTGAATCAGTGTAGCGATGGCTGGCGCTACTAAAGGCAGACAGAGTATGTGCATCAGTCTTTGAAAAAGTTTCAATGTCGTTTATTTAATCTATCTATATCTATATCTATATGTATGTATATATATATATATATATATATATATATCTGTAGATAGATAGATAGATAGATAGATAGATAGATAGATAGATAGATATAGTTTCTCTGAAAGGCATAAGAAAATCATGGTATGGCCCATTTAATATCCTAGCAATAAAAATTTAAAATGTGCAAAAACATAGTAATTAATTTAAGGTAAAAAGAAAAGAGCATAGAAAAGAGCATCTATACTATACTATATTATACTATACTATACTATACTATACTATACTATACTATACTATACTATACTATACTATACTATACTATACTATACTATACTATACTATACTATACTATACTATACTATACTATACTATACTATAAATCTATAAGTATTTACACTATAAACACAAAAAAAGACTGCCAGAAAAAACTGTGCAATGAATGTAATGTCAACAATACAGTAAACCATTATTTGGATCTCTATCTATGCTGTTGAGTTGTGTGGTCTAACAGCTGTTGGAATAAAAGAAAAACTACAGTACTACTCATACCACTTATAAATATGACAAAATACATATAATGCCTATTTTTTGCAATATCATATCATCAATAATAATATTTTATATATAAGGAGCACTGGATTATAGGGTGTCTTATGTAAAAGAAAACTCTAAAAAGTGTGAAATGCTCAATAGCTTAAATGCCTAGAGAGGCCAAGATCTAGTGAACCGTGGGGTTATTCATGCACACTTCTTTTATCTGCAGTGGTCAACCTTTGCCGTTAGTGCAGCTTAAACTTTATTTACAATAGCTGAATGTTGTTCAGATGTAACACAATAAATACAAATCTATAAACCATAATTAGATGTTGCAGCATTGTACGTATTCCTGTAGTCTTGACAACAGTAGTCGTCGTTCTCTTGACAAACCATCAGATGGTGTGGCTTTATAGTTTACCACAGTGGTACTAAAACATTTTGAAAGATTTTGGAGCGCCGTGCTCAAAATCTGTTCAAGGTCATTAAGCAGAAAATTCACACCCAAGGCACACTGTCAATTTCTGAGAAACTGAAAGGATTTTAAGTGTTCCTTGTGGTCCAATATACACTAATTCCCTTTCTACACTTGTTCTAGGAAAATGATTTTTTCCAAGAGTATGTATTTGTGCTTTGTTGCATTTCTCTCTAATTTACTAAACACACAATGACCTTTCAATTAGCCTAAAACTAAAATAATTTCAGAGTTGAATTAAATTGTATTAGCAGCAGAGGAGGTGGGCATAGTGGTAATAATTGGAAAATCGTGGCCTTGGTACTAAGCTTCTAATAATAAAACATGTCTCTTCTTGTGTTGAGGATATTAATAATGTAAAAAAATTCAGAAGCCGGTGTTGAACACTCCTGGATAATTAATGGTCTCTCTCCAACTTGACACCAGTTGATTCTTTAGGCGAAGGAGGATTTTAAATTTTTAATCATCTCTGTATAACTCAGTGTCTGAGCTCCAATGAAAGGGACAGAGTGAGTTTTAGTCACTGCGTCTGTGAGACTGAGAGGCTATTATTGTGGTTTTGATTATTGTGTGATGTATTGGCTGTGCTCATCAGTTATAGTTTTACATGGCAGACTGGTCATTCATCACTTAAGGAAGAAAAGGTCAGGTGGATGAAAACAAAAACACTCAAACATAAGAAAAAGTAGAGAGGATAAAAATATTAGAAGCAAAGCAAAAAATATTAATAAATCTCTAATTTTCACTAAGTGACAAGCTGAAGCTGTGCACTTAGCAAAAACTGTCAGTATAAAAATCCATCATCCTTGCATTTATCAATTGATTTACTAAATATTACGACATTCTGGTAATTTTCTTACCACAGCATCTGTTTTTATTCACATGGATATTTATCACCATAATTTCTTTTTTTTTCCAGTTTCTCCACTTATTTTAGAACCAATACACTCCTATGTCCAATCAGCCAGATTTGTATTCATCCAGAGTGCACAATTTTTAAGTCGGTCCAAATCCAGGGTGTTCTCTGACGGTAAGCTCAGTTCTCCCAATAACAGAAGGGCAAGTGAAAGAAGCAGTAAGCACAGGGTTGATCTTAAAAACTGGAGAGGGTCAAGCTGTTTTGTCGAAGCAACCAATGACATGATTGATGGGTGCAGATATGCTGGGAAAGATTAAGTGCTGTCTTACTTATTTCAATGAAATTATGCAATTGGAAGCTGGGAAAATACAGGTTTTTAGTTTGAACTCCTAAAAACTACTAGATCACTGAATGTTGTAATACTGAATTGTGATTAAATTAAAAAAAGCATTGTTTTATACACCAAGTCCAAAAAACTGAGACTTCCACAAAAGAAAAATAGACAAAAAAACATAACTTTATCTACATCCAATCTTTCCAATTATGTTATTAAAGACTGAACTGTGAGGTTGGTTTCTAAACAAGCCAAAACAGATAAGCTGAGCAAAACTATTTAAGTTTAACCTCCTGTCCTCCTGTGGATCACTGTTGGCCTGTGTGTCATTTAGTTCCCACTCACACTTTCATTCATTCTGATTAGGACTGCCATCCTGTAAGTTGTTCCTAATCAACCAAAAACACTTTTACACAGATGTTTCTCAGTAAATGTGACATGAAAGGAAACTTTTTTTTTTTTTTGCGGTGGGGGGTTGCTGCTTATGGGCTCTTAATAAAAAACGACTGGAGGATTTGGACAGCAAAAGCAGATGTGATCAAATACATTTGGAAAACATGCAAAATAATCAGCTTTAATTCCAAAATTTGCTCATTAACTATTGACTTTGTAAAGAAAACCTGGACTGAACGAGTGTGACATCACCCATAGAAAATGCCTGACCTCCGGCTCCAGCCAAATGAAGCCAGTTCAGTTGTTATGTTTTCGCGATAAAGACGTTCCTATTTGGAGCCAGACGAGGTTAATAAGCAGTGACTGATTTGAGTTAACGTTTCTATGGCAACTATTGACGCCAGATGAGCTTGTTGAAAGTCCACACCCCTTTCACTGGCTCAGGAAAATCTGTCAATCAAACGTTGGAGGTGGGGCCAGCGCGCACCACAGGCTTTTATTAAAGCATCTGATTGGTCAGTCTGTAACTTCAGTAACTTGCAATAATGAAAAAAAATTAAACAATTAGGATTAGAAAGAACATATTTTAAAAAAGGAATCAAAGCAAGTATTTTTATTCTGAAAAATATAAAGAATGAGTAAAAGCTCTTTATGCCTCAATAGAAGTCGCTGGGATTTTGGTTTCTTGTGCCCAACAGATACTTCCTATTTGGAGCGTGAAGGGGAGGGATTGCTCAGTCCAGCTCTCTTATACAGTCAATGTCATTACCTTTTTTGACTCCAAAGTCACTGCTATTTAAAAAACGTATCTTTTTGATAAGACATTTCAATATATAGGTAAAAAATAAGCTGAATGCATCCTTTTAATTCTGGAATTGCATTCTTTTGTCATTAAGGGCTGTTATTATGTTCCAAATCTTAAGCCATTGTTTAATTCCTCAGATAAGAAATATTTCAGAGAAGGGTGTATATAACTAATGGTAACAGATAAAACTAATAGTTGTAAAGTACATCTTCAAATTTAACTGTTTATGAGAGCTGGACTAAGTGACTCCTCTCCCTCATTCTCCAAATAAGAAGCACCTGCTGGCTCCAAGGATCTAAAATCCCATAGACTTTTAGTGAGAAAAAAAGCTACTATGCAGTCAGTACATTTGTCAGAATAACCGTTCTTGCTCTACTACCTTTTTTCACTTTTTTTAATTGAAAGTTATTGAAGTTATAACCTGACCAATCAGAAGCCTCAATAAATGTATGGGATGCCCGCTTGAAAGTTAAAATGTTTGTTTGACAGGTTCCACCAATCCCAGCTTCAGTGGTAGAGGTGTGGACTTTCAACAAGATCATTTAATAATAATAATAATAATACATTTTATTTATAAAATTTTAAAATATACTCAAAGACGCTTATATCAGATTAGTCAGAGTGGTTGCCATAGACACGTTAACTCAGACCGACTTGGACCAATCACTGCTTGTTGACTACTTCCGGCTCCAACATGGCAACATCCGTTTTGTGAAGAATGGCCGCCTAATTAACTTAATTTTTTTGGACCAGTTCTCACACACATGTAAGCTCTAACAAGCAGTGCCCTCCTCATAACAGACACAGTTGTCATACATAAATGAAAAAAACAAATAATTGTAATACCCATTGAGAATCCTTGAAACAAGACTTTGTGTACATGTAGTTTAGCTGTAAAATTATCGGGGGGTTTTTTTGTTTGTTTTTTGTTTTTTTTAAGAAACGGATCCCTCCTGAAACCAGCCTCCAATGGTCATTTGTGGAAGTGTGACTTTTTGTCTGGGTTTGTATCAATGTCAGGAATAGATTGGTGGGGCTTAGTTACAAACAAGAAGCGGAAAAAGCAGCTTGTTCAAAATAAAGTTACTATAGTTCCTGAAACAAAGCTGTTTTGTTTTTGTACTGCAATAAATTAAAGAAAGATTGGTAAATGATTGGTGTTGCATACATTTCCCAAGAACACCCTTTCACCTCCCACATGTAACCCATTTCTCACAGACATCCCATCTGTTTCTTCATTCCCTGGGTGCAACCAGCCTTGACACGGCTAACCAGGCAGTATTTCAAAAGTGTCTTTGTGGGAACACACATTTGGTTTCATGCAGTTCACTATCTGCCAAGATCTCTCTGCATTTCTTTCTCTCTTTCGACTGTTATCCATCTTTCTTGGTGAATCTTATTCTTAATTTTTACCCAGTAGTTCTCACCACCCCTCACTCCCTTCTTGTTGTTCCTTCTTCCCTCCCCATTTTTAAAAGCCACATGCTCCCAGCCCGTCTGGCTCAGTTGCACCCTGACAATGAAAGGCTTTTTATTGGGCTAAGATTAAGTGCAGCCAAGCAGGGCCTTGCTACAGGGCTGAGGCTGCCCCATCCCCCCCTCTTGACTGCACAGTCCTCTTCAGATGCCTGTTCTGGTCTGGCCCTGTCGCCCAGAAGGAGATTACTTGTCTCTGCTGCCCTTAATTGACGACAGTGGCAGGAAAGAGCCAGAGAGAAAGAAGAGATGGACACTGTAGAGACGGGATAAGAAGCAGCTCTGGTTTGTTGTACTCCTATGTTAATGTCCATTCCCGTTTTTTTCATTTTGTTGTTTTAACTACATGTAACTTTTTTTAAAAAAATTGTTTGACACATTTATCCAAAATGAAAAGAAACCTGTATCGTTTTCTATGACATAGTTTCTGCAGAGTGGCACTAGTTCATCAGAAATTCGTCTCTGAGTGGAACTGTTAGCGCAGAGTAATCCTGCCCCTATTTCCCATCATCTATCTGTTGACACGCTCTCCTGCTGGTTTACAGCCCCTCACAATCCCAACCAAACATAATGAGCGCAACATAAATGGCGAACAATATTGGAGCTATCCAGCCGTACAGTTTTGAGCCAGACACCACCTCAGACAAGGAAAACAGACGCACATGGACCTAGTCGTCTACAAGTGGATGCATCAGATGGGAGCGGCGCAGGCATGTTTTTGTCTGCTCCTGATTAACAGTGAATTGAAAAGAGAAAAACACAGAAAATGCTATTTTAATTTTAATTTTCTTAATATACGTCCCCCATTGTGTTAAAAATGCCAAAAATATGATTTTTTTGTTGGAGTAGGTCTTCAACATAAACACAATGATACTTAATGGTTCTGTATATTTTATGACCATGCCAAATGAAGTAAATGCATCTACATTTAAATATTACCAAAAGTTCAGCTAGGTTAAAGTTCCCCATTCAGGCTCATAAACCATTTTTTCCTATGTAGCTTCAGGCATCTTTCCAGCAGTCTGTGCCCTGTAACCCCTTTATGCATTTTATGATTTTTTTTTAAACTTGTGAATTTCATATTCTCTTCTGCTGGATATTGTAAAAATCCCTCATGGATTAAGCCCAGAAAATTAAATAGTGGGCAGTTTATTAAATTGGCAGTCTCGGAAGTGGCTACAGAAGTGAATGAGTTTCCTTCTATTGGGGTTAAAACATTTCGTTGATCAGTTTGGTTTAGAAGGGTTATTTTTGTCCACCTTTCTATCTACTTATTTGTCTTTTATATTTTTTAATGTCATAATTATTATTTTTTTCTAATTTTATATATAGATATGTATACATACAGTTTGCAGGTATTTTTTAAAAATAAGTATATGTAGGTTAAAGAAAATTTACTGTAATTTTTTAGTGGCACGTTGAGTCAACTTGATAGAAAATCTAGTGATCAGCTGACACAGACAAGTAACCAAAAGCACCAAATTCACTATTTATATATTTATTAGGCCCAATCCAAATTCTCCCCTTAGAATAGGACTGGTATTTATTATTAAAGGACTTATATCATGCTATTTTTAAGCCTTTTAGAGTAATTTATTTTCATATAAATTAATATATAAAACCTTTGGCACACTCAAGAATGAATTTTTTTATGAAACATGAGTCATTTTCTTGAGCTCTTTCCTACCCTAAAATGCTTGATGTACGCTCCTTGTGGGTGACGGCCATTTCATGACATCATCCTAGAGTCGGCATCGGTAACCTGTTTCTGCATTCCGCCCACGAAAACAAACAATAATGTGCACATTTTGCATATTAAATTATTTTGTTAATCATAGCTAGCTCCGTGGAGAAAGTGTGTGTTGGCCTGGGAGCACAAACTCTTCCTGGAAGGGGCTGTTCCCCACTCTGTGATGTCACAATGAGAGGACCTACTTGTTTTCATGGATTGGGAGGGGCTGGTGCTCAGAGCACAGGCTTTAGAGAGATGCATATATTGAGTAAAATGCTGCCTCGGGCGTGTTTTATTATGAGAAATAACATTATGATACCCTTAAAAGCCCAGAAAGTACATTTTGAATGATGTAGGCCCTAAATAATAAATATAACTTAATTAAAGCTGAGTGATTAATAGCTGGACTTAATTAAAATCTAAACTTTCTCTATTTGTTTAAGAAATAACTATATACATTTTTAAGTAACATTTTTATCCAAGCATTAGATAAAATAAGAAAACTGCAACATGCCAAATTTTTTTCAAAGTTGTTTGATACTTTCCTTCTAGTGTGAAGTTTACCAAACATTCTGCTATTCCATAATCATATTGGTTCAAGTATTACATCTGCTCTTGCACATAAGTATTTGAATAATAAAACCAATTTGTTTCACAATAAAATTAATTTCAGTTTCATAAGAAATTTCTTAAATTCAATAGCTTTATGTGGGCTTGCATAAAATTGTACACAAACTGGAAAAAACAACTGCTTTAGAATGTCTTCTTACAACTTTTAGTCGAAAATTATTATTAAAAATTGTGTAAATTTCTAAAAAAGCTTCTGCAAATTAAGGCAATCATAAAAAATGCCCACAAAATCTTGTAGAGACTACATAATATTCACCCTATTTTATTTCAATGTGTTTTTTTTCTACACTTCCTCTTTTATAAATGTGTCTATTCAATTCTGATCTTTCTGGGAGAAATGAATTACTCTGTAGGGATGTTTACACTGTTTTTCATTTTTCATACCACTCAAATGTGTCAGTAGCTTTAGATTTTCTTTAAACCTGTAGTTATGATGACATTATTTTCAGTCAAATAAAAATAATACATTAAACTAAGACATAAATAAATGTGAAAATGCCCTTCTCCATGACTGATGAATAAATACATGGATGTCCTTGGTTGGCAGTCTGGCAGGATGTATTGGCTCTCCTTTGAAAGCAGTTTGGAAGCCTGCCAGTGTAGTAAACATGCATTTCCATGTTGAACATGAGCCAAATGCTGGAGATGTTTATGAGCAAGAGCAGGGGGTTGGTCTCACAATTGTTCAACTTTAAAGAGAAAGTAAGGTGAAACCATCTTACTTCTCAGTCGTAAATCATGCATTGTGAAACACCTGCCTCAAATATCTCTTGCTGTTGAACACATTAGTGTCATTACCCATAATTCCAAGAGTTTGTCAGTTGACCTCCCCCACTAGCAACGGAGACACAGATGACGCTGTGTGCTGTAGAGAAATGAACCAACAATTTTTTAAATGTAACATCAGGGTTGTATAATTTAAATGAAATGAATGTGAATCTTCAAAAAGACTAAAGTAGATCAACACGAGTACACTTGAGCTGTGGTTGAAGTTGTGTCTCGTTCCTTTGAATTCAATTGGAACATCTAAGACAGAGCTGACATGCTGAGAAAAACTGTCCAAGAAACCACTTCCTTCTGAGTTCATCCACATGTTGTCTCATTGTGGTTCCCACTAGATTCTTCAAATCTGTTCAGAGCAGCTTGTTACCACAACTCGCTCATGGGCCTCAGTTTGGACAGTTTCCAAAGGCCTTGAAAACTACTGTAATCAAGCCTTTCCTAAAAGAAGAGCAGCAGTACTGATGCAACAGTATTGAACAAATGTTGGCCCATTTCCAATCTGATGACTGTAGACAGAATCCTTGAAAAAGTAGTTTACTATCATCTCACTGACTTCCTTCTGCTGAATGCTCCATCAAACCACTGAGAGTTCTCAGACAAATTACATCCATCTAAATACAGAAGCAAGCAACATGTCTTTGTTTTGTTGGATTGGATTGCTGCTTTAATAAATCTGACTGTGTAATTTTTTACCATAAAAACTACAGGACTGGATAGGCACCCTTAATCTGTCACTTAAAAAGTCTCTGAAAGACAGAAAGTACTTTGGTATAATCAACAATTGTCTCAGATCATACAGCCTTGAGCTTTGGGGTTCCCCTGAGGTCAATCGTGGGACCTCTTTTATTTGGTGTACAGTTTTCCCTCACTATATTGATTGATATAAAGTGCTAAGCATGTATAATCTTCTAATACTACTTGAATCCTACTTTCACCTAGCACTTTTCATTTATTGAACATATGCCCAGCAGTACACAAGAGGACGCTGTACACATGCTTCCTCTATACCAGCCAATGCGGAATAATTTTATATCTTCCACAGTTACGCAGATATTTACACTTCACTCCCAGCAGGTGAATTTGGGTCAGTGAGTTGCATCCAACTGGTCACAGAGTGGATGCAAAACTACTTTCTGCAGACTGCATGAAAATCCTCTAACGAGAGCTGTTTATTCACGTTTATCTTGGGCATGATAAATTCATACTTGGTGGACTCAGAAAACATTTCCAGTTCATCCAGTGTGCTGGTCTTCGGGTCCTGACTAAAGCCAAGAAATACTATGATATTAGTCCTGTCCTAAGGTTTGTGCACTGGCTTTTTGTTTTTCACAGAATAGACTTCGAACGGCTCAGTGTTTGTTACAGTTCCACCAAAGTACATCTTTGACATGAAGGATCCACATGAACCTCGATGGACTAAATCGGTCAGGAACAGACCTTCTGTTGGTGCCCAGAGTCAAGACTAAACACAGTGAAGCAGCCATTCAGTTTTATGCAGCTATAATCTAGAACAGTCTTCTTGCTGATGTTGGATAGCTTCCCCTCAATGTTCAAGTCTAGACTACGGGTAATCCTTAGCTCAGGACATGACAACTGAAGGTCTGTTACTTGTGCTCTTCTCTTTTAGTCCTATTTAAAATGATTTTAATAGTGAATTAAGATTTTACTGCATTGTAATTGTTATTTTGCTTTCCTGACGAGGATCTTTATCCTACTAGTTTGTATTTTTTTTAAAGCCCTTGATTTCCCTTGAGCATGATCTGTGCTGTACAAATACATTTGATGTAATTTTTTGGATCATCTCCTTACCCCCCCAACTGGAAGACATTGAGATGATGCATGCATACATTTAGACATGAAATGTGTGATGAGGCTCATCAAGCTGTTAAGGTGGCAGCCCTCTGTCATGTATCTTGTTATAGCAGTATTCCCTGGGCTTTCACTCAGACATGACAGCACATTTACAGAGAGAGCAGATTGCGGTCTGGATATTTCTCATCTGCTGCATGTGTGAGAGAAAATGATGATTGAGTTGTCTGTTAAAATAATGCGATGACAAAAAAAAAAAGATACATCTTTTAATAATTTTTATAGGTTTTTATATCATTTCATAGTGTAATCTTTGTTCTCTTACTGTATGGATTAGCACAAAAAATTGCATATACAATTAGGGATGATTTATTATTAACCAATTTAAATGCTATGGGACCTTGGAACAAGAGTTTAAGAATTCCTTGCTTTCCATGTTCCTTGCATAAAGTCAAAAATGAATCCCAGATTAATATTTTTTTTAAAAGAATGAGGGAACCACAAACATTACAGATGCACTCGGTATATAAAATATGGACTTTTCAGAACTTGACAACCATTCAAAGCAGCAAGTTAGAGCTTGTCACCAATGCTTAGTATTATATTCTTTACATGATTTCAAAAAAAGTCTTATTTCATACTTCAGGAAAATCTGAAGTATGAAATTTAATTGTCTTTTTTAAAAAAAAAAGACAATTAAACTGACACATCAATTTGACATAAACAGAAGGAGTGTTTACATTCGTGCATGTATTTTGAATCCTCACAAAACCTGAACTTGTCCCTGGTCCCTGCAATAGTTTGTTTGTGATATTGTGACTCACGTTGCTATGTGTTCTGGTATCATCATATATTGAACCTGCATTTTATTGCAGCACCAACAGAAGCTGTGCATGACCTTGAAAAAGAAAACCAATGAATTAACTGGAGTCCTCGATGTTTTGCTGGTGGAGGTTATTCCTACATTTATGTCATGCTGTTTTACACCTGCAAACATTATCCTGGTTTGCAGCATTTTGGTTTAGCCTCTTAGGACCTGGTTCCCACATATGTGGACATTCCTTTTTGGGTTGTATTTCCACAGCAGTTTCTTCTACATAACTGGGGCCCTGTGACTACATGTTTAAATGGTTGGCTCGAATATTATCCGGGGTCCTAAGAGGTTAACGCAGCTTGAAGCTTGATCAAAAAATACTTTAATCATTAAAAATCATGATTTTGATGTTTTTGACAAATTCTTGTGGAGTTTTCCTCATGATGGATGATATATATATATATATATATATATACACACACACGCACACACAACATATACTTGACCTGTATAAAGAAAATTGCATTTCTGACTTTTTTTTTATCCAAATTGTTGGGAATCAGAGACATGCAAAATGTTGTTTGAAAAACTTGTAGGTGTGGCGTAGAACCTACAACAGCAAACCACAAGCTCCCTGCTCTCCTCAATTCTAATGCATCCACTTATTGGCGACTAGATCCATGAACGTATTTGTTTTCTTAGTTTTATCTGGTATCAGGCTCAAAACTGTACGACTGAATATCTCCAATATATCTCTATTTTTGTTGCACCGGGAATGTTCAGTTGTGGTTGTAAGGGGCTGCAAGCTAATGGGAGATTGCGTACAGGTGGATGACGGGAAGTAGGGGTGGTCTTACTCCATGCCAAGAGTCCTGCCCACAATTCAGACACAAATTTCTTAGGAACTCATTCCACGCTGCAGAAACTATGTTCTAGAAAATGTCAGGTTTTTTGTTTTTGACTTAAAAAAAACCTAATCATAATTAAAAGACTACTGGGAATGCTTTGACAAACCTCAAAAGATGAACGTAGTGGAACTGAACATTAGTTTTTTAATTTTGGAGGAAAAAGAGAATGAAACGAAATATCTTTACCCCTTATCTCCAACCTTGATCTTCTGCAAGATAATTGAAGGTTGTCAGCCTTTGTACTATCCCAGGCATGTTTACATTGAAAGTGTGTCAAGTGGATCCCACAAGACAGCGTGCAGCACTTTTTTTTTCCCCCAAAGATTTTTTTTTTCTTCACTGGTGTCTGTGGCAGACATAAAATCCTATCCACCTTTGTCATTCAAGGGATCACACATCAATATAAAGGTGGAGTCATCTGAACCCCATAAAAAAGCACAAGGATTAAGGACATCCCCCATCATCAATGTAAAACAGAACTATTCTAGGTAATGGGTTTAAGGTCGTCTGAGATAAATACTATTTTCATTAACAGTTACAAGAAAAAACATTTGGTTTCTGTAATTGCTGTTACAACAATCACCTTATTTTTTCTTGTGGCCTTTTGCAAAAACAATAAGTAATGTTTCTTACATCTACTTAGAACCTATGGGAAATCCAAATCAATGGACTTAGTTTGTGTTTATTGATAAAAATAAATGTTTCTATTCCCATGCAGGAATCCCTAATGTTTGCATCTACTAGTGAATTCATCGTCAGTTCTTTTTTTTTTTTTCTCCTTTAAAGCTTATGAGCTTTTTCTCTTGAAAATTGCATTTTAGGAAACACAACCTTCTTATTCATTATCCTCCTTTATATCCCTGTTGAAAGACAATCAGGGGAAATTTCTACTCTGAAAAAGCAATTTCATGTGGCTCACTCTTTTATCACAAGGAGTAATCAACAGACTAATGTTGGATTCAGGATCATGCCTAATAGCACTTTGATTGTTTACATATTTTACCCCTCATCAGTGTATTACACACGGGTCAACATGGACCTTCTTTTGAATCAAGCATCTTCATCATCTCCTCCTGGTATGTCAAAAGTCCACAGATACACGACACTCTGTGGATTTTTTTTCCTTATTTTTTTTTTTTACCTGAAACTCCACATTTATCACTCCCCTTCAGTACTCCTTTGAGGCACAGGCTGTAAATAAGAGGTGGGTGGAGGGAAAGGCATGCTGTCATGAAAAAAAGATGCTTCCTGGATGGCTAGATGCAATCATGGCCACTATCTGATGGCTCTGGAGGAAATTGGATGAGCTGAGAGCTGTTGGCTGCCAGTGATGGGAAAGATGACTCCTTTGTCACTGTGTCAGTCAATTCCCCACTCTCACCTGAGAGATCAATCAATAACAAAAGGATAAAGAGGTTTTTCTCTTGTCTCTGGGCCTGTGGATGCTACCCGCTCTTGTCAGTTATGGACGATAAAACAACCTCCCATTCACTGGAATGTAAAATAGCTTGGTGCCCCAAGCACAAAAAAATGTGGTCGGATCAGGACTTCTGCATCTGAATATTAAATACTAGATTTTTTGGGCAGTAAGTCCAAGTGTGAGTTACAGTAGCACAAAAAAGGAAAATATAGATAACGCTTCTGAACAAATCAGTCCTGTGTAACGTTCACACTGAATGCAATTCATACTTCAAATTTGCATCTGCTGCCTCCTTTTATACGTGCGTCAAAAAGCTTGTCCAAAGCTTGTTCAAAAATGTGTACATAAACTGCTATACACCCTGTCTACTGTGGGAGAAGCTACTGTTAGGTTTTTAGCCTCCTCGCTACATGGAAGCTACTTTGGAAGAGCTTTTGTAGCTGTGAGACTTGGGTGGCTTGAATCGCACATCCGGAGACCAAAGAATGTCCATTACGTATCCTTAATCATTCAAAACACTTCTGATAATTTCTGATTATGGTTTGTAAAGCATTTATTAAGGAACATTTGAGCAATCCTCAACATGAAGAGTTTTATTTTGTTTTACTTCAGAACAAAAGACCACATGGCAGCGACAGCGTTACTGTATGACAAGGAGTGTCAGTCTGTCTCTCTGTGCCTAAAAACCAAGAGCGCATGCTTTCTCCTTCATCAAATCATAAACACCTGCTCCAGATGATAATTATCTTTTGCGATTATCTTCTTCAGCATAACTAAGTTTTTTTAGGCACTTCTGAATCAGCTGATATTATTTCTCCATGCAGAGGCTTAAAGAGAGGAGGGAGGTAGCCAATCAGAAGATACACCTCAGAATCACAGCACTCCTCCGGACGCAAAAATGTCACACAAGCATCTCAAGTTGTCTGAGTTCTTGTGAGGAACCTGAAGTGTCGCGTGACTGAAAAAAAATCAAACGCGCGTGGGAACGCCTAATATCTCATTCACAATGCATAGAAGACATTGATATATTATGTTTATTTATTTTGAAGAGCTCTACAAAAACATTAGTAAATACATCTCCGTGTCTAGGTTCATGACATCATTTAGTCTTTTTTTCGTGAGGTTTACCTTCTACAGTAAGAGCTATGTCTGAGTGGCAACACTTTCAGCGGTACTTCTGTCTCTCTATAACCCGGTTTGATGACTTGCTGTTCTACATTAGTATGAAGAAAGAAAAGAATGAAAACAAAACAATAATGTCTCATTGTAATTAAGACTAATGTCATAAAGTTCACGAGAATAACAATTAGATTCTTGTTTCTCTTCTTCTTCT
The DNA here is from genome assembly GCA_003999625.1 of Oryzias javanicus. Classification (NCBI taxonomy): domain Eukaryota; kingdom Metazoa; phylum Chordata; class Actinopteri; order Beloniformes; family Adrianichthyidae; genus Oryzias; species Oryzias javanicus. The sequence continues at coordinate 10,822,678 of CM012439.1, read as the reverse complement.
TCTGTCTTCCTGCCTGAATCAAATACTAATACCACTACACTGCCCTCTAGCGGTTGTTAGTGGCAAACAATCACTAAAAAGGAACAGTTTAGTGGGAAAACAGCAAATATATGAGTGTATTTAAGTTAAAAATCAATCCCAAACAAGTCCCTACTGAGTGTAAGTCTGACCAAACACCAAACTCTAGAAAAAAAACAAACAAAAAAAAAAACGTGACTAATACTCGACACTAAACAAGTTTTTCACACGTGGCCTTACTGTTTTTAACGTCAAACGGTTTCTTTGATCTGAGTTCTCACAGATTTCAATGCTAATGCTTTTTGTGTCATCTTCATAGCAGCTGATCTCATCACTAACAGCCACCACACATCATAAGCAAATCCTATTATTAGTTCTGCTTGTTGCTATCAGGCATTTAGCCTTACACCAATCCTGGCAAACATCAACACAATGTCTGTGTTTCAACAGCAACACAATGTTTTCTAATCGTTTTGATCATTCGTTCATTATCTTTAACCCATTTTCTGTGTATTTAATTGTTTGTCCGGGTTTCGTGTGGAATCTGGCTAATGCGTCGTTCCTGTCTCCCTCCCTGCAGTTGCCCGAAACCTGCGAGGAGTCGTCGTCTCCATTCGTCTTCATCTGCACTAATCCCCAGGAGCTGCTGGTGAAATTCCCCATGAAAGGAAAACACAAGATCTGTGAGTTTGCATTCTTTCATGTCAGGGGAAATGGAGTGCTTATAAAATGAGCTTGAGCCAGCTTCAGATTTTTTTTTTTTTTTTTTTTAATCCTCATCTGCATTTCTATGCTCCCACGCATTCTTAAACACTCATTTCAATGCATAATGATACACAGTGCAGTTTCTTATCATTATATTGTCATTAATAAAACAAAACTGCACATTCTCATCCGCACACATGTAATTTTCTCTCTGAGCTCCATCTGTAAAAGGATGGATTTGAAGGTGCCTGGGGGAGCGGGCCAGACCTGGATGTTGCTGCTGCATTGTGATTTATAAGTGGACTCAAATACATTTTCCCTTTGCTGCGATTGCTGCTCCTACAAACTGATGTACCTGCGAGCTCTTTTGTTAATATTTCAAAAGCCCATAAAGACTTGAGAGGATTGTTTACGTAGCTGTGCCTTTTTTCAGAGCTTTTAGATCAATGGGAAATGCTTTTGAGTGATTCAAGGTAAAATGTAACCGGCTAAGACCTAACTAGAAGCTGTCTCCTTTTTTTGTGAATACAGTGATTAATGAAAAAAAAAGCAAAAGAATTGAACAAACTTCATGCTGAATAGTATGTTGACAACTACTAAAAATATATTATTTTCAAAACAAATGGCTTCATACATCAGTAAATGCTGTAAATGTTACACCATTCAAAACTAAAAAGCAAATTCAATTAATCTATATATACCTGAACAATGTTTTATTTTGAAAACCTTCACTAATTACATCATTTTGAAAGAAAAAAGATATTTGATCTTTGCTGATATGGACTTCACATTGTGGTTATACAAAGATCTATGTTTTCAACAAACTAATTTGACCATTTTTATTGCAATACAAGTAAACATGATTGTGTTTAGGTTTTTTTCTTTTTTTAAATAATAAACAATTATCTCCTTACTCTAATTAATTCAACTTTGCATTAATTGCTACATCAGTGTGAGTTCAGTCTTTTATCAAGGTAGCACCTCTGTGTCTTGTTGAAAAGCGAGACAAGAATCATTATTTCCAGTGAATTTCCACCACTCCCATTATTCCTGCACTCTTTTTAATTAGTTGTTTGGGTCTTTGGTTTTTTTTTTCACATCTCTAACAGGCTCACTAACTGTAGTCCCGAAAGCAAAAACATCTGTCAGTTTTCACTTGGAGTAAAACATTTTTTCACATGCTGTCATCCATGGTTTCTCTGTGATGATAAGAGCTGGGAAGTGTATTTTAACCACTATAATCTTTTACAGTTGCTGTTTAAAGCCATTTATGCTTTTTGTTAAAAATCTAACTTGACACTTTCGCTGCAGCATTTCTGTGCTGTAACCTTTGCTTTTATCTGATCTAATGAAATGCAACAATACACAGGATCAGAGCGCACTGCTACAGCTTGCATAGCCTGTCTGCTGGTGTTGAATTAGTGCTGCTATTTTCTAGTTGTTTTCAGTCAGCCTGTTCACAGCACAAATGAAGCAGATGTCAAGTATAAATGTTGCTGTTATTTGGACAGAGTGATCGGCACTACACTTTTATTTTCTCTGTAGCGTCCTAGTTAAAGCTTTTACTTGCTTTTACTTACTAGTTTTAATTGCTTTCACTCTCCTAAACTTATATCATTATACTGTCATTTATTTTTGTCTTTGAGCTATTGACCTTCCGACTGAAGATCTTAGTGTTTAGCTTAATTTCTCCAGGTTAAAGTTTGTCCAGTTTAGGTCTAAGAGTGCAGATGTGTAAAGCTTTTATTACCACCTCACAAGGTACGAAAGGCAATTTTCTAGTAATTAGGATAAAAACTGATTTTACACAAGTGTTGTAGCTTCTTAAAAATGTTTAAAAAATGATTCATGCTTTAGATGTTTGTAGTTATCTTAAAATGTTCATTGTTTAAATAGATTTGCATGTTTTTGTAAAACCAATCAAATTAAATCTTGATGAAATTTTTTTTAAGTTTTGCTAAAGATGTTTTTTTCAATTTATGCATTTTCTAAATTAGACTTTTATTTTAAAAATCATCCATATAATAACGACAATAATTAACATCCATCTATCTTCTAAATCTGCTTAATCCCTTTCAGCATCACAGGGTTGCTGGAGCCTATCCCAGCTGTTGTTGATTGAAAGCATGGTGCATTCCAGTTGGTATCAATGATATTAACAATGTTAATTCATATTAAGGAATGCTGAGATGATGCATCCAGTTCCATATGCATCATAAATGTTTATCTTTGTGTCTTGCCTTAAGTCACTATGGCTTCCTGGCTGCTGAAAATGTCAGCTAGGAAATTACCTTAGTTATCTTTAAGCTTTCCTTTCCACCATTTTGTCTTTTTATTTTTGTTTGTTTTTGTCAGCAGCAAACTTCAGCATCTTTTTTTATGTCCATTGTTGCTTGCTTATTTTGTCCATTAGTTCCGCTCCAATCATCTTTGGATCTTTTGTAAAAGCGTAGTACAACATAATACAAATAGTACAAACATAGTTTCTGCAGAGCGGTAGTGGTTGATTAGAAATTTGCCTCTGAGTTGGGGGTGGGCCCATTGGTCCAGGAACAACCCCGCCCCTCTTACCTTTCCTGTTGCTGAGAGCTTGGAGCAGGGTGCTTGTGGCCCGCCCTCTGTGGCAAATTTGCTCTTTTTTTCAATTGGCATTTTTTATGCTCTTGACTCACAACAATTTTATTAAAGACACAGTCAGAAATGCAATTTTAAGCTTGATTTTCTCAATATATGACTTCCTTTATCAGAAAATGTCACAAGAGGATGTTAAAAAAACCCCAAAACACAATTGCTATTGGTCTTCAATGAAGGTGGTAAACTAGAACTTGTCGTTCAAAAAAAATTATACAGTTTATTTGATGAAAAACAAATTTTCTTTCCACTTCTTCATGAAATATTTAGAGAAAAAAAAGCCAGAAATGTTGTCATAGTTCAGCTCTTCATTGATTTTTGTTCAACAAGCTGTCATTGATACTTTACTTGACTGATGGACAAACACGGAGGTGGTTGATTTAGGTAGTTTCCCTGCAGAAGCCAACATTTCTCTATAATATCTACCTATTACAACTAAAAGCATCAGACTGCTGGACAGAAAAGCTGCCACATGCACAGACAGAATAGCATTATTGGATTCATTCAGCCATTATCAAATAACCCTCTCTTTCATCATACACACACACACATACAGAGCCTCCTCCCCCTTCTGTTTCTCTCCAGCCAGTTGCTGTGATGATGATAAGTGAGGCCAGGCTGGATGCAAACTCAGGTTGATCAGTCATTACCCTGTGGTGGAGTCTGTGGCATTTAAAGTGATATATAGCCAAGACTCGCTCCCGTTAGATGGGATGTGTATTATGGTTTATCGTCACATTCAGTGAATATTTCTATCTGTGTGCTTCTCTGTTAGCTGAAGGTCAGGCTGGGTGTTAAAAGCTAATTGGCTCTCTGCCATGTGCACACATTTTCTTTTACTGTTCTTTATTGCTTCAGATCGCCATGTTTTAGCAGCCTGACATGATCTGTATGAAATAGTTGTTAAAAAAAAAGAGGGGGAAGGGATTAGCATACACTAATATATTTAAGGCATTTAAATATTTATCACTTTTTCATTTTAATATTAGAGAGCCACATAATTTTACCTCATTTTGAGGGTGCACAAAATGTAACTCTAATCTCCAGCATCCCAAAAGGATAGTTCCTATGCATAGTTCAAAAAAGAAAGGTTTTAGCTCATTATCTCCTTAGACGTCTGACTGAAGGCTTTGTGCAAACCTACTGAACCTTTAACTAGCTTGATTCAAAAGCACTAAGCTATAGAGTGTTATTTAATTTCTACTTTGTTCCAATATTAAGACAAATTATTCGAATGCCACTTCAAGAACTGAATAGTGTCTCAAACGGGGTTCTTTGTTACTGAAAAATATAGATATGATTGGTTTGTTTTAATGCTGAACTTTTGCAAGGGCTTCAAATCGTCTGGAGGCTTTTCCACAAATAAACACCAATCAGTACACAAGACTAACTTTATTTGACTGTATCAAATAGTCCCTCCTATATTGTGCTTCACATTTTTGTGGTCTTGATGTTTCACATTAAATTTTGCGTCCTTTTTTATTTTTTTAAACAACACTGTGTTCTGCATCCTGTCCTCTGTATAGAATGCAGTCATTTTTGCCAAAGTTAAATAAATTTTAAATCACGATCTGGTCTTCTTATTCCTTCAATAATTCTGGACAAAGCCCGGGCTCATGCTGCATCCGGTCCAGCTCCTGTGCAGATGCAGTAGTCTTTACGTAGCTTGAAAAGTGTGGGGGACGCTCGAGCTGCATCCAGTCCGGCCCGGCTTCTGCAACGCTCCGTATCCGTTTTGCTGTTGCCGGACGTCGGAGAAAGTTGGTGATTTTAAAATAAAACCTTTTTTCCGCTGTCCTCACGGTTTTCACTGTGCTGTAAACATTACGTAATTGTGAGAACCAACTCTGGTCTCTCCTTCTTGTTACACAATATGTGTAACACAGGCAAAATATGTACATTTAAGCCTATATAAGTTAAAAGTATTAATTCAAATTCCATGCTTATCCACTGTATAAAGAGACGAGTAAAATTACTGTTACTTCCCATGTAAATGGCAGGTTATCGCGTGAACCCACGTGAGTCCGGATTTTCACGAGGTCGGCAGCAGAGCCTGTGACTGCTGCAGAACTGTAGCCTTCAGTAGTTAGACTGCTCCTGCGTTCGCACCAATGCAGTGTGAGTCTGGGGTTATTGTTATATGAAGGGTAGAACAAACTTTGAGAGTTTAAACAAGTAAAAGTGTAAAATATATTTTCCCACATTGGCTCCGCTGCCCAGGGACTGGAAGCCTGGACAGCGACCCTGCTACCACTGCTGAGTCCTGGGCGGCGGCACTTGCTTGCTTTGCTGGACCATAGCCAGCGGAACACGTTATGGTGTTCACCAGGTCGCTAGTGTAGCCACCTAAGCCAATGTGGGCAAACACACCTGGGGTCACCACCGAAACTGTGGACAAACCCAATTGGGGCCAATATTTTTAAACTATATGGGGCCCACTTGGACTTGCTGGCTGGGTTGGGTCATTTTTTTTACGAAGGAGTTTTTAGTGTGTATAATTTTACCATGCTGATTTTACTTGTGGCAAGTTATTTTTAGAATGTAAGGAGGGAACACTGTATTGGGAAAAACCTACATCTCTTTACTACTCCACCCATTGGACTTTTCTTGTGTCTTTTTCTTTATTAGATTTACAGTTTGAATCTTCCATGACTTACTCATTATTTTTTTGTCTTTTGTTCAGTTGAAAGTGAGTGTGTGTTTACATTGTTGTGAACTTCTTCGGGATTCACTTGCAGGGAACCGTTTCAAAAAGCAGGTTTAACATATTCAATCCTGAACTCAGAGTTCACTGACTCAAAATGTGCAAACTCAAGAGTTTTGGGTTTCAGTTGAGTTGTTGGACTCAGAATCAGATGCCAGCATCAGGAAGGCAGCCACGCTGACAAATGTTCTCACAATTTGATATGTCTCTGCAGCACGGTAAATAATTTGACAAGCATCTCCAGTGTTTACGGTTTAAAGATTTCCGTTGTTAAGGGTTTAAAAAGAAGAAAAGAAAACTGTGTATTATTGATTACGAGTCCCTGGAAAGCGGTATCGCTCAAATATAAATGAATTGGGAAATGCCAGGCAATCGACTCGTGTCCTCAAATTCCTCTCCCGACATAAATGACATTAATCCAGCCTCCTCGTCTATGGGATCCTCTTTGAATGAACATACCGTTTTGGTTTCTGTGTGGTGGAAACATGCAGTATCTTATGTGAATGTTCTCAAGATGTTAATGAGGAGGTCCTATTTGATCATCCTTCACTTTAACACTTCCGCTCTCCCAGGCTTGTTTACATAAAAGTGGGGTCATCTGGTGTCCAATGACGGACATGAAGTCCTGTCCACCTTTGTCATGGAAGGGCTAAGGCCTCAATGTAAGGGTGGGGTCATCTGGACCCCATAAGAGAACACGAGGGTTAAGAAGGGACGGAGACCACAGGGAACTCTGAATTTTATGAAGGAAACCTGCTCCAGACCAGGTTACGTTCACAGAGTCAGTTGCCATAGTGATGAACTCTGAGTTCAGTTTAACCCGCTTCATGAAACGATTTGGTGTTATCCACTTCCACGGGTTTAAGTCACATCTGTTTCTGAAACCGGTAACTCCGTTTTCCTTAACTTAGAGTTCACGAACTCAGAGTTTCAACAAAACCTGCTTCTTGAAGCGGGCCCCAAGTGTACTAAAAGCTTAAGTTTTCAGTTCACTTGTTTGATCTTCATTATTGTTTACATGAGCATTCACAACCTAAAGATAAAACTGATTGTTCGAGGAAACTAATTCCGATTCAGATCTTATAAGTGAATGTTAAACCAGGAACATTTATTAACATATTTTGAATGTACCAAGCTTACAAAAGTCTTACTCTGGTAGTCTGGTTTCATGAATATAATGTAAACTGGTAAATCAGATTCTGAGCTGTATGTAAATGCACAACATTGCTTAACTATTCTGCTGTTAACTTATCCTGATAATTGGCACGACTTCAGAGCTTTGACTGGTTCCACATTGTTTGAAAGAATTAGGTTTGACCTTTTTATTTAGGGTTTATCCTTTGAAATCAAAACCAGTTGTTATTAACTGTGAAGACTGCTTTGGCTGCATAATGGTCCATGAGTGGGTCAGATGACTTTAAGCCCTTAAGGCATCCTAAATAGAGGGAATTAATTTGATTACTTTAAGTCATGTTCACTATCTGAAATTGTGTGTGGTTGAAGTTTGTTAGGGGTATAAAATTTGATTTTATTTTGAAAATAATTTCAACCCAAATAACTTCTCCCATCAGTTTGTCTTGTTTTTTTTTGTCCCTCAGGACTAAAGTTTCTTTTATGGAACACTATAAATCCAATGTAAAGATTTGTACATAAGCTGAAGGTTTAAATTAGTTTCAGTTATTAGTTGTCACATAAAGTACAGAAGGCTGACAAAGAAACAAAACACAGTTCTTTACAAGCTTTTAAAGAAAAATGTCTCCTCGCCAGCTCTTCATTCAGTTTGGACCCGGATTTATGAGTCTTGTGAATGTGTGAGCTCAGTGAGCGCTTTGTGCCCCACTGCCTTATCTCTGCGTGTAAAGATTAGTCATGCTGATGCTTCCTCCACAGATACAAAAGTGCTCTCTTTTATTGATGCGTCTGACTAGGAGAAGGCAGGTCATGGATATAATTACTGCTTTGAGAAACTCTGCTTTAGCTGCAGGTCATAAAAAGATCTTTTTAGGTTTGCGCACGTCAATCAAACCTCAATCCCTTTGAACTCAAGTCATTTTTTAAAAAGTCTTCTATGGTAACAATATGGATTTTTGTTTTTAGCTCAGACTGAAAATAGCAACACTGTCCAAGTGTTTGAAAATTTAATTTTTAATTATGTTTCTTTATTTTCCTCCCTTGTTTTTCAAAGCCTTAGTGAAACGGCTTTGATTTACAATGTGAAGTTTGGTTGGAAAATAATAAAGTAGTCAAGAGATTATGATTTATCCTTTTTTTGTTGCTACAATTTATCTGATGTTGTAAAATGCAATAATTGAGTTGCTGTTATAAAAAGACAGGATTCTCTGGATTGTGTTTCTTCATTTTTTAGGAACTGGATTGCTTAGTGCTTCCACTGTAGTTAGTTTTTGGGAAAGTCGAGCAAAGCAACCGATAATCTTTTATGATACTCGAAATTTCACAATTCAGGTATTTTGGGGTTTTTTGCAGCTCATGTGTTTTTTTTTTTTCCCCAAAGTCTAGTTTTATATTCGTTGTCTTAAACTTTTACTTATTATTTTTACTATATTTAATGTATTAATTTTAGTGCATAAATATTATATGTATTTGATTTTAAATTAATTCATTTTAACCCTTCCGCTCTCCTTGGGGTCCAGATGGCTCCAACCACATATTGTTATGCGATTTCTTCCATGACAAATGTGGACGAAGGGGGACAGGATTTTATGTCTGCCATGGACATTAGTGAAACTCCGAAATCAGTGAAAAAAAAAAGTTCAACGCACTGTCCTGTGGTGTCCAGATGACCCCACTTTTAATGTAAACAAGCTAAGGAGAACGGAAGGGTTAAAATCCTTGCATATTACTAATACTGTGATCTCTTCAAAATCAGTACATTTTCTTTATTCATACCCTAGCTTCAATATATGTAGAAATTCTGTCTGTCTGAGATTTTCATACACGTTTTATCTTTTGTTCTTTGTTTAATGTTACTCGCATTACAATTTTCTGTATTTATCTGACTTGGGACTTGCACGTGAAAGAAACTGACCATCCCCCTTTAGTCACAATAAAGCCATAATAAGGGCATAAAGGATAATCCATTTTTTAAATTTTATTCACACATTTCTAGCCTGTAAAAAACAATTCTCCACCTTCCATTTTCAAATGTTTGACTAATTTGAATGTACTAAACATGTTATTCTCCCAAATGACCACTAGGGGCTGGTATTGGAAGCAGTTTTTCTTTTTTTTTTTTTTTTTTTAAGTCAGAGGTTTCACAAAAAATAAATCCCTATGCGGTTTAGCGTCATAATGAATACAAATTTCCTTTTTTTATTAATAAAAACAAGGAGAACTGTTTTTTTAATGAATTATTTTGATTCTAATTAGGACAGAGTCCTGTTTGATTGGCAGGTTGAGTGGACATTTGAAAGCATTATTTCCACCCAACTGGGATTAGGATTATCTTTCCAATAAGCAAGGGTTGTGTTCTTACACTTAAGTTTTCATTTTGGAGCGGGAAATTGAGTAGCAGGGGCTAACCTCTCCAAATCTGATAACAGTTAGTGTGTTAGTGTAAATACGCTAACGGGACTATCAAGTAGCTGTGTCATATTGTGTTTTTTACTTGTGACTTACAACCCTGGGAGTTATCTTAGCCACAGTAGCATTTCCTTTATTACCATCAGTCTGTTTTTTATAACGAGTTACAAACAAGTTTGGGTGTTGATATAAATATGCTAGCACAGCTAATGTTTAGGGGTTTTAAACGTGTTCCTAACAAGATTGGGTATTAGTGTAAATATGCTAACCTGTCTAATGTTTAGGTGTTTTAATCGTGTTACTAGCAAAGTTTGGCTGTTAGTGTAAATATTTTAACGCGGCTAATGTGTAGGGTTTTTTAATTTGTTGCTAAGAAGTGTTAGTGTAAATATGCTAATATGGCTAATTTGGAGGAGTTTTTTTAACGTGTTACTAACAAGGTAGACTGTTAGTATAAGCATGGTGAGACAGCTAATGAGTGGGGATTTCTAACACAATTGGGTGTTATTGTAAATACGTTTACATGTATTGGTGTCAGTCTGCTTTTTTAATGTATTCCTTACAATGTTAGGAGTTAGCGTAGTCAGAGTATCGTTTGTTCTTGTGGTGTCAATCTGTTTTATTACGTGTTGAAAACAAGGTTGGTAGTTAGAGGTACTTTGTATATGCTAGCGTGGCTAACATGTAGCATGTTACAATCAAGTTCTTGAATTACTGTGAATACATTTGAAAAAAAGTTGAACTGACAATATTTTTCTCTGACCCTTTTGTCTCATTTAATGTGAGACAAAGGCCTTATAGTTCGACGCGTCTTCTATAAGACATGATTTCACCATTCATTGTGCTATATAATCTAAGAAAATACTGTGTTAAAAAAGATGCTCGGATGTATGTTCACCTAAACCTTAACATAAGTTAGTTTGCTTCAAAATATTAAATACAAAATTCCCTCCAGATTTTAACCAGACTTGCAAAAATTATTTAAAGCAAAAAAAAGGGGCAACTTTACACACCCAGGGACTTCTACACATCACAAGCTGTTAATTCTCTCGTTTTGCTATTATGCATTCAACATCTTGTCCCTTTGTACACACAGAGCACCTCCAGATCTTTGTGCTGTGTAATTTGCATTTTCCCTCGCATACATTATGAGGCTGTTGCAATATGTATGACTTTGATCCCTCACCACACGGGAAAAAGACTCTATTCCCCGTGAAAATACTTCAGCTGAATCTCCTCCACAACCCTGTAACTGCACTTCTAATTTCTGATTATCTCTCTTTTCATGTGTTTAAACAGAAACTGTGGAAAGCCAATAAACTCTTAAATGTTCATCTTTTTCTCCTGAGGTAATCACGTATTTCTCCCCTGTTCTCCTCTGTCACCCATTGCTGAGAAACAGACAGAGGTAACAGCAGCGGATGTCCTTTTTTTGGTTATTTATTCATGGATTTCCCATTTAATATTCATGTCTTCTTCAGGACTATCTGGGTTTCTGCCTCAGAGATGGCAGAGGCCAAAAATCCCGTTTCAGCACCAATGAGCGCAGCGGATGATAGCGAAAGGGAGACGTGGGGGGAAGGGGTCTCCATGTGTTGTCTAGTAAATGAGAGGCAGGCCTTGAAGGTGACAGGCTGTGTTTTATTACTGATCTGTCAACTGGCTAATGGGTAGAGGAGAAGGGGAGAGCTGATGAGCAAAGAGCATCGCATTTTGCCTCAAGCAATAAACTTCCCCTCACTAGATCTGCTTGTGCTTACAACCTCAATCATGGCATTCTTGCAGTACCAGCAGTGAAAAATGTGTTTTGTACTTCTAAGACTCTTTCAGTTAAACAAACATGAACTGTGACCCATTTCTTTCACACCATATGTCCCTGAACCCTAATGTTTTGTATTTGTTCTAATAAGCTGGATTTTTCAGTAATGTCGTGTTTTTGCGTCAGTGCTCTTTGAAGTACTTCATTTGAAAAAGAAGACTGAAAGGAAAAGGATTATTTCTTTATATAAAGTAAACTTTTCAAACAGGTTCTTGCGTAAAGTGAGCAAAAGAAATGCGGTCAATAAGCGCTGCGAATGACAATAAAAATATTATTGCCAACACTTCTCAATTTTTATATCACATTTAGTCACAGCCTGTAATCTCATTTTCTCCTTTGTAAGCTTTGGATTTTGGTTTGTTACTTCTCCTTCTGTGTCTGCCTTTCATTGTACTGAATTAGTTTATATTTGTATGTGTCTTTAGGGGAACTTAGAAAACACAACCAACGTTTGGGTTCAAACTACATCAACGAAAACTGTAGTAAGGGTTTAAAGGGCTGTCCATTTTCTGCTCGGTTTTTGGCTGTTTTAAAAGTGGAACATGCTTCTTTTGGGAAAAAGGCTAATAGGGATAGAGCATCATTTTCAACATTTAAAATAGACCTTGATTAACCTAGAAATACCCACCAACTTCAAGCCGCAACATAGAAGAGGCTAAAGGGGTTATAATGAGATGGGAATGCAGTATTTCAGCAATGCCTCAAAGCTTTAACAGAAAACTACATGCAGTCATTTAGATACGCCTAGATACTCCATTGCTATTTCGACCAGATCAGTTTCTTTTCGTTCACAAGAATTTCAGTATAAACATCCTCTTTTCCTCCTTTGGAATTTTATTGAAAATTAATACATTTTCTAAATACCTTAGAAAAACTGTTTAAAGAAAAAAACTTTAAATAATCCCATATGTTGACATATAGTGGGGTAAAAAGTATTCAGTCAGCCACCATTTGTGCAAGTTCTCCCTCTTAAAAAGACAAGAGAGGCCTGTAATATTCCTCAATGGTGTATCTGAAATATGAGAGACAAAATGAGAAAGAAAAATCCAGAAAATCACATTATTTCATCATTTGTTGTAAATAAGTATTTGGCCAATAACTAAAGTTCATCTCAATAGTTTGATATATACTCTTTGTTGGCAATGACACCAGTCAAACGTTTTCTGTAAGTCTACACAAAGTTTTTACAAACTGTTGCTGGTATTTTGGTCCATTCCTCCATGCAGATCTCCTCTAGAGAGTGATGTTTTGTGTTGCTGGAAACAGACTCAAAGTTTTCTAGGAAAATAGAATTACAAAATACTTAAGTACTCACCCGGCAATGTGTTTGGGATCATTGTCATGCTGATAGACCCAGCCGTGTTTCATCTTCATTTACACAGATCAGTCGTTCTGGTCCCTTTGCTGAAAAGCGTCCCTAAAGCACAATGTTTCCACCCTTCTTAAAGTTGAGGTGCAACTATGATGAAAATTGAGCAACCATTTTTTCTTCTTTTTTTGACATTGGTTAGTGGCAGGAAGGCAGCAACCCGATAATTGACTGATGATTGGCTGATTTCAGACTGCCACCCCCCTGCCCCTGTGCTGCCTCCCACTGCCACCGTCCGATTGTTAGAAATCATACAGTAGCAGTTCAGGCACTCAACGATGGCTGATGGGAGGGGCATGGCGATGACTTTACAACACACTTGCGTCTCACCTACTTTACCCTTAGTTTATCCTTACTTTTGTTTGCTACAAACTGACGCTTTCTGCATGTCAATAAAAAAAAATATTACAGTTAATTATCACTCAATGGGCTCACAGAGTGGTGAGACAGCTGCCGTCCTCCCATAAAGCAGTTGTGACTAAGAATTAAATAGTATTTGGATATTTTTTGGTAACTACATTCTTTTTTTTATTTCCAGGAAAAGGTTTTATGGCTTTGAGGAAGAAATGTTTTTCCTGAGAGATCTGCAGCTTTTGTGTGTTCTCGAGCTCAGTGGTTTTATCAGCTGCCCTTGGAAATTAGCCCCTGCAGCCTTTGTTTCAGGGTGAAAAGGCTTTGTAAAGAAAATGTTCAGTGTTGTAGCAATACACTTATCTTTCCCTATCGCTGTTCCTTCTGTCTGTGGTTACCGAAAAGACTATCAATGGGCTTTTTTTGTAACATTTAGTGCCTGAATGACATTTTATTCTGAATGGAGTCGTCATGCTTTTAGTCATTGTTTGATGTGTCCTAATGCTGCATGTGATGTGTGTCCGAGTCTGTCCTCTCGTAACATGCGGCGCTGCTTTTAAAGGCTAGTCGAATGTTTTTATGGTTGCAATCTTCCTTGCTCACTTGATTTAGCTCTGGGGAACGGGGCATGTGAAGAGCCAGTTTGTGACACCGAGCAGAATAGATTAAAAAAGAAAAGCTGGCTCTGTATCAAACTCTCAACATAAAAGAGAAGGCTAAAAACACAGCTGTTATTACAGCATGATGCTCGTAGAACAAATCTAATAATTCACAGTCTGCTCTGATTGAGGTCTCAAACGTTCAGCTGCTCACCTCAACAAACTCTTCAACAGCTGCTTTTCTGGGCTCACAGTTGTGTGTCAAATTACCTGACAAAAGGGGAGCTTCAAATTGCCCTTGCGTTTTTTTTCCAAACTCCATACATTTGTGAGCCTGTATCGTAAATAATTAATGTGCAAATGAAAGCGTACAACAAAAACAGGCAGTAATACATCTGGGATTGTAGAATTTTTGTCGTTTTTGTGTTTGCATCAGCTGGCTCTGTTCACATCCATCCTCTTTCTGAGACTCTGTACTAAAGCTCGTCTCAGCCATCAGTCTGCATCTGCTGTGTGCCGACAGATGTGCTTTGCAGGGTGATCAATGTCCTTGATCGGGGGGAGATAACTCCTGTGTGTCTGTGCTTTCCAACTGATAGTCAAACACCTGTTATTTGCATTCAAGTCCCACTCCTGCCATCTTTTGATGCATTGTAAAGGCGCTCCCAGTGGTCTTGTTATTAGGATTCACATTTTTAGCCGAAATAAAAAAAATCTGTGCCATTTTTCCAGGACATAGTTTCTGCAGAGCGGCAGTAGTATAGAGAGTAAATAGACTCACCCCGATTTATGTGTGAGTAATTCTTGATTTGTAACTCATGCAATACGTTCTGTGCATTAGTACAAAAAATGATGAAAAAAAAAAGTACACACGCACAACTTAAAACAGCTTGAAACTAACTACACAAATCTTTAAAAACCGCTGATGAATCTTGGAGACGTGAAAAGAGTCTCAAATCAGATTTGTGCATAATTGTGGTTTTGTGGGCACGTAGCATGTCTTTCGTGTGCAATTTCTAAGATGTGTTTGTAGTTATATTCAAGCTTTGTCATTTTAAGTTGTTTGTGTGTAAGTTATATTTTTTATGCACACACAAATCCAAAGTTACACGTAAATCAAGAATTACGCACGCACAAACCAAGAATTCCACACGCACAAAGTCCATTTTTTTTCTCCATTCAGCAGTTCAATTGAAATTCACCTCTGAGTTCTGGGCAGGACTGTTGGCGTAGGATAAGCCTACTCCTATTTTCTGTCACCCTTACAATCTTAGCCTAACGTTAGCGGTGCATCAAAAATGGCGACCAATTTTGGAGCCATCCAGCAGTACAGTTTTGAGTCAGATTCCAGTTAAGACAAGGAAAACCAAGACGTTCGTGAACCTAGTTGTCTTCAAGTGGAGCTTTTGGCTTACCACAATAACTTGTATGTCACGCTTAAAAACTTTTTCCAACAGCAATGTTTTGATCTGCACCTGATTCACAACAATTTGAATAAAGACATGCTCGAAAATCCAAGTTTAAGCTTAATTTTCTTTATATAAGTCCTCCATCATGAGTAAAAATGCCACAAGAAGATGTTAAAAACACCACAGAGTGGGTCTTTTTCGCATTTAGGCGACCGCCTTATGTTTTTGTTCTTTGGATCGTGACTGCCAATGCGGTGGATCAAGGTGGTAAAGTGGATCTGACCCCTGAGCCACGCCATTTTCTAAGTGTGAGTGGATGCCGTCCCGCTTATGTGCCAAGTGAATTTGACACTCATGTCTTACATGTCACAGTAGAGTGACTTCTTTTTAACAGCTGCAGTGGTTAACCAATGCTCCTGTTTTTGTTTGAATCATTTTTTTTTTTTTTTTTTTTTTTTTACTGCAGTCTGATTTTTTTTCCTTTTTTTTTAACAGCAGTTTATTAATTTAGTTTTTTTAAAATATCTGATGAATTCTAAGGGTTAAATAAGTTGCACAGAGAATTGTATTAAATGCAATATTTCAAAATAATAGTTTTCCATTTGTCTTCAAACAAGATTCAGTTATAGTGATTGCTTTTTTGCTCTAATTTTTTTTTATACTTCAAGGCATTAATACCATAAAGTTGTTATAAAATAATCAAATTTTATTCTTTGATTTTGTTCTGTTCAAAATAAAAGATTCATGCCGGGTTAAATATGAAACAATTCCTTCAAAATTTACAATATGAGGCTGAATTTTGGAGTTTGAAGAACAACAAAGGTTGTGTTATAATTGTTTTATGCTTGTTTATTTATGAGTTAATCATTGTACAATTAAAAAAGATACCCTCGCTGTAAATCTATTACCATTTGTTTAAGCAAAGATCATCACTGTAATTATTCTGAAAGGCTTCAGGTGACTATTAAAAAGTGGTAGTTTTCCCCAAGAGGCTGGTTGTTAGCTCTCTGTCAGGTGTCAGTGTTTTCACATCAGTTATAGTTTTCCCTGCGGCTCTGAAAAGAAGCAGGTATATGTGTAAAGGCCATTAGCCCACAGCACAGATGTGTCAACAAGGGTTGACTTTTACAGCCCAAGTAAAGTCTGAGCAAACAGCCGCCGTGTGGAAGCCCATGTGGTTGAGCGCTGATCCCAGGACATAAAGACGGATCAGAATTCCAGGACTCATTAGAACAGTGAGACAGACCACCCTAACACAGAATGCAAGGGAATGCCTTAACAGAACCAATAAAACTTGATCTCCACCTGCATTTTTAGACCACAGACCAGTTTAATGTCAGATTGGTCTGTACGAGGCTAAAGTGGATGTCTACTTTTTTTTTTTTTTGCGTTCCAGTTAATCTTAACTTTTGAGAGCGAAATTGAACTTCATCTTCCGTAAAATATATGCAGCTGATTTAAACTTTATTTGTAAACTAGACGTTGTGTAGGAACCATCAGAATGTAATAAAGATTTCCAATTAACCCATAAACGTGTCACTAAAACTGGTCATTTCTAAATATAATAAGAAACATGTATCCATCATTTGAGCAACTTTATTAGCAGCATCCTCGTAACATTAGTCAGCTGGTTGCTCTGCTTCTCCTGGAGGCCTTTTCAGTTTGGCCACTAGGTGGCGATTGCACAATAGCATTACACCCTATTCCAGAAGAAGAAAAAAGTGTGAGCAAAAACTGTGCTTTAGACCACAAATGGTTACTTTAAAAAATATTCCCTTAAAAGTTTGTGAGTTTATAAAGATGTTAGTATGTTTAGGTTGACCGAGCGTTACCATTACCCGTCCTATGGGAAACTCTATCATACGTTAACATCAAGCTAGTGATCTTAAGCTTTAAGTTTTAGATCGATCTCTACTTTTAGGGATATTTTTCTGATCTGTTGAGCTTAGATCGATTTATCTATTTTATCAACCTAGTCCTATTTGTTGATTAAAAAACTTATTGTGAAATACAAAAAATCTGATTCAGGAAAACAAATTCAACCTCCAAATTGCTTTGGATTATTATTTCCCTCAAGATTTCAAAAATCAGATTTGTTCTTCAGAATTTCCTTCCATGAAAATTCCAGCGCGTGGGTGTTTGTCAGAGTATCCATCCAAATGGAGAACTTTTCCAAAAGAAAAACCCTCCCCTCGACAAAAAAAAAAGAAAAAGTTAAAGTTATTATGAGTCTGTGATGGCAGCAGGAAGCTAACATTTTCCTTCTCCTGACCTTTTGTCTTGGGCCCTCACCCGTCCCACATGTTTAGCTTGATCCCCTCAAATGTCTTTTCTGCTTTGTAACCAAAAGCCATTGACTTACTGCCCCCACTGCCAGGGCAGCCATTTAAGTTACGTTTAAAAATTAATGCTTGAGTGAGAGGCAGCAGAGAAGGAGCATGGGAGGGCAGGCAAAGAAAGACACAATGGATGAACATGGAGACGGGCTTTTGTGGGCAGAGAGAGCTCAGGCTGCAGCTGCTGCCTCATTGCACGGTCTTCTCACCACTCTGTGGTGTTTAACTGCTGCTCACACCCCGCCATGAATATTGCATTCCTGCACTATAGGGTTGCTTGTGTTGCCCCACTGTGCACTGAGAAGAGCTGCGGCCACAGCTCTGAAGCATCCAAGTCCGGCCTGCCCCCGCTGTGAACAGGGGCGTCCACACTCAAGCACACACACCACACAAATCAAACCAGCTTTCATGTTATTTAATGGGGCGAACTCATCCAATGAGAGCTGCGCGCCATTATGTGTCACCAACGATTAAAATAAAAGCAGCAGCAACGTGGAGCCATACTGCTGGCGTTTCAGCTGCAGATTTAAAGTTAAACTGTCGGAGGGATTCTATTTAAAGCTTTGTTATGAAGAAATGTCTTCATAAGAATTATGAAAAAAGGACAGTAATTATGGTTTATATAAATTAACACAAGTTTTTAACTTTTTGTTAAATGATTCTAATCAAATAAGAGCAAATTGTCAGTCTGGTTAAACTTCCAAGCTTAGTCTTACTATTTCTGTAAAAGCTTAAAATATATATATATATCAGCTTTTAAGTGTGATCTTAAAGATGGGAATAATAGAATTTAGCTCCATATATTATATTTACATTTATATTTCTTCACATTTAAAGCTTTTTTTTAAAGCAACACAATCTTTTTTATGTTTATCAAAGCTAAAAAAAAATTCTCCTATATAAAGACTAACTCAATGAAAATCATATTTTTTGTGTTTTTAACACGTTTCTAATGGCATTTTTCTCATGAATGAGGAAATATATGAAGAAAATTAACCTTAAAGTCACATTTCTGGGTATTTCTTAATTCAAATTGTTGTAAACCAGGAGCAGATGAAAAATGCATTTGAAAAAGATTGTATTTGTGATGTAGAAATTAGACCCGGCAGACCACAAGCTCCCTGCTTCTCTCCGCTCCAAACTGGGGAGGTTAATGAGGGGTGGGGTTGCTTCATGCCTGCTTTCCCACTCACGACTCGGAGGTGAATTTCTTAAAAAAAAAAAAAAAAAAACTCCTGCTGCTCTGCAGAAACTATGTCCTGGAAAATGACAGCCCTTTTGATTTGGACTAAAAACAGCATAATCATCATTAAAAGACCACTGGGAACAGTTGTACCATAGACCAAACCTTAAATCCAGAGTGGAAATTTAAGGTGTGCTTAAAATTCCTTAATTCTCAGAAGTCAACAGTGCGCTCTCTAATATGGTTCACTTTATGGTCTGAAACATACAATAATGTGTGACTATGAAAGGTCCTGATTTTGACTTTACCAAATGACGAAGAGGCAGACATTTATTCACTCTTTTTTTCATACTATTGATCTCATTCTCTGGATAGTTTTGTTGCAGCATTTAATTCCCTCTATGCTCTCACTTCCATGACTTTAGGTTGTTCTTTAATGTTTCAGGGTTATATATAATGGTGCTTTGAGGAAAACTCTTTGGTTCAATACTCAGAATAGCACCGTGTTTATAAAGATGTGTTTTTGATTAAAACCTAAATGAATTTGTCACAGTTTTGCTTCATTGCAAACTCTTTAACAGTGTCGCTGTAACACTATACGACCTAAGGCTGACTGCTTACGTTCTCAAGGGAGCAAAGAACGTTTTTTGGATCTTTATTCTCCCACATATTGTAAAGTCATGAACCTCCTTATCAGAATTGCAAATATTGCTCATCATAAAATAATTCTTGAACCTTTGCACTAAATGCTTATTATCTTAGGCATAGACTGATAACCTTTTACTTGCTATGATTGACTTCTTTCTTCTCTTTCCTAATTCAGTTTTCAAAAAGTGAATTAGGTGCCAGAAATGTAAAGCACCAGAAATATAAAGCATTCTTTCAAAGGTGTGTGAAATTTCATTGTGACTAACTGGAAACAATGCAGGCATGCTTAAGGACTATTTGATGATTTAATGCCCTTAATGCTGAGTGTCAAGCAGGGAGACACTGGGTCCCATTTTTAAAGTCTTTGGCATAAGTCGTCCTAGCTTTGATCTCAAGACCTTCCAATCTTAGGGCAAACACTATCACGAGGTCACTAAATTCTTTCCCTACTGCTATGGCATCTCCCTATCCCTAAATTTAGCTCTCCAAACGGAGAGTTATGGAAAAATTGTGGCTATGTCCGAATTCCTTCCCTACTCATTCAGTCATACTCGCCATTTTGTAGAGTTGTCCGAATCTACAATTCCAAAATTCAGTGCCATAGAAATTTTCCAGAAGTGTTTGCGAAAAAATAGTGTGCATCAATTAGCAAACATAGACCACAAAGCCACAAACAATTTTTGCGAAAAAAAAAAAATTTTTTAACAAACCATCCACATTTTCATCATCAGAAAACGGTGGAGTTTCAAATAAATATCATGAAGTTTTTGTATTGATTAGATTTTCACTTTGTGAAATCGATGACGTCATATCTACAGTTTAAAAAAAAGAAAGTTGTGAGCATGGTGTCCTAATTGCTTTTAAAATCTAAGGCACTAGTTAGTCCCGCACTATATAGTTTTTTTGTAGTTATGGATTAGGGTGGGAATTAGGACATAGCCTTGGTCTTCGAATTCAGACGTTACTCCCACTTGATGACATCATCAATAGCCGTCGGTCAGGTATGTTAGCGCGGAGGTGCTAACACTCGGAAATATATAACCAATTTGGTTTTATAACTTCAAGAAGTTTGTGCTAAAACGAAAAGGCAGTACTTACATTTAATTGTAAACTTCTGTGCTTTAGAACATTCCCACTTAAAGAAAAGCGCCTTTCCTCTGCGGCACACTGTGACGCAAAAGTTATCCCTTTAAAATACTATTTCGGACAACCCTACCCCTTCAAATGCTCCTATAATTGGAAGGGTTGGGAGAAGCCGTTGGGGTAAGTTTGTCTTCAGACTAACTTAAATTCTGTAAAGGAAGTAAAAATCTGCCAAGAATTTGTATAATGTTATATTAGACGCTAGTGTTGACATTATTTTACTGACATATTCAAGTGTACACGCATTAGTAAATTTATTTCAGGAAAATTCAATGGTTTTATTAGACACATTTTTCTAAATTTCAAAATAAATGTGATAATAACTGCTAAAAACAAAACAAAAAAAAACATTTTTTAATCATTTATTTGATTGTGGTACTTAATGTTGAAACAATACATCATTAGGGAGTGGAGGGCTCTTAAATAAAACTTTCTGCCCACTGCTACTTATTGTTGCCTTGGCTACAGGATCACAGGCTGCTCTGTGTTTCAGAGTTTACAAAGATTTACTCTTGTTGAAACCATATTAGCTTAAGCTTGGTGCAATACTGCAGTCGTAATGTAATGGTGTTAGATTTTTATGGCGAGTTCCAGAAAAAGGATGCACGAATGCACCGCTGCAGTTGAGCTAAGAGTCATTAAGCGATGCAGCGATACTATATTTCACTGAAACTGCCAAATGTGAGAAGTGGTTATTGCCATCTTTCCTTAATGGGGGAATTTTCCGGAAAAGTCACTATCTTGAGATCGTCAACATGATTGTTAACCTTTACTAAGAAGAAAATAAACGTGTGAGATAGCTGCAGTGCTTTAAAACCACTGAGTTAAGTTTTATTTTTCAGGCAGAAAAGTGTCTATTTTTTTTTTATATAAAGAATTTGAGTTTTATTTATCTCAGGTTTCCTTTTCTTAGATACTTCTGAACAGTTTCTGTTGGAAAGTGATGCTGATATTTCTTTAGCAACAGAAGGATAAAAAAAATCTATTTGTTAGCTCATCAACAGGAAGCCACAGCATAAGAAGAATGGATGTCACACAAGACTGTCAAGTTTAAAGGTGTAATCAGATTTGTAAAATGCTCCTCCGCTTTCACGCCTCTTACATAATTTGTTAATTCTGTCCCGTTTCCTCTGCCGCCGCCATCGTCGTCGTCTTTCTTCTGGCTTTGGGTGGCGTTTGAAATGCTAATGAGGTGGGGCGTCATGAGAGGGTTTGTAGGGGAGCGAAGCTGGCTGGAAAGATAGTGATATGATAATGACTCACTGTGGCACACGGACATTTCCGTGGGAGACAACATTGCACACAGAGTGTCATTATGTAAATTCGATTGGATCTCACGAGGACGATCAAATGCTCCAAACAGAGATTGGCTAACCCTACATGCCCCTAAGGTGGCCGCAATTTAAGAAGGATGTGTTCAAGTCATCATTCTGTAAAGCAGAATACAATAAAAGTAATTATCAAAGCATTATGAGATAAAATGTGAACGGTTCTCAGAATAAAGACTGATCATTTATTGACAGTGACATGTTAGGGCTAAAGCAGCTGACAGCCTGATGGGATGTGAGGCTTTTCTCATCACTGACAGCTTTCATGAGACAGCACCTCTGCTCTGTGGGATTGGTCAGCTTTTATTCATCCCTGTGTATTTGATAAAAAAAAAGGAAAACGTGCGATTTGAAGCGTGAGCTAAAACATCATGTTTCAGAGAGCTGATGTGCTGTGAGGCAGCTCAAAGAGGCGGAACAAAAAGCGAGATCTGTAAAAAAAAAAAGTGCAGTTTCTCTTCTGAAAAAGCTTTTTGTCAAGGTGATGGTTTTTCTTTCGGGTAAGCTCAGCGTTTTGATGGATATCCTGACAAACAGCCACAGTGAAAGCGTCTCTTCTGGACCATCAAAGTTAACAAGGAATTAAACATTTTCCTCTTTCGTTTCCTTACAGTTGAAAAGAGCTTTTAAGGTCACGCTGAAATACTTTCTTTTTTGTTAAATATTTGGCACAAAAACTTTAATTTACCAAAATTAATTGACTAATAAAGTATTAAGTATTTTTCTTTTTAACCATTCAGACATAAAGCTGCTGTACATATACATTTTGAGGAATTAAAGAGGACTTAGGAATGCAAAATTTCATCATTCTGTTCTAACAAATAGCATCTGCTAGTGATGTAGAATCCAGCCCTTCAATACATTAAAGAAGTTTGTAACACATTTAGCTATGTTGACACAACTTTCAGATTCAAGTCACCACTTTCAATGAAAAGTCTATTTAACTCTAGAGCACTGTCACTGGTGATTTTCACCTGTGAAAAAGTATTTACATGATTTCCAAAATATTGCCTTTTTTGAGTGTCTTTGATCCCTGGATAAAGTCACACGTGTCCCAGGAATGGGTGGACAAAAGACCAAGTCTACAGTATCATTACTTTTTTTTTTTTAGGAATTTTTTGTTCTCAAATTCCTAATTTTTCATTTTCAAGCATGTTCTTAGGATCTTCCTATGTTTATATTTCCCATTTTCTTCCATAAACGAAACTTGAAAACAAAATGAAACGACTCTAATTTATTACGTGTTGTCATATTTTGATCTATTTTTTATGATAAATACTTTTTATAGCAGAAGTGTTTTAGGGTAAAGCTTGTTTTGGGCTTCTGTGTTCAAAACTTTTATGTTCACAGGTATCTACGCAAGTTCTACGAATATTTTTGATCTTGATGTGTAAACCGTATCGCCATTGAACGTGCATTGAAAGTTAAACCTGGTTGAACTTTGACTATGGATGACGTCACTTTTAATTTGCAGAAGTACCGACCATGTAAATAATTGATCGTGGAGGAGAAATGTATAATTACTATTTGTGCCTGATTGGAATTCTATGTTGTTAGTCTGTCATATAACAGAATAGAGCTGTGAAAGAAAAAGCCAAGATTCACAAGATTTTCACCACTTTGACCTTTCATATCGGGACTCTTCTAACTGTAAGTGATGGACATGCACTACTAAACACTAGAAGAAGAAGAAAAAGCCCCTCCTTGTCTGTCCAATGTGAACACTACTGATTAAATGTGCCTTCAAATTGCGTGTTTAGCGGGTTGTTGAACAAGCTTCACATGCCTGGTGTGTCTTTAGGTTTTCTTTAAGGTACTCTTGATATTTAAACTTAAACCCCTGTCACACCAGGGCAGCGTTCTCGCCGCGATCGCGCGGCGTCCATCAAAAAATGCAGAACGCTGAGCTGAACGTAGTAAGGTCGCCATGAGCGCCGTAGCATCGCTGTGACATCTCCATGGACGCCGTGGTGTCTCCATGGACGCCATGCGACGACGCGCACTTTGTGCATGCACAAAGTGCGCGTCGTGGCTCGGTGTGTTCATGGCGTTCTGATGTGCGCGCCGTGGCAGCACCGTAGCAGCGCACTGAGAACGCCGAGAGCGCCACAGCAGCGCCTTAGGCACGCACTCAGGACGCACATAATCGCCACAAGGACGCAGCTGTAGACAGGGGCGCTTGCACGGAGATATCATATAGAGATAGCCATATCGTCCTCCTCAGCAGGAGTCAGGTCCGTCATCGTCTTTTGTGCCTGGATGGAAGGGCTGCTTGACCTTGATGGGGATGGAGAGTCAGGCGGAAGCAGCTCCACTTCCGCATGTTGAGGAGACGGTGGTGCAGTGGGGTTGGGTGGCTGCTTTTTCGTAGCCCTCTCTCGACTTTTTTTTCCTGTCATGATGGTTTGGGGAACAGGCAGGAGCAGTGCGGGTTTGACTGACTATTGGCTTATATATACACGCTGCCGTGACGTCATAGGGACGATCTGGCAACTGCGCCGTGCACGCGCCATGGGCACGCAGTGACAACTCTTGGCGCGCCGTGTGAACTCCGTCAGCACGCCGTGACAACGCAGTGAAACGCCGTGACAACGCAGTGAAACGGCAAGTAAAACTCTGTGGGAACGCAGTAGCACGCCACGGATGCGCCGCAGGAACGCCATAATCACCGTGAAAGCGCGGAGACATCTCCATCTTGGAGTTATGAAATTTCTGAGAAATTTCATAACGCCGTGTGAACTCCGTAGAATCGCAGCCTAGTGTGACAGGGGCTTTATTCCATTTACAATAGAATAGAATGGAGAATAGACTGTAAGAGATTCGAATATGGAATGAAATAAAGAAAATAGAAATTAATAGAATATATAATAAAAAAAAGGAATGGAATATAAAATGGAATGGAGTAGGATAGAATATGCAATGGAATGAAATGAAATAGAATAGAATGAAATGTAGAAAAGAATAGATAGGAATATAGAATAGAATTGAATGTAATATAGAATGGATTGGAGTAGAATAGAAATGCAATGGAATTGAATAAAATTGGAATAAAATTGAATGTAGAATGGAATGTAGAATAAAACAGAATATAGAATAGGATGGGATGGATTATAGAATGGAATTGAATAGAATGGAATATGGAATGGGATATAGAGTGGAATGGAATGTGGAATATATAAAAGAATAAAGAAAAGACTGGAATAGATTAAAGCTTCATTGATCCCACAAAAGAGTTTATTACCTAACTATTTAATATTTACAGGTCTCTGATGTTCTGCATGCACTCATTGTGCAGCCCGTTCTCTCTCAAGTCTTCCTAATTATGTTCCTGTGAAGGGAAAATGCTCCAAATGTACTATTATCTTACATTTCTGGGAATTTCTGTGGGTCCAAATCTCCATCCTAATCCATAGAAAGGAGGTTTCTTTGCATTATAATCATCAGTCTTTGAGGCGTATCATGCAGACTTTTTCTCTTCTTCTATGGCTTCTTCTGAAACGTGTCACAGAGAATCAATTTGTTCTGAAACCTCACTTATCTGTTAAAAAAAAGATGTTTTCTTAAGAGCCTAATTAGAGGAAAAAATGGCCAATCATCTCTGAAGACCTTATTACACCAGACCTTCCTCCAGTGTTTTTGTTTTTTTAGAACGTAGTCTAATGAAGGGAGCAGTTCAGTCCTGCTCTGTGTTCATCTCACCAAGCTGCCTGTCTTATTGTTCTGGTTTGTTGTTTTTCCTTGAATTGCTGTCCAGTAATTCAAAGCAAAACATGCCGTTTGGCTTGGATGAGCTGAATCATCTGTGGGAAGAAAAGTCTGTGAAAACATTTTTTAGTTTGTTGCAGCATTTTAATCAAATGTCATGTGTTATTTAAATATTAGGTCATTTTTTCCAAGAAAATTGAAAAGATAACATCTTTCACTTTGTTTTTTTTAACAAGTTATTCAATGCTTTTTCTATAATGGTGTGTAAAAATGATTGTTTTCATAGCTTTTCTAATGTAGTAAAATGAATCAAGTTATTAGAACAAAAGTTGTTTTCTGTTTTTTTTTTTATTTTAATTTTTCCCTGCTGCTGATTGTCCATTTTAATTCTAAACTAAATTATTTTATGCCTCCATTCTATTTTTTACTTAATTTACTTAAAAAAAAAGATTTTCTACCCTTACAAATAATTGCCTTGGCACCAGAATGGATTTTTGTGGATCAATTGCAAACGAGAAAAACTTCCTTCTCCTCTCCTCCTGCATTTGTTTTGCTTCGAGCTAAGTGGACGTGTTCGTGCTTTTGCTTCACCTTGTCCTTGGCAGATGTGCTCAATGTTGGAGAGAGTGAGAGGAATAATAACTGTATGTGTCCATTTTTGATGTTTTTCTTGGGTTTTGAACTCTCTTTCAGTTGGAAGTTGATGAAAGCGATGGAGAAGCAGGTGCTGCACTGTTGTGGAAGCTTTTCTTTTAAATGGATGTTCCTGTGCGATGATTGACGTTCTTTTTAAGCCAAACTTGGCTGTGTGCTACTAAAAAAAAAAAAGTTCTGGCGTAGCTTTTGGCCTATTTCTGAATTGTTCTGACCCGGGTTCAGAGCAGTAATCAGCCACTCAAAGGCTGACCTCTTGTTCTCAAACTTCTGTGCTGAAAAGTCAAAAACCCACATGTTGTACTTTCTGCAGTTCCAGAAGAATACTGGAAAACTGCATCCTGTAAATTTTGCAGTTATTTCTCAAAGACTCAGCGTCTGAATGGATGCAGTGAATTTAAATAATCTTGTGTTTGTGAATATTCTCTGTTCTCCATCCCTTTGTGTAGAAACTAACCAGTAAATGATGATGTGATCTTCTTTAAATTCATTTCCAAGAAACCAAAATCCCACAGACTTTTATTATGAAATAAACACTTTTATTATATTCATCAGAATAACCATTCCTGCTCTGATACCTTTTTTTAACATGTTCTTGCTAATCCTTATTTTATTTTTTATATTTTATTAATTGCAAGTTGTTTAAGTTATAAACTGGCCAATCAAGTGCCTCAAAACAAAATGTGGTTTCTGTTGAAATCTTTTTTTTTGAAGAAATTTTTCATGTGCATTGACCAGTTTTTCACCAAATCTGATGAACTGTTAATCACAATATTTTGCAAATGTGGGAAATCTTCAAGTAGGAATTATTTAACTATTTCAAGGGTTAACTACCTGCCATTGAGGCGTACTTGCTTCCAAAATATAACATCTGCCTGTCAGTTTAGGTTAGAAACATTTGATGAAAATCTTTGCTAAAAAATAGTGGGCTAGATCTAAAAATGCTAATCTAAAATGTAAACATAATTGCTGGAGGTTAGATTTTTGTTTTAAGGTACAGTTTTTGCATCCAACTTGGCTTGTAGCAAAAAACTCTGATGTTGGTGCTCAATTATCAAATAATAGACATTACCTTCTTGATGGATTGAGTTCTTTACACTTATTGTTTTGTGGTTGTTGTTCATTAAGTGCAGCGCTACTAGCAAACAAGCTGTTATTGTAACTGTAGACAGTTCACACTCTAAAGTGCAGCGTGAAACTAAGCTAAATCATCTCCCCGACCTTTTTTTAAAACTATAAAATCAATTTTAACGTGACTGTAAAGTTAATTCATTCCACTGGAGAATCATCTGCCGTCTATAAAATCACTATAAGAGATCAGTCTTTAAAATTGGATTTGTGTCAAAGTTTCTGAAAACTGTTACTCAAGTTTTTTCTGAGTATGAATCAATAATGCCTCTTCTTCCTATAAGCTGGATTTGCTTGGACTTCCTAACCAGCTGATTCAATATTTGTTAGAGGATTATTTTATTATCGTGTTCCTCAACAAGTGTCTTTTTTACTATTTCTTCTGCGTAGATTTCTTTGTTTTGAATTTTTGTATTTTAGGCCGTTTCTTTTTTGTTTGCGTTGAATGCTCTGATCTTCAGCAGCAGGACCGGTGGAAGTTCTAAGGCTGCAGGAAGCACACGGACGGGCTGCCCAAAATTCACTGGTAGTTTAGCTCAGCATAATTTAATGCTCAGCTGATCACCTGATCAGACCAGGATTATCTGTCTGACCCTCAGGTCGGAGTCGTTAAGAAGGCTTACAGAGTTAACCAAGTGTCAAACAAATCGCTCGGTGCTTTCAATCATTAACAAATATTTCCCTGTGTTTGTTGTAGTAGTTAGTATCTGTTGAAGTCTGAAAGTCGCTTTTTCTTGTCTCAGCTTGCTCTGCAGTTTTTCACAATATCAGCTCTTAAATCTTCCTTTCTCTTTTCCTCTCTTGGCCTGGTGGAGTTCTTCTCACTCTTCACATGGGAGCAACTGAGCTTTCAGGAGAGGACACACACTCATACTCACACACACACTAACTCCAGCTGAGCCTTTCCATTTTACTAGAGCCTTACGACTCCATCTTTATCCTCCAGCTGTGGAAGTGGTTTGACTGTTGATGGGTCGGAATGGATCCACGTCGAAGGGATTTTCAAAGGGAATGAAAAAAGTCGGGTGAATAATGTTAGCATTTATCAGCTCATAGGTTTCCAAAGAGCCCCACGTTTTATTTATTTATTTATTTTTGGTTTAGTTTTGCCTTAAATATCTACCCTACTGAACAAAATTGCAATTTTTAAAAAAGTGTCACATTTTTGGTTTACTTTTTAAACAAAGACCTCTAATTGAAGAACAAGAGGAAAACTGCAGATATTAATGACCATTTTAACATCCATAATCTCGTGAAGAAAAACCCCAAATCAAAGGATAGAGCGCGGTTATAGAGGAAAACAGATGTTCGACGAAAAGGATGTGAATATAAAAGTCCTTGGGTTGAATTTTACTGGTCCAGCCTCACACCCACTCATTCTGTCATCTGTGCTGCAGATCTTCCTACACCCCCACTCCTTTAAACATGCCTTCCTCTTTTGCTAATTACCAAGTATGCTGCCTTATTCCTCCAGCAGCTTGTTAAGCTCTCCAGCAGCACAGTTGACCCACTTTACGAGCAGACCTGCAGGCGAAAACGTTGCTGATGGCTCCCTTTTTTCTCCCTTTTCAGTAAGTCCCCACTCCATATATTATACACTTAACCTGCATCTGAGAAACGGCCATAAGTAGAAAAGCAGAGGAAGATGAAAAAGGTTCAAGGGAGTGATGCAGCAGAAGTATTTACAGGTTTTCTTTGGGTTGTCAAAAGCCGGAGAGTACGACGCAATCGAGCAGCATTTCCCTGCAGACTCGGGTGATAAACGCACAATCACTGATTTTTATCACTGTTTATGTGCAACCAGGATTTGTCACAGAAAATGACTGACTCCCTACTAATGTGCCACAGCCAGATAGCATTGTGTCTCGTTGTGTCGTTTTAAAGCGTTTGTCTGTCTCTTGCATAAATCAGGAAGGCTAGTGAGATGCTATAAAGATTATACGTTACTAGACAGTCATTCTGTTCTCCCTTTATTTGCTCACGCTTGGCCCTGCTTTCATTTTTCCTAACTCTTAGGCAATTACTGCACACAAAGGAGCTCTCTTTCATTTGTTGGAGGTCACCATAATCTTAGCATGCGTGCGTGCGGAATGTGTCTGCTTCCTCTATTGAGTCGTCTGCAATTACTTTTTAACTCAAAGCGCTGATTGATCTTTAGACCTTAATCTTACCTTTAGCTTTGTTTTTTGGAAACACGGAGTAGATTTTCTGCATCAAATTTCTTGTCAGGTCGAGTAAAAATTTCTTATTGAGAGGTTTGAGTTTTTAAAGGCTTTTTTTTTTTCATGTGCAACATCAGCCTAAATTATAGAGTATTTCCAAGTGCAAGGGCATGCTACTAGCAATAAAATCTGTAATTCAACCTGTAAAGAGTTTTTATGGGTCCAGACACATCCATTATCCAGAACGCATTAATTCCTGCTTTTTTACTTAGTTGTGTTCTTAAACATCAGGAGAAAATATGTCAGTTTATTGATGAGATAACTTTTTCTTTACAAAAGAAGCCCTTTCTATTCCATTGGTGTGTTCTCTTGGAGTTACTTTGTCAGTTGAAAGGTTGACCTAAACTCTGTGGTGTTAATCAAATGACTAAGCCACGATTTGCCCGAAAACAAGGGTGTTGGTCCACTTTTTAGTCAGTCCTGGTGCGGTTCAGTGGCAGTGTGATGCTTGCAGACTTTCCATTAAACAAACCAAAGAGAGGAGTAAATGATGTAAGTGCTCTCATTTACTGGTAAGGGAAAAAACAAAACAGCCCATGACACTAATCCAAAGAAAAGTGCTAATCATGAAACGGCTGTAAAACGTCTGTCCTGTGTTTGATCAAGGAGTTGTGTATCTAAGGCAACTGCAGTTTTATCCTTGCGCAATAAAAACCAAGTAAAGCAGTAATAATTTATCTATTTTGCCAGCATAAAAGTTCCCACACTAGCAAAGCTAAACTGCAACCATCTGCACATTTTTTTTTTTTTTACCAAGATCAGACCAGTGGAAATTTAGAAACCAATAGAAAGTTTGTTATGTTCTTAAGTTCTTCTAAACTATCCAGATATTGAACTAAAACATGTTAACCACAATTTTTGTGTGATCGGATTCTCAAGTCTATTTATACAGATATTATCCAGTTTTTGTAAGACTCTTTAAGACTAGAGGGGCTGCCAAATTATCTTTTTTCGCACTTTTTCTTCATAACCATATATTACTGCATACACTCTTCACACTACCGTAACTCTTCAACCATCAATGCAATTAATGGAACTTCAGTGGATTCTGAAGCTGCAAAGTGAGCAGTTTATGTTGTAACTTGTGCTTTAATGCAGATTGGTCCACTCTAGATAAGTAGGGCTGGGTTAATAACATTGATTTAAATCAATTTATTAAAAATATAAATCGATTTAGCACATAAAGCTTAAGTCCACTAGCTTGATGCTAACGTTTAATAGAATTTCCCATAGAAGGGCTAATGCTAACGCTCGGTTGATCTAAACATAGATCGCCGACTAAATGAACATCTTTATAAACTCACAGGCATAAATTTTCCAAACTCTTTTAAGGAAATATTTTTTAAAAGTAATCATTTGTGGTCTAAAACATAGTTTTTTCCTCATACCATCTTCGTCTTCTGGAATAAGTAATACAATAGCGCAATCGCAATTTAGTGGCTAAACTGAAACGTACTCCAGGAGAGGCAGAACAATTTTAACAATGTTAATGATCTGAACCTTTTTGTTAGAGCTTCTCCTGTTGAGAATCCATGTAATACTGTATGTTATTAACTATCTCATTATTTCACTAATGCATTTTACAGTCTTTGAACTGTATCAGATTATTATAAATATGTTCAAATCATATTGTAGATTATTAATGTATTACTAAACAAATGTGTCTAAATTAGAGCTGGGAAAAAATATGGTATGGAGAACTATCTCGATGTGTCAACTCACGAACGATTACCGGTCCTCTCTCTCCCTTAATCGGTTTCTTAAAATAATGGCAAGAAAGTTTACCGGGGGCGCTTCTCGTGAGCATGACAGTGAAGTGTTAGAATGTTGTTGCGAAACCATCATCAGTTTTTATTGGATCGATACATTTTTTGCCTAAATACCTGAGAAGTTTTAAACTTTTAATCCAAATCCGTTTTTATCCGGTTACAGCGCGAACACAGGGTGTATTTCTCTGTCTTTCCCGCTGCTTCTCCGCATGCAGAGGAGAGGGGGTGAGTGGAGGGTCCTCATGAGTCCCACCCAGGCGGCAGAGCGGCTGCGAGCAAACAGGTCCAAGCTGTGTCTGTTTCTAATGTAACAAAAACATGGATCGTAAGGGCGGTAACCCTGTCCAAACACTGCAGTAAAATACACCAGATCCTAGCACAGAGGTGCGCAGAATCTGACTGTCCAAATGAGACGTCTAGCGATGTTATTGATCCACCAGGTGAGTATGCTAGCAGTACACACGTGGACTAATGTGTTATTCATCAAAAAAACTGCTGGAAAACAGGCTGAACATTAGTATTATGACTCAATGATAATAAGTTATCTGACTTTAATGTAAAATTATTTAAAATGCCACATTAAGCATTTTTCCCAACATTTTTTGTTCTTTGAATTGAGGTCTGTTTATTTTTTTCCTTAAAATATATGTCATTATAGTAAAGACCCATTCATATTAATTGTCAAGTTTATTTTAATGTTGGAAAGGGCACTAAATTAACATTGTGTTTTAACTTGTTCAAAAAAGTTGTTAAAGAAATGAAAAAGATATGTTTGTTTTAAAAATAGTTAAACATCTCAGATTGTCAAGGTAAAATAATGATTATTGTAATGTTTGCCATATCAAGATACATCTGTATTAGGACCTATGTATCGTGAATCGCATCGTATGGTGAGTTACAGTGAGATTCCAATCCCTAATCTAAATGTGTAAGCTGAAATTGAATTGAAGAATCAAAAGATGTGGAAAAAAATTGGAATCGAATCGATTCAGGCTCTTGTAAATCTAATCTAATTGTTTCTGGAAATTATGATCGATACCAAACCGTACTCGATAGTCCAGTGTGAAAGTAAAAATGTATTTTTTTTCCTCATAAAATCCAAAATATTTCACCATATCTAATTTTCTCGACTCAAGTACACTGAAAAACTGAAACATTGGATCAATTAACAAAAGTTCTGTAAGTTATAACATTTAAACTTTTAGTTTTCATCAAATTAAATGATTAAGACGATGGTTTACTCAACTTGAAAATATTATGTGATAAAATATATATTTTAAATGTAACAAATTACAGAACTTTTGTGAATTGATCCATTGTTTCACTTTTTACAGTTTAGTAATAAATTTAGGTGGTTTGTTTTGTAAAAAATGTTAAATCCTTTAAATCACTTGAGTAAAAAGCTTCCTTTAGCAGACAGTGTCATAATTGTGACAATTACGTTAAACGCTCACTTAGCGACAAATTCGCGTACCCCCTCACTCTTTCATTGCGCAGTGACTTCACTGCTCATTGCCCATCAAAAAATGTGTTCCTGAGTACGACGCCACTGCCACATGTGGGAGGAGCTACCGGGTAATGCATTAGGATGATCGCTGTAAGGAACGGTGGGTGGAGATCTCAATTAGAATGTATGGAAGACACAAATTATGTTGAGAAATAAAAAAGGTAAATTTATTGTGAAGAGTTCTACAAAAACATCAGTGATCATGTCTCCAATATTTTCCCAGTACATGGGGCTGTGTCTGTTTGACAGACGCTTCCGCAGTGTTTCTGTGTCTCTGTGGCTGAGCTTGAAGGGTTACTGTCTCGTATTAACCCAAGGGGGAAAAAATTAAATGATGGGACCTTTTTCCTTTTTTTAATGTCTGCATGAGGCCCGAGCCAGCAGCGTCTGCACCCTGCAGTGGTTCTCTATCTGTGGGAGCGAAAGCCAGTGATCTGTTCAGAGTTGCTGGATGAGTTCTGGAAACCTGCAGCTCCAACGGGTGAAGGAGAAAGTTCATGACTAAAACGCTCGCTTTGGACTAGTATTCTACCCACTGATCGAGTCACTGAAAACATCACATGCCCATAGCTGAGTCCCTGATTGGTAGATGCGACAATCATCCTATGGGTACTTACAAATCCTCTGTACACCCTGCAGTACCTACTGTGTTCAGTCACGAAAGATTAGAATATGGTGTAAGGACACTGTACAACAGCATCACCTGTAGGTCATGAGCACTTGAAACTTCCATTAGCCTTACGAATTCTTCACGATACCCTTACCCCACACAATGGGACGTTTCATTTCTATTTCCTCCCTTGAGATTGTTGTAAGAAACACAATGGAACAGCAACGTACCTGAGCTCGATGTAACCATACCACTGACTGTATTAACACTGGACACTTAACCCCTCCCCCCTACTGTTACAAATAGGAAGTACCTGCTTGTTCCAAGAAGCCGAAATCTCATAGACATCTCTTAAGAAATAGACAGTTACCACTTAGTCATTTTGTCAGAATAACCATTCTTGCTCTGATGCATTCTTCTAAACATCTTCTTTCATCCTTTATTTTTTTTTAAAGAAATGTTGTCTTTATCGCAAGTTATTCAAGTTGTAAATTGACCAATCAGATACCTCAGTAAAAGCATGTGGTTTCCACTGGCAAGGCTGGTAAGGCTTTTTCTAGGGGTTACGTCTCACCTGGATTCGTCAGTTGATAATATATTTCTATGGGCCATACCTGTCTATGATCTGGACAACTGCAATAATCTGCAGCAGCTTTTGAACCCAATCAAGGTACTTGGTGACAAGTAGGGATGGCTATCTAAAAGCACCAGCAGAACACTGACTCTTCAGAGTTTGACACCTTGCTCCAGATACTAATTTCTTAGTTTATGTGACAAATGTATCCTTGATAAATTACGTAGAGCTCCTTGAGGATCGAAGCTAATCGCTTGTCTTCCTTTTATTCACCACATCAGAATTTACACACTAGAGCCAGAGGAGACAAACACTGAACCCTATTACCGCTGAGAAGTAAATATCATTTCGGTAACTATCCGTCACGCTGCGCTCAGACAGGATTGGAATAACCCGCACCAATTAGGAAACTGCTTGTTCTGCCGATTCCACCCAAAGTCCTTCCTCGAACCTCCTCCTCTCTGAAGGTTACAGCGTGTCCAGATGAGATGTATAATTCATCAGACCGAAGCCTCCATTAACACAGCTCCCTGTGAAAGCATCAAGTCGTTTAGAAAATTTCTGCCATAAGCTGCTGCTGCTCGAGGCTCCCCACCCCCACTCTGGAGGAAAATCAATGGCATCAGCTGCCTCCCAGTTAAGCCTTCTTTATTGCTGAAGGAGACAAACGGGGAGAGATCTAAATTGATTTAGTATCTCTGTGTTTAGAGATACTTTGACCGTGTTGACGGAACAATAACACATGATTAGGGCATTTAATTGTTTTTGTAGAACCATCATTTTCAGGATTAACTGGGCGGTTGGGTGCAGACGGATTTGCCGTGCCTCTAAGAACATTTGGTACATTTTCTTTTAAATGACAAAACAATCCTCCTCACATCAAATCAGAAAAGGGTTTTTCTTCACTCCTCGTCTGTTCCTTTTTACGACATCTGCTTGTGTTTACTTGTTTTTCAAGCCTCATTTTTGCCTGAATAACTCACTGACCGTGGACATGTTTGTGTCTGTGTTCAAATAACATTGCAGGTTTTTCCAAACTGCCACCAGGCAATGTGATCGTAATATTAATGAATCTTTTATATGCATGAGCTTCCACCCCAGCTTAATTCTTGCATGTGTGGGTACATCTCTTTTTTTTGGGGGGGGGGGGGGGGGACGGACGGACACACACCAGAATAGCACAGCTCAATTTCCATTTTTATGAACCATCCGGTTACCTCTGTCGGGGAGGTCCGCTGGATCAATGTCACCATGCCGCTGGTGTGCCAACGAATTGGTCCGCCGTTAAACTGCCTTCCTTTTTGCCACACAAAGCCCCTCCCCCCAACACCCCTGCACTTTCTTTATGCTACAGACGGGACGCTCCCTGACACCCCACAGACCAATCAGCAGTTTTCAGCATTAAAGGAGAGTACAATAGAGACCCGGACATAACCTTGAGCTAAAACACCCTTGAGCTGAATTATACGCTCAACCATTCCCGGGGGACCGCTGATATTTGCAGCTCATAATGTCCGCCATGTATGCTCAAATGTCAGAGCGTGAACCTTCAAATGAGCATGAACTTGGTACTAAGCCATTTGTAGAAAGACGGTTAACAAGGTCAGCCACCTTTAAAGCTTCAACATTATTGCTTTTGCCAGCGCTCGGTCTCTTACCCACATGTGTGGGTGAAAGGGGGCGCAGGCTTTCAGGGATAAGCACTAAGAGTTATGGGTCGTGGGAGTGGAAGTAGTAACCCAGGCAGTATTTGCGCTCTTCTTTCCCAGCTGAGCCACGCTGCTCCACATGTAGCCTTCAGATAGATAAATCCTGATATAGATCGAGCAGAAAAGGTGCTGGCTGTTTATATAAGTCAGACAAATGAAATGTGTTCCCCTGAGTCTTGTTGATGGCGGCGCAACAGCCAAACTTTCCAAGTTTAATTCCCTCTGGACTATTCTGATAGTATCACAACTTGTCAAGTGTGTTGCCATTTGGATTTGACTGAGTTCTTTCTTTTCTATTTTGCTTACTAATGACTATAGGAGTATATGTGTTGCACTGTAGTGTTTTTGTAATATTTTCCGTTGTTTTTTGAGTAAATAGTTGTACAGATTTGTGTGTTTGTGTGTCAACATGAAATATAAAGCCTGAGCTGGAGGCTCATTAGTTAGCAAATAGACTCACAGTGGGTATGAGCCAAGCTTTTTCTGTCCAAAGGAAACAAAATCTTCATTCTATTACTTTCAGGGTTCAGTAACACATTATTAGAATCATTGCTCCTGGGCCAAGTGAGTTCCTGAAGGCAGTCATGAGGTTCCCTGACAAGTATACTGGAAAACCGCACTTGCAGTTTTTCCTCAGAGGTTTTAGCTTTTCGTTGGCTGAACTTTCCTTCTTTTTTCAGTTTGGACACAAGTGGAGCATTATTAGTTTGGAGAACAGAAATAAAAGGGAATAGAGTTGCGCAGCACTTAATGTAGATTCTGGTCTTGGGATCATTTGTGGTACTTTAGGTAGTATGGAAACATCGCGGCCAACAGAACTTAAAGGGATTCTTTCATTTTAGGAAATATGTTAAAAGATTTTAATGCATTTGAACTGTAGAAAGATTAATTGAATAGCTTGATTAATATAACCTAGTTATAGTCAGGGTGTTTCTAATGCGCCAATCCAAACATTGACAGTTCAGGTGTTCAGTTTCAGCAGAAGCATCTTTGGACTTTATTACGTTGTAAAATGTATTTGAAGATTTTCAAACTGCCAACAAAATTCAACACACACAAGCTGCAATCTATAGATTTTGATCAAACGTGGAGCTGAAGGTAAGGGACGTACTTTGAATCAACAGTCCAGAGCAAGAGTGTGGGAAGGAAGTGAAGAGGCATGTCCAAGCAGTTTGGAATGAGTGATGGTAGGTTTAAGGTGTGATATGTGACAAAATATTGTCAGCAAGTAGGAAAGGAAAAGTGGTCAGAGCAGCCATGTTGTTGGTTCTGAGAAAGAGACAGGAAGCAAAGCTGGAAGTTGGAGAAATGTAGATGTTGAGGTTTTCTTTGGGAGGACGGAGAGAATCAGGAATGAATTCATCAGAAGAATAAACCATGTGAGATGTTTTGGAGTCAGAAGATTGAGGTGGTTTGGACACATTAAGAAGAGGGACACTGAATGTCCTGGTTAAATTATGTTGAGGTTGGAGCCGCCAGGAAAGATATCTACAAAAAGACCATAAAAGAGGTTCGTAGAGGACGAAAAGGTAGGTATGTCACTGAGGAAAACCCAGTAACAGATATGTTTGCTGATTTCCACGTGGTACCGGAATCCATTAATATGAATGTATCACAAGAGCCAATTTGGAATTCTAATTGGTTCTCCTTATAGACGCGCTAACATCCTATAGCACTTCTCGTGGGATTTCTGGTAATGAACACTAAAGGTTTCTGTTTTAAAAGAGTGAAGCAAATAGAAGACATACTTGAAGCTGAATGATATTGGAATCTTCATAAATAAATTCTATTTAGATTCACAGCTTAAGTAGGTTTATTTTTAATTTAGAACAATTGACCGTAAATTATATCTAGTCTTGAGTGGGTGTGACGTCACCCTAACAAAATGACTTCCTTCCAGTTCCAATGAAATGAAATCAGTTCATTGGAACCATTTTTTAACGATTCGGACGTCACCAGAAATTGTGTCAACAGCGATTGGTCCAACTTGGACTGAGTCAACATTTCTATGGCAACCACTTTTTGCCAAACAGGAGCTTGTTGGAAGTCCACACCCCTACCACTTGAAAACGGGCTACACAAAATCTGTCAATTAAACATTTCAAACATCCAACTAGAGACCACATACTTATGTTGCGGCATCCGATTGGTCAGTTTATGACTTGAATTATGGGCACTGCTTAAAAAAAATATCAGAACAAAAATGGTTATTCTGACTTTAAACAATGAAGTAATAACAGTTTTTTCCTCAATAGAAGTCTATGGGATTTTGGCTTCTTGGAGCCAATGGGTACTTCCTATGTCCAGTGCTCTATACAGAGTCAATGGTTGTCACATAAATGGTTATTTAACAAAGTGAAAATTTGTAGATTAGTCATTTAAATTATTAATGTTTAAAGTTAAGAGGAATAAAGTATTTTTTTCACTACATAGACCCAAAAACTGATCAATCAACCATGAGAATTAAACAAAGTCTCATTTAGATGAATAAAAAACCAATACATTAACCATCCAGAATGAGTTGTGCAACATTAGCACAAAAAAATTGCTAAACATTTTTATTAATTGGTCTTTAAAAACTGTCACTTTTAATTGTGTTAGGCTGTCAAGACACATTCAGTTTAAATGATATCTGACAGCATTTATGGATTGAGGTCATACAGTCAAAAAGGTAACAGCTTTTCTTTTATGTATGCAAAGATGCTTGGTTTGCTTTACATGTGAGCCGAATGTGCCGCACATTAATATATACTATAAATGCACACCTGCAGTCATGAATACTTCACTGGATCTCCTCCCTGGAGATCCTGCACTCCAGCTGACTGTTAAAGAACAACCACTTCTATACATCACTGTGCTGGAACAAAGCAATGCACAAAGCTTCCCACCTCATGACCCTAAATCTAGCTGCGTGTGTGTATCTTTGTGTGACTGTTCACATGTGTGAGGTTTTCTTTTTTTTTTTTTTTCTACGAGTGCTCTTTCCAGCGTGCATGTAAGGAGCGAGTGCTTCCAGGGGTGTCAGCTGAGGTTTAAGATATTCAGCTTGCTGTCAGCACCAAAACATTTCTCCCTCTGCTCCGCTGCACAGATATGCAAATGCACACTCCTCAGAATGCAGAGCACCAGATCAGCTTCAATTTATTCCATTCGGTGCTCTCCCTCGCTCCATGTACTCGCCCTTCCTCTCCTCTTCTCTGTTCTCACTGCCCCCTCCCCTCCTCCTCCTCCTCCTTCTGCTGTCTTCACTCCGCCTTTGGTTCTCTGTTTGGTCTTAGCCGCTCTGTTCATGGCATATGCCCTCAATAAGGAGTTGTAGAGAGGTGAGAGGATTTATTCTGAGCAGCTTGAAGCCTAAGCTCGGAGCACACAATGATTTGCTCTGGTCTTGTGCAAGAGGTGTGACCACTAGCTTATAAACGCGTTGTTTTATTTGCGTGTCTGCATCGTGCCCGTGCAACAGCCTGCCTCTCTCTGTCTCTCTTTAGTTAATTACCAGCAATAGAACAGCAGCAGCTTACATTGCAAGTGGCGAAACACAATTAGTCAAGCTGCTCTCTGAAAGGCTATCACACCAACACACAGTGTCATCGGTAATCTAGTCTCAGCATAATCTAAATGCCAATGTCTATCCTCGGTGATCCATCCTCAGCCCACACTACATTTACATTCTAATTAGATGTGGCCAAGGCCGCTTTAGGCTATAAGGACCCCCTTTAATAACACGGCCGCATTCACCTTTTCAGACTCCCACTGCGGCTGTAGAAAAGTAGGCTACACTTTATATGTTGTCCCTTTGACATTGTGGCTCTGAAGAGCTTTTTAAAGCCCTCAGCGCCCAAGAGTGCGAAGCCTGACAAGAGGTTTTTCCTGTCTCCAGAG
This sequence comes from Oryzias javanicus, assembly GCA_003999625.1. Taxonomy (NCBI): domain Eukaryota; kingdom Metazoa; phylum Chordata; class Actinopteri; order Beloniformes; family Adrianichthyidae; genus Oryzias; species Oryzias javanicus. The sequence continues at coordinate 10,783,135 of CM012439.1, read as the reverse complement.
GCTGAATTATAAATGAAGGAGTGCAGATGTGGTGTCAAGCAGGAATCAAATTTTTAGACGTCGTGTATTACACTCGGCTTGTGTGTCATTGGGCTCAAAGGCCATATTAATATAGTCTCTGTTTTAAACTCCTTGTATGGTTTATCTAATGAAAGACAAAAATGAGCCATTTGACCTTATAAAATAGTGTTATCAGTTGAAAAATACAAATAATAATCAATCTTTCCTCAATGCCCCTAGATACTACACTCATACCAGCCTCGGCAATGCATTTTCATGTGTAAACGTGTGGTTCCACATTCAAAGCTCCCATGTTTATGTGTAGCCACGCACATTTTTAAGACCCATTTCAGGTTATATGTACAAAAACGCAGTCATTGAACACACGATAAAGGTTAAACCGGTTGAACCAATCAGGGACTCAAATTAATTATTGACTCTATGGATGAATACTTCTTTAATTCTTGGAAATGTCAACCGTTTAAAAAATTGAAGGAGAAACGAATAATTATGGTTTGTGTCTAGCTGGAATTGTATGTCACCAATTTTCTTATAAATTAGAATAAAGCTGTGAAAGAAAAAGCCGCTTTGCTATTTCACATCAAGACTCTTTTAATTGTAGGTACATGTGCTAGTATCAGATAGCGACAGTCAAGAGTAAACACCAAATGCTTAAAGCGTGTCCTTGAATGCATGACACAAGCCCAATGTGATCATAGCTTTACCCTTTTATCCTGGAGATGTCTTCACTTCTCCCTACTCCTACATTTCTCCCTCCAAACAAAGACTTATGGAAAAATAGTGTCTTTAAATTCAAACACTCCCACTCGATGGCGTCACCAATACTTGCCAGTTTTGCAGATCAGCACAAGGCTACGTTTCTCCATTTCAGAATCCACTGGAATCACGTAAATTGTGTAAGCGGTTAAAGAGTTATGGTAGTCGAAGGAATGTCAACACTGGAGCTAAAGCTTTAGTGTGAAAGGGTTAATAGTCTTACTAAATCTTCAGACTCTAAGCATAAATTCTGTCTTCTTTGTCCTTAGTGCAGTTTTCTCTCTGATGGTTTAGCAGTTTGTTTTCTGTGTGAAAAAAAACCTCCTTTTCAATTGAAGGAGATCTGACAGCTTTTAAAACAAGATGTATTGACTTGGCTTTACAGAGTGTTTGAGCTAGCTGTTGGGATTTTGGTGAAAACACATTATTCTTACATGAAGATGTGATAAAAGCCAATTGAAGCATCTCCTGGCTGACTGTCATTATTTCCTCGGCTTCAAAAGCTCCCTGGGTGCCGCTGAGGAGAGGCAGATTTTCTCATTACCTACATTTTCATTCCAGACAAACAGGTGGCTTTCAGCAGCAGCACCACAAAATTTCCAATGTCCACTTTAGCTGGATTTCTTCTGACCTGCTCCCTCTCTTTCAGCTTTTTTCACCCCTCTAAAACACAAAGCGAATGCACAAACTGTCCCCTTTAGCCTCAGAGTAAGTGGGGAATTTACAGCCATGATTTTCACAAGTTCAGCTCTGCTGAAAATCGGCTTCTGCTGATCCATTATGACTTCCTCTTTATGGTCCGGTGTGTGCTCTCATGGTTAAAGGATAATTGAGTGTGTTGATTTAGAGGAAGTGAAAATGGAAATGCATAGCAGACGGCTGTTGTCTTCTCAGGATACATACCCAGCCTTCCACAAAGCTCCTTCAGATGACATTTCAGCTGGTTACCCAATCAGCCATTTCACTTAGCAAAGGTTTTTTCCATGTTTACTCAATGAACCAATCATTTACAAAGGGCTTTTAGGCTTGAATTTTCTTTTCTGTAGCTTCTGGACAGTAACTGAAAATCTGAAGCACGTAAAGTAAAATCCGGAAAAAGTTGGGATACAATATAACTTCAATTGTGTTTTGATCTATTGTAAAAATGTTACCAGTGGTCTTTTCATTATAATTATGTTGTTTTTAGCCAAAATTAAAAAAGAAAAACACAAACTGTTGTTTTCAAGGACATAGTTTCTGCAAAGCAACAGAAGTTCATAAGAAATTTGCCTCTGAGTTGTGGGCGAGACTGTTAGCATGGAAGTAAGCCTCTGCTAATATCCCATCATCCCTTTGTTTACACTCTTTTCCGCTAGCTTACAGCCCCTCACAACTCCAAATATTGACTTGGCTTTGACACTGAGTTGTGGGCGGGACTGTTCGCGTGGAAGTAAGCCTCTGCTAATTTCCCATCATCCCTTTGTTTACACTCTCCCCCACCTGCTTACAGCCCCTCATTGCACCAAGCTAACATTAGTGGTGCAACAAAAATGGCGAGCTATCCAGCCGTACAGTTTTGACCCAGATTCTAGCTCGCACGAGGAAGAGTGGACCTTTTAATACTCACTCCAATGAAAATTGTGTTAATGGTATTTTTAACATGTTCTTGTTTGTTGCATATTACTCATGATTTAGGATATATACCGGTACTGAATATTTGGCTTAAAATTGTGTTTTTGAGTATTTCTTTATTCAAATCCCTGTGAGTTTGAAAAATATCACATTTACGACACTGGGCAAACCACAAGTTCCCTGTTGCGCTCTATTGTGATGCATCCACTTGTAGATGACTAGATCCATGTACGTCTTTGTTTTCCTCGTCCTAGCTGGTATCTGGCTCAGTTCTCTACACGGCTGGATAGCTCTGATATTGATCACCAATTTTGTTGCACATTAATGTTAGACTGGGGGTGTGAGACTGTAAACAGAGAGCTCTCAGTTATGCGAACATTCCACCCACATTACTTGAAGGCGAATTGCTAATGAACTATTGCTTCTCTGCAGACATTATTTCTTAAAAAACAACTATTTCACTTTTTTTTTTTATCTAGAAACATCAAAATCACCTTTTAAAAGACCACTGGGAGCACTTTCAAAATAAATCAATAAATGATCAGAGTGAGACTTTCAGACTGTTATAGTAGACTTGGATCTACTGAGAGTGAAAAAGAGTCACACTCCAGCTATACTTTCAGAGTTTTTATCTCAAGATTTTTAACTTTGTGAGTCTTTTATGTCCCAGACACAATTACAATTGCAACACACCGCTTCAGTGCTTAATGGATCCATAAATGCAACTCTTGAACATTATCTCTTTGTATGTTAAACTGAGATGTGTCACAGTCCAGGGACAATCCACTTCTAAGTACAAGCTATAAAAACGCGTCTGTCTTTTCAAGCTACATAAAACTTAGAATGTGAGTCGGAGGGCAGCGCAAATTGTTAAAACATGCTTTATAAAAGGCTTTTATTGTGAAATCTCGATAACAAAACAAAGTTTTAAGGTAATTAGAGAGAAAACGTTCCAACATATGAAGTGATGTCCACATAGCTTTGTACTGTTCCTGTTGTACATTTTGGAAGCTGACAGGTGTTGTCCCACATTAGCACCGGCAGCTCCCAGTAACTCATCAACCCCCTTGCTCAGTCATTTCCAGTATCCGTCCCTGCACACCGAGTGCCAGCATTTCTTTGAAACTGGTGTTGTTTAACTAAAGACACTGCAATAGGAAGGCATCTGTGATACAGTGACACATTATAATACGTAACACATGGCTGCCAGAGGGAAGATCCATCTGCTTGTGTATTTCCACCCTTATAGTTTCTACTATGTGAGAAGATTGCAATATAAATATTCCATGGAAACAGTTCTGAAAATTTCTGCAGGACATTTTTGCTAACTACTAAAAACTACTTTTTTTTAGCATTTATAATAGTGTCCTAATATGATCATATTATATTTTTATATTGTTTACCTAACCTAATCATCAATTGAGCATGGAATTCAAAGAGTTAAGTATTGAGCAGATTTTCCTATTATTAAAAGGGCCTTCCTTCAAAATCTTCATTTAAAGGGACCCTACCATGATTTTCTTCAGCCTTTCAGAGTAAACTATATCCATATATATGATCATATATTACATTGAGAACACTAAAAAACAAATTATTAATGAAATATGAGTCATTTTTGTGGCCTGTTTTAATACCCGAAAGTTAAAAGACTCGATTTCTAAGCCTCCGCCTTTCGAGCCTTGTCTGTCCCGCCCATTTTATGACATCATCCATTAGCCGGCCTTTCCAACGTGAGCAGACTTTGTAAAGAAAACCACACGACTAAAGATGGATGCGCTGCGGTCTGCAAAATCTTATCAGAACATTTCCCTTTATTAAACTTTTTATTTTGCTAAAGGATTTTAAGCGTCTGTAGATTCAACGCGGTTTGGCACCGCAGAGGAATCCTGCACGAAGGTTACTGGAGACGCTACAGGTATACACGCTAAACAACACGTCGGTAGAATCAATGTGGATCACCATAAAAGTTTTTTTTATTGAGCATTTATTCGTTCGACGATATTTTAATGAGTTTCCGTGTGTCATCGTTGTGGTTTTATGGTTTGTTCTTAAGAGAACTATGTTGAAACTACTAAAGAGCTTTCACGGCAGCAGCCCATGTGCAGAAAAACACAGAAAAGCGAGTTTTACATTTTTCAGTGGTGTTAAAATAAACATTCTATCAAGTAAACAGTTGGAATGATTATGTCCTTTTGGGTAACATGTCAATTAATGCTCTACATTTGTCCGCAGCTCACCGATCACCTAATTTCTACCGTGTTTCCATCACGTGACTGTCGGGTACGGTGGCCATTTTGGTTCAGTTGTTCCGCTCTCGGTTCGTTTCATATTCAGACTGAGGAATCTCAGAGTGAACCAAAGTTTGGTCCGATTGGAAACAAAGAAAGACTACATTTTAAAAATGGGTCCGGGAGCGGTTCCTGGCACTGGAAGGGAGTTATCTCCTGCCACAGCTCCGCGGGGAAGATGGGTGTGCTTTCGTTGTAGTCGGGGGGGGGGGGGGGGGCGGAGCTTGCAGCACAGACTCTTCCTGGAGGGAGCTGTTGGCAACAATCTTACATCAGCAGTTTTCAACCGCTCGTTTCTGTGGGTATGGGAGGGGCTGCTGCAGACTGTTCAGTTTTTTAGAGGATTACTCTTAAATACATGAACGGATCAAAATGCCGTTTTGGGGTTCTTTATGGTGAGGAATGAACAGTAAAATGCATTTTAAACCTCAAAAAGTAAAATTTTCATGGTAGGGCCCCTTTAAAGCTGAGATGTTGGTTCTTATAAGGAGAGCAGTCAGACTATATAAAAAAAGAATCTTAAAGTACTTAAAGCATTGGAGGTTACTTTTACTCTCTCCAGTTGTTTTTATTAGCATCAACTTTCTGTGTTTGTGCTTTGAGCCTAAAATTACTGCCAAATTTCTGACTTATTACACTTTAGGTTAACAATTTTACAGAATTCATATTATATAGATGCACCTTTTAAATTAAAATATGATTTGACAGTATTTTTTTTAGCCGCATATTTTTAAAAGTGAGTTGTACTGGATTATTAGCTGCAATAAAAAAGAACAAGTCTATTTTCACAGACAAGGTGCTCCGAATTATAGAGTTTATTGAGTGAAACCAAATGGTATTACTCTTCTGAGTACGGTAGTCAGAATGCTCTGACAATCAATCAAACAGTGCAGCTAGTTGTACTAAAAATATTTTTAAAGACTTTGGATGCCGTATACCACCAAAAAGCAGTTTGAGGCAAAGAAGCACAATCAGATTTAAGCCTAGCGAATACTGTCGATTTTTAAGAAAATAAAGGAATTTTTACCTTTATGGTTAAAAGGATATGATAAGTATCAGTTTCAACTGAACAAAGGTCAAACTTTTACTAACCAAAACTAGTAAAATTAATGCTTGGAAAAAAATATAGGACATTGCTCTTTGGCAACGCCTGATGGGATATGAACAAACATCATGCAGCTGCTATGAAACTCCAATGCTTATAATGAAGTGGGCCTAATTCCACGGTTTTACTTTGTGTGGATGACCACTTGAATTCTTTTTCTTGGTCTAAATTCACTAAAAAATGAAAAGAATAAGGCACAAGAGGGTGTTGTCAAAAAATACTTCTGAAGTGGCATAATATTTCGCCTTTAAGAGCATAATGTTTTTTATGTGAATTTACAGTATAAGAACACAACATTGCTTATGTTGTTTTTAGAATCATAAGTTTGGGAGCATTTAGCCCTGCCCCAATTGGGTAATCTTAAAATATTTCGACAGAATCCACTAGCACTTTTTCCTTCCCATTTCTGTAAGCTGGTCGCATGACATTTATGCCCAGGCACAGAATAAATTGATCACAACAATACAAGCAAACTGTACTTTGGGGTCAAACTTAGTTGAGCGTATGTATGGACAGGTAATCTCATACCTTGAATTCTACATGACAAAAATGTGGCCTAAAGTAGGACAGGACAGAATTTGCTCTGCCCAACAGCATTCTGAAAATAGCCTATGGCAAGACAAAGTAAAGTTTGAAGCTCTGTTGGATCCACCCACCTGCCAATAATAATAATAATAATTAAAGAAATCTTAAATATGGGTACTTTTAATCTCTAATAAAACGCAATGTTTTTATAGTTGTTTTCTAAATTTAAAGAAAAAGTAAACATGGATGGATGGATAAAATACATTAAGAAGGTAACTGAAACTATACTGCACATCCATTCATTTTGGCACGAAAAACTTACATTTAAGATGGGAGTCGATAGGAATTTACTCCTCTCTGAAGCCTGCCTCTAGTGGTGTTTTAAAGAACTGCCAAAATCAGGTACTTCCTTATTTGGGCTAAATTTAAGAATAGAAGACTTGGTGGTAGGCATAAAAAATGATAATGTTCTGTATTTACAATTTGAAAGTCTCCTCAAGGGACTTTTCAAAACCTCACAGGAATACCGGTAGTTTACAAAAGATTTGCAGTCTTCCTCAATGAACCCCATTAACTTCAATAAATAAAAAAAGACTGTTGTTCTAATGGAATATCATTAAGTTCTTAAATCCAAATGAACATAGTCTAAAAAATCATGAAGTAGCTCACTGCCTCAGTAACTTTATCTGCAAAGCTGCATATCTTTAAACGCGGGTTTAAAAAGAGCTGTCACTTCCTGGTTCGTTCAGTCAGTACTAACTGTCAGGCATGCTAAACTGAGAGACCTTCACTTTCACTGCTTGGGAGCTAAAACTTTAAATTGCAATAGAACTAAAATACCTTCAACATTTTTGGAGATTACTTTGGTTTGCCAGCAGCTACTTTTAGTCTGTGACTAATTTCATAAGGATGAAAGTCTTTTCATGGTAGGACTAGGAAGCATCAGGATTTAAAACATTTTAATAAACGTCTTTTTATTGCTTCAGTTTTCCCCTCTGGAAACACATGAGACAGAAACACCAGTGAGAAATGAACAAAACCAAATGAGTGGATGTTAATGTCTGGAGCTGACAGAACTTGGCTCCCAGCATCTTAGTGAAACACTCATCAGTTATTTGCAGAGAATGAGGAAGATGTGGTGAACTTTGCTCATGTCCTCCTTTGACAGTTCATTCATTCCCAATATTGTTTGACTAACAGACCCTACAATGTTCACACATGAGCTGAGCTTGGTCCTGGCTCTCCAATTCTACTATAAATTAAAATACAAGACTTTTTTGAGTACCTCAGGTTTGCAGTGTGACTGAGAGCCAAGAGGAAATATCAGATAATTAACAGATTTTTTAAAGCTCTGCTGGGACAAAAATAGTTAAAAAAAAATTAACAGGTATAAGTTTTAGATTCAACCATTGGTGAAATGTTGAAATGTTTGATACACAAGTTTCAACATTCAATCATATAATGTCCTGTGGCATCATTTTCAGACCATGAGAAAGCCAAAATCTTTAAAAAAAAAAAAAAAAAGCACAAACCAATTCTCTGTTGTTTTAACCCAGTTCCACTTTTTTGACTGCAGTTTTTTTTTTTTTTAACAGCACACTGTCTTCTGCGTCCTGATTGGCTGTTGACCTTGTCGATCAATCTCTTCCATGTTGTGTCTCCTGCACAGAATGTGTTTGCCTTTCCATATTTTCACAAGATTTGCTTAAACTCTAGTTTAAACAAGAGACAGAAGTCTGAAAATGTTCCTTCATGTCTGGGAAAAAAAAATCTAAAGTGTGTAGTAAGGGTTTTTTTAGCCTTAAGTCATTAAAAAGAATTGCAGAAAAATAAAGATGGCTACTTTGCAGATTTCTCTAATTATGAATTATTGTTAATGTGAAACTCCTGCGATAAATGAAGGTCAACGACAACCTTAATTTTTAACTGAAATTATAATTACCCTTTATTTTTATACTTCCTGTTCCTGACTGTGTTTTTTTTTCTTGTATTTGCTGAGACAAGATGAAACTAATATGAAATTAAAATCTTAAAATCAGGTCAGAATTACAGTTTTAGTAACAACTTTAGATTTTTCACATTTTTTTTCTCTGTGCTTGCTTTTTAAAAATCTCTCTTTTTCTTTCATCTACATGAGTTCTAGTCAATATTCAGACTGTTAGAAAAGACTGAATAAATTCTGAAAGTGCTGCCGTTGAGTGATTAATTCTATGATTTTGACTGAATACTTGAAGTGAACCTTTACGATGAAAGTTAGAGTGAATTTTCATCTATCTAACAGATTGGTTGATAACACGGAAAAAACTTTGAAATTTTGCTGCTTTTTCTTAAAATTTAATCTCTCGGGACATTAATACTTTTACCTCGACTCATTTTTGTTTTGGCAGTAGTGCATATTTAGGTTTACATAATTTAAAAAGTTATCATGTCTACTTTAAACATGTTTGCACATTAATGCATCAACCTTCACTCACAAATGGGTATAACTGGTTGCATTTTCTGAACATATTAATACCCGCTTCAGTTGGGATCCACTTTATTTATGCACACAAACTTGGTGCTATAGAGCATTTTAGTACTTTTAGTGTTAACATTCTTGACTACTAAAAAGTTAAAAGATCTTCAACCGTTTACACATTAACTTAATTCCAGCTGAGTAGCTAAGTAGCTTTGTGCTGATATGCAACACTTTATGCTTGTACTGCCTTTGATATTGGTACAAAGTCACAATGCACTGTGTCAGAATCAGCTGATTGCCATAGATTGAGTAAATGAATAAATATTTACAGTACTGTATTTTCCACAGTATAAGATGCAGCTTAAAAGCCTTGAAGTATTTTTTTACAAGTTGAAACTAATTTGGATGTTATTGTAAATACACGAATGCGGCTAATGTGTAGCGGTGTCGAACTGTGTCTCTGTCTAAATTCCCACCCTAATCCCCAACTCCTAAAAGACTATATAGTGTGGGAATATCTAGTGCCTTGGATTTTAAAAGCAATTCGGACACCATGCTTACTACTTTTCTTTCTTTTTTTTTAAATGGCGGATATGACGTCACCGATTTCACAAAGTGAAAATCAAATCGTTACGAAGATTTTAAGAAGTCTTTTATGAATTCACTGTGTTCTGATGATAAAAACTTTATTTGTTTGTTAAAACATCAAATGTAAACACATTTTGTCACAAAAATTGTTCAGACACAATGGATTTTGGTCTGTATTCCCTAATGTAGTAAGTATTGATGCTCATCGATTTTAACAAAGACTTCTGGGAGATTTCTCGGGCACCTGATTTTGGAATTGTAGATTTTAACAGCACTAGAAAATGATGAACGCACTATACAGTACACTGTATACTGAGTAGGGAAGGAATGCAAAGTTGGGAGTTCGCATTGTCACATAAATGTTTTAGTGGTACCAGTCTTTTTAAATGTTTTAAACAAGGTTTAGAGTTACAGGTATTCTGATTATGCTAACAACCCTTCTAACGTAGCTAATATGTTGCGTGTTACAAGTAAGTTCTAGAGTTACTGTGAAAACAGTTAATAAAGTCAGACTGACTGGCTGATCTCTGATCATTTTGTCTTGTTTAATGTGCCTTATATATGACTTAAGTAAAAAAAAATAGAGCATTATTGACGGCGCCACCTATAGTGCGGAAAAAACGGTGCTTCAAAGATTGTGTGTCGTTTAGTTGTTGCCGGCAACAGATCCAGTGTTAAAGGGTTTAATTGGATTTGTTAATTAAAACCTTTTTTTTATCCTATTTAATTCCTCAGACAAATGTATTTTCCTTCTTTATAATTTTTTTTTTATTTTAAACAATCTTATAGGGTTGCATCATGACCCAGTGATGCAATCTAGCAATCAATTCAATTCAGCCCTTTGTCCTTGCTTTCCTGTCTTGACTATAAACTGGGACACGCTTTGTTGTCATCAGCTCGTCAGACATCGGCTCCCTGGCGGTTCATCGCTGGTTAAAGAGAATCACTCTGCTATTACAACCCATGAGCGTCAGGGAAAACGGCTTCAGGCAGGGATCAGTGGAAAGAGGCGGTGAAGGAGAGAGAGTTTTCTCTCCAGTGGGAAGCCTGGTTGATGCATCTCCCTAACCCTGAACAAACAGCATGCCAGCGCAGGTCTCAAACAGGACCTTCTCTATCCACTTCAAAATTCACCAACTCTGCAGCGCAGGAAGGGAATGTAAATTAGGTGTGACTAACAGCAAGATAGGAATCCGGGCAGCTTTTTCTCTCTTCCCTCTTTCTGTTCTCCACAGGCTACCGGGGGTTTTGTACACATTCACTTTCCTACAGTGCTCCAGGCTGTCAGCTTGGTTTCACATGCAGAATGACTACAGCTCGAGGTGTATAAGCTCGGCCCGATAAGGAAGAAGAAGATAAAAGGACAGCATCGCTGAGCTGCAGTAAGAATGAAGCCTTTAAGGAAAAGCAATTGGATTTGTCATGAAGTGGGAGCTCTTTCACTCCATCTTTAAGATCACTCAATGAGCTCAATGAAATGTAGAAAATACTGCTGTCAAGTGTGATTTCTATGAAACATTTCAGCTGCACTGAACTTTGTCCAGGCACTGGCTGGGGAGCTGAAGCCAGACGCAGCTCATGCCTCCCAGCTATAGCCCTACTTGGTATAAACATACATCTGTTGTGAAGCACTCCACCGACATCAGTTCACATCTATTAGAACGCGTGCAGGCCATTACCTCGTTACCCACGTGAACACACACAACACCAACTTTGCATTGGGAACCGATATAAATAGCATCAAAGCACATTTTGAGAAAAACGACCAAGTTAAAAAATTGGTTAAACGAGTACATGATAAATGTATAGTGGTTATAGTCCCACTCCAATCATCTTTTGATCTATTATAAAATTATTCTCAGTTGTCTTTTAATTATGATTTTTTTTTTTAGCCTAAACTGAAAAAAAACACAGTATCTGCAGAGTGGCAGTAGTTCATTAGAAATGTCTTTCTGAGTTGTGGGTGAGCCTGCCAACACTTCCCATTATCCCTTTGTTTACACTCTCTCCCACTAGTTTGCAGCCCTTCACAACCCCAGTCTAACATTATAACAAAAATGTTGTGCAATATCGTAGCTATCCAGACGTACAGTGTTGAGCCAAATACACACATGAACAAAGACGTACATGGATCTATTGGATGCATCAGAATGGAGCGCAGCAGGAGCTTGTGGCCTCCTGTTTGTAGTTTGTACATAACAAGTACAAGCTTTTTTTGAGGGACATTTTTTCATCTGCTCCTGAATTCACAAGACTTAGTCAGAAAGACAATTTTAAGCTAAATGTTGTTTGTATATGTCCTCCATCATGCCAAAAATGCCAAAAGAACTTGATCAAAACACCAAAAACATCACTTTGATTGGAGTGGGTTTTTTAAAAGGAACGTAGTTTTGCTTTAAATACCAGGAAAAGTTTTCTTTTTTTTTTCTTTGCTTTAAAAACGTATTTTTAATGTATTGGCTGACATGTAAAAACACCTAGAAATATAATATATCAATTTAATATATGGAGTTAAATTCTATTATTTGTTTACAACTTTACAACCAATCATAATTTAACTCGTGGCTTAGATAGATTAGGGGTCAGAGTTACATAGTCCCCCTATACTTCCAAATCTAACCTTTAGAACTACACAATCAGTTATTTTGATCACTTGAATTTTTGTTGGGATCAAAACTTTTAAAATTGTATCGTCTAGTTTTTTTTCTCTTTGCGTTGAAGTGTTCAAGCCTCATCAGTTTTCTGAGGTGGGTGCGGGTTACATACATCACAGCTACCCCCACACTCCTATTGTTTCCTTCTACATGTGTAGAAACCGTCAGGTAATCCTCGTCACCTGTCGGTCAGTTAAACTCTAAAACCTCCTCTGTCGTACAGCAGAAACTGCACTGTCATGGGAGCTTTTAACACGGAGGGGATTTCCTTTCCAGACCTCCATGTTCTCTTAATAATAAGGTCAGTAGCAGCTTCTTCTGTTGCTTTCAGGGTCAGAGCGGGGGGAGGGACGAACTGGAGCAGCTTTACTGGTTTGGGTTCAGTGAGCATGCACATGCAGGAGTAATTTGACTCCCTCTGCACTGTCTTGGTGTGTTAGTCCTACTTTTAAAAATTGGATTCACCTTCAGTTTTCAGTCGAACTGTCATGCTGTCCGATGCATTATTTCTATTTATTTCTTCAGTTTAGTTAATGAAAGATTTTTGCCACACGTGCTGAAACGTTCACACATCTTAATTTTTTTTTTTACTTTTACCAGAGTTTAAATTGACTTCAGCTTAAAGTTGTAACAAATTTATAGGCTCTTGTCACTGCCAGATTTGCCATCTGTGCTAATTTAATCCCTGACTTCATTTCTAACCGCACCACACCTAAAGACATTTCAGTATTTCCGTCATTGTTGTTTGAGCTCATTCTGCTGCCAGGACGGGACAGAAAACTCTTTTGGTTAAATAACAGAAAGTATGCTAATGATACTTTTGAAATCTTTTTTTTTTTTTTTTTTTTTTACTTTTTGGAGCCTAACTTTCATACCGACTCAGATTTAAGTGTTTATGTCATCTCCTTGGAATCTCATCTCTTCCTTTCCAGTTAGAGAAAGATTTTGAGCCCTGTGCGAGCAGTTTCCTCATTGCTGTGAGCCTAACAAACTAAAATGTGAATACCAATTTAAACTTGAATCTTTAGTTAACTAAATGAAACCTTTGGTAGCAAGCCCTCATCTTACTGATTGACCACAGAATTTACTTGAGTAAACAGTACCAGATTTTCGACAATATAGGCCATACTCTATAAGGTTCACCGACAATAATCTACGTCTACAATCAAACTCATGTCACATAGGCACAGTGAACAATAAGGGCACATTAAATGAGACCAAAAAGGGATGATAATAACTGCGTTCACAGTAACTCTGGGACTAGTTTGTCACACGCTACACATTAGCCACGTTAGCATCGTTAACAATATTAGTATAATCACAATACCTGTAACTCCCAACCCTGTTCGCAACATGCAAAAATATTAGCCTGATACCGCTTAAACAAAAATGTCTATAAGTTACGCTTACTCCCAACCTTGTCAGTAACATGAAAAAAAAAAAAACACAAAGCAAAAATGCTACACGTTAGCTTAACAACAGTAACACCCGTCCTTGTTTGCATTAAAATGAATCTATATATAAGGCGCTGTAGATTTTAATATGCACTTTTGTTATTTGAAAAAAATCAAGCCTTTAAAGTGTACCTTATACTTTGGGAAATACAATACTACTTGTAAAGAAAAAGAGAAATCTTTTTCCTGATACTTCTGATGTAAGATTATGTTAAAAAATGATAACCATAACAATTAGAGAAAGGACTATATCCTTACAATATCAGTAAAGTTCAAAGGCATATTTCAATATCACCAGATAAAGAGAGTACTGCAGATAAGTCTCAACGATAGAGTTCTGATTAGACCAAATGAGCATGATCATCTTGAACACATCAGCTAAAACAGACTTCCACGTGTCGGCCAAGTTATAGAACATATGATAATTTATTTTTAAAAAAATAGGAATCTTTTGGTTCTAGTTATTGAAAAAAACAAAATAATTATTAAAGTTATATTCCGCTTGCTCAGACAATAACCAATATTAGTCAAAGTCCCACCTGGTTGAACTTTTAACGGATGTTCAATAGGCGAGCGTTTTATATGTAAAACCCAAAAACGGTGTATAGCGATGTACAAACACAAAAGTTTTAAACGAGGAAGCCCAAAACAGACTTTTAAATAGTCTTTTCATTGAAAGTGGTTGCTTGAGTGCTAGTTAAAACTTGAGTATTTATGTCAAGTTCACTAAATAAAAATGATGGTAGCAATATTGTGATGACCCTCATCTTACTGATTGACTGCAGAAAAGTTTTAAACCCCAAAACGTACATTAACATAGACTCATTAAAAGTGGTTGCTTGAATATACGGTGGTCAGCATAATTGTGTAATGCCCTCTACAACATTTTCTGTGAAATACATGATCACATCAGCTTTTGGAGTTCAACAAGTGTTCAATAAAACTCATTTGGAAATTGTTCTTTTGTTCATTGAGCTACTGATTAAATTGGTACTTTTTAAAGAGGGTGTACTCATTTATGCTGAGCACTGTATTTTGCTAAGGGCAGTGTTAACGTAGCTTGAGGCTGCAAAGGTGTGGATTGAGAATCCTTCCCCGCTGAAAACCTGAATGACGTGCAGAATGCAGGTTTCACTGCAGAGTTCAAAAGTGTGCCTGTTCGCTGTGATACATCTGACATCAAGTAGTCCTCTTAAAATAACTCGTGTGGATTAGCCTCTGCTCTTGTGTAAACATCAAACTTCACGGCTTTACCCAGTTTTTCAACGTCGTGACGGCTGGAGCTTATCAGAGTGAGGAGGAAGCAGACAAATTAAATTTGACGACAGCAGGGGATAAAAAAAGAGCTTGTCCGAGCCTTTGAAATACAGAAGCAGTTGCAACCGTTGGGTTAAATTTCTGGTGATAGATTCTGGTTTTTGTGCGGAACCCATTGGGAGCGACTGTCACAGACACTGTTGAAGGCGTGACATTCAGTCCCAGAGCTGGCGGGGCTCTACTTTGTCTTCTCTCCTCTGTGTCATCATTTGTAGGCGTGAAGTAATTTCCTCTTGTCAAAGTGTCTTCAGACGGCGTGTTAACGCAAAGGTAAAGTGCATACTTTATGCATAGCCGTTCTAGATTTATTATTCAGGTGCTTTGGGATCGTCTGTAATAAAAGTACATAATAAGAGTGCAAAATTCTGCCTTTTCATTCCTCGGTACACAGGGGCTGCTACAAAAGAACGGAGAGGAGCAAGCGGCCAATTATTCCCGTGATGATTATTCTGAGGCAGATGATTGACCTGCGTGTTATTGATGTCAGAAAAGATGTCAGCGCACCTCCATTTCTGTCCAATAAATACTCTTTGCACTGCTGGCCCTGGATTTTCAAGTGCTTTCCATCAGCGATGAGCTATACTCTTCCATTATGTGTAATGGGAATAGTATGCAGTCATATTTGTTAGTGCTGAAGTATCCAGTGGATGTGCGAGTGTCTTTTGTGGCTCAGTGTGTGTTTTACAGTCTTGATGATGGTGCTGGCCCTCTGCAGACAACCTGTGCTTATTTTATGGCCGGCTCCCTGGCTGCAGCGTGTGGGCAATAAACCTCTCTCAAGCTATCTCCAAACAGTGCAGCAATCAATGAGAAATTATCTTGGCCAATCGATGGGCCAACCTTTTTTTTTTTTCCCCTCGCTCTGCCTCCACTTCTGTCCTTTCAGCTGTACCCTCTCTCCCATCCTAATACTTCTTCTCCTTCTCTCCCCCCCATGTGTCTCGTTTTAACTCTCTGTTCTTTTTCCACACACCATCCTCCTCCTCCTCCTCCTCCTTTCTTTTCACCAGCATTCCTCCAGCTCTCCAGAGCACCTATTTCAAAATGCGACAGCTCAGCAGCTCGACTGCCATTAACAGAAGACGTTTTCACACATGGAGCATTTAGCTTTGCTGAAGAGACTTTCTTAGTAATCCTGCAGGTTATGGGTGAGTTTTTGGAGCAACCCAGCTTCAATGCTTTGTAAAGTTGTCAGCAACTAGCTGGACAAAAAGTCATTATTTTTCTATGCTTTGTTGAGAAATATGTTTCGGTAAACAAAAAATAGATACACGTTAATTCAACTATTTTTGACCCACTTCAATGAAAATTGTGTTTTTGGTGTTTTTAACATGTTATTTGGGGATTTTTCTGATGATACTAAGAAAAATGAGGCTGAAAATTGTGTTTGAGTGTTTCTTTATTTAAATCCTTGTAAATCATGAGCAGACCAAAAAATACCCTAAAAAAATTGTATTTGTTAAGCAGAAAACACACCGGACGGTCCATGGGCTCCTTGCTCTGCTCCATTCTAATGTTGGCATGTACGTCTTTGTTTTCCCAATTTGGAGTTGGCGGAATAGCTCTGCGCCAACATTCCCGCCCATAACTCAAAAGTGAATTTCTATTTCAAATGGTTCCCGAGCGCGGCTGTGTCTGCAGCTCACCACTCCCCCAGGGGATGGGTCAAATGTGGAGAACAATTTTCACACACCTAGATGTGTGACAACTAATGGGACTTTAACTTTTAACTTTCTTTAAATGTCCTGGTTTTATTTGAAAGCTGTGAAGGGCCGTAAAATGAACTCTTACTTCGTCCAATGACGTGATGTAACTAATTACTGTTTCTCCAAGAGTAGCAATATTCTATGTCCTGAGGGGTGAGAAAAACTTGTTACTTTAAGATCCTTGACGCCTTTTTTTTTTTTTTTTTTTAATTTTAGGTCAGCCTCTAAAGCCCACTGCAACTGTGATGTTTTTTCTGTCCGCAGCACACGACGGATATAAAACCCTCAAATTGTTTACATATTTATCATCACTATGTAAATTGAGATTTACATGTGCATATTTAGATTTGGGGGATGCAGACAAAAATAAGCAAATGTGTAACACAAATATGCAAGTGAAAGACACAAATGTGTATGAAAAGATTTACCAAAGAATCTCAGGATTGACAGAAGTCTGAAAGGGATTTCCAAATGATTGGATATGCACGCTCCCCCCTCTAAATACACAGACTGTGAAACACACACTTTTGAAGTTTTGAGAGGATCTTCTCTCCTCCTGAAGCTTCAGCATTACGAATCAGCGATGGGTTCAAAGCTCAACAAAAAGATGTTTGTCTTTTGGTGTTATTTATTCCCTTTAGATATAGATTCATACTATTTGGATGGATTTTAAATGGCTTAAAGTGATATTCACTCTTAATCATAAAGACAAACATGCTACATTTAAGGTATGTGGCAAAGGTGAGGTTTGAAAAAAAAGTTATAATGCCACAAAATTACTTAAAAATATATTAATATTTATTTATTTTCTAACTCACTCACTTTCTTTGTTGAATGTGAGATGCAATTAATTACTTTTTAAAATGGTACCCAACTCTCTGTCCAGCTTTATTTATACAGTCAGAGGTGTATAGATAGAGAATATTCTGAGGACCAAAGAGTGAAATTAGTCAAAAAACCCTGATTTAACAGCATATGCTAGTCAGATTTGCATGTCACATTCACTTCCTTCATTTCTCTTTAGAACTTTGTCAACTTCACTGCTGGACGCTTGTCCAAATTGTGTCGATGCTCCTGACATATGTGGGAGGTATCACCAGAAGTTTTTAGCCTCATCGCTACATGGGAGCATTTACTGTTCATTTGTAAATCTCATATCTAGCCAAAGATCAGGGTTAATCATTTTGAAAACTTCTACAAAAGCCTGCATGTCTGGGTTCATGAGATCATTCAGAGACTCTTCAAGTACGGTGGGCGTCACCATCTACTGCTGGAGCTACACCTGAATGACTGCACATTCAAATCTACTTTTGTCTCTGAGGCTCAGTTTGACAACCTGCGTTCCCGCATTAGAAAAATATCATCAATTCTCCTCTATGTTGCTTATGGACTCCACTCGCTGGTCATGTCATCAACATTTCTGGGGCTGAGTTCCTGACTGGTTGACCCAACGCAAATTCTTTACTGAAGTTAAGATATTTGAACTCTGGAAACATCGTGCCACAAAGCACCATGATGCAATGCTGGAAACGTGCTGCTATCAGGTCGACTCAAATTGGATGACCCTGACGTGTGAATTGTGTTCTGTGTGACCACAGCTTTGGTTGTTTTCCTTCTGGTCAATCCTTGTGTTGCAACATGGCGTCCAGATGAACAGCTGTTGTAGCTGCATGACATTTTCAGGTTGTTAGGTTCAAATCAAACATAGTTTTTGACATTCTACTTCAACTCTAACAATCACACAAGGCTTTCCTTGTGTGAGATCATTTTCCATAATTGTAATACTTTAGATGCTTTTAAGCTGGCATATTTCAGCAGACTTGCTACATGGATAAAGCAATCCCTGGAGTAGTGTTAAGAGGTGCTCACCTTTACTCATTCATACTGAACCAGCTCACTGAGCCCATTTTAGTGCTTTTAACAAGCACAGCTGCAGAGGGATCAGACATGTGACGTGTGGTTACCACCACCATACAGTTTTACCTTTTTTATATATACATATATAAATGTAAACAGAGCTCTGCAGCTGCCTGTGCTGCTACCATTATTACCAGTTTTATCCTAACAGTTGATTATGTAACTGCATAAATGTCAAATATGATATTTACGGTTATAAATCTACTGAGAATGATTAGCTTTACACACCTTGGAAATGTTCTCAGCGATGTCTGCTTGTCCAGCCTTAGTAATTCCGGAACGCTTCGCTCTCAAGGGACAGCTTCACTCAACAATGGACTGTGCTCCATAAAAAACTGAGCTGTCTGCCGCAGACAGAGAGAAAAACCACATTCTCACTGCAGGGTGAGAGTTTGTCTTCACTGTTTTTGGCTTTTCCTCTGTGGATAGCTCCCAGCACTTCTGTTTTTTCCACTTCAGATGAGGTCCCAAACAAGCCGAGGCAAAACTGAGAGGTGATTTGAAAAATCCTGAAACAACTCGATTGTGCTTGAAGGATCATTGGTGGATCTCTTTAAGACACATGTTGGGAGGGTTTTATTCCTTTTGTTTTCATTCCATAATACTCGAGTCGCACACAAAAACTTAACTAAAACTGCTCGGCTGTTAAAAAAAAAAAAAAAAAATTAGTAATCAGTTACTTAGTTACATCCACATTAAAACAGTGTTGGTGTACATCCATCACCCCCCCCCCCCCCCATCACAAATCAAACATCTGTTTACCACCCTTATCCATAGAGAGTGCATCTGCCACTGTGTTGTAACTTCCATTTTTGCTGATTGTATTGAGGTTATATTTTCATCCTAGCTTAAAAGTCTCCGGTTCTCTTTCACCAACATTTGTGCAACCACTGTTTATAACTCTTTTCAATCCCAGTAGTAGATTCTATCACCTTTGGGTGTGCTGCTAAAAACATAAGACCATCTCTCAAACTGGTGTTCAGCAATCCAAGCGAGGACTGATAAGGAACGTCCCTCCATCCAAACCTGCAGCTATGACTGGTTAAACAGGTACACAAGGACATACAAGAAATGAGACATATTTCTCCAAATTTGCAAAGCAGTATGTGGTTTGTGTGATATCCCGGACAAGCCCCCAATTTGTCACATCCATTCTAGGTTCAATAGTTTGTAATGGCAAAGTTATAACACAAAGGGGCTAAACCTTAACCTATAAGTTTATATGCAGGCATAAAACAAACAAAAAAATAATATTAATTGTAGAAATACTATAAAAGATGGGGCTGTAACAAGTATCCGGGTGCTTGAATACTCATGATCTGCTCCCAAACATTTGAGTGTGAATATTTGCGACGTCCAAGGTTGCTGATTCACGATCTTTATCTAGTAATATATTATCAAAATATTATCTGGGGACGATGTATGTTTGCTCAGAATAAATATCATCTTAAATTAAGAATCCTGGTTTGATTTGTGAATCAAATCGGATCACCACCTAAGCAACGATCCACAGCCCTAATAAAAGAAGAAAATACCTTTTTTTTGGAAAAAGAAAAGACAAAGTGAATGGATGTCCTCTGCTGTTCTGCAGACTCTACGCTAGAAATTCATGCAAAAAAAGACACTGCAGACCCCAGACTGTGTCACAAACATTACACTACAATGAGAGCAACTCCCCTTCATCCTGGATTACCTTCACCTGGTCAATAGGGGTGGGGTCAAACAACCTCTAGGAACCAAAAAGAAAACAAAGGATTTGGCATTTTCCACCATGGTAGATGCATAGCACTCAGCATTAGTGGTATCATAACAATTCTGACTCAGAATTGCTGGAAAAAGCTCAACAACTTTGTAGACATTGTGTTTTGATGACGAGGCTCTTGGCCGTCCTTAAAGTTCTGGTCTCCACTGATAAATGTTCACAAGGGGGATGACTCTGCTGACGCCCTGTATGTCTGTTTTGATACATAACAAAAAGATACAAAACATTTCTTAGAAATCTCACACATTTTTAACAGCATTGATGCTGCTTTTTGGGCTAAAGAAAGCGTATCGTGGTGGAACAGAAGCAGGACTAGCTGGCGTCTTTAGGCTTTTGTTTTTCAAATGTTGGCCTATTTTGACTCTTTCTTTATTGATTTCTTCGTCGGTTTAGGACAATGTTTCAATAAAGTATCCTTAGCTAAAATATAAAGCAAAATGGGGTTAAACTTTTAGAAGGCTTTCAGCATGGAGTCAGCTCTCCTGACAGAACAGACACACGAGCAGACAGGCCTGGAAATGGAGAGCAAACAGCACTTCTCCTAAACACCTTGTTTATGCCGCTGCTACCCACAGAGTTAAGCAGTAACGTGACAACATGAAAAGAGAACACAAGTGACAACCACCTCCCCTGCTTGTCACACTTGTATCATTTCTCCCCTTGCTCTCTGTGCCGTGGGGAAGCCAGCCAGCTAATTCTGCGGTTTGACAAACAGGAGGCTCGTGTGAGGCTGTGAAACACAGGCTTATTGTTTGCTTTGCAGTTAAGGACAGAGCCGCTGCGAGTAATCGAAACCCAGCAGAGGTTGTTTATGGAGAAAAGGACAAAGCTGCACAGCATTGTTGGCGAGCATGAGCTCTAATAGAGAAATCTGATCAATTTTCAGAAAGCCGTGTTGGAGGAGAAAGGTTGCAGTTTGGCTAGATTAGGGGGTCAGCGCCGGTCAGGGGTTCTGTTTACACACTACGGCGACTTGTTAAAAACCCCTCCTCAAGATTCGCTGCTCTGCAAACACTCTCCTCCACGGATCACATCAATATGTTAGTGTCAAGTTATAACCAGGGAAATTATCACTTGAATGGGAGTTTGAAGCCTCGTCATCAGCGAGTCCGCACACGTCTCAGCGCATCGTTTAACCGCACCATCAGAAAAGTTTAATAAAAAATCTGGGAGCGCCGATGCGTTCCCAGAAGACATGCAGACGTGCACAAATATTAACGTTCTTTGGGTACATCACTGAGGACTGCTGATAAATGAGCGCATTGTGTAATGTTTATTAGAAACTGCTCGGAGCTCCTCTCATTTCCTGCTCTCCAACAGCTTTCTGCTATTACCATCACACACGGTGCCACAAAAACATGCATTTCCCCGAGAACTGACACTGTTCTCGCTTATTGGCTCACGCCCAACAGGCTGATAAAATTGCAGGAGGCTCATCAATAATCGTCCACTTTATAAACACACCAATTAACTGCACATGAAAAAAACCAAGAGCTTTAGCTGTTTGTAATGATAGTGTGAGGTTTTTAACTGTCAGAATCTGCTTCCTTTTGTAGTGTGTTTGACAGGAACTAATAATGAAATACAAATGTAATAGGTGAGATTCACTGAGGTTTCCTGTGATCTTAGCACATTGATGAGTCTAAAGCCTGGTTGTGATGTTTCACACCACTGTAGCAGCAAACAATTAATATGCAGACTTTTTTGTATTGTGTAATACGGCATCTTATATAGATTATTATAGTTTTATTCTGAAGAATGATTTAAATTAACTGAAGAGTCATATAAAACGAAGACACCCTAACTGACTCAAAGTAAACGTTTTTTTTTAATATTCATCCTTAAATGAGTACAACTTCCGACATTTTCCAAATATTTTGCCTTTTTAATGTTCACATACAACTCTTAAAGATACACGCGAGAAACTTTATATTTTTTCTAAGCTAGCTGATCGTCACTAGCTTTGCGGAGAAAGTGTGTGTGTGTTAGCCTGAGAGCAAAGCAGACTCTTCCTGGAGGGGGCGGTTCTCAACTTGTGATGTAAGCATGTAAGGACCTACTCGTTTTCGTGGGTATGGGAGGGGCTGCTGCTGAGAGAGCAGGTTTTTAGAGGATTACTCAGTAATCCGTGAACAGATCAAAATTACAGTTTGGGGTTCTTTATAGTGATAAATAAATGGTATAATGCACTTAAAAGCTCAAAAAAGTTGTTTTTTTCATGGTATAGCAACTTTAAATGAGTATAATTTCAGAGATTTTCCAAATATTGCCTTTTTCATTTTCACATCCAACCCTTAAAAATCTAAACCAGAAACTTTTATGTATTTTTTCCTATTAATATGGTAATTTTATTTGTGTAGTATTTAAAGTAAACATATACTAGCAATATTTCTGTTTGCATATGCTGTGTTCGCACCAAACGCGATTTGTGCGTCGAATCTGCATCTGCTGCCTCTCTTTTGATGCCAAATTGCTGCTTCGACGCCTGTCCAAAACTGTGTTCATAAACTCCTGACGTGTGTGGGAGGAGCTACATGGAAGCATTGACTGTATATCTATCTCATTTACAATGCATAGAAGACATGAATAATTTGTTTAGACATCAGGTTTATTTATTTCAAAGAGCCTCAAAAGCCTCAGTAATCACGTCTCCATGTCTGGGTTCATGAGATCATTCAGAGGTTCTACAGTACGGTGAGGTTCACCATCGACTACAGGAGCTGCGTCTGAATGACTGCTGCTTTCAGCGATACTTCTGTCTCTGTGTGACCCAGTCGGATGACTCGCTGTCCTGCATTAGTCCAAAGAAGGAACAAATAAGAATAAAATGAACAGATCTTTTTATTTTTGTCTTGATGCAAATTAGAAAAATATCATGAAGTTCAGGAAGAGAATGATCCGTTTATCCTCCATGTTGGTTTTGGACTCCACTCGCTAAATGCATCATGGGCCAAAGGTGAGTCCCTGATTGGTTGACACTGCATGTGTTCACCAATGTTCAGATATTTGAAATCTGGACGCCCTGAAACTCCTTCACACCAAATGCGATTCTTCAGTCAGGGCCATCCAGTTTCATGACGTCAATGTACAGATGTGATTAAAGGTTCTGCTCCACATTTTGACTGTCAACTGTGACTTGAGTCACAACGCCAGGACCTCCCCTCACAGGCGTCTAGAGCATCAAGTGTATGAACATAATTTTGGACAAATGTCAAGCAGAAAATTTGACGCACATCAACCAAGAGGCGTCCAACGCATAAATCCAGTTTAAGAGTTTCTGCCTCGGTCTGAAGCGAGAGAGAGAGAATACAGCTCGACACCAGACCTGCTGACTTTTCCATTTGGCTCTCAGGAGCATTTATACTTCCTACTGAACCACAGAATGGAAGTGAAGCAAAGAGGAAGTGACTATCTTTTTTAATAGAAACAGCTGACACAGAAGGCAAAAAGAAGGAATCAGAAACTAGTTGTTGAGTCAGGATAAGGAGTTTAGACAACAATCAAAAGGCTTTTATCCATGTTAGAGTCAAAAGAACGAAGATTTTCTTCTTTGTAGCATCTTTATGTTTGATCTCATTTCAGATTGTACTAACTTCAGAAAGTGGCATCTTTTGAGAAGCTCCGAAGCTCCAGTGTTTATGCTCTTTGATTTACTGACTCAAATCTACTAGAATTCTGTTGATCGTGTCAACGATTGAAAAGTCAGACTACGTTAAAGATTTTGTGTTTAAGCGTCACCGATGCCGCCTCAGGTGTTAAAGGGTTAAGTTAACTTAGGTTTCTTTCACATGTGGACTCTTTTCAAATACACCACTTTCATTATGAATTGGTTTGCTTCCACAGAAGACTATCGCAGACCAAACCACCTGGAAAAAAATCCAGCGGTTCCAACAGCTGCTCACATGGAGGCAATAAACCGGCTCTGACTGTTAACTAAAAAGAAGCAGAGGGACAAAACAAGCATGTTCCTCTGAGTCTCTGACTGTTAAAAATCAAAGAACAGACTTCTACCCCGTCACTGCGCCACGTTTACCCACCGGATGTTTTCAAACTTATTTAGGTTCCTGTGGTGAGCTGGCTTTTCTATGTTACTCATAATGCATGGCGCTGATGTCATTTCCTCCTGTGGGTTTGCCTAGTGAGTCTGACCTAAAACGGAGTTCTCTAACAGAGTAGGGTTGGTGTGTTCAGGTGAGAGTTCACATTTTTCATTTGCAGTAGACTTTCTGAGGAACAAATCCTGATGTGAATCAAATCTACTACTCTTATAAACAACCTGAACAAAAACGACATTTTTTTAACATTTCTATATAAGTTGCATTTTTTTGTGTGTTTTTTAGCATATTCTTTTCACATGATTGAGGACATTGATAAAGAAAGTCAAGCTGAAACATGCATTCTGAGTACTTATTTATTCAAATTATAATGAATAAGGAGTATAAAAAATTTATATTTGGAAAAAAAACGCATTTAAGTGACGTAGAAAATACGCTGTTCTGCTCCATTCTGATGCATCCACTTTTAGACAACTAAATCGCATGGACGTCTCTTTTTTTTTTAAACATCTGAGCTGATATCCGGATCAAAACTGTATGTCTCTGTGCAATATTGCTCACCATGTTTATCTACTTTTAATGTTAGCTTGGGGCGTTTGAGGGGCTGTAAGCTAGCAGTAGAGCGGGTAAACAGACGGATCACAGGAAGTGGGGGTGGGTTTGCTCTGAGCCAACAGTCCCGCCCACAACTCAGGGATGAATTTCAAACAAAGTACTGCTGTTCTGTCGAAAATAAGTCCTAATAAACATCACAAATATGTTTTATAATGCTAAAACGATATAATATTAATTAAAAGACCACTGTGAATGCTTTGAAATCAGATAAAAGATGATTGGAGTGGGACTTCAGTGGTTTAATAACATCTTTAGTTTCTTAATGTTTTCTCCTGAAGAAAGTACATTCAATCTGCATCTATCTATGCTGGTAGCAATGATGATTAACTGGTGGACAACCACGAAAAGTAAGAGTATAAACAGGCAGAGGGAACCAACAGATGAAACACAGGTGTGGAGTAATGAGGCATCTAAACGCAGCTGGGACGAGTGCATGAAGGCTGAGGCCTGAGCGCTCTATAATGCTGCTTCCAAGTTTAGCTCTCCTGCTCCTATATAGTGCACTCCGAGCTCATTAAGTTGTGGAAGTTTCATACTTCATCAGATAATATAGACCATCATGCTTCACAGCTCTGGAGCCAACAGAGCGCACCAACTCTAACATCTTCTGCTCACTGCTGGGATTTTCTTCCCCTTTGGGAACGTCGAGCACAATAAGCTCAGACATCTGTCCTGTGATGAGACTCATATCCTCCGCTTAAGCTGCTGGGTTTTTAGAGACATGGAGAAGTTTTTACCTAAACGTTATTGGAAATTTGAGCTTCATATAAGGTATAGTACATAAAGAAGTTAGTTTAATGTTTATTGTTTTTTTTAAATAAATGTTTCAATCACGCTAATAAATGCAAAACAATAAATGTGATACAAACTTACAAATAATGGGAATAATTTCAACAATATAAGAATTATAATTCAAAAACATGTTTAAAGGGAACAGGCTTAATCAGATATAATCATGTTCATCATCAATATACAATATGAATACAATGATTTAGTAATATACAAACACATTAGAATATAAATGTTAAAACAAAAACAAAAAAAAACTATTTGTGTACTGAAACCTCGTTTCCACTGAGCGGTCCGGTCCAGTCCTGTGTTCTGAGCATTTCCATTGTAAAAGGAACCCGATAAACAGTATCGACCCGTACCCCATCCGCTATAGGTCCATAGAAAAATAGAAGAGAACGGTTGGGGCGGAGCCGCTGTAGCCGCCTGTTGATTGGCAGAAAATGATGATGACATTAGATAGTACCTGTATAGTGCTCATTTAAGCTAACGTTTCCAATGGGTATTTTTCTTAGCAACCTGCAAACTTCTTCCAAGCAAAATTTCATTTTTGTTCTACACGATTTACCAAAAGTAAAGCAAGAAAAGGACGAGCTGCTGAATGACTTCCATTGTTGTTGCTTTTCTAGTCATCGCACTACAATGACATGCTAGCGGTCTACACACACCACAGTACTGCTCGATATTTTAGTTAATGTTTTTGACTGTATAAAAGTACAAGTATCCTTCTTTGTGGATACTGTTTGCTATAAACTATAGATTTGTCCTTCTTCTTGCAGGAACCAGAGTGTCATCTTTTGAGGGTAGCTCTTGTGTTTACAGTTTCTACTTTTACTGTTATGGTTTGTTAAAAATTTGAGAGAAAAAAAATCTGCAGCCCTATCCCAGCATTCCCAGCACACTTAGTGCTCCACAGCTGGCTAGAAAGCTTTGCTCATCATAGGATGTTGGGAGGAGATCGTCATCGGCATTAGGGATTAAAGTGTTGCACACTCCACCTCCATCTGCATTTCTAATCGATTCAGTTGGACCAATCAATACCCAGGGTCTCCTCAGTAATCATAAAGCACTTCCAGGTTGCACATCATACGGCGAGTGGCTAATCACGCTGTTGTTGAGGTGAAATCCACAATCAGAAGATCTTCAACAAAGCAGATGGATCCTCTGAATCAGTGGTTTTATGCTGATGACACCATCATTCAGCAGCATCTCCAAACACATGAACTAAAAGTGGTTTTGTTCTTGAAAGTGAAGCTAGAATGTCCTGTTTACACTAAATAAAAATGTAAAACACTGGATCTCAGTCACAGGAAGTCAATGATTCATGTTGTCTAAAGCTGCTCTGATTGTATTGTTCCTTCGAAGTTCAAGCCCCATAATTTGTCTGCCAAAAAACCCCATGGGTTGAGTCTTCCTTTCCTGTGGAATAAAAGGACTCATTGGGTTTTTTTTTTCTTTTTTCTTCATCATCTCGCTGTCTCTGTGCATCAACCCGAGGCCGCCTGTAATCAGCACGCCTTGAGCTCTCGGAAAGGTCATTCTGTCCCTTTGATGGTGTTTTGATTCATCCCTTCCTCCTCTCTTTCTCCCTCCCTTCCTTTTCTTCTCCTTCCTCACAGGGAAGCTGGAGAGTCACCACCACCAGGGTGCCAAGAAGGGGCTGGTTCCATCAGCAGCAGACTGACGCTGGAGGAGAGGCTCCAGGGAAACACTGCAAATTACCGTCTTTAAGCAGTTGGTGTCAGCGACCAGTCAGCTGGTCTTTTTTCCCTTGAATCACTTTAATAAACACATAAATATTACTTAAATTTAACAAAAAAATCTATTATTCTTTGTTTCTAAATTCATTTTTGGCAAAAATAAAGTTTCAAAATAAACTATTTTAAGCTGCTTTCTTATTTTAAATCGTATTTGTCTTGCATTGCGAGTATTGAGACAATCCATGATTTATTCTTCGTGAAACAGCCAGAGGACTTTTTTTTATTTGACTCTCACACAAATCACAAGCTGACTTAACCTTCACACTTTTAAGGTCACATTTGTACCGACAGCAGACTTTTGATTAAAAACACAGCTTTGTCTGTTTCAATGCAGCCCTTCCATGACAACAGGAGGAGCAATAAAGCTGGGGGGGGGGCGCACAGCAGGAAAACAAATGCTAAAAATAGTCCACCCTGGTCCAGCGCTTTAGTCCAACATCACCAAGCAACACTTTACTGTTTTTTAAGCCCAGAAACAAGGATGTTGAAACGTTTTCTAGTTTTAAGACTAATGGAAGTACACATGATGAAGTTTCTGCGAGAAAAAAAACGGAACTGCATTACAAAAATGTTTAATGTTCAAGTTTTTTTTAAAAGGGTGGGAAAAAAGATTGATAAAAAAAAGTAATCAAATGAAGCACACTTTCTTGTTATAGTTGACACAATGCTAGCCACTGCACCACCGCTAACCACACCGTCAATTAGTGTTATTTAAATAATATAATTATAATTAAAATATATATTCCAAACACAAAATTTTTTTTTTCTTTTCAAAAGATATTAATTCTTAGTGATCAGCTTTGTTTTTTATTTTGTCCCGCAGCAGTCCATGACTACAAAGAACCGATTTTTTGGTAATATTTCTTTTAACCTTTGTGCTCTCTTAAGGGGTCCAGATGACCACACCCTTACATTGATGTGTGATCCCTCCCATAACAAAGGTGGACAAAGGTGGACAGCATCTCATGTCTGCCACAGATACCAGTAAAGATTTAAAAGATCCTTGGAAAAACTTGTTCCCCTGACTTGTGGGGTCCAGATGACCCCACTTTTAATGTAAACATGCCTAGGATAGCACAAGGGTTACACTGCTTCTCAAAGCAGAATTATAATTACCAAAAAAATTATGACCCTACCACACACTCAAAAACTCACTTGAAATGAATTTAAGTAAATAAATAAACAAACAAATAAACAAACAAACATCACAGCAGGAAAAACTGCTGAAATTAATGGAATAGGCCCAAAATCTTTAACAAGGCAACAAAAAAAAAAAGTTTATTCATTGTTAATATTCATGATATTATGAAGTATTATGGGATGGCCACTCAACTTATGGTTCGGCAGCAGTTTTACCACATATTGGTGGTAGTTCCCTCAATGTGAGAAACAAAAACTTCATGAAATTTCACACACGCGCCGCCAGGTTAAATCTACAACCGCAACCACCTCAGGAAGGAGCTGCCATCTTGAAAAGATATTGACAAAAACTATCAGTTTAAATGTTCACTAAAGATTTCAATCCATCACCTCCTGACCTTTAGTGTCATTTGGAATCTACTCGGAGAAAAATGTTGGTTTATACTTTTCCTAAACTTTAACTGTGTTTCCATGGCAAGCTCGCAAAAGTGGCGTTCTCTTGTTGCTCTCACATTATTTTGTAATATTGTAAAATTAATTATGCTGCCAGGAGAGTAAAATGAAGGGTCAGAAGCAGTCACTTATCCAGTGAGGGCAGGTAATATGGGGGCGTGGCCAAACATATCCACAGACCATACAACACTGGTTGTGGATTTGATTACTATTTTTGGTAAAAACTCGTTTAGGTCCAACCAAGATGGCAATGACAATAAGAAACAGACCCTGCAGAAACCTACTGGTCACATGATCACTGCTTCCCTCCATCATTATTTACAGATACAGTTAAAAGTTTAGTCATTTTCAAAAACTAAAAATAATGTCTTGAGCAGACCCCGCCTCATTAAACAGAATGATGAGTCAGTTTAAAGACATGCGTCTCTTTTCATGGCTGCTAACAAATATGGCTTCTGTATCCACGGAAAGAAACGTGGAAGGAGTCACACTTGGGGATCTATCGGCACATGCAGGCCGATGCCTGTTTGGCTCAGTGTGCCAAAGTTAGGCAGAGAAAAACAGTCATCAGTCTGTGATTCTATTGGACTGCGTCAGTGAATGTAAGAAATGAGGTATAAGGGCCTCACTCCGGTTACATAAACTGAAATGAAACAATGACAGCACTGAAGGCTGTTTACACTCTTTGCTTAAAGCTGCACAGAAAAGTCCTGCTGTGGAATCAAGTGTTGAGTTGTTCCTCTAAGCCTTTCCTCTGCAGTAAGCCCTCAGACTTTTGGACTCACCTCAGATGGAATTTCACATCCTCTCTCCATACATGCAGCAACACGCCGTCAGAGAGGATAACACTTGGATATTTTCAGTCTAAACAGCATGTGTTAGTTCATGTGTGCCCTCCACCTGATCCTGCTTTCCACTCTGAAGTTCCTTTCCTTATGGTTCCTTTGCTTGCAGGAGTTCAACAACTTCTGCTTTTTTAGGCCCATTAATCTTAATTCTTCCACATGTATAATAAAAAAAATCCCCATAAGAATTTGCTCTGTTAAACACACCCTCGGTATCTTGCCATGGTCACTTGCTTTTTTTTTTCTTTTTTTTTTTTTTAATAAAAACAAGGTAGAGGTTGTCTTAGATATCATATTGTCTGTATTTTTACTATTCTTATGGACAAACCTTCGACAATTGTGTATTTTTAACATGTTATTGTCGCATTTTTCTAACTATGGAGAACATTTATAAATAAAATTAGGTCTAAAATTGTATTTCTGTGTGTCTTTTTTTCAAAACCTTTTAAATCAAGAGCAGACGAAAAAATGACATTGAAAAAATGCTGTAAGAGCTACAGCTAAAAGCTTCCTGCTCCACTCGATTCTGATGCATCCACTTGTGGACCAATAGATCCATGAACGTCTTTGTTTTCCTCGTCTGAGCTGATATCGATCAAAACTGAATGACTGGAAAACTCCAATATTTCTTGCCATTTTGTTGCACCAGTTGGGGGACTTTAAGCTAGTGGGAGAGAGTGTAAACAAAGGGATGATGGGAAAAGAGAGACTCCAGGCCAACAGCTCCGCCCACAGTTCAGAGGTGGATTTCTTGGTCTTACAAAGCAGCACAAATGAGTGTTTGGTCAGAAAAAGAAATGTGTTTTTTAGGAATGACATTGAAATAATTAAACAAGCACACTGGAACAGTTCTGTGGTTGACGTGAAACTGTTTGGTTTTTAAATGTGGTAAAATATAAACTATTTGCAGTTTAATTGTAAACTACCCATTAAATGAAAAGACCTACATAAACTTTGTTAAAATGTGTCTTTGAAAAAGGATTTCTCATTAAAATGCACGTTCATAAACAGCAGCTTTAAGTGATTTTGCATCGGTTAATTGTTGAGTTGAAACCAATCATCATAAGCTTTTTGAGTTGTTTTATATCCACAGTTTGCATCTATAAATATTCTGCTTTAAAAAAGAAAAAGAAATCAGTTTCCATGCTGATGAAAGTCTCCGGTGGTTCAGCTGTGGTCACTGGTGCAGCAAAAGATCCATCAGGAAAAGGTTCCAATTCATTCTAACATGCTAAAGGATTTCACATTTTTGCCAAATCAACATTTATGGAAACGCATCCAGTTATCTTTAGGGAAAGATTCTGTTTTTAAAAAAGAAAATTCACTTTAAATGTTACCTTTTTATATTAAATTACTCTTAAACCGAGCATTTTCATATCAACTGTTACCTTGATATATCGTGGTTTATCGTTTTTTTAGTTCAATTTTTCACTCTTTTTTTTTTTTTTTTAATGGTGCACCCCAGCCAACATTTCAATGTGGGCCCCATATGGTTTACCACTGAATTGGTGGGCCCCATGTGGGTGTTGTCCTCGGGTTCCATGGTGGCTCCATCTGTGTTTGCCCACACTGGCTTGAGGGGGCCCTCAGTAGCCTGGCTCGCTGAGCAGCGGAGCTCGCTAACTCGCTACGCTGTCAGCTTATTAGCTAGCTAGGCTTTCCACCGGGCGGCTGGTTAATGCAAAACCCAGGAAGTATGTGGTTTCCTGTCAAACGGTTGATCAACAGATTTTGTGTGGCTCGCTTTCAAGTGGTAGAGGTTTGGACTTCCAACAAGCTCACTCCTAATCGGTGAGAGTGGTTGCCATAGAAACGTACACTTAGACAATTGACATGAACAGAGATGGACAAAAGAAGGTTGTTACCTCAGGTTCCAACGAAATAAAGCCAAACCAGTCGCCATTTTTCCGCGCTACGGATAACACCCGATTTTACCATTTTGGGAATCAGACGACGTTAGTAGAATAACAATCAAACACTTGGAACATTTGAGGTGGGGCCAGCGCTCATCACACGCTCTTATTGAGACATCTGATTGGCTAGTTTATAACTTGTGTTGAAGAAAATATATCATGAAAAAAATAGGTTTAGTATAAACATGTTAAAAAGAAACACCAGAGTAAAAATAGTTATTCTGACAAACAGAATGTCTGAGGAATGGCTATTTACTTTTCAATAAAAGTCTATAAGATTTTGGCTTTCTGGGCTTTTTGACTTCCTATTTGGAACGCGAGGGGGGAGGGGATAATCAGTCCAGTTCTTTCTATTCACTGTCTCTGACTCAGACCGACCCGGATCAACCACTGCTTACTGATGTTTCTGGTTCCAACTTGGCAGTATCTGTATCATGACCATGATTTAACTCTATTTGGTTGGAGCTAAAAGTAAATCATTTTATAAGGGGTGACATCACAGTCACTCGCTCCAGTTCTTAAATACAGTCAATGGGCAGACTGACAATAAGGAACTTTTTGTTGTATCCTATCATTGGTTCATCCGCTTTGTTGTCATAATTTAAAAGCAAGGTAGTCAGCATTAAAGGAATGTTGACACCATACTGGCTGCTTTTGGGGTCTAAAGTCTAACTTTTTTTAAATATTGGAATCAATAGAAATAGTAGCCTGCCCCCAGTGGTGTTTTGAGGAACTGCAACAAGTGTGCTCCAAACACAGAAAGGGACGGTGGGGGCTCAGTTCGCACATTGCATAGCAGCTTGTTTACTCCTCCTGAAAGTGTTGGGTGTTTCTTTGTACCAAGCAGTTTTCCCCCTGGGGGCGTGTTTCACCGCTGCTCCAAAAGCATATAGTGTGATTCCTCCACACATTCACACACCCATCCGGCTAATGTTTTTGCTTGAGCCCAGCATTGTAATTCACTGTTGATTAGCTTAGATTTACTCTTGTTTGAGTTGCAGATTAGCCACAACTCTGCGCTTCAGTCCATTCAGCAGGAGGACACATAATTGCACCAGCCCTCCCAGTAATCTCCCCGCTAAAGAATGTAAGAGGGCTCCTTTGTACACATCCTCAATAGAAGGTGTTTTTCTGTCAGAGCGGTTGCCTAAGAATTCACTAAAGTGAGTCTCTAGTGAATCAGCGATGACAGCTACTTGCCCTGTGGGTGGCCTTTTCTTCTGTCTTCCAGATCGGGGGGCATTTCTCCGGATGGGAACGGGCCTCCGAGTTCACATAAACACGGCCTGGTTTCTGTTGAGCCGAACAATTAGACACATGCAGGTTTTTTGTTGTTGTTTTTTTTTTTTTTGCAGAGCCTCTCAGAAAGCCACCATGAGACCATGTGCTGTTGTTTTTTTCCTGCGCAGATGATGGCGTTTCGGGGAAAGAGTTGGCCCCGCGCCTTAATGGGGGGAAGCGGCTGCGCCGACTGAACTCCAGTGAAATGAGGGCTTGAAAGTGGAGCGGCCGATCGGACGAGCAAACCGAGGTGCAAACGTGGTCATTGGCTGTTTATGTGGAAGCAAATGGAGTAGACGGGTTCTTGGCTGGGAGCTGTGATCTTCAAGAGCCTCTGCTGGGTGCCTGGCAACATCTCAAGGCTGTCTGGAGCCATATCGTGCATTGAGAGTCGTCTGTTTAAACCCTGGAGAACTCCATGGCAGCCGGTTCCTCTTGTTTTTTGTCTTTTCCAGTCTTGGGGCTGTTAACCAGTCTCTGGCTTCAGGCATGAGAGCATCATAGATGTGTTTTTCAGAGGCATAGGTAAACGCCGAGATCCAGTATTTGATTTGGGGGGAAAAAGCCTGCAGTCTTGGCGGCGTCACATGTGAAAACAGAAAGCAGGTGTTTCCAAAGTCTGATTGGCAGCGACTCCAAGAAGATGTGTGGAAATCTTTTTGAAGGTTTTACAAACGCAAATGTGCAACAGTTTAGGATGTGGAGGAGTTCAGATCAGGTTTATTAAAAATCCTTGAGAACCAACAACGACTACTAAAGTGCTCTGGAGTCCAGAATAAATGGCAAACATTTAGCCAAATACAGTGCCTTTCCAAAATATTACATTCTCATGGAAAAGTGTATTAATTTGTAGTTCCATTCAATGAAACTTAAAAAATATATATAGATTGAGGGCCCACTGTTTAACCCAGCGGGTTCTCAAACTCAGTTTACCTCTGGGCCACTGGAGGCAGTCTGATCTAAAGCTGGGCTGTATATGGTTCAATCTGTGCCCAAAATATATCCACTGTCTATGTCTTTGGTCCATTGTCTATGTCAACTGAACAAGTTCATTGAACATTTGTTCATGTCTATGTACCTCAAGATCTTCTTCTGCATGTTCTGTGAAGCAACAAGAGCTATTGACACTAGCAACTGTTGCTAAGGACCTTTCTGATGACCAGATCCAGCGACAATAACAAATGCAAAGTTTTAAGCATAAACAAGCTGAAACGTCACAAAGCAAATACAAAGCTATCTCCAAAGTCGTGTGGACATGCAGACGATATTGCTAAGTAGACATTGAACTTTCATATTAAGGCAAGGGCTGCAAAATGTCTACTTGGGGCCGCAAATGGCCCGCGGGCCGCCAGTTTGAGACCCCTGGTTTAACCATGTAACACCGCAGCTCCAGGGTTCCTGTTCTTTGATTTTAAAGGAGAAAATCCTTTAAAATCTGCTGGATTTATGTTGATCGTTCTAACGGTTGAAAAGTTACAGTATGCTAAATATTTTTGATTTAAAGTATTTATTTTTTTAATGTTACATATTATGGGGTTCCAGCCTATAAAACCCACAAAAAAGTATTTTAAAAAATTTGAATAATGTGTAAAACATTTTAAACTGACTTTTACTGACTAATCCTCAACTAAAATCAAAGCATCTCTTCATGTCATTAAAGTGCTTCAGTTTGGTTCGTTTCTCTCAGTTGGTTCAATAAGGACTTCAGACTTCTATCCAGAAAACCATCATTGATCATAATCTCTGTCTTTATCTTTTGAGCCAAAACTGAGATGGGGATTTCTTTACAGTATTCACATTTTTTAAAATCCTTTTTTTGTGGGTTTTATGAGCTGGAACCCCCACTTATGTAAATAAATAAACATACTTGAAATCAATTGTGCCATGAATCCATTTTCTATAATTGACCCTGACTTGAAAATATTGGTGGTGAGTTCAACTAAAGGTGCACATTTGTCTTTACACTTCTAGGTAAACACTTGTTAAATGACACATGATTTCACAGCTAGACTTGAAACAAACAAAAATGTCAATTTATCCTCCAGATTTTTAGCAGAAGAGTGAATGTAAAAATGGCAAGATGAGGTTGTGGTTTTTTGGGAGTCGTAATCATTTAAAAACTGAATCTACAGATGGTTCTGAGACCCACCATGGAGTCCAAGCTTTGAATCTTATTTTGAAAAACCCATTCTCTTCAAATTACCAACTAAAATGAGTGAGAGTTCCCCTTCCCGTGCTGCAGATGTCTGATCCTGTGAAAAGATGGGACCGGTTGTAAGGTGTAAGGCCTGAACAGGTGGACTCACGCTGACGAGAAGCAAACGGAATCCAAAATGAAGTGGGAATGAGGCCATGCTTCTTTTAACTTTCTTTAGTTTCCAAACTTAGAGAGATTGCTGTTAAAAAACGTGATTCCACAGCAGGATCAAACTTGCCTTCTTTTATGAGTCAAAGGTTTTGTTTTTTAATGAAGACTTTGGCCCAAAATAACAATTTTCTGCTTCAACTTTTGACATTTTTGCACTATTTATGTTTCTAGTTATCGTTTGTCTGGAAACTTTCAGATTAGGGTTGCTCCTCCAACCCCGCTGAAGCAGGTGGAGGAGCAGAGGAGGAACTGCTGCTCCTCAGCAGAGCTCCAGCTATTTCCAGGGTCCAACATGGTGACATTTTGAATTAAATCCGACTTCTGCAGAAGCCTGGTCTCCATCCGCTTGTGTTGACAAGGGCGCCCGCGTGAATTTCCTGGTCGGAGTTGGAGGTTTTCGGCTCCCCTTCAGCGGCGTGCCCTCCTCGCCGTCGGGCCAAGTTTCCAGTTGTAGAAGCAGCAGGAGCTCTTCTGTGCTTGCTGAGAGACTGATTGGTCTGGGGGGGCATTAGGTCTCTCCCCCTCTCTCCCCCCAAACCTCACAAGCCTGGAAGAAGAATTAGGCGTCTGAGCACTTTGGATGAGGTGGTGGAAGCCTGGGGAACAATACAACCTGGGAAGAGTTTATGGCTCATCCATCTCATAATCCGTCACGGAGCGCTGTCGCTGAGGCTGCACAAGGAGAACGTTTGGGAAAGGAAATTGTCAATATTTGCTGTAAGAAGACGGCTTGGCAGCAGCAGTCTGTGCTTGCTTTTCCATCCAAGCGACACATGATAATCTGAGATTAGAAAGTTTTATTAAACAGTTTGCAGACAAACGTTTCCAGATATGGTCACTTAAACGCCTGATTTTGCATCTCTGAGAGGTTTGTTTCCAAAATCACTTGAGCCTTGTTTCCTCTGAGCGTTTTACACTCAGAGTTAGACGGGCACAGCTCATTTAGGCCGATTGTGTAGTTTAGCGTCACAGTAGCGCGACAGCAGCAAAAATGAAGCTAATGACATCAATGGAGGTCATCCAGCAGCTCTTTTTTCCATTTGGCTTTTGGTTCTTTGTAAATACAAAGCATTTAATGTTGTTTGAGAGAGAAGATTGTGGAGAATAACTGGTGCTTTTGGATGGAGTAAGTTGACAGTCAATGAGAAATGTATTCATAAGGACAAAGTTGTGCACACAAAAAAATGAAAACAACACTTAGTTTTATGTTTGGAATGTTTGTCTTGAATACAAAATTCCCCCTGTTACTATTAATCTACAATTCCAAAATTCAGTGCCTAATAAATTTCCCATAAGTCTTTGTAAAAAAAAAAAAGTGTACATCGATGCTAACTACATTAGCAAATATAGACCACAATGTATTGCAGTTGAACAATTTTTGTCTAAAAAAGTGTTTACATTTTTTTTTTTTAAATAAACCATCCACATTTTCATAATCGAAACACAGTGGAGTCACAAACAGTTAGATTTTCACTTTGTGAAATTAGTGACGTCGTACTTGCTGTTTAAAAAACAAAAGTAGTGAGCACGTGTTAGGAGTTGGAGCTCTGTCTCCCCCTATGGTCACCGGCGGGAGCTGTCTACAGAGTACTGAATACACTACATCTCCCAGCAACCCCAGCGGACACTCCCCGGATGCCGCTCAGTTGACACTCATTGCCAATCACCCACAGGACACTTGAGCACTGCCCAGAGCCTCACTCAGTGTGAAGTATTGTTTATGCCACCCTGCCCGCATTACCGAGCGTTTCTTTCTGGACCTGATCTTCTGTGTACCTGACCTTGATCTATCTCTGATCGCCTGCCGCCTGTCCTGACCCTCGCCTGGACCCTAACATCTCAAGTCTCTTCTTTGATGCTCCTTGGCTTGTGATTGACATCTGATTTAGCTTAGTGAACGTTTATGTGGACTTTTTGCCTGAACTAATAAGCCTGCTGCAAATTGAACCAGCTGTCTACCCATTTTTGACAGCGGGACGTCCCAATTGCTTTTAAAATCCAGGGTATTACAGAGTCCTGCACTATAAAGTTTTTTAGTAGTTGGGGATTAGGGTGGGAATTTGGACATAGGCAAAGAAAAGTCGTATTCAAAAAAGATACACATTGAACTAAATGTTGTAGTCATATTTCTTGGAAAGTTGTACACAAAGTATTACTTTTGTGCACAACTTTGTCTTAATGAATACGTTACTTATTGACAGATTCCTTACCCCATACTTTTTTGGTGCTTTCTTTTGTTGTTATGACCTTCCGTCACTAAACAGGTTTCCTGTTTTGGGGACAGTAGCTCCGCCCCAACCGTTCATTCCATTTTTCTATGAACCTGCAACCAACTGGGTTCCAAAAATGGTACGGTTTGGTATGGTTTATTGGGAACTCTTAACATACAGGACAGGGTCGTATCATTTATCTTTTGATCTATTTCAAAGCGTTCCCAGTTGTTTTTTCGTTTCTAATTGGGCTGTTTTTAGTCTAAAAGGTTGTTTTCTGGGACATAGTTTCTGCAGAGCGCCAGTAGTTTATTAGAAATTCACCTCTGAGTTCTGGGCGATATTGTTGGCGCAGAATGCTCCAAGATCTCCTGCTGGCTAATCTACTCTAACCCCCCAAGCTAACATTAGGAGTGCAACAAAAATGGCGAGCAATATCTGAACTATCCAGCCATACAGTTTAGATACAGATACCAGCTCAGACGAGAAAAACAAAGATTTATTTGTCTACAAGTGGAGAATGGAGCTTGTTACCCATCTAGTGTATTTTCTACGTCACAAATACAATCTTTTTTAAACGGTGATATTTTTTTTGTCTCATCCTGATTCACAAAGATTTTAATAGAGAACTACCCAGCTTCATTTTTTTTTTTATATATGTCCTCCATCATTAGAGAAATGCCAGAAGAACATGTTAAAAACACATGATTTTCATCATAGTGGGTCTTTAATAATGTATGAATTCAAGAAAAATGACAAGTTTGAGTGAGGTTCCCACCCCCCTCTGGGATTTGAAACCCTTTCTTTCATTTTTTTAGCCTGAAGGGATAAAAAAATGATCCAAAGATTTGGGTGACAGTATTTTTAGCTCATGAATGTTGCAAATTACTATGATCAGAATAATTCATCTCAAGAAAAGGAGGCAAACCTGCAGCAGTACACCAAACCCACAGATTCCTGAGGACCCTCAAAGGAGAGCAGATGCACGGATTCATTCAAGAATTGATCTACCGTCACAAATTGCTTTTATTTGCCAAAGATCCAGTGATCAGTGCTCAGCTTAACCCTTGACCCCTCCGCTCGGAGAGCAAGACCTCATCTGTAATGACTCAAACGCACAAAAGAGACGCTCAAAGTTATGGCTCCCATCAATTTTCCAAAGAGAGAAACCCCACAAGCATCCTGGGAAATCACCCAAATTAAAGAGACCCGTGGGTTTTCACATTAGAGTGAAATGCAAGAAAAAAAAGAAAAAATTGGTCTTCACGGTTTCTAATGTGATGCCTCACTTCTGTTGTCTTAAAGGCCTTTTCTGTCAAGAGGAGTACATTTCTCACTGCTAGGTTTTCAAGCTCTGAATGTGTAAAATAATCCCTCCCAGGTTGATGTTTATTCTGTAACACATGCATAACACGATTATCCAGGATTAGCTATCTGTTTATTGCTGTTTTATAGACAGTAAATGTAAACCTGATTTAGTCACAAATGTGCTCCTATTTTGTTCAAATGTAAAGAAAAAAAATACAGGATTTGACATTTTTCATGTGAAAATGTGTTAAGTTCTAAAATGTGACAAGAGGTCTGATGTTTAATGAGATGCTGTACATTATGGGATGTCTTCTGCAAATGCCTCATGACTGGTGTGATTGCTGTTTGATGAATTGGGTCAAAGTTTGTCCCAAATAAAATGCTTCAGACACATTTAGAACAAAGAACAAAGAAAATCTTTCTCCTCAACAGCAATTTTTGAAAGGAAGAAGAATACTCTTTTTACAGTCAAGTGTGTACTTATTTATATTTAGGTCGATGTTATTTGTGTGTATTATTACGTGCGACCAAATACATGCTTTACCCGCACGTATTTGAAGTGCATTCAAGTCTGGATTTTCTTGTTAGACGCACATATTTAAAGTTAAAGTTCCATTAGTAGAATATTTACAATTAGAATTATTTTTGTTGCTACATGTGAACACAGAAGCCTAAAACATTTCATTGAAGTCGCTGTTGGAAGGTGCGTTGCTGAGGGTGTTGTGGACGTTGCTTTAGTTGCTACTCTATTGGGTCAGTCCCATGTCTGTCACTTCTGGCTCCAAAAACACTTCAAGAAGGATGAAAACTCAAAGAGGCTACATGCATG
Source organism: Oryzias javanicus (assembly GCA_003999625.1). Classification (NCBI taxonomy): domain Eukaryota; kingdom Metazoa; phylum Chordata; class Actinopteri; order Beloniformes; family Adrianichthyidae; genus Oryzias; species Oryzias javanicus. Next base: position 10,743,407 of record CM012439.1, on the reverse strand, counting down.
AAACTGCATGCTTGTGCACAGGAGGAAATGTACTCTCTGAATTCACTACATTTATCAAACAGACTCTGGTAATCCCATACAAACCATGATGCAGACCAAAAAAAAAGATTTAATTTGATTTCTATTTGGAAAGCATGGGAAATTTGCATAATAACGCAGGAAAAAATAAAATGCATAGTTAGACAAACTGCACAAACTCACTCTTTCTGATGATAATCAATAAGCTATTGTTTTTTTTTCCTTTTAATTTATGTGTAGCGATGATTACTGGATTAATGTGATAATGTAATCTGATGCTTATCAATGAGTATTACACATGTTTTACATGACATCTGATACATAACCATGTCTACTGAAATTATGTAAAAGTGGTTTGATTATCAGTAATTAAGAAGATGACAAAATTTTCCAAGATCTTGGTTATTTTTTCTTTATATTAAAATCAATATATTAATTGAAACAGATTTGATTCACCTGGTTTTTTGTCATTTTTTCAATTGCAGTATTCAATTTTTTTTTTCTACTACTTAAGGTCAATCGATCAAAATCAATTCTTTGATCCAGAACTTCCCATCAGGCAGCTTGTTCCACCACCATTCCTTCTACTCCCCACTGAGTCAGCAAAAAAAAAAGATCTGCACAACTCAGATAAGCCATAATTCAAAATAATAGCACATACATAGCAAGTATTTAAAATAGTAAGACTAGAGTACTAATAGTTTGAGGAAAACTGATTTATAATCTACGATTTGTGAAATGAACATGTGAAAAAAAGGTTTTCATCAAATCTAGAGCACGGAGTGACTGAAATTGTACTTTTTATTAACATATTAAAGAGCTTCCACTGATGTGTACAAACATGAATATCCCCATATTTCAGATGTATGGACTGATGTCATTAAAGAGCCACATTAAATCCAAACCCTGTCGATGCATTTTCAATAAATAAAACCAAAACCTGATGTATTCTGAGTCTTTATTACATGTTTGTGTTAAATAAATAATGTTGCCTTGCCTACACATCACTGCTGGATGTCTGCTCGGAGCTGTGCTTTCAGCATATGCAACTCACCTTTTTATTCTCCTGCAATGTGCTGCTTTTACTGTTTATTCTCAGAGAAAATGCTACGAATTATACAAATAAAAGTCTCTAAATGAAAACAGTGAGTAAATGTACTAGTTTTTCTTCATAAAACTACATTAAAGTTAGCTAAATGAATAGAAGAAGTGAGTAAATGTCAGCACAACAGCTGCTAACTTTGGCAGGCTTTTATCGTGAATCCTTGAGTTTCATTCCATTCAAAAATATTTGTATTTCAAAAAAATGTGAAAGTGAGAAGCCCAAAAGTGAGGTTTTACTGTGGAGTAAGGGGAAAGGATTTATTATGTCAGTTTCCAACCCTGTCAGAGTGACAGTTTTTCTGCCCTTTAGAAATGTGCAACAAGGACGCCGCTTGACACATTTTTCTAAAAAAGTGCCAGAGATGAATCGTCTTTTAGAGCGTCTTCAAGGTTTTTGCAGTTCCCTTTTATTGCGCAGTGGAAAGATGATCACATGAATCAAGCCAAGCCGTGTGTGATTCCACATGGCTGGCTGATTAGCCCCTTTTTTGCACTGATGGGAAACACATGGCGTCCGCACGGCTTGTTCATTTCAGGATGGGTGCCGTGGCGGTCCTGCTCGGTTTTTCCTTTTTGGAGCGGCAGCTTTGAAGGGCAGCCATCATCCGATTTCTGTCCCCTCCAGTCCCCACCGGGCTGCTGACTGTTATTTAGCTTTCCAATGAAGGCTGGCCGTTCCCCCTGGGAAAGCAAGAGTGTGCCTGCCAGCAGGAATGCAGTGGAGGCGATGGAGGAAGATGGAGGATGGTGAGTGGCTGCTGCCGCTGCCACCGCCGCCGCCGCTGCTGCTTCTGCTGCGTTTCCCTGTGTGTGAAAATGAGCCCATTAATTCAGCCCCCTCCTCTGCCTTTCCCCGAGCCCTTCCTGTGCCTGTTGTCTCTGTTTGTTAGCGAGATGATTCCTTCTGTCATGTCAAAGGCAACATTATCATATTCTTGTTGCCTGGGAAACCAGCGCAGTGAAGACAACGACTTAAAGCCTTTGCAGGGTTTGAAGCTGGTAAACATGAAAGGTTATCTGCAGAGCTGCGAGAGTTGGAAATGTGAGCTGAAAGGCTCTTATTGTTGGAATCTCTTTATGCCGCATCGTTCCCTGAGAAATCCCCCCCTCCTGGTTGTTTGTTAAAGGATCCAGCTCACTGAAATTACATGGTTGCAAAGATAAAGTGCACAGCTTTGACCCCAGCATTGATTTCTTTTGTTTAACCCAGTTTCTCATTTCTCTGATTCCACTTTTGACCAAGAAGACACCATCAACACCTTCTAATAAACATCTTACAGCTTCCTAATGATCAGAACTGAATGCTTTATTGATATCAAACTGGATCTTCTCGCTTCTGTCGCTCTTTTTTTTTTTTTTTTTTAATCTGCTGCTCTGAAGGATGATTGAGTTGCCAGATATTGACAAATCCCAACGATTACTGTTTACCCTGCTCCTGCATGACACTCGCTTTATCATTTTAGTTAAGCTCTTTAGGTCATTAGGTTGAGTGCTCAAATGGACTGTTCAGCTGGCTCTAGTAAAGATCAGCGAGGAAAAAAAAAAAGGAGGATGCCTACAAAGAACAATGAAATATAAAAGAAAATGCAGGATTTAAACACATTTTTAAATCTATCTTAGAAATAACAGCTGATTATAGAAGATTAAACTAATATATATATATATATATATATATATATATATATATATATATATACTAAATAATGAGAATAATTCGGATGCATTTTTTTTAACATCTTTGTTGAGATTCTATTTAAAAAAAGGAAAATTGATCATTTCAATCCTGCAAACTAACTTGATATTATTTGTTTCTTAACTAATTATCTGCTGATTCAAATCCAACTTTATTTGTAAAACGTTATTCTTTGGCTTAATTGTGCAGCTAAAAGCATGTCAACATTTGAAAACAAGACATAAGCAGAATATTCAAATTAATACAAATCCCCCCAACTATGTTGTCACAACACCCTATGACCTCACAATATGGGCGTTAAAACAGGACTGTTATTCTGGCCCGCAGTAGTTCTGACCTGCAAGGACCGTATTGTTTTTGCAAGTTTTCCTTCACACTGCGCCTTTGAGAGAAGATTTAGGCCCCCGCCACATATTCAAAAGCTCTCCAAAATGTGCATGTTCATAGTAGTTGGTGAGAATGAGTTTTGGACAGGGTGAGCGAGGAAAAAAAAAAATGACATCACGGTGGGAGAAACCATTAAAAAATGAATGAGGACAAAATCTCTTAGGGAGCATTTTTAATATTATGGGGAATAATTAACATATTTGGAAATAAAACTTACAGAAAATCTTTTAAAAAAGTTTTGTTTTGTTCCTCCACTTCCCGTCATCAATCTGTTTACTCCTGCTAGCTTATTGCCCCATTACATTTGCATTGTAACAGCAATGGTAGGCAAAATTGGAGCTATGTATCCAGTTGTACAGTTTTGAGCCGGATGCCAGCTCTGTGCAAAGATGTATGTGGAATTTTTTTCCACAAAAATTTGAATAAAGAAATACCCAGAAATATATATGTATATATATATATGTATATATATATATATGTATATATATGTATATATGTATACATATATATGTATATATATATATATATATATATATATGTATATGTATGTATATATGTATGTATATATATATATATATGTATATATATATATATATATATATATATATATATATATATATATATATATATATATATATATATATATATATATTTGTCCTTCATCATAAGGAAAAGGCTAAAACCTCCTTAAATCCTCCAAAAACACCATTTTCATTTAAGTCTGTATTTTTCTGCAGGCACTCCAGTTCCCAGTCCGCTCCCTGCGGATGATCCAGTTCCGGGTCTTCCTCCCGGGCGCCGTGGCGTGTGACAGTTCAATCCGAGGGGAACTCCCCCGTCCTGGGTTTCCTAACCGCTCCCGCGGCTGCCTGTCTACATTGTATCAGTTCCCACACGAACAACCAGCGCGGTGCTCGTCTTTTAACGGTAAATACGAAGGAATTAACCTGGATGGGAAGCTATTCACTGTGGGATTAAGTGCAGAAAGGAGTCGGGAGACAAACGGAAATGTGTCGGTGCTGAGATCGCGGCGGTAAAAATGCTGTTTTCGCCGCGGACGGTGTCTCGAAGTGTGATGGCAGAAGTCCAGTGAATCGCTGGCCTCCCCTCCTCTCTTGTGTTGGATGTCTTGGGGGTGCGCTGCCGTTGGTTTCTAGTGCTACACGTATTTTTTAAGAGGTTTTGTTGCATTTCTTTCATTTCCTCCCTCTTGATGGAGCGGACACCGCCATGGACAGACCACGGTTTGGAATAGGGGCGTTCAGTTAAGTCGGTAAGTTGGTACATTTTCTTCTTTTTGTTATCAGCGCTAAGACTCGTTAGCCATTTAATGTTAGCCTTGCGTGCAAAGCAGACAGACAGACAGGCAGGCAGGCCAGCTTTAGTCCGTGTAGCAACCCAGCATGCAGCAGCAGGCAGGCTGTTAGCCGCGGCTGCTCTCCAAGCTCATTGTTTCTGTGTAGCTAGCGTTACACTTTACACTAGCTCCCCCCACGGAGCTAAGCTAACTGCTAGCTTCTCCAACTTCTGCCATTAAAACACATAAAGTTGCCATGTAACTCGCAGCAAACTGAGAACCCCTCCACATTTATTAGCTCGAACTGAATAAAAAACTTACTATGTTTTGCACCAAATATAGTAGAACAACTTTTATTAACTGCCCAAACACGTGTCTGTCTCTGCCAAACCTGTTATTTTCTGGTTTTGACAATGCTAGTATGATGTTATGAACATTAGCAGGAGCAACGGGGGGGAATGTTTCGGAGCACCTCAGGGAGCCTCAATGGGAAACATCACGGTTCTTCATGAAAGTGTGAAAATAACACCATTTGTAGGCAAGCGTCTCATTCCGTACTTTGTAACTACTAATGAGTTATTTAAAGTCCCAAAATGGAGGGGTTTTGACAAGTTGCACAACTAGTAAAAGATCTAACCATTTGTGTTGGTTCTTTTTAGAAGTTGGTTAAGTGAACCAAACAACTAAATGTCATTTTGTTTGGGTCTGAAATAAGAACAGAACAGGCATACTAAGAACCAAAGCTTGGAGTTTGAGCTTCTCTGTTTAGAATAACAGAACCACATTCTACACTAATGAAACAGTCAGTTGCCACGTACTCTGGTAAAGCTAACTTTATTAATTGGACAAACCGTATAATACTTTGTTAGTTTTTTCCTGCTGTTCAACAGCATTTATTTTAGTGGAAACTTGATGGTCAGGCTTTGTTGTTGTTGGTTAACTACAATAATAGTTTATATCTAACTACAATGACACAAGTCTGGTTACTTGTTAGTTTATTTTCTTCTCCAATCATCTTTTTATCTGTTGTAAAAGCATTCCCAGTCGTCTTTTAATTTTGATCATGACATTTTTTAATCAAATCCAATAACTTTTAGCTTTTTTAGGGCATAGTTGTTGCAGATTGGCACAACTTAACTTTGAATTGTGGCCGCAGCTCAAGTCCCCCTCCTCTTCCCATCACCCATAACTGAAAACTCTCTGATTGTACGCTTTCTCGCTAGCCTACAGCCCCTCATAACCCTATCTAACATTACTGGTCCAACTAAAATGCAGAGTGATATTAAAGCTATCCAACCATACAGTTTTGAGCCAAATGCTAGTTCAGACAAGGAAAATGTACTGTAATCTACATGGTTTAGTGCTGGGTGATACAGAAAAAATTGTATATAATGTTATAGAGTACTTTATATCACAATAACGATATATATATCATGATATAACACAATAAAGTATATTTTCAGTTATTCTCTGGAAAAAGTTGACAAAAATGTCATACTAACTTTTCTCTGACTTTATTATTTCAAGTAAAATGTTACGAAATAGTTACAAAAGAAAAACATTTTTTAAAGTGCAAAACAGTTTTCAGTTTCTTATGAAGAAAACTAATTTTTTCACAAAAGTTCAGCAATGAAAATAAACAAAAACGATAGAAGAGAAATGGCGCAATACACAGTTTTCTGTTGCTGACACGAAATATATCATCACTAACGTGGATCTATTTTTCTGGAAGTGGATTTATCAAGAGCCCATTTACTACGCCACAAATACGACCTTTTAAAATCAATTTTTTTGGTTGGCTCTTGATTCACAGTTATTTAAATAAAGGGAAAAAAACTCAGAAATGCAATTTTGAGCCATATTTTCTTTATATGTCCTCTATTAACAGAAAAAAACGCAACTAGAATGTGTTCAAAACTCAAAAAACATGATTTTCATCTGAGTAGATCTTTAAGCCTCTTTAGCTTCAAAGACTCCTTGGGGTACTTTGGCATTAAGATTGTTTTTCAAAAATGACTTCATCATTTGGTTTGCTATCACACCCACCTGAAAGAGGACTGAACCATCCTTAAAACAGCTACTCTGTTAAAGAGCCCAGGATGTGAAACGAACGCTGATCAGTACGGAGGACAAGTTCGAAGTAGATGGTTTGCTAGCTCTACTCTAACTATTAGGTAAAAATACAGTTACGCTACACTACATTTATTACCCAAACTCCTCTGTAAAGCATGCCTCTTAGAATAAGCACTCCCCCCTGCTATCTTTTATGAACAAAACCTATGCGCCATTGCAATTAAGGTTCGCTTGAAACCAAATCTGAGACTGACATAGGTCCAGACTTTCAGTCTCTGCACAACAAACAAATTATCCACTAGTGTGGACCAACAATCCCAGTGGGAAAGCACCCTCGACTACTACATCTTGTACTGTAGCTGTGGCATATTTGCAGTTTTTTGTTCTTTTCAGAAAACATTTGACAATTAATTTTGCATAGCTCATAGTATTTCCCCCCGTCTTTTCAGGTCGACATAATTTTTCTTGCACATAATTGTTTGTGTACCTTTTTTTTTAGCCTACAGATACAATACTTTTACTAGATATTTAAAGTTTTGGCCTCTGGAAAGTCCTCAAAGACGTGTTTGATCATAAAATTGCTGATATCTTTTATCACAATGCTTAAATTGCACCATCAATGCTTTTTAAGGTTCTTTTTTATTCTTTCTTTTTCTTTTTGGTGTCATTACACAAGGGCTTAGTGAACCTCAAGCTACAATTGAGTGAATGACTAAATGTTGTGACTGATTGATTTGGTCTTTAATCGCAAAAAACAGTATGAAATTTTAATTAAGAACTTTAAGTAAACAATAGGAAACACGGTTACAAATTCAGATTTTTAAGGAAAACTAATGAAAACAGAAAAAAAAACATTAGATCAACATGTTCATTTCAGACATTGATAAATGTCAAATTATGAAGTTGATTGTGGATTTAAAAAGTATACATTTGCATTTAAAAGGAAGCAGCTTGCTAAAACAGTTTTACATCACACTACAAATGGCCATAGTATTGTAAAGCACTTTCTCTGCTCCTATAATTTAATCCCCCTGATATTTTGTCTTTGTACATCTCCAGGATCTCATGCCTCATTAAGCAAGAGCTGTTGAGTTTGTTATCCACCTAGACTAGAAATAGTGATGCAGCAGTGTGTTAATTAGGAGAATTTGTATTTTATCTTGTTTTACAATTCTGGGTAACCATTGAAAAACCCAACCTATTGATTAATTATCATGTTGTTTTTTTTATTTAAATTTTTTTAGTTATTATTATTTTTTAAATCTAATACTTTCTTTATGCATGTCTATTAACTAACATAGTAACGTTGTAATTGAGAGATATGATCTTAGCATTTTGCCAGTTTTTAACATGCTGATATTTTTGAACCTATATGATTAATATTGATTATAAATATCTATTTGAAAATGTTCTAAATCCACTTTGTAGTTTACCAAAAATGTGGTTCACATTAAGCAAAATAGGGGTAAAGAAATAAAAAAAATGGAGTTACATCATTTTGAGTATCGTGAGGCCCACTGTTAACGAATGGTCTATTTTCAGATTTAAGTCATATAAGGGTAACCTAACTATAGGGCACATTAAGCCAAACAAATAATGGAGTCAGAAAATTAACTACATTTACTGTAACTCTAGAACTTTGTAACACGCTACACATTAATTGTGATGACATATTCACAACACCTATAACTCTTAACTGTGTTTGTAACGCATTAAAAAATAGACTGATAATGCTAAAATAAATGTTACTGTGACTACGCTAATTCCCAAATTTGGTAGAAACACATTAAAATAAAACCGCAGTCCGACACTACTACGCATTCGCTGCGTTGGCACGTTTACAATAACACACAGCCTTGTCTTCAACTCAATACAAACACAGACTGACATTTTTTTTCCTACAAAATCACTTCCACATCAGTAAACGCAACCTGAATTAATCCATGCAAAAGGCAAAAAACACGTTTTAATTGCACCTAATAGTGCATAAAATACTGTAGTTTAGCGTAACCGCCAAATTAGACATTTTACCTCACTAGCAAAAAGCTGAATACAATCTTAGTTTTGGTGCTTTATAATTGCTCTTACCAAACTGTGACTCTTGATGCTTTTATCAGCCTCCACAAATATTGTAGCAAAAATGTTTTGCACCTCCAGTGTTGCAGTTTCTAGCATTTGTACCCAACAGTAGGGACATTTTTCTTTGGTTGCCACTGAAAATAATTAAAAAAAAAGGTATATCTAACAGAGGTTATAGTAGATGCTCTGTTTTGCTTATCCACTGTGACTAATTTTTCCAATGTTGACCACGTAGTCACCAGCAATCCCTTTTTCTTTGTATTTTTATTTATTTTTTTTTTCTGAAGTCCACCAACGGCTGGTTGTTAAAATACTCGCCAGTAAATATTGTGCCAATTTAGGCTTAAAAATGAGCAGTTTTAATCCCGTGAGAAGCAACACTAAAGCTTGGACAGAGTTGCTGCAATTTGACGTACCTGTAAATAATTCAAGCCTTTTAGCGAGACTGTTCAAACACTTGATCTGAATGCTTTCTTTACTGGCTTGTATTTCATTGATTTTTATTTTTTTATGCTCATTGTGTTAGTGTTTTATCTTTTTAGATTTATTACCCTTTATTTTCAAGCACTTGTCATACTCAAATCAATACAGAAGATGGTAATATAACAATGTCAGACCCAGGGGATTTGCCCCAAAATTGAATTCACACGCTGAGGATCAGCGGCGGTAGCTAAAAAAAATCTCTCTTCACAGCAAAGCTGCTGTTGGTTTCCTCTTTTCTTCTAGAGAGCCAAATCTGGCTGTTTCACCGAGATAAAGAGAACAGCTTTTTTTCCCCCTTTTCCTTTTCAGTCGACTACCTGTTCAAAGACAAAAACTTTCCATCTGATTACGTCTTGTGCTTGTAATTTGTTCAAATCATTAGGGAGCCTTGTTAACCCACCAGATAGATTTTATGAAATGTGATGGAGCCATCACTTGTGAAATGAAATTGAAGACTCTGTGATCATGGGATAAAAGCACTTCAGGAAGGTCCCATTTTGGCATTCAGCGGTTCATGTCGCTGATAAACAAGTTGTTTTCATCTAAGTGTGAAAGGGATTAATGTATGGCATAGCCAGGGGATTTACACTATACATTGCTGTTTATCCACAAATGTATGTTAACTAGTTTCAGACATCTAATCCATTTTTTCTTGTGTGTGTGTGTGATTTTGAATATAATATTTCTTCTTTAAATATGTGCAGTATTTTAAAAAGACATTTCAACAAATGTGTTGGGGACATACAAGACATTAGATTAGGGGATTATCTTGGCTTTGTGAAACTGATGTTTTGTGGCTTCACACCACCTGTGCACTTAACCGTAGCTGGTCATTTAAAGTCTCCAAAGCAATCTAAAAGAATCCTAATAAATCGGTTTGTCTGGCTCCTTTAAAACACATTTAGTGCAAATGTTTAGTTATAAACTGTAACATTTTTTAAATCCGTGCAGCATTAAGTCTGTCTGAAGCTCCATAATTCAGCTGTTGTCATGAGACAGGTTAAACAGTCGTAGTTGGAAACATTCCGTTTCCCTAAAAGGCTGACGTTTATTAGAAGAGATCCTTTCTGGTGGAGGGGGTTGGGCATGGGTTCACGCTTCAACACCCAACAACTGAGCCTCTTCAGCCCTGCTTGCGTTTTGGACCTGACTTCCAGACATGCAAAGCTGGCGTGATGAGGTAGTCAAATGGTGGTTTATTTGTCTTTTCTGCACTTTTTCCCCCCAACCATGTAGTTAGTTTATTCTTTTTTCAGTTATTTATTTCCGATGACTTTTTTTTATGGCTTATTAACTTTTACATGATAATGTTGTCATTTCATTGTCGATGCAGATAATTTGAGCACAGTTACATTTAAATAAGTAGTCTTTTTTACATTTTTATTTTGAGTTATCAGATTTTTCAGAAATCCAATGTTCTTTATCTGATCTGGGCTGTTATCACTGATCAGAAATTGTTTCAAAACATGTAGATTTATTTCTAAAATGCTAGAATTAAAGTATTATGGTAAAGTTTTATGCCAGTTTTATGTCAGCGTCTGTCTAAATGAAAGGCAGAAAGCCAAAGTCACGTAACTGAAATGCGACACTCCAGGTAGCGTGGGGTATCCAAGACAACCACTGCTTTCTCCTCGTGTGGTGCAAACGGAGGAAAACATCAACATGTCCTTTTTTACAGTCGTGTTAGATATCACATTAGCTGAGCTAATGCTATGATGATCAGCATCACAATGTTTACCAATAGAAGTTTTGAAAATAACTGGAAACTTTTTCATGATTGGTTTGCAATGGTTAGCAAACAAGCAAATCAGAGGTACAGTAGAAATGTGGGTCGTGGTTTGTCCCCAAAGGCCTCTTGTTGCTTAGCTTAGATGGTGAGATTTCTGAAGGATTTGAATAAAACCTAAGATGAAAAACCCCTGCACCAGCTTTTGTTATGTGAAGGACATCTGTTTGATGCTGAATGCAGAGTTCTTTGTTTAGGTTAAAGTTTTTTCTTTTTTTTGGAAAAATTTCTATTAAATTGTAAGAAGAGAACAATGAAAACGTGTCGATTCAAAGACTCTTCATGTATTCTATTCTCCTTGTTAATGCAATGCCTGGACTCAGAAGTGAAAAGAGAAATCCAGGCTACACAAACAATGAGAGTAAATGAAAGGAAGAACGAGAGGACAAAAGCAGATGAGGGTGCATTGAAGAATGTCCAACTCTCAAAGAGAAGGAAGAACATTCAACTATACACAATTTCTCAATTTAATCCTCTCTCTCTGTATTTCAATTGTGAATATAGCATACAAACACACTAGAAGCATTTCGGTACCTAGCTAAACACTCGCTTAAACACTTTGTAATGCTACATACTCACTCGGCAAGTGGCACACATTCAAGAACACACTGAGCAAACAGAGGTCGGCTACCGTAAATTGGTCATTAACTTAAGTATTGCCCATTACTGACTGTCGCTACCTGATACAATTGCATGCATTCACAGTTGGAAGAGTCTTGTTCTAAAATGACTTAAAGGTACAAATCCAGCAAATCTTGCTCCAGTCTTTTTATTCACAGCTCTATTCTTATACATGAAAGATTTGATGTCACATCATTCTGACCTGGCACAAATCAGAATTCTTAATTCCCTTTTCATGGTTGGCACCTCCATGAATGAAAAGTAGGGGTGTAACGATTCACAACAATTCAATTTGATACTTGTGGTGGCTGGTTAAATTCACTTTCAATTTTGGTTCATTTTGAACAATCCGAATTGATCCAATTCACTGACCTTAAAACAATCCGGGACATTTTTAGCAAGAAAATCAACCATTGTGACTCAGAGATAAACACTTGGTACTAAACAATGGAGGTTAAATTTTCCAGATTCCTTGTATTTCTTGCAAGGAAATCAAGCATAAATTAAATATATGTACAACTGGATTAATTTCCAACACACATTCGATGAGTGCACATTTTGTGGTAGAGCCAGAAAATGGACTGAAAAAAACTTGCATAGCGACGAATGAACATGCGAGTTTTGAATGCGGAAGCAAGAAGCGCACATATGTGCAAATTTACAGATAGACTTTCTATTGGAAGTAGGTTCTTGAATGCACGTTGCCAAGCCCAGAGTGAACATAGCATAACATCAGAGATATTGCTAGTGACATCTAAATAATACTCGCTCTTTGACCTACTCTTTACCTATTTAAACAAGCAACATCTAAGGTCATCTGGAGCTCCAGTGTTAAAGGATTTATAACTGTAGTTGTAAGGCAAATGCTGTCTTGTGTTACACAGCAGCATGTTCACCCTCCTCTTGAATCTGGAAGTTAGTCAATCCTTGAAAAAATACATGGATGTAATGATACATCTAAAGCACAAGCATTTACAATTGAATGAATTTGAGGAAGCAGCTGAGTTTCATCTTGTAGTTGACAGAAGTGACTTGAGAAGTCACCAGCAAACACTGATCAGCCTCAGAAAGTAGTGATTGATGTTCTCCCGAATGTGCAGTTGGGTCTCACCACTATCAGATCTCACTGTATGTTAGATTTTTCATGTTGGGTCGTGTGATTTGTTATTTCCTGAACTGGTAAGTACTTGGAGAAAATTGATGATAGGGTCTGTGACAGTTGCCATGGGGTGTGAAGTGTTATTATGGGTCAAGGAAAATGCAACTCTGCACTAGTTCCTACAGCACTGATTAGATTTCTCAATTGTGATTTGGCAATCGTAGGAGAAAAAAAAATACACACCGATGGTTTGTTGCACAGAGGCTGCGTTGCCAGAATTTGGTCATATATCTTGCATCTTGGAATGCTAGCCTAGACTTGACTCTCCCCCTGCTGAAGGTGTAGTTGGCAGTGTTATGAGGAGGCACAGTCTGTGGCCCTTCAGAAGCGCTGCATCATTCTGTTTAAGTTTAAAATGTTGCTCTTTTTTGTCATTAGCAAAAAGAGATGCACCACAGATTGTACATTTCGGCTCTTCTTGTTTTTGCTGCTGCGTGATGCCATGTCAAATTTCATTAGTATGTTTGGCACGCTAATTCTTTCAGTACTGTCTTCATTCATCCACTCATAAGTAACATGACCTCATTCATCAGTTGTGCTTGACTTCCCCCGACATTGGTGATCCTTTTACTAAGAGCAGTTTTTACTAGAGTTGTTGGACTGACTCGGTTACGGTGTTCAAGTAAAGCAAAAAGAATATCTCATCTCTATTTGCATTCACACTTGGATTTGCATCCGGGTTTGTTTTCTCAGATAGTCCACTTAGTCTGGCTCCTGGGAAAACTCACCTTGAACTTTTGTGGGAACTGAGCAAGGAAAAGCTAGTCTGCTTTGATAATGAACTCTGTTTGGGTCTCATCTGTGCCAATGCTCCACACAAAATCTGGAGACCAAAGAGAACCAAAGAGCGTACATGGCATGAGGACTCTGCAGTGCAAGAAGAAAAAAGAGAAAAAGTTCTTAAGTGCAAATACGAGGAGACATAGATATTAAAAAAAAGTCTGAACATTTCTTTGTGGATAAAGGCGTAGTGAAGAGGTGCAGCTAAATATAATGCACAAGTATTACAGGTCTAGAGCAGTCCCTCCAAGATTCTGCAATGCTGCAACTGCACCAATTTTCACAATTTCAACCACACCACTTCTTTCTTGATACAGCAAACTCATCCAATCAGCGCAACTTTGATCAGACCCTTTCATCTTATTCTGGTGTGTTACACTCTCTTGTGAATCTCAGAAAAGGAGGCTGGAGACCAGGTTTCACTTTAGGTAGCTTTCTGCACAAGAGTTACGGCCACACTGAGTCAACTTCCAATACTTATAAACTTCAGGCTTTACTGCTGCAATAATGATTTAAAAAATGCCTCCAAGATGCTGAAGGACTTTCCAGTTTAGCTGTGCTTCTTTATTCATCATTTCGGTCAGATGGAGCGCTAGAATAACTTTCTGCGCTGGTTGGTCTAATGGGCCTATTTTACACACTGCCTGTTGACCGTGGAGGTTGTAACCCTTTTGGTATCTTAGGCATATTTACATTAAAAGTGGGGGCATCTGGACCCCACAAGACGGTGCGCTGTACTATTTTTTTCAAGGATTTTATCTTCGTTAGTGTCCGTGGCAGACATAAAATCCTGTCCACCTTTGTCGTGGGAGGGATCACATCAGGGTGGAGTCATCTGGTGGCTTAACTTTTTGGGGTAGCTTTTTAAAAAAAGAAGTTAGTTTTACAGTGACCGGACAACTTTTTTCTTAAAGTTGACAATGCTCACTGATAGGTGGGGGTGATGCAATTACGAAATCGGGCGACAGCTTGGCGGCCACAGGTCAGATCACCAGCTGGCAGCAGCTCTGATTGGATGATGTGTAAATGTCTCTGCACGGCGGTTGTCCATATAAAGTGCCACCAGCCCGGAGGGTTTAAAAAGCGGGCCATTCTGCCTGCCCGGCCACCGCCTGACTGCCAACGTCCACATTTATGACCACCAGGACTGTCATTATTAGTTGACTAATTGACGACTAATCAAATGTTAAAATAGTAGACAACTAAATTAATAGTCAATTAGTAATTTTTTTTATATTATATGGAGTCAGAGTGTAGTAAAGTTGAACACTTGTGATTATTCAACACCACAAAAATGCACTTCGGTTATATTTGACTCAGTGAGAGCAAAAGTTTATTTTTTGGGAAAAATAGTTGTTTCAGATGCCAATTTTGTTTGATTCAAGTCTTATTTTAATACCAGAAACAAATGAAGAAAAGACAATGCACGATTCATTAAAGGTTTATTAAACCATCATCCTGATCGTCTTTATTTGTAGTTGGTTTACAGCTAATGATGGTTAAGATATGTGTTTTACATCTACTTTGCACATGACCAATTTGTCAAATAATCGGAAAAAATAATCACTGAATGGTTGACTATCAAAATAATCATTTGTGGAATCCCTAATGACCATGTCAACAATAAAAAAAAAAAAAAAAAAAAAAAAAAAATTGGACTACGGCATCAAATCTTAAAGATTGTGCCAATACTTCTTCAACACGCTGTGACAGTTGTATATGTGATTGTAACCTTAGTCAAGCTGCTTCATTAAAAAGATCAATGTCTTTCTGCAACACTAAATAAGGCTCGACATTTCATCTTCCATATGGTGACAGCATGCAAACACCAACAGCATGCTTTCAAAATCAATGAAAAAGTAGATTTCTAGTTATGAATGTTGATTTGATTTCACTGTATGTTGTACAACTGTGTTTATATGTATAAATATAAAATGATTGATATATTCTTTATTGAACCAACACTCTGTATTTATTTTTTAGATTTTTCTTTGTTTTTTGGGTTTATCTGTAAATAAGCCCAAATGGGTTTCTATCACAATTAATCCCATATTTTTTAAACATTTTATTTATCTGTACATCTTTATCTGTAAGTAAATAAACTAAACTCGATTCTCCCATACTTTCAAGAGCATTTTAGTGAGCACTACAGTTTTAGAGGGGCTCTTTTTATTCTTAAAGTGCTGTCTCTCCATTTGCCTTTGCCCACACACTCAAAGAAAGAAAGACAGAGGTGACACTCACACAGTAGATTTATCGCAATATGAAATGTTTGATGGAGGTTTTGAGCTTTTTCACCGTTTCAACTCAGAAGTTCATAAATGCACTATTTCCAGCCATCATCTTCCTGTAGTCTTGCATTACATTATGGACTTTACTGTATCTGAGAAGAGGAACTGCTCCAGACAGTCTCTTGGACATGTATACAACAGAATTTGGGATTTCAACTCCCAACCCGTCCTACACTTAAATCTAGTTTAGTAAATCATCAGCAAAAACTAAGATTTTGGGTTAATCATTAGTCTAACAAAGATGTATCTTCTTTTAAGTCTGAATCTGTCTTTTTCCCTCTGTTGCATCTTCCTCCCTCAGCTCTCTGCACTGAAATTCACATGCAAACAGTTATGAAATATTTAGTAGCAGTAAAATGAGGCAAATACAGCATTTATTACATCATTTTCCAGACCCTCAAACTGCATTCTCAGTTGCTTCATTCTTTTTTCTCTTTATTTTCAACATCTTCTATATGCTGTCAAAAATAGAAATGTCACCAAATGTAATACTACTGCACAATGCATGGTTTGTTCGATTATTAAAAACTTTCTATCTTTCCTTCCTAAACCCGTTTCTGTTTTTGTAAAAAGTAAAATAAACTCAATTTCATTGAGAAAAACGGGGTTGTTATGAAAAAATGTAAGATCCTCTGACCATAGATGGAGTTCTGTTCATCTCTCGTCAGGTTTACAGTTTAAATTGTTTTGTGAGCAGAAAACAATCTCTCCATTTTAGTAATAAACCGGTCACATTTACATATTACAAGTGCTTATCTTGTCCCCACATTATTAAACAGCTGTCTTTGCTTGTAAAGCAGCCGTTTTTTGTCGTGGCACCCCTGATACCGCCTTATTGGGTCAATGCTCAGCCCGGTATGATTCTCTTTGGGAGCTTGTCACTGGTTTTCAGGAACAATCTGCATCTCACAGCAATCTGCATTCTACAGATCATGTTCAAATAATTTTTAACAAAAACGTTGACCATCTTTCTTTTACTCTGCCCCCGTTATCTGAGGCTACATCCATTGGGTTTATCAGATGCTAGCTACTGGTCTTTCTCTTTGACTGAAGCATATGCTAATGGTGCCCCCATATACATACAGCATTCAGGGGTGTGCCTCTCTATCTTGGATTGATTTAGACCATGATTTGAGCTTATTGTGTCTGTTGAATCAAAGGGAGACTTTCAGCGAATTAATGTATTGTACGGCTGAGCACACTGGTGCAACCTGAGATTGGTGCCTGACTGGTGCAATTGGTCACACTCTAGAATCCTGTCGCAGCTTGTTTTGGATAGGATTGCAACCAACCAACCATTCAGTTGTTAGAACTACATATATGTCCAATCCTTGGGTTTTCCTCTCAGAATAGTGTTTCAAATCAATTTAAACTTAAAAGAAGGTATAAAACAATCACTATTCCCTGTCTAGTTTAACCAAGTATCAGTGTCTAGCAACCTTGCTCTGCAGTGTTGAGACAAAGGACACTTGAAACCTGATGTACTACAACAGCTACTTGTTTGGATGCAACAATGCTTAAAATAGTTTTGTACTTCATAGAAAAAAGCATGAAAAAAAAATAAGAAAACCAGGCTTGTTTGTCCCCCCTCCCCCTTTTTTAAATTTCAATTCTAAGCTCATGACCTCTGTGATACCCTTAATCTGCCCCCTTTTTTGTGTACAGGGTAACCATTCTCCTTTCTTACTGTAATTAACTACATTTATTTTCACTGTATCTAAGGGGGAAGAAAATTAATTACCTTTTGCTATTTGGGTAATAAAAAGTAACTTTTACCAATGCAAGTTTATCCTTTATTTGCTTCATAACACCAGTTGTATAAAACACTTTTATAAATAGGTAAAACTAGTTGTGAAAAAGAAATTTAAGTCAATAGTGAATAAAAATGGAGTGAATCCCAAATCAGATATGTCCTAGTAAATATTTTATTTGTTCATACACTAAACAATGGTTGGAAGCTGGTTTTATCAAAGCAGTTAGGTGTTGATCTACAAACTGCAGGTGTATTACTTTTCACTAAGCACACTTTAAAAAGAAATGTAAAAAAAGAAAAGAAAAAGGGATGGTGTAAATTCCGCAGAGCAAATCCCTTCAGTGTCTTGGTTGTAGCGTGTGGGAGGATGTGTTGGAGGAGTCGTGGCAGATTTCACTGTCCTCAGTGATCAAAGGCTGAAGTATTTTCTAAAACACCAGCTAAAACTGGAAGCATTACTATAGCAAGCTCAAGTAGAAAATAAAATGAAAAAGCAACGGAACTCCTCAAAAAGTACAACTTCTTTAATCCTAAACATATATTGATATAAATAGATGTAGTTTAATTTTAGTACTCACACTAATGATGTAAACTATTGGGAAAGGTTGTTTTGAACATGGAACCATAAAAACAGCTTCAGTTTATGGACTACTGAAAAGATGATCCGTCTGAACTTGTTCTATACGGTTTTAAAACTGTATTCTAAAACTATGCTATGATTAAACTGTCTGGGGTATTTATTTTTACTACCTACAAATAATATATTACATGACTAGTACAATAAACAGTTTTTTTAAACTGTTAAGTTTAGATCAAACATGAAATTTGGTACAAAAACCATAATAAAAAACTAAATGTTTATGCTTATTTTAGTGTTTGTCCATTGATATGTTTTCACTTATTAAAAGCCTTAGTAATATCTATTCATATAAAACAATTGCTGATAGTTTTGGCTTTCAGTGAAAGAAAATAGTAACTCATCCTTCAAGTTTTGCATTTACAACTGGCATTTTCCTCTGCAACCACAAATGGCCGGGCTTCAACTTTTCTGTGAGAAATGGTTGCTGTTTTTGGGAACTGGCCCACTCATGTCTCCATCAGTATTTTTAAAATGACATAGCTGCTCTTTTTCCCCCTCTGAAATGAAATAACTTGTTTAAAATATATATACTAGCAAAGTAAAAACTTAAAAGCAAGGTTGAAATCTGTGCTCCATTGCCTTGTAATGATTTGGTCAATTGCGTCTCCGGCTGTTGTTTACAGCCAGGTTTACAGCTTGTAATGCATCTATGGACATTTTTTCTTTTGATTAAGTATTCAAATAAGTAAAAGCTGAACATATGCATTGTTCAGTATACACTCTTTAAATCAGTTGGTGATGAAAATAATCTAAAATTATTGAACCTTCCCCAACTGGAATGCCTAGAAAGTCAAGATACACTAAATGAAGTCAAATATTTCTGGTAAAAGCGTCTATGATGATGGAGTCATCAAATATTTTGTGACTTGCTTCATTAGTTGATGGAGCCAGTCTCGGATGACGAACTTCAGATTTAACAAGGCTTCAGAATGACATATTGATTAAACACAGTAACCTGACAACGTGAAGGAACAGAATGTTTCACTTTGATAAGAAATGTTTGTTTCACACGAATTAAAATTATCCTTTTTCTGAACTAAAGAGAAGAAAAAAGAAACAATCCATACTAGGAATAAAGAGCCCAAACTGGTCAAAAAAGCAACAATTCTGAGAAAATGGTTTGTTGTTGCTTTGACCAGAATCTGCTTTGTAGCTACAGGGAGAATACTTGTGTTCTTCTGCCGATAGTGCCTCTGCCATTACACTTGTTAGCTGTAAAAAAGCATTCTCAGTGACATCTGTCTAAATGGCTGGAGGTTCAGTTTTGTAGCTTTATCATAAATGATTTAGATTGTTGCAACAAAGCTAGAAAAAATATTAAGAGTTTCTCCTTGTAAGTACATACTACAGCCTATTTTCAGTTTTCTCTTAAAATATTTATTTTAGTTTCAAAGGAAAGACAACGTCATCACTTGGGCACAGTGAAGTCTTGAAAAGTAATTGATCAGCTTTTTATATGAAAACGGTATTGCAGTTTTTGTTAAAGATGTATCTAAAATGGGAAGCTGTACCTGAAAATGTACAGCACATCAATTTAGCATCACTATCACACCCGTCATGCTGTTAAATTCTCTGCTGAACTATAAATCAGTTTCCATACTGTAGGCATCTTCAACAGAAGCAGGAAAAGAATTCACCAGAGAGGCATAAATTTCGCTGGTGTTATTAAAACTCAAGTCAAATATTGAGTCGCTCAAATGTGTGAATATATTAGACTTAATAGGGTAGTGATGAAAAGAAGCCTGTGTGTCATTGGTTAGCATTTAGGTTGCCTAGTTGTTTTTATAATTCCCTATAATTTGACACAAAAAATTTAGCATAAAAGAAGGCATATTGAAGTGTCTTTTGAGGCACTCTGTGATATATTTGACTGACACAAATAAAGTAGATTAAGAGTTGAGAAGAAAAGCTAAACAGTCTGCCTTTTAGAATTATAGATAAAGGATTATAGGAGAACAGTTTGATTTTTTTTTTTTAGTTCCAGCCTTTTAGCTATCTAGGTCATAGCCGTCTTTCAGCTTTGGGAGTGGTTGTAGATATCCCTGTAATGGATGAATCAGCGGCCATAGTGACGGAAACTGTAAACTGTAAACAAGCCTTTCAAATGTCTGAACAATGTGGGTGTATATATATATATATATATATATAAGTAACAGTTGGTGTTGCTATCAGTGTTTCTGAGGGATCTGAAGCTATTTAGCTGCTAAAGCTTATGGAAGCGGAACTCCAGCTGTTTCATGTGTCAGACTTGGAGTGAAGACAGTAGAGCAAAGGTGTGACACAAATTAGCTGTTATAAAGTGTTACATGAATTACAGGTTATTCTCAGGGTGTGATACATTGGACCTGAAAGTGACGACAGTAATGTAAAAGTTCTGAGTAGATGAAATGAAAGAAGTCGTTTTAACAGTTTACTTGACATTTCTAAGCACATTGTGTCTTTTTTATTATCATGCAGATATAGATGTGCTTTACTAAATGCAATTTGCAAAGATTTACTTTGCATTTGTTTTTTGTTTTTTTTACTGACTGTGTCTACAGCACTTATTGACACCCATGTTTATATAAAATGGCGATTGGCTTCATGATTTGTATCGCAATCAGTCCAGATATGACGTAAATTATCGTACTTTGTGTATAAGAGGAAATTAACAGAAATTCTGGAAAAGGAGTATGTTTGTAGGTTTTTGTAGGTGTCAAACCATTTACACACCTTATTGTGGTTAGTAAATTCAAATAAGTTCAGAGTATTTTTTAAGTCTGGTTTACATGTTGTTTAGGAATTCTGCATTCTGTTAAACAAATTACAGTCAGGCTAATAAATGAGGGATTTGTAGACAAACCTGAATTTAAATGAGATCTTCTACCTGATAACCAAAAGCTTCCCATAAACTGTTGCATAATTTAAAAAAAAACCCAGGGTGAAAGGGTTTTAAAATACAATATATGGATGGTAGTGTCTTATTTTCCAGTTTTTGGTGATATTTATACAAATGTGCTCAGACTTTAAACGGCTTGGTTTATATTTTAGACATTTAATAAATCTACCAATGATCTGTGTTTCAAACACTTTCACTAATTAGCAACAAGTATAATGGGGGAAAATGCTGTTTGGATTCAAACAGCTTGTTGATTAAGAAATTCTTTTTCTCAAATACTGATTGTGACATTTTTTTAAATGTCCACAGTTAGTTTCTCTTAGTTCACTTGTTTGGTCTTTTAATATTTCTGATGGAAAGGGAAAAAAAATTCAGTGAGGTTTCAGTTTGATCAAGTTCATCTTTGACAGTTGCTGCGTTGTCAGAATGAATAAGCTGGTCAGTGTGACAGATTATTGGAAGAAGCTCCAAAATTGGAGCTTCGTCCTGAGTACTGCTCTGTTTTAAAACATCCACTCGGGCCTTTCAGGAACCGATCATTGCAGTATTGATTCTGGAAAACGTTCATGTCAGTGATGATGCCAGTGGATAGCGGTTGACTTGACCTCTGTTATGTAGCTGCTGGGAGAGAGTGAGAAACCAGTCAACAGTTTTTCCTTTTTCATGGGAACAACACAGGTGTTCTTGATCCACACAGTACTGATGTATAAATTGCTCATCCATGGCCCACAGTCTTAGTCACTCCTACCTGCGCAGGAGCTGTATTAGTGCCATATATGTTGCTTTATTATAAGTTTTTGCTGTAAAACACTGAAAAACCCCATGGCTTTGACTCGTTTCTCCTTTTAAGATATCTACAGAATTTCAATGTAGACGCAATTAGTCTGACTGAATGTCTGGTGTGTGCACTGATGGGTATTTCAGGTTTTTGCTGGAATTTGTTGGAAGCAAGCCTGGCATGCTGCCTGTGCAGGAATGGATACAATAAGAGTCCACAGAGAACCCTAGTGAAAAATTCAGTCTTTATCTTTCCTGCTGGATGCTTGCAAATGCACTGCAGTCACTCTCAAGAGACCGGCTGCTTCTCTGCAGCCTGCCTTATTTTTTCTCAACTCTGCAGTCCTATATTTGTAATTAGTTGTAAAGGCGATGTGGCAACCATATTTTACCCAACACATACACAGACCTTTTTAAAACGTTGACTGTGTATAAAAAACATCATGAAAAATTGAGTAAAGGGGGAATATATTTTCCATGAAATGTTGAAAGGAAGTATGTTTGCTCTACAGAACTTCAGACTCTGTTTTTATGACTATCCTCAATACGGCTATGAAATCAACATTTTTTAAGTTTTCTGGGAATTTTATGTGTTTTTGACTGGAATGTGTAAATGAAGTATGGCTTTGTTCAACATAAATTATCTTGGAGTTAGCACATTCTCTGATTATAGTTGATGGGTAAGCGCATGTTAGTGTATAGATGTGAATCCATCTAATTTCATTTTCACGGAAAAGCAACAACTCCAACCTTAGACAAAAATGTATCCCCTTTATTATTATATACATACACATTTTTTAGAATCATAGAATGCGTAATAAAGCTAAATGATATTTAATGATTTAATGCAAGCTTCAGCATCAAGATAAATGGATTGACGATGAAATTTGTAAATGAGTTAAAATGGTTCCCTAATTTTACTGATGTTTATGATTAGCGAGGACTTTGGGACTTCAGACTACATCCAACATCAGTTTTTTTTTTTTTTTTTTTTTTATGAATGGGTGTCATGTTCTGAGTCTAACATCTACAGTACTTCACTGTTTTTGATGCTTGGAGACTGAGCTGTGGAAAATATTCATCTTCTGTTTTAGTTATTAAAAACCAGTGTAGTGTAGTGTAGTTTTTGAAAGGAAAAAGGTTTTAAAAGGTGATAGAATTGTTCACTTTCACACTTAGATTAGTTTCTTTAAGCTACATTCACACTGCCCTTGGCAACACATGTTCACGTGACCACTTTCAATGATAAGCCTGTGTACATAAGACTATAAATGCGTTTCGTGTTCAAGACTCTTGCTCATTGCTATACAAGTTTCTACAACCATCTTTAGTCTTTACATACAAAACACTTTTCCATTGAACGCACATTGAAAGTGAAACCAGTTTAACTTGGACCCATCAAAGACTGATTTGGTTTTGGCGTATGGACGGCATCCCTTGTAATTCACAGAAGTGCCAACTGTTTGTAAATTGGTCATAGAGGAGAAATTACTAATTGTGGTTTGCAGCTGACCAGAATTATGACACCAAGTCTCTCAAATTGGAATAGAGCTACGAAAGAAAAAGCCTGGAGTAAGATGAGCACAGCTTTGACATTTCACACCAAACTTTTAGTGGCCCAAGCTTAATATTAGTTTAGCATAAAAAAATGTCAAGCAATATCGGAGATATGCAGCTGTACCATTCTAGGTCAGTTTGCAGCGCAAAAGAGTATAATGAAGATGTTAATGGATTTATTTGTCTATAAGTGGACGCATCAGAATTGCAGTGGTGAAGGGAGACTTTGGCCCTCCTCTGGCAGTTGCTGAACCCCCAAACCCGAGCTTTTTCAAACTGCAGATTTTCATCTGCTCCTGATCCATCACACTTTGAATAAAGAAATACTCAGAAACCCAGTTTAAATCTGAAACTATTTTATATATGTCCTCCATCATGAAAAAAATGCTTAAAAAATATGTAAAAAACACCAAAAAAACAAAATTTTATTGAAATGGGTCCTTAAAGAAAAACGTTAATCCTTTATTCATTTTTTTGTTTAAATTAGTAAAATTCATTAATGTAAAAACAAATTAATTTGGTGGGAAATCTTTAAAATGGGAGAAAAAATCTTAAATAAATGGGTGTTTTAGTTTTAAGACTCAAAGTCGTTTGGATGAAGCCAAACACGTCCTGCTAACTAATAACAGTCCACATATTTGCTATGCTGCTCATTTTCAAATAGGGTTCTGAGTTGATGCCTGAGCATTGGCAGCCCCTGACTGCTTGCAGATTCTTTGATTAAATCGAACTTCCTCGTAAACTGTGCCAAAGTCAGTGTTGTTTATTCTAAGTAGCTTTGAAAACCATCCCAGGAAAAAGCAAATGAGGTGCTGAAGAGGAAATGTCCATTTAACAGTAATGATCACATCCTATGTCAAGTCAACATGAGAGGCATTGGAAATAATATTCAACTATTATTTCCACAAAATATTCACTCAATTCTCCAGATTCTGTAAATATGATCTATTAAAAATAAAAATCAGCTTTTTTATTCCCGTGTGTTAAAACAACACATTCTAGTATGTAATTTTTTTTCTTTTACTTTCAAATTTCCTTTTAAGTTCTGACCAGGTAATGAAAGGTGTAGAAATTGTTGAAATATTTTAATGCTTTTTGCTTTTAAATGTGTGACTGGGTGTTTACATTACTATCACAGTGGCACAGGAAGTCTATGCCACTTCATGTTTGTTTACCAAATCTATTTTTTTAGTGTGTGTTTAAACTTGTCAAAGCCTTTAAAAGAGGCATTTCTTTTTATTATTTTCACGACAAACCTAAAGGAATTTTTCAGTTATTTTCAGGAATTTTCTACTGGAAGATAAAGTGAATTCTATTGTAATAATCAGGTCAAGGTTTGAAACAAAAAACCTAAACAGGATCAAGATAAGCTTTTATAAAAAGGATAAGCTGTAGAACTAAAAACACTGAGCTTCTTCTCTTTTTTTTTCTTTTTTTAAATGAAAGCTCAAAAAGTCAAAATATCTACACACCAATCAATGTTTCTGCAGCCCCTGCATCAATGTGTATTGAAACAGGGGACCTCAGATTATTGACTGGCTGGAGCTGAGGTAATTAGAAGTTTTCTGAGAATGGTACTCACTGGCTTTTGTAATTCAGAAATCAGGATGGAGTGGAATGGCTCAGCATGTTAATGGAGCTGCTCTGGTTTCTGCTGGAGGCCTCTTTTGAGCAGAGGGAAAAATCAATCTGGCACCTTATCAGGGTTTTAAGATTGCTGCTTGTGAACACTGGCCGGTGTGTGAGCATTCTTTTCATCTACTGCCTCGAAAGCTGCTCACATTTGGATTTTCTTTTTTTGTTCTTTTAGATGAACTGCAGTCTTTTGTTTACCTCCTACTAATGTTGGGTGATTATCTTTGCAGAAAATGATATAAAAATATTTCTAAGCATTGGTTTTGACAGATTATAAAAGAATGCTGTTGGTTAATCACATTTTCATGTTAAGATATTTTACTAGCTGACAATAAAGGTTGGTTTTCAAGTTTTGCTTATAAAATTATGAGAACTGGAAAGAAGTTTTTTGGAATTTTGTTATGACTCTGGCCTTTTTAATGTATTCATATTTAGACTTTTAGAAGCATTTGATGATCATCTGAAAATACTGGCAATCAGCGTGTCATAAAGCCACTTTCGAAGACCACAGTTTCCTTTTTAATGCACTTATCTACATTTCAAATAGATTTCTGCTAAAATAATCCATTAACAAATTACTTAAGCATGAACTTCTGTTCTTTCACCCACACTTCTCTATGATTAGTCTTAGCAGTGGAAGCTACAGAAAAATCCTTAATAGAAAGACGCTAAAATCATTTCTGGAGGCTATGGCTGAAACACACATCAATACATCTCACCAATTTAGTGAAAGATGAGGTTCAGCTCTGTCGACATAAGTGTAAAGTTAAATGTCGTCGACTCTGCTAATCAATTTAGCTATGTCTGCTCGTCTGATTCTTGAAATATGCTTTGTAATATGTAGAATAGTACAATGATAGTGTGCTAGATAACAGAGAAAAATTACTTTTCATTACACTTTTAGTACAGACGTCCAAGTATTTGCTTATGTATTGGATCAGGTTAAGGACTATATTTATGAAGGATTTTATTTGAAACAAGCAGTTCTCATGTTCCTGGAGGGTGAAAGGCGGTTTGAAATATTTTGTTTGGTGAATGCTGGGAACTTTTCCTTCCCCTTGTTGCCAAACCAAGTCATAGAAGGATAGGCTGACTCACATAGTTTTGATTCTCATCCAGTGGATGGGTTTGTTTTCTGCGAGTAATTGGTTTTAGTGCTCAACCCATTTACAAAGAGGTTACCGTGGACAGGGGTCACCAACACGGCGCCCGCGGGCGCCCGGTCGCCCTCGAGCACCTCATGAGTCGCCCGCGGGTCTCTTCTAAAAATAGCACAACTCGTGAGCTGCTCAAAATTTTATGGAGAGAGAGAAAGAGGGGCGGGGCGGGGCGGCGCGAGTGTGCTCGTACGTGCATGCGCGCACGCGCAGGTGTGTGTGAGAGAGAGAGGAGGAGAGCGAAAAGGAAAAAAAAGGAGCGGGCGTTGAGGGGAAAGTTCTAAAACAAAGCAATGTGCTGTTGATAAAACAAAAAGTGAAAATAAAAAGGTGGATTCCAGCCCTCCAACGGGATAGTGAGTGTGTCTGCCTGCGTTCTTTGCTGCCGGCAAAACCAAACACCCGCGGGTTTAACCACGAGGACGACCTCGCCCGAGGAGCTGCAGCGGTTCCCCTGTTCGCCCCGACCACGGTCAGGACGAGGAAGCAGGAAAGGTTAACACCCGGCTGCTTTCACATTAACGCTGACATTTCGCGAATTGGATTTTTGATTATTAATTTTCTTTAATGGAAACACAGTTTATTAAACAAAAAAAAAAAAAAAAAAATGCATTTTTCGAAGAAAAAAAGTATTTGCGCTTAGAGGAGCTGGTTTTGGGGGCGTATTGAAATTGATGGACATTTTTCGAAAAACGGTAATGGAACTGGACTTTTTTCTGATCAAATGCGCTTCTGGAGTGTCTGTCCAGTACAGAACAGCGGGCGCCACAAGAGATCCCACAGCGTCACTGCTAATCGTGCATCTCCTCTGTAAAATTAATAGGATCCGTATATAATCGACTGATGAAACAGTGTCGACGTTTTCTCTGAAGAACGGATTTGTTTTGCTGCGGATTGTATAAAAATTACAAAGTTTGTAGCGGACTGAGTTGAGCGGCTGTTTGGGTTGGTTTATTTCCAAAGCTCAGTGAACGCTCCATGTGCAGATTCTTGTCTGCCGTCAATCAATCTGTGTGGAGGTTTAAGGAGAATAAATGGACGGGTGCATGAGACTAAATTAAAGCGTTTGAGGAGCGTAGATACACTAATTAAAAAAATCATTTAAAGAACAACTTGTTTGAAGTGTTCTTATGCTGTTTTTTTTGTTAACGACTTAAAAAAAGAAACCGTTTTCTCGCTTTCTCCTTTAAAAAGATTTAATATCTCGTTTTCTCTCCAGAAAAAGATTAAAAAAAAGAAGTAGGGCAGGGCGTTTTTGGCTTCCTCACATTATACATGAACTTTAGATAAGCTTAGGTGACCTGGAACCTAGTGGATATTTAGAGAAAAAAAGTGCTGCACTTTCCCTCCATGCAGTCGGTGCAGAAAGACAATGATTCTGCATCCCAGGCATTTGACAGAGTGGCAGAAAAATACTGTGATGTCATCAACAGACTTGGGCAAGAGTTTGAGAATAGGTTTTGTGACATTGATCAGCTCGAGCCATGTGTGGCATTCATATCCAACCCTTTCATGAATGTGGACATGACATGCTTTTCTGAGCAACTAAGTTCAACGTTTGACTTGGATGCTGGAACAGGTGGGATTGAAATCATAACACTGCAAAATGACCTCCACCTCAAAGCCCACCAGGGTGCAGCAAACTTTTGGTGCCTTGTTGACTCAGAGAAGTACAGAGGAGTATGCACAGCAGCTATGAAGACTGCCAGCCTGTTTGGTTCAACCTATCTCTGTGAATCAGCATTTTCTGACATGAACTTCATCAAGTGCAAACACAGAACACGCCTCACTGATGCACATCTGAAAGACTCGCTCACAGTTGCAGTATCAAGCTACACACCAGATTACACTAAACTGGTGAACAGCAATGTCAGTCTTCCCACTAACAAAGAAACAGATACCAGACATACGTGGTAACATGGCAAAGTTAAATTATAGTATTAAAATTTGTTCAATTCAAAAGTGTGTTCATAACACGTAGCAGTTGTAACTTTGTTAAAAACATTGCATTTGGTCATTACCTCAAAATGTGACAAGATTTGTTGAGATTAATAAAGTTTTGAATATTCATATTTGTTTCCTGGCTTGTTGTCGTTATTGATAATTACGATGAGAAATCAATGTCTTCACATAGAGGAGTATCATTATTCATTATTAATAATGTATAACTAAAGGCAAACTAAGCAAATTTATTATTTAAATTCGGTAGCCCTTCGTATGACTCAGTACCCATGAAGTAGCCCTCGGTTTCAAAAAGGTTGGTGACCCCTGACCGTGGAGCTCTCCATATGGGACTATGAAAGACCTGCAGAAACAAATGCTCTGTGCTGATCATGTCATCGCTGGTTGAGTGTTATTTTTCTTCATATTGCCGCTAACAATCCAAAAACAGGTTGATCCTGATGATCATTTACATATAATTATCTACACATTTCAGTTAATTGATATTCTTAATTTTATCAGATAATAATGCAGAGGAATTGCACTTTTTAAAAAAATTATATCAACATAAAGCCAATTTTTATTTAGGTTGATATAATAATTAACGATATTATTAAAAATTCTCATGAAATCTTTTAAACACATGTTTTGATCTCATATTTTGACTTTCAATTATAGGAAGTTTAAGATTCCTTATAAATCCAGTGATAAAAGTTCCATATTTCTAATACAGTCTTTTATACAGTTTAGAAATTGCAATAGTTTATAGGGTGTAACAGATCACGAGTAATCCGTGATCTGCATAGATCACTAACCACAGTTTGGCCCATATGTGTACCGTGGATCACTATGTACTCGGCGCGTGCATTATTAAAATCAATTGTCTGTCCACATCGAATGCAATTTACACCAAATTCATATACTGTACTCCGTCTTTGTTTTAACAAGCGTCAAAGTTGCTTCTTGACGGTTATCCAATAGTCTCATAATCTAAAGCCCCCAGGCCGTGTGGGAGGAACTTCCGTCAAAAACTTTTCTCAAACTCATCGTGGATGGGATACTGAGAGATGAAGCTAATTTATTTTTAAGAGCTGAATAGAATCATTCTTTTCTCTCAGGTCTACTGTGGTCTACAGACATGTTAATGTAATCAAAAACTATAAGTTTTTACATTTTTGTTTATGTTCAAATATGTCTGTGTATATTTATGCTTTGAAGTACTTTTATATAGGTTTTAAAGCTTTTCAAAAAAGTAATTTTAGGCTATTATGTTCTTGTTTTGTCCTATTGTTTTTTTATTTTTTTTACTTTTTACTGATTCAAAAAATGATTTGAACCGTAACTGTAAAACCGTGACCCGTTGTGATCCGTTACACCCCTAGTACATATGTATTAGTTGTAGAATTTAGTTGAAATATATTTAATAGTTTCTTGTGAATCCCTCAAAACTAGACGTTTCTTTCTATGAATATATGTTGAAGTTACTCTTCTTGTTGGACTTGAAATTTCTTTTGATCAATTAGAAAAACAGTTTGGAAATATGTTGGTAAATTCAATCCAATTGATATTGTTTACCATAGTAACCTTTGTGCTATCCTAGGCATATTTACATTAAAAGTAGGATGATCTGGACCCCACAAAACAGCGTGCTGATTCCCCCCCCCCAAGGATATTTTATCTTCACTGGTGTCCGTCTTCTTCTTTCTTCTTACTGCCCTTTACGCCTTGAGACGCTTAGGGCAGCAACGAAATCTTTCCATTTCTGACGGTCGCGGGCTAAGGTGTAGATGGTTCCCCAGGTATATACACCTGTATGCTACTGTTGGATACACTGTTGTCCGTGGCGGACATTAAATCCTGTCCATCTTTGTCATGAGAGGGATCACACATCAATATAAGGGTGGGGTCATCTGGACCTCACAAGAGAGCACAAAGTTTAACGTTATCACAGATTTTCTCTTCTGAATGATAAAAACTAAAGATTTTTGTTTGACTTTTTTTTTATCTGTTTTATAATGTGTTTTCTAAATAGTTTTTCTAACCCTCAATAATTTTGGCCATGGCAATTGTACAATGAAACCTTAATACCAACAAATGGTTATTTTAACCCATGATCCGTTCTCAGTATCTTTAAGTAAACTTGTTCATAGAAAGTCCCCCCACACACACACTTCATTTGTATGCTACTGCTAACGTTTCTGTTTGTGCTGAACTCTGATTTTTGAGCATGCTATTACAAGAGTGGGCAAACTTTTTTCGACTTGTGGGCCACAAAGGCTTCTAAAATTCGATTGAAGGGCCGGACTGGGAGCAGATGCATGGATTATTTTGGTGATCCACTTTGTAAGAGAAAGAAATACCATGGAATCTTGGTGCATCAATGATGATGTTCAGGGAGCCGGACTAAACATGGACGTGGGCCTGATCCGGCCTGCAGGCCGGGTAGTTGGCCCTACCCCTGTGCTATTAGAATATGGTGTTTACACAGGTCTGTCACTACCTGATATTAGAGCATGTACTCACAGTTGGAAGACTCATGGTGTAAAATGTCAAGTGATGCAAATATTCTGGGTCTGCACCAGGAATTTTCTTTTAATGCTCTATTTTTACATATGAAAGACTTGTGTCATGGAGTTCTAGGTGGGCACAAACCATAATTATTAGTTTCTCCTCGACTATTACAGTTGGCACCTCTAATTTTTGAGAAGGACACATCACTACCAAAGCTGAGCATCTGATTATTCAAAGTTCAACTCTGTGTGGATTCAATGGCCGTACATTTTGAATGTAGATCCCAGAAATAGTCTTTGAAATATGCATAATGACCCATGAACGCAAGAGTTTTGAACGTGGAAGCCCGTAACCCCCATATGTATGTGTTTACATAGAATTTTCATTGGAAGCGGTAGCTTGAATGCACATTAGCAAACCTGGTGTAAACATAGCATTACACGTATAGATACACTCGCATGTACACAACTGGCTCTGCTAAGATACGTTTAAATTGGAATTGTGTTTCATTAATTATGGATGTTACTCTACTGGAATCCTTATATTTTTTACATATTTACTGTTTGAATAAACTTTATACCTTAGTGTTAAAAATCTCAAACGTGTTAAAATAACAATGACAGAAACTGTGACTCGACTGTTTAAAAAAAAGGTCAAAAGAGGATTGAAAGCCAACACAAGCCACAATCACCATCTAAACAGAAAATGCTTGTTGTTAGCTAAAAGCATGTAATTGTAGACTAAATGAAAGTGATTATCTGTGATTATAATACATACGCTCAGGGAACAGTAATCTAGCTGTACCTTTAGTTTAGTTCTAATAAAATCTATGATGAAAGCTGCCTGTAGAAAGCACACCTTTTCTCTGTAGTCTTTGATAATGTAGAGCTGCATGTGTTTGCATGAAAGATGAGTCATTACAATATACCCAACTACATTTTTCTTTATTTTTATCCAATTGATGGGATGTTTCTCTGACAATTTTTTAAGATGATAATGGATTGTAATTACCATCCAACCTTTATCTTATATTATTTTCTCTCCATAACATATTGTATTCCATTTGTATTTTTTTTTTTACTTTACAATTGAATGAAAAATAAAGTGAAATTATAAATATTGTAACAATTTCACTATATATATATATATTTTTTTACAATTTTTGTCCATTCTTGTGAATTATGTGTTTTTAGTTTCTTAATAGATGGTTAATTATGCACTTGTACTGTCAATGAGACACCTCGTTTGATAATATTCAGTGCCGAATAATGCTGCCACAAACTATTATTATAATAGTCGACCAATCTCTGATTGTTTTTTCCAATTAGTTGACTAGTCGGGTCATGAGCAAACTGGATGCAAAGCGCAAATCTTAACCATCATTAGCTTTAAACTAACTAAAAATTAGATACATAGCATTACCTGCAATAATGCTAGTGTGAATGATGTAAGTTGAATTTGGCTGCTAAAGATGCTAGTGCTGATAGCGGAAGATGCTTAAATTGATAGCTAAAAATACTGAAGCTGATGGCTGAAATTGCTGAAACTAATAGCTGAAAACGCTGAAGCTGCTAGGCAGCTAAAATATTAGTTAAATGCCAAATTAGCCTGAAAAACTGAAAAAAGCCCAAGTTTGCCAAAACAGCAAGCATGCAGCTGAAATATTAGCTAAACTAAAAAAGTAAAAACATCTTTAATTGGCCAAATTGGTAGAATGTAGCTGAAATGTGAGATAAACTCCAAAATAGCCTAAAAAACCTTAATAAATGCCAAAATATCCAAAAAACTAGCAGAATGTCATCACAACTTTCAACTTCACTTCACTCCGACTCCATATAATAATAATAAAAAAAGACTAATCGACTATTAAATTAGTTGTCGACTATTTTAACTGTCAATTAGTCGGCGATTAGTCGACTATTCGTGGCAGCCCTTGTGCCGAATGACCAGAAATGGATTTACAGTCAAAACCACATAGTTGCTGGCGAAAGGTCACCGTAAAACTGTATCTGTGCAAAAGCAGCACACTCTCCCTTGAGGTGCACAACCTCCTCGTTCATCTGAATGCGGCACTCTGGGAAATGTCTTCTGTCAAGCTTTTTGAAAGGGGGCTTGCACTGCAGTTTTAGCTAAAAGCCATAAAGTGGGTGTAGAGCTGACACGGTTACAGCCTTGGCTTTGTGAAGGTGTTGGACAAATAGACATCACCACTGTTTACTAGTGAAAGCTGCTTCTTTCATGCCCCCTCCAAACCTACGCGAACTGCTGTTCTTTTAGGAAGCCATCTGTTAGAGGAAAAAAAGCATGCTTCACTAAAAAATAGGTGTTGAAAACTTTTCATCCTGTATCTTTTAGAGTGAAACATGATGGGATCTTTGAACAATGTCAAAAAATCTAATTGTGGTTTTGAACTCATCGTAGCTTTAACGGGATTGTGCCAATGTAATTTTTCTTCAATAAAAACCTGGCATGAGAGTTTGTTTCTTTATAAGCTAGTTCATTGGAGGGAAATGAACTGAAACGCAGTGAAAGTGTGACAAAGCCACACATTTTGTCATACACTCTGGGGACTCAGACTGCACTAGAATTTGGTTTTACAGTCTCCGCTAAAGTGTACTCTTTTTGTTGTGGGAATACATTTATTTTAGAAAAGTGAGTCTTCGTAGTAAAGTTGATGTTCCGACAAAACAGTTGTCAAGTTCTTGTGAGCATCCATTTAATTATGTGGAGTTTAGTAAAGCACCAGTCAAATTTGACCTGACGAGGTATTCACCGAACCCCTATTTTTTTTAATTATTTCTTTTTTTCCCTCTAATTATCCATTCAGGGCAGATTAAGAACAGCATTCTTATTTTCAAAAGATTTTATTTTTTACCAGAACTCTAGGAAATGTGTGATTATATACATGTTACCAACAAAATAACTTTTTGATCATCTTTTTTTTGGGGGGGGGTGTATTTCAGATATTTTGATCGCTCAAAGACGGACTGTAAGGCTAGTTTAACAAAAAAAAAAAAAAATGTTTCAAGATAAAGACGTGCAAATCATTTTGCTTTAATTAGATAAGTAGGTATTGCCAAAATGATCAAATTGTGTATATAATTTCTCAAACTTTTTATTCACTAGAAAATGAGATTGGAACAGAAATACCAAACCAATCATGCAAAGTTTAAATCCTAGATGGAAAATCATACCAATTAGTTGACAAGATCTTAATAACCCAATTTTTCTTTTAAGCCAGATCGGTGGACTCGCCAAAAATCAATATGATTCAGCCCTGTTTGTTGTCGTATTGATCCTACCTTTCACAGCAGAGCCTTTTGTACTCGGGCTACTTACCATTAATGTTGCTTCTAGGGTAGACGAGGACTTTGGATGCAAGCGTTTATTTTTATTTGTATGAGTGTGCTTATTTTTGGATGAAGCAAAACTGCTCTTCACTCCTTTAAAGCTATGTTTGTTACTCTCTTCCTACTGAAACCAGAACGGCTGTAATTGTTATTTTATTAGTATCCATCTGTTGTATTGATGGGGAACAAAATCAATAATGTAATATATATATATATATGTTACCCTCCTTTGTGCTGCACAAATATTGATATCTTGGTGCCTGATAATGCAGAACATATAATTCTCAAAAATTGTTAAGGAAGAGGATGGGGACACTATCAATAAGATAAAGAAATCAGTGATAATTAAATCACTGCTCCAAAATTGTTAGATGGTCAAGATACTAAGGATTCAAAATCTGGACAATTTTTCTGAATTATAAATGGTTCATTTCTAACAATAATCTAGTAGTCATTGATTATAAACCAGTTTCTGTTCAGTAGCTGCTGTTCATTTGATTATTACGGATCATGTAATGCAATAAGGACCATATGGTTATGAAATGCCCTTCAGTTTCCAGTCAATGTACTATACCCAAAGTCAGATTAACCTAGCATCTGCTTGATTTATTGATAGAATAACTTGTTTAAATCATCTTTGTGTTCTACTCCTAGGTTCACTCTTCAGGCGCACGCACATTGGGTCATGTTTTGAGCCCTACTGTTAAGGCAGTAAGGCTGTTGTGCTGTTGAATTAAGAAAGAAACGGCTTCAAAAACCATGTGTGAGGCACATATAAGACAGAGACGCTGTCAGCAGTGCCTTCTGAAAAGAGAGCACGTCATACAGAACAGTGGGGCCACCTATGCTGTCAAAGGAGGATTTAGGCTACATTTCCCATGGTTTCCATGACAACTGGGGGAAGTGATTATAAAAAAAAGGGTTTCAGAGCACCACTAGTACCAATAGACATTAAATACTGGTTAATGCAGTTATCATGACAGAAGTACAAGCCATCAACCAGAAAATCTTTTTTTAATTCTTTGTTGATCTCTACAATAACACCAATGTTTATGTTAGGTGATGGATGCTTTTGTTCTGTGTCTGAATTATTGAAGTAATACATTCTTTCTCGTTTTGTTCCCTCCAGGGCAAAATGTGGTTAAATGGGACAGGAACGAGTGGACCGTGAAAATTCTTTAACCCTTGCCCTTGAGTCCCAACCATCTGAGAGGGTGTCGGACCTCACTGAGGCAATCCTGGGCCGTTGGCACTAAAATGTCCCTAAGTGGTGGCACTGCAGGCGGGAAAGGTGTGGACTCTAATGCGGTGGACACTTACGACAGCGGGGATGAGTGGGATATCGGTGTTGGAAATCTGATTATTGACCTTGACGCTGACTTAGAAAAGGATAAACTTGAGATGTCTGGCACCAAGGACGGCATGGCAGCACCACCCAGTGCAGTGGCAGCACTGCCCGACAACATACGTTTTGTTAGTCCAGTGTCTGGCTCCCAAGGCAAAGAGAGCAAATCAAAATACAAGCGCAGCAAGAACTCTAAAGACAATAGTAGCAAAGCGTCGGCTGGAGATGTTGGCAAAAAGGAAGCTACAGGACGGACTCAAGGGGAGCCAACGGGCGCGGCAGCAACTACGGGAGCTGCGAGCAACAATTCCACCTCTGGAAAGAACATGGAAAAAGGGGGCAAAGCCTCTAGAGGTGTTCTCAGCGGTAAAAAAGACAAAGAGAGTGCAAGTGGGAAAAGTAAGAAAGACAAAACTGATGGCACCCCAGTTGTGGCAATTGGGGTCACGGAGAAGGATGTGTCTCAGGCCCAAGTCGCTTTGGGAAATAGCCGTAATTCATCCTTTGAGAACACACAATCAACGGACTTGGCCGATGCCAATCAAATGGGAAATATTGCACTTGAATCTGTTGGGATAGTACCAGCGTTGACCACAAAAACCGAATCGGAGGAGGTGGAAAATGGGAGTAATGAATGCAAAGCGTTGAAGAAGGTCAAGAACGAGAAGGTAAATGTTTTTTCCTTTATGCTCTTTTTATGACAAGGATATGTTTGGTCAGTTTTCAATTGTCTGTCAACCATATTTGTTTCGTTTTGGTTAGCTGTGGCATATGGCTTAGTAACATCCTTTTTTATGTCTTTTGTATCATTTGTAAACTAAAATTCAACCAATCAAGGGTTTACCTTTATTTCATGTTGTGGTACAACAAACACAGTGTTGGCATAAAGCAAACTCCTTTTGTTTGCTTGTGTTGTTTTCCAGAAGTCTTTGATATATAGGTTTTTGAAACAGTGCTGGCTTTCATCACTTTCATTGTAACACAACCAGGCCCTTTGTAGCTGTGACAGTCTGTTGCTTACAGCAGGCATGGAGATGCACTCTGTTCTCCAAAGCAATATGTCATGTGATGCATAAAGAAGACATACTGCTGTTATGTCTTTTATTACCATACAGCAAATAAGGGCACCCATGACAAATATGATGTTGAGACCAGCTCTAGAAAATGCTTCACACTGTGTTGGTGTGTTTCTCCTCTTAGAAGTTATTCATGTAAAACAAAGCTTTGTTGCTTTTGTGTTTTATACTATATTATTCCATGCTGCATATTAATAAATCACTTGCAACGATACTAAATTGTTATGTTGTGTCACAACAGATATGGATAAATAATGACATTGTCAGCTGTACACTGAATTCACTGTAAAGATGTTAATGTCATGCTCCACTTTTCCTACTCGAAGAATTTAAACTCTTAAGACTGCCAGGGTATCTGCTCACCCACACTTATCTTGTTCGCTTGGAGTTGATCTATTGCTGTGTCTTATTGTACGCCTCATGGCAGCCTTTTCATGCTCAAGCAGTATAAAAGACATCCAAGCAGGGAGGTGCTGAGGACTGTTTTTGTCTGTCATCGTGTTCCATTCTTAATCCCACAAGCCCAGCAATGCCTGGCGGAGCAGCGTGTGGGGGAGGGAGCTGCTGCACAGCACGCCTTCATGGTTTTTCCTGCTGCTCTGAAAGTGTGGTGGGGGATGGGTTAGGAGGAAGCCTGTTTGATTCCTGAAATCCCGGACGCCCAGTCATGGACACAAATTGCAGAGCTTCCCCCGGTCGACTGCTATGAAAGGAATTTGACCAAAATCTCTTTGTAATCAAAATGAATTCACAAGGAAAAGGACGAATGGATTGCTTGACAGCCAGCTGGAAATCAATTAGATTTAGATGGTAGGTGGTGAAACAGTTTCTCGAAAACATGTTCTGATGGGTTAGTTTGTTATAGGTACAGTTTTTATTAGGAGTAGGTTTTCAGCTATTAAAGGTAGAAGCTGTTTAGTAAATCTCCTGAGTATATCACTAACATCTGTTTTAAAATAAGAATTTGTACCCTGAAAAAGAAACTAAGCCACAACACTGTAGTCAAATATTAGATGGTGATTTATGCACGTTCAATCATGAATATGATCTTGCTGCTTAGAATAACTTAATTTCTAAAAAAAAAAATGTCTGGATTACTATCATTTTCTATTGTTCCAGAAATAAGTAAAAGTGAGGAAAGTTGAAGGTGTTTTGAAGCTACATTCACATAAACCTCTGTGAGACATGTTAAATCAGCTATTGCCAATGAAAAGTCTATGTAATTGAGGTAAATGCACGTTTGGAGCTTCTGCGTTCAAAGCTCTTGCATTCATGCATTGGTAAGTTTGTTGCCAAGTTTCTACAACCGTAGAACAATATCTTCATAGTTCTACATAAAGACATATGGATGGTCTAAGCTAAAGGCAGGGATGACTAGTTTAGCTTAGTCTGTTTAGTTTAGCAATCAGTAGGGGTGTCAGAAAAAAATCGATTCACATTCGAATCTAAATTCTCATTTTTAACGATTCAGAATCAATTCTAGATATCCAAAAATGGTTTTTTTTTGTTTTTTTTTTCCATATTCTTACATTCATAAATGTCTATTTTAATGGCTCGAACCTGCTAGCTTACTTGCAAGCCGTAATGTTTGCCACAGAACGGCTACTGTAGTTTGTTTTCTCCGGAGGCGAGCGGAGCTTACTGAGCATGCGCGCTACCCTACAACATGAGGAGAAGAAAAAGACATTCCTCCTACCGTCGTCAATGAAGGCAAATGTTTGGGCACACTTCGGGTTCCACAAATCCTGTGGTAAGGAGCTTGACATGATTTGTGCAGTGGGCCAAATCTGCAAAATCCAATATTTCGAGAGCACTTCAAATGCTCGCGCTCATATCTCGCGCCATCACCCGCAGCTTAAGCCCCTGTCACACTAGGCTGCGATTCTACGGAGTTCACACGGCGTTATGAAATTTCTCAGAACGCCGTGGAAACGCAGGAAAATGCAAGATGGAGATGTCTCCGCGCTTTCACGGCGATTATGGCGTTCCTACGGCGCATCCGTGGCGTGCTACTGCGTTCCCACAGAGTTTTACTTGGCGTTTCACTGCGTTGTGACGGCGTTTCACTGCGTTGTGACGGCGTGCTGACGGAGTTCACACGGCGCGCCAAGAGTTGTTACTGCGTGCCCATGGCGCGTGCAAGGCGCAGTTCCCTATGACGTCACGGCAGCGTGTATATATAAGCCAATAGTCAGTCAAACCTGCACTGTTCCTGCCTGTTCCCCAAAGCATCATGACAGGAAAAAAAAGTCGAGAGAGGGCTACGAAAAAGCAGCCCCCCAACCCCACTGCACCACCGTCTCCTCAACATGCGGAAGTGGAGCTGCTTCCGCCTGACTCTCCATCCCCATCAAGGTCAAGCAGCCCTTCCATCCAGGCACAAAAGACGATGACGGACCTGACTCCTGCTGAGGAGGACGATATGGCTATCTCTATATGATATCTCCGTGCAAACGCCCCTGTCTACAGCTGCGTCCTTGTGGCGATTATGTGCGTCCTGAGTGCGCGCCTACAGCGCTGCTGTGGCGCTCTCGGCGTTCTCAGTGCGCTGCTACGGTGCTGCCACGGCGCACACATCAGAACGCCATGAACACGCCGAGCCACGGCGCGTACTTTGTGCATGCACAAAGTGCGCACCGTCGCGTGGCGTCCATGGAGACACCACGGCG
The DNA here is from genome assembly GCA_003999625.1 of Oryzias javanicus. Taxonomy (NCBI): domain Eukaryota; kingdom Metazoa; phylum Chordata; class Actinopteri; order Beloniformes; family Adrianichthyidae; genus Oryzias; species Oryzias javanicus. The sequence continues at coordinate 10,704,347 of CM012439.1, read as the reverse complement.
TCCACTGGAGATGTCACAGCGATGCTACGGCGCTCATGGCGACCTTACTGCGTTCACCTCAGCGTTCTGCATTTTTTGATGGACGCCGCGCGATCGCAGCGAGAACGCTGCCCTGGTGTGACAGGGGTTTTAAAGTTTGAAAAGTCTTTCACTGCCTTCGTATTGTTTAACCCTTCCGCTCTCCTTGGGGTCCAGATGGCTCCAACCACATATTGTTATGCGATTTCTTCCATGACAAATGTGGACGAAGGGGGACAGGATTTTATGTCTGCCATGGACATTAGTGAAACTCCGAAATCAGTGAAAAAAAAAAGTTCAGCGCACTGTCCTGTGGTGTCCAGATGACCCCACTTTTAATGTAAACAAGCTAAGGAGAACAGAAGGGTTACATCATCCGTCCCACCAGGATTTCGTGATGTTGTGATTGCAACTATTAATACAAATCCAGTCAAACCCCGCGATTTGTTGTGCACCTTGCAGCTTTTTATTTTCACAGCAACTTTACTGTAACTTTGACGAATCTACTGTGACAACAGTCATGGATGACCACGTGACTGTTTCCCTTCCGACTCCTTCCCGAGAGCCGTGCTCTCTTTTATTATCGTTCTATAGCTCTCAGACTTTTTCTCTTCAAAACGTGTGTGAACAGTCACCCCGCGGGTGGGCATGCGCTGCGTGCACGCGGCGGGGTGAAGGTACGCTGTCCCCGGGCGCGCACGCAGCACGGGGGGGGGCGCAGGTACAGATCGGTCTGTCATATTGCGGGGGGCACAGCTGCTGCACAACAAGAACCGAATATGAAGAGAAAGACAGAGAGAGACTCTGGAGATCTGGAACCATTTCACTTTAATTGGTTATACAGAGGAAGAATTTAGAGTCTGCAGGAAAAGAATTCCATCTAGAACCTCCTCCACAACAAACTTCTATACACCTGAGAGAACCTTCTTTAAAACAGAGCAGATTATTAAAACCAGATCAACTCCTCAAAGCCTTTGTCTTCCTCTACCAGAAACTCAGCAGTGATGTTTTTGAAACAGATAAAGAGGAAGATTCTGTGGAGAACTTGGCGATCTGAGGATTCATCTGTTTATGATGTTTTTTAAGTTCAAATTTTTTCACTGGATATGTTGAAATATGGAAATATTTTACTCTAAAATATGTTTAAATCAACACATTTGGGTTACTGTGAGCAGGAAAGACCCAAGTTCATTTTGTGTTTGACAGTTCTATTCAAGTTAAATCACAGCTCAACAACATTGTATATGGTGATGGTGAAATATTTTCTTTGTGCATGTGTCACAATAAAAAGAGTTGGAAATTTTCAATGAAATTACCTATTTAAAAACATTGCAACTTTTTACAAAAGCTGCAGCAACATCAGGCACTTCAGGCCGCAACAATCATAAAAATCTTCCGTTTGCACAGTATCATAAATCAATGCCATTTCTTTATCAAAAGATTTCCTTTTTGTTTTAAATCTTTTAATTGAGAATCGAATCGCCACCCCAACAATTGGAATTGTGAGTTGTTGTAAGATTCAATTCAAATTGAAAACAAAATGTGTAGTCATGGAACACACACTGCAAGTCGAACCGGGACAAACTATGACCAGTCAGGGACTCTGATTTGGTAGTGACATATGGATGGCGTGCCTTTTTTAATTAATGGAAATTGCAATTGCTTGAAAATTGATCATTGAAGAGAAATTAATGATTGTTGTTTGTACCTGGCTGGAATTACATAAATTTGACAAGTCTCTTATATATCGAAAAAGAAGCGTGGAAAACAAGATTTGCGTGGTTTGCACCACTTCGACATTTATCACCAAGCATCTTTCAACCGTAGGTAGCAGACACACACTAGTAAACAGTAGAATAAGAAGAAAAAGCCCCTCCCTACTTGTTCAGTGTGAGGACTGTATTCTAAATGCAGAGACCAAGATTTTGCAATTTCTCTGTAAACAATTTTATCTCTAAAACTATGAACCTAGATTTTTTGAAAGGGATTTGATTGAATAAATAAAACAAATCCTGATAAATAATCATACATGGCAATCAAAACAGACACATTTGTTTAGAAGCCAAACACTTACAAAAAACTGTCATTGAACAAGCCTTGACAAGTTTAGCTGGACGTCTCATATAATGGCTTTAAATCTGTTTTCAAAGTACAGCACACTACATTGAAAAACCACAGACGTTGTTACCACTATGTAAATGCCAAAGTGAGCTAGAAATGTCATTTCTATTTTGGCAGTTTTTTTTTACTACAATGTGCTGCTTTTAGAGTCAAACCACAGAACCTGACCATACCAATAATTTAAAGCGTTGCAGCTCTCACCCTTGGAAAATGTTCTTGGCTGCAGTATGGACAGGTTAAAAGAGTGCAAGTGGTTTTCAGATAATATTCTACTCATATTTAGGAGGAGACTGGATGCCTTTTTGCTTTTATTTTTTAATCAAGTTCTGTAATCATAGCTAACGGTAGAGTCTCTGCCGAGTCTTAGTTCATATCCATTCCTGGGGGTCTTACCAAAGTCTAAAAGTTGGATCCAATGCCTGATTAACACAAATTGTTAAACGTTATATAAGCGTTATATAGAGAGAATTAGGCTCAATTGAAAGATCTATTCAAGTTGTGAAAAAGCTCGTAGTTTTGGCGTAGAAGCTATAGTTGGTGTGTCTCGGTTGGATAGCTCCAATATTGCTTATATTTTTGTTATATTAGTATTGTTAGGTTTATGGTGTGAGAGGCTGTAAGCTAGTAGGAAAACTTAAAAGAGTTGTATAATAGTGGAGGGTTTACACCACGCCAACAGTCCTGCCCACAACCCAGCAACCCAGGGGCGAATTGCTGATGAATGACTCCCACTCTACAGAAACTGTCCTTTTTTACCTAAATGAAAGCTTACCTGAGGAAACAACATTTGCAAAGAGTTTAAATAGTTATTAAAAAAAGAAATCTTCCACAACAAATAGTTGGAGTAAACAGCTTTTGTGTTGCGTGAACAGGAGTAAGGTAGGGCATCGACTCACATTAATACAGTTGAAACTAATCCTAGCAAGATCATTAAACTCCCACTCTCAAAGTTAAAAATATAAATAAGTAAATCTTGTTCAAGAAAACCTCTGGATATCCCCTTTACCCTGGATTCTTTCCCTAACCTGCTTCTGTTTTGTTAGTCTTTTAGAACAAAAACCAACTGGCAAAGCCTGAGATGGATTCCCTTGTTTTAAGGACCAGAATACTATGCGCAAAAAAGAAAAAGTGCCAAATTTGCTAACAGTTACTGGTGTTATATAGCAGTCTGCATTAATAACTGTTATTTTCTGCTGAAAACTTTATGCCTTCTGTGATCTTATACGGCTAAAGAAAAAGTCTAGAGGTAGTGATTTTCACAGAAAAATACAATTCAAGGTAAAAGCACAACAGACACAGACAACCACACCAGATGAACATTTCAGGATTTATTGAAATGATGACAACATTGTAATTATGTTATTATGATCAGTACTGTCTGTGAACGTTTCTTTTCTCTTTGAAGAATCATCAATCTCTGTATCAAAATTTCCTTGAGACAGGCGCACCTCTCTTCCTTCGCTCAATGATCCATGCTCAAACCAGTTCTACTAATTCATCACTCGCTTTCTTTGTACCTCCACCAGGAAATTGGTTTCCTTATTGCTTCCTTTTCTGCAGCCATCTTCCCATTCTCGGATACGTTTAGGATCCACCTTGTGCAGCATTGTGCAGTTTCTTCACCAGAATGCTCTTTGGTGTTTGCCACCACACAAAGATCTAAACTAAATCCAATGAACTAAACTTCTGTACAACAAAAATACCACAGGCACCTGACATCTGCACGACTTGTGGTCTTATTAGAGACTGGCAACTAGGGATGCAACAGTATTCAATATAAAACCGGAACCGTTCAATACGGGTTTGACGGTTCAATACGACATTTTTCACAATACGCATTTTATTTCTTCAGTATAGGGCTGGGCGATAAAACGATAATTATTGATATCGCGATAGAACATTTTTTCGATAGAAGAATGAGTCTATCGCGATAGACTTTTATTTTGAAGGGTCCGCAAATAACACTTGCTAGCGAACAGTTTCTCCTATTTGAGGAGTAAAAGTTAGAGAGTTAGTCGCCACAGGGCGAGTAAGTATCTAATTATTGTGTTTATTAGCTCTCATTTCGGTCATTTTTTGGACTCCCACCGCGTCCTTCGTCTGCATGAAAGGTAAACAAACGCGCACGAGCCGCAACCCCCGCTGCCGCTGCGTACCTCGTGCCCCGCGCGCTTTATTACAATCATTGTCTGTCCACGCCGAATGCATTTGGCGTCAAATTAATTTACTGTACACTGTATTAGTTTTAACAAGCGTCAGATTTGATGCTTTTCGGTCAACAGAAAGTCTGTTGCTCTGAAGCCCCGCTGAGTGTGGGAGAAGCTTCCGTCAAAACTTTTCTGGAACTCTTCGTGAAGAACGCGGATCCCGAGAGATTGATTTATTTTGAAGAGCTGAATAAAAACATCGGTACACATCTCCGTGTCGGAGTTCAGGAGACCTTCCATTGAGGAGCGGCCGCTGTCGCACACGCATCGCGCTCCTGCACGCAGCTAGCAAAAGCCGACAGGGGAAAGTAAAGCTACTATGGCAAGCCGTTATGGTCAAAAATCACCAGAAAAACGCGGGTATGGCAGTGCGTCACCTGGACATGTACTATGGTTAATAATACTTATTTGACATATTTAAATGTTGCCACAGTTAGTTTCAATACAACAATTAATACCAAACTTAATGAAAGTTTAATTTCAAAATTGCTGTTTAATTTGGTGGGATAGCATATTAAGCATTCCTTTCTCTCAGTTTTTGCAGACTTGTCTCCAGACAATACATTTTTGTTATGTGACCCCTGAAAACATTAGAATTTATTTGAAGACTTAATGCTTTGTTTTTTAATTGAACTGAAGAAAAAGTTTAGTAGTCTATTTAATAAACTTTTGAAACTTGAAAGCTTTTGCTTTAATTTTCAGCTTAGTTGATTTATATCTATATAGTCTTGGTTATTAAAAAACTAGTTGCATAATTTCCATTGGATCTGTTATGCTTAGTGTGATAGGACATAAATATTTAAATTTAAACAACCTGCTAATGAATTTACATTTCATTTTTGAGCCACAAAGTGTTCAAATATAGTTATTTGGTTTATATCGTGATCAATATCGTTATCGCGCAATATGTAAAAAGCTATATCGTGATATAAAAAATCCCATATCGCCCAGCCCTACTTCAGTACCACTGTGAGGTGCCTTAAGCGTGTCTTTGTATTCATGTCTTCATTGCTGAGCCTGTCTGCTGCAAATAATTGCCGCCCGCTCTCCCCCTCCCTGACAGAAACCACCTTGCCCATGCGACGGGAGTCGGAAAATAAGTTTGAGTGAAATTCTAAAAACAGAGATGCTTATCTTTTTGAAAAAAAATCTAAAGGTGAAGATGAAGAAATGACTTACAGACGAGCAATACTGCACTAAAAATGTGTGAAGTGCCAAGAACTGTACACTATAAAGAAAACAAATCAGAATTTTTTTATATGCTATTTCTGTTTGCAAATGTAAATCATAGTCTGTGGACTAGTAGGAAATCAGGGGTTTTTTTTTCTCAATACGTATTGCTCATATCGAGGTACGTATTGAACTGCGAACCAACTGTATTGTTGCATCCCTACTGGCGACTAAAGTCTCAAACATCTGTTAGGCACGACTTTTAGTGGAGACTGTCGTCTATTAAAGACCTGCCACTATTGGAAGATATACTGTTACTTAACTGTTACTGTTACTTACTTTAGCATTTTGTTTGTGTTCGAAGTTTAAATATGTCTTTTTTTTTCAATAAATAGACCTCAGTGACCAATGGTTTGATGTTGCATATACAAATATTGTGTGTGTGAAGTACTTTATATGCTTATTGAATATATGATTTGAAACGTTTCCAAAATTCAAAAATGTTTTTTTTTTAATTACTTTTTATTAATCCGAAAAGTGATCGGAACCATTACCCTAAAAACGTGACACGGTCCGAACCGTGAGTTTTGTGATTCGTTACACTCCTAGTTTTAAAGTACCCACATTTTTTCTGTTTAAAAGAACCGTTACAACAATTCAAGATGCTATTACACACTATATTTACAGTCTTGATATGTAGATGCTGTATGAGGGCAGGTCACTGCTCTGTGGTTTTACCCAGACGTGCACATATAGCCAGCTAACAGGCTCTATGAAGTGAGCTATAACTTTGAAAACCTACATGCAGTTTTAGAAATTAAAGTGTGAAAGATATCAAGATAAATCGGTCTGTAAATCATTTGTTTCTTTAAAACATTGCAAAACTATTCTCTGTTTTAGTCATTAAGTCTCACTAGCAACAGTTAGTGTGTTCACTTGTGTGATAGTGTTTACTCTGTTTGCAGACTGTTTTAGAATTTGTGAGTGTAAGGGATAAAGGAGCTTAAAACAATTGCACAATTATATCTACAGCTGTAGATTTAACTCAAGTGTTGAAGTATTTTAAACAAATAGGTTAAAAGTTACCAAAAATCAGCTAAATTTACTTGACTGATCCACTATTACTATGACCATAAAAACCCTGTAGATCTTGGTACTTGGTTTATGACTAATTTGGTTCTAAAGGATTAACAATAAAATAAAAATGCCCAAGCAGTGTCTACTGTAGCACATTGCTAACCACGCATCTTTCTGTTTCTTTGTTAAGGTGGTAGTCTCATAGTGTTAACTACACCATGCCAAAAGACAAACCTGTTTGTGACCATTTCTGGAACGCTTGAAGCCCTAATTACTGTGTAGTCATTCGACATCACACCTTTCCTAGCGTTTTGTATTCCCATCCTTTCTTCTTACTAGTCACAGTAATTTCATAATTGAATTTTGAAACACCTGGCACCATGATCTTCATCAATTTCTCTTTTCCCTTAAAAGTAAAGTTAACCCCAATATTGCTATTCAAAAAAAAGAGTTTAAGGGTCAGGGGATGTTAAAAGACTTCTTTGTCTTTAGCTTTTGCATATGCGTAGTTCTTTTGAAACTTCCCTTGACGTTCACATATATGTACAAAACAGTTGTTTTTTTTTATGGAACTACCTTCAATCTTTCGTGTCGAGTATCGACCCTCAGGAAGTCTCTCACTACTACAGGAAGAACATGCTGGTTTGACGCTTGTCTACCATTATCTCATTCATTCATAATTGACAGAATGGCTCTCGAGTTTGAAGAACCCTTGTGGAAAAATAAGTGTTGATGGCTATGAAGGAAACATGCTAGTTTTTACTCAGAAAAGCTCTTTTAAATGCAAAGAATAGTTCTTATGTATTATAGTGAAATACAGGTTATTTTCATTTAAAATAAACCAGGGTCTGTATCTTTATGACACTTAACTTTTGTAAATCAATTCAACAATTCACACGAATACTTCATTCCACTTACTTAATCTTCTACAACTTAGAGAAGATTTAAACATCTATAAAACATGTACTCTACAATCTTGTCTCATGTCTATGTCAAAATGATAATAGTACATTAAAGCAAAAGTGTCAATAATCACAAATCTAAGAGATTTTGATGAATCAATTTGATGCTTCCAAGGTTGCTCTTCAAACCTTGGCAAATCTGTTCAACGTTGTTTTCTTTAAAACATGCTTGTTTGGCAGAGGGTTCAAGGCTGTTGAATAGTTCTTCAGAAGATTTAGTATTCATGGATTTGTTTCTCAAATGTTTTTTTTTTTTTACAGATTGTTTGCAATAGCCTTTAATTAAGGCTAGCAGCACTCTTTATTTAGCACAAACTAAGCAATTTTGGTTATAGAGGTTTTCAAAGCACTTCCTATTCATCTTTGAGTCTAAATTCATTTGTCAAAAGCGCTCATACGTTTTTGTTTTTATATTTTTGGCTACAATTTTGAACAAAAGTTAACAGGATTTTTTTTCATGCTTGGTTTAACCATTTTCCTTCAGGTAAACTTCTATCTGGAGATTTCAATAGAATGTTAGATTGAAAGTGTTTTTTTTATTGGTGTTTGTAGTTGCATAGATCAGTTTTTGTCGTAACACAGTCTTTGACGCTTTTTATGAGCCTAAGCTAGCAAAAGGCAAGCCTTACTCTAAAGAAGCTTTATGACAGCTGGAACTTATTTCTTTCATTTTAATTAGATGACAGATCTAGTTCAAGGTCAAAGTCCTAACAAATGTTTGTACATGATCTGGTTATGACTTGCAGGGAAACTGGCGATGTTTAACTTCCGTTCTGTTAAATATTGAACTCTGTGAAGTGTATATGTCTGCATACTAAGCTGTAGAAGAAACTGTGATAGTTTGAGTGCTATTAATGTGCTGTTGACCAACAATGAAACTTGATTAGAGGCTGCCTGTTTTTTTTCCCATGTTTTTGTTTTCTAGAGGTGTTAATCTCCAGATATTTTTCAGATGTTTGTATTAGTTGTTGTCTTTGTTTTAGGTAATTTGCAAACGGGCCAGACTCATTACCTTCGCTCTAATCAGTGAAGCAGAGCATTATGAAAGCAATCATGCATAGATTTGCTGCAGGAAAGCAAAACTCTACCAGACGTAATGTCTTCCAACACAATAAAACTCTATTAAAAAGGTCTATTTGCACAGCCGGTCCTTTTTATTTTTTGACAGCCCTGTGTGAACTGCACCACTGCGCAACAGTAAAACATCTTCTGACCTCTGTGTGTTTTTGTGTGGAGAAAATTTGAAGTGAAATGGAGCACTGTGAGAATGCCCCGCTTTATATGGCAAAACACAGCACTTTTCTCAATGGGGCAGCTGTCAGTCAGCTGACTCCGCTGTCCTCCCTACCCAGTGTGGCATTACAGAGCTAATGTCAGTGTTTGATCGGGGTGAATCACTAAACAGGAGCAGCGGCGGTTTAACAAGCACGCCTTATTTGTTCTTCAATATAGCGCAACTGCTGTGTGAAAACAGCTTTCCTCTAAGCTTTCAAGGTTGAGTGTTGTGCTGTGTGCGCCTCTGCTAACCAGGAGGGGAGCCGTGTGGGGGGAAGGGAGCTCACAGGCTCGTAACAACTAATTCAGCTCATGAAAGACTTAAGCAGCAAGAGCAGCTGTCTTCCATTGTTGGCCTGTGCGTTTCCAGCGTGCCTCATTTCGCCTCTGTATGCGTGAGAGCTGTGGAGGCGACGGAAGGTAAACGTCCAAAGTTTCGTGAAGGTTCACTTCTGTTTTCTCTGCTGAAGTTTGTGGCGGGTGTGCGGTTGGAGCGCGGTCTAATAATAAACCATGAACCTACTCGGACTGATAAAAAAGCCTCTGCCTTGAAGAGCAGCGACAGAGAGGGCATGTAAGGGGTAAAACGGGGGGGAGGGGATGAGGTTAAGAACTGCCTGAGATTAGGAAAGGAGGGGGGGGGTGACGGGGTGAACAGTGTTATGAATGGATAGAGTCTTTAACCCCCCCGACACACTGAATAGATTGTCACAGGCTGCTACGAGTGTATGTGGAATGAGTGGAGTTGGCCGAGAGCTCCTGGATTCCTGAATCCTTGAGGCATGTGGTCTGATTAGCAGAACAAAACCCACACAGTGGGGAGGAGCAGACGTGCCCCCACCCCCCACCCCCCAACTGGAATTTTTCTCTCGGCTAGGAAGGAGGTTGCTCAAACTTTGTACCGACTTGCTACGGTTGTAAAAGAGCTTGCAGGCCATGTTTGGGGATTTTTTTTCACTTGATTTTCAAAGCTTTGTCTCCAAACAAGCTCTGATGTTTTTGCAAAGTGAAATAAGTTTCCAACCTTTATTCTTTGTTAACAGATCTTTGGCCAATTAAAATAAATGATTCTTAATTCATTTAAAAATAAGTTGCTTGTAGAAGAGTTCTACATATATTTTATATAGAGTCTGGCGAGAGGATATGTATCATGATATGTGTCTCATGATACGATACATCCTGTATACATCCTACATATATATCCTGTATCAAAACAAATTTTCACTTTTGTTTTTTAAGATTTAAAAAGAAAAACGAGTAAGTAGTAAGTACTAAGTAATACATAACAAAAAAATTGAAAGACTGACTAAACATCTAACACAAGCGGGTTCTTGTGAGATATTATTTGTTTTGGTGTTGTGTGGAGCTGTTTTAAAGAGGCCTAGTGTGCCGAACTGTGAACTAGCAGTCTGGGGTTTAGGTAAACAGAAGTAATATAGAAGACACTCATAAATAATTAAATATTGTCAGCATTTTAAATCGATACAAGTATTTCCAAATGAAATACAGATTATATCGCCAAATCATTTTTTCCCCTATACCCCTATTTGTCTTCAGATGTATTTTGTCTTTCCAAAAAAGGTGTTCTGTGTCATCTACATTGTTCTGACACACTATTCTGTGGACATAATTCAGTGCAGAATGCAGGAAATGACTTATTTTGCATAGCAGGAGTGATTTGCAAAGACTCTGCATTTATTTGAATCCAGCTTGTTGAAGCTCACTGAGAAAGTTAGTTCATCACACCAAACAGTTCGGAACTCTATTTTGTGCTGTCACAGAAACCCAAATGATTGTTGGCTTTTCATAAAAATAATAAAGTTCACTTATTTGTTGATTATAGGAAAAGTGCACAGTTTTCACTCAGCACTCACCCTATATTTGCAACAACAACTACAAAAAAAGCTGTTGTTGTTGTGAAGCCGCAGCTGTTTCCTTTTAGCTTTGAGACGTTGCAGTGGTGCATCAGCGTGTACTAGAACCAGACCGGTATTGAGGGATAAGCTGTGAGACAGCAGCCTGGTCGTCAAGAGAGGTGTAAATAGCAAACTTCACAAAGCCCTCCTTGTGGCCCTGTAGCTGTTTTCACACAGTGGTTCAGTTATATTGGCAGAAAAACAGACATGCTTGTAAATCCACTCCTGTCCCTTTATGGTTATTCACACAGATCAGAGGGACATTACATCTTAAAAGCTGTGCATTTACACGCTGGAAGTCTGGATCGCACAATCACTCCACCAATAGTTGTTCCACTGTGATGAATGCCACATTTAGCCAGTTTGGCACATTGGTTTGTTTAGTCCCTGTTACTACTTGGTGTAACCGAAAGGGGAAACTGTTTCACGGTTCTGCAGCGATGCAACTTATACAACCTTGTGGAACGTCAAAGAGACCGTAAAAGGGACAACAAACATGCTGTGTGAACAGGACTTTTGATTGTTAAAATGCAGTAAACTCTTAGTGTATTTGAATTCAGGAAAGATTGTTGCCGAACTAGGTCTACAAAGATGTCAAATGCAGAAAAGCAAATCTATTTACTCATTAATTTGATTTCTTTGTTTTGGATTTTATGTTTTTATTTTAAGGTAAGGAAATGCAACAATGTACCTTTACAGCACTCATTATGTTCCATTTAAAGTCAACAGGCTGTCATTTTAAGAGTCCGTCTTTCAATAATTGAACATAAGTGATGAAAGATGGTGATATAAAGTGAGCGCCCTACTGTCTCTCTAAACTGAGAGGTCATTTTTCAAGAGCTGAACTTTAAGTAAGTACATCTCTAATCTTATCATTTTCTTTGGAATCAAACACATCCTGTTTAATTTTTGGCTTCTTCAATTTAAAAGAAGAATTGAGTATTGTAGAGATCCCCGATTTCTTTCAAGTGTGCATTAGAGGCTTGTGGATGTGAGAGCGTACGCATGCTTTCAAGCTCGAAGGAATACAGATCTGAGATGAAAGGATTTTCTTTTCCATTCTAATCCACACAGACAGCTAGACCCTTGTGATTATTCCCGCCTCCTCTCTACACTTATCTCTTTGAATAGTGGGCCTGTCTAATTCACTCTTAAAAGCCTTTCAAAAGGGGATTATAGAGCTGATAGAAATTAAAGGGGGAACACATTTATCCTTGGGGACCAATGTCAAACATTTACAAACTGATTGTTCGCCTGACAATATAGAACCTAATTCAGTTTACACGCAGCAATGGTTCATACATTCTAAATTATTAATAAAGTCTTAGGTATATTTAAATTGAAATATCTACTTCTGAGAATATTTCTACTAAAAAAACAATCTTGGCATCTTCTGTAAACTGTACAAATTGACATGACTTGACATCATTACATTTCTTACTAACATACCCCACATTTTTAAAGCTGACGGTAAATGACGAGTTTGTGTGTTAATTGGTTGAATTCAAGGGTCAGCTTGAGCCTTCAAACAGTAAATGAGATGTCTGAAAATATGTTGTCTTACATGCTTTACACTCCTGAAATTCTTCAAACTACATACCGAAACTGCTTGGTTATAATTGTTATGACTGTAGAGACTGTTATTGGGCAACACTTTGGAACTGACATTGACTCAAAAACGCAGATCACGGATCAGTTGGCATCAGTTTTCTGTGTGAAAGGTCTTCATTGAGTACTGGTCAAAAATATTTCCAGTTTTTAACCAATTTAATTTACTTGTGTTTGCACTTATGTAAAATTATTGAAATGCTTTAGACAGTGTGAATGGGTGAATGGGACTGTGACTGTAAAGCGCTTTGGGCTTTCAATGAAGTAGAAAACTATACGCTATTAACCAGTTTTACTGTAGGGCAAAAGAGCATTTGTTTGTGATAAATTCATCAAATTGTCTCACTTTAAGTCCAACTTCATTACAACTACAAGCTTTTTCCAACAGTGTTTTTTTGTTAGCTTCTGACTCACAATATTTTGGATAAAGAAATACTCAAAATCAATTTCAAGCTTAATTTTCTATTTTTTTGTTCTCTGTCATGAGAAAAACGCCACAAGAGCGAGTAAAAAAAAAAAAACAAAAGCACAATTTTCATTGAAGAGGGTCTTTAAAAAGACAAGATAAATCTATAAAGGCTATCAAAGGTACATTGACAGAATATAGAAAATATCCAGGAAAATCTTATTGTATTATGAAAACATTTAAACATTCTAATAGTTCAGAAACCAGTACAAGGCTGTAATTCATCTAACCCTTAAAATCCTCAATCCAATCCACAGCCTCCAAAGAGAAATGCTTATATAAAGAAGTAAATGTTCTCTACCTGCTGAGGTGATCACATTGACTGAAGTGCTGCTCTTTCCAAACCAAATGACATGTAACTGCTTGACTTTGGCATGAAATAATGAGTCCATGTTGACATGAGGTTTAAATTTATGTAGCTGGCAGAGGCACCTTGGCTAGTGCCAGACTTGTCCAATGAAGAAGTGAGAGCACTAAAATAAAAATGTAGAAAGGAGCTGTGATTTAGCTGTTGTCAGCAGTGCAGCCAGTGAAACCAGCTCCAAATTGTATAAAAGTCAGCCAAACACAAACCTTCATCTTGGGAACTATTTATTGTCAGATGAGTTATTACAGATGGGGCATAACTTACCCAAGTCCAGTGCTGATTGGAGAGAGAGCTCCAAATTGCTTACAGGGTGAACCAAATATTAACTCTATATGGAATTCGATACTTTGTGGAGGTCTTTAAAGCATCATCTCTGTTGAAAAACATCCTTAAAACACCAGAGCCAATGCATTTGCACCTGATGCCCCATTCTGTCTGATTTATCATGTAAAAATCTTAAATGCCACAATAGATAAATGTAAGTTTTCCTTTATGTGTGCTTCTCTTTAAGAGCTGACTGTTCCAGTGACTTTTATAGTCTCTGGTGTATGCAGGGTTGATTTTTCAATTCAGTTTCCTTTCCTTAAATAAGAGTACCACATGCATCAAAGTCACCCCTGCCACTGCAGAGTCCTCTTATGAATGCTGATTTGCTCACTAGAGACTCCACTGGTGTCCTTGAGTACAGAACCATTGCATTATCCACATTGGGGGAAAGTCTCCTGTCAAAATGTTCATGTTGCTATGTTCTGCCTTGTTCTAGAAACTATCTGTTTTTTTAATTGGGTTTTGGACAAAAATCATTGTTTTTACAGCTGCAAATAATTAAGTAGCCATTACCATGCATTGAAAATAATTTATTAGTCTACTTGAATGTTGCAAGAACCACTATTTACTGACACCTAAAACCTTTGTTGTTTTCATACAGAAGCAAAAAGTACAATTACTTAAATGAAGTTTCCAGATCCTCTGCGTGTTTGGGCTCCTTTGGTGTTCTGTGTGAAATGGCCTGTTCTGAAAGAGATCAGTATTTTAATTCCATCTTTGTGATGTCTCCAGAGGCAGTCACAGAGCTATAATTTATAGCAAAGCGACTTGTTTATTACATAACTATAAGTTCAAATGTTGCTGACAGTTAAAATTACCCCTTAATACAGGAGCTGTGGCTGAAAACAGGAAATAACACAAGCTCATGGAAAGCCGTAACAAACGTTTATGCAATTAATGTACCATATTTTCCGGACTATAAGTCGCGGTTTTTTAATAGATTGGCCAGGGTTGCGACTTATACTCAAGAGCGACTTATCTGGGATTTTAGACATAAATAAGCTCATATATTCATTATTTTACCCAACTACGACCAGTTGCCTTTTAGGGGTTGTTTCCCACTAACAACCACTAGAAGGCGCTGTAGGTTTGTGTGTCAGTATTTGCTGCTTTCTGCTGACAGAAACGCAGAAGAAAAAGTCCTGTTCAAAACAACACTAACTTTGCTTAGAATCTAATCATTCTCCTTGTGGAAATTATGGTGTTAAAGTTTTTTGTGTTAAATTATGGTCTTATTTTCATAGATATTATTTTTATTTTTCTCTCCTTGAACTAATACGGAACAGCAAGCTATCAAACTAGGTTACAAATAGAGAGAAGAGCAGCTAAAAACCCGTCATTCAGATGTCAGATGGAGCTCCTGCAGGCTAGAAGGTAAATATTGCCGTTAAGAAAAAGAAAAAGACTGAAAAACCCAAACATGAAGACGTGATTATGTATGCTTTTGTAGAGCTCTTTAAAATAAATAAGCTTAACCTCTCAACAACATCCATATCTTCAGTGTATTTTAAACCAGATGTACAGTCAAAGCCTCTGTCATGTAGCAATGATGCTAAATGATAACTTCTCACATGCAATGGGAGCATCTAGTTTATGAGCACATTTTTGGACAAGCACTGAGATTTAAATTTAACTCGCGTCAAAAGAGGCAGCGGACTCAAATTGGACGCATGGATTGTGTTCGTTGTCAAATGCAACATTATGTCAGGCTTTTTGAAGTTGTTCATAAATGTTGGACTTTTCTCTTAACCCTTCCGCTCTCCTTGGGGTCCAGATGGCTCCAACCACATATTGTTATGCGATTTCTTCCATGACAAATGTGGACGAAGGGGGACAGGATTTTATGTCTGCCATGGACATTAGTGAAACTCCGAAATCAGTGAAAAAAAAAAAGTTCAGCGCACTGTCCTGTGGTGTCCAGATGACCCCACTTTTAATGTAAACAAGCTAAGGAGAACGGAAGGGTTAAAAGTGCGACTTATACTCCGGAGCGACTTATATATGTTATTTTATTCTTCATCATGCATTTTTTTGACTCATGCGACTTATACTCAGGAGCGACTTATAGTCTGGAAAATATGGTATTTCCAATGGATTCTGAAGCGGAAAAAAAGCAGCTTTGGACTGGTATTTAACACTTTATTACTGTAAAGTCATTAATTGTGCTATCTTAGGCATGTTTACATTAAAAGTGGGATCATCTGGACCCCACAAAACAGTGCACTGAAATTTTTTTTGCAATGATTTTTTTTTATCTTCACTGGTGTCCGTGACAGACGTGAAATCCTGTCAACTTTTGTCATGGGAGGGATCACACATAAATGTAAGGGTGGGGTCATCTGGACCCCATAAGAGAGCACGAGGGTTAATTGGTTTATGTTAACTACATTAACGGTTGAAGAGTTACAGTAATACAAAGAACAACAACATTGGCGCTAAATCCCTGGTGTTAAGGGGTTAACCAGGTTCTCTAAGTCTTTGTTTTTCAGTCATAGTGTAAACAACTGCTGGAGTTTTTGGAGAAAAAAAAAAGCCAGGTCCATGTAATTTAGGGTTGCAGGATATGAGGAAAACTTGTAATGTGCAGTATTGGTGATCAATAAAGCAGTGACAATATGACTTCTGATACTTGGAGAAATGGAAAAACATATAACAAATAATACATAATTTCCTTTTCCACTGCAACAGTTTTATTTGAATGAAACTCAACATAACTCAAGTTATCTTAATAGGAGACAGGTAAGATCTTGTATGTCAGGAAAACACAACAAAGAACAATGATCCACCTTTCTGGTAGTAATTGCCAAAACTAATAAGGACAACGATCAAGGACAATGCTGGTTGTGTGTGCTTGGGCTTCAAAAACACAATGGATTCTCTGTCCATGCATATGTGTAAACATTTAAGGTGACCACCGCAGTTTATGCTACCTTTTGTAATACATGTATCACACAGGCAGATACGTTGATGTTGATGCATTTTAGATTTAATGTGAAGGCCTAGTGTCATTGTGACTACTATGCATGGTGTATGATCAGGCACAGGACAAGACCTAATTGAAACCACTAAGAAGAGTAATTTGGAGTTATGAGGCAGTGCAGCAACTATGTCAACTATTGACCTCGCACACCATTTCTCTCAACATTGGGAAAGCTATTCAGATTATCACAATCTGGATGACACAGCAACTGGCCCTGTTAGGACCAATTGATAAAAATTATCTTAAAAATTAGAATATGTTAAACTTCATATGTCATTATTACTGAAAAGGGATCAGTGACTTTCTTCCGCTCTTGTTTTGACCACTAAGGGTCTTGTTGCTCTAACTCTGGTTTGGTTCTGCTCTGGTGTCATTTTATGTGAACATGCACACAAGCACCGCAATCATCCTCTGGAGAGGAGGCTATGTGAGTTGACATGAGGAGAGTCGAGGAAAGATGGAGCTTAGTTGAGCCTTTAGTATCTGCATAATGACTGTGTGAAAGGCGTTATTGACTCAGGACTACTAGCTGAACAAAATGCAGTTTTGTGTTTTTTGTTTTGTTTTTTCTGTGTTTCTTATGCAGTAAACCTTAATTATAGCACTGTGCATATGAAGAAGGAGGATACTGCCTTTAGAATGGCAGTCTATTGGGAATACTGTTTTTATTTGGGGCTGGGTGACGGACCCAAAAAAAGTTATACTTGCTATATTTTTAGAAGGTTTGTCATCTGGAGTCAATACTGACATTCCATTTTTCCCCTCTATTAGTTAATTAAAAACAGATTGTTAAATGTCACACCTTGATGTGCCATTTTAATTTGTACTAATTGAAAAAGTCAGGCTAAAAATGAGTAATGACCAACTCTAGAAAATAGAAAAACCATTTATGGTTATTTTCTCACTAGACTAAATGAGCAAAAATGTACAACATTAAATGTAAAAAATTGCCTAGATCAGATATTAATCTTTTGTCATGTTTTTTGTAAATATAGATGAGATGGACCAATTCCTTGCATTAATACTCTGCTTCTTGTATTTTAGTGTGCTGCAGAGGTATTGGTTTTCAGTTTCTGTGGTTTATTTTGGAGTTCTTGGCTCTTTGGTTAAAAATACTATTTTATTTAGCATATGTACTGCATTATGCAACAGTTTTTTGTGATATAAAGGATATTGTTATTTATTGTGTTTATGCGTGCTCTTATAAACTCCTAAAAACTGTATCTCAGAGGTTAGTTTGCCACTGTACTGCAAGGTTTTCTACTTTGTATGGTGTCTTTGTATCTCAAGGTACAATACTTGCTCTTCCTCCCTTGAAGCTATAACAAAAGTCACTAGAGCCAAGTCAATCCTCGAAACTGCTTGGTAGTTTGTTGTATAAGCTAGGTAGCTCTCTTTCGCTGTAATGTTAAACGGACCAACTTTACAACAGCAATAAATGTACTAAAAGGTGGTTTGTAAAAGATTTATTCACTTCTGTGGCTAGATTTTATATCCATGGGATATAAATTGGGGGTCAGTTGTAAGTTTTTCTTCATAGTAATGTTTTGTATTTAATATTAAAACTGTACTCAAATGGGGAGTGTAATCTTTTAGTTAAGGGTGAGTCATTTTCTCTGGGTGTGTTTCAAGTACTGTCCACTGGCCAAAAATGGCAGCCATTTAGTAAATAAAAAGATGTTTTACATAACTCTGTGCAACGAGCCAGGTTGAGCCACGTGAAGAGGGAAAGAAACTGGTGAAGTGGAGGTGTGTCAGTGTAGATGACACAATTTTACTTCATTTATGAAAGTATTTCACAAGCGATTGCTGAGAGATGGGGCCCATCTATAAATTGTCAATTAAAAAAATCTAGTTGTCTGAGTCGTTTTAAGGAAAGTGAAATTTATTTTAGAATATGAATCTCCTAGAAAAGAAGTTCAATGATGCAACATGGGTGCAACCACAGTAATGGAGGCTGATTTTGGGAATCCTACCAATTCACTATCTTTCTTACTTTATAGAGCAGGATAAACACTGTCAAAACAAAGAATGACCACTGGCAGAAGAGGGTACTTTGTCTTCCTTTAATATTTCTTTGAACTTCCTGCTCTTGTACATGTACTCATTTTAAATTTCCCAAAAGAAATGTGTTGTTATAATGGCAGGAAAAGAGCAGGCAGGAGAGGATCAATAAATTGAAATGCAGGCTCTAAAGTTTAGTTTTGAGGAGGCTGGAGGATTCTATTGCGTCCTTGGCAATAAGTGAAGCTTCCTACTTTCAATCACGTTTTGTATGAAGGGCAGAGTCCATCTGGAAAGCTAAATTGTATTTAATCACGTCCAACTGGGTTATGTAGCCTTGGAAATTAGACATTTAGCTCTTTAATCTACTTAAGATACATATCAGTCAATTTAGGATTTTGTCTTAAAAATATAGTCCAGCAAAATATATCCTTGGTTTTCCAAGAATAATGCAGTTAGTGAATTTGGGAGTATTAAACGAGTAAAAAATTACATGATGTATAACAATTCACCCGTGTTTCATAGCTTGTAGATTGTAAAAGATCTGTGCAAAACTGTATTTCATCATTCTTGAGCTCTGTCCTACCTAAATTAGTTCAAGCCACAATTTAGCGTATATTTTCCAATTGCGACAAGTCTCTAAAGCCTCATTTCCACTGAGTGGTATGGTACACTCCTGTCTGGCAAAGAGTAGTACAGTACGGAGCAGGTAATTCTGACGAGCGTTCCCACTCATTTAAGCTGGTTTGTTTTCACTTTCATTTCCACTGTTTTTACAGCACATTTGTGGTGTAGACTGTCAGTGTGTCATTGCGTCATTGTAGTGCAGCGACTAGAAAAGCAACAACAATTGAGGCCATTCAGCAGCTCGTCTTTTTCTTGCTTTATTTCTGGTACATCGTGTAGAACAGAAACTTAATGTTGTTTGAAAGAAGATTGCGGGCTACTAAGAAGAATGCTGCCATAAAGAGAATAACGGAAATGCTAGTTTAGCGCTTTGTTGGTGATTTCTAATGTTGTCATCACTTTTTTGCCAATAAACTGGTGGCTACAACCGCTCCACCCCAAACGTCTCATTCTACAACCGACCTACAACCGATGGGGACCCCTCAAGGGGTATGGGTCGGAACTGTTTAATGTGTCCATTCTGCAATGGAAATGGTCAAAATTCCCAACCAGACCGTACCGGACCACTCGGTGGAAACTAGGCTTAACCGACACAGTTGGCAATGAATGCTGAGTCTAACAACTGTTGGTTACAGTTAGACCCCAGTCTGTAATAGTGCTTTAAGATTGGGCGGCAATGGAATTTGTGTTGTAAGCCAGTGTAGCGTCGGCCAAGAAAGGTTTATGCAATTTCACGTTTAAATTTCCTGTGCTGGCATCAGAGAACATTCTAGTGAGGAATCTGCACAACATTTTGGCATGGATCCTAAATGTATCTGAATATGGCGCAAGCAGATGGGTGTTATTGAAAAGACGGCTGAAAGAAAAGCAGCCGCAAGCAAACCGATTTCTTGGTGGAGGTGCAAAAGAAGCAATCAATGAATTAGATGAACTGGTTTTAACACTGATTATTGGGCAAAGACAGAAAGGTCCGTGCCTTCAGGAAAATGATTTGCATGAAGACAAAAATAATTTTTGATACGAATATTAATGATGCTTCAAAAAGAAAATAAACAGTCGTAGCCAGTGATGATTATAACTTAATACAATGTTCTCATCATTTCAATAAATCTGCATTTCTTGACCGAATTTTACCGCAAAATGAACCCCTTAGCTATCACCATTCTGTCTGTGATGGAATAAACACAGGCCCCCAATAGACACCTGTCTTTAATAAATGTTGCTCCTGCTGCCAAATATTTGGAACGAACCCTGGGTCTACAATTGAAAGATATACTGTACAAAGAATATGATGAGCTGTTTGCCGCTGAACTGTTTCATGAATTCATATTGACCACCATTTCTCTGTGTTTTATACACAGAGAAATAGTGGTCAATATGAATTCATATTGACCACCATTTCTCTATGTATCAAACATCAGAAACTGGCAATATTTGAACATTTTTTGCTAGTTGTCGAAGCTCCTAATTTATATTCCAATTATATTCAACAACAAAAAATGTGCACAATGTAAATTCATTTTCAATAGAATCAGGACTTTCATTCATTCATTTTCCTTGCCGCTTTGTCCCTTTCGGGGTCGCGGGGGTGCAGGAGCCTAACCTTTCGCCCAGCTGCTGATGAGAGAAGGCAGGGTATACCCTGGACAGGTCGCCAGTCTGTCGCAGAGAATCAGGACAATTTTCTTAAACTATCCTGCACTAGACTGTGGATCTGTCCAGAGTTTACCCAGCCTTTGTCCAGTAGCTGGGATTGGTTCCAGCAAACCCCATGACCCTGAAAGGGATTCAGCAAGTTTAAAAAAATTGATTGGTATGTATAACCTCAGAAATTCAGACTTTCAAAACCGGTTACAAACATAATCAATATAAATAAAGTTTAGCATGAAATACAGGAGGAGTTTATACTCAATAACCCCCTGTTATGACAGTAAAATCTGTCTAACACAAGAAGCTCTCAGCTCGTATCTGTCTGTTCAGCTGTTGGACAGGACAAGTAAAAAAAAAAAGAAATTCAGACTTTCAAAAAGTAAAGATTCCTTATCAAACAAATAATAAAATACATCAAAAGTTAGTTTTATAAAACAGTAAAAACAATGATTTATATATCCATATATATTTTTTGTTAAAGTAAGTTTAGAGTACATTTTTTACAAGTCCCCCTTCCATACCTAAAGTGTTCGTTTCACTGTAGGTCCTCAGGATTAATATATATGAAGACATCATCTGCTTTTGTGGTGAGCAGCTGCAGACAGTCAAGAGTAAGGGAGTGCAGTGACTGCACTGACTGTTTATTTTTATCAGAGCATTAACAGATTAGATACTCAAACTAACAAGGTCATCAAACTACAATGGCTGAGAGCAGCAGACCTCTGCTAAGCGCTTACTCGAGAGGGGAAATTTGGTGAGATATAGCAGGTTTCTCTCTGCTCCTTCCCCTACTGTGTATCCACAGTCTGGCTTTATCAGTGTATTTAATGATCTGGTGGAAAAAGCGGGATGACTTCTTCCAAGATTTCTCACCAATGGATTTAGTTTATTGGCTTTGCTATGTTGTGCTGACATGTTGTGTAAGTGTTTAAGAAACATTTAAGGATCTATGGCTTCTTTTGTTTTGAGGCCAATGTTGAATTTCAACTTTTTTTTTTTTGCTTAAACTATTCAAATTAGTTTTGGATTTATTTAAAGTGTCCTAATTTTCTTTTTGCATTGGCTGATACAACTTTGAACGGTACAGCTAGTTGATTTCAACTATTTCTTTTTGGGGAAAATCTGGATTTGATTTTCCCAGCTCTCTGCCTTCTTGGGCTTTCAATGTTCGGCATAAGGTCAACCTGATCCATCTGTCTTCCATGTGAAAACAGCAGAAAGAATAGAGGAACTTCTTCCTCGAAACAGAGGAAAATAAGGATCCTTGTTCTGCAACATATGCAAGCGCACGCGCCTAGAGAAGATTCTGGTCCATGTCGTTCACTGTAGACGGGGGAGGAGCACAGCAGAGATGACTGCAACTCTTACACAGACCATCCTAAATCTGTTTGTAGAAGGACTGAGACCTCTGTCAATGGTTGAAGAGGATTGATTTGAAGACATAACTGGGTTGCTGTTTAGACAATGATTTTGTACAGGGGTCAGGAACCTTATAGCAATTATGGCTTTTTTGTGTCAGCATATAACTTACCTTGGACCCTCAGCTTTTTATGTTTCATAAGGAAGGACGTAACCATTCCTTGTAAATCGGTAAAAAATTTGCAAATTTACTAAATTCACAAAAATGCAGAGCAGATGACATTTTTCTTTGCAGGTTCGCTGTGCGTCACGGACTGGCTGTGTGCTCTTAATCTGCAACCCCTCCCTCCTGGGAAATTCTCGCAGATCCTTTGGATTTAAAAGGCTCACATAAGTCAGTCCCTCCAGGATGTTGCAATTGCAACTATTAGTGCAAATTCAAGCAAACCAGAGATTTGTTCCTCCTCCTCCAACGTTACATTTTCATGCAACCGATCTACAGAAACAACAGTCATGGGTGACGACGCAGCTTCTTGACTGTTTCCCTTCTGACCTCTTCTCGGAGCCGTGTTCTTTTTTTCATTTATCTATTTATTTATTTATTTTTTACTCTCTTAGCTGTGCGTGAACTATCATTTGCGCTAACTGCAAGGGCTGGCATGCGTGAGCGCAGTCAGCGTCTGGGGGGGTTGCGCTGAGCAGGTGCAGAGCGGTCCATCGCACGTGGAGCACAACATGAACAGAGTTTAAAAAGATTTGTGATCATTTCAGTATTATGTCTAGTTATTTATTTGTATTGAACTCTTTCCTGTTAGTAGGAAAGCAGTCAGTTTTATGTAAAGGACAAAAAGAAAACATGCTTGGCCTTAAAATACCTTTAATTCATTGTGTTGAGAATTTTTTTTTAAATCGAAATTGTGAATTTAGAACTGAATTGAATCGTGAATTGACTGAATTGTTACATCCCTATTCATAAGGTGAAATTAAGTTTCATGAGTAATACATGTTAAATTTCGATTTCTGTTAATGCGCCATATGAACTTCCATGGACGGAGTACCAGTGCTAAACCTGCACTATGAACTGCAAATTTAACGTCATCACGGTATCAGGCCAATGCGGTATCAGGCCAATGCGGTATGCATACCGCAAAAGGAGGCATAGGTAGCGATAAGTGGTCTCCGGTTGCACAAATGCTAAATTATCTCTTATGAAATAACAATTTAAATAAAGCCCTTTATGCATTAAATCAGTAGGCTGGAGCTTTTTGTGTCATTACTAATCACTGGAGCCCCTGAATGCCAGATACCCACCTTTTACATGATGCAAGAGTTTGGAAGAAAAAAACCCAACTTTTTTTTCCCTGACACATGACCGAACAAGATTTGCGATGGCTGAGATCATGGTCACCGGCACACAGGTGTACCGCGGATCCCCTACCCAACACCTTCACTCCCACCCCCTGGCGCGCATCATTTAAATCCATTTTCCAATCAAACAGGACGCAATTCTCGCCTCATGTTCACATCCACCATCTTTATTTTATTTTGTATCAAAGTCGCTAGCTTATGGATGTTGAGACTTTAAACTTGGAGCATCAAACCACATGCGGCAAAATCAGTTAAATCAGTTTCAAGGTTGTTGCTACTAAAAGTGCTCTGCCGTGTTCATCTAGGATTGCTCTTTATGGGAGCTCAAGCTAGCGATAGCTCATAAAACATATGCTACATTATTCTACAAACCTAGTTTTTAGTTGTACTTGTTGTTTGAGCCATATCCCAAAGGGGATGTTAAAAAAATGTTTTTTTTTTAAATATATTCCATCATTTGTAATTTTTTCTTAAAGAAAGTGAAAGCAGGTAGAAAAAAATGTATTAAGCCCTACTCCAAAAGGGTCATTGCTTTAAACAGAAACCATCGCAATCAGTCACTTGCGTGTTGGAGCATCTCTGAGGCAATGCTCCATTCCACAACACAAGTGATGCAAACCAGTTCTGCTTTTTCAAGATCCAAAACAACTGCAACATTTCATAAAATGTATTACTTAAGTTTTTAAGAGAAATATTTTTAGATTTAAGATAATTTCCCCCAACCAATGTATCCTTTTTCATTTTTGACCGAAATGAGTTGAAAGTTTCTGTACAAGTTTTTTTCCTTCCTCTTTCTGCATAAGAAAGTTAGCTTGAATGATTTCCAAACAAGATCCCTCTCTATGCTGAATGGATTAATAACACTATCCGCAGGTCTACAGTTTGTCTATTGTCTTTAGCAGTTTAAGTTATTATTTTATTGAACACAACATTGAAATTGTTGTACGGCTCATGTTCAGTTTTCCCTTTAATTAAAGTATTGGTGTGACATTTCAGTCCGTGTTTGCTTTTACATGAAGTCACACCTGGAACAGGTCTGATTTGAAAGGTTAGGACAGAACATCTGTGACATGCTATAGTGACAGATGTTGTGATGATGATTTATTGTAAAAATAAAACATTACTGACTGATATTGACCACCTCCTTTTTTTGTAATTTCTTTTCATGCTGTGTGTACAACTACGGGGAATCTCTTTACACAGGAAAAGACCATTTAAGATCATTGATTTTCACTTTACCACAGCTCTTAAACACCTCCATCTAAACAATAATGCTAATAGGAAACAAAATGGTTACGTCTATGTTTATGTAATCAAAAAAACAGACACACTTGTCTTTGATTATAGGTCTGCTGGCTTTAAAAAATATTGATTGTATTGTAATCAAATTTGACAGAAAATGAAACATCCATTAATTTCACCATTGGGTTTTTCTTTTGAAGAGTTTTTTTTTTTTTTTTTTTTTTTGTTTCATGCTGAAAAACTGCTTTGATTTTGAGAAAGCAGAAATCGTATCGAATTGTAGACATGTGAATGGAAATGGAACCAATCTGGCATTTTTGTAGTGATACAAAGCTCTATTTGATGAAGGATACCATTGATTATGGGCTGTTTAATATTCTTAACTGTCCATTGACAACTGAGTTAGAAAAAGACATTTTAAACTTCACATTTGAGAATGTGATGCACACAAACTGTGTGGTTCAACACCTAACCTGCCTAGTGTTAACTTTCCCACTTGAAGGAGTAAATGTCACACGGCATGAACTGCAACTATCTTCTTTCCCAAGGTGCAAAAAATGTGGGCGCCTATAGAGTTTTTGAGGCTGTAGAGCATACTGTATTGGCACTCGGTAATAGTGCAATTCACCAGCCATTTAGACAGACTCTGCTCAATCGGACAGCCGGCAGTGGAGGTCAATCAGAGTGGCGAACCCTGGTTAAAAAAAGCAGCTGCAGGGACCGAACAGTGAGTGCAGCTCAAGGGTCATTTGCAGAACAAGGTTTAGTGCACTCGTCCATATATACAGACATACATCTCTATCTGGCAGCCATGGCCTTAACCTCTACTCATTTATCTTCTAGTGCTCTATCTGAACAGCGGGAACCTTTGCTGCATTTCTACTCTGGGAACGAGCTGGGTGTGAGTTTGGAGCTAATCAACAGAATTCCTAAAGGTTATCCACTGATTGCTTTCCAGCTACATTTGGCATTTTGTTAGTATTTATTAGTAAGAGCTAAGGGTGAATTAGCAGTTAATAAGGAAGGCTTTCAGAATCTTTGTCATCTAGTTAAAAAGTGGGTAGTTTGTTGTAGCATATTTATAATTTTGTGTTAATGTAAATGCTGCAAATGATTCAAAATAGCTTCATGTACATGTAAAAATGTCTTTAATCTGGTCAAAGATCGGACTAGAATTGAACTGCCAATATGGCCCCGAAAACCTTTATTCAATGAAAACAAATGTTTACATTCGCCACACGTTCAGTCGTGTATTCTGAATGGTGTGTTTAAATTACGCATTTTTATTCTGATCAGGCGTTTATTCCAATTACTTGTGTCTATGTAAAGCCAGCTAGTGATGCATGAGATGAGCCGCGAGAGGGTAAGGCAGCAAAAGAGTTGCTGTGTTTCCATTCAAAAAACAGTCAGTGTTTCTTAATTTTCTGCAGAAGATTGTCTTTCTAACGTTTGGAAAAGGAAACACCCAAATAGGGCTGGGCGATAAAACGATAATTATTGATATCGCGATAGAACATTTTTTCGATAGAAGAATGAGTCTATCGCGATAGACTTTTATTTTGAAGGGTCCGCAAATAACACTTGCTAGCGAACAGTTTCTCTTATTTGACGAGTAAAAGTTAGAGAGTTAGTCGCCACAGGTCGAGTAAGTGTTTGTATCTAATTATTGTGTTTATTAGCTCTCATTTCGGTCATTTTTTTTGGACTCTCGCGCGTCTCTTCGTCTGCATGAAAGGTAAACAAACGCGCACGAGCCGACTTATACCTGCACCCCCCGCTGCAGCTGTGTACCTCGCACCCCGCGCTGGCTGTGTTACAATCAATTGTCTGTCCACGCCGAATGCATTTGGCGTCAAAATAATTTAATGTACACTGTATTAGTTTTAACAAGCGTCAGATTTGATGCTTTCGGTCATCAGAAAGTCTGTCGCTCTGAAGCACCGCTGCGTGTGGGAGAAGCTTCCGTCAAAACTTTTCTGGAACTCTTCGTGAAGAACGCGGATACAGAGAGATTGATTTATTTTGAAGAGCTGAATAAAAACATTGGTACACATCTCCGTGTCGGAGTTGAGGAGACCTTCCAGCGGGGAGCGGCCGCTGTCGCTCTCCTGCACCCAGCTGACTAGAGCCGACAGGTAAAGCTAAGGCAAGCCGTTTGGGTCAAAATTAACCAGAAAAAACGCGGTTATGGCAGTGCGTCACATGGACATGTGCCATGGTTAATAATACTTATTTGACATATTTAAAAGTTGCCACAGTTAGTTTCAATACAACAATTAATACCAAAAATAATTAAAGTTTAATTCAAAAATTGTAATTTAATTTGGTGGGATAGCATATTAACATTCCTTTCTCTCAGTTTTTGCAGATTTGTCTCCAGACATGTACATGTAATCAGAAAATACATGTTTTGTTTATGTTCAAAGTTCAAAATGTGTGCGTTAATGCTTATGCTTTTAAGTACTTTTTTTAAACATATATTTTTAACTTTTTTTAAAAAGAAATTTTAGGCTTTTATCTTCTTTTTTCTTGTTGTTTTTTTTACTTGTTACTGATCTGAAAAATGATCAGAACCATGACCTTAAAGCCGTGACACGATCCGAGCCGTGTGTTTTGTGATCCGTTACACTGCTACTAAATACAACAAAAATAATTTGTAGTATATTAATACATTTTTATTATATGAACCCTGAAAACATTAGAATTTATTTGTAGACTTAATGCTTTGTTTTTTTTAATGGAACTGAAGAAACAGTTTAGTAGTCTAATATAAATAAATATAGTCAAATATAGTGATTTGGTTTATATCGTGATCAATATCGTTATCGCGCAATATGTAAAAAGCTATATCGTGATATAAAAAATCCCATATCGCCCAGCCCTACACCCAAAGCAGAGTGTTAACAAAAGAGAAACACACTAACAGAACATCTATAAATAGTTTGTGGTTGGAGGCTCTGGGGAAATCTCACAGCCTGAAAAAACATCTTGTTTTGTTTTTTGACTCCTTAGCTGGTTCAGTGTCTCGATAATGTCAGTTTGTTTTTTTATAAAATCTTTTTCACTCAGCTTAATCCAAACTGCTTAAAGGTATTATATACGGAAGATAAAAAGGATATTCAAGTAGCAATTGTACTCTGAGGTCCATAAACCTCACAGATTGCAAGAGTTTTCTAGGGTAGGTCCTGTAGACTTAAAGGAACTATGAGTCATTGATGTTTGGGGGTTAATCTAGACGACTGAGTCGTTGATTCCAGCCTCTCAGTCAAGTTTCCCTTGACTATGAGACAAGATTTATGATTGTGGAGAGGCCTGGCGATGCAGACTAAGCTTAGCTTATCTGGATTTGTAATCCCACAGACCCTTTTTCTGTGTCAGACACAAGTGGCTGACCTTGACAAGAATGTGGCTTATTGTTGGAATGGAAACGATTGTTTTCTCTTGACGGATAGTCCCAGCGGGAGGATGAAGACTCTCAAATCAGCATGTTGACTGAATAAAAATTACATTGACATTTTAATGCCCCAATATATTTTCCTTAACAAATTAAGTTGTTTTTAGAGCTGCATTTTGATCAATAAATTGAAGCTAAACTTTATTTTCTAGAGATTATTAACAGTTTGACCCATCACTGACCCGAGGTGTTATTTATGCAGCTTCCGATTTCATAATTGTTAAAAGAATTGTTGTTGTTTGCTCCACCTACATGCAAGCTGTCTCACTAAGTTGACCAGTGTGTTATCTGAGACATCTAGCCTAAAAACTATGTGCGAAACTACATTTTCATTAACCACATAGATACAGTGCTTTTTCATGTGTTGCATAATTGCAGCTGCAGCGTGTTCAGGTTGTTTCCCGTAAACATGAAGGGATCTTCCACATCTTGCTGCTTCTGTGCGGAGAGCTTTCACTGCTAATGATAGTAAACACCCCACAGCAGAACAATTTCCACCCAACCCCCACCCTGTCAGCTAACAAACAATAGGCAGCCTCAGAGCAGCCAACTGAGGCAGAAAGAAAGAAAAAGGAAAAAACTGAGAGGAAGGAACAAGGTTGTGAAGGTCAAGCTGAACCAAGACAAGAGGAAAGTGTAACTCTCCACCTGCTGTACGTTAGCCAGTCAACAAACCGGCATCCAGCCTGTCAGCCAAATGTCTCTGCTAAGCAGTGCAAATGGTGGCAGTTATTTTTAGTAAGTGCTTTAGCATTCTTACTTGATGCTGGGACTGCTGTTGTAACACAGCTTCTCCATCTGCTTGTACGCCTAAATGGGTGTAGGACATAAGCTGAGATCATAAGTGATGGAGGATAGGTTGTATATTTCTAAATTGTAATTATTTAAAGACCCACATCAATTATCTCCTGTCAAAGAGTTTCCAGAGGTCTTTAAATTATGACTGTCATATTTAGCCAAAAACCTTTTGTTTTCTATGACGTAGTTTCTGCAGATCAACAATAGTTTAAATTCCCCCATGAATTGTGGATGGAACCGTTGCAGAGCATTTTTGAATTTATATGTTTTGCTTTTTTTTTTTTTTTTTACAATGTGGGATGTTCTGATTAGTCCATTACTCATGACTATTCCGACTATTAAAATAGTCGATTACTAATTTAGTAGTCGTTTTCCTTTTTTTCTTCTTGTTTTGAAGGGAACATCTGCTCTCTAAAGAAATCAAGTCTTTCTGTAGACATATAGTTATGAGCAAGAACATCGTACAGTTTGAATTCTATAGAGTCAGTCGACTAATTGAAAAAAGAATTGGTGATTAGTCGACTATTTAAATAATCGTTTGTGGCTTGTGATCACGTTTTGAAAAGAAAGACATTTGGAGTTTACAGAGTAAGTTGGGCCACTGTTTCATATGTGAGTAAGTTGTTCAGCTCCACTTCTCTTGGTTCAGTTCTCAGCCCTCCAGCCCCCTTGTGCTTTCTGTCTTTTTATATTGCACTTGCGCCCCATCATGTAACTTGTAGCTGTAGGAACAGTTACCTGACTAGTCTTTGTTGTCCTGTTCTTCAGCAAGTCTCCACAGGTTTTAGTTCTTTTCATCCACTCTGTAGAGAGTACTGTCTTTGGAACCTGTTCACCATTTCTGTCTACGTGTTCATCAAAGGCATTTGGAAAGCAGTGTAATTTTTATAAACATGAATTCTAATCGCTGTAAACGCTTGACGTTTCTAGTTGAGGTGGTGCATGCATGGGTCTGAGATTTCCTTATGCCTTTTTTTGGTCACTGAAAATTGTGGGCATTTATATAGATTTCATGCTGTGCAAATACATTATCTGAAAACAGAAATGTTTAATCTTTCGTGGTGGTCCAGCTGCACAGTTCTTTAAACTTCCTTATGAGTATTTAGTCCTGTGTCAGATGACAACTGCTCAGACAATTCAGCCGCTGTTTTACACTTAACTGCAACAAAGACACGGTGGGTCACGGGTAAGTGGTTTCCTCACAGCTTAGTTTCCTCTCTGTATTATTTGTGTGCGCTTTCGCTTTCCTGAAAGCGCAATTAGCAGCTAGAATTGAGAGGAGTTGCCTAGAAACCGAGTGCCTCTTGCCAGCTGGTGGTCTACAAAAGATGTCAGGTGTTCCTGTTTGTTTTTTCCCTCTGTGACTGTGATTACGCCCAGCTTCAAAGGGAATGACAATGTGGTTTCAGAAAAAGAAGTGTGCAGTGTGTGAAAACAATTGCATTAGCTTTCATGACCTGACATTGCAATCATTTCATGTCTGTCGTATGTGTGTGGAAGGATGGCGAGTGCTGTAGGCATAAGGAGTTTCCATTAGTTCTTCTTCAGAATGATAAATACAAAACTATGCCTTGAAGATTTTATCAAGTCAAACTTATTGATTCTTTGGCTGTTATTTAATCATGAAGACTTGATATATTTATCTCTTACAGTTTTGGACTTTTCTATTATAAATGTACCGGTAGTCAATGATGGGGAAAAACAAATGAAAAAAGCCACAGTTGATGCTGTAATTTCTCAAATCAACAGATGCAGAGCCACATGTTTCAGTGCCCTGGAGCAGGCTTACAGCTGTTAACATACTATGATATTTATACACTGTTGTTCCTGTAAATGATTTTAATTTGATATACTTGTTGGTTTAATCTGAACCGTGCCAGTTTAGCTTAATTTCCTCACAGGGTTTTGAACTAATATGGAAGCCTAATCTTGTGCTTTTGAAAAGCAGGAAATAACTATTGTACCACAAAAGTCAAAGCATTAATAATGAAAGAAAATACATATAAGTCAATTTTATACATGACTGCTTGCTGTTACTGTAATGCCATTCAAACTGCTGCAACTCAACCAATTTCCTGCAAGCCTGTCTTTACTGTATAACCTTTAAATCCAATCCATTTGTGTTTTTGTTTTGTGTTTCCGGTTCCGGTTCATCACGAGCAGACGTGTGCCTCCAGCTCTCCGTAACTTTCGGGCTTTTCAAGTCTTTTAAAGTCGTCTGCAAGCGACTTTGATCACCGGGCTGCTGCAACACAGCTACCACAACGAGGAGAGCTGATCATGGCACCGAAGAAAAATTTTGAAGCCGATCTGGCTGAGCTGAAGACCGCAATGGCTAACATCCAAGCCCAGCTAGCTCCTGCTTTGCTACAGGAAGCTAGGCTAACAGCTGTGCTCCAGCTGGAGGCTAAACTAACGCCGCTGCTGCATCTTGTGGAAGAATTCCGCCAAGAAAAGGCACGCAACGAACAACGGGACAATCGCCAAGATCTGATGGAAAGAAGGATGCATGACTTGGACCAACAGGCACGGATGAATAATGTGATTCTCACGGGACTCCAACTACAGCCCAGGGCGCGGCCTGGTGCTACCGGCGCTAGCATGGATGCAAACAGAGCTGCTGATGCGACCGTGGAGGATCAAGTAAAAATGTTTTTAATGTCTAAAGGAATCTCCTTGGACCTGGACACGGTCGAAGTCTGCCATCCGCTTCCCCGGAGAAAGACCACGGATAAACCAGCGATCCTGATCAGGTTCGTGAATCGAAAGCATAAGACTGCTCTGATGAAACAACGTAAACAACTTAAGGATACTAAAAAGTGTACCTTAACGAGCATTTATGCAAATATAACGCTGATCTGGCAAAGCACGCGAGGATCTTACGATCCAAACGACAGATCCAGTCAACTTGGATTATGAACGCCAGGATTTTTGTCAAGCCACTCGGACCACCGGACCTGACGAAGCCTCTGGAAATAAAATCCATGAAAGACTTTGAGAACTGTGGGATTACGCATGTTTGAACCTCGAATTCAAGCAAAATGTGAATTGTGGACTCATCAAACTGTCGGAACCGTTGAATACGAACTCTGACCCAATTCTGAAGAACTCGAGCACAATTCCCTTGAAAGAAGACCTTCACAGTCTCTCAGTCAAAACAATGAAGATGGTTTACGTGGCCTTAAACCTGTTCCTAAACAAAGATGTAGCTCTGGTCTGAATACAATCTGCTCAAACTGTCTTTTAATGAGAATATTTTGAAGTTTTCCATTAATAAATCATGATTTTTTACTTAGCACTTTTTCATAATAATAATCGTTCTTTGATAAATGCAATCTGCTCAAATTGTCTTTTTTAATATAAGAATATTTTGATATATTTTCCTGCAGTAACAAATGAAGTTGATTACTACTGATATTTTTTTAATTTTTAATGAGAATGTTTAGATTACTGTTGATGAATATTATAAATGATTTGTCTATGGATGTTTTTGAAATTCTATTACATCACTGATATTATTGATCTTTTATAACCTGAAACTATATTGATATTTGATTTTAAGTCCTGAACCGGATATTGATTATTCATGTAGAGAAAATGGTATGGTCGAGTCGGGGTGGGATTATATAAGTTCGCTTCCTTCCACCCCCTTTCAAGCGA
Organism: Oryzias javanicus; assembly: GCA_003999625.1. Taxonomy (NCBI): domain Eukaryota; kingdom Metazoa; phylum Chordata; class Actinopteri; order Beloniformes; family Adrianichthyidae; genus Oryzias; species Oryzias javanicus. The sequence continues at coordinate 10,671,691 of CM012439.1, read as the reverse complement.
TCTATTTGTGATTTATTATGTGATGTTATTCCATGTATTATAACCTGATTGCTTGAAATAAACCATTTCATTCATTCATTCATTTTGAGACAATTTTGCAGAAGATTTTTCAGCTTTTTATCTGCTCTATTTAACTGTTTTTTATGAATAACGAATGCAACAGATCACAAGTTGTTTAAGTTCATAAGTTGCATGAATAAATGTCACTTAAATCAGAAGTTGGCATTTTGGTTTCTTTGCTCATCTTTATTAATGCCCTACTTTCATTTAGAAGATGCCTCTTCTACTATTAGTTGAAGGTATATTTTCAATGCACAATTTAGAAATGTCAACCCTTTAAATCTGTAAGTGAATCATATTTTAGGGAGGAAAGAGTGTCACTTTGTGGATGAATCTTCATTCTAAATGGCTGCATTTGCAGGACAGAAAGCAGCATTGACAGATTGGTCTGGCTCATGTTTAGCACCATTAACAGAATTTCGGTATTTTAGCCACAGTTACAAGAAAGCTGGTTTTGGAAGCTGTGGCTTCCAATCTCTAACTCTAATATTCTATCTGTAGCTTCAATGTTTACATTTTTATTTTGACTGCCATAACTCTTCATCCGTTTACGCAATTAAAGCTGTTCCAGTGGATTCTGAAGCGAAGAAAAGCAGCTGTGCACTAATATGAAGCACTTTACAGTGGTGGGGTGCTTATGCGTTCAACAGGAATCAGCTGATTCTAACAGAAAAAAGCAGCTTTAAGAGGAAATCCAACGCTTTATGTCAGTAATGTATTGGATATTGATGCAAAGCCAATATGACAAGATACTTTTTCTGCATTATAATCAGCTGATTCGTGTTGAATGATAGAGAAGTTGAGATAGTTTAAAAATGGTGTTGTTTCCATGTCACCAGCAACATCTACAATATTAAAGGGTTAAGCAGTTTTGCTTTGCAGTGCAGTGGTTAACATATAAAATGTGTCTTCTTCGTTTTCTGCTATCTGAAGTTACATCTGCAAGAACACAAAAGCATAAGCAGCTCTAAATATCTTCTTTGGATTGAACTCATCACCACATCACTCGTTTACAAGAATTATCATAAAATAGCATAAAAGCAAACAAAGATTAGGCTGAATGACTGCCTTACTAAAATACAGCCCTAAACTAAAAGTTACAAACTATAATAATTAGTCATCTAGAGTTTTTTTTCTGTAGATAGTCCAATATTATTTTTGAAAACCTTAAAGGTAATATGTGCTCTCATTCTTCTGTCTTCATTGAGAAACTTGGCAAGTCATACTATACTTGTAGGAGAAGGTGAAATTAGAAAGTGCAGTCTCCAGGTTAGTTCAAGTTTTGTTGTGTAGTGGTTGAAGATATCAACAGTGATTAACAACTTTTACATGCATGGTAATGTTCAGATTGTAGCTCTGATAAATTTACATTCTGAAAAAAATAAATGCTTTGATGCAAGTGTGGGTTTCTGATAAGATAACCCAGAGTTGGATCACATTTAACACAAGACTTAAAATTTGTGGAGTTTGTACTAGGGCTGTAACAAGTATCCGAGCACTCACAATTTGCTCCCGAAAATTAGAGTACAAGGTTTTGCGATATCTAAGATCGCTGATTCACGATCTTTCAAAATATAATAGAGTGCAGTAAAATATTATTCGTGAACGATGCATTTATTACTCTGAAATACAAGGTAATGTTGGGTTTCAAAGTTATAAACTTAAAAAAAGCAAAATGTGCAGCACCACTGTCACCGGAAGCAAAAAAATCTTTGTGTTTGTGAAGCTCCCTGTTTTCAAACTAAAACTTGCATGTTTTATTTTTTTATTCAAAAATTAAGACTTTCAGTCAGAAGTTCCGCTTACTGACACAAATGTCCTTGCTTCACCAACATTCCCAAACGCATACTGAAAAAATGTATTAACTTTAACATCAGAGCTTTATCTCCAGTGTTTACATTGTTTTGGTTATGTTAACTCCTCAACAGTTGACACAATTAAAGTATTTCCAGCTGGTTCTGAAGCGCAGAAAAGTAGCCTTGCGCTAATATGCAGATCTGCTGAGCTAACGGGAGGATGTAATAACACTTCATACAACAAACATTTTATTAAAAAGTAAAAATCGTGGTTTGATTCTGGAATCATTGAGCTTGATTCGTGAATCTAATCGGAATGCCACCTTAGTAATGATACACACCCTTAGTTTATACAAAATATTCTTCCATATGCAATGAATTTAAATTGCAATGAGTGTAAGAAAATTATGGGAATTACCTCGGTTACTTTTTTCCTAATTTCATGACTCTATCAGCTGACAGTTTTTCATTAATACTCTTCAATCTGTATTTTAGAACTTTAAAAAATATATAAAATATTACATAAAAGGCTATTTTGTGGCCAGTGGATATGATAATGAAAATAATTTACTTCTAGAAAGATTTACTCGATTACTTTCACTCATGGAACATTAGCAGAACCCAGGTTGGTGGATCAATGAGAGACTTCTGTCAAATTGTGTTTGTAAGTCTCACCTTAAATGCAAGCTATAGTTATGTGCTTGGTGAAAAAAATAACACATCTATCAGCAAATGTCAAGTTCCAGTGTGATCAGCTTCGCTCTTCTGTCAGCACTTCCTTACTACACAACAGCCACTTGATTGGTAAGATTTCCATCAGGGACCAGAAAATTATTTAACGAGGCTTTCTATTGGAGTTGGCATGTAGTCTCACTTAAGCAAGTGCATGTGTAGTTACCAGAGAATGCAGTTTTCTAAATACTTGGGAGGATGAAAGAAGCCTTGGAATCTAGCTTGACGTAAATGTTGCTCAAGGCCTACTTATCTGATGAGGCAAAGCTTTATTGCATGCTGGTTCAGGTAGAGTCACATGTGGGTTTTTGGGTTGTATTGGCCCGCTGAGAGGAGCGCTCTGGTCTGTTTAAGGCACATCGTAAGTGTAGCTCAGGTGTGTTTTGCAGTTCCTCTGAGGCTTGTTGAAATGGAACATACAATTATTGTGTGTGTGTGATGAGTGCATCAGGAAGTATTCATAAGGCCATTGTAAGTTGTAAGCACTTATGATGTACAGGTAACACTGTTGTATGGGCCCCTTAATCTTAGAAAAGAAGAAAAATCTTTGAAACACCTGTGTGTCACCTACTTCCCCCTGACTTTACTCGTGTTGCATAAGTGTTTGTTACATCCTCTTGCTCGCAGAAATGTGCTTGAACATTTTTACTCTACGGGTTCACTCGCTGTGCGTTTTTTTTTCGTTCGCAGACAGCCTTGATATTTATGTAATGGTAGTTGTGACTAAGGAATTCCATTTTCCCCAATATTCTTAACTACTTTTTTATTTAGTACCCCTCCCCCATTTTCAACAGTCATGCACAATGTACAATTCTCATAAAAAATTTAAGATATGTTAACACTGCTCTCGACGAGGTGTGTTCAAGTGGCCACCTCTGATAAAAAATCAAAACTCTTGCATTCAAGCATAGTTACGCACGTTTTTTGGTTCTACATAATGCGTGGTCTGTGAATGTGTATTGCAAGTTAAACAAGGTTGAACTTGACCAATCAGGGACTCTGATTTGGTATTGACACATGGCTGACGTCCCCTTTAACCCCGGGTTTACACGGCAAGGGTTACAGCTCAGGTGCGATGCGGGAGCGGTCTAGCTACAGCAGTTGGCTCATATTGTCTACTGGACAGATTAATAATCCCATTATGAGAGATAACTTCTTCTCTAACATTACTTACTACCTCATTGATTTTAAATCATTTGTATTTGTATTTTAAGTTTGAAGCAAACAGAGTTAATGAAGAAAGACATAAGAAAATAAATTCCTTTTCCCATTTACATTTACAACTTCCTTATTGACACTGTTTTTATGCTCTGCCTCTGACCTCCTTTTTTTGATTCAATACTGCATGAATACGTTTGTTGTTCAATGGCTCCACTGGTTATCCTTTTGTACCATTGTGCCGTGTAGCAACAGAGATCAGAGTGCTCTACAACTGCTCGAGTCAAAATGGCGAAAGAGGATTTTTCACAGCGATGCATCTGTCAATCAACCAACTGTGAGATCCTAATACCTCATGTGCAAGAAAGCAGCGTCTTGGCGCTGTTGCATCTCCGGCTTTCTTAGGCTGGATCTGTCTTTGCTAAAAGAAGCGTTGAACGGCAGATCTTTTTTTTTTTTCTCTCTCTCTAGTCTGCAATGAGAGGCGAGTGCGTTGGTTTGTTTATTGTGCGGTCTTCTCTTTAGACGTCTGTGTCTCTATGAGGTCCAGGAACAGCGTGTGGTGACAGCTCGGGTTATTACCAGTCCTGTCTCATTCACTCAGCTGGCCCGAAGCTTGGCCACGACCGCTTCAGAATGTGACACATGCTGATTACGATGTCATTAGCCCTCACTCTCCCCCGCTACAACCGTTATTTGTTCTTCCTCTGAGCACAGGAAGAAGTGGACCGTCCACAGAGATGCCCATAAACTGTGAAGCCATCTTTAACGACAAACCCTGAGCTCATTTTACATTTTGTGGGGAAATAAAACTCAAATCTTCCTTCTTTATATTCTAGAAATTAGTCTTTAAACTTGCAATAGTCTTATTGAGTCTTTTTCTTAAATAAAAAATCTTATAAAAAGATGGTGTATATTGGCAGTGAAGGCTCAATGCTGAGTTACAACTTTGTTCCTCTGCATTTACATGATTGGTGCAAGCATTTACTGGTGAGATTTCTGTGCTGATGGCTCTGCAGAGCTGTTATGATGCTGTGCTCGTACGCTTTTCTGGAGTGTTTGCTCTTCAGCACTCCATTAATCATGCAAACTTGCCCTTAAGCATCCAGCAAGGTCATTATCTTTTACTCAGTGTTGGGAAGGTTTGCCCACATTGCCACTTCAGCTGTTTGATTCTGCACCAAAGTGGTGGATCCAGTCCTTAAATGGACTTAATATGGTCAATATTCCTTTTACAACTCTCTCCACATTTGGTAACAGTGAAAAGATTACAATTATTAAAAAGTTATGCAGGCTTATAATGTAATGTGTCAGTTCTTGTTTAGTCATCTAAGCCTAATTGGATCCACCATTGGCAATGGCAGCACCAAGTGGTTTATACCCAATTAATAAATGTGTTGTTGGCCGCAGCATGGTATTCCTCCCGGTGATAATGATTGGGCCCGCTTTAATGTTGACTGCCTGAATAAAGAGCACCAAGACCAGTGCTACTGTGGCCTCTGAAACACCATCAGTCTTCCTCTCTGTCTCTTTTACCTCCTACACATTTTTGTGCCTCCAGTTCTCTCCCGCTCTTCCCCTCATTTGCTCCCATCGCCTCCCTACCTCGCTGTCCTTTTCATTTTCCTTCTCCGCACGGACCCAGCGAGTCCTCACTGCTGTCACAGTCTGTCAGAACAGGTGAAATCAATTACTGACCCACAGCAGCCCTGCTCCCTTACCACAACTAGCTCTTTAATTGAGAGAATTAATGAGTGATCAGTCTGTGGGATGATTTTGTGTCATGAATCTGGCTTTGCCGTGTGCGAGAGAGGAGCGCTGAGGGGCTGTTGACATTCCCCGCATATCTAATTCTGTCCTTCCACAGAGGCAGTGGAGGCAGTTAAAATTCTCTCTCTGCCAGCTCAGCCTACTTATCACCTCAAAGGTTGAGGAGAAAGGTTGAAGAAAGCCACATTGCCGCACTAACAGCTGCATTGCTCCGTCTCTGCTGAGGATAGTTTTCAAGGACCACTGAAAGGCCAGAATGTCTCTGGTGTATTCAGCGCCTCCTCTCATTGTGGCATCTGTTGGCTGAATTCCAGCATCAGCTCTGTGTTTATACGGATCCTCTGAAGTGTCTTGTGTATTTCCTTCTCTGTTAACCTCCTCTTTTTTTTCTTGTTTTCTCTCCCTCCACAGATGGAATCTCCTGTCTCCACGCCAGCTCCTCCTCCCCTCCACCTCCTGTCCACAGTAGGCAGCAGTGAAATTGCCTCACCCTGTGAGCAGATAATGGTGCGCACACGCTCAGTAGCGGTGAACACATCCGACGTGGCCCTGGCGACCGAACCCGAGTGCTTAGGGCCATGTGAGCCCGGTACAAGTGTCAATCTTGAAGGCATCGTATGGCAAGAAACTGAAGATGGTAAGAGAAGTAGCTTAACGTGTTGTTGGGGAGCTCGATTAGGGCAAATAGGGATACATTAGTTTAACCATGGGGAATTTTAGATGTTTTGTTTATGAATAAAACCATGGAGAATAGCTGCTCAATAAAGCCTTTTTCATTCTTACTCTTTAGCCTATTGGATCTGTCCAGATTGTCTCAGGAAATGCTGGCAGTATCAATTCATGCTTTAAATCCACACATGCTGCATAATGTTGCCAGGATAGTAGTAGTTGGCAGTTTGTTCTGAGGTGGCTTTGATTCATGCTTTTATTTGGGGCATATATAGTGGGAGTTTATGGTTTAGACATGTTCGACTGCGTTACGTCTCATAACAACGCCGGTTCTTTGCAAACCTGCCAGTTGGTGAAATGTTTTGCCCGTCTCCTGCAGTGCGGTCTGAATGAAATCCGAGGCGCGGTTTGTTCTCTCTGCGGTCAAACCTTCAGCTTATTTAACTTTAAGATGCATCACTTACAGGTTTTGCTGGATGTGAAAAAGCACTCGTGTTTTTCTGAGAAATAATACCAACAGCAGATCTTCAAAGCAGCTCTGGCTCGGTCCCTCTGCAGGCACGCTGAGTACCAATCGCCCACACATGCACAGTGCTGGGTCCTTGCCTCACCGACGTTCCCAAAGTCCCTGCAATTGAGTCCCCCCTCCTCCTCCATTCCTCTCTTTTTTTTTTTTTTTTGATTTTCCCATCAGCTCTGAGCTGTATCTGTTTGCCTCCCCCTCTTTTTCTCTCAGTCGCAGCTCTTTTCTGTTACCAAGCATCCAGCCTGTCACCTCTTGCCTCTGTTTCCAGGCAAACTGAGAGAGTGAGTACATGGTAAGGGGCAGAGGCAGGGGGGCTTGGAGGGCTGGTTTGGGATAGACAAGGCCACGTCTGTTAGTGACACAAACATGGCTTCGGAGCCAACAGCAGTACTATGCTGTGCTCCCTTCCTTTTCTGCCTCCCACAGAGGGATTGAGCCGCCTTTTGCCCAGGCCTGCGAGCTCTGTCCATCCACGCCTGTCCTCTGCCTGCACTCACACTCTCAGGGCTGCTGTTTTGGCTAAAACACACAGTGGTTTGGTCTGGTAGAGCTTTGTTTTCCTTTAAATCTGCTCTGTCTAGCTTAAAAGGGGAGGGGAGCTTTTGAGTGGTTTTAGAAAGTGGTGACGTGGAGAGAAAAGAGAAGGGGGGGGGGGCTCTGCAGGTGTAGTACACAGGTTGTTATGGCTGTCAAAGCTGCCGTGAGGTAATATTACAACTGAGCTGTCTTTGAAAAAGAACACACGAGTTATTTCCATTTTGGATTCTCTTTGAAATCCTGTATGACGAGCAGTTGTTGAAGCTAAATTTAGCTCCAAACTTGATGTTGGTGCTCTCTCGAGGTGAACAACAGGCATGAAAAGACGCAAACTTGGTTTTTGCTTAAGATGGGTTGCAGTCCTGAGGGAGCAGCTTCTGCTTTTAAAGGATGAACAATGCTGATATTAGCTGTACTGTTAAAGCAGGAGTTGGAAAAACATGTCCAGCTAATTATGTGCTATTGCAGTTCTGTGATTGTGTTTGGTACTGTAATTAGGAAAAGGTACGACGGCCAAAGTACTCCATTCAATTTCCATTCACACAATCAAATTTTAGATCATTTTTAAAATTTCTTTTTTTAACCTGTGCTGTTTGGATTTTTTTATGTATGTAATATTTAAATAAAAATGGTATTTTTGTAACTAAATACAAAATATATAAAACATATATATAGTGCTTTTTCTTCATATTTTAAATTAAGATTACCTTAATAATTTAATTAGTCTAACCCACCTACTATATACTTGTAATATTTCTCCAGCTTGTGACTGCTGGATAATGAAAAAATTGGACAAAGTCATGACTCAATTTGCTTTGTCCTTTAAAAGCAGAGATGTCACTGACAACGCCTTCAGAACCCACGCTCTTTGACATACTGCAACTGTTTGATCATTTACACGTTCAACATTAATCCACTGATTCTGACGTTGAGAACAGCAGCTTTTCATGGTGGCTTAGATTGATTTTAGTTAGTAAATCGGATTGTTCAAAATGAACCAATATCGACTATGAATCAGATTGGCGACTGCAAATTATATGAATCAAATCATTGTTTAAAACAATAGTCACACCCCAACTGAACAAATGTCAATATGTTATGGCAGTGAAGGGTGCATATATTCAGACTACTATTGTCATCTGTTCTGTTATGATATGCCTTCCAAGATGAACTGTCTGTTCTTGTTCCTCTACTTTTTAAATTAACTTTCTCCCAAAAGTGAGACTTGTGTATTATTATTTTTTTCTTTATTGTTTTTTGGGTGCTGTGACTTGTACTCCGCAATGCCTTATAGTCAGAAAAATTTGGTAAAATAAATGCATTAACAGTTGAAGAGTTACAGTAGTCAAAAGAATGTAAACAAGGGCGTTAAAGCTCTTTAAAAAGGCTAAAGTTTATACAAAACTCTTGATCCATTGATGTGCACAGATGTTTCCCTTCAGCTTGATCAGATGAAATCATTTTTGGTGTGTTTTTGTCTTTTGTGTGTTTTTTTTTTTTTTTTAAGTATATTGGAGATTAGAGAGAGCATCATACTAGCATAGTTACAACATTGAGTCAAATGTTCACATGCCAGTACAGTGAAGCAATCCCTGTCCTAGTCTAAGAATAACCCACACAAGTTGATGAACACCGCCTCTCATTTCAAGTTTACAGACTACAAAAAAAACCAAAAACACATAGGGGGACTCGAAAGACTCATAAGCTGGTTTTAACAAGAAGGGGAACTTGTTCCTGTTTATATTAAAACTGCAATGCTATTATGTCACTTTACCTTAAAAGACGCATACATGTCGAAATGTTCAGATTGCACAAAGACGAACTGACTTTAGAAAAAAAAAAAACACATAAAAGTAGGACTATAAAAGACTAACAAAGCCCCAAAGACTTGGCAGAGGCGCTCTGATTAGCAGTGAAATGAAGCAGTCCCCACCTCTCCTAATGACAAAGCTCATACAGAGCCGTTTAGGCTTTTAAGCACTGTGTGCAGATATCATTTAGCCTGCCAGCCAACAGCTGCTCCATCACCTCCGCCTTTCGCCTTGTGGGAGCAAATGAACTACAGGCACCCGGTAATTGTCTGAATGCAGGAGAGACAGACAAATGAGAGGGAATCAGGCACAGATAACAAAATCAGTGGCAGTCCTTTGGTCAAAACAGACAAGCATCACATCCAATCGGATAAATACCCGTTTCCTGCCTTTTAGACTGGGAGAACAGATGTGGCCACACCTGGATGAGATTTAAAGGAAAGCTTTTAAATGGTCTAATATGCATTATTTATGTATTAGCATGCCTTTCAAGAAACACATTTTCATGCGTTTACTCAAAAAAGATGGCCGACGCAAATCTGGCCCATCACATTGTAAATCAGGCGTGTTAAAGCTCGAGCAAAAGGTGGGGGAGGGGCACAGCGAGAGGTATTTTAAGACTGAACACTGATACCTATTCCCTCTGTGCACGCGAGGCAGTGGCAGCTCCCGGGGTCGTGTCGTCACGGCGACAGGCCAACCCCTCCCAGGCTTACTATGCTGATACCTTCAAATGCCAACTCCGAAATGCAGCAGAGGTTTATTGCACTTGAAACGGAGCCCAGAATGCCTTGGCTCCTGCCCCAGGGCAGAGGGAACACAGAGGGGGCCCTTTTCGCCAAACACTGCAACTCTGTGCCAGTGACACACACGTTCACACATGCTGACCCTTAATTTCACAGCATGCTATTCCTCAAGCAGGTCCCACAGCTCCTTAAAGACCCACTCCGATGAAAATCACGGTTTTAACATGTTCTTGTGGCATTTATTTAATGTTGGAGGACATATATAGAGTAGGGGTGTAACGATTATTTGATGAATCGATTAATCAATTTATCTAACCAGATGGATCTTTCTGAAACAAGTTGTTAATTGAATCGACCTTTACCATTATAGAATCGTTTCATAATGAAATAAATATATTAAATTGATGTTGGAAAATATCTGCAGAAACCATTTCATAGATAACGACACACGTTTTTTTAATTTTTCCTGAAAACATCACTTCGTTGCTGCAGTCTTACTGCAGAACTTTAAAGCTTCTTCCTTGCAAAATAAGTCTGTGAGACTTTTTTTCTCCATGTCTTCTGTTTCTTTGAGCCTGTCAGGGAGTTGAGAAAGGCTGAACTGTATAAAATAAGCACTTGGCTCTGTAACTCACTTACCACCTCTGCTCCTTTGCTCTTGTGAGGAACACCTGCCGGTGCCCCCTATTGAAATGTTTTTACAGGGGAGAGCAGGGGCCGCTCTCTGAACTTTGTGCAGGAGCTGTCCTTGAAATTAAATTGAGTATTGTCTGGAGGCCTGTAGCTGTCCACCAGGCCAATGAGCCAGACGCAGATGGAGGGGAAAAATCAATCACTGTTAACTGGGAAAAAAAAAAAAAAGACAGATCCAAAAGAAAACAGCAAAAGTGAAACCACTCTGTCCACCTCTTACCCTGAAGTTTATCACCAACCAGTTACTTTTCTGCAGTGCTTGTCAACCTTATCTTTACTCTCACTGCAGGACTGGGGTGGTAGCCAGTTATCAAGGGGGAAAGGAACAACTCTCCCATGAAGGTGTAGGTCCCATTAAAATAACAGCTTCAGGTGGTTATGGGTTTTGTTTTCTTGCTAGTTTTTGTTGAATAATGGAATATCAATATATCTCCAAAAATGATCCTAAATCTCACCTTTTTGCTCCAAAAGTAAAAAAAAAAATGTCTTCTTTAATAAGTGTCAGGGTTGTGTTTTTTGGTACATGTTGAGAACAGCTTTAATATTCTATACCACACAGATTTGGCTTTAGAAAATGACTACAGGTCCATCTAGGCTACATTTATGCCAACTAGCCCTTCTTATCTCCAAACTGTTTACATACACAGCTACGTGTAAAGGTGGTATAAAATCCAAATGTTTATCTTTTGACCAACAAGCTGCTTTCCTCTCACCTCCCATCTGCCACAGCGAGAATAAACATGTACAGATTTTTCTGTTGTTGTGGGCGAAGCTGCTGCGTGCTGCTGATAATGTTGAACGAAGCGGAAAGCATACTAATGGTCCGTTGGTTTGCCTCGGTGGTTTCAGAGGATTGACCTTCTCATAGGCTGTTATTCTTCTCAGAGAGACACTTTCACTTTTCGTGAAGCAAAATCCATCTTGCAGGTTTTACGTACATACAGCTGCTTAAATGCTTTCTAAATGTTTTCTTGAATAACCGACCTTGACCTTGTTCTTGAAGAACATGTGGAATCAGTTCTTCTCTGAGCTTTGACCCAACTCTGTCGTTTTGGGGTCTTTTAGAAGGCAAATGTAGTAAATTTTCTCACTTTCGACACTTTTACTTATAGTATAATGAGCTCCTGGAGGAGCTATAATAACATAGTAATGTGGAGTTGTGAAAGCCCATAAAATTACAGAAAAAAATTGTTACAACATCAGGGATGTGTTTTAGTTAGGACAGAAGAGTGATAATGAAGCCTTTTCTTACATCCTCATTGGAATCAGTGTAAAACCTTAATAAGCGTGTTGGGGGTTTCCTAACTACTATACGCTATGTAAATGTTCCTATAAATCTTATTCCTGCATGTCAAGCTTGTCTTTAGGTAGGTGTGGGTTTAAATAATGCCAAAACTAGCCAACACAGAAGAGAACATGAAGCTGCATTCACACTGATTGTAATTTGTGTGGCAATGGCACACAGTTTTAATGTGTAGTCAATGTACAAATGTGATCAGAGGTCCTATGGTTTGTTTTTAGTATCATGTGTGCAGACTGATGGCAGCGTGTTTTGAGTTTCACAATATTTAGACTTAGCTTTTGCCCGTGACGGGTTGATGATGTGATCAGTGGGTGGAGTCCAAATCCAACATAGAAGAAATTCTGATTGTTCTCCTCTCAACTTAATGATATATATTTTTTTTTGGCAAAAAATAATAATAGAGAAGATCCTGAAATTGTATTCTTATTTTTATTCTTTTCCTTCTCGAACTAATGTGAGTCATTAAACTGGGTCGCAGAGACCCAGATGTACCGCTGAAAGTAACCGTCAGTCAGAGTCAGCTCAGGCAGTTGATGGAAAATCATACTGAACTGCGAGAATCTCTGAAAGATCTTGTAAACTCCGACATGGAGACATGCTTACCAATATTTTTGTAGAGCTCTCCAAAATGGATAAACTTGATCTCTTGATATCATCAATATCTTTCGTGTAGTCACTGTATGATGAGGCTAAAAACATTAAACAGTAGTTTCAACCACACCATCAAATTTTTTGACATGTTTAAGGAAAACTATTGTGCAGCGAATATGACACGTGTTCAAAAAGAGTGTGAAACACAAGTTTTAAATCTGTCTAACAGAGAATAATGTACTATACAGGACTTGGAACAATTATTGGATGAAGTTGCTGTCCGATACTATCAATAAAGTCACAAAATAAATTATTTTTCTATATTAAAAATTGTTACCATGAATACAAAGTTTCTGTGGACTGAAGCTGCATTGAAGTATAATAATTGTATAGCATGTGAAAATTGTTTTTAATGGTTTGATTGTTTGAGTTTTTAAGGTTGTCCTTTAAAAAAAAAAAACCAAGCAAATGATCTGATACCTTGTTTGTCAATTCTATGTTTTTTAACTTAAAGTAAAGGTTTTTTAGGACATTTTTAATGTGAATCTTTATCAGCATTTTGTAAAAGAAGCTGTGAAAGCAAACAAGCAGAAAAAAGAATAGAATACTGTGTGTTTCTCTGGTTTTCATCTTTCTGGGACACATTATTCAGGTCACTGTTATATGAAATATTTGTCCTACTCCTCCGTCATCAAGGCACCATTATCATATAAGACCAAACAAGCGTTGAACACAGGTGTTTTCAAACTAGAGCACAGAACTCCCTTGGGTAATAGAAGATGCTGTTAGGCCTCCACTGTGTAACCTCCATGTCCAGTCATTTACTCATGCAGTTTGTTCAGAATTGCTGTCTGTGCAGCAGTTAAAATAAAGGTCAGACTGCGGACTTTGTGCTTGACACTGACATAACCAGACAAGCTCGACTTTGTTTTATTCACCACAAGTGCAGAATAACACAGTTAAAATGGAAACATACTCAGCACTTGAGTGCTGGAACGCTTCATTTGTCAGGGTTACAGTCAACGCTCACGGCAGTAGCCTGCTATCTTTTATCTTCTGGGATGAATACTGACATGTTTTTTTTTTTTTCATTGTTCATACCGTCCTCTGCTTTTACAGTGTACTAGAAGCAAAATGGTAGTGTAGTCACAAGTGTTGCTTTTAGTAATTGTTCATGGAAGGGGAAAATTAACAGTTATCAATCATTGGTAATTGTTCATTTATCAGTGTTTGCACTGAAAGTCAGCACAGTCTCACATGACATTTTATTGAGAAGAATCTTATTTTTAAAGACAGCAAAGCATTTTGACAGAGTTCGTCAGTAAAAACCATTGAAGCCTTGTGGATTCTTGCTGTGAACCCCCACAGATTTCAGCAGCAGCAGAGGACCTGATAATGTTGGTCCCACAGCAGCCTAATAAAATGTGTTAAATAGTGAGGGGTGAGGGAAGGTTAAAGCAAGACATGGCACTCACCGATGCACCAATTACCAAACTGTTGTCTCCAATTATCTTTTCTTTTTTTTTTTTTTTTTTTTTTTTTTTTGCTCAAAGCATTGCAAAACTACGACAGAGTATTAGGGCCACTTTATAAAGAAAAAAATATTTTTAAAATTACGACTTTAAATCTCATAAATTTACGAGAAAAAAAGTCGCAACTGCTAAATTATGAGAATAAAGTTGTATATTTATGACTTTAAAAGTCATTGGTTAAATTTACAACTTTTAAAGTCGTAAATTTATGAGAAAAAAAACATGTAAATCTACGGGATTTAAAGTAGTTTAATGACAAAAGAACCAAAGTTGTCTGTTTATCAGAGCCGTGCTTGAAGTTGAAAGACGTGGAGTATCTTTTGAAGATGTATTTCCAGATTGGTGTTAAAAACAAAGAAATTCGGAACCTTTTGGCGATTCAAAATCAAATTATTTATGGGTTCGGTGTCGGTAGTGCGGAGTTTCATATGTAAAATAAAGACCTCAGAGATGCATGTTCATCGGGCCTGTCACTTTATTTCATTTCCCAGAAGCCCTTTCGCCACTTTACGTCCTGTCTCTGACATGCGCAGAAACCAAAAGAGAATGTAAACAGACGGACGCCTCCTTCTCCAAATGAAACGTCCCGTCTCAACACAAAACAACATTGAGAAATGACAATAATCTGTTACGTTAGCACTAGAACATTGAAAATTCCGAAAACTAGTTCTCTTCAGACGGAAGCATCGCAGCGTTGGAGGAGATCTGGTCTGTCGCGGAGGAAGAAATGACTGGGAATGGACAGCTGCGCGGATATGGACCTCTTCATCAACATCATTTAATAAATTACGAGAAAAAAGTCGTAAATCTACGAGATTAAAACTCATAAATTTACGAGATTTAAAGTTGTAAATTTACGAGAAATAATCGTAATATTACTTTTTTTTTTTTTTGGTGGCACTAATACTCTGTCGTACAAAATACACAAGTGATGTTTAAAAATAAAAATTTCTTTAGAGGTTTTTCAAACTTGAAATGACATCAATGGCCAATCAATCAACCTCAAAGAAAGAGACAAGGCTGCATAAATCTGTGAGATAAGGCATTCATCACAACTCCCCATATGGGTGGATCTGTGGACAAACTTGTAGAAATTATAGTCTTCAACCGCTCGGTGAACCTGTAGAGTGAAAATGTTCATGCATGTTTTCTTTTATGGGCATGGTGCTTTCTCCTTTTCACCAGCCATTTTGCTAGTCATCTGCTTTAGGCTCCTCCCTTTAGCTCTCAGCAGAGAACAAGAAAACTTTGCCACAAACCTCCTACAAACATTCACCACTGGGAGAACTTTAGCTCTGTTCTCTGTTTAATTAAGTTTTTTGTTTTGTAGGCCATTTCTGTAATGTACCTCCAGGGAACTCCAAGCTCTATGTACAATATAATATCCATATTTGGCTTTAAGTTGGTACAGTCAATATTCTGAGCAACCGTAAGCTGACCGCCTAAATCTACTCTCAACCACCAATCTCTAGTTAAAGCTATTTGACCAATCGCTTTTTTCCTCCGTGAACAAACATACTTTCCTGCTTCTGTTACAGTTTTTCTGCATTTTTTAGCATGTTTGCCATTGATAATTCCTGTTAACCATGCCAGCACTTGATTATGCCTTCATGTAAGTAGCAGTGCTCTGTCTAAAGATCCTGCTGTTTGATGTTCAGCATTACTGACACAGACGAGTGTTTAAAATCATGGCCCCTTGGTGACTGGTTTAGCCTCAAATCAATCTGACCTTTCTTTGCGTCCTCAGTTTGCTTGGGATGTGTTTGCAAAAGCAGAACTGCAAATAGCAAAATATATTTGTTTATCTTTGAACTCCAGTCTGTCTTCTAAAACAAACCCGGTGAGAGGTATAATGGCCCCACACAAAATGTTCTGCAAGTTTCTGTAAATACAAGGCTATTCTCCCTACTGGCATCTACTTGTGGCATTAAAATCAGTGCAGGAGTGACTAGTAATACTTATTACACTTTTACTCCTGTAGCAGGTAATTGAAATTTACAACAAAAAATGAAGGTAAGCTTTTTAAAAGAGCTATTTGTTCCTAAACCAAGTTTTCATTTAATGAAAATTGGATAGAGGAGCTTATTTTATGTTATCAGTTCAAATAGATTTTATTTGTAAGTGTTCATAAATTGAGGCTTGATAAACTAGACTGTTGAGTGGGGTTTTTTATTGATTGCCACTTCCCTGTCATTTTATCAGAATGTATTCTTCAATAAAAATTTGTGCATTTTCTTACAAGCAAGTAAATGATTTTCTGGGGAAATATAATTTCTTAAAAATGAACCAAAGGATTGATTTCCACAGAGTAGGGGCTTAAAGACGCCGCGTTTTCTTAGATAGACTCAAGGGACATCAGCTTTATCAGATGATGAAGTCTGCTGACACTCATCCCTCAGAAGTTAGTACTACTACTATTTATCAACATGTAACTTACCAGGGAACAATTGGCTTAACACCACAGAGAGGAGAATTGACCAAAGGGCTACACCACACCAGTTGGTCTGTGCCCTGCTGATGGCACCATGGGGGGTTGATTGCTCATTGACCCTGGTTCTACTCGAACTTTTTACCGTTGGCGCCCTGGCAGAAAAACACATGACGCCTTCTTTTTTTCAACATGTGTGGCATTTCTGATTTTGTTTTTAAGTAATTAGTTATTTTTTTGTTTTTATTTGTTTGTTGTTTTCTAAGTTCTAGTAATTCTCGACATTTAGACTTAAAATGTGCTGAAAGTGATTTAGTTTGAGTTGGGACTGTTTGAAATATATCCACAAAAACACTTTTCTAAGTCCTAGCATATTACTAGCGTTGTCTTTATTGTGGGCCTGCATTAATGCAAAGTTGGTCTTTACTGCAGATAAATTACTTCATTTTTTTTTGTTTTACAGTGGAACGATTCTGTGCTGATTGGTATTGAAACAAAGTTTTTCATTTTTTTTCTTTTTACCCATATAAATGATTTGCTCTTTTTGGAGCCAATCGATCAGCAGCTTGTTAAGACGGGAAGTGTTAAGTAGGATTGACCTCCAGTCCTCTTATCAGCCATCATCTGCTGTGCTTTGATCAAGTCACACTGATTTGTTTTTCACTTTGAGACAGTTACTTATAGTTGAGGGAAATTCCTCTGGCAAGTCCAAGACAAGGACGCATACTATCAGAGGATTTCTCTTCCTTAAGGGTTTGGATTCTTAACGCTCAGCCAAACGCAGCTTGGAGTTTTCTTAGAACAGAACGGTGAAAGCCCTCAAAAGAGCCACAGCCTGAACTTGGATGAAGAACAGCCTGTAGAGACGTTTAGATGGCTTAGGAGATTCCTAGTACTCAATCTGATTGAGCCAAAAGGGGAAATCTGTATGCCAAGATAACAGGTTTATTTGAAGAGTTATTTATCAAAATCTCTTTGCTGTTGCTGACGGTTGTTGTTAAACCCCCATAGAATAAATTCCAGCGTTGATTACTGTTCCTTTGAATTTGTGTACATTCCTTTTATGTGTGTAAAGGGACCTTTAACAGGATGTGAGCTTGGTTTTGTTCTTTTCTAGAAAAAGCATTTGAAGCATTTTCCCAAACCCATTGGGGGGTAAAAGAAAGACAGTGACCCAGATTTTAGGATCTTTTTATTCTTATCTTGGTCTTTGAAACCTTATTCAATCTTAAACATGTGTTTTTGACTTCCATCAATGCTCACTGACGATTACTAAAGACTTATGAACCCTCGATATGAATTCTAACCCTGTACATCATGAAATGCGGTTGATTTATTTGCCCTGCCCTGATTTACATCCTGCATCGAGCAACCGCTGGAGATATTTGTGTTGCAGTGGTTAAAGAGGTTGCGCTGATGATGACGTTTCAGAAAGGTTTAGGCTCCGGTAATGAGACAGAAATCTAAAGTGAAGGACTTCTCCTCTACCTCGAGAACACACAAACCTCATTTGCAGTTAAATCCATCTTTGACCGGTCACTCATTTCTTGTTTTGTAGCCACAGGTTGAGGGAAGAGACACAGCCAAGTGTCAGCAGGTTCCTGTAAACATATATAAATTCCTTATACACTGGCTGCTTTATGCCAGAGGCAGCAAGAGAAAAATGAGGTCTTAACTATGATGCGTGTGTGTGTAGGAGGAAAAAAAAGATTGTAAGCCAAGGATGGTTATGCCATTGAAAAGAGGAAATGGGGGTGAAGGAGAGGAGGGAAAATGGGGGGTGAGCAAAAGAGGTTTCCTAAGCTAATAAAATGCTCGAGAGGATGGAAGCTGCCAGGCAGCATTCCTGTGCCATTAGATAAGTTAGCTCTCTGCAGCCTCCAGTTTCTCTGCAGTGCTGAAGTGGCAAGCTGAGGTCATCACCAGGGAGTTGGGGGGAGGGAGGGTCTGGGCAATCAATTCGGAATGATTTTGCAAACAGCCGCTCTGGCTGAACCTCTGAAGCTTTGTGGCTGATGATTCAAGTACAAGTCTGCAAATGATCATTCATATCCTTGATTTTGCTGGCCATTTAAAAAAGCCTTCTCTGCAGCCTTCCATTACCATTATTTCTCTCTTTACGTGAACTCCATTTCTTGTAACGAAATGAGTCCTTCACACTTCAGCACAATTCACCATAAATCACCAGCTACTGTAAAAGTTAGATTATTTCAAGTTCTTAGGAAGGAATAAAATGTATGAAGTAATGGTTTGGTGCTGACTGTAGATGTTAAACATGAGATAGGGTATCTCATTTGGCACAGGGTTGCCTCAGTGTGAGCTCCACTGAACCCACGTTGGCCAAATGGCAGCGATGAAGCTTCTTTATGTGACAGATTGCAGCAATACCAGCGAAGTCAAGTGACCTTTTGCACAATCATTAACAGTTTGTCAAACTGAACTGTTCATGTTGTACCCGAGTGTTTGGAGTTAAACGTTGGTGAATGTAGTTGCTCTTTTCTCCCCAATGTTGTACATTTCTGGACCGTCAAATGAGACAGAGGGTTGCAGAGATGTATTAGCCTCCAAGTCGTTCTCATTTTCACAGAAAGCTCTTTTGCGTCCAGATGATTTATTTCAATATGAGGTGCTATCAGTCTTGGAAATGTGTCTGTGCTCACTCTTGAAAAGACCTTATAACATTATGTTTTGCAGGATTTACTGCACTGACTGCAGTTAAGTCTGATCTTGTGTTTTTAGTGGTCAGACTTAATCCCAGAGCTTTTCTGCATTAAGAAAATGTAAAAAGGCATCTTTTGTTTTCCACATGACCTTGTTGAGCAAATATTACCATATGTTGTAGTCACACACATACAGTAGTGTGTATTAAATGCCTCTCTTGTATTAGGTACAATTTGAAATCTTCCTTTCTCTGTCTCACAGGCATGCTCGTGGTAAATGTTACTTGGAGGAACAAGACCTATGTAGGCACCTTGTTGGACTGTACACGGCATGACTGGGCTCCCCCCAGGTAAGAAACATCACCCCACTTAGGTCATGTCAAGTGGAGGGAGAAAAATTTGCAACGCTGTGCATGCTGCCAGAAACGAGAGTTGAAAATGTCAAGGCAGAATGTAGTTCACAGCTGCCACAAATAACTGAGGCATTCTTTGTATTCCAGCTGTCTGTACACAGTCTTTTAGCCTTTTCATATTCGGGGTGATATGAATCTGCTGTAACAGAATCAGCTCGAGCACACGCAGCCTAATGCACTGACCCTGCCAGTGAGCAAGTGGACCACTGAGTGCATGTTAGTCTTTATGTTGAGCCTGGAGAAACAGGATTCATTGGCAAGCAGCTGATGTCCCAGGAGGCAGCAGTGGAAATAGAAAGCTACTCTAACAAGCCAGATTGCAGAATCCAATTATTGGACTAAGAGCTTTTTTCCTCAACACAGTATAGCATTCTCTATCACAAAAGCTTCCATTTCTAAGATTAGTCCTGTAGCAATACCATGGGCTGTATGCAAAACACAAGACATTTAAAGTACATTTCTGGGACATTTCTTACATTTTAAGGAAATGTAGTGAATTTAAATGTAAATATTTGACTGTACTGTAAATCCACGTTAAACTGCAATGTGGCAGCAAAACACATTAAAGACCTCCTATCGAAACGTAAAATGAACTGTTCTCCGCTAGTGCTTTACTGCAACCTTCAGGTTTAAATTTATGCAGAAATTGTAGCAGGAAATTGCATCATTACCATATTTCGGTAATGGCACAAATAAGTAAGAAATCCTTCTTACTACAACACTTAATATAAGGATAGGCTTGAAAATGCTTTAAATTCATGTAGCACCATCAAAGTGTGGACATGTTCACACTTCTTCAGTCTTCTAAAAAGCTAACTAATCCACACACGTCCAATATTCAAAATTATCAATGTTTCTTTGTTGAATTTCTGCCACTTATCAAGCTAGCGGAGACAAGAAAAATAAGATACTAATTTCAGTATTTGAAAAAATGTGAAACGGATGTACTTTGGTTTAAGGAAACAAACATTGTATTTAAGTTTTGTAAAAACAAAAACTATTATTGCTTATTTATATATACACAATAAGACATACCATCAAAAGGTACAAACGCGTCGTCCATAGAATTCGTTAAACTGATAATCTTTCAAAAGCAGCATCTTTGGTTACCGTTGGCCTACAAAGTAATAAATGTTACATTATCAGTTTATGACTAAGTTTTATATTTATCTACTGTAATTGCAGATTTTGTGAATCGCCAACAAGTGATCTGGAAATGAGAAACGGTCGCGGTCGCGGTAAGCGAATGAGGCCAAACAGCAACACCCCAATGAATGACAACAGCAACTCATCAGACAACAAGGGTACCACCACCAACAAAACACGGGCCGCCTCGAACAGTAAGGGCAGAAGGGGTAGCCAGACGCCATCAGAGCGCCGCACCCCACCCAACAGCAACACAGAGGACATTAAGGCCAGTCCCTCTTCAGCTGGAAAACGTAAGACAAAACCCGCCTCAGATATGGAGCCAAATTCCAGCTCGGAGGACAGCAAAGGCAACAAACGAATGCGGACAAATTCCAACAGTGGACCCACAGGAATCCCTATCCCTTCTGTAAAGACTGAACCACTTCCTCCTCCCCTTGATCGTAGCTGTCCTTCGCCAGTACTTATTGATTGTCCACACCCTAACTGCAACAAGAAGTACAAGCACATCAATGGTCTGAAGTACCACCAAGCTCGCGCTCACAATGATGACGACATAAAGTTGGATTTAGATGGAGAATGTGAATATGGAGAAGATTCAACTCTCCATCCTGAGCCAGGAAACTGCAATGGAGCATCCATCTCCCAAAAAGGTTCATTATCTCCAGCGCGTTCAGTTACTCCAAAAGGCAGGAACTTTGAGGCACAAAGTCCTTCTCCATCTCCTGGAAAGTTTGGTTCAAAGCAGACCAAAAAGAAAATCAGTGAGACGGACCTAGATACAGGTGGGACACCAATGGATGGCTGTGAGGATGGACCATGCCTTACCGATGAAGCCAGTAATGATGGCATTGATGATAAGAGAGGGTCGGATAAGTCAAGAAAGGCTGGCTCAAAAACTGATAAAATGGCCCAGAAAAACTTGAAATCCCCACGCCCCCTTGGTGCTGGCCCTACAGCCTCACAGCAGATGTATTCTTTTCCTCCTGGAAACTCAAATTCATCCTCGGGACTAACCCCGATGATGCAAGGAATTCCCAAAAGTCCACAAATGAAAGGCGGACAACCTAAACCCCCGGCCACTGGAGATCTTGCTTCAAGTACCTCTAAAGACAAGAAAAAGAAAGACAAAAAGAAAAAAGATGGTGGAAAGGATGCTGATAGCCCAATGCCTCCAGGAAAAGGAGGAAAGCTAGAGGAGGGGAAGTTGCCTTATTCAGAACCCTGTAATCAAGGGAATAAGGGAGATGGCCTTCTCAATGGTTCCTCGGATCCTCATCAGAGTCGATTGGCTAGTATCAAAGCTGAGGCTGACAAGATTTACAGCTTTTCTGACAACGCACCAAGTCCATCCATCGGTGTTGCCAGTAGGATAGATGGCAGCGGAATGCCACAACCTCTCACTCCACTTCATGTAGTGAACCAAAATGGTGCTGACAACTCTTCAGTTAAGACCAACAGCCCAGCTTATTCAGACATTTCAGATGCTGGAGAGGATGGTGAAGGAAAAGTTGAAGGTGTCAAAGTTCGAACAGAAGACCAAGCCATTAGGGAAAGTGTCAAAAAAGCCCTCTTTCCAAACCAGACACCCAGCAAAGATTCCCCATACTATGCAGGCTATGAAGCATACTACTCACCTAACTATGTCAACCCCAGTCCAGGTGGTCCACATCCCGGTGCACCAGTCACTGAAGGTCAAGCTAAGATCAAAAGGGATGATGAACAGGACCAAGGTGAAGAAAAGGTAAAAATTGAAGTTCAAGAAGATCGCAAGCCTGACAGTGGTGCTCCAGGGCAGCAGCAACAGCAACCCTCAGTCATTCAGCAACGGTCAAACATGTATATGCAGCCTCTTTACTACAACCAGTATGCTTATGTATCTCCTTACGCATACACTCCTGATCAGGCTTACCACAACCACTTAATGAACACCAACCCTGCTTATCGGCAACAGTACGAAGAACGGCAACGGCAAATGGCTGAACAGCATAGAGTGGACAAGAAGTCAGAAGCAGCCATGAAAGAAAGAGAAGCCTCCATGAAAGAGGAATGGAAACAAAAGAGCCCCATGCCACCATGCCTCTCCAAAGCCTCAAGTCAGTCGGACCTTGGCAAGATGCAGCAACCCCAGGGCAAATCCAGGGAATCGCCCTCTGAACCCTCAAAATCAATTGGAAGTATAAAAGGTGAAGACTCAAAGTCTCAGCAAGCTGAGGGGCTGAAGATTAAATTAACTGAGGGTGGTCACCATGGAAAGGAAGACTCGATACAATCACTGGAGTCTAGAGGTCAGGCAGGGATGGAGCAGGCCATGTGGTACAGACAGGTACATACAGATTTCTATTAGTTGATTTGTTACGTGAGATTTGTTCTGATTTTATTTTTTGTCCTTAACAGTACTCTGACAGCCAGAAGTCTCAAGCAGAAGAAGAACACCAGCAACAACAACTTAGAAGAAAAGACGAACGGGAACGCAAATTAAAAGACGAACGGTCTAGGCCGAAGGACAGTCAAAGTGGACCCAAGGAGGATGGAAAAGAGGCTAGTGATCCCAGAATAATTTCTGAAGACCATCGAGCCATGAGCAAAGACTCTCGCACTAACCCCCACTTGCAGTTTGCATCGTCACTAGCACAGCACCAAGGCTACATGCCCTACATGCATGGTTACCCCTATGGACAAGGATATGACCCTAACCATCCTGGATACAGAGGCATGCCGTCAGTCATGATGCAGAATTACCCAGGTATGACATGAACTTTAGAATGGAATACAAGTCAGTGTATAATGTAATAAATGTGGTTCACATTTTTCTTTCCTAAAGGGTCTCTACTGGGCACACTTGAGCATAATGCGATTCCCTTTGCAATGTTAAATAGCACATATAATTACCAGCAAATGCCTCAAAGGAATTACTAGTCATGTGTGTAACCATGTGGGTCATACAACTAAGGTTTTTTTGGAGTTCCAAAAGCTGTACTTTAAACTATTTGGATAAAAAAAAAAAAGTTGAACCAATTTACAGCAAGCCCACTGGATTTATCGCGGGTTACATTTTCTCATTGTTCTTTCCTTGTAGCGTCCTATCTTCCTGGAGGGTACCCATTTTCTCCGTATGGGAACAAAATAGCTGGAGGCGAGGAAGGCAGTGAGAAATCCCGTGCTAGTCCCACAGTCACAAAAACAGCAACGGACTCCAAAGCCCTGGACATCCTTCATCAGCACGCCAGCCAGTACAAGAGCAAATCCCCCACGGTGGGGGACAAGACTCCCCATGACAGGGAAAGGGAGCAGGAGCGAGGAGCTGTAGGAGACAGGGATCGGGAACGGGAGCGTGAGAGGGACAGAGAAAGAGATGTGGACCGACCGCGCTCCTCTCCTTCCCAACGTGTCATGGCCTCTCACCACCACCTGGGATACCCCCTGCTCTCAGGGCAATATGACCTGTCCTACGCCACAGGTTAGTCACGTGTTTCACTCCAAACATTCAAGCAGGTCATGGGACCTCACGGTCCTAAATGGTGAAATTGCAGAGCTCTCCAACCCTAGTTGTTCCAGCTCTCCCTGAACTTAGTACTTCTGATTACCTGGATCAGGTGTGTTCAGTTAATCAGAATAAGGAAATGTCTGAGTAAGCAGATAAGCAGAAAGCAGTGCAGAGATCTGTAAAACAGGCAGGGTGATAGATCTCCAGGACCAGCATAAATACTTACAAAAGTAGTCAACACTAGTAGACATTTTCCAGCTCAGCAAACAGCTTTCTAATACTGCAGCAGATATGTGTAAAAGCATGCTGAGCTTTTGCACACAGCACAGGGGAAGGCAGAAAAAAAGGCTTAACCTGGGCAACGTACATCCTGTAACTCTTCAAGTGTAAAATATCTGCAGAGTTTTCGCAGATGTCCTGTAAAAATGATATTTGAGGAAGTGCAGAGATCATACTGCAGCTATTCTTTAATTATACATATATATGCTGTAGACTGTGAGGCACCAACCTGCAGAGAAGCCTCATCGTGTCTCATCAAAGCCTTGCTCTCTGCTCTGCAGTCTAGCGCAATACTCACTGCAGTTTTTAGCTCCTCAGCTCATCCACCCTAAGTAGGTCCTCTGAGGACAAATGGATCACAGTGGTGATAATAGAGATGTTGAACAAGCCTGAAAAATGAACATTAGCAGCCTGCAGTGACATCTAGTGGTAGTTTACTTGGATTACAGTTGGTTTCATTTATTATTTTCCATTGTCGATGTGTTTAAAAAAAAAAAAAAAGATAGTTCAATTCTCCTGCAAAATTTTATTTGTTTACAAAATTCTTCAAATGTTTTTAACTTGATTTAATTTAACTATTGAGTTTCTTTATTTTTTAAAGAAAGATGTTGCACAGAAGGATGATGTACAAGATGTGTTATTGTTGGGGAAAAATATTTTTTTATCTTTAAACAAAAAGTTATTTGTCCAAAATTTTCCAAGAATAAGATTAATTTCAGGCTTCACAGCATATAAATAAATCTCAGTTGTCATAACAATTTGTCAGCGAGTAGAGTTTTGAACTGGTGTCTTTTCTTCGTTAGTATTCAGCACAGTTGGTCCTCTCTGAAAAACTGTCCATCATGCAACATTTCAGGAAGGGCTACTATAGTGTCAGTTTTAATCATTCGTGGTCTTCCTTTTTCAGATATAAAATAAGTGAAAAGTTATTGATTGACAACAAAATAATTTTTCAGAGTTTAATTTTTTTCTTAGTTTAGCTAGGGGCGCGACTTAACAGGTGTGACTTAAATGTGATTTCAAAAAATAAATGGCAACAACCACTAAAAGGCAACAAAGGTTTGTGTATCAGTATGCGCTACTGATAGTGATACAGAAGAAGTGCTGCTCAGTTTTACACTGGGCTTGACAGAATTGTTCTAAAGCAACATAGAGGATGAAGAATTCAACAGATTTATTGATTTGAAATTATATAAAGTTTGGTTGACTTGGTAGCATATTCTTTAGGCTGTAGTTATCTTAATAATTGTTCATATGTTGCGCTAATATATTAAGTTCTTCCCATGTTTCATGCAGCTAATAAGCATCAATGTGTTACTGTACTGAAGGGCGTATATATTTTCTGTCAATTATCCATTTGTCTTTCAAGATGAAATGCCCTTTTGGTCAATTTTTTTCCCAAAAGTGCAACGTAAATACATTTTTTTCTTTTTTACTATACAGTTTTTATAGTTTCTGGTATATGTTTTTGACAGTTATTCAATCTAGATGAGTACATTTCAAATGTATGAAAGCTGTACTCATGATCTTAACTGAACGTATATACCTGATTATGATGAAACAAAGATATGTTTTGTTTTGTCCCGTGAAAGTGAAGTATCAGCTGAGTAATTAACAAGATTTTCTTTGCATCTTTCACAGGGAAACCCGACCGTCACACCTCAACCCTGCAAAGATTCATGTGACTGGCTCACATGAGGACAGGATTACCTGCTTGTTACCTTTAGACATCAGTTGAATGGTGTTTCTGTAGTTTTTTTTTTTTCTTTTTTTTTTCTTGTTCCTCTGCCCTACGGCGAGGCCGAGAATTGTTTGGGTTTTTTTTCCCCCCACTTTTATTTTCTTTCATAAAAAAAAAAAAAAAAAATAATGATAATTCTCCATACGTGGACTGAAAACTGGACTGACAGAAACCCAGGTTCAAAGCCATCGCTCTGCCCGTCACGCAGAGGAAACACCGACCCGCTGATTATCTAGTCTTTGCACTGTCAACAAATACAATGCAAAAACAGACTATTGGACTGCCAGAACAGTTTTTGTTGTCGTATTTTTTTTCCTGATTGCATTTTTTTTGTCACGCAGAAAGAAATTGGCTGGGGATTTGGGGGGAAGAGTAGTCATACAAAACTGAAGACTGGCTCATTCTATGTCGTGAAACAACAATATATCCTTAACTTGAGAAATGTTTAGCTGTATTTCATGGGGAGAGGGAATATGGCAACAGCTGCTTTCTTCAGAGACTTTAGAGCCTGAGACTGAAGTTTTTATTTGTTTTTAATCTTCCATCATCATCATCCCTTCTTCTTTGAACCCTCCCTCACATCTTAATTCAGGGGTTGACGTCCTCGTGTTTTGAGAGGGGGCAGCGCACACTTCAAAGGAGGAATACACACTATTCATTGTTTTCTTTTGGTTTTTCATCAGCAGATATCTGTCATACTATGGTGTTCACCTTTGAATGTTTCTGATGCTGGTTCAGCTCCACTGTTTCCTTCTCCGAGTGCAAGAGTCGCGTCCGTCTCCACATCCAACACGGTGAAGCCACATCAGCAAGCGCTGAGCCCGCCGGGCGCCGCCACTGTGCCGCCGCGGGGGCTTCCACTCCTGATTGGGCTTCTTTGGCTTGTTTCCTATAAACAATGTGAAATTGGGCTCGTGTATCTTCCTGCTGTAATATAGACTTTAATCTTATCTTAATGTGCACAAATGTTTATATTTATCCAAGCATGCAACTGTTTTGAGAAAGTGTCTGCTTCGCAGCATTCTGCCAGTATGTGCTCAGATCATTACTGTTGCTGCAGAGTCCCTGGATGTCTTGTGTGCTCTTAATTTGACACATAGCTCGCCTCAGATACTTTGGTTTCCCCTAATTTGCTTCTGCATATGCTTCATTTGCATCTGCATTGTGTGCGCCGTGCCTCCTGCGTCCAGACGGGCTCCACACCTCTGGTTTAGCGTCTGAGCTGCAGAGTCATAAGTCAGCGGTTTGCCAAGCTAACATCAGCTGGCTGGATTTCTGCTGGTGCTCTGCTTGCTTTTGTGGCTTCACCATTACACCCCAGACAACTGTTAGCATGTTCTTCTTTTCTAATGAGCTCTGAAGCATTCTGAAAGAGGACAGTTAATCGTTTCCAAGAGATCGTCTGTGTGGTAAGGCGCAGTAAGGTGCATGTGGCGACCCAGCTGTTCCTGCTGGGCCATAAAGTGACCCAGTCAGCCTCTGACAGCTGAAAGCCGGTGAAAGTGTTTCTGGAAGCGACGTGAACAAGCTAAACGGAGCGAAGTGGGAAGGATGTAACGAGCTAACGGCGTCTGGATCCCAAACAGGCGGACCTGCTTTCTCTTAAGTCTGGTTAACTTCAGATTCACACATAAAAACAGCCTCCATCAGCTGCCCTTTGATTCAAACGAGCCATGGCTGAAATTCTGTCCATACGCTGTTGCACTGATTCCCTATTGAAAGCTAATCGTCTCCGGTCTGAGGTGCTGTTCTTCGTCAAAGAGTTTAACCCCCCGCCGTGCAGTTGTGGGTCAGGACCAGTCTTAACGCCTCGCGATAACAGGCAAATATTGACCCTTCCACTTTCTTTCTTTTTCGTTTTTTTTTAATGGTTTCTCACCCCAAATATTCTCATCTTTGTTAGCTTTTATTTGAAGCCCCGACAACGTCGCGTCTGACGTCCCGTCAGGTTAGCCGGGGCGTCCAGCCGTGACCGGGAAACCGCAGCTATTCATTCTGAGGTTTTCGGGACATTCCAAGTGAGCAAAGCTGCCTGTTTCTCACCCCATGAAAAGTCTATGAGAGGGTTTATATTTTGCGTGCATCTTAAAGACGAATGGCTGATGAGAATAAGCTGAATGTGGTGTATGACTTGTACTTAATTTGTAAGGGTAATCTAGGCAGCTGTGATGTTGTCATTAAAGTCAGTGGGTTTTAGTACCAGCAGACTGCATACAGTACATATAGTTTTATCAGACAATGGTTGTGACAAGTGCATTTGTTCTCTCTCTGAGAGTAGTAATGTTATCTCAGTAGTAAGCAAAGCCCAGTGAAAGTCATTTATTCTAAAGTGTATGAAAAAGCCAGAAAAGTTAACGTTTGCTATCAACATATTGGAAAGTGCTTGGCTCTTGTATTTTGCAGGACTGTCTTTGTTTCATGGTGAAGAGTATATTTATTGGCCAGCAGTTGTCTCAATTTGGTGCCTAGTCCAACATTCTTCTGTGAAAACACAGAGACACTTGCTCGTTTGTCCTTTTCCCTGACCACCTCCTGACCCCGCCACCACACGCCCATCCTCCACCCCCTCCCCCCAACCACACCCCCCTCTGAAGTACCAGTCCTGGTACTCGCAAGGATGTTTACAAATGTCTTCATTTTCTTTCTGTGTGAGAAGTTCAGAACTCTTCGCCCCTGCCCCCTTCACCCGTGTCCCTTCAGGAGTTTGTGTAAAGTGTACATTACCATGGTTCTTTTTTTATACAATACTCTGTAACTTGCCTTTGTAAATTTGGGCTGGAAAAAAAATAAATCTTTTTATGAGACAATCTGTCCTGAGATTCGCTCTGTGGCATCTGCTTTGGTCGTCCCGCCGCCGTTCAGAACGTCTCCAGCAGCGGCGGCGGCTGCAGGGAACCGTCTTTTCTCCCAGCGTTAGAGGATCTGTGTGTGCTGCTGCATGTGGCCACAGGAGAGCAGTGCTTCTAATGAGGACACAGCTGGTCTCCACTGGATCACCTGATTTAGCCACTTTGAGGGATTACCTGACAGGAGACTGGTTTAAGATTCTGTCGCTGGGCAACAGGTTAGTTCTCTTTTCATTTCTACCATCTAGAGGAATTCCACCAGATTTTTTTTTTTCATTTAAATCCTACTTTAGAGTGAAAAATAAAGCAAGAGTCGGTCCTATATGTCCTATTGGCAAATTAAAAATACTTTTTGTACCCTAATTGTGTCAGAATGATGTTCATAAAAACTGAGCAAATTAACTCCTTTATGCCGTATGTCGTTAATCCAAGACTTTCCTTAATTTAGCATCACCTTGAATAGAAAAACCGCTGAAGAATATATTATTGGAAATGAATTCAGGCATGAAAGGGGTTAAGGACCCCCCTCTGTTTTGAAGTTCTTCACACCTAGTAGCTCAAATGAAGCCCCAGGTCCTCAGCTGTCTGTCAACAGCTGAGCCTCAATATTTACTTGCTTGGTGATGGGACATTGACTTGTATGAGGCTTTTGGGATATTTTTAAACGTCCCTAATGCCCCTGAGCGAAGTTGGCTCTGTGCATTAACATAATGCAACATCAGTGGCGGGGAGTGATTACGCTGGGGATGATTTTGTTGAGTGGAAATGTGAAATCTGATTACCCTGTGTGCTCTCAGCTCTGCGGTGGGAGGGAGGGAGGGAGGAAGGAGGGCCGTGGAGGCAGAGGGAGCGATGCCGGCTGGAGGAGAGATTCAGAGGGAGGGTGGGATTAAGATACCAATGTGCTGAGCCAATGGCTTTTCCACAGAGCAGCTGGCTGGCATCAGGACAGGCCACGCACAGGAAGAGGATACCTTGCTTCGCAGCGCGCTCGGTGCCGGACACTGAGGCCGACTTTCAGGGGGCGTTCATGGGATGCACTATCTATGCAGCCAGCCCTAAGGCCCTGCCCGCTGACGAGGCCTCCGGCCAGGACCGGTACTACCCGCTCCCCCACTACCACCACCCTCATGGTAACTGCAGTCAGAGGATAGCAGCCTGCAGAGCCAGGTCAGTGTCACAGAAGCCACTCTGCTGGGGTTTTGTAAAAGAACTAACCAGAAGCCGAAGGCTGATTCCAAACTAACCTTTGTCGTGTTTGGCTGTTCTGTTGGAAAGTGGCAGCTTGTAGCTGCATAGATGAAGAGTGAGGAGATTAAAGCTGCTCTGCAGAGGTGAGATGATGATCACAGGTGAGCTTGTTTTTTAATGCTGCCACCTGAGTGTAGCAGCTCATAATGAAAAACTTTTTTGTTCCTTTAAGATCAAACCATGCGGTTGTTGCACCATCTCTAGATAAAGATTTTGGCTAAAAGACTGAATGACTTTATCTGTATCGTGTTGTTTTGTTCTTTTTCCACACATTCTCAAACTCTCCTGGAAGTGGTCCTCCTGTTTTCAGTCAAGTCGCTTCATTAAGCTTTAAATCTGCACTTTATGATTGTTTGTTTGTAGTGCCATCAACATAATGTACACCGCACAGCAAAAATAGGTTTGATCAATGCCAACAGTTGAGAGTTTCACTATAGTATCTATTTTTTAACCAAGTTTAAAGAAAAATATTGTCAGTCGAGTTGAAATCACTCCAGAGCTGTTTATTGCATTATTGTCTAAGCAGTATCACTGAAGTGGATCTTATCAGCTTTGTGGACTTCTGTTAACTACTTTCATCTCATGAATCAGATAAAACCAAAGAGGAGCGTCCGGAAAAACAGACTTCAAGTCACATTCATGAACACTTTATTAGCTGTTAGACTGTAACTTTTGGTCACTCACACAGTTTTAACTCTCAAACTAAAAAGTTCTCTCATTTATCCCAGGCTTTTAAAATGACCTGTGATAGGTGAAATTTGCAAAGTAGGAGGATGGATGTTTTAAGGGTGTATACCCCCTCACTACATACTTTATACTCAAATATTATCATAATTTTCTCTCTTGTTTTTAACTCTCAAAGTTCAAACCTTTGTAGAAAAATGTGTCCAGTACTATAGAATGAAAACCAAGATCTGATTGTAATAGAAGATTTGTGTAGATTTGGCAGCTGAACACATTCTGTACAGGAGACACAAGAGGAGTGACTGATTGACAAGGTCAACAGCCAATCCGGACGCTAAACCCAGTGCATTGTTTAGAAAAAAAAATATATATATAGTGCACTAAAAAAATGAGAAGACTGCAAAAAGAACTGTGATATTGCAAGGAACACCTGAACCAGAAATAATCATCAAAAAATGTTTAAAAATTGCTCATGGAGGGTTTGTACCCGGCTGGAATTCTTTGACACCAAGTCTCTCATAAATCAGAATAGAGCAGAGAAAGAAAAGCCTGGAACAAGATTTGCACCGCTTTGACATTGTGCACCAAACCTCCTCCAACTGCAGATGCTAGTGTGCGACACTAAACAGTAAGGGTGTAAGAATATATCGATTCAATAAAATATTCCAATACTTCATTTGGTGATCCTTGTATCGATATAAAACGCTGCCAAGACAATGTTTAATTAGTTATGTTTGAACAAAAAATGTAGTTCAGCATCTTACTCAACCGTACCTATGCAACATTTCTGGTTAAGACACATTTATTATTTGTGGTTTTTTTTCCTATGCTGAAAAATTGTTAGGGGTTATTTCTTATTTTTTTGTCATTAAAAAAGTATTTTGCAATTATATTATGTGTATAAATATTTAGATAAAGTTTTAAGTAGGGGTGGAACGGATCACAAAGGTCACGGTTCGGATCGTGTCACGGTTTTAGGGTCACGGTTCGGATCATTTTTCGGATCAGTAAAAAGTACAAAAATTTAAAAAAAGAAAAAAAACAAAACGAAAAAAAAAAAAACAACAATATCAAACCTAATTTAATTTTTGGAAACAGTTTAACTCATAAATTCAATAAGCATTTAAAATACCTCACACACACAATATTTACATATGCAACAACAAAACATCTGCTCATTGAAGCCTATTTATTAAAACAAAACATATTTGTACTTTGAACACAAACAAAATACTAAAACATGTAGTTTCTGATGACATTTACATGTTTTTAGACCAAATCTACAAAAACTAAGAGAAGAAAATGATTAAAAATAGTGTTGAAAACACCAAATCTATCTGGATTATCCTTTAAAATTAAATCATAAATAAAACAGTTACAATTATTTTTTTTGGTATGAACTGCTTTATTGAAACTAACTGTGGGAACATTTAAATGTTTTAAATGATAATTTTCTATAAAACGTGGCACTTCTGCGTCAGCTTTTCCTGGTCAATTTTGACATCTCTGGCTTGCCGTACAAATGTTCCGCGATTCCACCGGAAAGCCCGTAACGGAGCTTCCATTCGATGCGAACGGACAATTGGTTTAAATTATGCTAGCGCGAGGTGTCCGCGTTTGGGGGGTGGGTGTTCGAGCAGTCCGCGGTACACACGTGTCCCGAACCGTGGCCTCTGATCCGTACGGACCACGGAAAATCCGTGATCCGTTACACCCCTAGTTTTAAGTCATACTAAAAAAAGTGAAATATTGTCTCTGTCTAATGATATAATAATGATACATAATAATGTATCATGACACAAGTATAATCTGTATCATATCGCCAGACAATACACGCCCTTAGTAAAAGAACTAGAAGAAGAAGCCCCTCTCTGTTTATCCAGAGTGAACACCGTAGGCTGGGGCTGTAAAAGTACCCAAGTACTCCAATAGTCATGATCTGCTCCAGAAAATTTGAGTATGAATATTTGGGACTTCCAAGATTGCTGATTTGTGATCTTAATAAAAATAATATTGAGTAGTAAAAATACAATTCAGACACAAAATGCTCTATAATGCAGAATAATGTTGTAAGTTTATAATAAACAGCGCTACTGTCACTGGATGTAAATACATTTTCAAAGCGTCAATGAAGCTTCTCATTTTCATGGCAAATTTATTTTGTTTTCTTTTTCTTTGTGGTTGAGAAATTTAGACTTAAGTTCAGTTTACTTACATAAATTCTGAAAATAATTATCTTTAACTTTTTAACACCAGATCCTTAGCTCGACTGTTTACATTCTTTTGATTACCATAACTCTTCAATCGCAATTAAAGTCATTTCAGAGGATTTTGAGGCAGAGAAAAGCAGCCTCATGCTGATACGCAGTAGTGAAGTGATTACATAACATTAGTGAAAAGACATACATCTAGCAGCTGTAAAAACATATATTTATAAAGTAAGAATTCTGGTTCAATCTGGGAATCCTTGATCATGATTCATGAATCGAACAGGATTGCCACCCAAATAACAATCCGCAGCTCGAACCATGGGGTAAATGCACGTTCAAGAAATGCGAGTTTAGTGCATTCTTAATATACACATCACATGCCTGATGTATTCGTAGCTTCAGACTTCATGAGTGTCATGGTTTTTTGAAGGTCCCAATAAGAACGGATTCTTTGAAAGTCTGTATGAAGCCCAACAAGCCGAGTGATTAGATACACCAATGACTTGTTTTTCATCTCCTGGTGTTGTGTTGACAAAAACTACATCCTTTTGATCCAATAGAAGATACTCTTCTAACACCTTTGCCGAAAAAAAAAGTAATTAAAAAAAAAAAGTGCTGTGGTGGTAGTATCATGATCGGGGCTTCCTTCAACAGGTTTATGGAATCTAGAAAATTATTTAAGTGTTTTAAATATAAAAATGAACACTAACGTTATGTTTTTATATGAGCGATAACACTAAAATATTTTTACATAACTATTCTAATACATGTACACGTGGCTCAAAAAGTTCATGATTTTGATCTCCATGTATGCGTCTACTTTTTTTTTTTTTATGTAGTAATAATTTTTCCGTTAACTGCGCTCGTGCAGATAATGCAGTTACCATGTTGCTCTGGGCGTCTGTGGGGAAAAAATAGCCCCGCTTTAATCCCCGGCTCTCACTTGGCTAATAAGTAAGCTCAACCCACCTCGCCGCAGTCGGACGTTCCAGCTCCGCGAGACTACCAGCAGTGTTTTAAAGGTTCTCCGCGCGCTTCTCCTGCCCGCTGTGGGTTCTTTTTTTTTTTCACCTTACATTTTATGAAGGAGAAATGCAGCGCACACCTGCAGAGTTTCGCGGACCTTCAGGGCGACAGCACCATGGAAAAAGTCGCAAGCGATGGTAACAGGTAGGAGACGTTATCAGCGACAAGCTAGCGTGACGTAAAGGCGTACTTCCGGTTTGAGCTTACAAAATAAATGTCTGGTATTTTTTTGCCACTTCAGATTGGTGTTACTAATTAAAAATATCTTACATTTAAGACATTAGAATGTTTACAACAATACAAAAATAAGTGATTTTTTAATCTTTTTTTTAAAATGAAGCTCGGGCGCACGATGATTATGCAATACAAAGCACTTCCGTTTTTATTTTGAAGAGCTGCGTAAGGTCAGGGTTTATACTTACTATCAACAGCTTCACACCTGACCTTTTAAATGGAATTGTCAACAAGTCCTACCGTGAATACAGATGCGTTAAGAGTGAAGAATGTCCTAAACTGGTGGGGAAAATTTGACATTTTATTTTTAATCATTTGTTTTTTTCTTTTTTTAACTCCACTCATGTTTTAAGTTTCATTCATCAATATTTTGTACTATCAAACAATTTCACAATTAAATGTATCCTTTTTTTTTGGCTTAAAAATGAAGCAAACTCCCATCAAGCATGTTTTATCTTTGTGCTCTGTACTGCGTTGTTGTGCCGCTTCAGTGCTTCAGAAACATTGGGAGCCCTGTGCAGACCAAAAACAGGCCTCCTCCATCAAAGGCTGTTTGGAGGCGCTTACACAATGGGGAGGTTATTTCTGGAGGCCTCAAGCAGTGCAGACACACTATCTCAAAGTCCAAAGCGTTGCTACAACTTTATAAACAATCCAAATAATGAAAGATTTTGTTATAGCAAATATTAAATCCACTAATAATTTGCCTGGGAATCAAGTATTTTCGTATCATGGTTGAGTCTCCTTTGTCCTGCCCTGCTTTTTATTTTCCTTTTTATGTAAACTTTTCAATAAGTTTTAACCTCATAAAGGAAAATACCAATTTTTTTTATATCATAAGCTCACTTCTCACACTCTTTAATAAAAAGAAGTGTCAGATTGCAGTCTTTTGTCTGCTTAGAGTAATCTGAACACATCTGGGTCTGTGAGGGGAATTTTTTTTTTAATATTAGCATTTAACTATCCTTGAAGTTTGTGTCCTACATTCATAATGAATTAACAAACAAGCATATTCTGAGGCCGAGCACAGCCGCTCTCAGTGACTAACTCCCCTAATGAGATTAAAGTTTATTGGATCGGCGGGTGTCTTGTGACGGTGCAAAATATTGACCTCAGAGATGAAGAAGGGCGCGATGAAGGAGATGGGGAGCCTTGTAGATGTGATAGATAAATGCATGCTAAATGAGTTTTTAAAATGTTTAATTAGTGTTTATGAATTTTCAAAGCAACTGGCTTTTAAAGTTCCACACCGATCACATTTCGATCTATTGTAAAAGGTTCCCCAGTGGAATTTTCAGTTTTAAGCTTTTTTTTTTTTTTTTTTTTTTTTTTTTTTTTTTTTTTTAGCTAAAATCAAAACACCTTTGGGGTTTTCTAGGACATAGTTTCTGCAGAGAGATCCACCTCTGAGGAGTTGTAGAAGATAAACTGTTAGTGAAGAGTAACCCGCCCTCATTTCCTGTCACCCATCTGTTTACGCGTTCTCCCGCTAGCTTACAGCCCCTCACACCCCCATCCTGAGTCGCATTCATTTAAGAAAATGCGCAGAAATGCTATTTTAATCTTAATTTTCTTAATACACATCACCATCATGAGAAAATACAACAAAAACATATTAAAAACACATTTTTCATCTATGTATGGAGAGAAAATAGTCTTACTCTGATTTGTGCATGCGATTGCACCACAAGTCCCTTCTAAACATCCGCAGGGCAGAGGGGCTCGATCAGCCCACTGGGCCAGCTTAGGTCACGGGATCACATGGACAGATCTCAATCGCCGCGTTCTGCCGCTGTTCTCCCGTGCCCAAGATCCCCGGGAGGATCAGACCAGAGCCCCCCCACCCGCTCTCAGCTGGCGTTTATGAAGTAAATACACAGCGATCTGGTCGGCAAACGCGGCGATTACAGGCAGCACCGGCCCGCTTGGATCTGCGAGTTTAGAAGCTCCGGCATCGAAGCAGGTGACCAGCCCTCGGGACGGAGCCTCGGGACGGAGCCTCATGATGGAGGCGCTGTCAGAGGAGCCGGTGCAGATCCAAAGCGATGTTTTTTGGAAATATTTGTATTTTTAAAGGGGTACGTGTTTTATAAACGCTCATTCAGACTTTTTATATTAATTATCGGGAATATGTTTTTAAGAAAGTGGGAAAATGTCAAGTTTTACCAGATATTATTCACAATCAAAGTTTAAAACGGCTGACAAGAATACTATGGTGAACGAGCATTCTAGTAGTACTTGAACGCATCCCTCACGGATGAATTTGTGAGTCGTGAAAGAGTCTCACGATAGAGTTGGGCGTAACTGATGTGTTGTGTGTGCGTAAGAGGTGATTCATGCGTATTTTTTAAAGATTTTTTTTTTTGTGTAATTAGTTTCAAGTTGTTGTAGTTTTAATTTGTGCATGTGTAAATTGTATTTTGTATTTTTTTAAATTTTGTAATTTTTTTTACTTCTGTACAAAATGTATTTTATGAGTTACAAATCAAGAATTACCCACGCACAAATCCAAAGTTATGGACAAATCAAGAATTATATTATATTACTATTAGAATTAAATTTATTTTGCAGTGAATCTTCATTGTGGTTTTAATTTTAGGATATTTGGATGCATAACTCTGCAGAAGAGTCAAGCACACTCCAATATTGTGGTTTGTTTTGTTTTGCAGCTCCCGTATCACTGAGATTATGATAATTTTAATCTGAAAGCAAACATTTGTGAGAAGTTTACCAAAAAGCCAAAGTCTGTTTTCCCCCCTTGGCTTCAGAAAAACCAGGTAAAAGGTCATATAAAGGTTCATTTTAAGCCAAAAGAAAAAAGACACAGATTTATATATTATATTATATTATATTATATTATATTATATTATATTATATTATATTATATTATATTATTATATTATATTATATTATATTATATTATATTATATTATATTATATTATATTATATTATATTCCTTGTTTATCCTCAGACAAACACATTTGCTTAATTGTGTTCTCTGTTTCCTTCAAGCCCAGCTTTACCGTGAGAATGACCCACGTTTCTCACCTATTTGATGACCCTTTTACCTAAATTCAGTCGTCCAGGAGCACAGAGAAGCCGGCAGGTCTAACCCTTCACATTAGAAAGCTCCTGTTGTTTGAGGTCAGTGGCTGACGTCAAGCTTCTGTCCAATTAGAGGTAATTTACTGGAAAGTGCACGCAGGTGCTCATTTCCATCAGCACCTGTAATTATAGAAGAGCAGGTGGTAACGGCTCCCGTCTCCCTCAGGACGGTCGGTCACGAGGTCGACGTATGTTTTTGTGTTTGCACGGAAAAGGTGAGAAAAAGAGTTAAGACGAAACAAGGAAGAGCAGGATTTTATTGTTCAGGACTTTCAAAACTTACACAAATGGATGTATTTTAGTTTCTAGTGGCAGATTTAAACAATGTGAAGTTGTTTAAAGGCACAAAGTTCCTTACTATGATGTAAAAAGATTAAATGAAGCCAAAAGATTAACATAAAAGTGATGTGAAAATAGATAAACATGTACAACATGAATTTTTTTGCCCTGGAGTTTTAAAAATTTTGTTGAAAGACAGAAGTTTGATGAAAAAAAATTATTCGTAGAGTGACTCAGAAACTTAAATGGCATTTACTTTAAATTAGCAATGCTTGCTTTTCTTTTCTTTTTTTTTTTTTTTTTTTGTGATTCAAATGTATTGAGTTCTCTGGTTGCTATTTCAGTTTTTGTTTTCCAAAAAATCTTCTGAAGATCATAAAAGTTTCCTGACTGAGTTATAGTTTGTAACCCCTTAAACACAAATCAAAAATAAAAGATTATATGTTTGTTTTCCTTGTGTTACTTGCTTTTTGGAGAGTAAAGTACTCCATCAATGATTTTTGTTGTTGTTTTGTAAATCTGCTGTTTGGCTGAGATTTCAGTCAAAGGGTTAATTTAATGCCAAAGTTTAGCCCATTGATGCCTGAACTTATTTCCAGATATAAAAAAACCCCTGTAGTTATGCTTTCACGTAGCTAAATTCAGACAATTTTGAGCATAATTAGAATATGAATCAGAATAGATTTATTAGTCATTTTCGCAATGATGCATATTTAGTGTCATGGGGTTAAGTGAAAACAGAGAGCAATGATAACTTTCTTAACTTTTTTTTTCCCTCTTTCATCTCCTTAAAACAAAACTAGAAAACAATGTTTGATGCTGCATCATTTTAAGAGATAAATCTTTGTATCACTGCCACCATATAAACAACAAATATTTAATCAAAAGGTTTTTGAAACTGTGGATTGATCTTCTATTTCTTTCAACAGCTTTTCTGAATAAATGAGCCATTTATTGTGTAATAAAGTATAATTTCTTTTGATCCTAGTGGGATGTTTTTGTATAAAGTGTTTGTGAAAAGAATTTAGAGGATCAAAATAAGCTTCTCTTGCATTTTGCAATAAGTGCTTAAAGGCTAAAGCAGCTATTAGGCATGAAGACATCTGTCTTGTTCCGCTCGACTGAGAATTAGTTATATTTTAGGAGTCATATCTGAGGGGTTTCAGCTGCATTTGAAACATGACATGTGGTCTGTTGTTGGTTTACACTCTATGGTAAATGCAGTATTCTTATCTAGAGCTCTACTACTTTCTTTTTAAAGGCCAAAGCGCTTTACAGTCGACTCAGATTAAAATCTCAATGTTTTCTCTGTAGAAGCTGCAAAGACATTTGAGACTGAGTTCATGCTTTTTT
The DNA here is from genome assembly GCA_003999625.1 of Oryzias javanicus. Lineage (NCBI taxonomy): Eukaryota > Metazoa > Chordata > Actinopteri > Beloniformes > Adrianichthyidae > Oryzias > Oryzias javanicus. Next base: position 10,632,624 of record CM012439.1, on the reverse strand, counting down.
TCTGTTAGGGAGGTTATCAAATCTTTATTCAAATTTCACTCTTTGCAAAAAGTAATTTATTTAAGTGTACTGCAAATATACTCAGTCTGTGTTTAAAGTGAGGCAGTATACTTGAAGTTCACTTTTTATGTACCGTCATAAACTGTAAACTTAACATTTTCCAATTTAGTCTGAAGAAGTATTTAGTTTGTGTACTTCCTACACTTCATATACATAGTCTCTAGTATATTTGCTGAACTTATACTCAGGTATATGTAATAAAATAAACTTCAAGTGTATTATGTTTTGCCAATGACAGTCAGAGATCAGTCAAAGAGTCAGATTCTCTATTAGAACTTTTCTTTATTAATGACAAAAACCATAAATACTTTGATTCTCATTGATTATGATTTTTAAATAAAAGTAAATTTGTTACATTTTGTGTTTTTTTTTAAACACTTTAACAATCCAACTAATACAATTTAAAAAAAAAAAAAAAAGGTTTTTTTTTTGCTGCTTAGAGAGTAAAAACACAATCAATGATTTAAATTTGACGTTTTTTAAATGTGCTCTACTGTTCGGTTGAGCAGTACATCGATAAATCATTTAACACACATTTTAAAAATTGCAATGACAATTGAAAAATATATTTAAAAAAACAGCATTAAATTTTACAAAAACTTTTTCTAACGTTTCATTTTGTTTTCTGGAAAATTCTTCTGCTTTTTTTTTTTCGTTCTTGTTTTCTATATTTTTGTTTGTGAAATGTAGTTTTGTTTTCTAAAATAAAATGCTTTTTTTGTATTTGTTTTGCTTTTTTAATTGTCTTTGTGATCTATAAAAAGGTTTTTTTCTCGAGGGATTTGTTCACTTCTGGGCCACCGTAGAGCAGTCAGCTAAAGGGTTAAAGAGATTTTCATTTGTTAAGTTTTCTATTAGAAAAAATAAATGTGTAAACAAATCCACTGGATTCATGGAAAACTTTTCTAAACTAAAACATTAACTGGAGATTATCATTAAAACCATAATTGGTATTGATTTATAGAAAAAAAGGTAAAACAGTGTTTTATCAAAAATAGAAACTGCTTATGAAGTAAAAATATAAATTGAGACACAAAAGTAACTGTAACTTAATAAGCAGAAGCCAAAAAATCCATCACAATAAGCAGAGCTGCGCTCCTGTTCCTCTCGGGTTTGTTTTGTACCCGTACCCTTTTGTTTGTTGTTGTTCAAACAGCCTCCTTCATGCTGCGCTCCACTTCTACATTCTTGCCCGCGCAGGTATCTGCTTAAGCGGCGCATCCTGGATGATTTATGCCTTCTCGCCCGGTTCTGTGGGACATTGGGTGCAGAAACACGTGCAGCTCATTTTTGCTGCATTATTTTAGTCGACTCTCAGCAGCACGTCAGGTCAGCCATCTGCACGACCTCCGAGGCGCTCTGCCTCTTTGTACACATCTGGCCCTGTTTACAGAAGCGCAGCAACTTTATTTTTGCTGGGTCCATATTTTTTATGCAGAATAAACAAGCTTGTAGGCCGGCCTTCCACGTTGCATCACGGCTGTGTTGATCTTTGAGACAGAGTTCGCTTGTTTGCCCTCATAAACAGTTTGGGAAATGTTCTCTCCGAGAGCAAACCTGCAGACGGAAAGCAAACTGGAGGAGGAGGAGGAGGGGGCGCTGCAAACACTGATCCCTGTGTTTGTGTACTCAGGGCCCGGAGCATGACGGAGCAGCAGGAGCCGGCCGAAGAGACGGGCCTCCTCTCAACGCAGGACCTGGACCCCTCTAAGGACGACGGCACACACGGACACTTCAGGCAAATCTCACCGAAAACGCCTCCCGACCGGTTTAGCGGGTTTCTGCTCGTGTCTTCACACACGCTCATCTGTATCCTGTGCACGGTCATGGGGAGCTTTTATTTTGAAGTCAGACAATGAGAGGCCGCGAACAGGCCGGCCTCCAGGCGCTGCGTTTTCCTTTAAATGCAACTTTTTTTTTTTGTGTGTTGACAAATGAAATGTTAGTGGATTATGTGGAAAAATAGATTAGAGGCAGGAAGCTGTAATCCTGTGGAATCTAGTCTAGTAATCTCAGTCAGCGAGGGGGCACTGAGACCCCCCCCCCCCCCCCCCCAGCAGAGGGCAAAGCCACAGAGCCAAATTACAAACATCTTCAAAACAAACCCTCCGTTCTTGAAGGTCTGCACACTTTCCTTCACCAAAGCGCAGTTTGGTCCACCGCCACAGCCGCCACCGAAGGGAGGTGTCCGCTTTCTAAATCAGGAATCAATTTGGGATTCTTTGAGCTTGTAATTAGTTTCGTCACTCAGCCTCACAGCCAAGGGCACCGGAGGGTTTGGACACAGGCGCATGCGCTCACACACGGAGCGCGCTCGGCTTCGCTCGCATGGGAGCTCCATCGCCGCCTGCCAAACTTTCCGCCTCTGAAATGATGGCGGGGATTAAGAAGAGAGTCGTGATCCCAAAAAAAAAAAAAAAATTAAAATCTGCTCTGCACGTGTTCGCCCTCACAATTCATTCTCTTTTGTGGGATTAAATCCATGCGGGATGAACTGGTATAATCTCTGTCATCAACTCTTAAAAAAGAAGTCTGATGAATCTTGTGCCTCATTTTATATTAAAGAGTGGGTCTTTCTGGGCAGCTCTCCCATCACCAAGATGTGAGGAGTGGAGAAGAAAGAGACAGATGGAGCGTGAGAGCGAAGCCTCCAGAGCGGCTTCCATCCCTCAGGGTCGCCTGTGTTTTTAATAATCACTCCTTCCTCTCCACCCCAGAGCTGCTGGGGGGACTATTTATAGGCGGAAGGCAGCAGGCGTGAGGAGCAGCACACGTGTGCTGTTGTTCATATCACGGGCACGAGGTGTGTTGAGGGAGGCGTCGTCGGTGACGCTTAAACACTAAATCTTAAACATACCGCAACTTTTTAACCGGTAACACAATAATTCCAGCAGATTCTGGAGTAAAGCGGCGAGTAGATGAAAGATCATAAACACTGGAGCCTCAGAGTTAAAGGGTTAAACAGAAGAGGGTTTTCAAAATCCTCAAATGAGCTGATTGAAGAAATAAACGTATTTAATTGTTGATTGATTTTTTACGTTAGCTGTGTTTTTGATAATTTAAACATTCCAGGACCGGTGTCGAAGTCAAGGCCCAGGGGCCGGATCCGGCCCTCCGGGTAATTATATCTGGCCCTCCTGATCATTTAATTTTATTGTTATTAATGGACCGATGTTATCTTGTGCTTCTTTATAACTTGTATAATTTTGACAAAATGTATTTATGGAGAGAAAAATATTAAAAGTTATTTAAGGTTTAAATTGATTTATTCTGGATTAATATTCCTGCCTGTTATTATTCATAAATATGTTAAAAAGTTACATTTTAAAGTTATTCTTTTTGCACTATTTTGGCATTTACTAAGATGTTTTAGACTGTTTGGGAGTTTAGTTAATATTTCAGCTACATGCTAGCTGTTTTGGTTAATTTAGTCTTCTTTAATAGTGTTTAGGCTGTTTTGGAGTTTAGCTTTTCTTTTAGCTACATGCTAGCTGTTTTGGCTAATATAGGATTTTATAAAAAGGTTTTTAGGCTGTTTTGGAGTTTAGCTAATTTTTCTTCTATATGCTAGCTCTTTTTTCTAACCTAAGTTTTTTTTTTTAGGCCAATTTAGCTTTTACCTTATATTTTAGCTGACTATTGGCTTCAGTGTGTTTAGCTATCACTTACAGCACTAGTATCCTCAGAAACCAAATTTAGCTTACAGCATTCACACTAGCATTATCACAGGTAATGCTATATATCTAGTTCATCATTGCTTAAAAGTTACAGTTTTTAAGATTTTAAAATGTAGTTTTAGTGTGTTTAATAGTTCATCCTGTTTTGCCCGCTATCTAAGGTGTGTTTTGGTTTTTGGCCCCTTGAGTCTGACACCCCTGTTCTAGGAAGCCTTAAAGTCTCACTCCGATCCTCTTTTGATCTACTTTAAAAGTGTTCCCAGTGGTTTTTTAATTATTATCATGATGCTTTTATCCAAAATAAAGAAAATGTTATTTTCTAGAACATATTTCCTGCAGAGCAGCAGGAGTTCATTAGAAGTTCACATTTGAGTTGTGGGTGGACTGTTGCACGGAGTATATCTGTGATTGTGTTCTGTGATTTTATTTTTCCAACATGGAAATAACAATTCAGCAAGGAAACACAATTGAAAAATAATTTTAAAAAACATCTTGAAAACAAAAACATTAACCAAAGAATGGGAACACACATGCTGGTCAAGGAGTGAGCAGAAGCTGAGCTTAACATTACTGGTGCAACAACATTATTTCATCTCTTACTGTTTCGTAAGGATTTGAATAAAACAAAAATACTCCAAAATGCAATCTTAAGATGAACTTTCTGTAGATATGTCCAATACAAGATTTATTCATGTATTTTGGACTGATTTAAACAAACATGGATGGATTTCAGCTTATATTGATTGCCATTGTAAAATATGTATTTCCCTCTTTTTTTCTAGTCTATTCCAAATATAATTAAAAAGAAGAGGGAATGATTTGTCAAAAACACAAGTTTTACAGAGTGGATCCATAAAGGCAGCATGTGGTTGGGGATTTTCTTCTTTTGGGTGGTTTTTATAAACCAAAGAAAGACTTTGTTTACTGGAAAAAAATCCTAAAATACTGTTAAATTTTGACTAATTTCTGCAAAGAACTAAAGCACCATGTTACTGTTTTACTGTATCAGTGATGAGCCTGAGGAACAATTTCCAAAGCACATGATAGTCAGATTTTTTTAGATTCAAGATGACCTTCTTTTTAGTTGTGACCTTCTCGGAGTTTCATTTATCGGTTCAGTCTTACAGACTCTCTTGTTTGTGTCCTTGCTGCCTCTGATCATTCATATATTCTAAAAGCCCTCCTGGTGGAACCAGTTATTAGAATAATGGTGCTTTTTGTGGTACCACCACCAAATTTGGCATGGATGGATCAAAGGATCCTCTCTTTCAGAAAAGCATTAAATGATCCAAGATTTCTTTAAATATGTAATATCAGAATTTGAGTTGCATTTTTAGCAGAGCTCCGCACACCTAATTTCACCATGGAGGAAAACCGATATTGTACATGACATAGTATTTGACTAGTACTCTTTAAATCTAAAGTGCATGAACAGTCCATATTTTTGAGACTGGGGAAAAAACAAATCAAACGTTTGAAACAATTAAGTGAATAGATGACATCTTTAAAAATGGGCGCCATTTGGGATTTTTCTCAAGGCTAAGGTTATTTTCTATGAAAGAGCATCCTGAGAGATCATAGCTTGTTCCTCGTGATCTACTTCCTTGTTTGTTATGCAGCTAACTCTGCTTTAATGATCACTGATCCCTTGGATCAGGTGTGTTTAGTCAATCAGAAACTGCCATCGCTCAACCCAGCTAATCAACAATTACTGAAGCAGGGTTAGTTTCAAAACAAGCAGGGCAGTAGCTCCTGAGGAACAGAGAGCTCTGATCCGTGACAAAAATGTACGATTTGTTTGACGCATCTACCTTACTTACTCCGTTATTCCTATTAGGCTCCAGTTCATGTATTTGCTTGATTTTGCTCACATTTCTTCTTTCAAGTGTGTGTATGCTGGGAATATAATGCAAATTAATTATGTAAATTATTTTCATAATGAGTTGACACATTAGAAAAACTTTTAACCCTTCTTTTATCCTAGATATGTTGACGTTGGGACAACGTGTTGACCTTTTTTTTTCTCTCAATGATTTTTGATTTTCACTGGTGTCCGTGACAAACATGAAATCTTCTCCATCCAGATTTGTCATGGGATTGATAACACGTCAATGTAAGACTTGAGTCATCTAGACCCCGTAAGATAGCACGAGAGTTAAATCATATAATGTATAATAGGATTCTGTTGGTTCTACAGAATTTAAAATGCTGCATTTTGTGCATGAATAGCCTATATTCTGGTGGCTAATATGCTTTTTTGAAAGAGGGGGTCCTAAAATACACCAATAATGCCAAATTTGGAGCACAAAATGCATTATTTGACTGAAATATCAACAGAAATGACGACTGCTTCAGGTCCCATTTAATTCTTGATGAATAGTTCTAGTTAAGGACCTCGGTCAAACAAAGCCCCATACATTAAAAGTTTAAAAAACAACAAAACACAGCTAAACTTTTAAAAGAAAGACAAAAAAAAAATAGATAAATTACATCAAAACACCAAATTAAAAAACTAAGCTAAAACAATAAAACAGTAAAGATACACCAGCAAATACATGCTGCTGATAGAATGCAGGTTCATTTGAACATGAACTTCATAAATATTTTTAACCTTTGAAAACTTTTTTTTTTACAAATTTAAATCATATAATTTATTTGAAGTAATTAAAATCAAAAAATTAAAATTTGGTGAAATGAACTCCTTCATAGACGAACACATTTGCTTGTTAGATAGAAACTCAACCAGACGAAGCTTCTGTTTAAATAGGAGGTAAACACAGTCATGTTTACTAAAAAAGTATGAAAAACATGACTTTACAAGAAATTAAGCTATAAAAGAAAGAAAGTAAAACTCACTGTACCTTTACTCATTTTAAGGGTAAATTAAGAACCTTTGCATTCATTTTTGCTTTTAAAAGCCTTTTAATTAATGTACTGACTGAATCCTGCACTTAATTAAAATGAAATTTGTTTATCTATGTATACTTTCTAGTATAATTTTTAACTGAATAGTTTTTATTGATTTACATTGTTGAGTATATTGTGATGTGATTTTATCTAGCTTTGTGTTTCTCCACTTTCCAGGTTGCTATTGTAAATAAGAGCATGTTCTTAATGAATGAATGAATGAATGAATGAATGAATGAATGAATGAAATGGTTTATTTCAAGCAATCAGGTTATAATACATGGAATAACATCACATAATAAATCACAAATAGATCGCTTGAAAGGGGGTGGAAGGAAGCGAACTTATATAATCCCACCCCGACTCGACCATACCATTTTCTCTGCATGAATTATCAATTAATGGCTCAAGTGGTTAAATTAAGGTAGAATAAAAACAGAACTTAAAACATTGCAAAGAGAATTTTGCAGTTTTTTTTTAATATCCTCTTTTATGATATTTTAACTTTTTTAGCATATTTCATTTTATTTTATTTTTTTCTTTGGATGGACTTTGATATACATGATGCTTCAGCCCTTTTCTTTTGGTTGATGTAGATTATCATTTAAAGGTTGTGAAATGTTAAATGTATACAACCCACCAAAGAAAAACTTTAAACTTAAACTTCCTTCTAATTAAATTCAAAGCATTTTTTGTCATTAATAAAGTTGGACTGGACAAGAGAGAAACACTTTTATTATAAGACAGGAAGTAGAGCTTTAATAGAACAAGAAAACAGGATACATTAACCCAATGCACGCAAATTAGGCTACACACAAAAAAAGAGAACTCTTTAGTCTGATTATGATAATGAATTCAACAGTAGAATGTGAATGATGCGGTAAATTCTGCAGGAGGTGTGAGGATGGCTGTCGGACCTGAAAGTGGGTCATGCTCTGGGGCGACAGAGGGAACTCCAGAACAATAAGGTCTTTGTTTTTAAAAATGGTCACGTAAAAAAAAAAAGAAAGAAAGAAAAAAAACAACATCTGAAAGCTCTGACCTTAATCCACTGAAAATGTGAAAAGACTACAGATGAGCAGAACAAGCTCTCACAACTCTCCTTCACATTTTTGAAACGTATTCCCAACATTCCTGCTTAAATGCCTGTCATTCGCATGTTTTTGACAAATATTTTTGCAGATTTGATATTTAATCTATTTTCTGATTTCCGACAGGTTTTTATACTCATTTTCCCAAAGAAAACCTTCAGAAACATGACTGTTGGCGCTTTTATTGTGTGATCTATGAGTTTAGCTTTTTAGCTTTGCAGGCAAAAAAACTTGCAATTCTGGTTCTGGTCAAATCCAATAGAAGTGACGAATGCATTTTTAGAATGCATGCTTTTAATTTGTAATATAGTCAGTTTAAAACTGCAGTTGTTTAAAAAATGCAAAAAAAGTGTTAAAAATAAAGAGTTTCTGAAAAGCTCATAAGCTGCAAAATTGTCACTACATTTAAATAAAGTTCAGAATAATGTTAGACTAGGCTTCTGCTGAATTTGTCTGAATTATGAACGGTTTCGGCAACACCTCCTTCTAATTGATTGTGATTCTGTCACACAATATTATGCTGAAAGAATCACAGTAAACCTCAGCATGGTGAAAAACTGAAGCTGTTAAAGAGCCACTAGGAGGAAAATCCTGTTTTTATAACATTTTTATAATGATGGAGGACACATATCAAGAAAATTAAGCATTTCTGAGTATTTTAAATTCAAATTGTTGTGAATCAGGAACATTTATGTTGCTTTGCAGGGACTATAGTCTAGAAAATGAGACATTTTTAAAAATTGTGGCTAAAAGTGGCATAATCATTATTTAAACACTGGGAATGCTTTAAGATAGATCAAAGCTGATCAGAGTGGGATATTAGCAAGACAAACTACATCATTTATTAAAAATACCTTCATTTTGTAGGAGTAAACTCTTAATCAAAATCCCAAATTTATAATGAGAGTACACTGAACAAATATAACTAATTACTCTACTTTAATTTTGTGCTGAAATTTGACAATGTCTTTGTTTAAAAATCAGTTTTAAAGCACAAATGTGGCAATAAGCCTGGTGGATACACAAGAGGCGTGTCCCAGTTCTTTTGTCCATTTTAAACAAAGTGCCAACAAAAAGTCTTCATGCTCATTTAAAGCAGATGAATGCCGTTTCATTGGCCACAGTCCAAAAAAACAAAGCAAAAACTGATCAGAAATGTGTAAAAATGCATCAACTTTGGCCAGTTTGAGCCCAAGCAGGGATCCTGTGGAGGGATTCTGGACTTTTGGAGGTTTTTCAAGCCTCTTTTGGAATAATCAGTCAGGAGTTTCAGCGTGACTCTGAGGAAGTGTGTTCAGGCAGAGCAGGAAGGTGTCGTTAAAATAAAGCTGCTGTCAGGCTGCCTTAAAACAGACATGAGTCAAGACTAAACAGAAAGCTGTCCTGACGGACATGGACCCATTCCTGCTCCTCCATCACTGCTAATCTGTCCAGTGAGAGACAGAGCAGCAGTGAGGAGGAACCTGCTGATGCAGCTCCATTTAAAAAAAACATGAAGGACTCCACTCAGTGGATGATGGGATGAGCATAAAAAGATGCTTCCTCAGTGTTGTTACCCCTAAGTTAAAGTAAGAAAAGTGAGTTTATTTGATTTCCTAGAGCGCATGTGTCAAAGTCAAGGCCCGGGGGCCAGATCCGGCCCGCTGGGTAATTCTATCCGGCCCTCCATATCATTTTATGTTAGTGTTATTAATGGACCAACATTATCTTGTGCTTGTTTCTAACTTGTATAATTTTGACAAAATATACTTTTATGGAGAGAAAAATATTGAAAGTTATTTAAGGTTTAAGTTGATTTATTCTGGAATAATATTCCTACATTTTTATTATTCATAATTATGTTAAAACAGTCATATTTTAAAGTTTTTAAAATTGGTATTCTAATAGCTTTTTGGACTATTTTGGCATTCACTAAGATTTTTCAGGATAATTTGGACTTTAGCAAATATTGCAGCTACATGCTAGCTTTTTTGCTAATTTACGCTTTTTCTGTTTTTTGTTTTGATATTTTAAAGTTTGGCTTTTTTTTTCAGCTACATGCTAGTTGTTTTGGCTAACCTCATTTTTTTAATAGAGTTTTTTAGGCTAATTTGTCATTTAGCTAATATTTTAGCTAGCTTTCAGCTTCTGTGCTTTCAGCTATTAGCTTCAGTGTTTTTAGCTATCAGTTTCAGCATCTTTAGCTATCAGCACTACGATCTTCCAGATTCAGCTTACAGCATTCACACTAGCATTATTGCAGGTAATGCTATACATCTAGTTCATAATGATGTTAAAAAGTTGCATTTTTAATGTTTTTAAAAATGTAGTTTTAGAGTGTTCAATTAATGTTTATCCTGTTCCTGTTCGGCTTTCCTACCTAAGGTGTGTTTTGGATTTTGGCCCCTTGAGCGATTGAGTTTGACACCTCTGTCCTAGAGTATTATGTTCTGTAGCTTTAAAGCAAAAAATAAAGAAAAAGGAAAAAAAATAGCAACGTAGAAATGTTGTCAAAAACTGTTTCTCTCCAGTGTTTATATCAGCAGACAAACATTTTTGTCTTATTTTAATTGTGATGGACCCCAAAAAAAGTCCATAAATAAAAAAACAAAAAATCAAAAAACAACATACTGTGAAAAAATAAGTTGTAAAAAAAGCTGAACAGCTTTCAAACTTAACTAAATGTTTGGAATAAAATAAAAAAAGACAAAAATTTAATTTAAAATGTTTCTAGATGTTGAATAAAATCTGAACGAACAAACCTAAAGAGGAACGTCTCTTTGTTTACAATCTTTCTGGTAACAGCAAAGCTTTTACTGACATGTGGAAAATAAAACTGGGCTGCATGGTGATGTAGTGATGATTAGCACCCTCACCTCACAGCAGGAAGGTCCTGGTTCAAATCCCGGCTGGGACCCTTCTGTGTGTGCATGTTCTCCTCATGCATCCGTGGGTTCCTCCCCCAATAGGAAAACATGTTTCATAGGTTACTACATGAATTTGTGTGGCCCTGCAATAGACTGGCGACCTGTTTGGGCCGAACCCACCTTTGCTCAACAGTATGGGATAGGCTCCAGTATCCCTAATAACCACAAGGGATACAGCGAGTTCTATAAAATCAATGCTACAAACTTGAGTTTTGCTAATATCTGACAGGAGAATCAACTCAGTGAATGAATGTCAAAAAAGAAAAATTTTAAAACAAAAAAGATATATAAATCTTGAACATGTGCACACAGCACAATTAATAAATACGAAAGAGGCTCTTTAAGCTTTTTCCTGAAATATTATTTTTTTTAATCAACAGACTCTATTTTAGTTGACCTGCTGCAAAAGTTACGCTGAAGACGATTTAACCTCATGATGCTTTATCAGTACTTTTGAGCTGAGCACTGAGTGTGCATCTAATTCTGTGTTTTTTTAAATAACTAGCCTGACCAAAGTTACATTAGCAAAGCCCTGTGTGTCATCAGCTTTTGTTGTTACAGCACAACTTTTGCTCTTTTAAAGGACAGAAACCTTCAAATTATATTTTATATATTTACTAGTCTGGATTCAAACTGGATTTTCAAACAAAATGAATGTCCCATTAGTTGTTAAGCACAGGTGTGTAAAATTAATGCTCTACATTTAACCCATCCCTTGGGGGAGCGGTGAGCTGCAGACACAGCCGCATCCAGGAACCATTTGGAGGTTTATATAACCCCTGAATACTCAGGAAGGCACTGGGTCCAATTTATAGAGTCCTTGGTATGACTCAGCCGTGGATTTGAACTCACGACCTTCCACTCTCAAGGTGGACACTCTTCCACAAGGCCACTCAGTTGGTAAAATTTTAATGATGACATCTCTTTGATTTAAGCCTCTCGGCTGCACATCATTACTTTAAATCTTTAAAAATTCATCCTTGATTTTATAAACATCTTCTCTTTCATGATTACTGATGTTTATTCTACTTTGTTTAGACATGTGCGTTTGATTTTAGCATTGACCACTTTCACTTTAATTGTATTGTTGGTTATATTAAATTATTTTTATAAACATATTTGAATGTAATATCAGTCAGATTGTAAATGGTTTGCATGTGGTTTTAGGTTTTTAAGTCCTCACTGGTTTATTCTGAGCATCTTTTCTGCATGACGTCTTATTATTTTATGTTTTTCTCTTGATAGGTTTCACTTGGTTGAAGACCTGTCCTATGAAGATGTGAAGAAATGCTACAGAGGCTCGGTGAGTTTAGCTCTTTCTCTGATAGAGAAGTAATTCTTCTCTGCATAAACATGTAATTACCCTGCTATAAATAGTGCTTTCCCCCCTTTAATGTCATAGTTTGTTTTCTCAGTCCTTCACAATTCTGAGAATACAGTTAAAAGGGGGGTGGTGGTGGTGGTAAGGCTTTGATTATTGTTTTGTTAAGAATTAAATAAGGTATCTAATAAACATTAGTTATACCATGGTCCAGGTAAATATTCAGTTCTGATTGGCTGCTGGGTGTGGATTATAAAGTGATAATTCACACCTAGGTATGAAAGATCCAGTCACATAGTCCAAATGTTCTGTATCACTGTGGAGGCTTCTTCAAAACAAACTTTTATGTCATCACCTGTACAAAAACGTGTACTAAAATTTGATTGTATATTTATTTATTTTGTAAACGACAATGGTACAAGGATGATAATGCCCTTTGAAGTGTGCTTTATCAGAAATGAACACACTTCCTGTTTGTGTTGGACAGTTCAGGCTTTCAGGCGTTAATCTCTGATAATGCACACTTCAAAGGGCATTAACACTTACTTATACCATGGTCCAGTTGAATTCTCAACTCTAATTGGCTGCTGGGTGTTGATTAAAAAGTGATAATTCACAGTGATAATCCACACCTAAAAAGAAGTTCCGGTCACATCAACCAAATGTTCTGTATCACTGCGCAGGCTTTTTTTTTTTTTTTTTTTTAAAAACCAAACGTTTGCATCATCATCCGGTCAAAAACAAGCGGTAAGAGGTGAACGATCGGCATATATACATTGCTTTCCTTTGCCGCTGCAGTCGATCGGTGTTGGCTCAGCAATGGGCACCGCACCCTTCATCAAATAGTCCGTTTTTTGTGAAAAAGCAACCTAAACCAATAAAAAATAAAGAATGATACAACATGTATTTCTTTTGTAAGTGACCATGGTATAAGGATGATAAAGCCCTTCGAAGTGTGCATTAATTTCTGACAATGCACACTTCGAAGGGCATTATCTTTTACTTAACTGCTAACCAATTTATAAAATAATACACTTAGTAATGCGAACTAAAGTTAAAAAGTGTCTTAGCACCTAATATAATAGTTAAATAATGCTTACTTATGCATGAACTAACTTTAATAAAGGAACCCTTATTATAAAGTGTTACAAAAAGAGTGATTTTGTCTGGTAAAACATGGATACTGAAAGTGTTATACGTCATAAAATGGAATTTATTTTATCATAATGAATGATAGAACATACATTATGATAAAAAGTACAAACTTCTCTTTTGTCGTCATCATTATGGAGTGTCCCTGATGGACTGTCAGCTACTCTAAGTCCAGACGTCAGAGGATTCTAGCGTGTGAGGTTTAATTTAACTGAAGGAGATAGAAGAAAGAAAGAGATATTTTGAAGCTGCAGGTGAAGAAGAGGTTTTTGTTGTGAGAGGAAAAAGCTTTCCTTTCCTGATGATCCTGAAGGGGAGCTTGCGCTAAAGGAGGAGCAGAGAGGAGTACCTGCTCCCAGCTCAGAAGGATGAAGGGCTGAGTGTGTGGAGGAGGGAGTAGGTGTCACCTGGGAGCTGCGCAGACTGGAGTCTCTGTACTCTTCTAGTTTAGAAGAAGAAGCAGCAGCAGCTGCTGTTAGTCTGTAGTGCCCGTGTTTGTGCGCATTAGAGGCGGCAGTGCATGTGCATGCAGGAAGGGGGCGGAGCCCGGCACTGACTGGAGGCAGGGAAACAGTGTGTCTCTTGCAGCGGTTTGCTCCAGGCCTTGGATGTGCGCGAGTGTGTGTGTGAGTACGGTGCCAACGTGCTGAGCCTGGTGCAGAGCTCGCGGCCATTGAGGGAGAGGGTGTTTCCTGCGCCGAGCGGAGCTGGAGGCGCCGGCGGGACCGCTGCTGTGCAGGCAGGCCGGTCCACCAAGGAGCTGCTCATGACTCTGCCCTGTCCCTCTGCACAGACTGTCAGCAAGTACAACTCGCAGTACCACAAACTGTTCCCATGCGTGCCCAAGGATGAAATTCTAATGAAAGGTAATGTGTTTGCTTTTCTGTGCCTATTCTAAGAGCCGTTTCTTCTTCTTCTGCTTTTTCTTTTTTTAATTGGGTTGTATTCATTTAGAAAATGTTTGAAATTCAGTGAGTCAAAATGATTTGTTCTTCTTTATTAAAAGTTGAGTAAATCTGTTTGTTTTTAAAAGGTTCATTACAGCTGTTTAATAAATCAGTTAAAATTATTTATGATAAATATTTTTAATTAAAAATAAAGTTTTACTGAAATCATGCAGGATTAGTCTAAATCTAAAGTAACTTTATTATCATATTTAGTCATTAAAGTCCCACTCTGATCATTTTTTTAACCTATTGTCAAAGCATTCCCAGTGGTATTTTAATTATAATTATCCTGTTTTCAAAAACGTGTTATTGTCTTGGACAACGTTTCTGCAGTATTAGTTTGTGGGCGGGACTGTTGAGGAGGAGTGACCACGTCCGTCTTCCCTCCCCTGAGCGGAGCAGGGAGCTTGTGACCCTTGTCACAAATACGCTCTTTTTCAAACTGCCTTTTCTTCATCTGCTCCTGATATACCAAAAAATTGCATAAAGAAATACTCAGAAATGCAATTTTAATATGAATTTTATTTACATATGTCCACAAAAATCAGAAAAATGCTACAAGAGCATGTTTTAAACATCCCAAACTAAATTTCTCATCAAACGTTCTACAAGACAGAAAGAATTAGATTTAGACTTTACACAGGCAAAAATGTGTGGGCATCTGGACAAAAAAAGTCAAATTTATTGATTCAAAAATAGCTCCGGCATCATTTTAAAGTCATGTTTTTCTGCTTTTTATCCATGAAAGTGTGTCCTGGCATCGTGTCCATCCTGCATTGTGTTCTTCTGTTCTTCCATCTGCTGGAGCACAGATCCCAAATTCTTCCAAAAAGCCTCAAATCAATCTGCTGTCCACCACTTTCAGAGTAAAAAATGAAAAGGCAGAAGATGAAGATGTCTCTATGACCTGCCAGCAGAGCCGGATACAGGCACGGGCAAAGGGGGGAGGATGCCCCCTCAAATGTGATGGCCCGCAAAAATCCACAATTGATTAAAGTAACAAAAATTACAAAAAAAAAGTCATTAAAAACAAGGGGTGTGTATTGGCATGAGTCTGGTAGGACAGTGCGAATTGCAATACTTGTATCATGATACGATATGTATTCCAATATATCCAAAGACAGTAGCAGGCAATATTTCACTATTTTTTAAATCATGATCTAAGAATTTTCTGAATATTCATTAATTTTTCACATAAATAAAATCCTAAAATATGTGTAATTTAATTATCAGAACACTAAAAAAATGTTTTACCCAAACAAATTCGTGGAGCAACATGTTAGCTTTTAAATAATGAATTCAATATCCCCTTGGCAGTATTTTAAATCAATACAAGTATCACCATGTAAAGTATTGCAAAACATCACTGAATCGATATTTTCTTACGCTTAAAAAGAAAAAAACCTAAAATAAATGCAGACTCAACAAACCAGTGTCCTGCTTGTACCTGTCCCTAGCCCAGTAAATGCAGAGTGTAGCGTCAGAAAGAGCATTGAACATAAAACGTATGACAAATCTAAGTCAAAGAAGACGGATGTATGGATAGATGACCTGATGTTATTATAGTGTGGTTTTTTTAATACATTTTAAGCGACATGACACCCCAAAGTCTCAGGACACCAAGGTCGAATCTGAATTCTTGCCCTACCCCTACAGCTTCTCCCTACCCTTTCATTTAGCCCCCCAAACAGAGAGTTATGGAAAGAAGTGTCCATAATTTCTGACGACTTTTCCCCTTGATGATGTCATCAATAGTTGCTGGTCGTCTAAATTAGCGCATAGCTGCTAGCGCTTGGAAAACACATAAAGACATCAGTTTATAACTTTAAAAACTCATCCTAAAGAAAAGTCATTATTTCAATTTAAATGTGAACTTCTGTTCTTAAGATCACACCCACGTGAAGAATGTATTTCTCCTCCACGGCATAGACCAATGAGTATCACCCTCGCAGTGTAGGGATACGCAATGAAAAGTCCCTTAAAAAAAAATCTTGGACACTTCTACTGTTTCAAATTTCCCTACAAGTGGAGGGTTAGGGAGAGGTAGGGATTCGGATTTGGCCCAAGACTTGTCCCATCCCATAGTGGGGCCGGCTAAACCCGGGTCCGTCTTTCTGCTCCTTTTTAAAGACATGTTGTCTCTTTTTTTCCCCTCAGTGTACTCCTGTGCTCTTCTCAGAGACATCCTTCTGCAGGGCCGCCTCTACATCTCCAGACACTGGCTGTGTTTCTACGCCAACCTCTTCGGCAAAGACATCAAGGTACGGACGACCGACGTGACTCCAGGTCGTAGAGAAACTTGAACCTTTCCACTAACCGATTGGTCAACTGAAAGTCAGATCCCTCCAGCTTCCGTCTTCGACTCCATTTGTCTTTCATGATGTGAGAGCTTTCAGGTTCATCCAACCATCTTTGTAATTTCCCTCTTTGAAGCTGCAGGTTTTTTACCTCTCCTTTCATTTCCTTGAAACCAAATCTATCCTGAGATCTCTCTGAAACAAAGGACTATTTTCAGCCTGCATTCCTCACATTCCCATTAAAAAAAAACTTTTTTTTTTTCCTTCACTGATGATCACAGAAGGCTGAGGCTCTGGAGCCACATGTCACTCTTTTACCCTTCTAATGTGGTCAGAAAGACATAAACCGTTTTTCATTTTAAAGAATAAAGTAAACTAACTCAAACTTTATCAACTTATTCACTACTAGTTGAAGGATAGGACATGTTTTTGTGTGTCGTGTACCACAGAGAACCCATTGGAGGTCAGTAAGCACAACTAGAATTAAGGTGCACCAGATGATAAGACAGACTGGCTAAGTTTGAACAAATTCAGACATTTGTGGTTCAAAAAACACAGTATCAGCTCTGAATTAATATATTTTACTTGGAATTATAAATGTCTAGAACAGGGATCATTTTCTACTGATCAGAACCTAGAAGTAGCCATAAATTCTTATTTTAGCCTTTAAGAAAGTTGGATTTGCATTCATGACCTTCTTTTTTTTTAATAATAAATATGAATTTTGTCTATTTTTTAGCACTAAAAAAAGCAATAATATAAAAAGAAGAAATGTATTTTTTTTATTTATGTTTTTATGTTTAAAAGAAGCTCAAAAAAATGTATTTTCTCAGCCATGAGTATATAAATATAACTAATCTAAATTAAATAAATGCTAATTAAGTAATCCTTACTTAAAAAAAAAATGTTCCTTTAGTTTTCTTTTGTTTTTAATTCTTTGTCCTCAGCAGTCTTTCACTGCTGGGTCTTGTTATTTTAGTTTGGGATAGGACCTTGGTAGTCTTAGTTTGCGGGCTTTGTTTATTTGTTTTCTTTAGGTAGTTTTGGTTATGCAGCCATTATCAGGGATCTGCTGACTGTGACAGTCAGCAGCTCCTTGACTTATTTTATGTTTGGCCAAGGAGACACAATATAGAGTTAAAAGAGCCACATGTGGTTCTGGAGCTGCAGGTTGCAGACCTCTGGTCTAGATTATGTGTACAGATGGTAAAAATAAACTTGTGTTTTTGTTTAAATCACTACATTTGAGATGATTCTATGTGATACAGGGTGAATTTTATTTTAGAAGTCATAATAACCTCTGTCAAATATTATAAGCTAATTCGTATTTTGCTAAAAAGCTATTTTCTCTGCATGTTTAATATTTGCCAAAAAACAATAATTGATATTTTTAAAGTGACTTCATAGCTCCTTCCTGCATGTAGGGATTGAGAAATCGACCTGAATGGCCCTTTTAGTGTTAAAAGTTGCAGACTTCATAATAACTTCATAATGTAGTTTTTTCTATATTGTAGGTGATGTTTTTTTTCTGTGTTCACATTCGTATTTTCCCTGTTCAGGTGGCAATCCCTGTCGTTTCTGTTAGGCTGGTGAAGAAACACAAAACAGCCGGCCTGGTGCCCAACGGCCTGGCAATCACCACAGACACCGGGCAGAAGGTAAAAAAAAAAAAAAAAGACAGTCTGTCAGGTTCAGGCCCAGAAAAAGAGGCAGAGATGCCGGCCAGCAGCTCATAACCAACAGAATTTTTCAAGTTCATGTAATATTCAAGGGAAGACGAAAATGAAACGCCTCAGCTCTGAAAATACAGAAGCAAACCTGGCAGGATGAAGAAAATCACCACAAAGTTAACAGGAAGGGTTAAAATAAGGCAAAAAAATAAAACTGGATGAATGAATAATAATATCAAAACTTAATTGAAATAGCATTGATGATAAAAACAGAAGAAACCAAGAAAAAAAATCACTGAAATGAAACTCTGACACACAGAGCTATAAGGATAAAAAAATAGCTTATAGAAGTAAAATTTTAGAGAAAATAAAACAAAAAGATGACAGAAACAGACAAAAACAAAGACTGCATTGCAGAGGGAGAGCGGTTGACCTCTGATCAGAAGATCGCAGGTTGGATTCCTGCCTTCCCTGCCCATGTGTTGAAGCGCCCTTGAAGACATTGAACCCCACATTGCTACTGGTGGTGATACAGATTTAGGTTGATGCCACTTTTCAGCATCAAGCTCCCAGCTGTCTTTAAATGGGTGAATGAGACTGTGACTGGAAAGAAGTTTGGGCAGAAGAACGCTATACAAGTATACGACATATGACATTTACCATAAGCAGAAAATTTTCTAGAAACGGTAAAAAAAAAAAAAAAACGATTACCTGAAGATTCACATGTATTTCCCCCAAAAAGCTACGATATAAACACCATGAAGTCATAAAAAGACGCAGCATCAGCCTGTTGGGGTTCTGCTTGGATAAGTTCAGACTATTGACTGCAGTGCATAAAAATAAAGCAATTTGATTGGCTATTTGAGAACTACACCAAAATGGCTTACATCCGGTTCCAACAAAATTAATCAAATGTGTTCGCCATTTTTATATGATTCAGACAACAGCTGTGAGCAGTGATTGGTCCAATTCAGTCAGAGTTTTTGTTTCCATGGCAACCACTCACCTATCAGGAGCAAGCTTGTTGGAAGTCCACACCCCTGATTCTTGAAAGCGGGCTCAGGAGAATACTTAGAGCGTTCCATGCTTTTATTGAGGCATCTGATTGGCCGGTTCATAACTTGAATAACTTTCACTACAGAAAAAAATGTGAAAAATTTAGGATTAAGAAGACCATTTTTTTTTTTTTTTAAAGGTATCAGAACAAGAATGGAAGGACTGAGTAAAATCTCAGCTGTGGTCTCTTGGAGCTAGCAGATACTTCCTGTTTGGAACCCGATGGGGGAGGAGTCACTCAGTCCAGCTCTCAAAAACAGTCATTGGTTCATACATAACAAACTTTTAAGCATGTAATTCTCTGCTGATTTCAGAATAAAACGCACTTGAAAAAAAAAATATATAAAAGTTCCTTTGCGGAGCAAATAAATTCATTTCGAAGGTTTTCATCTCGGATTCTTCAGATGAGAGGGGACTTTGGTCAACAACATGGGCTCATATTTATGTCGGTTAACAGAGATGTTACAGGTTATTTTGAACCCTAAAGGGAAAAGCCAAAAGGGATATAAAAAGACACATTGATTCTCCCACTGTTTGCTCATATGTTTTGTTAACATAATTTCGTGTTGTTAATCTTCAGACTAAATCTTTTATAATTTATTGTTTGAAAGGACACTGAGACGGTGTTGTTTTTTGGTCTCCCTCCTCAGTATGTGTTTGTGTCACTGTTGTCACGGGACAGCGTGTATGACGTCCTCCGCAGAATCTGCACTCACCTGCAGGTCAGTGAACGCACCACCTGCACATCCCGTGTCGTGTTCATGTCAGTGAAGCTGACGATCTCCTTTGTTTTTTCCAGGTTGACGGGAAGAGTCTGAGCTTGAAGCAGTTCATGGAAGAACCCACCTTATCCCTGGTCAGTAAAACAATCACCAACTACTGCAAAGTGTTTGGCTTTTCCGCTGTTAAACCTTGCAGAAGAAAAGACTTCAATCCAGACCTGATCCATCGATCATCCTGTTGCAGAAAAACATTCTCTGAGTCTGCAAGATGCTATCAAAGGCCTCTCTGAAGTCACCTTGTGCTTGTGTGCACTGCAACAGCACGGCTTTGTGTTGAGGGATAATTAGATTCCAGAGACGTCCTTCATCCCACTCCTGCATCCACCTGTGAAACTCAGCCACCAGAGTCAATAGGTTTATAAAGCCACTGAATTCAACTAAAAGTAGGGCTGTGAATGTTGAACATTATTAATAAGTTAATATATATTAACGACCTCATGCGTCCTGCTGTGCAGCTGTGAGATCAGCGCAATAAAACTTTGTCTAAAATAGACTTTAACTTTTTACATTCTGCGATTGAGATTTTATGAAATGAAAGAGATAATATGGCATTTAATTGTCGTTTTTGGACAAAAGCGATTTATAAATATGGCGGAGAATGAAAATCAATCTGCTGTAAGCAGCAGCAGCATTGCACCCACTATGGGGGCGGAGCAAAACGGAGCTGTCTGCTATTTGAAATGTAACAAGGAAACTGACCATTATTTTATTTTGGGATGGGGAAAATTGAATTTTACACAATAACAAGCACCAGGGTTGTCTAAAAAATGCGGAAACTCCACGGTTTTCCGCAAAAGTCCCGGCCACCGACGTCGTGGTAGGTGAGCAGTTTGCGATGGAGAGACACGCCCCCTTACACGCCCCCAGCTGTGTAAGGTTCCAAAGGGTTAAAATAAACATTTTAAATGTAAAATTTCGCATGTGATTTCATTTTATGATTATTTGCAGACAATAAGTGGGTAACTTAAAAAAGGCGATTAATCACGATTAATTCTTTCCAGATTTACGATTAATTTGTTAATTTTTTTTTATCGATTCCCGGCCCTTTTAAAAATACATTACTGTTTAAAATGTTTAAAACTTATGTTCCCCTTTTTGAAATTCGGTTAGCATATTAGGATCCTTTTTTTTTTTTTTTTTTTAATCAAACTGGTTTCCTTTCTTCAGATGCTTGTCTCCCTTTTTCGTGCCACAGGATGAGTTTCCAGTTCCAGATGAGTTCCCGGTGGTCGATGAGTTCCCGTCGGTCCTGAAGTGGAGAAGGAAACCCTCCGTGGTTTCTGTTTCCTCCTCTCTGCCAGACCTACTGGGGAACTCCAGTAGTGGTTTGGGAGCAGCGGACGCCGTCTTCAAGTCAGAACCGCTGGAAGGTGAGGAGCCAACCCGATGAAGGTCTGACGGTTTGATATCAGGCACCTCTGGGAACTTTGATGTATTGTCAAAGCCTTCCCAGTGGTCTTTTAATTATGATTTTGCTGTTTTTGAGTAAAATAAAAAAAAAAAAAAACGAGTTGTTGTCTTACAGTTTCTGCAGAATTGCAGGAGTTCATTAGAAACCTATTCTTCTGAGTTGTGGTGGGACCGTTTGGCAGGGTAACCCCACCCCCCTTCCTCTCCCCATTCCTTAGAGCTTGGACCTTATTGCCCACTCAGCACATTTTTTATACAATCTTTTAAAAACAGCATTTTTTTTATCTGCTCCTGATTCACAAAAATTTGAGTAAATACATGCTAAGAAATACAATTTCAAGCTTAATTTTCTTTATATATATGTGAAAAATTCTACAAGAACACGTTAAAACGGTAATCTCATAAAAGTCTTTAAACTTTTCACCAGATGAATACAAATTTATCATTTGACGAATTTCACCTCCAAAAATTTCCCCTTTTCTGACATTTTTTTACTTCTTCAAAACAATCGTTTAATTGTGTCTTTTATGTTTCTGGAACCTATGTAATTGGGGTTTGTTTCTATTGAAGATCCTTTGTTTAAGTTTTAACAGTGTTGATACTTCACAATTTTGCATCTAAATCACTCAATCTAGAATAATTGAATTTGATCAACAAATTAATCATAAAACTTAAATAAGGCACAAACAGTAACTTACACAACTCTTTGAAAATCCCCTAAAAATATCAAATGTTATTTGAATTCCTAGAGATCTGAATGTTCAAGTTCAGAGTAAAACAGTTAAAGTGGTTTTTGTTCTAACACTCAAACAAACTTTGATGTCTGGAACTTTATTAAAACAGTTGTGAGTGAATTACTTTCATTGTACCAGCAGTATTATGTTGATCTTAAAATAGACTTCAAATCAGGCAAAGTGGATTATATTCAAAGGTTACAGACAAATGCAGATTCAGATTAATACAAAGAGTGTTTGCAGACAAACAGAAGTTTTAGAACAAGTTTAAATCCTCCTGT
The DNA here is from genome assembly GCA_003999625.1 of Oryzias javanicus. NCBI lineage: Eukaryota > Metazoa > Chordata > Actinopteri > Beloniformes > Adrianichthyidae > Oryzias > Oryzias javanicus. The sequence goes on along the minus strand of CM012439.1, from coordinate 10,610,333 downwards.
TTTGCCTTCTCTGAGTTTTTTATGATTTTTGGAGTTTTTAGCAAATTCTTCGTCAACCTGAACACTTTGGTTACAAGGAAATATATTCAGCAACTTAGACATATAGACAGAAAACAGCCAGAAACACGTTTATGTTAGAGTGAAACTTTAAACATTGTTGATCAGAACAAGGACAAGTCTGACAGAAAAATCGTTTTTAAAAATCAGAATGATCAGATCATGAAATATTTGTAAATGGAATACTCTCATGTCATAAAATGACAAATTTACCAATTAATTCTAACTTGTTTGCTGTAGAAAATGAACATTAAAGTGAGACTTTGTAAAAGTAAATAAAACATTCCTGCTTTGGTGAAGGTAAAAATATGAATGAATGCATAGTTCAGGTTGTTTATAGAGTGTGAACGCAGCAGGACGATGAGATCATTTTACTCATTTCTGGAGTGTTGGTGTATCTGTGTGTTTGTGTGTGGCAGGAAACCATTTGAATCATGTGTTGAGTCTAATGTGATTTTAAGGACAATGTTAGCATTATAGTGCACCCATGCCAGAACACAGGAGGCCTTTCTACAGACAGAACTCATATAATCTACAACTCCACCACTAGATGTCAGTATGAACAGATAATTATTCAAATATTTTGAGAATTTCCAAGCAAATACATTTTTTTTGGCTCTAGTGCAATTATCACTTATGTAGACATGTGACCTATCGTTAACAATATATATTTTTTTACTGTTTTAAATCAATTAAATTAAATTTAAATGAAAATAGTAACACTGATGGATGTTTCATGCCTGAATCTAAACCATCTGATGGCCTCAAACAGGTGGAACGGCAGCAGAATCCAAATATGTGCCACAGTTAAGCTGAGTTAATGGTTTTGTGTGGTTGTTTGTGGGATATGTGTGTGTGTGTTTCAGAGCGAGGCCTGCAGACAGACAGAAGTCTTTTATCAGAGCCGGTGGCAGAGCTGGGCCAGATGGAGTACCAGCTGCTGAAGTTCTTTACCCTGCTGTGAGTGTTCAAGAAGACACGACGACACCACCTTCACCTCCTCTAACAGCTGACCCACAGCCACACACACAGACTTCCTTCATGACATGATATCAGCAACATCTGAATGACACACAAAGTTTTAGATAATATTCCTGTTTATTTATACGATGATTAATTTATTTTAAAAAGCCAACAAAAGTGATGATACTCTCATTATTGAGGTCATTGCTGCAATCAAGGGATTTTTGCGGCAGTCATTGAGACTCCTCGACCGGTCAGTGGGTTTTTCGATTCAAATTGTCCCAGATTTGGATCCGTGTCTTCAACTCCTCTCAATCAAAAGACTGTTACTCAGCCAGGAAGTCCAGGAAGACATTTTAAATCTATCTTTGTTTTATTTTTTTTTTAGCAAAAACATGTGAAAATACATTTTTTTTTACTAATTCTGTTAACATTCTATAAAAATATTTAAGGGGAAATATATATATATATATATATATATATATATATTTCCCCTTAAATATTTATATATATATATATATAGCATAATGTTCTTTCAGAAACATCTGATAGTGAAAAATAACATGAATGTTTATGCTAACAAACAGTCAAATGTTGCTCCCTAGTGGTCATTTTCTAGATTACAGATCACTGCTTGTCCATGTTTTTAGTCTCATTTTTCTTAAACCAGGGGTCTCCAACCTTTCTGTCCAAAACTCAGCAAGAACCACTTTTACTATTTAAAATATACGTTTTTTTTTCATATTTATTTGACTCTTGAGCTATTCATTTACGAAATGTAGCTTTTAAATATTTACAAAACAGGGATATTTTTCTATCCCATACAAATTTAAATTACTTTAATTTGACAGCAGCTTATAAAAGTTGCTTTTGAAATAAAATACATCCTGAGGAATAAAAATGCGAGAAAGTCAAACACTTTTTTTTTAAAGACTTGTTCTCATTTTACTGTCAAATATAGACATAACATTGGTGTAGAATCCTACTATTAAAAACATATCTTTACATGTAAATGATTTGAGACTAGAGTATTCTAACAATAGCCCACTGGGACAATAGATTAGACGTTCACCATCATTTTACTCAGTTTACTAAAAAGCAAATTAGCTAAAACCCATTATTTGTTCAATTTGTCTGCATTTCTCTTCAAATCCAGAGAGCCATGATGGAAGGATGAAAGAGCCGCATGTGGCTCTGGAGTCTCAGGTTCCAGAACCCTGCCCTAAACGTTCACTATTTGCAGTTTAACGGATGTGTTTCTGCTCTTTTGCCAGCATCATCCTCCTCATCCTCTCCTCCTGCTACCTGGCCTTCCGCGTTTGCAGCCTGGAGCAGCAGCTCTCCTTCCTCAGTAATCCAAACCTGCCCCTACGAGAAAGGTGCCACGCCGCGATCACAATGTCCTTGCGTGTCGTACTGTTACCTCACCACTGACCAGAACGCTTCCTCCTCGCACAGATAACCGCTGCTCTCCAACCCTCCGCCTGCTGCCTCCACTCCTCCTGCTCACACCAGCTCCCAGCCAAACCAGGAGGAGGAGGACGACCGATGAGTCCGGCTCATCTGGGCCGTCTAGTGGTCACTTCCAGACTATGCAAACAGACTGTGGATAGTTCTGAGTAGAAAGTAGGTTTTGCTTTAGATCGTGAGGCCGAGTCATGTCAGGGTGCGAGGAGAGCCGTGAACGGAGAACTGTTCGAGGAGAAGGGATCAGAGTTACTTGAAAGGTGAAAGTGAAGGTATCGTATGTGTTCCATGTCCATCCTTCTAATCCAACTGTGTTTTATAACTTTAAAGATTAGTTGCAACAATGCACTTTTTTAAAACCACGACTTTGTTTGTTTAAATATATGTAACACAATAGAGCTGTTGTTGCCTTACTATAGGTACTCTGTAGTCCTTTTTGAATGTATTTTGTGATGACTGTAATGCTACGTACACACCGGGTATGTGATGCATGTTCAAGAACGCACTAAACAGACTTTCCCTAGCTTATAATGTTGTCACTAGAATGTCGCTACCCAACTCTAGCACTTGTCCACCATCTACGGCTGGAAGAGGGTCAATGTGAAATATCAAAGTGGTGTATATCCAGTGAATCTGGCTCCAGGCCTTTTCTTTTTACAGCTCTATTTGATATGAGAAAGCATGTGGGGCAGAAAATAATATGGAACCCTCTGTTTCAGTTGTATAAATCTTTTTTTTTAATATTATTGTTTAAAAATGAGTCTAGAAACGGCCCAATCCGGTAACACTGACTGCTCGCTAACTTGAAAATCTATGTCCGAATTCCTTCCCCTCTTACTATATAGTACGTTTGCCATTTTCTAGTGCTGTCCGAATCTACAATTATAAAGTCCAGTGCCCTAGAAATTTCCCAGAAGTCTTTGCGAAAAACTATCATCCATTGATGCTCACTATATTAGCAAATATAGAGCACAATGCATTGTGGTTGAATAATTTTTGCAAAAAACCTTTGTTTAAATGTAAATTTGTAGTAAAATATCAACATTTTCATCATCACTACACAGAGGATTCGTAAATAGACGTTGTAAAATGCTTCTATTGATTATATTTTTATTTCATGAAATTGGTCATATTTTCTGTCTAAAAAAAAAAATGAAAAAGTAGTGAGCATGATGTCTGAATTGCTTTATAACTCATGGCACTAGATAATCCTGTACTAAATATTTTTTTAGTAGTTATCGATGAAGGTGGGACCTCCTAAATCGTAATCGTCTTGGTGGGGACTGGAATATTCCATTCTGCAGGGGAACGGGGAGGACGAAGCACTTTCACGTGATCAGTCTTATGTCGTGTCAGTGATTTATCTGAACTTTTTAAATAACAGAGTTAAACAATGATAGTTTTAAAATTTATTTTAGATACATTTATTAAGTGTTCTGCTCGGGGGGCCCCCTGACACTCTGATCAATTGCCTACTTTTGCCTAAAGGTAAGCCCGGCCCTGGACGCCGTCCATACTTCACTACTAAATTCCCTGATTGGTTAAAGTTCAACTGGTTTAACTTTTGACGCCCATTTAATTTGCAGTTTGTATGTGAAACGGGGATTATAGCGTCATGTGAACGTGAAGGTTTGAAACCCGAAACATCCGTGATTGCGTTTGCATGGACTTTACATTGGAAGTGGTCGCTTGAACGCGTTTCTGACCCGGTGTGAACGTAGCATCAAGCTGAACCAGTTTTGACTGGTTCCCAGTCGAGAACTGAGAAGGTTACCACCTCCGCAGACATGTGATTTTATCATCTCACCACAGTGAGAGGACTGAAATAAAATTCTCCTTTTTAGTTTTTAATGCATTGCTGTTTATAAGGTGTAAAAAGAAGGCTGAAGTCAAAGTGTTATATCTTTTGTAGACCTGGATAATGTGAAGTCTTTGCTAATTATAGTTCTAACAAGTTAAAATGACATAAAACAAACAAAAAAAGGAGTTTGGGTTTTTTTTTCTTTGGGGGGGATGAGGTTTATGTACAAAAACTTTACAATTTGCTTTTTGTTCTGTCATGGTGGCATGGAGCATGAAAGCAGCACACAGGTTTTATTATCCCTCACAGCGCAGCTGCAATCAGAAAGCAGCCGGAGCTTAATGAAGGACACATGCAGCGCTGCCTCCACACAGCTGATACTGCTATCCTGCTGAAAGACAGAGAACACATCCCAGATTGAATGAGTTCAGACACTGACAGCTCATACATGAGTTTAAACTGCAGGATTATGCTGAACATTGACGTTTTTGTCTAACAGCAAATTTATCTTTAAACTGAGGATGAATAGAAAGAGGTTTTTAGTTTTTTTTTTCTTTTTCTGTGATAAGAATCTGTCTAAGTTAAAAAACAATGACATCAGAGAGTGATAACACTGGGCCATGATGAAGATCCGTATTTTAACTTTAAGATCTTCATTTGGTTTGTTTGTCAGCATTGTTTGGGTTCAAAAAGTCCAATATGACTGCAGAGACTCTGATCTTGTTCTCTCTGTTATACTTCAGCTTTTCTTTGGTTTCATGTCTGATTCTAAATGCAGCAACCTGGTTAAAAACCAGTGTAAAAAAAAATGACTGTTATTTGTAATATCTGTGCATAAAGTTGAGACATCTGATGGAGATGACTTAGCCAAAGATAATTCAATTCAGTTTTATTTATAGAGCCCAATATAACAATACAATTGTCTCGACAAGCTTCACTCCAGTAATTATACAAAAGCAGAAAGTCAGTCATAAAATATAAACAATAGCTACTTCCTAAACTAAACATACTAAACTAAACCGGTAATCCCTGCCCGTAGATCCTCCTTCTTGGTAAGGAAAAACTCCTAAATTCAATTCAGTTTTACTTATATAGCCCAACATCCCGATGCAATCGTCTCAGTGGGCTTATCAGCAATTGTACAAAGACGTAAAGTCAGTCAAAAATATAAACAATCGCTGATTTCTAAACTAAACTAACCATCTTAACCTGGCATCCCTGTCCTTAGACCCTCCTTCTTGGTGAGGAAAAAAAAACAATTTAGGAAAAAAAAAAAGAAACTTTAGGGATGTCCACAGGAAGGAGGGATCCTCTCCCAGGACAGACTGGCGATTTATCAGGATTGTTAGCTTAGAATTAGTTTATCTGACTCCACATGTAGATGCAGTGTAAGATTGGACTCTGGAATGCAGGTCTTCAAAGCCACTCATGCACAATTCTCAAGTTTTGTTTTCCTAAAAACCACAAAGTGGTTATTAAACTGATAATTAATAAACCAATAAACCAGTAATAAGACAAAAAACGAACTCGGGCATTTATATTTTCTCCTCTTAAAGTAGCTGATCTCCACAGAGCGTGCATGTTAGCTGAATGCCAAATGTTTCCTATCCTGAACACTGCTGTCCCCATTAAAATAACTGGGAAGGGGCCAACGCTGGAAACAAAAATGTATGTGTGTGTATATAGATTGCATTTTTTCACAAAATTTAAATGAATTTTAAACAAGATGTCAAGACATTTATTTTACTTTTTATTGTAAACATAAATTAAAAAAAAAAAAAATGGACCCAACTTTTTATATAGTCTGGGTTTTTTTTTTCTTTATAGGGACAATAAAATTCCCATCTATTCCTATTACTGCTTACAGGAGTGTTTAGTTTATTAGTACTTTTGGGTCGGTTCGCCCCCTGCAGACCTCAGGGAGCGTAGGTGAGCGCCGCGCCCCCGTCCCTGCGTGTGGCCGCAGAGTTTTACGGGCGGGGTGAAGGCGGCAGGTCCCTGCAGATGGTCCGACTTCCTGCTGCCGCGCCGTGTCCGTTCCTCCAGGGAGCTGCGGTGCCCGTCCCGGAATGCCTCTGCGCTGACCTGTGACCCCCGTGGCGTGAGCTGTCCCGTCGACTGAAGCTTCACACTGACGCTCTGCACAAACATCACACCCACGCTGCACAGCTGGAAGTTTTCCAGGAACACATCATTACACTGGTTCATTGAAAGTCCCCCCCACTCCTCGCCGTAATGGTCCTTCTAAATTCAGAACATGTTTTCCAGATTCACACGGTGTGCATTTCATGAATATTTACAGCTCTGAAGCTCCAAAATAGGACATATTGGATTCTTTTTACACATTTCAGTCGGTGATTCAAGCACATTTTATCTATTGATGACATTTGAAATGTAAATGATGTATCACATTTGCTTCGATTGGCAAAAAAAAGGGCTTGATCCTTGTTTTCACAGTGACACGACTATTTTTTTTTTCTCAAAAAGCAGAGCTGCTGCTGTTTCTGTCTCTGAGTTGTCAGAGAAGCAGCAAGCGCTGCAGCCACATGTTAGGTCGTGTTTTGAAAAGCAGAGGTCAGGCAGGATCGCAGACGTCGCTTGCTGTTCACAGTTCACATTAGTGTGAATGCTCTCTGGAGAGATGCAAAGGGTACAGTTACATACGCTGCAACACTACAGAATAACACAGATCCATCTAGAATCCGGCTTGATGAGATGTGTGCGATGAAAGTAAAAATGAAATAAATCTTAGACGTGTGAGGATCTTCAGCTCAAGAAGTGAGAGATCTTTTTGTAAATGTAAAGGATAAGGAATTTGTATGGTTTCTCTGTTTTAACCCATCACATGATGGAAGCAACCACACTTTTAGACGTTTTGAAAATGAAGTGATAGTAGACAGGTTGCATGTGGCTATGGGACCGGTGCTGCAGAAGACCACCGGTCCAAACGTCTTCTCCACAGAACTTCAGTCTCCTCTTTTACCCACTTTTGTGTTTATCATTTGTTTTTAAAAGTTCTTCTAATGCTTTACCAATAAGCCAAAGAAATTGTTTCTTTAAGCTTAAATGTTAGAGTTATTTCTTTTTAGAACATCCTTTATATCAAGTTGGATGTGGTTCTAAAGTTGTCCCGTTTACCAGCAGGAGACCATCCATTATGTTATGTAAGACATTATTGTATTCAAATAGATCTAAGCTGATTTTATAGTGTTATCTATGAAAAATGTCCAGTAATGAATATATATATACTTATATACATATATACTTTTAATATTTTTTTTTCATGCTCAAATCAGAGTTTTCAATGAGATCCAATGCTTTATCACCTAAATATATAAAGGAATAGCATAATTTAAGTTTTGCTTTGCTGTATAATACCACAGAAAGATCAAAATCTTCAGACATGGATTAAAAATGAACAAAAACCTGCAGCCAGTCTGACCCTTTATTCATTGTTAGTTTAGTTTTTGCATGAATGGGTTCAAACACATCATCCGTGTTGGCCTTTTATATTTACTGTAAACAGAAGGGGATTTATGCACATGTTGAAAAATAAAGACAATAAAATTGATATGGAAGATGTTTAAATGTAAAAGTGTTTTATTTTGAAACTGTTTGTGATTGATTACTTTTTTTATTAATTTACGCTGTAAATTTGTTTTAATATTTTGCCTGCATCTGTTTCCTCACGTTGTTTTGTGTTGTTCGTTTTGATTGTGTCATATTGAACTTTTATCAGTTTGAACTTGTTTCTTATTGTGAAAGTCCACTTCCTCCCTTTTCTTTTTTTTTAACCCTTTTGATGATTTTAATTTCCCTTCTTTCACTCCTGGGGGTCCGCTTCCTATTGTTAACAGTACAGTTTGCACAGTTGTCCTCATCCTCCATCAGTATATACTGGTTTCTTCTCCTCCAACACTTTCTTCATGATTTTTAGCACCTACTATAAGAATTAGGAATTATGGAAAAATATAATAAAATGTCATTGGAAAACCCTCTTTATCCAGAAAGCAGCTTTCAGAACCAGTTTGTTCACAAAGCTGTCCTCCATAAAGCGGTAGTAACAACGCTCACAGCAGCGTTTTGTCTGAGATAAAAGAAAAACAACTGCATCCACTGCTGCCAACTTTGAACATCTAGAAGGGAAACTGAACTGAATTTCTTTCAGACAACGGTCAAATTCGAATTCTTCCCCAACAATTGTTGGGACATTCGAAACTTTAGTGGTGTCCAACATTTTTTATTTTTTTTATTCTGAAGGAGTAGAGACTTGTGACTTATGAAATACAAAAGTTGCATTTAAATGTAAGAAATTAGTTTTTGTTTAGAAAGGTTTTTAATGTTTTTAATAAACCAATATTGTTTTGTATTTTTTCAAGTGCTGGCAGCTTTACTCTAACTATCACCAAGGGATAGTGATGTCCAAATATGAAGACTCTATTTTTCCATTACTCTAACTAAACAGCCATTTTGTGACTGTAAATATCCAAGTCAGTGAATGCAGCAGGACTGAAGTTACCTCCCTCATCAATTTTGATTGGTCCTTTGAGTTAGCCCCGCCCCTACAGGGCCAAAAGTTTTGAAACTGAAATTTTCAGATTTGAAAACAAATTTTGAAATGGATGAATTTAATAGAAAAATAAATAATTGAGATGACCGTTTTTACTTGGCCGCTCTTATTTTGAAAGTTGATAAGACGTGGCTCCATAGCTGCTGTTAACCAATCCATTCCTGTTTTTACAATTATCCCCTAAAATATCCCGTATAACAACAAGTACATTTATCCTGGGAAGAGATTAAAATGAGTCTTGGCAATGCAGAGATGTGCGTCTTTGATGAAGGTACTAAATGTGGTTAACATTTATTTCTATCAGCTGTTGTGCTCGATTGCACACAAAAACAAATTTTCTCTGACATACTAATGTGCAGGGTTAATAATGGCGACTGATTACAGGGTGGTTTTTTGTTTGCACTCGCCATTAGGCCACAACTGGATCGTTAGCAGTGTTTTAGCCATTTTATCCAAGCGTAAGGACGTTGTCGATGTCAGTCTTTAACACAACATGGCGCTTTAGATGGGCAAGAACTGGTTTGTACGCAATAACACTCTGCTTTTTTTACACCCGTCTCGGGAAAACTTCAAACTATAACAGTATAAATAAATATACGGATAGGGAGAAGTTGTAGAGTGGATTTCAGATTTGGCTAAAATGTACACTAGATAAATAGAAGAAGTGGCTGTTTTACTCTTAACACCACACTGGACACGCTTTCAAATGTGACCAGGTAAATGCGAACACCTCACACTGCAGCTGCCTTATAATCCATTCATTCATTCATTCATTTTCCTTAACCACTTTGTCCCTTTTGGGGTCGCGGGGGTGCCGGAGCCTATCCCGGCTGTTGATGGGCGAAGGCAGGATTTACCCTGGACAGGTCGCCAGTCTGTTGCAAGGCCACAATCACACACACAGTCACTCTCACATTCATATCTAGGAGCAATTTAGCGCAACCATTTATCTTACAACACTCCAAAAACGTGTCATCCTCCCAAAATAAAGGTGGCTAATCCATACGAGGTCATTTCGCCCCATCAGAGTTGACGAATGATTCAAAGCGTCCAAATTATACTTCCAGTACTTCATATCATATTATTTACATGTCTGTGAAGATTTTTCTTCTTTCAGGATGGTTCCATTTCAGAAACGTTTTAAAAATGGTCATCTGGACTTAGTTTTTGCCATGGCGAAATGCTCTCAGCCCCAAAAACGAAGTCCAGATGACTGTTTCCTCATGTTTTTGTGTGTACGTGTTCAGACGCTTAAATAATTCTCAAACTCAGACTTTGACCTAAATTCTGGTCTAGTTTAGGTTTGATGAGAAACCTTGTTCTAATTTTATTTTTTGCATCTTTCCATCAAAAATGTTTTATTCTCCTAATATTTTCCTTCACAAGTCACTTTCTGTTTGCGTTTTCTTATTTTTTTCCATCTGCATGCTGCAGCCAACATGAAGCAACCGATTGTGAGATGTAGCTGCTGCTGCACCAATATTGATCCTGTCATCTGAGTCAAACGTTGTCCTTTTTGGTGATGCGGCTGATGTTGTTCCGCATGCTCTATTCTTTTGGCTGCATGGATGGTCACTCTGACCATTCACTCTTAAATATTTTATGTGAGTTTTGCACACACAGACGTTTTCTGAGTGATTGTGCATTTTCTCTGCAACATGAAAAGGAGAAAAATGTGCATCTCTTATGCCTTCTTTTTGAAAGAGGCTCCATTTATTAAAATGAATTGATCTTTTATTGTTATTTTGTCAAGTTGTAGGTTTGTGTTATCAAATGAGCAGATTCTGTGAGTGAAAAGTGGCTTGTTTTTCCACAGAAGAGGCTTGTGAACCCAGTGTTGAGTGAAGCTACAGGCACCATAGAAGCCTGTTCAGCTTCACAGCAAAGAGAATGTTGGAAATAACACTTTAGATTGTGTTAGCAGTGAGACAAGACTGCATCAAAAAGGAACTGATGCAGCAGTGAACCAAAAGATAACAACAAAAAGCCACAGAAATGGTTCATTCAGTCACATCTGTTCTGGGGAGACACGATGTTCTGCTCCAGCTCTGAGGCCCCTGATGGAGGCTGAAGGCTCGTCTGACCGGTTCCTCCGGGTGAAATATGCACAGGGAATGAAAAAGCGTGGGATGGAAACATTCCAAACCATGTGAACCCAAAAGAAAGATTTTGGTTTTTTTTCTTTAACACTTGTTCTGAGGAGTATTATTTACGGGGATTTTCATGCTGGGATGATTTGGTTTCATTTCTGCTCCCGGCACTTTTTGTTTTTTAATCAACTCAATGATCTTCAAAGGAAAAAAAGAAAATTGGATCCATAATTGCCCACACTTTAATTTCTGTGTGGTGTTGCAGCATGTAAATATTGTAACCTGCAAATGTAAAAAGAAACTCTAACCTGTCTGGATTCCAAGACTGTCAATCTAGTAAAAATATTTGCACATTTTGAAATCCAAAGTATCAAATAACTGAAGCTTTATATCATATGACAAATTGTGAACTTTTCTTTCTGACACTTACATAGTCTCAGGTTATTAAGCTCTGTTAAAACTTTCAAACTGTTAAAGTGATAGTTTTGAAGAAGAATCCATCCTTGATTCAGAGTAACTCTTCCCTGATCCTGAACGTTTACAAAGCAAAAGATGTTTCTGTTGTCTTGAAGTCGTAGGATCTGAAATCAAATCTTCTTTCTTGAAACGTTTCACCCTTCATCCACTTCATCAGGGCTCAAACCTCCACTTCATTTGTTCAAACGGCGACCAAAACCACACCCAGCAATCCTGTGATGGGACCAGGAGGAGAGGAGAGGCCTTACAGCGCTTTATTGCTTTTCTATTGTGTTCCCCTTACGCCACATGCATGGGGGTGCTGATCTGTACGGGTGCTGTGAGTTTTTGGGTCGTCTAGACCTGTGGACGGCTGTAGAGAGGAGCGGCCGAATCTTAAGATGGGCGCAGATGTGTCTCACCACCTTACAGGACGTCTTGAAAATGGTCGTGCATGTGGAAAACGTACCATGAAGTATTTGTACAGATATTATAAGTTACACAGACTTATAACAGTGAAGTAATGCTGCTCTTTGGGTGTGAGCGGGTGATACATAAGATGCTTATAGGATATCCACACATGCTATTGATTGCCTGATTGTTCAATTTTCTAAATTCTAAGTCGGGCTGCAACCAAGGAGTATGAAAGAAGTGCACTCTTATCAATTGAACACCATAAACAAACAATGTGATTTTCTGGATTTTTTCCCCCATTTTGTGTCTCATAGTTGAGGCATATCTGTGATGAAAATTACAGTCTTCACTCATCCTTTTAAGTGGGGGAACTCACAAAAATTGGTGGCTGACTTTTTTTTTTTTATTACCTCACTGTGTTTGACCCTTATGTGTTTATGTAAGTGTTTGCTACCATCTTGAAAAAAAAGTGCGTGAACATTTTTGCCTTACGGGGTTCACTGGCGGTCTGTGACTTTGATATTCCCAGCATGCCCCACACAGGTCTGCACATTTTTTGCCTGCAGACAGCTCCTACCTACCCATAAGGGCAGATGTAGTTTAGGTTTTAAAGAGACCAACTATTTGCATAGGTGTAAGTGACTTACCTGGAGCATAAATAAGGGTCTTGATCCCAGCACCACACGGGTTGACTCTGAGTTCCCTCATTACCCTAGAAATTTCCAGAAGTCAATACAAAAAAATCCTGAAAGTGTTCATAATCAGAACTCAGTGGATTCAGAGTCTTTGTAAAATATTCATATTTATGAGGTTTTTACTTAAGTAAATGGAGGACGTCAAATTTGCTATTAAAATAATGTCCAAATTAGATTAAAATCCAGAGCCCTGGATAGTCCTGCACTATTTATTAAATTTTCTAGAGTATAAGTCGCAGTTTTTAGAGTTAACCAGGGGTGCAACTTACATTCAGGAGTGACTTATTTGTATGTTTTCTTTTTCATAAACAAGTTCTATTAATTTTTTTCCCTGTAAACATCAGTTGTCCTTTTGCTGCTGTTTCTACTAACAACCACTAGAGGGCGCTACACTGAGAATAAGTATTTGCTCTGACAGTGGCAGAAGAAGTGTCATTAAAACAAACATGGAGGCGAATCTGATTGTTTTCCTCTTAAACTTTGATACTTTTTTATACAGATTGAAAGATTAGTATTGTTCTATTTATTTTATTATTTTTTTTTAATTTTAGCTACGCTTTGGTTGGTGCATTTGTTCTGAAACGTCAGACTTTTCTCCCAAAAGTGAGACTTGTATTCCAGAGCGACTTATACTATATGGTTTTCTTTTTCTTGATTAGACTTGTTTTGCTCTTGCGACTTACACTCCAGTGCGACTCATACTCCAGAAAATACAGTAATCTTTCAGGTGACTAGAGAGAGAATTCTGACAGAACCACAGGCTGATGAACCCACGAGGATGAGACATTTAAAAAAAAAAGCCCAGATGACTCAACTTTCAACCTTCTTCACATGTTTGGACGCTCAGAAATTCTCCTCCCATCATTGGGGTCATTCCACCTTTTTTGATTAAATCCATAGGAAGTGGGCCAGTAATAAATTGCTCATTAAATATTTTAAAAGTTTGTGCATTTCATTCCATTTATATAAAGTATTTAGATTATACTGACATGTATTTGCACACTGAGGTCTGCGGATGCAATTAAAAAGAAATAAAGCTAGACTAAAATAATTTCTAAAAAAGTATTTTAACGTTTTGTTTATGAAGTTGGTTTCCCCCCTCCCAACTAAAACGTTGCACAACAGTCCCCTGCAGCTGTATTCAATTGCAGCTCGCATGTTTCGGACAAACCAGTTTCAGCTTAGGATGATTCCTTATCACGGCTACATTTAAACTTTTTTTGTAATTATAACAACTGAAAGTATCCAGTTGTCTCTGAAGCTCGCATACCTTCTGCTGTGTCGAGCGTGCAAGTCAACACACGCTGAATAGATCCGCCTAAAACAAAAAAAAAAAAAAAGATTGCATCCAGGGGTAAAAACGCAAATCAGCAATGTTTTAAGATGCATTCTGAAGTGTTAAAAAATCGTTTTTTTGTAGCTTTTAAAACACAAAATCTGCTTTGATCAGGTACATTTCTGTTTTCATGAAGGAAATCTGTTTTTCTGCTTCAACTTCACTGATGATGAGGAGGATCTCAAACTAAATGTGCAGTTTTGAAACATTCGCTTAGCTCTCCCATCTCCAAATTCTGACCCAAAAAAGCAAAATAGGAGCAGGTTCTTGTTTTCTTTTTGCAGTTTAATCAGTCAATATCATCATTTGGATAGCTCGATAAAATATTAAAATACTCCTCACAATGCAGACATCTTCAACGTGTCCATATTCCAAAAAGGGAACTTAAAAACAGACATTGTGTTTCAAAATGCAGCAGCCAAACAACCAAAGTCTTAATGTCGTTGTTGACGCACAAACGACAGAACGTAAAAGAGCTTGAAGAAAAGCCACAGAGCAACTTTAAAGCCATTTTTTCTCCTTTCAGGTCACCTGACGGCGAGTTTGATACTCTGTGAGAACATAACAGGCATTCCTCCACAGACGCAGGCCACGTCTCGCCCCCACCCACACTCCCGTTTCCCCACGGTGAAAAAAGAAGCAGCACATTCTTATTGTCAATTCAGTTCATTAAAAATGACCCTGAGCAGTAGTCTGCGTAAACATTTCTAATTTGACTCCAAAATCGATAAATGAGAAAAAAACAAAACAAAACAAAAAGCCCAAACGTCCTGATTCCACACCGTGCATTCTGTTTGTCAAAGCATGAAGGCGGGAGTCTCAGCTTTCTAGGCATGCTGGTGTTCTTGTTTACATACTATATACGGCCGTGCACACGCATGGGATAAACAGGACACCAGCCATTCTCTGAAGCTTTCCAGTCTTTCCTTTCATTGGTTACTGAGGATGTAGGAGGGACAGGCTTTATACGTAGACATGGAGTGCATTCAGATTTCCCAGCAGTAGATATGTGCGGGTTTGCGGTCGGCATGCTAAGGGAAGGTCAGCGAGCAGCACAGGTCGTTCTGAGCCAAACTCTGGATCAGTCTGCGCCACTCTGCCCGCTTCTGGGTAATGTAGGCCGGCGTGATGACCTGCACGGGCAGCTGCGGCGAGCCCTCCGCTCTGATGCCCTCGCACAAGGCCTCTGCGATGCAGATGACGTACATGCCACAGTCATAGCTGTTCTGCTGCGGCGGACAGGGCTCCTCGATGAACAGAGCTTTCCTCCCCGCGCCGAGGAAAGGCTCCAGCTTGCTGGCGATGCGGCGGGCGTGCAGCGAGTTGCTGCCGTTCTGAGAGTCATAGTGTGCAAAGTGGTTGGAGCTGTGGTGGTAGAGCAGGAGGCTCCAGTGGGAGCCTCCAGCCGTCTGGTTGGAGTTGTCGTTGACGGCGAGGAAGACCCAGCTGTGAGCGGTGAGGTTCAAGGGCTCCAGGAAGAGCGCCAGCTCGTCAGGACAGGAGGCACATTTGATGAACTGGGTGACCTCCGGGCTGATGAAGATGACTGCACCTCCCAGGACGCGGAAGCGCTCAGCGGCATAGTACTCGAAGGCGAAGCCGATGACCTGGTCATTGAGCCAGTACGGCCCCTCCAGGAGAGACACGTCGGAGCGCCGCAACAGGCTGTCCTGGTAGCTCAGAACCACAGGGTCCATCCTCCACTGGGTAGCTGTGTCAGCTTAAAAAAATGAAAATATGATCATGAAAACATCAAAACAGGCTTCATTCACTTTATAGGTTCTAAAAATTATGATCTTGAGAATCTTTCCCACCAATTTTCAATTAAAACACCTCAAATCTGTTATTTCTAGATGTTTAGCAAACAGAAATAAGTTATTTTTGGGCAGTAAGAAGAAGTTTTTGTTTTCCTTTTTTAATTTAAAGAGAAGTCCTTCAAATTTTGATGCTTAGATAACACAAACCTATATCGTACAAGTCACAAAAGAAAAAAAAAATACTATCACTAATGTTAGTTTGCCTGATAAATAACATTTAGATCTTCAAAATACAGGCAACTCTAAAATAAATTAGAGCTGCAAACATGATAGAATGTCCCTCGTGACTTGCTGTCATCTGGGGCCCATCAGCGCCCCCTCCAGCCTTCAACCATCCACATGAAGACCTTGAGCAGTGCAAGTGGAAATTTGCCTTTGCATCACGATAATCCTCTAGTTGAATGCAGTTGAAAGGCAATGAGTGACCTTTGAGTGACATTTTGCCCACCATTACTTTTTGGTTGCCTGGACCTAAAGAAAATGTGTTGATTTTAGTGCTGAATTTTGTTTATATTTATTAGATCACAAGGGATGTTTTTCAACCAGTTTCTTTTTACCTTATTCTTGTCAGAGATTGTGGGAACTTTAGCTAATAATGTAACTTAGGCAAAACTGCAGTGACCACGCCCCCTATTTTTTGGAAATGATATGTTGCCATTTTTTAAGGCAACCGACCTCTTATAGCCAAAAAAAAGTTCAAATCTGAAGGCAGAATGCTCCTTGACACATTCATCTCAGTCAAAGGTCACCAAATCCTTATGATTAAACAAGATGGGGGTTCTTTCTCAGGGTCATAAGGTCAAGCTAACTATTTTTTTATTACTAATATGTATATCAGGTTTTGAGTTTGTGATTAAAAGTGTCATTTTTTAAAAGAAAATATTTGGAAAAACATGTGATTATGTCACACTTTGTCACCAAATTGCTCTCCCCCTGTGGGTCATAGGTCAACTTCACTGAGGTCAACTCCACAGAGGGATTAGATGGTTGTAAAGATATGCCTGACATGGTTCTGTGGGGTTTACGTCTCAATTGTGGAAAAAATGTGGAGGTCACCTTTTAGCATTTGGTGGTGCTGTAGACATCCACAGAGAAAGATTGTTATTTAAAAAAAAAAAAAAAAGACATTTATTGTCTGGCTTAAACCCCTGAAGTCTTTAGTGATTTTTTATACATGTTCATGGGTCAAAATGACCTCCAGGAAATCACAAACAATACCAATTACAATGATGTGGAATACAATAAGCTTTTTTCCGACTTTGTGGACAGAATTAAATTATTTAATAAAGATTTCTGAGGATCTGCCTAAAAATACCTTTGTGCACATTTTGTTAAAAAAATAAAGGTGTCATAAAAACAAGGTTTTGTTGTTGTTTTGTATTTTTACATTGAGATGGAAATGAATGGTGCAATAAAACTTGTATTAATAATAAATGAATGTATAATGACTAGACTCTTTTCTGTCCAGTCTTCCAAGACTTTGTTTTGGTCTCTTTCCGAGGTCAAATTAAGCTTCTGACCCATTTTACTGTAAAATAAAGTTTGCTTGCTTTTTAGGTTAGAGCGGTCATTTAAAAGTACGCAAAGTCTGTTTAGGTAAAAAATGTTTTCCTTAGTGTTTACCAAAGCATACTGAACCAGATTTTTTTTTTTTTAAATACGTATTTGTGCCTATCAATCATTCGGAGGGTAAAATGTAATTCATCTAAAGATATTCCACTGCGTCACTTCTTTATGAAGGTGTTTGTGTACTTTCGCATCACCTGCTTTCGGCGTTTTCTGTTGAGGCTAAGCCGCTGCAGCTGTTATGCTAGCATAGCAAATTCTCCCATTCCCGCCTTCTCACGAAACTAACGGATCTACTTTCTCCACGAAGGACACAGTGCACAAAAACTTGCGAACGTGTTTGCTTTGAATTTAAAGTCCCTACCTGTGAAGGTTCATTCAAAGCGGAGCTGTCAAAACTGCAGCGCAGCTGTCCCTCATTGCAGTGACGAACGTAAATCGTTTCTGATTCTGACCGTAAATATTTTTGCGACAAAATGGAGGACAGAAGGTCTCTTCTGATTGGTTACTGCTGCAGAAACGATTAATGGGAAACTAAATGAAACGGTTGCGTTTAAATACATAACCTACCCACTCTTTAAAGTTAAAAAACTCAAATGTTGCGCTTCGTAATTATTAAAAAAATAATTAATATAGTAGAAAATGAATAACCATTTAAATATTCATGTATTAAATACTTAAGCTGAGGTTTAAGAACAAACTACTCTTTAATATAAAACAAGGGATGTGACAAACCTTTAGCACTATCGGGCTAATTTGGTGCTAACTTCCGTGTATCACTCCGCCCCGGTCCGACCTCCTCCGGTCTTTCCTCGCCCGCCCACAGGCAGCGCGAACGCGCAGTGGCGCTCGCGAGAGTGGGCGCACTGAATAGCGGCAGAGAGATTTAGGCAGCACTAGCGAGCGAGCTTGACTGCTGCCTGTTAATTACATTCAAACTGAGGGGACGCTCGGATTAGAAGCAATGCGCAAAGTGTTTCCGTCGGACTTGAACTCCGAGGAGTTCGTCGGGAGGAGAGCACCTTGAAAAAGAGAAGAAAAAAACCATTTTATTCTGAGGGAATGAGAGGAATTAAAATAAAGCCTTAAGTGTTTTGTTTTTTCTTCCTCCGCGTCTGCAAGCTTGAGTCTGCAGCCGAGCCTGACAAGAGAAGGACGGGATTTAAGTTTGACTTCAGCGCATGTTGGAAGGTACGGTGGTCGTTCTGGTGTGGGGTTCGCTGCCCAGAAATGGGACAAGTTTTGTGTTTGTGGGAAACTTGTTCCTCTGATCTGCTCTCATGTGCAGCATCTTTATTGCTTTAACATAGAATGAGTTTGTGCTTCTGCGAAGTGAGAAATCTGCATGAAAGCTTAAGAAAACAACATCAGAGCTCCCAGGAACTACTTTTTTTTTTTTTTATCTATATGCTGGATTGCATCACATATTCGCATTTTATGTGCATTAAAATTAAAAGTTGTCCAAACAAAAAGCATAAAATGCGCACATTTGCAGTCTATAATAAAAGACATGCACAAAAACATGCATTTATGGAAGGAAAACAATCAGTGTCTGCATATGAGCAGCCATAAATCAAGAATCTTGTGTCATTCAGAAATAGGAGGAAGGAGTGTGCTGGTTTGCAGGGTGGGGTGGCTCCTGCAGACAGAGCATCTGCGCTTAGGACTAGTGAGGTGAAGAAGATGCTGAATCATGGGTGTGCAGTCTGTCAGGCAGACCTGAACAAGGTCAGGCATCCTGCTGCTGAGCTGCATGCAGCTTTAATGCACCTAAATAGGGTTTATTTTTATCCTGTCTGTTGCTATTTCAGTTTTACCTTTGTGAGAGATCTTTGTTTTTCAGTCAATTTATCCAGGTTTTATTGTGATAACAGGAAACAGCACAGCCCTCTAGAGCCAATTGATTGCTTTTTTTTTTTAAGTTGGTTCTCATCTTCTATGGCCTCAAGTCTGACCTCAAACGGGCCAGAGTGACCACTTTCTCATCGCACTCTCAGATCAGCACAGGTGATGAGAGCAGAGTGGCTCTATCCCGCAGGAATGTGAGGTCTGAGAAGACACAGCTGCTGTTAGCATGAGAGGCGTCTTGAGGCCAGACTCCAGCAACTGCTTGCTGTTGACACCTGACACCCCACAAGGCCCGCTGTCTGCTTTTCTAAAGGGCAGGCTTCAGTTCTGGATCGCATTTGGGGTGTTTTGGAGTGATATCGCTGACCTGGGAGCACGGCGCAGCGGAGCATGAGATGGAAATGTTCAGATTTGAATGCTGGCTGGAGATTATGGCACCAGAACAGGAGCTGTCAGATCTGTCAGACGTTCATGAAGCAGGTTTCTGATGTTTTGATGCCAGTATTACCTTAGGGAGTCTTTGTCATAGAATTGCATCCATGGCGTAATTTCCCCTCCACGATCAATTTTCAATCGGTTTGGCACTTCCTTGAATGAAAAGGGATATCGTCCATAGGTCGTTACCAAATCTGAATCCCTATTTGGGTGAAGTTCGGCTTAGTTTAACTTTGGCATTCAATGTCTGCGCTTTTGTACATAAAGCCCAAAAACAGTCATAAAAACTGAGAATTTAGAACACAGAGCCCACAACAAGCACTCGCTCCTATTAACATAGACTTTTCATTGGAAGGGCTTGAACTTGCTTTGTCAAGGGTGGTGTGAATGTAATCTCAAGAGAGACCATTTCCATTGCTCTCCTTTCAAAATCGTGTTTTTTAACATGTTCTTATGGGCTTTTTCTCATGATGATGGACATGTATAAAGAAAATGAAGCTTAAAATTACATTTCTGAGAATTTCCTGATTCACTCAAAAAAAATACCATTTGAAAAAGAGCTCAATACATTGCGCCGCAAGCTCTTTGCTCCAACCAATGGTGACGGTTAGGGGGGACGGGGTTGCTCAGCGCCAACAGTCTCGCCCACTCAGAGGTGAATTTCTTCTGAACTTTTGTCGCTCTTCAGAAGCTAATCATATTTAAAAGATCACTGGGAATAGTTTTAAAATGAATCAAAAGATGATTCGAGTGGATCTTAAAGAGAAATTTGGCGTTTCCAGCGGTCCTCAAGGCTGCAATAAATGGTTTAGTCATATAGAGCCCTTTGCACATTTGACCAATCAAATGGAACCCTTTAATGTTAGATATCAGGGTAAATGAAGGTCATTCGGAGTTTAACGTAAATTATTTTGACTTTTATTCAAACAAAACTGATTACAGCGAAATGGAAATAATCTTTAGCTACTCGTTCACGTATCTTAAGTCATATCGTCATTGCGGCATTGATCACCTACATTTAAAGTTTTCCTTATATCAAGCAACTATTGCAGAAAAGGATGAGCAAATCTGAAGCCGAGGGACTCCGCTCAGCCTGACACCTGCTGAAGTCAGAAGCGTTTTGCGTTTTCCAGGAGGATGTGAGTCACGCTGCACGCCACGCCGCCAACCGTGCGTCGCGGCTGCATGGTGGGATTGTGTAAGAGATCGGCATGCACATGAAGTCATTAAAGAGGAACCTGCTTGCGCTGCACCGAACAAAGCTCCTCTTTCTTGAGCAGCCCATTAGATGAGGGGGGCTTTGGCCTCACAAGCCCGACCCCCCCCCCAACATTTAGCATTTCCTTTTCATTTCGATAGTTTCTGCTTTGAACAAATCTGCATCTTTTTTTATCGTTTTGTTTCTTTTTTGTCTTAGAAGAATCAGTTTTTTCACAGAAAAAGTCATGAAAACATGTTGCAGAAGATGAATTCAAACGTATTCAAAGACCAGAAGCTATTCGTTTTGTTGCCACGCGTTGTTCAGAAAGGCACACGGTCGGGAGGAGTTTTGTGTCACCGTTCTGACAATAGCTGCCGGCCCCCTGCCCCCAACCTCAAAAGCCACCATGTATGCTGTTATCCGCACCCACCCTGCTGCTGCTGTGATGCACTCAAAAACCTTCAAAAATCACGCCATTATCCGCACGCCTACTTTGTAGCCGCAGAATGTTTATTTTTCCCAGCAGCGGCTCAGATCTGAATCTGGAAACGGTGGGATTTGGGGATGTTTGTTTCTGCAACACGAGTTGGTAATGAAGCAAGGAGGAAGGACGGTTTCCAGTTAAGTCTCGGCACCTCGGTGCACCGTTATCTGTGAGAAACTCTGGCAGTTTACAGTAGTCTGCTCACTGTCAGAATGAGGCAAAAGGGGAGATAGCCAGGAGTGACTGAGAAGAAATGGGTGCTGATAGCTGGGATTTTAAACTCAGCCTGGGACCAGCAAACGACGGCGGCCGGCATTCCTCTCCTGTCTAATCTGTTCTGGAGTTATCAGCAGAGCAGATGATAAAGACCACTTGGAGAGGTCTTCCATTATCGATGGACTGATGCTCAGTTCAGAAAGGCTTTATGATCTTTTTATCTTTTAAAAATTGTAAAATGTTTTGGTAATTTTTCAGGCTTTTTGATCATTTTTATTGACATTAGTAAATAAATAGAAACTTGAATGAAATGTGACTTCTTTTTTTTTTTCTGGATTTAACTCTTTAACACCAAAGCTTCAATGAAGCTTTGTTTACTTTAATTTTTTAATTGTTAGCACAATCAACGTAATTCCACGCTTTTCTCCTTCAGAACCTACTGGAATTACGTTGATCGTGTTAAAGGGTAACCAAACCAGGAAGTTGGGGGCTGACTCCACCCACAGTTGAAATTTGAAGATCCAATCAGAGGGGTGGGGCTTTTAGACTGTCATCATTACTGGAGCTGCAGATCATGACGTCACTCTGAAACTTACATGGCACTTTTAAAGCCCCATTTATAGATGTCAACAGCCAAAAAAAGTCGATTTAGGGTTTGGTTACCCTTTAACGATTTTGTGTTTAAGCATCACCAGAGACTCCTCAAGGGGTTAAGGGTTAAAGGAAGCAAATGTTTCCATCAGTCAGCTTCATGCAATGAAAAGAAGAACCAATGCTGCCTCCTGTGTCTTTGTAACCCTCGGCTCACACCTGCGTTTGCTCTTGTCACCTCCCATGGTGCATTTCACCGTCTTGACAGTCGCTGCTTTTGACTGGTGTTCTAGCTGTCTGACGTCCATGCTCCCCGCCTGGCCTGAAAGAGCTTCCTGCCGCTGCTTAGTTTGGATTTTTGCTGTCTTTGTGTCGCGGTTGCACAGCTGTAGGGTTTAGAGGGCAGGTGTGCTTGGAAACGGACTTGAGTTGTCCTTCTGGTGGTGCTGAGGAGTTCAAGTGTAAAGATCCACTCCGATCATCTTTTGATCTTTTGTAAAAGCCTTCCCAGCGCTCTTTTCATCATGATTTTTTCTGCTTATCGCTAAACTAAAAACGAACTATATTTTCTCCGAGGACATAGCTTCTGCAGAGCGGCAGGAGTGTTGGTGTGCAGGAACCTGTCACCCTTTATCCTTACTCGTAACTGAGAGCTCTCTGTTTACACTCTCTCCCACTAGCTTACCCCTAATGTAACATTATCAGTACAACAAAAAGGAGAGCAACATTGGAGCTTTCCAGCTGTACATCTTTCAATCAGACGAGGAAAAAAAAGACATACGTGAAACTATTTGTCTGAAAGTGGATGTATCAGAATGGAGCGGAGCAGGAAGCTTATGGCCCTCCAGCGTATTTTCTCTGTAACAAATGCACTCTTTTTCAAATTACAGTTTTTATATGATCCTGATTCATAACAATTTAAAAACCAAACTTCTCAGAAATGCAATTTTAATCTTAATTTTCTTTATATGTGTCCTCCATCATGAGAAAATTGTTATAAGAAGACATTTAAAACGGCAAAAAGACGCCTGTCATCATAGTGGGTCCTTAAAGAAATCTGATTAGTTGAGGGGAAATCGTTTACTGTTTTAACATTTTCATGCTTTGTTAGAGTGAGAAAGGTATAATTTCTTTTCTTTTTTTTTTTTTTTTACACAGAAAACATAAGGATGAACTTTAGTCTGTGTGTTTGGCTTGTTTTTAAATAACAAAACAGATTTTAACTTAACAATAATCTAGCTCATGCCGAGACAGAAAAAATCTTTTCAAATAATCCTTCCATAAAACATCTCATATCGCGTCATTGAATGAATGTAAAAAATGTTCTTTAATGCAGTTTTTTTTTTTGGGTGGGGGTGTCTTTTACATTAGATTTAAATGTTAAAAACATTTTTTTTTTCTTTTTTTTGGGGCTATAAATTATATGTTTTCACAATCAAACAGAAATGGGTTGAAGTTGAACCAATATTTTATTGAATTTAGACAAATTGTAAACATAATCAAAAGATTCAGTATTTAGATACAGAGAGCTGTATTTTAGCATCAGTTTTTGAAGAAATACTTTAAAAAAAAAGTATTTGTTTTGTTTTGTTGGAAAAAAGAAACAAATGGAACTTATTCTAAGCGTCTACTATCTGACAGTGATACTTTGCGGTTAATCCCAATGACTGTGTACAAGAATGAGGCGCTCATATGTCGGAGAGCATTCTGGGTATTATAGTATTACTAGACTTGCACAGTAAATTGAAAATGTGTCGTCTTTTTTTCCCGATATCAGCCTGTAATATATGTGTATCCTATAAGATTACGTCAACTCTGATAAATGGTTCCCTTATATATTTACAAACCTGCTAAAGCAGTTTCATGGCAGCTCAAAATAATTACGAATCAAATAGAACTCGTAACGCATTCGGCCAATCAGATGGACGCCTCGGTACCTTTGACCAATCAAATGGAGCCCTTGTTGGGTTAGATGTCCACCTCCAATGTAGACAAAGGTCATTTGGTATGTTAACATTTTTTAATTAGTTCAGGTATCGCAAGTCCTATCATCCAAGATTGCACATAAGAAGTTTCTCTCGAGCAGATTATCAGACCTAACCTGACTTCATCCCTCCCCCCCGAGCAGGTTCTCCGCTCGTCATCTCCTTCAAGCCAGCTAAACTTGCCTTATCATCACAGCGAGCTGCGAGCCGGGCTCGGGTTTCAAACATCCTGCAATTTGCTGAAGGCAGAAAGAGAGTCGTCCCTCTTCCTCAGAAGACGAGAGCCTCTGTTGCAGAGCTCTGTAATTACAGGACCAGCTTTTTCCTTTTTTTTAATTTGCTAACCAGATGTGTTGCGGATTATTCTCGACGCTCAGACCGAGTCCGACTCCATGACCTGTCATTACAGTCACCTGCTGATGGTTCAGATGCAGAGATTTGGAGAGGAGACTCCACGGCTGTCTTTAGGATATAAACCTCTTTTTGTTTTTCTTAAGTTAGTTTTTTCTTTTTTCTAAATTTAATTTATTTGTATTTATTCTGGAAATCTGCTTTATGAAAGAAGCTGGAGGTTTCCTGCTGGCAGACGTAATGCATGTTTGGTTAAATTAGATTAAAAAATAATTCCAAAATATCTATTTTTTTGTTGTACTTGCAACCAAGTGAACACGATTTACAACAAACGTCTATTTTTGTGTGTTTGTTATAAATGAGGGGGTGCTTTTCACATAGTTGAGTTTACATGTTAAAACAGGTTGACGGGGATTATGCTGCTGTCAGCACAGTTCTGTTCACACAGGAACTCCAGAATCCTGTTTTTGTCTGAGGTTTGTTTGACTTTCTACAAAGCTGAATCCTTTTGTTCTAGTTTACAAAAATCTAACTTTATGTTTGTGTTGTTTCCTCTTGATTTTTTTTTTTTTTAGCATTAACTGCTTTAATTGAGATCTTCTTAATTGGTGCCGTATTTAAAAGTGGATTGCTCTCAATTGGAACAATCTATCAGAGGAGATTTCACGCAGCTGATTTGATTTAACCGTAAAGTTGTTTAATCTTCTAATGTGTTTAGGAAAATGGGTGTTAATCCGTTCATCATGGTAAAGGGGGAGGGGGCATCTGTGTCATCTGCGACAGTCCTATCCACTCACCTGTCAAAGAAGTGATGAGTTTTTTTGGGATCTACAGCATCATTGTTTCCAAAAAAAGATTGATTCTGGTTACCTTGTCTTGTCATTTTTGACACTGCTGGTAATTTAAGCTTTCCATGCTGCTTGTTTCTGGAAGAACCCCTTAAAACCATCTTTTCCTGAGGCCAGAGGTGGCCGAATGGGTCCATTTGACCCGGCAAGTGTCCTCTCAAAGGGGAAATGATGTGTACATGATATGAGTCATTGTTGTATCACAGTTTCTGCCTGTCTTCTTTAGTTACTGTTGTCTGTGTTATAACTGATCTGGAATTGACATTGAGCCAGTTTCCAGTTTTATGTAGATTACCTGGATCAGGTGTGTTCAGTCAGTCAGAATGAGGAGACACCCGAGTCAGGTGATCACCAGAAAGCAGTGCAGAGAGACAAGACATGGAGGTGGAACTCGAGAAAAATGATCATCTTCATTCTATTGTAATCAATGTTGTTGATCAATATTTGAGGATGAAGGTTTGTGACTAGTTTCATAGCTGTTGACTGATCTATTTTTGACATTTCTTTGTTGTCCTCTCTTATTTTGAGATCTATTTAAGCTTCAGTTTTCCTGTTTATTTATTGATGTATTTAGTGAAGCAAAAGTGGAATTGTGGGGCAAGTTTTGAAATAAACTACATTTTGATAAACCTAAGCAAATTAAGATTTTTTTTGTTGTAATTCCTCTTTTTTTTAGCAGTTTTTTTTTTTTATTTATTTTGCCTGGAAAAAAAAATCAAATTATTCCATGGATTGTACAAATCAATAATGAATTATTTTAGCATTACTTATTTTATTTTTGGGGTTTTATCAACAGTGTTCCTTTCAGAATGTAAAAAAGTTGCCACTTAATAGGTTCTCTCGTGGATTCCATTTATTGAATGAAGCAGCTTTTTGGTCCAAATCACTGAAAATGGCAACTGAATTGGCTTTGTTTTAGAGCGGGAAGGAAGGCATTTTGTATGGGTGACGTCCCACTTGTTCAGTCCAGTTCTCCTATAAGATAAGATAGTCCTTTATTTGTCTCACAGTGGGGAAATTCAAGTGTTACGGCAGCATTACAGATAGAAAAGGTCAGGCAATAAACAATTATAACAATAGACAAAAAAGAAAAGTTTTAATCCAGAGACAAAAATAAAAAGGAAGAAATTGCACAGCGTATTTTTAAAGTGACAGTGGAGTAAAGTGTAAAATAAAGTGACTGAGGGCATTAACATTTACTATACAGTCATTGGTGAGAACTGAGTCACTGTGGACTCCAAAGATCAGGAAAAAAAACTGTTTTGATTTTAGGTTTCTGCTGTTATTCTGCAGATGGTTGTAGACTTACCCATGCAGATGTCACCCTCTCCCATGAGGGATGTATCTTTGGTTTTGTCATTTATAGTTCATAAATGTAAGCATTTGAATGGAGTCCACCTGGAGGATACTTTGAATACAGATGTATTTTACCACCACTCTTTTTCTGTATTTAGTGGTTGCAGTTGGGGCTGATTCCTACAGCATTGGTACATTCTTCTATAATGAATTCTCCTTCTTTATAGATTCCCAACAGGAATTTCCCGGGAACTTAGGAACTTTTCATTTGTTGATGATCTGTCTTCTGTTTAGGGGCCGCCGTTATTGCTGGGTGGGGACATTTTCCGACCATACTGTGACGAGTTATATTGTTATTTCCAGAGCTAGGATGGAGACCAAAGGGGAAAATATTTTTCCACTCTGTAAAAATAATATAACATCAATGTGAGGTCAATGCGAGAGCGAAGCTTGGTATCCTTATTTTAGGTCACTTTTTAACACACGTCCATAAACGTATGTTATTGGTTAAATGGAAGCATAAGTTATATTAGGTAAATATTGGAAGATAATTTTCCCTGTTGCACTTTGAAAAAGAAATGCCTCTCATTCGTCGTTTATTAAGGAATAAAAGAGCAAATGCCAACTGTGATTTGACTGTAAGTCAACCTATAAACTAAAGTTAAGGACATGTGTAGTAAATGGTTTTTAGATCCTAAAAACAATGAAATCACTGATGGAAAAAAGAAATGCTTTAATACCTCAAACTAATTTATCCAAAACAAAACATCCAGAGAGCTTTAGAAAAAGTGTCAATTAAAAACTTGCTCAAAATAAAAGCATTGAAATAGAAAAAATTTAACGCATCTTTATTAGTGCATACATACTTTTTCCAAACGCTCCCCTCCCTCCTAAAGGTAAGGGTTTCTCCCAAACTTTCAAAAGATGGGAACACCCTTGGAAACATCCGCGGCTATATGCGAGTGCACTAGACATGGATACAATCTAAAACTTTTTGACTAAACTAATATTCAATCTATTTCCTGATTCAATCCCAAATGAAATCTTGAGTTGCAAATGTACGGATTGAACTTAATCCTTGCAAGAATTCGTCATATTCTTACAAATCAGTGTTAGTTTTGACTCTCCTTCAGTTCACACAAGTTGGTTTTTTTCTCAACCTAAGCTTTTATTTAAACTCTTCTGGGTGATTAGGACGGTCGATGGGGAATCAAAGATAATGAATGACCAAAAACCTTAGGGTTTGGATTTGAAAAAAATTCCTAAAAAAATCAGTATCAGAAAATTTCATCCGAGTTTTTGTTTCTTTCACTAAATAACCATTTTGTCAGAACAAAAGTATTAGACATAAAATAATGGGTAATGGCGTCACAAGTGTAGTGAACTTTAAAACTGTAGTATTCCCCCCATTGCAACACATGTGAAGGCAAAATTGAGAATTGTATGGAAAATATGTTCTTTACCTGGAATATAGTGAGTATGTAAACCTAATCTGCAGCTGTTTCCTGTTGTCAACAGTAACCTGCCAACCAGGGTAACCAGGAGCATTTGTCAGATTAGAACAAGTGCCTGAAGATTTATGAGTTTCAATGAGTTTATAAAGAAGTGTTGACATTGTGTGGAGACCTTTTGTCTGTGCACATTTCAAACAAACAATAGTATTCACATTAACTGAAATACTGACATTTTATGTGCTGTAGTCGTAAAACTGTTGAACTTGCGTCTTTGATATGATAGTAAAAGATCATTTTTCTGCCTCTGACCAAAATCCGTGTGATTTTTAAAAAAGCATCCTTTGCCAAAGGGATTCTCTAAAAATGGCAGTGTGATGACTTTCCTGAAGTTTCCTGTACTCCGTTTCCTGTCTGGTTCGGTCTCTGTCACTGTTTGACGATCGGAACAACAGAGGAGGGCCGGCGATCACTCCCACTGTTCCTGACTATCCTTCAGCCGCAACAGACATTTGCTTTTTCAAACGGCTCATTTACTTTACTCTGAATAATTAAAAAAAAGTATCAATCAAAACATTGTTTGCGGGATTGGAGTATAATGCATTTACAAATGGCGAAAAAGTCAGTTAATTTCAGGCTCAGGCAACACGATAATGTAACATTGATCATTGCTTTTAGTAAGTTTAGTGTTTGCAATATCATTTTAGCTGTTGAGCTGTTTTAGGATTTTCTAATTGCCTAAAATATTCAGATAGTCAAGTCATTGAGGGTATACATTATTTCCAAGCAGATTTAGTTAATGCATCGACAAACTTTCATTTAATCTTCCCTGACGTCGTCTCCTGAGGTTTGCGTTGTACCCATCTTTAATTCCCGTCATCTGGTTTCTCCCCGCGTCCTCTGCAGGCCTCCACTTCAAGCACTAATCTCGCCTGATGGTTTAGTAAGCTCGAACTGCACTTCCTGCAGTGTTTTTTTTTTATCTCTGCAGGAGTTTTGTCACCAGTTGTTGCTCAGCTGAAGGAATGCAGAGACGGTGGGTTCAGAATGACCTGTGTCAGTTACTTGGGGCTGTATGCACACGGAGAGGCCTTCAGTCATTTTTAATGACATGATTCCAGCATGGGCTTGTTCCTGTTCCTCTGTGGCCGCGCTGACTTGGATGTCTATGTAACTGATTTTGTTGAACCTGAAATACCAGCAACAAGAGGCCTGTTGTTGATCAATTAATGGCTTCATTTTATTGACGGAAACGATACTTGAGGCTCAACTTTAGGCGTGTTTGAACTCTACAGAACAAACTTTGATGATAACCTGGAGTGTATAAGTGGTGCATTTGAGTGATTTATGGAGGATTATGCAAACACTGCAGAGGAAAAATGTCAGTGCAGGGAAAAAAAACGTTGCAATTTTTGATCAAGAATTACAGTCTCAAATGTCACTTGACTGTTGTGCCTCCAGTGATTACACTATTGCCAAAATTCAGGTACCAAAGCATAAATATGACAATCACAGCTTTTATTCTGTTGGGAAAATCTCCCATCTGGATTCCCTTGTTTTTGGTTTGAATTATAGCTGGCAGAGTTTGTCACCAGCTGGCTCAAAGTTGTCAGAAGATACTGAAGGACTCATGCAGTGGCTGCCCATGCGCTCAGATGGATGTTTAACAGTTGGAGGTTGCAGGCTCCTGCTTGTTAGTTTTCTCTTTGTTGTGCCAGTAAAATTTTTTTTTTTCTTAAAGCGTTTTATTGTCATAACCTGTGATATGTCATTTTCTTTAAGTGAGAAACATTAAATACAAATCTAGTGGAACTGTTGGAAACTTCATGTTGTCTAATCACCATCCATGTTTTCCAATGTATTTTTTTTTCCATACTAACATGACTTCTAACTCGTATTTTTTATCTTCATCTACTTTTGCTTGCACACGTGTGTGATACTACAGACCAGGAGTTTCAGACAAACTCTGGCACTCCACATTGATACCTTGTGGGTTTTAAGCAGCAGTGACTTGTAATTAAGGTTGTTGAACATGCTGGTTCTTATTCTACACCGTTACGACCTCATCAGTCAGCTGACCTGTAACCTTAAAGCCAAGTCCTCTGACGTCCATTCCTAATATGGGATAACCTTTTCATTTATTCAAACTCTCACAACAGAAACTCAAACTTTGCTCAAACCTTAAATTAAAAAAGGAGCATTATTGAGATTAAATGAAATTTGGATGAGCTATTTGTATGGGAAACAGTAAACAGCATCACTTTTTATTGAATACTCTAACCATGGTCCATTTTGTGCCATGAACTTGAGAGTGTCGGTTTTTTTTGTTTTGTTTTCCAGAGGAATATGCTTAGGTTTATGAATTTCATCTGGACCCAACGAGTGAATCAGAATGCTGCTGCCATGCAGCGATGGACTCGCCAAAACAGAATAGTGGAGAGGTGAAGCTCATATGCTTGTTGCTGTGGCTGCACTTGCCTGGCTGATGCTGAAGTAGTTTGCTTAGTTACTGCATTCTCTTCTCACCTTTTTTTTCTTTTCTATGAAAGTTCTAGTGTCAGTTTTTTGTAATTTTAGGGTACAAAAATAACAGAGTGTGAAACTGAAACAATGTAGCAACCTGTTCTAGGGGGGCCTGATTCATGGACGGGCAGGCCCGGCCCACCCTCTGGCGCCGGGACTGGTTAGTAACACTAATGTTTCCGTTTTTATCAAGCCCACATGTTTCCTTAAAAATATGAAATATTGTAGTTTCTAAAAATCCAAAAATGTCCCTTCATGTCAAAAATCTTACCTTAACCCCTAAAGAAACTTATGTGCAGTCTGATTGCAAATATCTTTGTCTTTTATTTGATTGGTACTGGTCTTATTTTTACTATTTAGAATTCAATGGTGACATATTAGTTTATGTTTTTATGTACCAGTATAGGGTTTTAACACAGAACAAACAACATAACACACAACACATTTGCAGTGCTGGATCTATATGTTCAAGATATATATTAATTCTGCATATTTTTCTCAGAATCTGCATTTTATTCAGGTTTTTATCTGCGAGTTTGGATGACAGAAGACAGATTATCACAGCCTAATAGAAACTTTCATACTGTTTACTAAAAAAGGTAAAATATTTATATGATCTTCTGTTGGCGGCGCTCCCAGCTGGCAGACAGGACTGACGAGTAAGATTGCGTAGGCTATTGTATAGCGCCTCTCTCTGCTGCACTGACTACTGTTCTCTGGCCTAATGATTAAACCCCGCCCAGATGTCTAGTCCTTCTATTCTTTTTCCCACTTACTTAATACTGGCTCTTATATTAAGCTGCAATTTTTGTAACATTTGCTTTTTAGTAATGTAAATTACTTCATGATTGTCCCTTAAAACTGTTTAAAGTTTCAGCAGAGATTTTAGGGCAACTATTCCTGTTGACTCTAAACTTTTTCTGTTAAAAACATGGACCTATTTTCCTTTTTTCATTAGTGTAAACTTTCAAACAACAGATGAGCTCAGAACAGTTCATAATGAAAGCAAACATAAAAATGGGATTGCTTAAATTTGGATTTGTGAGGAAAAATTTGTGCTAATGGCTAAAGCTAATGCCAAAGTTTTGTTTGTTTGTTTGTTTGTGTAGCCAGTCATGTGCTTCTGGCTTGAAGTCAAGTCATCGTAACCTCAAATTTGGCTTAATTGTTGCATTTTTCAGAGGTCACACATTTTAAAGCAATTCTTTCCTTGTAGAGTTTTGTTTAGAACCGGTTTAGCTTTAATCTAACAAAGTGGTTCCACTTTAACTCATTTAAATCATCACCTGTAGCTGTCATTTTCTTGGCCAATGCTTCATGCCTTCGCTGTAATTTTCAGTACTGGCTGCATTGTTGGTTTTGTGGTCAGTTTCTTCCACCTGTGACAGTGGGAGTCGAAGAGAGCTGTGCTAACAGAAATCAGAGCCTGTGGTATGCTAGCTGCATAGCATACACTCCTCTTTTGCTTTATCTGCACCTTATTTGCACTCCAACGCATTGCCATCATAAACATCCTATACATGCGGACGTTCTTGAGAAAGAATGCCCTTTTGTTTCATGCTTCACGAAGCAGAAAAAAGATGCTGGTACTGGTGGTGCAACAAACTGGATGTTAGTTTAAATCACTTTAGTTTGCTTTTTTTTTTGCTGTACATTTTGTTCCAACAACGTCAAATGTTGGCACTATTAAAAAAAATTAAGGATTCACAAACATTAAAACATTCAGATTTGATGCAGAGTTCACAGGTCACTGCTGACTCGCACGTCCCACTTCAGCACATTCACATCCGGACTTTAATAAAGAAGCTCAGCACTATGAGGCCTATTTACACAAGCTGAGCACGGCTGACAATGACATTCATGTAGCTTCTCAGGGATGACTTCATAGAGCGAAAAGCTCACCAAACCTGATCTTTCACTCACTGGTTACAATAGCATTCATTGATAAGTTCTGTTTAGTATATCTATGGAAAAATGTGCAACAAAGTCTGTCAGATGAAGCTCAGTTATTGTATATAAGTAAATAGTTTTTAGTTCTTAACTCCTAAATATGCAAGTACACAGAAGATGCATTTGAAACAAACAGCTGATGCCTGAGGAGGAGTTGGTCATTCAAGCATATATTTAAGACATTTAAAGAAAAAATTAAACAGGCTTCTACATTATATAAACAGGCGCATATGAACAAAGCATGACTTATTATTTATTTACCCAAAACCTTGTACTAGAAACTGTGTGATTTATTGTCTTGTTGAAGAACCTTCAAGGAGCAATAACTCAAAGTGATCGGTTTCTCTATGGATTTGTTGATCCCCATTGAAAATGTGTTGAATGATGGGACTTTCCTTGGTGCTCGAAAGTTTGTTGTAGAGTTTTGGTCTTACTTTGGCCATCATAAACATACAAGTCTTTTCTCCATCTCTGTTTGTTGTAGATTTGCAGGTTTAAAGAAAACAGAGTTAGCTTGGTTTCAAATTTCAGCTCCTCCACTTCCATGCTTTGTGCCTGTTTTAGTATTTGCTCTGTTTTATCACTTTTTAATAATTTATTTATTATAAATTGTTGTTTTTCTAAATATTAGAAGAATTTTTATTTGAGAATCTGCCATGTTGAGTTTTTATGCGCATATAGAATGGGGACCATCTCTCTGGGAACTATAGGAACCAGGAAAAGGTTCCTATAGAATCTTTGGTTAGATGTTTTTCTGGAGGACATTGATCCATCCAAAAGCAGATACAATCAGATGGACTCTGATAACATCTCACCCAAGCTTGACCTTAACAATGCACATTCCTAGTGTGTTTTACATATCCAACATTTCCAGCCTTGCTTCTTTTGGAGTATTTGTTGAATGCATCTACCCCCATCTGCCATCATCTGCCCTCATCTGCTGTCTTGGCAACATCGCCTCAGATTTTTCCCCTTGTGGTGTCTTAACCCTGAAAAAAAACAAGAGTAAATTTTGGTTAAAGAGCATGGATGTAGAGGAAATCGCATTTCTTTACCTTTTCTTTATATGTGCATCTTCTCCTTTCATAAGCACAGAATTATCTCATGTTTGTGAGTGTGCGGACATGTAGACGATGCTTTCAGCAAAATTTATTTTTGCTGTGACTCAGATACAGCATTCAAGTGGATTTGTTTTGATAAGAAGGTCTATAGTTTCAACTGCTGAATAGAGTTTTGTGGAAAAAGTAATAAAAGTAAATAAAAAAAGATATCGCTCTAGCTGTGAAATACAGGGTGGGCTAAAATGGAAACACATGTCTGTGTCAGCACACCACCATTGCTGCTTTAAATGGCCGTCTAGAGGGCTATCTCTTCAAATCTCCTCAAGATGAAATGACGTATGTTTTCTTTAACATTTCTGTACAACACTGATTTTTCTGAACAACTTACAAGTTGAAGAAATAACAAACCAATTAATTTGTTTTTCATATAGTCTGGTTTGTGCAAAAAATATGCTTCTTTTTAGGGTTAGATAAGAAATCAAGTATCAGTGTGGACAGAAACATTTGTTCCTGTATGATTATTAATTTGTATCATGTTGTCCACCTGCCAGGAGTTCCCACATCAAACCAGCTTTTACTGAGTCATACAGGTGGTTTGACAGAGGTTTTTTACGCTGGATGCCCTTCCTGACTCTCAATCTTGTACTTTATTTGGGCTGGGAACTGGCAAAGGGAGATCGAGACTTGGGCCTCTCTGTGGCTACATAGTTAGGCAGTAGCTTGAAGGGTCTTGCCTAAGGACCCTCACTGGATTAAGCTCTTGCATAGGGAGCAGAATGTTTGGAATTGCTCTGATATTTATAAATAAATTTAGGTTGAAATTCTTGTCTATGTCTTTGAAAAATTCCTACCCAAACTGCATGAATGGCATCACTGAAGCCCTATTGTTAAATGACAAAAATCCACCTGTTTCAGGAATGGCCAACCCTGGTCCTCAGAGCCACAACCCTGTCTGCTTTCCAGTTTTCCCTGACTAGCTTGCTGCCGATTAGCTGAGTCAAGTGATTGACTGAACACACCTGATTTAGGTAGTTAGCATCAAGCAGTCCAGGGAGAGCTTGGAACCCAGTCAGAGTTGTGGCTCTTGAGGGTGGCTAGCCCTGCGTTCATTATCTCAATGCGCTTTAACCTGAGTAGGGTCAATGGGATCACCGGAGACTCTCCCAGATGCCCCGGACAGGTCATCAGTCAATTGCAATTTCACACATACAACCTCTCAGCATACACTCAAAACCAAAATATTGGGTCACACTTTTCACCTTGTAACCTTTATCCTATTTAGGATTAAGAAAAAAAAAAGATTAATTAAGATGACTTTTGTGTAATATTTTGCATTATGCATACAAAAAAAATCTAGAGTTGTACAAAATACATTCTTGTTTATTTTTTGTACATCTTGTCTTTATTCCTTTGTAGAACAATGATATATTTAGACCACACAAGTACAAAAGATTTTTCTTTTACTTCAGACTTCTCCTTTGTTGCTTTAGCCTCTCAAATCTGTCTAAAGGAACATTTTCAAACATGATCACAGACACTCTGGAGAACTCCAGCAGTTAGTTGTCCTTGTTGGGTAGCAGGAGTGCAGAGACGGTCTGCTCAGCCCTGGTCTGTCGAGCACTGGCACAACCCTAAATCCCTGCTCCCTATCCCTTAAGCAGGGAGCTGACCATCTGTTTGGGACTCCGGGCCATAATTCTGTGCTAAAAAGCTCACACCTGGTCCCGCATGCAGACATAGTCCAGACAGAAACAGGTAACATTTACATTATAGCAGAATTGGAAAACGTTGAAAGGACCTTCATGAATTCAGCTTCAGACAGCGAAATGTGAAGGTTTAAAAAGAGGTTAACGGCACGTTTTCCTGTTTTTCACGAGCCGACATCTACGTTTGAGGAGGGGCAAGGCCATCTGTGGTGTATGTGTTTGTACGGCGCAGAGCTATATCAGGCTGGCCACGGTGACACTCGGCATGACAGGAAAGGATCCAGGCATGGGTGCAGCACTGGACCGTTTCCCTGCTGGAGCTGTCTGTACAACAACTATATTTGCCCCTTTGGTCACTTCCTGTTTCAGCTTGTTTTCTGCTGCGGTAACGATGATCCTGCAGATTGATGGATGAGGAGGTATCAATGACTGGTAGAAACATTAAAAACTGTAGTACATAGTCATTCTAATCTGAAAATTGTATCGAGTCTCACAGCAATTCTTGATTTTTATTTT
The DNA here is from genome assembly GCA_003999625.1 of Oryzias javanicus. Taxonomy (NCBI): domain Eukaryota; kingdom Metazoa; phylum Chordata; class Actinopteri; order Beloniformes; family Adrianichthyidae; genus Oryzias; species Oryzias javanicus. The sequence continues at coordinate 10,574,639 of CM012439.1, read as the reverse complement.
TGTTTCATTTATCTTAAAAAGTTAAAAAATTTAATCTATTGAATTTTATTTGATTCATACTTTTTTTTTTAAATATGTAGAATGTGAAGAAATAATTGACTTTTTATACATAAAAAATTACACCTGAGAAGTTAATGGTCTGATTTGATTTCAAATCTGTTTCTGACAATAAAAGATGCTTGATCTGTTCTCACTAAAGACTACATTTAAAAATAATTGTACATTTGAGAAGAATCTTGAAAATAAAATCAGCTTTTAGCCTTTCAATTTAATACATCAGATCATATAGAAAAATAAAGGTAAATATTATCTCCTGATGGCTAAAAATCCATTTGTGCATTTCTAAAAAGAGACAGTCTCAATATATCAATACTAAAATTATTATTAATGATAGGCAAATTTTCCAGTTATCCAGAGCTTTATGCTCAAGCGGTCTTTTTTGTCTCGTGTCTTTGATTCTCTCTGTACAGCAGGGAGATTCTGCAGCAGCATGGTTGGGTAATCCTCTATGTCGTCCTCTCCTTCTGTCTCTGTGGCCCCTGCTCTCCCTGCAGTGTCCCTCTGCTGTGCACTAAGAGGGAACTTGTGAATGGCGGGATTGTGTAACCAGTAAAGAGGATGGTCGCCGCAGTTCTGAGGGACAGCCAGAGTTTATGTCTGTGGATATGTGAGTGGTAATCCTGCAGATCCATGGGCCTTATCCTCTGTCTGTTGCATGTGTGCAGGTCAGGCTGAAGCAAAATGATTTGGCTCTTTAAAAGATTACATAACAGGATGCAGTTCTCCTGCTGTGATATCAGTTTTCATCATCTGGTGGATAAAAGAGCCGGTTCTGTTTAGGAATCTCATTCATTATTATTATTTTTTTAATCCAGGTCACTTCACATTAGACATTTGCTTGTATTCCTTCCATTAAAAATTAAAATTGATAGAGACACAAGGATTAATCAACTTGATTGATGAATCAACTTATATTTATACAATCCAACCAGATCAATCTGTCTGTTGTACTAGTAAAAAAATAGTTAAAATGTGAAATAAAGGGATTATATCTATTAGAAAAATACCTTTTGGCTTGAGATAGTCGGTTTATTTACTATTTAGTATTTACTAATGTAATAACTAAGTTCCATCACAGCAGATAACACACGTGATGGCTGCAAAAAATGGTCAAAATAATCATTAGAGTGTAATGTGTGGAAACGGTTTGAACTTTATAAACACATGACCATACGGTGTGCGGTAGAATGTTCCAATTATGTTCTGCTTGTATTAATTTGATTTGGAAAAACAGCAGTGGGCAGAACTTTAAAAAACTCAAATGTGAATGGATTTGAAATTAGTTCTTGTACACATATTTAATATACACTTGTTTATCTTGCAAGAAATACAAGGAATTTGGAAAACTCAATCTTCAATGTTCAGGACCTAGATCTTTATCTGAGTCACACTGGTTGAAGTTTCGGCTAAAGATGTCCTGAATCGATTTTAGGTCTGTGAATGGGATCAAATCAGATTGTTTAAGATTACCTAGTATCATCTATAAATCGTCTTTTCAACAACAAATATGATATGAATCACATTGGATCATTCAAAAAGAACCAAAAGCAAATCGAAAATATTGAATCGAATCGTTCAAAATGAACCAATATCCACTATAAATTGTATTGGCTTTTACAAAATATGCAAGTAGAATTGTTGTCAAAGTTGATTGTTACACCATTAAAAGGTCTCTTTTCGTGCTATATCCTCCTTTTCCACCACAATTTCACATTTGGTGACAGTGGGAAGCCTCAATTTATTCATTTCGTAGATGCCAAACTGAATGAACTCCACAGTCTGTGGTGGTTGAGGTTTGTAATGTCCTACACAAAGCACAGAGTTCCAATGCTGGTATTTAGGAGTTTGTCTGTTTCTTTAGCTTTAAGATATTCAATGCTGGATCATAATTTTTGATTTTGTGATGTTTTTCTTGCAGTGGTTATGTCTTGAGGTGGTGGCTCCTCCGACTTTGTGAGGGACGTGCCGGGAGTAGAGAGCTGCTAATGGGAACACCTGCTGCGCCATGACATCTCGCGATGGCCACGGAGGTCTTGGAGGAATGGGCACTTTGGGTCGGCGGCAGCGCTTTGAAAACTCTGAGTTCACTCTGCGCATCTACCCGGGCGACCTGGCAGAGGGCACGATCTACTGCCCCATCAGTGCCCGCAAGACCACCACTGCGGCTGAGGCCATTGAACGCGTCATCGAGCGGCTGCAGCTGGACCGGACCCGGTGTTACGTTCTGGCTGAAGTGAAGGAGTTTGGCGGGGAAGAATGGATTCTGAACCCCACCGACTGTCCCGTTCAGAGGATGATGCTGTGGCCCCGCGTGGCCCTGGAGCACCGCCCCCTGTATGGCGGGGAGGATTACCGCTTCCTGCTGAGGCAGAAGAACCTGGACGGCTCCATTCACTATGGTGGTAGTCTGCAGATGTGGCTCCAGGTCACAGAGGAGCGCAGGCGCTTGATGGAGCGCGGCCTGCTGCCTCAGCCCGACTCGCAGGGCGACCACGCAGACCTGTGCTGCCTGCCGGAGCTGAACGAGCGCTCGCTGCTGGACAACCTGCGCTCGCGCTTCTACCAGGAGAAGATCTACACGTACGTCGGAAGCATCCTCATCGGGATCAATCCCTTTAAGTTCCTGCCAATCTACAACCCCAAGTATGTGAAGATGTATGATAATCATACACTGGGAGATTTGGAGCCCCACATTTACGCTGTGGCGGATGTTGCTTATCACGCCATGCTGCAGAGACAGAGGAATCAGTGCATAGTTATATCTGGAGAGAGCGGTTCAGGGAAGACACAAAGTACAAACTTTCTCATTCATCATCTGACGGCTCTGAGTCAGAAGGGCTTTGCCAGCGGGGTGGAGCAGATCATCCTGGGGGCGGGGCCTGTGTTGGAGGTAAGAATAACCCTTCTGCAGTGAAGATTCACAGTACCTGCATTAATGTCTGCATGTGCATGACCAATTTTATTATTTGTTTTATGATGGCTACACACATGCATGTGATGGCTTATATAACTATTATGAGAACATGGGAAACTGCAGAACCTCAACTTCTATTGGACCTAACGGGTGAGCCTGCACCCATCTCGCTCTGCAGCAGCTGCTGTATAAAGATAAACCAGCGGAGGAAAGTGATATACTTGCTAAACCTCATGTTTAGTGGTGCAAAGCATCTTCTCAGAGAGAAAGTCCACAACTAGTTTCCTAAATTGCTTTTAGAGTAACAAATATCCACCATTATCTCTGATCGTGTAATGTTCCTCAGAAAACATTTTCTCATTAATTAAATAATAATAGCATTATCTTTAGACACATATATTTGATAGAGATACTAGCATGTCCATCATCGTGATATCTGAACTTTTTTTTTTTACTGTCTTGCTGTTGTGATTATCTGTGAAATAACACGTGCACCTTTATTTCAAGTTTCTGTTGTTCCAGTTACCACCTGGGATTTAGGCCAACACAATGTTGAACAGTCGAGCCTTGTGAGGACTTTCTTTATTAGGTGTCAGTTATCACTGTGGACTTATAAATCCAAGTATTCACCTGGACCATGAATTTACCTTAAAGTGCAAAATATCCATCAGGTTAAAGTCATGTAAGCCTGAGGTGATGACGTCTCTTCTATGGTGATTAATTTCTGGTGATATAATTTTTAACGTCTTTGTGGTTTTCATCAACAGTTGCACTGTTGGGAAGATTCTTTTGCACATAAAAGAGCATAAATCCAAGCAGCTCATGGTTTACTAGTGGAACAGTCAGGAGGTGTTTGTTTTTATTGGCTGACTCAAGTTTAATTTGAAAGTAGAAACGTAGCTTTTGCATCTGTCAGGAGTCGCTCGGATATTTTCTCTTTCACTTATCTGTCACTTTAATAGACGGAGTTTATAAGTCCCGGACAAGTTCACAACAAGTTCTTGTTTGTGCAACTGAATTCCTAAGAGTTGCATAAGGCCCCTCAACTGTAATGCTGGCTCTCTGAAAGGTAGAATGAGACTGGGGGTTATTAGGACAGTGTAGTCATTGAGTACTTTTGGTTCCCTTAACAAAAAAATGGGAGCAGCTGTTACCATGTAGAGGTCATTTCCTTTAACTGCTAAAGGTTTCTCCTATTTTAATATTTTAAAATGTCTCTTAGCATCAAAGATTGTTTGCCTTGTTTTACAGGAATAAAGTTTTTTAGCACCATTGTGAAGTTCATAGGGTTTGATTTGAGGCCAGGTACTCCAGGAAAACAGTGCAGTAGCTCTGCTGTATATTTTATTGCTCTCTGACTGCCAAGTACAGTTCAGTGGAATGCCATTCATTTGTGTGTGCCGGGTTAATGTCTAAGCACATTATGCTAATCCCGAACAGTGGAGTGAGTCGTTTCGAGTGCAGAGGAGTAGCCCTTAATTGTTTGCACAGCAAGATTGCGTAGCTGCCCATGAGTGACTCATTACAAGAAGCTGCTGTGCTACCAGGGAGATAGAGGAAAGGAGTGGAGGAGCACCTGCCAAAACCGCCTCAAAGGAGTGACTTATCTTCACCCAAACGGTCAATTGTTCATTCAAGACCGAAAGAGGCGAGAAGGGAAGGGTCGAAAGTGGCCCGAGTGTTGTGTTGATTCAGAATGCTCTCGTGTTGTCTGTCTTCACCTCCTGTCAATGATCAGTCCACATTCAGAGAGTCTGGGCGTCTGCAAGAGTTAATGTTCTATTAACTTAATCTAAAGTGGTGTTGATTCGAGCGTGACCTCTGACTTTACATGAGCCACTGATTTCAGGAGCCCCATGGCCAAAACCATTTGCATTGTGGGAGATTTCAAGTAATTTAATAAAAAACTTAACCGAAAAACTTCAGCATCAACTCCAAAGAGAAAACACACTTTTTAACCCATGTTTTAATCATTTTGTACCTTCATAAGACTTGGTGTACTATAAGGGACCATCCTGAACCGGCTTACTGGAAAACATGAAAGCAACATGGGACCTTCAACAGAACTGTGTTAAATTTAGTTGAACTTCTACTGTCTGTATTATAATAAGTAGTTTGTTTCAAAAGTCTGGAAACCATCAAGAATTAATTCTTCATATTCATGGTCAAGTCACTATTAGAAATGTAAAAATGTGTCACCATTTAAAAAATAAATTGACTTCAAATTGACTTGAAATTAAGAGATGGAATTTAAAAGAAGAATCTAGGAAATCATATTGTTTGGTTTGATTTTGATTTTTAATGGTTTATTTCAAGGAAAAATAATGAATAATGCATATGTAATAAAATCAACAGAGGTTTACAACCATACACAGAAATGTCAGACACGGGATAAATGGGCATCAAATAAGGGGGTGAGAGGAAGCTAATTTATAAAAGCCTACTCTGTTTGAAGTATTTATTTGTAGATTAGTGCACAAAAAAATGTTTTCGTCAGTGATGAAAGTTCATCTCTACACTTGGTAATGTAGCAGGTTAACGCGCTATTTTGGTCCATTCTTACACGCAGATCTTCTCAAGAGCTGTCATGTTTTGGCTCTCTTCCATAGATTCTCTTGGATGGAGATCCAGAGACTTTTTAAAACACTCCAGAACCATGAAATGCTTTTTACGTAGACACTCCTTCATGTGTTTAGGATCATTATCATGTTGATCCAGAAATGTTTTTGCTCAGTGTTGTCACTAATGAATTCATCGTTTCCTTAACATGGTTCAGCTGTCCGTGAAAGTTGTCTTTCAAGCAAAAAATAAAAGGTTCTGGTTAGAAAGAAATGTGATTTTCTTTTTCCTTGCATTGATGTCTTGCTTAGGAATCGGACTCAAATCAAGTCTTCGTCACTCACGGGTAGAACACGTGGTGTTTGTATTGAATGAAGTCATCACTTTAAAGTGACAAATCGTCCATAGAAACTGTTTGACAGCAGAGGAAAGCAGGGCTCATGAAAGCAAATATGACCTGAAAGATTAACAACACACATTAGCATATGTCTTTACCAACATGTTTATTGTCAACACGCACAGTGAGTAACTCAACAGTGAGTAAACAGTAGCGTTTGTGATGTACATGACAAACAAAAGTGGTTTTTTTTTTGACAGTATGACAGCTGCTTTACACTCAGGTTGACCCTGCAGAAATCAGGTGTTTAGAAGTCACACAGAAACTATGACAAACACTTCAACCTTTCTTGGCTTCTTATCTAATACTGTCTGTCATTCCTGAACTTTTTTTTTTTTCCCCTCATCGTTTGAGTTGATGTTGATCTTGGCATTCTTTTGACACTGGTCTCATTAGTTTGAATATACAGTTTCACATGGTTGGTTTGTGGCTTTGAAAGACGTCCTTTTGGCTGTTTGATGAGCAGGAAGTAATCAACTGATTTTCTTTTGAAGCAATTTCCTCTACTTTATGTTCAAACATTGCTTTTCTGTTGGTTCCCTTAGTAGGAATTCGTTATTTTAGTAAAGTTGAAATAGCTAGTTATTGAAAAAAGTTGGATGGATATTTGACAAATAATCAATATTTAATAGTTTTGTTCAGTCGAAAACTGAATTAAATTTAAGCCTTATCCTGCATTTTTTGTATATTTGTTTGTGTTTCTCTATCAGTTTAAAACAGTCTAATAATTAAAAATGCATGTAAAGCTGTTCTATTATTTTTTATTGAAGATATTGGGAATTTTCTTCATTAGTTAGGAGATCAAAATAATATTTTTTTAAGATCCTGAAAACATAGTTGGCTTCAACAACAGCTGATGTTAAGATATTTTGTTCCTCATTATTTCTGTCATTATTTCTGCATACCTTTATGCTTTTTTATTATTTTTACTTTAACAGGATATCCAAACTAGATTAATTTCAAACTCTAATTGACACGACACCTCATCAACAAGGCAAATATGAATCTGTTGGAGTGTTTACTGAAGCTGGAAAGCTCCCAAGAGTAAACAACAGAAATCCTCCAAGACAACCGAGCATTCCACTGTGTAACCATGAGATTTCACAACACGCCTCTGCTGTATTTTTCCTACTTTTTCCCTCTGATCCTCTTTAACAGCACTTGCTCCCTACAGGACATGTGATCCAGGCCTGATTGTAGTTCTTGCAAAGCACAAAAAAATGCTCAAATAAATCCTAATATTTATGTAAACTTGTCAACTGAGCTTCAAACGTTGTGTTAGAAGATGTTGTGTTGAAGGAACTGCAGGCATTCATCTCTTATGCCTTCCACTCCCATCATGCACCTGCTGTCATAGACTACCTATGATTGCATTTGAGGTAATAAAAAATGGAAATAGCTGAGCTAGATCAAATCTTTTGCTATTTCTGGTTCTGAAGATTATGTTCTTTCTTTGTAATTACAGAACTTTTAATAATATCTTTACTTAAGTTCATAATGTATCAGAAAAAAGGCAGAAGGTACTGGTTTATACTCCAGAAATATTTAAAAATAAACTGAAATTGAACATTTTTTAGGCAAAAAGACTTTTTAGGTTCACTGAATACAAGATTAGCAAAGTTTTTATTACTTTATTAAGCCTGTTCTGTTCCATTAATTCAATGTTTTTTACATAAATATTTTAGAAATTCATAAAATTGTTTTGACCACTTATGCAACATTTATATCATAGACAAACAAACCAAAACAAAAGGAAGAAATATGTCCAAATCTGTACATTTTAATTTTTTCACATTTTGAATTAACATTGTTTAAAAATATGGCCTTATTTGGGTGAAATGAACTTAGAAATCAATGAAATACCACATTGATTATAAAGCTATGAATAAATGATACTGCGTTTCCCAGTAACAACAGATCAGTCACACAAGTCACAGGTCTAATTTTTGAAATTCCTGCACGTCGACTTCATCTGATAACTGAAGCACCTGAATCTCTTGACGTGTAGAATCAAAAACATTATTTGCACCAAAATGCAGAAAAAAGCTAAATAGAATTTATAAAATCCTTTTGTGTTTTAGAGAAAAATTCTACAACATTTCTGATCCATGAGAAGATGACAGCTTTTGGGGAAAGGGATAATTCCAACAATAATTTATAGATTTTAATATTTTTTTGTCATGTTTGAACAAGAAAGTCTTTGCGATGCTCTAGGTTTTCTTTTCTTACACATTAGTTTTTCAAATAAAGCATTTGCCAGGTTTTAATATTTAAAAAAGTAGTAATCTTGGTGCTTTTGCACAAATGATGTCAGCACAGTCTGCTGCAGGTTGGAGCTGATGTTTTGATGAGTGGAGAAAGATGAAGAGTTTTTGCTGGTTGGTCCAGCTGTTACTTTTCTCTGTGTTTATCTCACTATCCTGGTGCCAAGCTCCTATTTTTCCCTGAAATTGTACACAAGAGCTCTGGTACTGGTGGCAGTGGAAGAACATACTGTTCCTGCTTTGTCATCCCATCTGTGCATAAACAGAAAGCTTTAGTCTGTAGCAACTTCAGGTCCAGAATAGACTGGGAGGCTCCTCAACCGGTCTCCTTCCTGTATCTTGAATTGTAGCTGATATTTGATCAAAGTTATTTCAATGTATTTGACTTGGTGTGCATTTTCCAGAAGAGTTTATAAAATTTAGATCGGCTAAAATATCTTCTAATTGATAAAGATGCTTTCTTTTCACAGTTTTTGGTATTTTTTATTGTTGAATTTTCATAAAATGGATCAATAAGATCTGCAGCTCATTGAAGAAAAAAAAAAGATCTTTCAGTTCTAATCTTTGCATAAATAAGGTCTTGTTATTTTTCCTGATTAACCATTTAGTCGGTGATCAGCGACAGATGGCAGCAGCCCAACAATGCTGTGCTTGTGTCTCCTCACAGACCCTTCCTTTATGCTACCGTTTCCCGGACTTCCCAGGTGTTTTATCAGACCAAATGCATCTCAGTCAGCACCTGCTCCCAAGCTAGAGCAGCTGTCCTGCAGCAAGGTGTCGCAAAGCAGAAGGAGTCACAGAAAATGTATAATTGAACATTATATAGTACAAAAAGGATTCTATGTGCTTTATTTGTTGCTGATTCATTTACTTGTCTTTTTTAATCAAATAAATCCCAAAAGCTAAGAAGATTATTTTTCTCGACCTTGCTTAGCTTTTTCTTAATGGAAGTGTTGGGGCAAATGATAAATGATGTACACTTATATAGTAGAATACTGATCAGAGGTAGAGGGGTCGACCTCTGATCTGAAATAGTAAATGGCGTATACTTACTGTATATATCACTTCACTATCTTCTTAGAAGGCCCATAGAGCTTTACAGTCACATTCACACACCGATGGTGACTCCGCTGCCGAACACTGACACCAACCTATAACCACCAGGAGCAATGTGGGGTTTAACGTCTTACTCAAGGACACTGAAGTCTTCAACACGAGGGCAGGAACCGAACCTGTGATCTTCTGTTCATATGTTGCCCACCCCACCTCTGCACCACAGCTGCAGAAGGTTGCAGGTTTGGTTCCCGCCTTGTTTTCCTTGGGCAAGACACTGAAGCCCACATTGCTCCCGTTGGTTACGGGTTGGCGCCAGAGTTCTTCAATGTGTGTTAATGGGACTGTGACTGTAAAGCACTTCGGGCATTAAAACGGCGTAGAAAAGTGTAAGTCATTTACCATTCTACCTTAGTTAGTCACAAGTCCCAGTCACCCATCCACAGACACACTACCGCACTTTCTTCTCTGACGCACAAGATGCCAACTTGTAAAAACCAGGAGCAATGTGGGGTTCAGTGTCTTTACACATGAACAGGCAAAGCGGGAACCCGTGACCCTCTGATCAACTGCTCTATCCTCTGGGACAATTCTCTGAATCAAATTATCTTCTCAATAATTTTCAAAGCTTTCCCAGTGGTCTTTTAATTGTGATGATGCAGTTTTTAGCTAAAATCTAAAACAATTGTCATTTTCAAGGTATTTTATGCAGTGGAACAGAAGTTTATTAGAAATGTACCTTTGAGTAGGGATGCAGAGTAAGCCCGCTTCACCTTCTCATAATCTGCTTACATGCTCTCCTGCTAGCTTACAGCCCCTTTTGATTTTATCTTAATTTTCTTTATACATGTCCTACATCATGAGAAAAAAAATGTTAAAAGCACCAAAAACACAATTTTCAATTGAAGTCTTTAATGATTCTATTAGGTTGTTGAAAAAAGAACAATTTTTTTTCCAAATTTTGGGGTGTTTAAAACAGGGGTCTCCAAACTACGGCTGGTTATATTCGGCTTTCTGGAAAACTTAAAATGTTTGAGTTTAGACAAATCTTGCGATTTTTACACTTCTTTTCTTACCCCATAAACTGACCCCGGCCCCACATCAGAGAAATAAACAGCTATGTGGCCCTCTCAAGAAAAAGTTTGGGGACCTCCTCATTTAAAGCACATAACAACTGATTTAAACGAAACAAAGACGAGTACTTGGATTGCTAAAATAACAAAATACGAGTTAACATTGCATTCTGTGTGATTAGACATATTATAATAATTAAATGTACTGTTTTTATATTATTAATTTAATGTATTTGAATTTATCTGTAAAGATTATGTCGTGAATCCAAGTTGTGTAAAATGTATTCAGTTTGGTATAAATCAAGATTTAAATTCTCTACATTTCCTGTGGGAAGATTTGGCTCTTCTCCTTTTTTTTTTGGTATATTTTCTATATTCTATATACGACATTGCATAGTTTTGTCCCTGCCTATTTTTGGATGACAAATTGCTTGGTTTAATGTCTTAGCAAGAAAAGCAAAGCACGTTTCCTGTCCCTTAGTTCTCATACGTGACACAGCCACCTCTGTTCTCTGATTTGTGTGACCATCTAATCCCTCAATGATTGTTTTATGCAGACACATCTCTTCAGGACTTGTTTTAGGAGTCCTTTGTGAATACTTAGTCATGACCGGCTCCCTCCCTTCAGCTCCTTTCACAAAGGAGTGGCTCTGAAAAGGAAGACACCCGAACAGCATATAAACCGAGTTTTCCTCTAACTGTCCTTTGTGAGCTTTTCTGATTTTACTTTAGTGTTTTATGTTTTACACCAGCTAACATTAGCTTCAGATCTGTCCTCGTCATGTTGGCTCTGTTGCATAAATGCTGAAAGCACAGCCCGCTCACCTCACTGGAGTTACATAAATCTCTGCAGGTGACCTCTGCGTGCTGCGGCACGCTCATGCGGCGAGCAGGGTTTGTGGTCACTTTCAGCTTTCCGCAAGTCCAGATGTGGTGTAATAAAACTCGGTGAGAAAGCCTCGCACATCTGGAATGAGGCAGAAAGCATCGGGGACCCCAGTGTAGAATGTGCATGGAAAGATCGTCCCAGCTGCCTCTCAACTTTTCTGGCAGTTTGCCTCCATGTTGTTGTTGTTGCACAGATAAGAAAAGTTAGACTTGACTTTTTGTCTCATTTCACCTCTTGTAAAAGAGGAAGTCGATGTTTTGCGGAGATAAGACTCGACTGGTATATCCATGATAAGCCATCATTACAGGGAATGCAAAGCTTGAAGCTCTGCTGTCATCTTCCTTGTTCTTTATCTCCATCTTCTTTTGCTGGCCCGCTTCCAGTCAGCAGTACCACCGCCCCGGTTGGGCGACTGATATAACCATGCTCAGAGGAGGTGCCTTTAATGCAACATGCATTGCCAACTCAACAACATGCATTGTGTTGTGAGGTTTTGTGTGTAAAGCTACATGTACAGGGATGAGGTCAGCAAACTTGAGCGCTGGTGTTCAGGCAACAACCTCCACCTGAACACCACAAAAACTAAAGAAATCATTGTGGACTTCAGAAAGAGCACAGTGGACCCCCCCCCACTGCACATACATGGAGACAGCGTGGAAAGGGTCCACTCCATCCGCTACCTGGGACTGCACATCGCCGATGACCTCTCCTGATGCGAAAACACCCAGCGCGAAGTCGGGAAGGCCCAGCAGCGTCTCCACTTCCTAAGAATTCTCCGGAGGAGCAATCTGGAGAGGGAGCTGCTGGTGGCCTTCTACAGAGCCACCATAGAGAGCATCCTGACGTACTGCATCACAACGTGGTACGCAGGATGCTCAGCCGCTGAAAGGAAAGCACTGCAGAGGGTGATCGACGCGGCACAGAAGATCACCGACTCTCCCCTGCCCAGCCTAGAGGATATATCCACCTCCCGCTACAAAAGCAGAGCAGACCGGATAATAAAGGACCCCCACCATCCCAACCACCACCTCTTCCAGCTGCTGCCTTCAGCCCCGCGTACAGATCACACAAAGCCCGCACAAATAGACTCAAAAACAGTTTTTTTCCAAGAGCAACATTCATACTAAATAAAAGAGGGAACTGATAACCTGGATTCATAAATGTGCAATATTCAGTCGTGCAATCTTACTAATGTGCAATAACAATTTGATATTGGTACTGTCTTAACTTATCCTCCGTGTACAATATTTGTAAATAATATTCTTTATTCTTATTTTTTATTCTACAGAGTTTTTAGACTTTTATTTATCGTATCTTAATTTCTTTCCACTTTCTTTACACTTGTCTGGAGAGCCACTGTTTTTTCGTTGCAACGCAAATCCTTGTGGAACAATGACAATAAAGACCATTCTGATTCTGATTCTGATTCTGATTCTGATGTGACGTGCATTCTTGACCGCCCATGGTGTTCACACTAGAGTTTTGTCTTGGCAAGATCCTGGCGACATGATACGTATTCCGATACGTGTCTCACAATACAATACATATCGTGATATATTCCAAGACTGTACCAGAACAATTTTTAACTTTTTTTCTTTTTTAAGAGTATGACTTGGAAAAAAACTTCCTGAATATATGAATGCATATTTCATTGTTATAAAATGGTTACCTGTATTTTATTTAATGATCACAACATTCAGCACTTCAACTGTATGTTAATACTGGCAAAAACGTACCACAGAGTGTCAAAACTAAGCCGTATATGTCTAATAACAACAGAAACCGTGAATCTGACTGAACTTTTTACACAAGCTAGTTCTCTCAAGATCTTGGTGTTGTTTTGGTTGCAATGTAGAGCTGCTTAGATGGTCAGTGTGCTGTGCTGACAACTAGCGGTCGAGGGTTTAGGTGGAAAACGAAAGTAAGACGTTGAAGGACACTCAAACGATTAATTAAATATCGTCTTGTTAGTATTTTAAATCAATACAAGTATTGCCAAACGAAATATCGTGATATATCGCAGAATTGATTTCACTTACATCCCTAGTTCACTCAAGACTGTTGCCACCCGATACTAGTGCATGTCTGCCGCCCCTTGGTGTGAAATGTCAAAACAGTGCAAATCTCACTCCCGGCTTTTTCTTTCACAGCTCTATTCCAATAAATGAAAGATTTGATTACATCATTCCATCCATATACAAATGCAATTATTGATTCTCCTTCATGATCAATCTTCAAATTTTTGGAACCTCTGAGAATTAAAAAACTCAGGTCCTGTTCAATGGAGTCAAAAATGTGAACGTAGCATGAATATATGCACGCTGACATTGACTTTTAATTAAAAATGGTTGCTGAGGGTGGTGTGAACGTAGCTTTGGTCCTGTTGTCGAGAGAATCCTGACTATTTACTGATCAAAATAAGGAAAGTGTTTCAGACATTCCTGCACCCTGTGCCATCCACAAAGAGGCACCACTCAGAGCAGGAATCTCTGGGTTTCAAGTCACCGTTTGAAGCTCAGCAGAGGGGATGCTGGTGCTCTCCCAGACCAACCATGACACATAATCTCTCCTCTGAGCCTTGGCATTGCACCAAGTCTTCTCTCTAGTGGATTACGTCCAAGTCTTCTCCACTTGAACACATCTGGAAGGCATCCTGACCAGAGGGCCGGACCACCTGAGCTGGGTTTGATTCATGTGGAGAAAGAAACAAGATCCTCCCTCACAACTGGGCTTTATTTCGTTATCTGTAAAGTCAAGATAAGTCGTCTTTTGGGGGAAACACACAGCAGGTTGCTTTTACAATTTCTATTTTCTTTAATTGTTATCCAAAGCTTTGAACTGTAGACTTTAGCCTAATTTACTGGAAGATTGACAGTTTCTGGAAGTTTTTGCAGGTTTGTTCTGTGAAGGTTGCTCAGTTTATTGTGTAAAATCCTAATGCAATGCTGTTTGGTTTTATGCTGTGAATTTGTATTAGAATTTGTGGTGAACAATCTACAGAACATTGACACTGCATACCCAATTTGTATCATATTTCATACAAACATTTCTGAGACCCTTATCTTGTTGGCAAGATACCCTTAAAAACGCCTTGTATATAACTTGGTCCATGTTTTCTGCCCTGTAGTTCATCATCCTTGCACTAGGGGCAGTAGAAGGATGCTTCCTGCACATTTCAAAATGGCTGCCTCCATGAAATCTCAAAAACACTTTTGGTGGGAAAAGGCTTTGCCAATTTTCTAATCTTTGTGAGAATGACTCATCATTGGTTTTAAACGACTACTTGCTATATTTAAAGAATTTCAAATGTGTTGATAATTAATTCTTTATAAGATGGTTACATCATGTATGGATCATATTTGAGATGTGGGTAAATAAGGTGTTTTCTTTTCCTGAACACGTGTCAATAATTTTGCATCATAAACTAACATTGTTGTGAGTATAATCTCACAAAATCATCCAATGTATCATGACTGATATTATCTATAGCTAATAAAAAACATGATCCTGTAGATTTTTTGTGAGTTTCAAAGGGTTTGGAAAAACATCTTAATTTCCCAAAAAATGTCTGTCAATACTTTGTTGTGGTGGACTTTACAATAGCGATGAGAAAATCCAAAACAGATTTATCTTCAGACCTTTTATGTATAATGATTCAAATAATACCAAGGCCAGCTCTGGAGTGTTTGGAGGTTGAACATGTTTTGACTTCTGGAGATATTTTTGTCTCACTAGCAGTTTTCACACAGCTTTATCGCCAAAAACAAAAGATTTACACACATAGTCCCACCTGCCGGCACACCGGACCAGCTGTCCTGCAACACCTGCAGGAGTGCGCCACAGGGGCTGACAGAGGACGCTTTCTTCCTGATGACGTAGCCGTCCTGAAGCCAAAAGCAGTCACAGTGGAGCTGCTGTCTTCTGTGGGCTCCTCAGTCTAAAACACACACAGATATGCTCTCAGTTTATTGATGAGGCCCTTTTTGTTTGATAGTTATGTTTGTTTTGCAGTTTAAATCCCTGCTGTTGTATTATGTAGGCACAGGAAGTGAAATAATGTAAAAAAATATATAATTTTAGAATTAAAAAAATGACGAACACCCTATTCTACTCTCTTTTAGTGTTTTTTTTTTTTTTTTTTTAATCTCTGCAAAGACTTTAGGATGCCTCCATGTGACAGACCGGTTTAACACTTCCGTGTCATGCTAAACAGGAGATTGAAAAGTAGGCGGAGCCTCTGGGAGCGGACAGCATTTTGATGTCTGTCTCTGGTAGATCTCACTAATTGGATTGACCTCCTTCCTGATCTCAGCGTGCGGCTTAGCTTCACAGCTATGGTTGTGCTAAGTCATCCGCCTCACCTGACTGCTCTCCACTTCCACAAATCAGCTGAGAGTTAGGAAACTCTTGGATTGGAAAATTGACCTACATATGGAGGAGTTGCCCTCAGACTAGCAAGTCTGGTAACATTTTGATTTATTGTGTGGACAAAGATTTAATATAATGACCCAGGAGGTAAAAAAAAACTTGTATTTTCAACATGTGCATTTCTAATAGTCGAATTTTATCTAAAGTATATACTTTGTATCTTAAATGTTTATGGCAAAAGGACTGCCAAGAACAAAATCACGGAAACAAAAACAAAAAAAGCCTAAAACCCAACAGATGTATTTTTTTGGTGGCTTTATTTAAATGCATAACAATAAAAGTAATATATTTGGGTAACTTCATACATACCTGTTGCAATGTGTCAAAACAATCTGTAATATTTGTTTCTATTTTAACAGTGAAAAAACACAAATTCCCATTAATCGCATTTTTGTGCAGTTTATGTGTGAAATTCTATTAACACGAGTTCCGCCAATAGTATTATAGTATCCTGTAGTTGTAATTTACATCATGATATGATTCTAGAAGTACACACTGCTCTCAGAAAAAGCAAACTCCTTTGTTGAGGGTTTAATTTGGAGTTTAAATGTGTCATCACAACAGAAATCTGTTTTCTTGACCTTGAACTTTTAAAAACTTGTCCTTGGAGATAAGATAGGCTGCAGCTTCACATTACTCCATGCAGAGACCAGGGCTATTAAAGGCTCTTAAAATCTGTGGTGGTGTTCAGTTTTTATTTTAGAGCTACTTTATCATTTAGATGGATATCCATTACTAGTGTGTATCATTAATGGTCTGTTATTAGATTAAATATTTCTGCACTTGTCTAATATGATTGTTCTAATCACTGCGTTTTAAGAGTGAATCAATTCATATTTCTAAAATCCAACCAGATCGATCTGTTTGAGGCGAGTAGATTGAATCAAATGGAATTGATTATACTAATAAAGAAATACTTTCAAGATTAAGTGTCAATTATCATTGATCTTGGAGAATACCATTTGGATTGATTGAAAGACGTTCTGGATGTCCTAAATCGATTTTAGGCCAATGAATTGGTTTGAATCTGATCTTTCAAAAATGAATCATTAATAAATTGTATCGGCTCCCATAAATTACATTAATTGAATTGTAAAAATGAATTGTGACAGCCTTGTGTGTTTTTCTGTTAATCTGACTCTTAATTCTCTCATGAATATCTAGTCATGAGTGATGAATATTCAAGCATAGATTTATCCTAAAAATGACATTCTTCTTCAAAATAAAATATCCTTAAACCAGGAACCTATAAGGACTTTCTCTTTATTTTGAAGTGAGTTTAAGTTTTATATGGAGTTGTGCAAATGTGATCTCTGATATGGACAAAATATATATATTTTTTCTTCTTGGGATTTTTATTAAAAGTGAGCAACAGTATAACAGTTGTCTTTTGTCCAGTTAGGCAGCTACAACTCATTTTTTTTTAATGCAGTGATTAATAAGCCAGCTGCTGCATTTCCCTGCTTCATTCTGGCCTCTTCCGCTCTCAAATGAACCAGCTTCTGTCTCATCTGACAGGGAATCATTTCCTGAAATGGGAGTATTTATGACCCAATTATGATTCCCTTTGAATTCCCCGTAACACTTTATAGCAGCTTCTTCTTTTGTGTGCACACGGTGAACTGGGACACGAGTCCAGGCTTTCCAGGACACCGTGCCCCGCCGCTCACTCCCACTCACTATTGCATTCCATCTCACTGTATGGCGGCCAGATTTGGGAAACATCTTCCTACTCCCCAAGCATTTCCTCCCTTACTGCTGATGTCTGCTCTGTCCACGTTTCATGAGTTCATCGCTGACAGACACTGTTTTTTTTTGACTGTTTCAGCTAAAACGGGGATGTTATTCAGATTCAAAAACCTACTACAGGCTTTTTTTGTAGTTTATTGTGCGTGTTTTTCTATTTTTATGCTTGTAGGCGTTGGCTCTTGCGGATTCTCCCTCACTAATCTACCGACATGTTTCAAAACATCGCCAAAGTTTAAGCTCTCTACTGCAGTTGATCACCATTTTTGAATAATATGAGGCTTTTTTTATTTGAAAATGTATTTGAGGAAAGAGTCCCAGTTTTTATGTTCTAGCTGGAACCAAACAAATAAACTTTTTGGTCTATAAGAGCAGTCACTAGCAAGCTCTCTTAACTGTGTCGCTGACTGGGGAAATTGCAAATTGACTGAGTTATTGTGGAGTGGGCTGGATGAGTGTTTGTTCTGATCGCTGGTCCCGTACAGGCCGGCAGATTGACGGATCGCTCTACCCACCACAGTCATCAAAGCTCTGTTTATCCTGGAATGTCTGATTTTAAAAAGGTTTATTTCGTGAAATGACTACATTTGGTGCAAAAGTACAAGAGGAGGGTGTGTTGCCTTTTTTATGTGCATCTTTGATGTTTTCAATGTATCCCAGATGCCTCCACAGTGGTCTGGTTTATTTGACAAAAAGAGCAGTTAGTGAGTCATTTCTGTCTTTTCTTAGACTGTAAACCTTCAGTACAAAATGAACGTGGTGATACGTTGGTTTTATGAAGAGAATGATGAAGAATGCTACATCAGGTGTAGAACACCAATCATCTTTTGGTATATTTTAAAAGCATTCCCAGTGGTCTTTTAATTATAATTATGCCATTTTTAGATAAAATTAAAAAAAAAAATCTTTTATTTTCTAGGATATAGTTTCTGCAGAGTGGCAGGAGTGCTTTAGAAATTCACTTCTGAAGCTACGTTCACACCGACCTCGCCAACTCACGTTCAAGTGACCACTTTCAATGAAAAGTCCATGTAGACACATATAAATGCAACTGTTTAAAAAATGATCATGGAGAGATTAATAATACCTCTTTGTGCCCAGCTGGAATGATGACACCAAGTCTTTCAGAAAAATAAACAAATCCACTAATATTATTTTTTTAAACTTTAATAACATTCACATGATTAAAAAAAGCTAAGTTCACCACTTTTTCCCAATAAATTACATTTTAGTAAATTTGTTTGCATTTTCCTACTCCACCTTTCTTATTTCTAAGCAGCTATTTGTTAAGCTTTTAAATGTTACTCTAAAAAGAAAAGCTTTTTTTTGTCTTCACTTTGTTTCATCGTATTTCATTGTATGCTGGGCCTTAAACCCTATTCCCTTGTTTGCATGGTCATCGTAAGAAGGTTTTTTTGCTGTGTTTTCAAGTATTTTCTTTGCAATTTATTACAATTATATACTGAGATTTCTACTGTCATATATTTGTCTCTGATGGCATACGTTGAAACACAACCACTTGTTTGTGAACGTTTTCATTTCTTTTCGGTAATTTAATACTTTCTTATAAGCATTGAAGACAAAAGACTGTCCTTGTATTAAGAATGCACTGATCTGACTCCCAATCTGCACATCTGCTCTTAAAACACAACAGATGTTCAAGAACGAAGAAAAGTTTCCTTTATTCTTTCGGTTTCATTTTCATGCAGGTGTTTGTCACTTCCAGGCTAAAGTAGTGTAGTATAAAAAGTATGCAGAATGTAACGAGAGCAGTTTTTCTTTTCAAATTTAGTATATTAGCAAAAGCCAACACATTTTATAACTACCGGTACTAAAATCAGGGCTCATATTCTAGATGCACCAAGGTCAGGATTTTGTGTTTTGATATTTCTCATAGATTTCTATAGGCCTTTGAAGACTCCAGTGGTGAAGCTGAAGTCCAGGCTTTCAGGTGTATTTTGAACTATTTCTAAGAACCACTAATAGAGTCAACTCCTGCAGCATCTTGTGCAGTTATTAGGATAGAAGTGGAGGCTTTAAATTGAAGATTTTCCCCAACAGTTTGTGTCTTTGTTCAGGTGAGATTTTGATTTCCCTGCAGCAAGAGGCTGCTTCCTCTCATGTCAGGGGTCTCCTTTTGTAGCTCTTGCGCTGTTGAAGGTCTTCAGATGAAACAGGACAAGAATTTAGCTTTTAGCCTTTACAGTCTTTTGGTTTGTCTGTTCGGTCTTCTACTTTCAGTGGGATTTTGTAACGTAAAGGTATTTAGTGCAACTAATGCAAAGATTTAAGAAGCCTGCAGTATGTAGAACTGTCTTTTAGTAAATGCTTCATCAGAACAGTATACCAAGGATAAACATAACAAGTTGTGCTACACAAAAATGCTGAAGACAAAAAAATTAAAAGAAATTTATTCCAGTGTACTGATTTCAATTCACACAGAAATGACTTGTTCCAGCTCACCAGTTCTTGCATTTTATTTATTCAAATAAAAAAAAGACAATATTAAAAGAAATAGTTGTGGTTTTTATTTCAACTGAGACCTATTTAAATGTCAGGTTGACTTTAAACATCATGTTCAACTGCTTTTTAAAAATATTTTCAATTTCTTTTTCTTAAATAAAACTGTTTTCTCCTAACTTCAAGATTGAAGCACAATAAACATAAAAGGAAGCAACAACAGTCCAGCAAGCAACCACTAGGTGGCTTAATATTTCCATTTCTATACAACTCTAATTTTAAACATATATAAAATCAAAACAACCGCACTCTTTAGTTCAAAAATAATTTTGTAGCTAAATTTTATATCTAGCATACTGTACCGAGGGTGAGTTCTCATGGGAAAAAAATGGCGGTGGGGTCTTTTGATTGACAGGGACCTGTAAAATCATGCAACAACTTCAATGGCATTATCTTAGCAATAGTCATGTATTATGCTAATTTGCTAATTTTTATGAAGGTCAGGGTTTGGGGAACGCCAAATCCACCCAGAATTATGACACTGCTGGGAATATGACAACACATCAGCCTAACATAAAACACCGTCATGTCAAACTCCTCTAACCAAAAAAGTACATTTCTGGGCAAGTACATGTTCTCTCTTAAGCTGATGTTCTTTTGTTTGACTGTTAGACATCAAATCTATGTTTTCTCTTCTACAACCCTTTAAGACAGAAGTTGAAGTTTTTCTTTGGTTTAACCAAAATATCACATTCACTATTAACACTGTTCTGTACTGAAGATGCAGACGTCCTAAAAAACTCAGAGAGGGTTTATTGAATCTTCTTTTTCCTCAGGTCATACTCTTCTTGCCTCTCTGCTTCCTCCTTTGTTTTATCCCTCTGTGTGCCTCTCATCTACTCCATCTCATTACAGCACCAAAACACTGCACCATTGTTTACCCTCTAATGTCCCAGAAAAGTTGGGGCTGAAACCAGAAGCCCTCTGATCCAGTTCTCTGTCCGTTTGTGCCCCTACAGGTCTGAGGAAATTAGTTTTCTTAGATCGTGCGCACACATTACCCCGAATCTCTTTCTAATGTAACGCTGGGTCAAAAGTTCATTACAGGTTTCCTTCTTTGAAACTGGGGTCATGACGGAGCGCTGCAAGAATGAGGTGAAGGGCGGCCGAACAGAATGGAGTCTGTTCGGCGGTGGGAGAGGTGGCATTGTGTCAAAGGCATCTTAACAATGTTTGAAATAGATCCCGCAAGGCAAGAGTTGAGCATTTTTATCTCCAACCGTGTCTCCACTCACTCATTTTAAGTGGCAGGTGGAGTTTTGAATTATGCGTTTGCTGTTTACCTTTGCTGCCGACGCTTTATGTGGAAAATTTGGAGTGGAGGAGGAAACGGAAGTCGTTCAAAATCACCTGGTGGATCCACGAACATCCTGCCTGTAGCAAAAGTGTGATTCACAGAAAAAGAAGCGCAGGAATGCTGTCCAACTTCATTTGAAAATAGATGATGCTGGATGTCCAGCTTCGTTTTGGAAGAACCCAAAGCCTCTTATCATCTGCCTTGATATTTTCTGGGATTATTTTGGAAATGGAGTTTGTCTATTTTCCTCAGGATGTTGAGTTATTATCCAAAGCGTCTGCTCTGTGTCCCGCACGGTTCCTGTTTAGTTTCTGGCAGCCTAAATCTCATGTATTGTTTTCCTTGAGAAGCTCTGTTCTGTGTCTTTGCTAAGATATTACGATCCAGTGTGTGATGTGATTCTGCAAGCGTGAATAAAAACGGGTGAAATGGAGCAGATGTCTGCGAATAATCCTTCTTGATGAGTGTGTGAGTTTTAAATCAGCCAGTGTCTGTAAGTGTGAGGCCTACAGACGCAACTGACCAGCACTGTTTTGATCCTTTACTCTTGAAGTCCCACTCCGATCATCTTTAATTAAAAGCGTCTTTTAATTATGATTATGCCATTTCTAGACAGAATAAAAAAAACAAAACCTGTACTGTTTTCTTGGACATAGTTCTGTAGAGCGGCAGGGACTGTGGCAAGCAACCCTGCCCCCTTCCTTTCTTCATGACTCTTTAACTGGAGCAGGCAACGTATTTTCTATCTCACACATTCACTCTTTTTCAAACAGCATAGTTTCTTATGTCTGCTCCTGATTCACAACAATTTGAATAAAGAAATACTCAGAAATTTAACTTTTTGGCTAATTTCTTTATACTCGTCCTCCATCATCAGAAAAAATGCCACAATAACATGTTAAAAACACACAATTTTCATTGGAGTGATTTTTTGAGTAACAGCATTAAAGTTCAAGATGTCGGAGTGCCTAAAGTTTCTCAGCTTTTTAAAGACTTTTTTTTTATTTCTAGCCAAAGTCTAGAACAATTTCAGACCAGACAGATGTTTAAGATTGGAAAACCTTAATTTTAATACATTTTTAATATATTTTTTTAAGTTGCAAACATTCATTTTTTTCATCCATTTTCCATACCGCTTTATCCCTTTCGGGGTCGCGGGGATGCCGGAGCCTATCCCGGTGTAGGTACCACATCTACTCGGGGTGTCAGAACGGCTCGGGGGCCTGCGACGACCGATGACGTCACACTACGGAAACCCCACTTAGACAAACTACTCAGCTGTTCAGATGTGCTCGGGCGCTTCATGCTCGGGTTCGCGTTTTCACGGGTTGCTCGGGTTCAACAAATTGTATTCATTTTTGCTGATGAAAAGGTGATGGAAATGCATTTTGGCCACACGGAATATGTCCAGCCAAAATGACATTGCTACATGTCCGCACTATACGAGTCCTTTCTCCTCGGGTTCTATTCATTTGTTTTCATTTTACGTTTCATTTTGTAATTAATTTTGTAATAATTATGGTATTTCGAATTTGAAGGTATGTCTGGTGTTATTTTTTATACCAAATTTTAATATCATTCAATAAGCAAGAAGATATTTATAACAGGGAGACCTAGAAAGACAAATTTATTTCTCCAATGTGAAAAAACAAACAAATGACTGCATAGAAAAAATATTGTGAGGAGTCTGGTTTAAATAATTGGACTGAATGTCTGTTTCAGCTATTTTTATCTAAAAAAATTTTGATAACTCTAATCAAAGGCAGCAACCTCCAGCCTTAAACATTAATTTAAACTTCACTCTGACTTACAGAACCTTGTAACTGATTTAAAAGGTATGATTGCACAGTTATATTTCCTTTCTAAACATGTTGAAAATAATAAATCGATTTGCAAAAAAAGAGAACACTCTTTGTTTGTTCATTGTTTAATTATTCAAGTCTTATTAAAACAAACAAAACCCTGAAGAATTAACATCAGATCAGTTCTTGAATGAATGAATGAAATGGTTTATTTCAAGCAGCCAGGAACAATACACGAAATAACATCATATAATCAATCACAAGTAGATCGCTTGAAAGGGAGTGGAAGGAAGCAAATTTATAAAATCCCACTCCGGCTCGACCATACCATTTTCTCTACATGAATTATCAATATCCGGTTCAGGACTTAATATCAAATATTAATATAGTTTCAGGTTATAAAAGATCATTAATATCAGTGATGTAATAGAATTTCAAAAACATCCATAGACAAGTTATTTATATTAATCATCAACAATAATCTAAAATATTCTCATTAAGAAAAGATTCAAAAAGTATCAAGTAGTAATCGACTTCATTTGTTACTGCAGGAAAAAATATCACAATACTCTCGTTAAAAAAAGACAATTTGAGCAGATTGCATTAATCAAAGAACGATTATTATAGAATTTTAGCAGAATCAGTCTTTCATCACAGCTTAGAACAAGTTTAAGGCCATGTAAACAATCTTGTAAACCACCTTCGTTGTTATGACTGAGAGACTGTGTTGGTCTCATTTCAAGGGAATTGTTCTCGAGTTCTTCAGGTCAGAATCGGGTCAGAGTTCACATCCATGTTTTTTTTTTTTTTTTGAGTTCATATTTCACATTTTTCTTGAATTAAAAGATTCAAACATGCGTAATCCCACAGTTCTCGAAGTCTTTCATGGATTTTATTTCCAGGGCTTCGTCAGGTCCGGTGGTCTGAGTGGTTTTACAAAGATTCTGGAGTTCAGAATCAAAGTTGATTGGATCTCTTTTTTTTTGGCGAAATATTCTTGCGTGCTTTGCCAGATCGGCATGGTATTTTGAAACATGCTCGTTAAGGAAGATTGACGTGCCTTTTTCATCAGAGCCATCTTGTGACTTTCCTCGTTGTGGTAGCTGTTTTGCAGCAGATCTGTGATTAAAGTCGCTTGTGGGCAACTTTAAAAGACTTGAAAAGCCGAAGAGTTGAGGAGAGCTGGAGACACACGTCTGCTCGCCGTGACCCGGAACCAGTTGTTTAATCCAAGTTTCTTCTTGTCTCCACAGGCAGGCCAAATATGATACGCTGGAAGGGTAGCTAAAATAAACAAAGTGTGTAAAAAAATAATTAATTTCTTAACAAACAATAATAAAATATAAAAACAAATGATACAGTGTGTTTTAACTCAAGGCTCACTTAATCAATAACATGACTCAATAACTTCTAATTCTCTTGGATATTTGATAACCTAATTTGACAGTTTGAAACCTAATGTGTTAGATTATCTGGTGTATGTGTTGTAGGCTCAGTAGTCTTCACTGGTTGGAGTTTAAGGAATTGACATCAGAGCATGAGGCGGTTGCATGTGGGTGTCTGTAAATCTTAAGGTGCACACACCAGCTTTGTCTGCGAGCTTTCCAGAACAGGTTTTATCATTGCTTTTCTTGTGGAAATCCTGATGCTGCCCAGCCTCACCAAAACTTTAGGTGTGTTTGAGATTATGCAGGCGGATGCGCGCGCTGTGCACATTATTGCCTGGATTGTGGTGCATGTTGGGTAGTTTTGACTCAGATGTCACTTGTCAATCATCATGAAAACATTGCAGGAAAGAGGCAGGTGCAGCTGGAAATCTAGCACTGTGCTGTCAGCAAGCTGCCTTTAGACTACAAAACAATGCATTGTGGGAAACTGTATCTAGTCCAGTTTTGTACTTTGATGCAATTCTGTTGAAAAATGACTGGGACTAAATGAAGGACATCTACATATTTTGTAACTACTTCTGGGAAGTAGTAAATTACTGATGAGAAATGAACAAGATTTCAATAAATCTGTGGTTTTATGTGTTATTGCTGTGTCTAAAAGTTAACTTTGATTTCAATTTATTTATTTCTTTGGCCAGTGGACATTAAATTAACCATCGGCTACTTTTCATCTGTTTTCTGCAGACGGATGTTGAAAATTATTATATATAAAAAATAATAGTAAAGTTCATGCTGAGGAGGAGAGGCACGTTCTACATCATTGAGATTACCTGCAATATATGACACCTGCTCTTTGGTAACCTGTATATTGGCTGCAGTGACCCTTGGAGCAAGACTTTAGCCTCATTGGTCCAGTATGCAAACCTCTGGCCATGGCTGTTGTCACAGAAAAGAGAAAAATAATATATAATAAGAAATTGTGTTGTTTTGGAAGTTACATTTATAGCTGTCTTACCCCTACCGTTCCATCAGGCTGACACACCACCATTTGCGAATCTGTGCCATCTCCTTCTGCATAAAAAATGTAAGCACATGTAATACTCACAAAATGTAAAACACATTCTAGGTTATACTTAGCCTTTTGAAATTGACAACAATTTATATAGGAAATGTAATTTAAGTTCCTTTCTAATACTCACTCCATGTCTGAAGAAAAAAAAATACTGACCTCAGTGAACAGAAATGGAAGGTCTGTGCTCATGCAGAGAGCATACTGTGAAAAGCAAAGATCAGTCCAGTTACGATGGCATAAAACAATACACCCCGACACCTCACTTTAATAGTGACTAGATGACAGTTTACCATCAAGATGAAGATGCCACAGCTGTTTCCACTGGTTTGGTCAGGAAAACCCTATGAAATTGATCAAACATTACAGAAAAAAATATATATATAATGTTAAAAACACAAATACGTGACACAGAATACATTGCTAATGCACTGGTGCATCTACCTTTATGTCACTTCCAAACTTTGTTGTCCATTGGCCTGGAACAATGTGTTGAGCGAGGTCACTGTCAAAATCATTAGAAATACAAATTATCCACCTCAAACTGGTTAATGGTGTGAACAACAAAACAAACCACCAATTAAAGGAAAATACTGTCATACAAGCTAAACTTTAATAAATAGCCTTTGAACGAGGCTGAACTTTAATAAATAGCCTTTAAACGAGGCTAAACTTTAATAGCCTTTAAACGAGGCTACACTTTAATAAATAGCCTTTAAACGAGGCTAAACTTTAATAAATAGCCTTTAAACGACGCTAAACTTTAATAAATAGCCTCTAATACAAATAGAAATAGAACATGATTTAGTACAAGGATGATGGCGAATTATATTAGAAACAACGTTTTGAACAAAAAAGTGGCATATATTTATTACAAATGTGAATTTAAAAAAAAAAAAGCCTATACCATTAAACGTGAAGTCAACTTTACTCATCATCACTTACTTTTAATTGTGTAATTCTTTGACGCCTTCCGAATGGTGGCCTTCCTGCTCTCTGGATTTTTAGAGCTGATGGTGAGGCTATGATAAGTCCCTTCTGCTAAGTAGTGCTGAATTTTCTCGTAAAAGTCATCCATGTTTGTCCGTAGAAGTGTAATAGCTTGCTAGCGTGTGTGAACAAACGTTCAAAGTGAACAAACGGGAGTTTATTTAAATTGAAATCGGTGTAGAGCCAATCAAACATTGAGACGTCAGCAGAACCAATCAAACATCGAGACGTCATCAATCGTCGCAGGCCCCCGAGCCGTTCTGACACCCCGAGTAGATGTGGTACCT
Source organism: Oryzias javanicus (assembly GCA_003999625.1). Classification (NCBI taxonomy): domain Eukaryota; kingdom Metazoa; phylum Chordata; class Actinopteri; order Beloniformes; family Adrianichthyidae; genus Oryzias; species Oryzias javanicus. Next base: position 10,547,903 of record CM012439.1, on the reverse strand, counting down.
ACACCGGCTGCTAATGGGCGAAGGCAGGGTTTACCCTGGACAGTTCGCCAGTCTGTCGCAGGGCCACATTCGCACACACAGTCACTCTCACATTCATACCTAGGGGCAATTTAGAGTAACCAATTTACCTATGAAGCATGTTTTTGGACAGTGGGAGGAAGCCGGAGTACCCGGTGGGAACCCACACATGCACGGGGAGAACATGCAAACTCCACACAGAAAGGTCCCAGTTGGTGTTTCTGATCCCCCAGCCAGGATTTGAACCGGGGCCTTCTTGCTGTGAGGCAAGAGCGCTAACCACTGCGCCACCGTGCAGCCCAAGTTGCAAACAATTCAATGTTTAATTAAAGTTCGAACAAAGCGAAATATAAATACATTTAGCTAATGGTTGGCTGTTATTGTATTGTTCCTTTAGGTTAAAGTCATTTGATTTTGGTTCAGACTGTTCTTTTTCTTTCAGATGATGATGATAATAAAACTAGTATACGCCTTGTTGCTTCTTCATATTCGCAATTTCCTCAAAAACTGTTTTTTTTTTTTTTTTTGTTAAGAGTGTTCCTTATACAGCCGCAGGACTACAAAGATGTTTTCTATCAAGTCCCCCATTCACCGGACAACCCGGGAAATTCATTTGCTAATTTCGAGGCGGGGTGACTTCTGTGATTTTGCTCTGAGGGGGTTTTGGGAGTCAGGAATGCAGTTTTTCTCCACCCATCATGCTCAAATCCGAGAGGTTTATATAATACGAGCGGTGTCTGATAGCTAAGAAGAGCTTGAGATTCATGATTATTTTTTTATTAGGCCTGGCTTTCATCTGCATCACCGTGACTAATGTTTACATCCTTCTCACTAACGCTGCAGGACCAGCAGCCAGATTCTTCAGTTAAGCTTTGCTGAGCGTCTCCCTGTTGTGATACGTTTTTGTGTTTTATTTTCTTTTTACTGCAGTTGTATACTCATCATCCAATATTATTTAAGTTGAATAAAAATATGGCATTGAGTAGCATTTAGATCTGATTGAATCATAACTTTTCACTTTGATGCTGAGGAATAATTGCACACATCATTAAAAATGCTTTTTTATAAGAATAATAAAAAAATAAGATGGTTAATGTGACTTTATTTTTAGCAAGAGAATTCCTGAGACCTGTATTTCATTGGAAAAATCAAAATTTCCTTCCATTGTATATAACTTGATCCATGGTCTCTGACCTGTAGTTCATCATCATTCCACTAGGGGCAGTAGAAGGGCTTGACCTGCTCATTTCAAAACTGTTGCCTTTGGAAAATCTCCTAATCACTAGATTAGTTAATTTTCAGATCTTTATTTTGGAATAACTAATCTATTGCTAATAAATGGCTACTTTTTGTGTTGAAAGAATGCAAAACTAGTTAATAAAGATTTCTTTAAAATTCAGTTACATTATGTTAAAAATGTGTGGATCAAATTTGAGACGGTGGGTAAATAAGGTGCTTTTTTTTCCTCGATCGCTCATTTCAATATTTTTGGATCAAACTTACCAAAAAAACTTTCCAAATTACTCATTGTTTCATCCTATCTGTATTATATTTTTTGAAAAGACACAATATTGCATTTCTTTTTTGTGGATTTCGTCAAAGGGTTTTAAAAAACATTCAAAAACATTTTCTGTACTTTACAGGGTTGAAAACAAAATCAAAGACTGTGTCAGAAACTTTTTATTGTCGAGATTTTCTCCAACAACTGTGGTTTCCTCTAAAGTCTAGAACATTTTATAAAATGTCTTTGACTCGGAGTGGTCACTCTAGTGTTGTTTTTTTCCCTTGTGGGTGACCACAGTGCTCCGGACAGTTTGGCCCCACTTGTAAGATTACAAGGGCCATAGCGGTGAATTGGCCCCTGGAGAATGTTATCTGCCCACACACACGCTGTGATGCATGCTGGGCCAAGTCATCCCCTCCGTTACGCTGTTGTTGACATCCTGTCGGCGTACAGCAGGGAATGACTCAGCACAGCCGTGAGGATGTGTATGTGTAGAGGTCAAATGACCAACATCTCTTTGAATCGCTCCGAACACTTCTCTTAAAATGACTCGTTTCTATCTGGAGGGGTTAAGAAGAACGCACGTTTCTTTTACAGAGTCACGGGAAAACGCCAACAAAACCATTCTTTGTGTGGTTTTTACGAGTTTTTGAGCAAAAGCCTGCACAGAAATCTTCTGAAAGTTTGTGGCCCTTTAAGCAGATGCTGACTGGCTAAACCACAACAGCTTTTTCTCAGTTTAATCAAGCTTCTCTTTATCTGAGCAACGCATGACTCCTCTGCGCTCAGGAAGCTGCTAATGAAGTCATCCACACATAATTAAACGTCATGGGACAAAATGTGTGTAGAGGAGCCAGTACTCCCTACACTGAGGCAATAAAGGAGAGCTTCCTGTTGAAGAGGAAAAGTGTAACACATTTCTTAGAAACAAAATCTGTAAACTGCTTTTGAGTCAGTTTAGATTAAAGGAAAATAAAAAAGCTGCCATCAGATTTTAATTATTTTTGTTGTGGCCATGTGGGATTGTTGATTTGCACTCAAATTTTTAATATGACGATACATATTCATGTCAACACAAATAGCAGTCGTAAGTTTTGACATTATTATAAGTTTAATGCTACATCCAAGTGGGACATGTCATGCACTATATGTGCATTTTTCAACGCGGTTTTTAAGCACATACTCAGCAGCTTGGGTTACATCTGTCAACAACTCCAGTTAGGCAACTGCTACTACCCAAGACATTCTAACCCCCAACTTGCCATTTCTGGGCGTATGTTTTCGCCTCCCTTTGCATCCTTTTTCTGATGTTTTGGGTGTCCCTAACTCGTCATTGTTTGACCTGCTGGCTGTTCCCATTAAATCAGGGGTCCCCAATCTCCGGGCCGCAAACTGGTACTGGTCTGAGGGTCACTTGGTACCAGGCCAGTGACAGGGAAAAAATGCATACACTAATTAGGGTTCCCCAATTCTCGGGATGCGGACTGGTCTGGACCTCGGTACCCAGTACCTTAACTTTTGTCAGGTACCGCGTCCCCAAGGTTGGGTACCCAACAGCCAGCAGGCTGAAACATCCATCAATATATGACGAGTTGGGAGTGAGAATGTATAGTACTACCATGCTGACAGGAGGTGCCTTTTTCATGCATTACATTACCTACCCAACAACTTCAAACCATGTTATGAGGTTTTTTATGTTGAGCTACACTCACACCAGGCATGTGATGCTCGCTCAAGAACGGGCTATATGTTAATTGTCCATGGTGTTCACACTGGCCTGTCGCTACCTGATACTAGCACATGTGCTCACAGTTAGAAGAGGCTTGGTGTGAAATGTTGAACCGGTTCAAATCTTGTGAAGCTTGCTCCAGGCCTTTTCTTTCACAGTTGTATTCTGAGACACACAAGACTTGGTGTTGTAATTTCAACCCAGCACAAACCGCAACTATTCGTTTTTTTCCCCATGATCACTTTTCAAATGGTTGGAACTTCTTTGAATTAAGGAGGCTACATATACGTCACTACCAGATTCGAGTCCCTGACGGGTCAAAGTTCAACTGGTTTAGCTTTCAACTTTTGTTCAGTTGTTGTGCGTTTTGTACCTAGTGGCCCAAAATAGACTTAAGAACTTGCGAAGCGAGATGAGTTTTGAGCGTGAAAGCCAAAAACGCACATACGAACATTTACATAGTTTTGATTGAAATTGACTGCTTGAATGTACTTTGTCATGGCTGGTGTGAACGTAGCAACTGTCACAACTGTCCTTCTGGATGGATACAGGTTGTCTGGGGGTATAAATGGATAAACATGTATGGGACGCACAAATGGTCCACACAAAATAGTAAGGTCGTAGATCGCTCTATAAACCGGTAGAGCCAAAGTGTTCATGCACATATATTTTTTTTACCCTTGTACAACATACATGGGTAAGTAAGGTGTGTCGTGAGGATTTTTCCGTTTTCCGAATCCTTTGCAAGGAACCTGTTAGTGCTGTTAACGTGATAAGTGCTAACTCCTTGCGTACAACCTGATTGTGATAAAATTAGGGAATTGTGATTGTCTGAGCATAGTTTTTGATGACATCTTACAGGCACTTGCATATCAGGTGCAAACCCCATGCATGCAGTATTTGTGCATGGTCAGTGAGTAGCCAGTGGTCTCACCTTATTAGAGACTAAAAGTTTGCATAAGGGCGCCAAACATCAGAGTCCCCCATATCTCATAAGTGCATGTAACTTACATTATCCTTACCTATACTTCACAATGTACTTGCCACATGCAAAACAATGGTACGCTCTGTTTCCATGATCTCACTTGAGGTGGTGGTGAAATGAGCCTCCAGGGAACTGTAAGGCACACCTATGTTCCCCTTAAACCTTGTGCTTTCCTAGGTATGTTGACGTTGGGAGTGGGGTCATCTGGACCCCACAAGACAGCGTGCTGAACTTTTTTCAATGATTTTCTCTAGTGTCCATAGCAGACATGAAATCCTGTCCACCTTCATCCACGGTTGTCAGGGGATGGACACCTCAATGTGTAAGGCTTGAGTCATCTGGACCCTTGAGATAGCACAAGGGTTACAATGCTGCACAGGCCCAGACTAATCAAACACCTGCAGCACGTGTATGGGTCAACCCTCCATATACCTGCATGTGACCAAATCTCGTAATTGCAAAAAGTTGAAATGATATATTCAGTTTCTTCTGTGGTTCACCTGTGCTGAACATGATGAGGCTGCCTGGAAGCCTTGACTGTGGATTTGTTTCCCCTCACTAGGGACTGGTTCTTACTGCCCCCTTCTCGCCAACAGTTACATACTTTTCATTTTGTGTCTTTTCTTGTGAAAATTACATTGTTGCTGTTCAACCACTGCTCCAAAAGTCTGAAACGGCTCCTAAGCTGTGGTGTGATAACCTTCAGAGGCTGTAGTGTTCAGACAGCTGGTTCTCAGCAGAGATTTAAGGGTCTACTCTGCTTTTCTTTTTACGAGTTCATGTTGAGAAAGCCCAAACCGTCAGAGATCAGCTGTGGATATTTCGGCTTCTGCCAGGTGATTTGTACTTTACTGGCTCTGATGTGGAGCTTGCCAAGTGTAGAGAAGATAAACCGAGCATGTTATAAAAACGTCAGTTCAAACTTTGTTCTTTTCACCAAAAGCAGATGGAGGATTCTGCCGTGTTAGAACGTAAATCAGTTTTCACTGTTTCAGCCATTGTACATCCTGCTTCCTGCCAGACCAGAACCACAGTGATGTATGTAAACAAAAGTACTGTCAGGCCTGACCAGGAGTGCCTTCACATGTGGGACTGGAACCACTGGTACCTGTTTTTTATTGTCTGTGTACAAACTAAAGCTGGAGCTCCAGACTGATTAGTTTCTAGCTAAAGGTGTTGAATCTGCAGTTCAGCATCTCGGAGAGAAATGAGGCGTCGAGTCAGGCATCGCATTTGGAAATCTGAATTCTTGGATGTGCAACGATAACATCGCAGTTCCACAGATTGAAGATATTTGCCTTTTTTTGTCCAGATAGCAGAGCTGATGGTAGTTTTCCTCTGTACTTGACTGACTTTAGACGACGAAGTCAGCATTACATGTCAAACGTTAAGGACTGGTTTGTGTTTTTCTCCTTCTTAGACCATTCATGTTGTTCTGTGCAAAAACCAGCAATATTTTCTCCCTTCAGTTAAAGAAAGATTGTACAAGTTAGAAGACCTGGGTTTAACAAAATGTACCAATTTATGTCACGTTCAGCTTTACTTTTATTTATGCATCAATTTTCTTTTATGCATCAATTTCTAAGCAGTTTTCAATATTTTTTTCTGTAAGAATTTTTACATATATCAATGAAAATTCATGTCATTAAAAGTCCCCAGAAAGGATTTGAAATTGTTTAGAAATTTAAATTTCTTCAATTAGAGTTGCGCATGGTGGTGGAGTGGGTAATGCTCTCGCTGTACAACAAGAATGTATGGAGAGAAAATACTCACTACAATATTTGCGTTTGAGTTTCTGATTTGTGCATAAATTCAGATTTGTACATGTATAACTGGGAGTGGAGATGCGGAGTGGACTCTTCAGCTGCCTGCTTGCCCCAGAAAGCCAGACGTAGAGCTGATTGACTCATTCCTCCCTCAAGGGAGCCCCCTCCTCTTATACAAAGGGAGGAAACAGCGCAAGCTCCTTCTCCACACCCAGGAAGCGGAGCGGGACGTAGGGCTGATCAACTCTGTCCACTCTCTGGATGTCTAGGAGGACCTCACGCCACCTTCTCGGGGAAGAATCCCACGGCGAAGGCACGGCAAGGAAAACACGCAGCCAAGAGGGAGAGATGAGAATAGAGAAACTTTAATGTTGAGTGTTTTAAAAACACATATTTAGACTTTTTATATCAATTGTCAGGCATATCTGTTTAAGAAAATTGAAAATGTCGAGTTCTCACCAGATAATAGTCACAATTTAAGTTTAAAGCCATTGAAAAGAAAACCCTGATGACCCAGCAGCATTTAAACAAATCATTTACGCACAAATTTTGGAGATGTGAAAAGAGTCTCACATCAGATTTGTGCATAAATGCGGTTTTTTGTGAGTGTAACAAGCAATTCGTGCTTAATTTTTAAAGATTTGTGTGCATAGTTAGTTTTCAGTTGTTGTAATTTTGAGCTGTGCATGTGTAAATTTAATTTTGTATTTTTTTTAATTTTGTGATTTTTGTTCTTATCCACAAAATGTATGAGTCACAAATCAAGCATTACGTATGCACAAGTTGGGGTGAGTCTATTTTCTCTCCATAAGAAGGCCCTGGTTCAAATCCTGTCTAGGACATCATACATGAGTAGATGTTTTCTCTGGGTTCTCCCGTATCCTTCTGCAGTCCAAAAACATGCATTGATAGGTTAATATGTCACTCCAAATTATACCTAAGTGTAAATGCGTAACCCTGAAACAAACTGGTGACCCGCCAAGGCAGGCTCTGGCAGCCCCATGAAAGAGGTTCAGTGAATTCTGAAGAGGGGTAGATGGAGAACCACAAATGAAAATAAACAGATTTATTGATGATCCTCTGTCCTCCACATTAAACTAAGAGCTAGAAGACTAATTTGTACATAAAGAAGTGGAGAGTGCAACATACAGGCTATCATATGACCTGCTTTAATTCACACTGCACCTGGATGGCTCCCTCAGTGTTGTGCTCTTTTGTATAATTGGCAGAAACCCCTCAAACAATCTTTTTAGACTCCTCCCCTCAGGCCGGCGTTTAGAACCTCTAAACACCAAAACCACAAACATAGCTTCTAACCCCGAGGCAAACCGCTTATGAACTTCTGACCGGTCACAGTTTGAAACCACAACACTTTTAAACTGGTTTAAATGTTGCATATATCTTTGTTTTGTTCTTCTATTTTTCTTTTTTTTATTGCATCTTCTTATACACTGTCTTTTTTTACTTTCTCTTTCCTTATGAGTGCATAAGTCAAGTTCCTTGCATGTGCATTCATGCTTGGCCAAAAATAAATCTTGAAATGTGTGAAACGTGTTCTACTATTTGTCAGTGGAAGAAGTATCTGCAGACCTTCACTTAAGAAGCTGAACCTTTTAATTACGTTGAAGTGGTGACTTTCCTTGCGCTGCACCCTCAAAGATGGCAATGAAATACTTTATCGATCTTCTCCAAAGGAGAGACTTCGTGTGTTTGTAGTACGGAAACAGATGTTCAAGCGTTAACTTCTTAGTGAGTCACTTTCCAGTGGAAAATGAAAGATCAGATGAAGCTTTGATTATAAACTCGCCAGATGTTGTCTTCCTTTATGTAATTAAGCAGCATCTCCAGAAAATGGTCCTCCTTTACTGCTCCCTCTTTCATGGTGTGGACTCAGATGCTGTCCGTTAGCTCCCAGCGTACTGGCGTGTTGGTGGAGGGTGGGGTCAGGGAGGGGCGTCTTCCCACCTCGGAGACGCAGCGCTCGACATGCCTCCCAGTGTTTTACGGAGGAATTTGTTTACTTGAGGTTGAGCTGCAAATAACTACGGGGCAAGAAACGACTTCCCCTCCAGGCAGCCGCACAACACCAGCAGAGGAAATATTGGTTCCTCTTATTAAAGCTGCACATGTTCCACATGGATCCCATTACTCATCCAAGAACTTTTTTGTTGTTTTCCATCAGGCCTGCTGGCTTTACTTCCATCATACCTTCTTTTTAAGGGATTGATAGACTGTAATGTTATTTCTGAATGTGTTTCATTGCAGACATAAGATTAACAAATGATCAAATTTAACCTCAAAGGAGTGTGATGTCGGACCTGCTGCTGTTTGTTTCTGTCTGATCACATCTTCTTCTCTGGCCCACAGGCATTTGGGAATGCAAAGACGGCACAAAACAACAACTCCAGTCGCTTCGGCAAGTTCATTCAGGTGAACTATCAGGAGAGCGGCACCGTGAGAGGGTAAGAGCACAAATATTCCTTTCTATTCCTGAAAACCATCTTTTTATGAGCCACTGATTTGAGGCTGCTAATTTTGCAGAGCATACGTGGAGAAGTACCTGCTGGAGAAGTCCAGGCTGGTCTATCAGGAGCACAACGAGCGGTGAGAACCTCACAGGAGGCCGCTGAGGGGTTTCGGTCTTAAAGGGCTGCTGTCATTTTTATCATGTTTACGTCATTATTTGGGCTTAAAGCCAACACCATCCAAACCAGCTGCACAATACATCAGCAGAGAATGAAATATAGAGGGGTCTTCAGGTTGTGTAATGTTGCAACCCTAAAACTTCCATGTGGATGTCATTTATTTTTCAAATGTCAGGCTCTTTTCTAATTTATAACCATTGACTATATATGAGAACTGGATCGAGTGAGTGTGATGTCACTCACAAAATAGCTCACTTCTGGCTCCAACCAAATGAAGAGTATTTCTCGCTGCTATACTGGAACCCAACACATTCTTACTCCCAACTTGTTATACATGGATGTATGGTTCGGGCCCCCTCCTCGTCACTTTTTGATGTTTTGGGTGTCCCCAACTCGTCATTTTTTGGCATGCTGGCTTTTCCCTTTAAATCAGGAGTCTTCAACCCCCGAGCCACAAACTGGGGCTGCTTGGTACTGAGCCACTGATGCTTATCAAGGGTCCCCAACCCTTGGGACCCAGACTGATACCAGGACACGGTAGGGTACCCGTTACTGGTACCCTAACCCAGTTGGCGCCAGTACCATGTCCTGACGTGATCTGTTGGGAACAGCCAGAAGTATTTTTTTATGTTCAGGCTGTTCATTTTTTGACGTTTTAGGTGTCGGGTCTCCAACCCTCAGGTCAAGGTACCAGACACAGCAACGGAACAGGTAGCGGGTTGGAGTACCGAGTTAGGGTGCCTGTCCAGTCCGCGTCCCGAGGGTTTGGGACCACTGATTAGCGTATGCATTTCTTCCCTGTTTGTGGCCCAGTACCGAGCGGTCTTCGGACCGGTACTGATTTGTGACCCAGAGGGTGAGAACCCCTGATTTAATGGGAACATCCAGCATGTCAAAGAATGAAGAGTTTGGGACACCCAAAATGTTATAAAAGTGACGTGGCGGGGGTCCCGAACCATACGTCCATATATGACAAGTTAGGAGAGAGAATGTGTAGTGGAACCAGACGTCAGTAAGCAGGGATTGTTTCGAATCGGTCATGAGTCATGACTTCTCTGGCAACCAGTGTAATCAGTTAGGAGTGAGCTTGCGAGAGGCCACACCCCTACCGTTTGAAAACGTCACGAACATTTCCGGGAAGACCGCATACTTTTATTGTGGCATCTGATTGGCCAGGCTAGAACCAAAATAACTACACTACAGAAATAATATCAGCAAAATGGACAATTGAAAATTAGTAAAACTTTTTCCGTCGAAAGATTTAATGGAAGCAGCCATTTTGAAATGAGCAGATAATACCCTTCTACTGCCTCTAGTGCAATTAGGATGCACTGCAGAAAACATGAACCAAGTTCTACACAATGAGAATTTAAGGGAAGTTTTGAATTTACTAATGAGATAGGGGAAATGACTATCAAATATGATAAGAATTGTTATATAGGGTTAAGGAATGTGGATTTTTCTTTTGTTTATGTATTCGTTTCTTTTTTTTCTTTCAGAAATTACCACGTGTTTTACTACCTGCTGGCAGGAGTAAGCGACGATGAGAGAAAAGCCTTTCACCTCAAGAAGCCTGAAGAATACCATTACCTCAGTCAGGTGGGACCCCCAGAGCTGTGCATACTTCAGTTAACCTGAACAACCTGCTGGCCGGTCCTGCAGAGCCACCTGGTTTTGTCCATCTGCCGCTGTTGTGATGTGTCACTCAGAGTCATGAATGTCTATGTCTGCCATCAGCTTGTTTTCAGCTGTAAAGTTAACACAAAGGCAACACCGCCATGTCCTTCATCACCCTTTTCCCCCCACAAGAACACACGGGGCCCTGATTTTTTTTTCTCCAGTCTGTCCGAGCTGCACAGCGTCTTTCTTTCTTTCTGTCTGTGGCTGGTGGGAAAGCATGTTGACATGTGTAGTTTGCACAGCCTCTGGTCTGCTTTTATCTTTGTACACAAACCTCCCACCCTCCTTCTTTAGTACCAGAGAAAATGAACTAAAACAGAGTTTTGATGGTATTTCCTACAAGGAAAACAGGTTTTCAGGAAGTAGTTGCACTAAAATGTAAATACAAAAATATACATCATCCATATGGAATGTGGTTGTTCTTGCATCAAAAACAGTTTTTTTTTTTTTTTTTTTTTGATATTCAATCACACTTTGATACCCCAGTCGTTCTCTTTAAATATTCTTCCGCCTGTGCAGGAGACGGCAGAGGATTCTTCCCATGTGTGCACACGGAACACACGTTATTGCACTGTTTGTTTCCTTTCAGCCTCGTCTGTCTGTCAGAGAAGCTTCAGGTCTCATTGCAGGACCACATCTAGATGCATGGACTTCACACCTTTACTCTTTCACTGATTTTCCTGTTTTTCTTCATTTTATGCTTTGCTGAAAAGCACATTTCTGCGCTGTAAGTCACTCCAAGTATTACCCAGTAATGTTTGGATCTGTATCAGGGCTGAGTATAAGTTGCAGAAGCAAAAAAAGGCATAATAGAGAAGGAAAAAAATCATAGTTCTCAATTTAATTTAAAAAAAATACGGAAACAGACATTTAATCTTTAAAGACAAATCATAAAAATGGAATAGATAACAATAATAGACATAAAATATACACACTTCACTACTGTAACACATTAATGACTAACTAGCTTTATGAAGCATAGAAGGAATCTAGTACATTGACACAAAATATTAACAATTTTGCAGATAATTATAACATAAACAACATGCTAACAAGTCAACTTAACTCCTTATATCATTTCAAATCACTAAATCTGTTGAATTCTTCATCTTTTGTGTTGCTTTGGAATAATTCTGCAGAGCCCGGTGTAATACTACATTCACGCCGGGCATGTGTGGCCCATTCAAGAAAGTACTGCACGTGGGTTCTTGAACACCTGTTTAGCACAGATCTGTCGCTACTCGATACTAGTGCATGTTCTCCAAGATGGAAGAGGCTTGGTGTAAATTTCGAAGTGGTGTAAATCTTGCGCCACGTTTTTCTTTCGTAGCCCTATTTTGATTTATGGAAGACTTGGTGTCATATAATTCCAGTCGGGGACAAACGGCAATTATTAGTTTCTCCTCCATAATCAATTTACAAATGATTGGCACTTGAACGAATTAAAAGGGATGCCATCCATACGCCACTACCAAATCTGAGTCCCTGATTGGTCAAAGTTCAACTGGTTTAACTTTTGTTGCTCATGTAATAGTCGCATTTTACTCATAGTAGGTAGAGCCCAAAAACTGACTTAAAAACTCGCGTAGCCACACTTGAATACAAGTGCTCTGAATGTAAAACTCCAAAACGTGCGTATAAGCGCTTTTATTTTGACTTTTCATTGAAAGTAGTTTGTCAAACACAAGTTTCCGAGGGCTGTGTGAATGTTTCATAAGACTGCGTGGCACTTCTTCTGCATTTGTGTCAGTAGCAAATACTGACACAACTACAGTGCCCTCAAGCAGTTGTTAGTGGGAAAAATAAATACACAAACCTTTTCATTAAAGAAAAAAAATCACATGTAAGTCATGCCTGAGTATAAGTCGCACACCTGGTCAAACTATGCAAAAAAAAAATAAGCTACTTATATTCAAAAAATAGAGTAATTTTGTCTGTTCAAATTGTAAAGTGTGACTAAACAATAACATTTTAATCTGGTAAAATGTAGAAAACTGGTAGCTTGACATGCTAACTGTATTTGCTTCAAAGAATGTGCTCCGCTAATGCATGTGGAGATGTTTTGTCTCTTTTGCATGTTTTGGCCCTGGGAGTTTGCTAGAAATGTTTAGAAATGTTTGAGACATTTTCCAAATGTTTCTTTTTACAGTTGCTAACCCCATGTAGGTATTCGAGGGACCATGAACCCGTGAGCCTGAAACAGCCTGTTTGTAGCATAAATGCTTTTTTTTTTGTCTTTTCTCCTCCTAACCTAGTAATGTTTGGATCCTTTCAGAGTAACACAGCCGCTCTGCTCTCATTTGCACGTCATGTAATCTACAAACATGGTTGACTTCATGCTGTTTGTTGATGGCTTCTCTCTGACCTCGCCGTTTGTGAACTCTGTCCTAACGCTTGCAGATGACAAAGACACCCCGGCATCAGCACTGGGACAGTTACTATGACAGTGAACCGGTCAGTATCCGTGCTGTTCACGCATCTCCCCTTTACCCAGAAATGTTGACTCACCTCCGAGCTTTCAGATGATTGCACCCCTTCTGGTTACGGTTCAGTTCTCCATCCCTGCTCTTTCCTTTGCTTTCTTTAGAGCTTTTTTTAGGGGGGTTCCTGTTTACCTCAGCTTTATTTTTTTCCCTGGTTGTGTTTTTTTTTTTTTTTTTTTTTGGTGGTACGTCCATCCCTGACTGCTGTCTCATGTTTTTTGATTGTTGACTCAATTCATCTTAGAAAATTAGAGCCTTAATGAACACCATAATGAGATGATGATTTCAATCATCAGCATGTTTTTATAAAAGTGCTTTCACAACAATTTGTCGGCTAAATCCTCATTCTCTCTTTGATGAATAGATGAGTCAACATTCAAAAAGTTGTTGTGACTTGTTAAGTCATCACTTTACTCTTTTTTTGGTGTTCAGAATGCATTTTACAGTTGTTCATTTTCTCTCCCAATTTCAAGTGTTTCTTTTCTTTTTTTTTTTTTGTTAATCCTCTTTCTCTGGTTTCTTGTGTTTCCTTGTTGTCACCAGCTCCTGAAACCATCATTTTCACTTAGCTTAGGTTCTAGGGTTTCATTTTCATGAGCACATTTCATGATGATGGTCAGTAAAGAGAGTGGAAAAGATGGTTCAGTGTAAACGTTGATGCGTCTGAGTCCAGGGTCTGTTTTATTAGCATATAATGTCATGCAGTTCTTAGTGAGAAGCTGGTATTTTTTTTCCTGGCACTGAAGGACATTTACATGGAAAATTAAGCTTATAATTGCATTTCTGAGTATTTCTTTATTCAAACTGTTATAATATCTATCTAATATAGAAACAGACTAAAAATGCTGTTTAAAATATGACGTATAAAGTACTATCTTATGCATCAACTTGAATACAAATAGATCCACAAACGTCTTTCTGTTCCTTTTCTATGTCAAGAGGACCTGATGGCAGACAAGATGGTGGCTAAAAATCATTAGACCAAAACGGAAATTGTCAAACATCATTGTCCAGAAGCTGAAATTCCACAAGATTTCAGAGTTGTAGCCACTTTTATTAAAACGTTTTAATGTGAATAAACGGTTTAGTGTTCAAAATTAGCTTAAAGTGTGTGAAAGGGGGTAAACACTTTAATGTCGAAAAGGATATCAACAAAAGTGTTTTTTTGGTGTGATGATTTTTAAATTATGTTTGACCGCAGTTAACTTTGACCCTTTTCACCAGGGGGGCACAAACTTTTTCACTCAAAGGACCAAAATCTAAATGGGATCTCAGTCCATAGGAAAAATGCAGTATTTTCACATCATGAAATAAAAACAAAAAAAAGTATATGGTTTAATTTATTTATTTTTTTATACTGTATTAATTAATGTAACACATAAGTAAGAATAAAACGTAAATAACATTTTTCTTTGAAACCTTTATCAGCGAGGCCTCACTGACAGTTATTAATTGAAAAACAAGAGCAATCTAACACAAACTTTCTCTCAATGAAAACAACAAACGGGGATCCTAAGAGAGACGTGGAGCTGGTCTTTAGATTTTATCTGTTTTCTGTTGTCACTCCATCTTGGCTAGCTAAAAAAGGCCACAAAAAAGCATTGGAAGTGACCGTGAAGGCTCTTGGGAATTTTTAACACACAAAACCAGCGCTGAATCACTGGGGGTCGTTTCAGCCAAAGCCGCTGGCAAAGAAAGTGACTTAGTACTGATTAAGGGACAACCTAGAACGCTGCGTATCACAGTCATTACCTAAGGTCATAGAGGATTACATTTGTGTGAGGTGCTAAGTCTTTTGAGTGGTTGTATTGACGCACCGGGATTTTTCTAAACTGCTTTTGTACATCGCAATTTTTGGGGGGGCTTTTTTAAAGGGTGGGCATTTGGCCCCCCATTCACACATTGACACCATAGAAAAAGTGGCTTTCTCAGCTGGTTTCTGCTGGTATACAGCACTTTATATTTGTAATGTTTTGCTTACTGGCTAAAAGCCGCTTCAAAGTATTGCTTACCAGTGCAAAACCGCTTTTCTCTGTTGGTCAGATGATTCACGTTGACCATGTAAGGAGTTGGGATATGTCCAAGAGCATTGCAGGTTTTGACAGAGACACCTCAGATGTTGAAGGCTCAAAACTTTAAATGCAAAAAACCTTAACGGTTAGAGTTGCCGGTCATATTAGCCCTTTCCAACCAAAATCTGGTATTTTTCGACAGAAATGTGCAGTGCGCGCGGGGGGTTGATGTTCTGGTTTTTCCTACTGGTTAATGATTTTTAGCCGCCATCCTATCTGCCCCCAGGTCCCCCTCATGTTGGTATCTGGCTCGAAACTGCACGACTGCATAGCTCCAATAATGCTTGTCTTTTTCTTTTTGCACATCTACTGTTAGGTTGGGGGTGTAGGGAGCTGTAAGTTAGCGGGAGAGAGTGTAAACTGAGAGCTCCCAGTTACAGGGAGAGGAAGGGGTGCAGGGTTACTCTCATGGTCCTGCCCACAACCCAAAACTGAATTTCAAATAAACTTCTGGCGCTCTGCAAAAAACTATTTTCTAGAAAGCGACACACAGGTTGTTTGATTTTGGCAAAAAGGGCATTATTATAAATAAAAGACCTCTAGGATTGCTTTTACAATAGATCAAAAGATGATCATAGTTGAATTTTAACAATTATCTGGACTTTTCCTTTTTTTGCACAGCTACACATTTTCCATTAATATTTTTCTGTCTTTACCTGTGGGGGAGACTTGCTCCATTACAGCATTACAGCCTGCAGGGATCTCCACACTTATGTGTTTAATGAGCCATAAATAACAAAGTATTACAGATATTTTTTGGTTTTGTTCGCTCGTGGTTTTAAAACTAAACATTTGAAACCAGAAACACTCTAGTGTCTGCTCCGTTTTACGGACTGGCAAACAAATACAAGATGCTGTGGTTTTCCAAATGTGCCCCAAAACACTCACCCTCCACCACTGTTCATGACAGAGGCTCCACACTGCAATGCAATGCTTCCCATTTCAAAGTAAATGGATAAATAAATCAGGCAGGGGCTTAGAATCAAACCTGAATCATTTTGAGCTCATTCGTCTGCCACATTGTTTCAGAAATTTGTTCAGAAGCTGTTTTGGGAGCATAAATCAAACTTTTTTTTTTTTTCTTGCCAGCAGAGCTGTTTCTTCTGGCAACCCTCCCAAACAACAGTGCTAGTTCAGACTTTTTCTAAAGGTGCTGTCATGTACTGTAACATTGAACATGTTCAGTGAGGCCTGTGGGCTCCCAGGTGCAGCTCCGCTCGATGCGTCTGTGCCTCAGGTGATCATGCTGGGATGTTCTCTGATGAGAAGGTTGATCGCTGTCCTGACAGCTTCACTTTTGTGGTTTCTACTGACTTCATGGGCTTCAATTAGGTATAATTTTGTTGCCATTGTGTTGGCACATACTTCCAAAGCAGTGAAGCTCCTGCAAATGTGCTGAACATTATTAACCAATGGTTAGAAAGACCTGGCTCTTACCTGCAATAACATTGTATCCTTACTATTTTTGTTTTTTTCTCTCATGTTGTTAAATGAAAAAATATGCATTTAAAGCTTTTTTTTTTTTCTAAATCTGTAAACCTCTGCTTAAATTAGAGTCTTTTCTCTTTTTTTTTCTTCAAATTTTCACTCAAAAAGCTCTCACACACACGCTTCAAACAAACACTTAAGCTCATGATTTTGGCCGTCAGGGTGGGATTTAGGTTGCGAGTGTGGCTCTGAGGCCGCACTACGTAACAATTATGGCAGCCGGAGAGAAAAAGATCCAAAACCAATGGAAAAAAAGCTCTCACCATTGCAGATTTTGTGAAGGGAACGACTGTAAAAGTTGCATCAGAAACACTTTTATGTCTGAAATAAACAAGTGAAAAAACAGATTTGCTTTACGAGCAAATGTAGACCCTAAGAATAAAAATAAGCTGCGGACATTGATGCTCAAATAGCTGTTGGTGGGATTCAAAAGCAATTTGTGTGACGTCAATCTGCGTCGTTTTGCAGTTTTGTGTGTTATTAACAGGGGCCACAGTGTGTCTGATTAATGCACTCTAAACCCAAAGATTGTATAAAGCCACTTTTTTCCTCTCCATAAGTGGAGCTCCCGACAGTACTTTGTCCTCACTTTAGGCTGGAATGTCAGTTTTTTTTTTTTTTTTTTTTTTCTGGAGCATCTCAGAAATTGTTTATTCAGAATTTATTATTAATGTCGTCTGGTGCAGGGATCCCTGCTGTTTGTTTCAGCTGCAAAGTAAACATCTTTGTCAAAGAAACTGAAGTCTGTTGATGCTAACTTGAATGTCAAGGAGTTTTAAACATTTTTTGTTGTATTCTTAGGACTGTTTCACCGTTGAAGGGGAAGACCTGAAGCATGACTTTGAAAGGCTTCAGCTGGCCATGGAGATGGTGGGCTTTCTTCCTGCCACTCGCAAACTGTAAGTTGTGTCCATCATCTCACTAATATCATTAACATTTTTTTTTTGCTGTTGGTGCCATAAAACAGTTGGTACTTGGCTGCAGAGAAAATAATCTACAGTTTTATTTATATTAGGACTGCCACAATTAATCGACTGATTGGAAAAATTAATTGGTGATTAGTCGACTATTAAAATAATCGTTTGTGGCAGTTCTGATTTATATTCTGGTTCAGGAAGAAGTTTTATTTTGGAAAGCTACTGGTTTCTCTGCACCACATCCACCTCATTCTTGATGCATATCAAATTGAAAATCCACTACTAAAATCCATCCACTACTTCCTTAAAACGGACCACGGGCACTTATCACTAAATTGAAACCCTCAAACTACCAAAGTCAACAAAAATCATATTTGGAAAGTTTCTGTTTATAGAAAAGGAAACAGAAGAGGTTTTGACTTCAAAATAAAATGAATCTGCATTTAACCAAAAAAAAAAAAAACCCCACAGAACATGATTGTTCCCACACACCATAAAAATGTGTAATATTTAACAACTAGCTGTCTAATGTTG
The DNA here is from genome assembly GCA_003999625.1 of Oryzias javanicus. Classification (NCBI taxonomy): domain Eukaryota; kingdom Metazoa; phylum Chordata; class Actinopteri; order Beloniformes; family Adrianichthyidae; genus Oryzias; species Oryzias javanicus. The sequence goes on along the minus strand of CM012439.1, from coordinate 10,530,082 downwards.
CAAAGATGTTGCTAATTAAGTTGTTCAAATAATGGATTCACATTAATTAATTTAGAAAATACCAGTTTTAGCTGTTTTTTTTCTGTGTTCATCCGTCGCACCGCAAAAGTCAGATGAGGCTGGAGTTGTCGTCCGATTTTTCAAGTGTTTAGATAACGTTTAAAGCAACTGCAGATATTTTAAAGAGGATGGAGATCAATTATATCTTCAAAAGTTTAGAGAAACTGGAAGATAGAACAACTTCAGTCAGCTACAGACTGGTCTGTAAAAATATTTTCTCACATAAAACTGGTCAGTGACTTGAAAAAGTTTGGGCACCACTGGCATAAACTATGGATTTGTGATTGAACTTTGGCTCTGCAGTGTGATAAACAGGTGGAGGGCGCTTTTCAACACCTTTTAACCCCTGGTTTTAGAATTTTTTCGCTGCTGTCCGCCATCCTTCATCTGGGAAACATCCGCTACAAAAGGAAGAGCCGGGACGACTCCATAGACATCTGTAACCCAGAGGTGCTGCCGGTGGTGTTCTCAGAGCTGCTGGAGGTATTTCAAGAGGAAGTTTGGGTGCCATGTTTAGCCCATCTGTGCTCTTGAGCTGGTTTGTTCCCAACATAATTTAAAACTCAAAAGTTACGTTTTTTTTTTTTCTCCAGGTCAAAGAGGAGATGCTGTTTGAAGCTCTGACAACCAGGAAGACTGTTACTGTGGGGGAGCGGTTGATCCTTCCCTACAAGCTCTCCGAGGTGAGACTGCAGCTGCTTTTTCCAAAGGCTAAAACAGTGTGGTGTCAAATTACTGGCACGATGCTGCAAAGGCTGCGGTTTTCTCTAAATTTAGTCTCTGGCTGAAGATTTGCAGTCAGGCAGCAGATTGTTGTTGAGACTTCCTGAATGTAACTCAAACGTCTTCCTCTAAAGTTTGCATCTTTTTGCTTTAAGTAGACTTTTGATGCATTTCAAGTCACCGATTAAAAGTATGTTATATTTTTATTATAATTTTTTTTTTAATTAATTGCTAAAACACTTTAAGTCTAACTTCTGTGTTAACAGGAATAGACAGAGGAACTTCATGTAGCTCAAATAAAACAATTTTGTAGATAACTGAGTTAAAATAATTACATTTTTGTAGCTAAGTTTGATTAATATTAAAAAGAATCCAAGTCTTTATCTATAGTTTTGAGATGGAGGCCGATTACCTAATATGTTGTCATTAGTCTGACTATAAGTTCAAACCTGTCAGATAATCAGGGAAAGACAAACAGATATGGATGAAAAAACAGTTGAAAGAAGATCAGCAATAGAGCAGACATGTTGGTCCTGATGGGGTCAGAAGAGCTAACAGGTGCAGTCGCAATAATTGACTGTATATGATAACTGGACTGAGCGATCCCTCAAATAGGAAGTAGCCTCTGGCTCCAAGAACTTAAAAACCCGTAGACTTCTATAGAGAAATAAACACCACTAACTAAGTTAGAATAACTTTTTTTTCACATTTTTCACATGTGGTCTCACATTGAAGGTTTAAACAATTTAATTGACGGATTCTCCCATTTTCAAGTGGTGGGGGTGTGGCCTTCCAACAAGCTCACACCTGGTGTGAGTGATTGCCATAGAAATGGTGACCTAAACTCATCCAGATCAATCACTGCGTACGGTCGACGCCTGGCTCCAACATAACTTCATCCGTACTGTGAAAAAAATGATAATTTGGTGGTAGGAAAATGTTGATTTAATGAAATATTCCTTCATCACTTCATGTCAAATATCAGTTCTCCTGGCCACAACTGTTATGTATCCTTTACTGTACATCAGATTTCAGAACATTAACATAACTGTTGTTATACTGAAACAGCTCACAAATTCGCTAAAACTCAGAGTGGAGAAGATTGACTCCTGGGCACTATCAAACTGCAGTTCAAAAGCCTCGATCTTGAAAAGGCGACCAAACATTTTTGAGTTTTCTACACAGAGGCAGCTGTCAAATCCTGTCTCTTCTACACAAAATACAACCCAATGGTTGAGTTCATAGTCACACTCACATAGTGTTGGATTTGGAAAATGAACTTTCAATTATCAAGTAGTAATATCTCCAACACATTTCTCATGGACTGTATCTTTTTCTAGAGCCATCAATTATTGCAGAAGTTAAGTGGTTTTTTTCTGAACACTGTATTTAAAGTGATACCTTCACTCTGAAACAGTTCTTCCAAGAAAAATGCAAACATTAATGACAGGATGCTTTTAGGAGCAGATGAACTCACAAACTTTCTTAGTTTCTCTCTCAAATGAACTGTGAGAATGCTAAAAAGAGCATCAGAGGTGATCTGAAGATCAGAGGGTAGGATAAATGCCAACAGTGTGACACCACAGTTTTAATTCAAAAGAGGAAATTGCTGGAGGTACCACTTTACTCATGAGACAAATAAAAAGGCTTCAGCTCAGTTCATAGCTGTGGTTCTTCATTTCTCTGTGGCCCAGTTCTTTGGGTCAGACGGTGTTTTGTGGCTACACACACATACAGAGAAACAGACAAACAAACATTGACAACGTCCTCCAGTTTGTTTAGAGACAGGGAAAACACAAACAAGATTTTATTTTTTCCAGCAGAATGCACTATTTTTACACATTTGTTATGCAAAATCTTATTATGTATCACTCTACATATTTTTTTCAAGCTTTTTATCATCTGGAGTGAAATTTGTGCTCATACTGTGAGCTGGACGATTTTTGTGTGTATATTTTTGCCACAAACCGAAGGATACGGCCTCAGTCGCCTTTTTACTTCCGACTTTCCCAGAACATGCTGTGTTGTGTTACGCATCCTCTCCAAACTTCCAAATGACCTGCTGGATATTTAGGAGTCATTTTGCACGAACAAACAGTGACTGTTTTGGTAGCGTGCTGGGTGGTCTTCATGTAAACATTGCTTTAGCAGTCTCAACAGTCTCATCAACTCTGAACTGAAATGATGCTTAAGAATATCAGTTTCTCCATTTGATCACATTTATTAAACTCTCAAATGTTTAAAGTCAAATTTACTGGGGCAGAAGTTAAAATTAGTTTGCAAGGTGATTCATCTTTTTTTTTTTTTTTTTTTACAAAGACTAAAAGAGTTATTGAGTCCTGAAGTACAAAAATCTGTGAATATCTTGATAATTTTATTGTTTTTTTTTTTCTTTTTGCACCTCCTGCTTAAACTGTTGTTGTGTTCTGCTGCACTTGACGGTGGGGGTGAGGTATTGTAAAGAGTCTGGCGATACAATACATATCTCAGTGCATGGCTTATGATTCAATATGTATCGCAATATATCCTGAATGCACCGCTACCCACATTTTTATATCATACTGACAGCAACACGGCACAAAGTTTTGGTTTAGTACCCACCCCAAGTAAATAAAAAAAAAAAAAAAAGCAATCTTGTTGCTCTATTATGGTGTAGAATTGCACAAAAAGGCTCACTGTGCTCTGCTGCCAACTAGCGGTTGGAGGTTTAGGTGGAAAACAAAAGGAAGACGCTGAAGGATGCTCATAAATAGTTAATTGAATATCGTCATGTCAACATTTTAAATTGATTCAAGTATCGCCAAACAAAATATCGCAATCGCAATCACCAAATCGATTTTTACTTGCACCCCTACTTGATGGCAATAAATTGCTGTAATCCGTTCATGATATGCAAACTTCAAGTAGAGTGTAAATCTTCAGGTAAAAGCTTAAAAATACGTATTGCTGCACATGGTTAGAATAAAGCAAATACCTTAACCTGATCGGGGTACAACATCTGTTTCAAGCTACACGATCAGGCACGATTTCTGATTGAATCTGTGTCACAAAAATATTGAATACGTTTGATCATGAGGATAAATGCCCTCTTTCCAACCACTCTCTAGCAATGTATTATAATAGTTGTTTTACATCGACTCTAAAAGGATAAGTTCAGTCAAAATTTACGGCTAAAACATCAAGTCTTCATCAGTTTTGTTGAAGTTCCTGTTGGTGTCAGACTGCTTTGAGCGACTGATCTTTCCGTCCGCCTTTTGCATCTGAGGTATCGCTCTCACGATTTTCTGTCCTTCTGGTTAGAATTGCATTTATTTAAAAAAATAAATACATTTTTCCAAAATGGTGGCTTTTCTGGTGTTTTATATCTATCTTTTTTTTTTTTGATCACCTGGAGGTGACAAACACGTCTATGTAATTTTTAGAAGAAATAATATAAATATTTTTGGGAATTTCCTTGGTAACGGAGGATTATATTAACCATGGCCAGAATTCTTGTATGTTCACATTGTTGGTCAACTTGAGCCATTGCATTAAATTTTCCTAATACTCTGGTAAAAATTGTGCAAACAAGAAAACCACTTTTGCTAGCTCCGTACAATAATGCAGATAAAAATCTACATCTTCTAATGACATTTTATTCCCAATTAGCTTCTTAATGAGGCTCGAGGGGTTAAAAAGTTATAAGTCGAATTCCCCCATCTCAAATTTTTTCCCCCCATATTGTTTATTATTATTGTTATTATTATTATTATTATCATCAAAGTAAGAACATCTCTTAATTTTACGCATAGCCTGCACACATAAAATGCCGCAAAGCTGTAGGTTCAGGTCCGTAATAATTTGAATACTTTATTTTCTTGAACCCTATGAAAAATGTTGTTCTGTTCAGGACTGTTGTGGGCCATCAACAATCTGAAAGTATCTGCTCCTCTATGAACAATAGAGTAAAATACTTCCTATTTAATACTTTTGTCGTTCCATTCATTCAGTTTTCCTGCTTGAACTGCATGAAGGCCCACTCTTACACAGCCTTCTGTTTCAGCTGAAATGTGTTACACAGATGTGTGGAATACTCTGCTGGGGGTGTGAATCAATAGAAACTGTGAAGTAATGTTTGGCAGAGGACCCTATAGAAGAGTCTGCTGGTGTTTATTTTATTTTTCTATCATCCAAGGATCATAAAAGTCCGATGTTTTGAGTCCACAATGAAATTCCAAAAGCTTCTCTTTTTGTTCTCATTTGGGAGGAGGCTGTGCTCTACTGGGGCCATAAATCCGTCACAGTTTGATGTTTTAATTCCCAATTGGTACAAAAATGTGTAAAGGATTTTGATTTATTCAACATTTAATTTTAATGTCTTTCAGTATTTTTCCATGTACTTTATAATGAGCTCAAACTCTGTGCGCCTCCAGGCAGGAACGGTGCGAGACTCCATGGCTAAGTCTCTATACAGTGCTCTATTTGACTGGATCGTCTTCAGGATCAACCACGCTCTGCTCAACATCAAGGACCTGGAGGAGACCACCAAGGCAAGACCACCAAACACAGACACCGAAGATGTTTAGGACTTCTGTTGTTTATAAGTTTAGACTTAGAATTTGGAAATAAAAATGAATTTAAATTTGACATCTTCTGTTTTGTTTTATTCTCAGATCTTGTCCATCGGAGTTCTTGACATATTTGGGTTTGAAGATTATGAGAGCAACAGCTTTGAGCAGTTCTGCATCAACTTTGCCAACGAGCGTCTCCAGCATTACTTTAACCAGCACATCTTCAAACTCGAACAGGTCAGTTTATCGGTGAAGTGTGTGAAAATGGAGTGAAAAGATCTCCAGGTAAACTTATAGCACTGTAGCTTTTGCAGCTGTTTAACGGCGGGGATAACTTTATAAGGCTGCTGTGCAAGGACCCACAACACCTCTCATTCAAGATTTTGCCTCCATAAATGAAGAACAAGGAAAGGTATTAAGTCTGGCTGAAGATCCTCTATTATACCCGAGATTCAAACATTCCTTTAGTCCTGTGTTTTTTTTGTTTTGTTTTTTTTCTACTTTCACATTTTTGTTTTTAAAAAATCAATAAATTATTTACAAGTTTTTCAGTTTTTATAGTTTAAAAAAATTCCTGCATTTTATTATTGGAATATTAGAACACGATTATGCCGATATGATGGTTCAGACATGAACACTTTTTGACTAAATGTAAGTAGAACAGGTAACGATTAACGAGAAACAGAGGTACATGTCAAAAAGCTGAATTTCAACTGTTCCCATGGATCCTCTTCCTGTCCACTGAAATAACCTTTCTTTACACTTTAAAAACAACAATAAAATCTCCCATCAGGAGAATAGAAGCTGACTCCAACATGAACCATTCAAAGCAGACTCTTCCAGTTCTTGCTCAAACACCTTTTACTGGATGATTAGCATTTTGGAGCAAACTCAAAGACAGATTAAAATGTTTTCTTATTCCAATCTGGTTTAAAGTCCCCCTCCAATCATCTTTTGATCTATTTCAAAGTCTTCCTAGTATTCTTTTAATTATGATGATACCATTTTTAGCCTAAATCAAAAACATGTTGTTTCGTTAAACTGTTTCCACTGAGCTGCTTTATTTTATTAGAAATTTGCCCCAGAGTTTTGGACTGGACTGTTTGCGTGGAGCAACCCCGCGCCCAATCCTGTCCCCCATAACTGAGAGCTCTCTGTTTACATCCAACTCACTTACAGCCCCTCACAACTCCAACCTAACTTTAGGGGAGTAACAAAAATGGTGAACAGTGTTAGAGCTTTCCAGCTGTACAGTTCTGATCCCGATTCCAGCTCAAACAAGTAAAACAAAGACGTTCACGAATCTATTTGTCCGCAAGTGGAGCGGAAACTGTGAACCTCTACGTCAAATACAATCTTTTTTTTTTTTTTTTTGGGTCTCCTTCTAAATCATAATAGTTTAAATTAATAAATACTCAGAAATGCAATTTTAATCAAATTTTAATTGATATATGTCCTCCAAAAGAACCTGTTAAACAGGATATTCTTTGGATTTGGTCTTTAAATTCATGACTGTTTTCTGCATCTGTAAAATTACCTGCATGAAGCCCGATGAGGCAAAATTTCTTTGTGATTTTGGGCTATATAAATAAAATTGAATTGAATTGAATTCAAAGCATCTTGTTTGATTTTTGGATTAAAGATTGAATCCAAGTGACCTGTAACAGATTCCACAGCGCCGTCTGATCCCATTCACACCTGTGTGTGAACGAGTGACAGAAAAACACCACGGGTTTGTCGAGTCATACAGCCGTGCAGCGAGCAGTCATCAGCACTGTCTCTTTAAACTTTCTCCCTCATTTGTTGCTTATTTAGTCCAAACAGAATGAAATGAGTTGTTTTAGGAGGAAGATCTGAGCAGTTTAGATGTTTGTACTTTGGTGTAACCAGCACAGAGCCGAGCTTTAAAATGATTCAGAAGAGGTTAAACCGATCTACTTCTCTCTTATTCTTGTGAATGTGTCCAACATCTAGAATTTTTATTCATTCCAGATCTTCAGTTTTTATTATAGTTAGATTTGAACTTAACTAAAAATGAAGACTACATTTTTAATTTCCTCTTAAAAAATGGAATTTTAAATCCGTGAATTTGCAGGAACATAATAAACCCACGTTAGTAAAAGCTCCGTACAAATTTAAAATCCTCAAAAGAAAAACTTAATCATTCTTACAGTTTTCTTTTAAATTTTAATTGGATTTTTTTTGCCTGTATGGCCGCCAGCAAAAGTCACAAAGCTTAGTTTAGACATGTTTTTTTTAATATCACAGGCTAACTGTCAGTTAAGTTTTTGTTATTAATTTTTCAGCTGTTTGACTCTAGGCTAACAGAAGATGGAGGGAAAAGAGGAGATTCCAGTGACCTTTAATAAACCTCGGCTGGATTAAGGGCTTTATTAGTCGGATCACTTTCCCAGGAAGACCGGAAACCAGCATGTACTGCAAAGAAAACCGACAAATGTTTGGAATCTGTCTCTCATTAAACCAAGAAAACTGAACGCATTCTAGAAACTTTGATGCTTTGATTCTAAAAATGTGTCCACTTTACCATAGAGGACCAGTTTGTGTGTTCTTGTTGAGGATTTTCTGTCACTGCTGACAGATACTTTTCTGGACTCGCCAATCCACTCAAAAGCATAGATTGACGTTCAAACTTAAGTTTGACCAGAATCTGTTGTTCGCTCCTGCAGGAGGAATACACAGCAGAGGGAATCAGCTGGAAGAACATCGACTACATCGATAACACCGGATGCATCAACCTGATCAGCAAAAAGCCCACAGCGCTGTTCCATCTGCTGGATGAAGAGTGCAAGTAAGTCGACTGTTTGGCTTCCAGTTCGACTGGTTTATTGTTCTGAAATAACTCATCCTGCAAGGCCAAAATGATAGAAAAAGCCAGGAGTGATGCAGCTGTGCAGTCCCTAACCTCTTAGGTCATGCATCAAAACATTTCTGTCTTTAAAAAAAAAAAAAGGCTTTAATTGGTAATAAAGTAATTAAGTATTAAAGCAAAAAATGTAGTGAAGTGAACAAACTAAAACCTTATTTAACTAGTTAAACAGTTAAAGGACAATTCATACAAGTCAAGCAGACTGAAAGCACAACTAGAATTAAGGCGCGCCGGATTTTCTATTTTTGAACAATATTTAAGTGTAGAGTCACTTAAGTAGCTCTGATTTAATTTTTGAGTTGGATTTATGTGTTTTTGGCAGAGCTCTTCCACAAACAGTAAAGTAAACTTTTTTTAAATCACTGTTTGACATAACACTACCCGCTACCACATTAGCAGCTTTGAGTTAATTCTATGTGACACGAGATGTTTTTTTTTATTTTGAAAGCAAATCATGTGAACCTCTGTCAAAAGATATAAAAGGTTTCAATTTTTGAAAAAAGGGTATTTTCTTTAAATATTATTGTTTGTTTCATGCCAAAAAAAAAAAAGTTAATTTTCATTTATCAAGTGGTAACATTGACATAAATACAAATTCTTGACCTATTTTTCTAAAGGATGAAACGAGCCTTTGTGGCTCTTGTTGGGTTTTGGTCGGTGAAAAAATTGAATTGATTGGCTCTGTTAACGTTGAAGGTTGCAGACCCCTGTCCTAGAGCATCCTAGAGTCTCGCCAGCGTGTCTACGTTTTTCTCAGGGGAAAAAAAAAAAGACATCTGAACTTCTGCAAAGATGGATGTGAATTTTGTGCAAATAAAATGAAAGTGTTTTGCCGATCCATGGAGAAAGTGTGTGTGTGTGTTAGCCTAGGGGCAGTGCTGCTAGCAGACTCTTCTTGGAAGTGGCTGTTTCACTTTGTGAGGACCGACTGGATTTCTTGGGTTGGAAGGGGCTGGTGCTCAGAGAGCAGGTTTTAGAGGAATGCTCAGAGATGCATTGATGGATCAAAATACTGCTTTGGAGTTTTTTATAGTGAAGAACTAACATAATAATACACTTAAAAGCTCAAAAAGTTGATTTTGAATGATACAGACTCTTTAAAATCCTAGAAAAAATGTTGAGTTCTCCAGGGTTCAAGCACAACTATAACCAATTTCAGAAAGAACCGTTTCTCAAGAGAAAATGTTTTTGCATTGAAGTGCAAAGCTGTAACAGAGATATTCCATTAGACCAGGAATCTGCAACCTGTGGCTCTTTTATCCTTTTATTGTGGCTCTTCAACTTTAATGAATAATGCTAACAATTGAATAAATAAGAGATTAATTATTTACATTTTGTTATTTATGTTTAGATTTTTAACATTTAAAGTATCTAAGCAAAAAAAGTTTAATTTACTCCCAAAAAATCAATCGAAATGTTCTTTAAATTTGTATTTTTAATTTATAGTAAGTCAAGTAAAAAGTTTTTTTTTTTATTTATGTAAATTGCAAGTGGTTAAAGTTTTAAACAAATGCAGTTTGAAATGATTTAGATTTGTGTGTTTTGCAATTAAAAACCTCAGGTTATCCTATTTTTTTTTCTTTTTTTAATTAATTAATTCTACTGAAATGTTTATTTTTTAGATTAAAAGGAAAAGAGCACACCAAAATCTTACTGATGAAAATGTCATGCTTGAATGTCTTTCATTCTTAATATAAGAAAAGCTGCTGCAGCAGGACAACTTTTTTTGACAGAGTGGATTTTATTTTGAAAGGAACTTGTGTGTGCTACTGTCAAAAGTAAAAGGAGTTGCAACTGTTATAGAGAGACACTGTTGTAATTTAATTATTGTACGATTTAAAAGCTAAATTTATAAATAAATCCTTTATAGCCAAAAAGCATAAATATTGTGCATTTTTAAATGATAAAATGTGACTTTTTGGCTCTCGGTGGGTTCTGGTTTATAAGAAACTAGACTAAATGACTCTTTTAGCGTTAAAGGTTGCTGATCCCTGCATTAGGCACAGAGATGAGGGGAGGAGCTGTCATGATTGTCCTGCATTTGTTAACAAATAAGCCCCAAACTTTTCACTCAAACTTTCCACAAATTAAATAAATCATCAAAAAGGCACAGAAGGCTTTAATTAAACCGTAGATTTTGATGTTTCCAGTCCAGATGTATTAAGTTGACTAAGAATAAACAACTAAATGATTGTAAAGAACTACTTGCCCATTTTTTAACCCTTCATGACATTGAATCTACTTTTTCCCAGTTTCAAATTTGACAGCATCTTGTAGCTGTGATGTTTTCTTAGCTGCAGAACTTGTCGTGTCTTTTCTTCCTCAGTACTCTTCCTGTTATCCATTGATTTCCCTGCACTGTTGACTCGAGTCTCTATTGAACTGATTTACACTCCAGTGTTCGTGACAAAGCCCAGCCTTTGAAATTTCTGCATCATTGAATGGATTTTCTTCCTGACTGTTAGTGATTCTGTGTATTAAAACCAGATTTGACATCCGAAGCTTAACCCGATTCCCTTTCATTCCAGTTTCCCTCAGGCCACCAACCAGACTCTGTTGGATAAGTTCAGGCGGCAGCATGAGGGCAACAGGTATATTGAGTTCTCCGCCGTCATGGAGCCGGCCTTCCTCATCCAGCACTACGCCGGCAAAGTCAAGTACGGGGTTAAGGTCAGTTTTACTGTCACAGAAGGGGGCCACTGTAGGCACTGTAGGGCTTGATACAAACATTTCTGACGTTTCCACTCAGGATTTCCGGGAAAAGAATACGGATCACATGCGCCCGGACATCGTGGCTTTGCTGAAGAGCAGCAAGAGCGCCTTCATCTGCAGCCTGATTGGCATCGACCCGGCGGCTACCTTCCGCTGGGCCGTGCTCCGGGCTTACTTCAGAGCTCTGGTGGCTTTTAAAGCGGCTGGAAAGAGGCACAAACCCAGGATGACTGGTAAAAAGCACCCTCAAAAACCCGCAGTTACTGCAGATTGATAAGCCATGCAGTCACTCAAGTGATGCAAGGATTTCCCCACGATTCAGTTCAAACTTCAATTTTTTTGGATCACTGTTTTGTGTCATTTTGTTATGACTTTTGTACAACAAAATAAAAAAATTCATAAAAATCCTTTATTTAGGCCGAATCTGAATTCTCCCCATTCCCCTCCACTTGTAGGGGCATGTGATTTTTTTTGAAGGGGAAACCCTTCTCTTTCAAAGTACAGATACAATCTGAGGACCTGTGGCGTGATTTAACCGTCAGGCACGGTGTTTTTCAAATTCACCTCAACCGGGTCAGTAACGCAGTTTTGAACCGTGACGTGACGATGTAATCGGCGGATGGATTACCAAACCAACATGAAGGAGAATCCGATTGTTGCTGTTTCGCCGCTTTTAAAAAGAGAGGCAGAGGACACAAATTCACTGCGTGAATCGTGTTCGGTGTGAACGCAGCATTAGAGCTACGTATCGTTAACGTCTGGTTATATTTACATTCTGTTAGAATAATATTTGAGTAGAGATGGATATTCAATTACTTTCAGCACAAAATGAAAAGAATACATTTACGCTGGAAGTTTAGAGTATTTGCAGCTTAACAAATCCAAAAAGAGAGTCTGTAATTCATTATCTGTCTTAAATTAAAAGCATTTCTATCCTGAAACTTCCGGGCATAAGAAGCGCTTTGTTCTGCCAATAAACAGATTTATTTTCCACTTTTGTTAACAGCTAGGACAGCTCATGCACTGTGCACTGACTGTTCCGTGGGCTCAGTCCAGGCCACGTAGCACTCTCATGAGTCACTGTCCTTCAGAGTTTTGCCGTTCACACACAGGGATTGTTGAGTCGCCGTGCATTTAGAGGAGCTCCCAGCTTCTGCCTCTTCCCTTCCTTTGTCTCCAGATGCATTCTTTTCTGCTAGTGTCTCATAAGCTGTTCTTCATGTGCAGTAGATGGTAGTATTGGAGGTTCTGGTAGCATAGTTGAAGTGTGACTCAAACCTGTGTGATGCACCTTTCTGTACCTCTCCCACGCATTATGTGTAGATTTCATGTCAGAGCAGCTTTTTCGTAGAAGTCCTTCAATCTGTCTAGATGACTTTTCGAGTTTCTCTGAGCTCTTGAGAGGTCGGGATCATCCAGGGGAGTCTCTGACATGTCTTCTAAGAGGATTCTGTCCAAACACAACTGCATTATGACTCGTCGTCTCTTGCCTGATTTATACTATACAGCAATTTGTAATCACTCAGGTTAAATTGGTTGCAAAGCCAATGGAAAGGAATCGCCCCAATTCTGCGAAAGGAGACAGAAGCTGATGACGCCAGTAGTATAGCCGCAGATATTGCACCTTCTAACCTGTACTTATTTTTATAGATTAGAATACACAATGGTAGAACAAACTCAATCCAGAAAAGTGGTTCCGCCGGAGAAACAGGCATGCTGTGTGTTCTAGTATAGTCGTCCTACTTTTTGAAAAAGTTTAAACCTTTCAAGTTAAATAAAGTGATTCAATGATTGACATTCAAAATTCCCTGAAGTGAACTAAACCATCTTGCAAAATAAGCATATCTTGCTCTAGAGCAGGGGTCTGCAACCAGCACCTCCAGAGCCACATGTGGCTCTTTGACCCATCCTTTGTGGCTCTGCTTAAATAAAAAAAAGTGTTTTATTTTAAAAACAGTAGAAGTACATTATAGATCAAGACTAAAACTTTTTGACCGATTTTTGTGTATTGGGTAGCACAGAAAATCCTTGGGAAGTCCAGTAAGCACAACCAGAATTGGTACTTTTAAGGGAGTGGATCATCAGGCAGATTTTCTATTTTTGAACAAATTTATGGATTTTAAGTGTGTTCTATGGCTAGAAAAATAAACACAGGGTCACTTATATGCTCTGATTTAATTTTGGCTGGTTAAAGTTACAAATCCTGGCCAAGATGCACCTCAAAGTGTAAAAGAAACTTTCTTTTACACTGACAATACACTTCCTATCACTACATTTACTGCATTGAGATAATCCTGTTAAAAAAGAGAAAATGGACCCGAATGGCTCCTCAAGTGTTGAAGGCTGCAGACCCCTGCAATCGCGTCAGACTTGAAAAGTATAAACAACTTCTCAGTCAGAAGTTTATTGCAGTTATTGCGGATAGTCAGAAGCAAAACCAGTCAAACTAGTATGAACTAGACCACACGATTGTGGTAGGAACGCAATACGACTGATACAATAGCTAAGAAGTACAAACCGGGCTTAAGAAGACAAGTGTGCAGACGTTTGCAGAACATCCTCTTGAAGACGGCTCAGACTTTCCTGGGCATGAACCTAAACCCAGAGCTCCAATGGTAAACTGCTGTTTGAATGTCTTCTCTCCACCAGTCTGTGCACAGGTATCTCCTCAGTAGACAACTGCATCTCCTGACCTCCTTTTTCCTCAGTGTCTAATTTGCCATTTTTTTCTCTCCGTTTCTCTCTTTCTCTGTGTCCTTCTGTTTGGTTTGCTTCTCCAAGGGCATGATGACTCTGCTCCCTCTGCAGCATTGAAAAGTATGGATAGTTTTAGCTTTCTGCAGCATCCTGTGCATCAGAGAAGCTTAGAGATCCTGCAGAGATGCAAAGAGGAGAAGCACAGTAAGGCTGCCATTACAACAGTCACTCCTCATCCTTTCGTGTTGGACTTTGGGGGGAGGGGGGAGGTACAGGGAGGAGACTGACCAGCATCATCAACTTTTTTCTGAATAAGAAAATATATATTTTTTTATTAATATTTATTTAACCAGGAAGTCCCATTGAGATTAATGAATCTCTGTTACAAGGGAGTCCTATCACATTAACCCTATCAATTCCCCTACATAAAAGAATTGCCTGAAAACAAAATTTTTAAAATTGAAATACACCAAAAAATTTGCATTTTTTTTTTTAATGAGATATACATATTATCAATTGTTATCTGTTGGATGTTTTGGTAAGAACATGCAAAAATATTGACATGAGTGTCCAGAAAAAACACTTTATTTGAATTGAATTGAACTTTATTCATATCCCAAGGGATAAGTTTACACACGGTCTCGAATTCGATTCACATATTTTTAACATGGTGTAACTCTATTATAATTAGGGATGTCCCCATCTGATCACATGATCAAGAATTAACCCCGATTATGTGGTTGATGACTCGATTGATACCGGACGACTAATAAATGATTATAATGACATTAGCTAGTCATGAACACTTGTCATCAAATTCATGCAAAGACAAAGTCATCATTAATTTTTAAGAATTTTAAATGTGGACAGAAATCACATTTGGCTAAAAATGTTCACGCTCTGAAGGTATTAAAGCTAAAGATACTGAACTTTCTCACTGTCAAGAAAATAGTTATTTTTAATTATAAAAGAAGGTTAATGAAATATAAATTAGGGTCACCCAAATCTGTTTATTCAATTTGTTCATGTTTTAAATGTCTTACAAAAGTATCGGATTGGGAATCTGTATCGGCTAATACACAAAATAGAATGATTCCGAATCGGATTGGGCCAAAAAAAACCCAATCGGGACATCCCTTATTATAAACAAATGTTGCATCTTTGGGTCTTATTAAAAAAATGAAAAACAAAAGATGAGCTCACAGTAAAGATTTGAAGATTAACTAAACTTTTTTTTTTCAAAAGTGTTTTTTGAGGTTTCATGGAGGCAGCCATTTTGAAATGAGCACAAAAGAAAAGCATTTTACTGCCCCTAGTGGAATAATACAAACTACACAGCAGATGATTTTAATGACACAAATGATATATAGGGTTGTAAACTAGTTTTTTTCTGCTTTCTGACTTGACTGGTTTTATAGAGTAGATGCTTGTTGGTCTCCGCCCCCTCCGTCTCCCTCAACCTCACCCTGCATGTTTTTTTTTTAATGCTTCTGCCACTCTACCTCCTCCATGCTCACAGAGAAAAGCATGGCTGTACCGCTCTGTCAGCGCGCTCTGGCCTGCAGCAGCAACTGTCCTTTGTTTTTGTGTTGTCATTGGTAGCTCACATCGCTATGCTGTCATGTGCAGTTGTGTGCAGTTGGGTGATGGGTATAGTTAGCAGTTCACGGCTGTTTTCCTGTTCCACTAAAACCCACAAGCTGGTGACGGTGAGAAACTGACCGGGTGTTGGACTCCGCCTGGACACAGACGTCCACATGTCACTAACACGCTCACAGGCGGCCTGAGTGGCGCCACAGGGCCCTCAGTCGACCTCGCACAAACATCTGCTTCCTCCACAAATGTTTCATTTCACTCAAACGTGTTTCTTGTGTTGTGCCACCTTGCAGCTCCAGATGAGACTGAGAATGTCTCTCAAAGTGATGATGAAAGTGAAAACGGTACAACGTTGAGCCGCAGTTTGCCACCTGAGTATGCTAACGTGGTAGCCTTGTGATCTGTCTGCACTCAATTTAGCTGCGAAGGAGATGCGTTTCTGCATCACCGCATCGGACCGCAGCTCTCTCACAGTAGCAAAGTCACACAACAACCTTCATTAAACCCCATCTTAGCAAGAGTTTAACCAGATTTGAACTTCATTTGGAGCCAAACTAATCCTAATAACTCACAAGTGTCCATAACTCAGCACTAACAAGAGCACATGTCACTGTTAACCTCACAGATCTTTAACATCAGATCACCTAGGTTGTGTTTTCATGAGGCGGCACATAACTTTCACTGCAATAACACTGGAGTGGACAGGTGTTGTGAATGTTTGTGTTCAAGTGTCGGGTGTTATGGGGTTTTTTTTGTGTAAATGTGTGATATATTTGCTTGTGTGACGGCAGTCTGTTTGTTATCAGGTATGAGCAGAAAAAGTCCTCGGATGCGTCTGTCTGATAATCAGGGCATCAACTCCACGCCGGAGAATCCCCCACGGTGAGTTCTGTCACGGTCGGGTTTAGGACTTTCACGATTAGTCGACTAATCGACTATTAAAATAGTCAACAACTAATTTAATAGTTGATTGGTCGTTACTCTATATAAAATGGAGTCAGAGTGACGTAAAGTTAAACAAAGTTGTGAGCATTCAGCACCAAAAAAAATCACATATTTTATATTTGAGTTAGTCCAGACCAAAACTAAATCTTTTGTGAAAAATAGTCCCTTGGTTCTGATGCCGACCTCATTTAATTTAATCTTGTTTTAATACCAGAAACAGAGGCTGCACGATAAATTCAAAGATTAATAAACTATAATTTTAATTGTCTTTATTCTTATTTGGTTTAAAGCTCATAGTGGTTTAGATGTGTGCTTTACATCCAGTTTGTATATGACCCGAATAGTCGACTAATCGAAAAAAAAAAAAATAAATGGTGATTAGTCGAGTATCAAAATAATCGTTTGCGGCAGCCCTAGTCGGGTTTGTTTTCTCTTTGTGACTCAACAGCTACAAACCGTGAGTTCAAATATTTAAAAAGGAATTTTGCCAACATGGCAACAGGACAAAGTGAATTCTGGAGCCCAGATGGGTTCAGCCATGCTGATATGAGAATCTGTAAAAAAAAAAATACGTATTTGAAGATTATGATTATGTCGTTTTTTGACTAAATTTTTAAAAAAAATCTATGTTGTTTTCTAGGAGATAGTTTCTTCAGAGCGCCAGTAGTTGATTAAAAATTCATCTCTGAGTTGTGGATAGACTGTTGGAATGGAGCAAGCCTGCATTGATTAATTCATTTGACTCTTCAGTATAGGTTTGTTCTTAATGGTTGACCTTAAATCAACGATGCTTTAATTCTACAGACATGCTGTAGTGAAAAAACTAAGTTTGTGTCTTGTAATCTTTTGTTCCTGGTTAAGAAGGAACTCCCCCTTTCCAATTGCGGAGTAGAGCAGGGAGCTTGTGGCCCGCCTATTGTAGCTTCTACGGCACAACAACAAACTTTTACAAACTACATTTCCTTCCTACTCTAGATTTACCACAATTTGAATAAAGACATACTCAGTTGTGCAATTTTAAGCTTAATTTTCTTTATACATGTCCTCCATCGTCAGAAAAATGCCACGAGAACATGTTAAGAACACCAAAAACATCATTTTCATGGGAGTACTTTAAGTTGCAGGTTCCTCAAACAGCAGCTTTTAGGTTTTATCCTGTGCTGATGGATTAAACTCATTGTCATGTACGGCCTCTGCCCCTCTTTCCGTCTCCCTCCTCACTGTCTGAACTCAGCCCCGTCCAGCTGCTGTCTTCGTGATGTAAAGTCAGAGCTATGCAGGCGAAAATAAATGTTCGGTCTCGGTGCTTGTCAGCTGCGTGGATCCACAGACAGTGAAGTGCTTAATGGGACTCTACGGACATAAACAGTTACCACAAAAGGCATTTTGTACTACAACTATTTACCAAGATGGCTGATCGTCTGGGGAGAGATTCGTCTGCAAACGGCAGATGAGATGTGAACAAAAGATTTGTCTTTTTCCAGATGTTCTTGCATCCAAATGCATTGTCTGCTTTGGCTCTGGGAAGAATAAACTCAGAAATGCTTGTAAATCTAAACACTTTGATTTAGACTCTCTGGAGGTCTGAGGATCTCCTAAAAGTTATAATACAGGGGTGGAAATTCAAGTCTTATGTATCTGCAACAACCTGCTGCTTTCCGTGCATAAATATATATTTTTATTACATTCTGTGCTAAATGTTAACTTCTGTCTAAACAAACATCCATTTTGTTTGCATTTATTCATCTTTACGGCCCCCTGTCAGAACGTGTGCATAAAAATAGGTGAAAAGAGTCGATTGATTTTGCAGAAGTCGACTAGCCATCCATAGATAAAAACTGCACTCCAAAAAAGAATAGAGGGGTATTTAGCCTGACATGTGACTGTCAAGTCCTTGGCTGTAGGACAGACGTTTTCAGGCTGGTTTCAGTGTGCACCAGTATCAAATTGAGTTTAGAAAGCTGAGTTTGTGCTTATATCTGCTCCAAAAGGAAGGAAACTCCTTGAGATGAATTGCTAGGAACCGAGTGTCTCTAGTAAAAAAAAAAACGAACAAAAACATTAAGTTTCAGCATATCGTAGAAAAAAGGAGTTCTGGTGCTTCCATTATAAGCAGATAATACCAGATTATATTTTAGAAAAGAGGATTCCCACAATTCTTTATGATCACACTACAAAGGTTAAAGGATTAACTGTTTACAGTTGAAGCTGGGAAACACTGAAGCTTTATAAGGACTCTGTCAGATATTTAATTTGCTTTTATGTTGTTTTGTGATCCATCAAAGTTCTCTGGTTGAACTTGGCTGCTGTTTTAGATTAATCGTAATTCATTGATTTCTGCCTTGTTTTTTTTTTTTTTTATTCGTTCACAGACGAGTTGTGTTGTACAGGAAATTTTGTTGTGGTTTTGCATGATGCAGCTGTACTTGTCAGGGCAGCATGGGATCTACCTCTATGTTGCAGCGACAACAATCAACCACTTCATAGATCGCCTTTTTATTTTTTTTTTATTTCTTCCATCTTTATTCCTTTAGTTAATTATATTTGGGGATGAGTTCAAAAGTATTTCTGAGAGCTTAGATGCACCGAATGCAGCACATAGTCACTTCTAACTCAATATATATGGACGTACTTTCCGGGCCCCCTCTGTGTCATTTTTAGACGTTTTGGGTGTCCCTAACTGGTTGTTTTTTGACATGCTGTCCGTTTCCATAAAAACAGGGGTTCCCAACCCCTGAGCTCAAACTGGTACCAGTCCGAGGGTCGCTTTGTAGCGGCCACAGAGAGAGATAAAGTGCATACCCTTACTCTGATTTTTGCCAACTTTTTATTTTCTTATTCTGAAGGAAGTTTTATTTTGGAAAACTGTCTTTTCAAGTTGCGTGACATAACACGGCTGCTCACTCAGAGCGCTAGCTATGTTAAAATCCCCAAACTAAAGGCTAAGGAAAGCCAGACAAAAAGCAGCGTCCCGGAGGGTTGAGGACACCCAAACGTCAAAAAAAGACGCGGAGGTGGCCCAGAAAATATGTCCACATATGACAAGTTATTTAAAAAGGATTTAATGTTTTAGAACAGATGTTGGTCATTTTGGGATGCATTTTAAACTGCTATCAAAATATGTTGGCCTCCATTAATGCACGAAATTCAAATTTTACGTTGACTTTTCAACATTTGTTCAAGGAAAGGTTAAGAACTGATTCAGACATTTCTGGACTTAAAGGTGGATCACATATGGAAAGCTTACAGAATGTTTTTGGACTTGGATGAATTGGCCAAAAGAAATAAATTCTTTAGAAAAAAAATCTTACTGCATTATTACTTAAATTTACATGACTCATCAAAAGACTTCAAAAATAAAGCATTGCTGGATGTTTACCAATGATTTGCTGTTGGTTTTTTATCATTAAAGAAACAAAAACTTAAGTTCTTGAGCTTAAATAATAACCCAACCCTCAAATTTGGCAGAAATGCATTTGCAATTTGTGCGGTTCTAATGATAATAATAAAAAAGACAATAAAACAGTAAGGTGATAGCACTGAGGTTAATGCAACAAATCACAGCGTCTATAGTCTTTGATATTTGTTCCAGTTATTCTGCTAAATTCAAATTATGTGACATTTCTTTAACGTTTTTGTTCTGTCACAAAGTTTCCAAAGCTCTGGCTGGAACGGACGAACAGGTCGGCAGAACCGCTTGGGACCCGGCGGCTCCACCGCAGACGAGGAGGGCCTGTTTCTGAGCTCCGTCAGCAGCAAGCTCCTGGAGAGAGCCCACGACATCCTCATGTCAGTAACATCCACCGCTGCTGCTGACGCAACCCGCTTCCTTCTACACACAAACGCTTTTCTGCCTTTTTCTGCTTTATTTCACGTCTCTAGACGTGACACATCACTTACTCGTTAAAAGTTGGAGAAGTCACAACTAAAAATAGAAGAATTAAGGAAAGTGATGGATAAATAACTGACATTACCTGCAATCGCTACGAGATTACTGATACAAATGCCACCAAAAGTGATGTAATCTTCAAATAATGATTCTAATCAATACTTTATTTTTTTATTTACTTAACAATATAGATATTTTCTCGTTATTTAATATTAAGTAAATGAAAAATAAAGGACAAAAAATGCTGATGGGAATGATGATATTTTATTGTGAACTAAACAAGGAAAGATGGAACAACATAAAAAACACATACACAATAAAGGGAGTGAGAACTGAAAGGTTTATAATTTTTGAACACTCTGCCCAAAACCAAATTTATTACCACACCCAGTGCAGTCACTATGTATTATAGTACTGTTCCTTCTGTAGTGAGTACATATTTAGCTTGAGTTACTCATATACACACGACAATACATAGATAAATATACACTTAGAAACATTTATATTTGGACA
Source organism: Oryzias javanicus (assembly GCA_003999625.1). Classification (NCBI taxonomy): domain Eukaryota; kingdom Metazoa; phylum Chordata; class Actinopteri; order Beloniformes; family Adrianichthyidae; genus Oryzias; species Oryzias javanicus. The sequence continues at coordinate 10,509,510 of CM012439.1, read as the reverse complement.
TCCGACACACATTTGTCATATATTAACAGTCATTTGGTTCCATAGAAATCAAATTTATATTCATAATATTTCCAGATGTATCACAGCTTATTAATGTATATGTTAAATTTCATCAAAAATCCTATTTCTAGTTTTTCCCTAAATGTATTTGTTTTGGAGTAAACTGGTTGTGTTCCACAATCTTGCTTCACATATGGATGTTCAAAATAGGTTTTTTGTTTACTATTTTCACTGAAATTATATTTTTCTTTAAGTGAATAACTTGAATATTAAATTGAATAGACTGGCAGGGGGATCTGAAACACCAACTGGGACTTCTGTGTGGAGTTTGCATGTTCTCCCCGTGCATGCGTGGGTTTTCTCCAGGAACTCTGGCTTCCTCCCACCCTCCAAAAACATGCTTCATGGGTTAATTGGTAACTCTAAATTGTTCCTAGGTGTGGATGAGAGTGGAAATGGGTGTGGGATTGAGGCCCTGGCGACCTGTCCAGGGTATATCCTGCCTACGCCCATCAGTAGCCGGGTTAGGCTCTGGCACCCCCGCTACCCCGAAAGGGACAAAGCGGCCAAGAAGATGAATGAATACATTAAATTGAATAGACAGGAAGGAGAGCTGGAGATAGCAGAGATTAAGATGCTTAGATTCTCAGTGCATCATAGGGACAGCATCTGTTAGGGGTTTTGAACATAAAATCAGTCTGAGTTGGTTTGGACATGTCCAGAACAGAGACGGTGAGTCTAGAGCTGCCAGGCAAGATGTCAAGAGGAAGACCAAAGAGGTTTATGGATGCAGTGAATGAAGCTGTGAAGATAGGTGGTGTTACAGTAGAGGATACAGAAGAAGGGGTTAGATGGAGGAAGCAGATTCACTGTTAGGGCCCCTGAAAGTAAAAGCTGAAACAAAAAAAAATTGTTGATAATAAATTGTTTTCTGATTGTGTTTGATTCAACACAATGCTTAAAAATATGAACCATAGAATGACATGCAAAAATTACTCAAAGTGCAAACTTTTTTTTTTATGAGGTAAAAAGTATAAATGAAATGCATCCATGGAAATAGTCTGAAGCTTCTTTCTTTTTAGCTATTATGAAAAGTTCTTTGTTTTTAAGGATGGAATTATTTGATGCCTTTTCAGAGAGCGCTCCCCCCCTCCCAAACAACCATAAAAATGTCCTGAACCTAAAGTTAAAGTCGAGGAGCTGAATGTTTCCATATCTTAGTTCTTGGGTTTTATCGGCTGGACAGTAAAACCTGTAAGGTCTGTACATGTGCTGCATCCATCTCCCTGCTTCAGCTAAAGGCGAGTTTGGTCTGACAGAATCATCTCTGGACTAAATCAGCAGAGAAATGTTGATGTCCTTCAGTGGAATGTCATTCTGAGAGGTGTCGGCTCTAACATCTGCCATGATGCAGCACTTCAGTCAGACTGGAAACATCTCAGCTGTCTTTGACCTCTGACCTCACAAAAAGAAGCAGATATTTTCCTGTCCAGGAGAAAGAAAGAAGTTTTACAGCTGGAAAGAAATGTGTGGAGTTTTGTTGTCACTTTTAAAAAAAAGGTTAAGCTTTTCTGTTTTTCTCTAAAGGAGGAACAAGACCTACAAATCCAAGCCAAACCTTCCAAAGGTACAGCTCTTGATTTTCTTCAAATTTTAGTAAAAATGGACCAAAAAAATGATCTAATAACTGATTTTACATCTGCAGCACTTACTGAATGTCAAGTCACTGAAGTACCTCAGCAACCTGACGCTCCACGACCGCATCACCAAATCTCTGCTTCACCTCCACAAGAAGAAGAAGCCGCCCAGCATCAGCGCACAGTTCCAGGTCAGAAGGTCAAACACGCTCACTGCAGAGATCCCGGTCCAGCCGAGCTCACACATCTGAAAAACTGACCTCTGCGTGTGTGCTGAGCTCTCGTATCATGAGGAGGAGCCTCCGCCCAGAAGTCACAGATGAATGACATCATGTCTGCTCCAAACGAAAAATAGGATTTTTATGAGAAAGTTGGGGAAAAAGGTGGTTTCAGCGACACACCCAGTTTGAAAGTCTTTATTTTTGATTTGAGGAAGATGATAAAAACATTTAGAGGGAAAATAAATTCACTTCAAATGTCAGTACAAAGTCCTGAGGAGGCGTCGTTCGTCTTGATGAAATAGCAGAAAAACGTAATCGGGACGCTTAAGCAGAGGAGGGCGAGCTGTGAGCTCCCACAGGCTCCGGGGGGAGTGGGGGCCCCTCTGGCGGGCACGCAGCCATGTGTGTGGATGACTTCACTTTCCACATCCTGTCCTGCAATGATTGCTTTCATCTCCCCAGGCAAGGAAGAGGAGACCAATCCCCCCCCCCACCTCTGAATGATCACACACGTGTGTTTTCAGCACATGAAAGCGAGCCGCGTGCGTCCATGTTCCTCACATGGACGCCGCGCGGTGGGAGTGTTTTCTGTCAGCCAGCTGTGGCGTGGGCTTCAGCTTGTTTTGTTTCTCGTCCTGCAGGCTTCTCTCAATAAGCTGATGGAGACTCTGGGTCAGTCTGAGCCCTACTTTGTGAAGTGCATCCGTTCCAATGCTGATAAGGTAGTGTGTGTGTGTGTGTGTGTGTGTGTGTGTGGGTGCTGCAGATGCAGACACTTTGGGTTTAGTTTTCAAAGCATCTCAGTTTCTTTTAAGTTGCTTTGTTTTTCCTTGAAAAAAGCATTTTATTGTTTCCTCCCTGACCTCAAACTATTACATACTTTCAAAGATTTAAATCCTTGTTTTTAGACATTCAAGATAATGCACCAGGTCTTTAGTTGTTTAACCTTTCCAAGCTTTTCCTAAAATCATCGCAGTCAAAAAGGTTTTTGTCTCATTAAGAGCAAGGATTTTGAAATAAGGAAATTATCATTAAAATAAGTCAAAATCCCTTTACTCCATTTGCTTGACAATAGAAAACTAAATAAGAAACTAAATACTGCAATTTTTATTTTAAAGTTCAATAAATGTTGACAAATTAGACTGGCATTTTATCGCCAACAGTTTTGAAACAAAAACTTTGTGTTCTAAGATTAAGTTCCAATTTTAGATTTAATGAGGATTTATTAAGATGTTCCAAATTGTGCTAAGATCTTCTGGTCCACATTTTGTTCTAAAATTTCCACTTATTAGACAAGTTTTTGTCTTTGTAATCAAATTAAATTACAAATAGGTACATAAAACCTGCTTAGAACTAGTCAAAAATACTCATTATTGGGCTGAACAAGCCAGTTATCTTTTTAGCTAATTTTTCCCTTTTTAATGAACTCCTTGTTTGTAGATTTTGTTATCTTACAAAATAATTGCTTGTTAAGTAAAAATGACTTGCTGCACAGACGGATGATTTTGCTGCTTTCTAGTGATTTTCCTCTTAATATTGGTGCTCTATTCCTTTTTTAGGCTGCCTCTTTTTGCTTTAACTCTCCCCTCTCTCTGTCAGCTGCCTTTAAGGTTTAACGATAACCTGGTGCTGAGGCAGCTGCGTTACACGGGCATGCTGGAGACCGTGCGCATCCGCCAGTCTGGTTACAACTTCAAGTATAGCTTTGAGGTAACGCACACACTTTCACCCTTTCAGGAGCTTTTGCTCTTGTTGAAGTTCTGCCTCAAACTCGCCACACGCTGAAATACAAAAAAAAAAACAAGTTGTTTTTACGGTGGCTCTGAATCAGGATCAGGTAAAAGTGAATGAAAAAGTTTGAACATTTGAATTTAAAGGAAATATTGAAAATTTAAAGAAAAAATATAAATTAAAAAATATATATTTTAACCTAAGAGAAATATTTAAAAAAATGAAAAAAAACTTGCAAATTTGAAACTTGAATCAAAAATATCTATAAACTAAAAGTGTTACCAAATTAAAAATACTGTTTTGTTTTTTTTTGTTACAGCTGCTCTTATGTATTTTCAATTTTATTTTACTTCATTTTTTGTTTTACTCATGTTTTGCTCTCAATTTTCAAATTTCTGTTTAAATTCATATTTTTTTCTTTTGGTATTGAGCCTAATTTTACATGGAAGTGGTGCTTTGATCTCATTGGCTACCAGAACACAATTGACAGTGAGGCTGATCGGGGTTATGGTGATGTCATTTTCTGCACCGCCTCTGTCATCCCTCCTCTGAATGTGGCGTGCAGGAGTGATAATGTTCTCCCAAAGTTTGACACGGATGTGGTGGACAGAATCCGATAGGTTTCCAAAAAATAAAATTCCTTCAGAATAAGAATAGAGCATAATAAAAAAGATTAGAAAATCTTTATTTATATAGAACTTTTTACTAAAAGAAATCCCATAGCTGCACAAACGAGAGTTTGTGAAATTGAATATAAAAAATGCCAACTAAACGCCAAATTAAAAGCTATAAAATAAAGCAGAAATAAGTTCAACTAAAAGCTCTTTTGAATGGAAAAAAATGACCTGGGATAAACTAACAAACAAAATGTAAGTAACTGATTTCACCATATGCATTTTTTTTTTGTTTGTGGCCCGGTACCAAGTGACCCATGGACCAGTACTGATCCGTCCTCCAGGGTTTGGGAACGACTGCTGTAGAATAAACTAGCTACTGCAGTTCATCTGTGTTTCATGAAGGCCAAAATGAAAAAAATCTGGACTGAACTGATTAAGCTGAAACAGTTAGTGAAACTAATATGAAAGTTTGGTCTAGACTTACTCCTTCACCCTTAAAGTTTAAAAGTGCTTTTTAGTCGACCCACCAAACCAGTTTGGTCAGAACCACTGTACCATAGTCTACAGAACTCCATCCATGAAGACGTGGTTAGATGGGTTTAGGTCCAGAGAATTTCTGCGGCCTGCTCAGAAACCTGAACTGGAGCTCAGTGAGAGCAGCTGGAACAGATATTTGGAGCCAGACTCTTCCCTCTAACATCAGCGTCTGACTCCATTAATGCTCGTCTGGATGAACGAGCTCAAAAATTAGGTGCAAAGCTTTCCAGGGAGCAGTTTCTGCTGCAAAGATGGAACCAAATCTACATCAGTCGATGTGTTTTAAATGGTGAGGGTTTCGTAGGAATCCTGTGAAAAGAGTTAACGGTTATTCTTGCAACAAAACGCTTCTGAGGTGTATTATAACCACAAAAAAGTAGAATTATTAATGGGAATACATTACATTCTAGACCGATTTGTCTTTTTTGTGCTCTCTTTTTACAAAGGAAGATATCAGAACTTCACCAGGCTTCACTATTATACCCGCCTTTTCCAAAATTAAAAAGCATTTTTTCTTTTCTTGTTTTAACCTCAATCTTTCATCCAGAGGTAATACTGTCAGTTTTGTTCAGTGATGCAAGCATTCAGCTGCACTTTGTTTATAATCCATAATTTCAGAAGCAGACAAATTCGAAATGGTCCCATCTTAAACGTCGTATCAAATTAAGTGTGGTTGCTGATTTTTTTTGTTTTATTTCATGAAAAATGCTGTTTTTCATGAATCAAATCCTCGCAGAGGGACATTTCACGAACACGTCTCCAGGCTGGAGAGCTTAAACAACACAAAACCTTAAACAGCCTTTAAGTTTCCAGGAGTCTGGTCCATTGAGGAAATCCTCTCTAGGAAAGTTGTGTTCACGTCGTGGTTTCAACTCACAGTGCCAAGAATGAACCAAAGGCGAGGTAGATGGCAGCGTGTTCGACCACACTGGTCATGGTTTCAGCGCCGTGGAAGTGCTCTATGACTAATACAGCAGGCGGAGTTAAATGTCGTGTTAAAGCGGGGCGGGAGGCCCTCGCTCTCCTCTCAAAATCCTATGTGACACTCCTATCTTTCCAAGACAAGCCAGCATCACTTTTCCAGACTACACACTTTTGTTTCCACTTTCATTAAAGTCTGTTTCTGGTTACTGCTGGGCTTTTCTCTGGCTCTGAGAAAAAGTCAGTTTACACACTAATAATCTTAAAAAGTTTTAACCACAATTCAAAATTGTAATGGTGCCCATAACTATTAACTAAAGTCATACCTTAAAGTCCCCCATGACAATTTTTTATGTGAAAAAAACCTTCTCAGTCTCAATCCCACAACCTAAATGTCTTAAAAAGCTATTTTTCATGTTGATCTGAAGTCTCCGTCTCCAAAATCTCCTCTGAGAGGGCGTGGCTTATGGAGCACAGCAGCTCTGTCTCAGAATTCCCTGAGTATGGTAGCTCTGTGTCTCGCTAGCGTAAATCTCCGCCGCTGCTACATAAAAATGTTGAGCAGTATGGTTTTGAGCTGGATGTCAGCTCGTGGACCGAATTTTCACTGATTAAAATCTTCTACAACTGCGATCAAATGAGCTGCCGTTCGTATTTTTGGGGGGGTTAAGCACAAAAGAAAGGTAAAAGAGTTAGAAAAGAAGATAATAACAGTAGATAGTAACATCATAAAACAACCAGGTATAGATAGCTGGAATGGGCGGGGCCTGTCTGCACACACTCAGTTATCTATGCTAATAATTTTCCAACCGGCCTTAATTTACACTCTCCTCCGCTAGCTTATAGCATCTCAGAAGCCTAAGCTAACATTAGCATAGCAAAAACAAATATTGGAGCTATCCACTGCACAGTTTTGATTCAGATGGTTGTTCATATGAGCAAAATGAAGACTTTGATTAATTTATTTGACTGCAAGTGGATGTTTCAGAATTGCAGCAGAGTCGGGAGGCTTTAACGCGCTTATGGCAGTTCCTGCGTCACAAACCAAAGCTTTTTCAAACATAGGGTTCTTGTCTGCTCCTGATCCAACATAATTAATATAAAGAGATACTCAGAAACAAAGTTTTATTGTTAATTTATTTTATATATGCTCTCCATTATAAGAATAATGCTAAAAAACACCAAAAAGATGATTTTCACTAGAGTGGGTTTTAAAGTCTAATTTTAAAACCCAGAAACATTTTCTTTTAACTTGTGTTTTCATAATAGACAAAAACATTTAAGGTTTTTTCAAAGTTTTACTATTTTGCTGCTTATTTTTGGACTATTAGAGCTGTACCTGCTAAAGGATTTAGAGGTTCATAGAAATAATTCATGAACATTTTTAGTGAAAAATGTTTTTTCTGCCGTTTCATCAAACCGTCTGGTCTCAGAAAGTGTTATCAGTTCTTGAGTCTGACATAAAGCATGTAACATGCTGTCATTGCTATTGTTTTTTTTAGACTTCCCCTTTGATTTGACCTTATTTCATGATATTTAACATCTTAACAAAGATATTTTAAAAGATTTGTCTGCTATTTTCCTTCTTCTTTTTTAAATATTTTTTTTCCACTAATATTTAACAAAAGAAAAATACTTTATATTTAATGTTTGAGTACTAAACTGACAGTTAAAAGGCAGGTTCGGAGCAAAAGTATTTATTGGTCATTTTTACCAGATATTGATGTTTAGCAGCAACAAGTTTAGGGCTTTTCTTGGCGTTATTGAGAAATATCTGGAGGATGGCATCACTCTGGACGGCTCTGCTGCTCAGAACGGAGCCTTTGTCTGCAGGTTTCTCAAACCCAGCTTGCAATTGCATAAACACAGCAGTCTGTCCACCCTCACAGTGTATTGGATCAACACAATGGACCACAGTTTGAAGAGGGGAAGCTCAGAGTACCTGTATGGTGATGTTTGAACCCAACTCTGATCGTACCTCCACACCAAAGATGTTGCTGTTGAATTGAATTTTAATAAAATCTGATCTACAATTAATAATGAATTCATGATGAGTCCATGGTGTTGAATGTGTGACGGAGTTCCAAACTTCTGTGTTGAAGGATTTCGTCCATCACTTCCGCGTGCTGCTGCCGCCGGGCGCCTCTGCTTCCAGGGAGAGCATCCAGGAATGCCTGGGTCAGCTGGACCTGCAGCCGGAGGGCTACCAAGTGGGAAAAACAAAGGTATGTCACCTTCTTTCTCAGCCTTAAGCGGTGAAACAGCTGCGTAGTAGTGAAATTAAATCATCACTGAAAAATGTGCGGTAAAATATGGAGTAAGCAGCATTCCTGTACATCATATTTTCATGAGAGGTTCAAGCAAAAATGTAATTTAGTGAATTTCTGCTGTATGTTGGTGGAAACTATAAATGGTTCAAGTGTTCTGCTTGGGATGACCTCACGTTACATAGAGGATGTGCTGCAGACCATGTTTGGTGTGGACATCCTCAGTATGAATGAGACACGATTTCGGCTGCTGGCGTCTATAATTAGAGGATCATACCTGACATTCTTGTCAGCCAGGGAACCTTCAAACTCCCCGTTTGTTTGTTTTTTTCTATTGATCTGGGTGTACACCTGTCTGTGGCGATCAAATAAACCCCCTGCGCCTCTGTCCCTCCTCTCAGGTGTTTTTGCGGGAGGCTCAGCGTCAGCAGCTGCAGGCCTCACTCCACAGAGAAGTTCTGCGGCGCATCGTCACGCTGCAGCGGCGCTTCAGAGCCCGGCTGGAGAGGAGGCAGTTTGTCAGGATGAGGGAGGCCGCCGGCTGCATCCAGGTACGTGCACTGACTTTACCGTCCAGGATCTGAATCCTGCTTTCCTTCATCCTTCCACTGAAGTCTTAAACAGATTCTATCTACAAATTCAAAAAAATGTGTCTCCTCTATTTTGAGGCTTTATTCATGACACAAAGAAGCGGTCTGCTGGTGTATTTGGGTAATACATCTGCAAATTTAAATCTATTTTTATAGTTGTTGTTTTTTTTAAATCAAGAATAAAGCAAAACTGTTTGAAAGATGAAACTTAAAGCTGAACTATCTTTAACACCAGAGATGTCTTTTTATTTTCATTAAACCTTTATTTATCCAGGGAGAACAGATGAAGAGCAGCATTCTTATTTTCAACTGTGGCCGGCAAAAGGCAAGTCATTTTGAAAAGAAAAAAAAAGAGGTGACAAGAAGCAAGAAACAAAATTGAATAGAATCAGAAATAAACACATTCTAAAATATAAAAACCTAAAATCATTGCATTGACAACAGCATTTATATTTAAAATCAGTTGATTCTGACGTGAAGAAAAACAGCTTTTAATATGTAGTACTTTATTTTTTCTCCAACAAAATACATGGATTTACTTCGTTTGCGTAAAAACTTCACCACTGCAAATATTGCATATCACTATGAAGTTTCTGTCTTTTGCTTCAGAATCCGCTAGAATTTGGTTTATTACGTAAACGGAAGTTGAAACAATGTAAACACTGGATTTAAAGCTCCAGTGTTAAAGGGTTAAAGGATGAAAGTGGCTTATTGAACAATTATTTTAGAAATGTTGCCATAGAAATCTTGTCTTTTGATTAGTTAAATTTCAAATGTAACGTATATTATTTTGTATTTTTTGTTTTCACTTTAGGTTTTGCCAGTCAGCGCTTGTTCATTTAAGCTGATAAAACTTCAAAGACAAAACATAAAAAAAATAAAAAAAATGTAGATTTAGAAAAGTCATTTTTTAGCATTTTATACACAGATGTCATATTAGAAAGCTGGTTTCTCAGTTTACATAGTTTTAGCATGGCCCTGGTGTCACACAGACATGGAGGGAAAGCAAAAAAAACCCCTGTATGAGGGTAAAGCTAAAATTTAGTGTTTTTGTGTACTTCCACAGCATACGAGTGGACGACCCAATAAAACCACTGATGGATCAACTTGTTTCTACTTTGCCCCAGACTTGGGACAGATTTTAATCCCATGCTAATCATCTTTTGATCTATTAAAAAGTGTTCCAAGTGGTCTTTTAACCCTAAAACATGTTCACTACAAATAGTTACACAAACATTCTTGCCCGGTAATTTTTACCCAATATTTTTATTGTTATATTGATTCTTGACCAGAGAAAAAGAGGATTTTAATCTCAATAGGACCAACCCTTGTTAAATAAAGGTTAATGATGATAATAATAAAAAATTACTCCATTGGCAGATTTTCCTTTTTTTCCTTGTTTTTTTTTTTTTTATTTATTTATTTTCTAACTTGTCTCCCTTCCAACAGCTGAGCAAATAGATACGGGCTGAGAGCCTCTAGCGTTGGGCAGATTTTACTGTCACAACAGGGGTTAATTGGGTATAAACCCCTGTTGTATTTCATGCTAAGCTTTATTTATATTGATTGTTTTTTTTTTGGATGGACTGGATGGAAAAGAAGGGTTGGGAGGGTAAAAGAAGGGTGAAAGAAGATGGCAACATCATAAAACAACCAGGTCTAAATAGCAAACAGGAGTGGGCGGGGCCTGTCTACACACACACTTTTTTGCTTTTTTTAAAAAAATAAAATCTGCCAAACGGAGTTGGAATTTTTGGTTTTCTTTTCCAAAGAGCCTGTTTTTGACGTGTTTGGATGAGCTGTAGTTTCTTTAAATTAGTTTGGGACTCACAAAGTACATCAGTATCTAGTTGTCATGAATCCTGTTTATCTCAGGGAGGTTAAAAAAACTTTATTACTTATTTCAGTGGACAATACAAGGAATTCTTGCATATTTTCCCTTAAATATCAAAATACCACATCTTCGCTGTCATCTTGTCTGTGCAGAAGTGGTGGCGTTCTCACCGACCGGCAGAGCAGGAGGATTATTGTGACCCCGTTCTCCAGGAGGGGGCAGCTCTGTGCCTGCAGACGCACTGGCGGGGTTACAGGGCGCGTCAGAGCTTCAGGCGGTGGAGGCGGGCGGCTCTGCTGCTCCAGAAGCTGTGGAGGTTCCAGCTGGAGCGCCGCAGCTCCGCCGCTCTGGTGATCCAGGCAGCGTGGCGCTGTCATGGAGCCAGACGGGTATACCTGAATCTACGTGACGCCGTGGTGAAGCTGCAGGCGTTAGGCCGAGGTTTCCTGGCCAGAAGAAGGTAAGACACTCTCAGGAGATTGTTTTAATGAAAGAGGGGAGAGGAAAACTCCACAAAAATGAAAGATTTTAGCATTTTTATGGATTTCTTCTGTTCTGAAAGTGGCTTGTGAGCATGAATGACTGAATGATTTTGCTAAAGCTTGTGAAAACCCAGATTAAGGCTGCACACAGCTTCAGCAGTGTATTTGGGCTTTGTTGTGTGCAAATAGATTGGTAAGAGCGAAGTATTACGCAAGCAATCCAACACAAAGCAGCTCTGCAATCAGCTGAGCTGCTGAAAGCAAGGTTTTATCTTAGACTCTAACCGGGTTCTTTTCTGACAAAAAGTGTGGCTCGTATGTTTTATCAAATATGTTGGATCTTCTTGATTTGCAGCTTCAGAGAACTGAGAGAACAGAAGCTGAAGGAGGAAAGGGAGCAGGGAAAAAAGCTTCTAGAGCTCCAGAATGGGCAGGTGAGCGTCCAACTGGAAGAGCCTGATAGAACCATGGGGCTGGACCTGAGCACCTGGGAGGACCGCTCCTGCGAGGAGCGAGAGCGGAGCCTCCTCAGCACGGACAGAGATGAGGAGAAGCACGACAGCACAGAGGACGGCAGCGCTAATGCAAGAACGGAGGCGCTACCTTTGGCTCCAACGCCGCCTTTGACGCATAGAGAGAGGGATCGCACTCCCGACGAGGCCACCCAGAAAACAACCCGGGCCAAAAGGGAGAATAGACGCATGAGGGAGCTGGAACAGGCCCAGTTCAGCCTGGAGCTCCTCAAGGTGCGGGCAAACAGCAGCGGCGCTTCGTCTTCACCAGAGGAGCAGCACTGGCCCGTGGAGCTGGTGCCTCCTGCGAGTCCATCTCTGCCTTCCCCTCAGGGAACCCCTGACAGCCAGAGCTCCAAAGGCAGCTTTGAGCTTCTGGTTATGGATGAAGATCCCAACAAAGCTTCAGAAATGGTGACAGACACCGAAGAGCCCGGTTCGCCACTGCCAGCTTTTACAGGCGAGTCTGAGTCAAACAACGAGGTTTTCCTGACGACCCTGAAACCAGCGGAGCCGCTTAAGACGGACGTACCTGAGGCAGTTAGCCTTCAGGAGAACCACAGCCCTACAAGAATGGACACTCCCCCACATCCTGCCAAAATGGAGAGCTGCCTACCGACTTTTTACATTCCTGCCCGTGAGCACGGCGCCGGAGTCCCCCATCCTGCTGCCGAGGAGGTCCGAGGAAGCCAAAAGCCAGCAACCATTACCTCTGCATCGAAGCCACTGAAAGATCAGCGAGAGTCGGCGCGCCGCCCGCTGGTGGTAGTCATCAGTATGCAGAAGGAGACTCCTCTGAGTGAGGAGCTCAGAAGCCCAGTCCATCCTCCAACACATCTTCAAGATTCTTCTGCCCAGACTGAGAATGTGGGACTCTCTGCACCTAAACCAGCCTCTGCACCGCATGAGGAACAGGCCGTTATGGACAAGCTCCTGAAGCTGAACGAAGAGAAGGAGGAGCGGCGGAGGGGTCAGCAGCAGCAGAACGAGAGGGAGATGATGGAGCAGATCCGGCAGCAGAAGGGCATTCTGGAGCGACAGCGTCTCAGCTTCGCTCAACACGAGAGGGAAATGTTCGATAAGCACCGAGAGGAGGCGCTGCAGAGAATACAGAGGAGCCAGGAGGCCGAGCAGAGCTCCGCCTCCAGCAGGACCTTTAGTTCCAGTTCCCTGCAGGGGGAGCGGTCGCCGCGACCAGTCTCTCATGGCAGAACCCACTCAGACTCCTCCCCGCCGGCTCTGCCCTCGTCTCCATCTGCAGACCCACATGCGAGTGCCCGCCTCCCCCAGCTGCCCCCTCCACCGGCCTCCGCCCCCACAGAAAGGCGCAGGGACCGAAGGCCCGTCGCAGAGGGGTGGGCCCCCAAACTCACTCTGGAGACTAAAGATGGAGGAGGGAGCAGGATGAGGACGGCCACAAACAAACCACCAATTTCTCACGGCGTCACCACAGGTCTGACAGAAAAGACGGAGAACATCTTCTTCTTTCCTAAAGACAAAGTCCTGTCAACGAGGTGAGGACACTTTCCACCCGTTAGACTCACGTTTCTGTCTGGATCTTCAATAACATTTGCCTCTTGTAAACTAAATCTCCACATTTATCTTCAATTACGATTGATAATGTCATCGTAATGGCACCGAATCATTTTCAAAATTATGTTTTTTGACTCCCGCTGTTATGAATGGGTTTTGAATAGGGGTGTAATGATTCAGTCACGCCACGATTCGATTCACAGTTTTAAAGTCACGATTTAGATGTAGATTAGTCAAAGTTTTTGCTGTTTTAAATTTGCGTTAATAGTTGCAACAGCAACATCGCGGAAGGACTGATGTGAAACTTTTAAATCCGAAGGGGCAGCGAGAATTTCCCAGTCTACTACGCACACACACAAGGCGCATTCAAGCAGCCACTTTCAGTGAAAAGTCTACGCAAACGCGCGTTCAGGTCTGAAATTCTGCTCTTCACAAGTTTGCATAGAGTTTTTATTCAAAGTGGCCACTTAAATGAACGCACGCCGACGCAGCCGGTGTGAGCTCCTATACACAGACGCCCCCGCACACTTAAAGGCGCGTACACGCTCTCAGCAAGCCTAAATTTGAATAATATTTTTACCGATTCACAAAGAATCGTTGCATCCTTAGTTTTGAATCCTTTAGCTTTGAAATTAGTTCACAACGTATCAGCTGTGAGGTTCAGCTGAAATGAGGCTAAATATGGAGGAAATAAGTAAGATTTTTACTGTCTCTCATCCCAAAGAAATCCTAAAGAAAATCAAGAAATTGACTTTAAAGAATTTAAATACATTTGTTTACATGTCATTGAGGAAAGAAATATTTGATCCCCTAGTAACTATTCAGAGTTCTGTAACCTGAAGGATTTAAGGGAGCAGATTGTAGACCGGAATGGACTACAAAACCATCAGCAAGAAGCTGGGGGTGCGGGGGACAACCGTTGAACATGATCATCAATCCACTACTTCACCGTATTGATGGGCGGAGCCATGTACAGTCAAATCCTGAGAGAGAACCTCCTTTCCACCAGGAGGCTTAAAATAGGTGGTGGATGGCTTATGAAGTTAGATTTGTTCCTAAAGTATTGTCTGTCTGTAAAAAGTCATACTTGAAGTTAGAGATTTGTGTTAAAGATCTGTAAAAATGTTTCATAACTGTTGAAAAAAAAGATTTGAAACAAGCAGAAACTTAATCAACTGAGAAAAATGTCTGACCTCAGAGAGTTATAAAAATGGTTTTGCCACAAAGTGCCAAGTCTTTCCAGCAAAAGGGAACAAAAACCTGTACTTATTTCCATCAATGAATCAATGAAATGCAAATAAATGTACTGTATATAATTTCTTTTTAGATGGGCAAAACTACACAAACACATATTTCCTTCACTCTATAGTGATGGACAAATATGTCGACCAAATAAATCATTCAAGTCAAATCTACCTTCTGCCTCATATAGAAACCTCAGAAAAAGACCAATGTAAAACACGTTTTTAAGAAAAGTGAACTTTTGAAACTGAAACAATGGAAAGATATTATGGAGGAAATTTTTTCTATGGAAAAAAATGACATTTCATCTTCGGTTAAAGGTTGATAAATTTCATCTCCAATGGAGGAAATGGAAGCAATATACAGCCCGCTCATACTCTAAAGCTTTGAGCTAAATTGTAATTGTACCCCACTTGTTCTACTTTGATTTCTTATTTTTGTATGTTTACTATTACTATAATTTTAATTTGACTGTACTTTTCAAGAAATTTCTTTCTTTATGTTTGCAAAACACCAAATAAAAAGTATTAAAAAAAAAAACCAAAAAAAAAAACAACACTTTTTTAAAATGAGTAAAATAGTTTTATAAAAGTAGAGTTTCTGCAGTTTTTCTTTAGATCTTTTTCCAGATTTTTCCTCTCAGATTTCCCAGTTAAGAATGTTTTTAGGTCATGTTAAAGAGTAGTACTAACAGCTGTCTCTTCTTCAGTCTCCACAGTGACTCTGTCACCAAAGAGACTCCGCTGGCTCCTTCCACGGCAGGGCCAGTCCCGCTATTCAAGCCAAATGACGGAGCGAGAACCTGGGATGTAAGAGACCCTCTTTTTTTCCTGTCCATTTCTTTTGACTTTTCATTTTGTCCTTCAGGCTTTTCTGGACTGTTTAAATCTTGACCTGCTCTGACTGTGGCTCAGCTGTTGGCCTCAGCGAGCAGAATGCTATGACAGACCCAGTTCTCAACATGCGTTTGTCACCTCTGGTAAACTCCAGGTTGGCAGGTCGGGCCCAAAAAAGAAAGCCCGAATGGCCCGGACCCGCTCTGACTTCCTCACCCGTGGCGCCAGTCTGTCTGTTGAGGGCGATTCGGACGAGGACGACTCTGACGTGCAGAGCCCCCTCAGCCCCCGTCATTTCACACTGCCCCTCTCCAAACAGAGCTCCACCGAGTCGGGCTTAACAGAGTCCTGCTTCAGTGACTCAGACATGGTAACAGGCGCTTTCCAGCGCCCTCTGCTGGATGAAAGCGGATCTTTCCTCTGACGTTTCTAACCCACTCACCTGACTCAAACCATTTTGATTCCATACTATTTCTCAAAGGGTTGGACAAGGGTTCTTTTTCTTATGATAACAATAATTTACATAACTTTTATTGATTTAAGAAGCCATTTGTGAAGATGCGTTCACACCGGATGTGTCACATGTTCAAGAACATGTATTTAGCTTTTGATGTTCACACTGGAGAAACAGGGATGGGCTTCCTCTTCTTGTGTATTACCATATGTCCGCCACTTAAAGTTGAAAGGTTTGTTGCAAAATAGTGCAAATCTCAACTCTTTCTCAAGGAGTTTTTTTTTTTTTTTTACAGCTCTATTCCGATATTTCACAAAGTTGGTGTCAGAGAATTCTGTCAATTATTAATTTATCCACCACAATCAAAGTTCAACAGTTGGCACTTCTGTGTTTTAGAAAAAGACAATACCAATTTAAAAAAATGTGTAGCCATGTATTAAAGCGTTTTAAATGCAGAAAAAAAAAAAAAAAAACTCAAAAGCTGGTTTACATAGACTTCATTGAAAGTGGTCGATCTGACGTAGATCTCCGAGCCTGTTTTGAACATAGCATAAGACTGAGCAGCTCTTTTTCTTCTGTGCTGCTGTCAGTAGCAAATGCTGACACACAGTGCCCTCTAGTGGTTGGTAGCGGGAAAATAATTATAACGAGAACACCATCCACTGGTCAATACCAGGTCTGAGTCCCTGATTGGTCAAAGTTTGACACAGTAAAATTTCAACACTTTTAGTACATAGATCTCAAAAACAGTTGTGGAAACTTGCATGAATGTAAGAGTTTTGAGCGTCAAGCTGCCATTGAAAGTGGCAGCTTGACATTGGGATTGCTAATGGTGGTCTGAAGGTAGCTGCAGGCTGACTACATGCAACAATGATGTCTACATATTTCAAATCTGCTAAAAAATTAAATTGTTAAAAATAAACGTCAACATTACAGATATGGACAACCTTTGACAAACTTTTTCTTCCTAAAAAAATTAACATTCTCAGATTTCTTTATTTCTTACTTTTTCTCTTAAATCTGCTTTTTTCCAAATGATTTCTTTATCTTCTTCTCCTAATTAGCAGAATCAGCATGACACTTCTTCCAAACCCTTTTGAAAATTAAACTTTTAGTTCTTGGATAAACCTCTCTGGTAGTTCTTTCTCACCAAATGTTCCTGTTTTTACTTTGAAATTTTTATCTGTTGTAATGATTTTTATGTATTTAGTGTTTAGGAATAATGCAAAACTCGTGTTAATAGTAATGCAAGAGGTCTATCTCATCTTAACAAATAAAGATTTGACATCTGACTTTGTTTCAGCTTGCAAATTCTAAGGAGCAGAAGAAGCTGCAGAAAGCCATGTCATCAGGAGATCTGGTCAAAGTCGATTCCATGCGCAAGAACTCACAGGATGAAAGGTTTTACAAAGCTGCAGTGCATGTATACATATTTACACTCACCGGCCATTTTATCAGGTACACCTTGATAGTACCTGGATGGACTCCTTTTACCTTCAGAACCACCTTAATCCTTGGTGGCATAGATTCAACAAGAAACTGGAAACATTCCTCAGAGAGTTTGGTCCATTTTGACATGATGGCATCACACAGTATGCCGATCTCCCGTTCCTTCACATCTCAAAGGTGATCTATTGGGTTGAGATCTGGTGACTGTGAAAGTCATTAGAGTCCAGTGAACTCATTGTCATGTTCTAGAAACTAGTCTGAGATGAGTCCAGCTTTATGACATGGAGCCTTATCCTGGTGGAAGTAGCATCAGAAGATGGTTGACTGTGCTCATAAAGACCAGCCTGTGTGGCGTCAACAACCATACCACGTTCAAAGTCACGCCGATAACCTTTCTTCTCCATTCTGATGCTCAGTTTGAACTGCAGCAGATCCTGTCTACATGTCTAAATGCATTGAGTTTCTGCCATGTGATTGGCTGATCAGAAATTAGTGTTAACGAGCAGTTGGACAGGTGTTCTTAATGAAGTGGCCAGTGAGTGTTTGTTTTGTATTTAAATGAGTTGCATGTGCATTACTATTTTTTTTATGGTTTTCCACCAGGGTTCGTAGTAAGATGCGTTTCTGGGGCAAAAACAAGTACGGAGAAAAGAAGAACTCCAGAGAAAAGCTCTCATTTGGAGGAGAATCGCTGGAGGAAGACTACGGAGAGACAGGACCGTTGCTGGGGGAGGAGGGTAAGATACCTGGAGGCTAACTTTTTTTAGCTTTCTATTTTACCCACTTCCTTAAAGACTTAATTTATTGACGTTCTCTTAATTTCTTCCAGGTCCGGAACACTTGTCCTGCAGTCCCGATCTGACGCTGGATCGAGGCTTAAGAGACCTGAAGGAGAACAAGGAGCCGTCTCCCAAGGTGAAGCGCAGGCGCAGCGTGAAGATCAGCAGCGTGGCCCTGGAGCCCACTCAGTGGCAGAACGAGGCCCAGCAGATCCTCACCTGCACCAACGACTACAGGAGCATGAACGACTTCCTCATGAAGAAGGTGCAGCACTCGTTCTCTGTTGGGACAGACGGAGGGAGGTGAAGTTGTTCCAATGCCTCTAAACGTTAGTGCTGCGTTCCAGATCAACGACTTGGACACGGAGGACAGCAAGAAGGACACCATGGTTGACGTTGTGTTTAAAAAAGCCCTGAAGGAATTCCGTCTTAACATCTTTAACTCCTACTCCACAGCACTCGCAGTGAGTTCTCCTAGTATGTTCGGGAAAATCCTTTACAATGGAACGACATAAAGCAAGCACCTGTTGCTCCACAGATGGATGATGGGAAAAGTATCCGCTACAAAGACCTGTATGCTCTGTTTGAGCACATCCTGGAAAAGACCATGCGGCAGGAGCAGAGGGACTGGAGGGAGTCTCCGGTGAAGGTTTGGGTCAACACCTTCAAAGTCTTCCTGGATGAATTCATGACCGAATACAAACCTCTGGATAGTAAGGTAACAGTGACATGAGGCACACACCAGCAGCCAACTTGATTGTGTTTTTTTAAATTTTTTAATTTTTAAATTTTTTTTAATAAATAAATCAAAATGCAATACTTTTGTGATTTCACTTTGCTTTTTTTTCTAGACTGTAGTACCCAAACCTGAACGGAAAAAACGCAGGAAAAAGGACGCAGACACTGTAAGCCCAAAACAATCCACTAAACAGAGAAAATGATATTATCATAAATGTCTTGATCAGTTCAAAGGAGAAATGAAACCACTGAGGAAATGTATCTTGTGCTCTGCTGCCCTCTACAGGTGGAGGAGCATAACGGACACATCTTCAAGTCCACCCAGTACAGCATCCCCACTTTCTGTGAATACTGCTCCTCTCTCATCTGGATGATGGATCGAGCCAGTGTGTGCAAACGTGAGTTTGGGAAGCCTTTAAGAAGCAAAGCCTTACAATTAAACACCATTCAAAGTTACATTTTAAACTGAATTTTAAGTTCAAAATATTAAAAAAGTTTTGCTACTTACTTTTGTTTAAAAATGTTTGCATATAAAATGAATTCAGTTGCATTGTGGTTTTAAAATAATGCATATTAGGAAATACTTGAAATAATAAAAAATTAAAGGAAAAATGTAAGAATAAGTTTTCCCATTAAATTGTTTATTCTTGGAAAAACACTTGGAGAAAATCCACAATAAAATACAAATAGTTTAGTTTAGTTTACTCATATCTTGAGATTACAGAATAAAGTTTAACTTTGACTGTAGAAAAATGTCAAGAATGTCATGAAAAAAGACAGATTGTTGTTAGTTAATCAATGTTATTAGGATAAATAGATTACACAGTTGTAACAGTACAGGTTCTTTGAACAATGAGGATAACAATGAGATAAAGGCTTTTTGTAATCAAGAGTGGGAACAGGGACTACAGACGAGTGAATATGAAAATGTTAAATCCAGTGTTCTCTCACTACGTCACAATTCACCTTTCTTGTCCTATGTCTGAATTCCCACCCCAATTACTAAAAAACTATATAATAATATTAATATGAAGTTATTGAATTCATAAAGTAAAAACGTACTCAATAGAAACATTTCACAACATATATCTATGAATCCACTGTGTTCTGATGATGAAAGTGTTGATGGTTTATTTTAAAAATCAATTAAAAAAATTACATTTAATCACTTTTTTTTGGCAAAAATTGTTGAAACAGTGCATTGCGGTCTATATTCTCTAATCTAGTGAGCATTGATGCACACTGGTTTTTCACTCACTATATAGTGAGTGATGAACAAATTCTGACACAGCCATGGTCTCGCTGTTTTGCAAATTTTTTTCAGTGCAACTTAGCATGTTTTTATTTATTTATTTATTTTTTTTTAACAGCACTGTTTTCTGCTTCCTGACTGGCTTTTGACCGTGACAGTTCATCTTCTCCATGCTGTGTCTCTTGTATACAGTTTGCCACATTTATATGAATATTTAAATGCTACCAGATCTTTGTCTTAATTTTATTGGACCGGACTTAGTTTTCTAATTTGGAGAGTTTAAAAAAAGAGAGAAAAGTTTAAAAGCGTTCATGTCTGACTGATAAAAGTGTATGAAGTGGCACTTCTTGAGCTTTGAATAATCTAGAATAAGGTTATGGTCTGTGCTGCATCACCTCGCAACTTGAGCTGCTATTGAACTTGAGCAAATATGCAAAATACAGACATTTTAGGAAAAATGGAATTTATGTCACAGATTAATTAATCCCCATTTAGGGAACTAAAAACTGCCAATCCGACCCCAAACCCATTTAAATTGTGTCCACCCACCAAAAAGCAATTTTTGCACACAGTCAAAATTGTCCAAAGGGGTGGGAAACGGCCCAAATTTGGGAACTCTGGTTGAGATACTATGCTAAGATAGCAAATCTCACTGATTCTGAAAGATAATTTTACACAAAATAATAGATTATTTTCAGTAAGTGAAATGCCTCTAAAAAAAAGAATGTATTTGTTATTTAATCAAAGAGAATTTGATTGAAATTGCTTGAAGCTCAGATGTTTGTACCCGTGTAACAACAGATCTGATGTATTTATGTCAGCAGGTAAAACAGGTGAATTGATCAAAAGCTTCTTTCCCAAAGTGGATCTAGCATTGAGCTGCAGGATACCGGCTGCGTGCAGCTTTCTATTTAAAAAGAAAAGATGGCGTGAAAGAAACGTTTTGTCTAACAGTGTGAAACATTGCTGCCCTCCATAGGGACCTTTATGTGAACCTAAACACGCCCCCAACACACACATACCATCACACCCATGTGAGCCGAGTCATGTTCCTGCGGTCCTAGCCGCCGAGCTCCGCCCCCTCTCCCTCCTCAGCCCTAATCAGATTGTTTTCAACTAGATTCATGGGGTCTGCCTCCCTGTCTGTCCACATACTCACAGTTTGTCTCAGACTCACCCAGGATGAGGGTTTTTCTTCCACAAGTTTGGTGAAAACGTCTGCTCCAGGATGAGGAGACACTGTCTTTCCGTGGGGAACACGGATGACCTGTTTGATTTCTCCGCTTGTGTCTATCCAGTGTGCCGATACGCCTGCCACAGGAAGTGCTGCCAGAAGACGACCGTCAAATGCAGCAAGATGGTAAGACGGCCATATTGTCTGCTCGCACATTAACATCCCATGACATCAATTCTGCTATCTGAGGGGACATTTATGGGGAAGAGTTGGTTGCGTCTCCGTGGCGGTGATGGTGTGAGTTTCGATTGGCTTCACCATGTTGATGTCTCTGTGTTTGTTTTTGTGGGAGCAGTTCGATCCGGAGCTTTCCTCCAGACAGTTCGGCGTGGACATCTCCCATCTGACGAACGAAGAGAAGACGGTTCCCCTGGTGGTGGAGAAGCTCATCAACTACATCGAGATGCACGGCATCTACACCGAAGGAATCTACAGGAAACCGGGATCCACCAACAAGATTAAGGAGCTTCGACTTGGACTGGACAACGGTACGTTCACATAGTTGGAATGCAGAAAAACATTTTAAAAATTCAATTCATATCATCAGTTGCGATACGATTTTTAATCAATATCGGATATCTGATTCAGTAACCTGAAACCAATCCAGGACATCTTTAAATAAAACTTCCACCAGTGTGACTCAGAGATAAATACCTGATATTGTACTATGCTGGTGAAGTTTTCCACATTACTTGTATTTCTACCCAATTAAATGTGTACAAACAAGTAAACAAGAATTAATGGCAAATCCACTGAGATTTTAGTTTCATAATGTTCATTCCACTGTTGTTTCTCAACAAACAAAAATGCAAAGGAAACATTATTAGTAGATCTGGGTATCGCCAGTAAGTTCCTGAATCGATTTGATAAACTAAAGCCTGGATCGATATGAACCCAACATTTTTTTTTTCTATTCTTTCGATCCACTTAATTCAACTCAATTTGAGTATACTTGGTTTACACATTTAGACACATTTGTTTAGAAATACCTAATAATATTTTCATATCAATCTGATATAGTTCAGAAACTGTAAAATGTATTTGTGAAATTATAATGAAATTGTTAATACCTTACAGTGTTCCATAGATTCTCAAACAGAGAAGCTCCAACAATTGTTCTGCTTCTCCTGGAGGGCGTTTCAGTTTGGCCACTAGGTGGCGATCGTGCCATAGGATTACACCTTGTTCCAGAAGAAGAAGAAAGCATGAGCAAAAAACTGTGCTTTGGACCAAAAATGGTTACTTTATAAAACATTTCCTAAAAGGAGTTTGGAAAATTCATGCCTGTTAGTTTATAAAGCTGTTCATTTAGTCAGCAATGTGTGTCTAGGCCGACCGAGCGTTAGCATTAGCTATCCTATGGGAAATCCATAGACGTTTAATAAGAACTGGACTTAGCAAGCGTTGAGGTCCCCCACAGGAAATGCATTACCTTCTACCCTCACAAAATCAGGCCAGAGCCTTCTGCGTCACTTCCTGGTACGTCTAGCGCGATTGAAACCCTTCGACAGTGATTAGTCCGAGTCGGTCCAAGTCAGGTTTTTAGAGGAAGTACTGTCAACCAATCACGAGTGAGCTTGTTTTGGCTTGTTCAAAGCCCACACCCCTCCCACTGAAAGAGGCGCAAAGGAATCTGTCAATCAAACGTTGGAGGCGGGGCCAGCGGGATCCACAAGCTTTTACTGAGGCATCTGATTGGTTAGTTTATAACTTGAATAATTGGCGATAAAGAAAAAATATCTTTAAAATAAAATTAGGATTAGAAAGAACGTGTTAACGATTAATCAGACCAAGAATTATTATTCTGACACAAAAATGACTGAGAAATAGCTGTCTGTTTCTCAACGGAAGTCTATGGGACTTTGGCCTTCTTGCAACCCGCGGGTACTTCCTGTTTGGAGCACAAAAGGGTGGGGGGCAGTTGACCTATCCATTGTTATTTACGCGTCAATGGGAAATCTCATTATACGTTAGCATCAAGCTAGCAGACATTAGCATTATGCGTTAGCGCGATCTCTACTTTTATGGATCGATAATTGATCTATTAAGCTTAGATTGATTCAGATTGATTAATCGGTTTTATTAACCTAGCCATAATTATTAGAACGGTATAACACACTGTATCGTCACTTGTGTGACATAATTTTTGTCATTTTTTTTGCTTTAATCACATGTTGTCTGCTGTGATAGTTGTTTTTATGTCACAGTAAAATTAACACACCATGCTTACATCCAAATAATATTTTCCAATATCATTTGGAGTGCACAATAATTAGGCCTGTACAATACATAGAAAATGTATTGTCATCGCAATATCACTACATGTATAGAAAAAGACAGCTTAAATTGCAAACAAAGGTTTGTAGCCCTGATTATAATCTATTCATTTCGAAACTATTTTATTATGGTATTGGTTGATTTGGTTAACAGTTTGTCTCAGACAGACTGATCTGGTAGGAATAGAAATCACTTCATTGATTTGGCTGATTAAATGAAGTCTGAGTGTTGTTTTCTGGTTTGTTTGCGCTCTCCGTGGTCATACAGACGTTGACGGCGTTAATCTGGATGACTACAACATTCACGTCATCGCGAGCGTTTTCAAGCAGTGGCTCCGGGACCTGCCCAACCCCCTGATGACATTCGAGCTGTACGAGGAGTTTGTACGCGCCATGGGTACGTACACGCTCAGCAGGGCTTTAGCCAATCATGGTCCATCCACCGAAGCCGTAAACAGTTTTGTGTGCTGTAAATGCTGCCGCAGGTTCACAGGACAAAAAGGAGATAATCAGGGGAGTTTATTCAATTATCGACCAGCTCAGCAGAACTCACCTGAACACGCTGGAACGACTCATCTTTCATCTTGTCAGGTAATGAAAGTAAATGCTTTTATCTTCATTATAGGTTAGAATACAGTGTTTAATTTGCTATATTTGCAGTGCGCTGATTGACTGTTGGCCTTGTCAATCAACATCCATTCAGTTTGTCAGATTTACATATTTTTCGGTCAAAAGCAGATCATTTTCATTTCATAAAACTTTACTTTTTTTTTTTTTCTATGACGGTTTAAACTTTGAGAGTCTAAACAAGAGATAAAAATGTTCTCGTCTTCCTGAGAGGAGACTATCAAGTGTGTAGTGAGGAGTTTTACAGCCTTAAAACAGTTATGATTTCGCATCACCTGAATAACGTAGCATCATGGATGGATGTATTTCTGAGCAGACTGTTCTGACACTTACCTTATGTGCTCAGAATCGCCCTGCAGGAGGAGACCAACCGGATGTCCTAGAGGAGACTATCAGTAGTGAGGAGTTTTACAGTAAAACAGTTATGATTTCGCATCACCTGCGGCATCATGGATGGATGTACTGAGCACTCTTACACTTCTTATGTGCTCCGCCCTGCAAGAGCCCCGCCCCCAGCGTCTAACAAAGCTGTGACAGACTGCGCGATAGGAGCGAATGATTACCGCATCAGTTAATTTATTTCATGGGAAAGCAATTTTTTTCCTGCGACTCCAGCTGAGCGCGCTCGTCAGACAGTTTCACCAAACATGCGAGAATACTCTGAGGATAAACTCAGTCATAGAAGCAGAACGGCCTGTTTCACTTGTCTCTTCACAGAATGATCATCATTATATCACTTCTGCTGTAATTCTCTTCACTGTGCTTCAGATTTCCTCAATCAGTGGAGGGTAGAATTTATGGCATGAGGACAATTTTTGCTTATTTTCTTTTCTATGATTAAGATGTGTTTTGCTCTTACTGTAAAATATCATCCTCCTCCTTTTGATGTTTCACAATGTTTTTTTTCCTCCTGTCTTTCCTGCAGGTGTGTAGAACATATTATTTGTGAACAAATGAATAAGTACAAGGTTCGACTAAAGGATATCAGCACTCTGGAGTTTGCAGAAAATAAAGCCAAGAGCAAACTGACCCTCATCCGTCGGTCAATGGTAAGAGTTTGAGAAAATAACCAATGGTAATTTACTCTTTTGACAAATTCTGTATTTGGTTTACCCAAACAACCTCTGATATCCTCAGATCATCTTGTTGTAGTAAGATTCTGGTCACTTTCTTCTCCTTTCGTTTTCTGTTTTTCTTTCCTGTGGATGAAATCAAGCCGGTTACGTCATCATGCAGCTCGCTCTGATTCAATTTGCTTAATGCCGTGCGCACAATGCAGAGGATTGAAGGAATTTAGTTCAGCCATTGGAAATGACTTTACCTAACCAAAAACCAGGAGAGCTGTGATAATTTCAAATGAGATCATCGTTGAGCTACGTTCACTCCTGGCACGTTCAAGAACACACATTTAGCCTATGGTGTTCACACTGGGCAAGCAGGGAGGGGCTCCTTGTTTTTTTTTTTTTTTCCTACTGTTTATAAGTCCGCCACCTACAGTTGGGAAAGGTTCAAATCTTTTTCTTTCTTAGTTCTAGTTTGATATATGAAAGATTTTGTTTCATATAATTCTGTCTGGGTATCCATGCGTCACTACCAAATCAAAGTCTCTAAATGGTGAAAGCTTGACCTGGTTTGACGTTCATTATGCATTAAATGGCTATCTTTTTGTTAGTAGAGCTGAAAAACAGTCATAGAACCTGTGTAGCTTATGTGTGAATGCAAAGGTTTAGAAATGGAAGCCTGAAATGAGCATTTATGCACGTTTACATGGACTGTTCTTTGGAAAGGACCACTTGAACGTAGCTTTAATTGTATTTCCTTTAACGTAACAAAGCAATAAAAACTGAAATATTATCAAGAGAGACATGTTTTTAATGTATTTTTAAAATAACAATACATAACATCAAAATAATACAAAATGAAATAACGGTTATTAAATGAAAAGCAGCAGAAAGAAGAAAACTTATATTATACGCCCTATAACTGATGTCAGTTTTAATCTGCCTTTTCTGATTGTTTTTCTTTCACTTGTCACTTTTATTCATAGCACCAGAATGCAGCTAAAAAGGTAAAACTGGTGTCAGACTGTGTTTGTTGACGGTGTGCTGTTGGTTCAGTCACTGCATGTCCACGTGGCTGCGTGCTTGCTGGGTTGGTGGTGTAAGGCCATGCGTGTGAAGCCTTTTATTTGTCTGTATTTAGTGGGGATTGACTGTTTTAGGAATCAAACTCTTGTATCAGAAGTGACGGGGTTGTTCGGTTTGGTCTTCAGGGAAAAGGTCGCGTGCCGGGGCTGAGCTACCACGCCCCCTCCCCTCCGGTCAGCCCCCGGCTCCAGCCTGCATCCGAACCTGCCAGGGAAGAGAGCGGCGGTGAAGAGCTGGTGGAGCCCACGATCATCTCCGAACATCAGCAGGCGGCGATGCAGCACGAGGAGCGCGTGCTGGCGGAACAAATCGAAAACCTGCAGAAAGAAAAGTACAAAAAAATTCCACCTCTGTGCTTATTTATCACCCGCTGCTCTGCTGAGGTTCAATAATGTTTGTGCTACAGAGAGGAGTTGACTTTTGAGATGCTGAGTCTGGAGCCCCGAGCATCCGACGACGAGACTCTGGATTCTGAGGCTTCCATCGGTACAGGCGACAGCTCCGAAAACCTGAATGTGGACTCTGAGGAAACTATTTCAGACTTCTATGGTAGGAGTTTACCCCAACAAAACGTTTGAATTTGAAGTTTCAGAGTTTTACTTATTTGACTTTGTGAGTGCAGAATCACCACATAAGTTTAAGAATCATTTCAAGTTGTAAATATGCGATACTTATATGCGAAATATATGTTTTTAGACAAACATCTAAAAAAGGTTTGACTTATATGTGACATGAATTAAGATCTGGAGGTGTTAGGAATACAAAATCAAATCTGAAAAAACGTTTAAAGTCTCTCTCTAATCATGCTTTTATTTTAAAACGTTCCCAAAAATATTCAGAGATGCAAATTTTGAGCTTTTTATATGTGTTCTCCATCACGATAAAAACATGGTTTTGATTGGAGTGGGTCTTTGAACCATTTAAAATTACTTTTCATCCAAATGTTTATTAGACTTTTTGACATAAATATTTAAGAAATCAGCACCTGGTTGAATATAAAACATTTCTTTTGTCTTTTGTTGCGTTACTTACGTACGGATGTCCTGTGGGAGGGAAAATAGGCACCTTTTATTTGTATGACATCATAGAAAACAGACACACATCAAGAGAAAAATCTCTGCTATCAACAATGATGCATTTGAACGGCTAAATGTAAATTCATAACATGCTGTCAAAACCATGTATTAGAAAACCCAGTGGTTCATATTCGGTATAGACTGCACGCTATAAGGTGAGCCCTGTTTAAAATCTATAGCGTATATAACCAAATGGACAAAGCAATCAAACAATAGCTGTAGGGTTTTTCTAAGAGAGCACAGGTTCAGTCACCACTAATGCAAAACTTCACTGTATCTCCACCAAGGGGGTCATTTATGGCAGAAAGAAAACGGATCGTAAGTTGAAACTCATTCTTAAAAAATGCAACAATTTTTAAGCAAATGGACTAACATAAGTAGAGCTATAAATAATTGGTTTAGAAAGACTGAATGTGCATTAATAATGAATATTTTTGTGATTTACATTGATTTGTGTTGGAATTTAAGAATCTGTTCTTTTTCTGTTTTCTGATCAAGAATGTTAACCCCTTGAGTCCTAAATTTACTTCCAGCTAGGAAAAAGATCAATTATGTTTTTGCTTTAAAGGAGATTCTACATTAATATCATTTTGGAGCTAAAGTGGTTTGATCCATATTTGCATAAACTGGCATCATGGAGTTACGGCTCTGCTATTGAAATTTAGGATGTTTTTTTTTTTTTTTTTTTGCTAAAGCAGAACAAAAGTATGGAGCAATCTCTATTTTATTTACTTTGAAATGATCAAATATTTTGATTGTCTTGTGATTTCAGAGA
Organism: Oryzias javanicus; assembly: GCA_003999625.1. Lineage (NCBI taxonomy): Eukaryota > Metazoa > Chordata > Actinopteri > Beloniformes > Adrianichthyidae > Oryzias > Oryzias javanicus. The sequence goes on along the minus strand of CM012439.1, from coordinate 10,481,743 downwards.
GAGGTCCGACTCTGACCTCCCCCTGGCCTCGCAGATCTGATGGGAGGAGCCACCGAAGCCACGCCCACCGCCGGCAGCTGGACTGCCAAGAAGCCGCAGACTCCTGTTCCCCCGTCTCCTCCTTCTCCTCCTCATCACACTTCCACCCTTCCTCCTCCTCTTCCTCCTCCGCCGCCAGCCGGAGATTTCGTTTCCACTCCAAGTCCGCCACAGTGGGTTCCAGTCCGGGCCAGTCCCAGGCCCACTCTCCAAATGCGTCCCAGACCTCCCGATGCGACAGTTTTGAAGGCAGCCCTCCCCGAGAGCAAGAGGTGGACGAGAAGCCCCAGTTCACCAGCCGCGGCACTTATAACCCGGAGAAGGGCAAGCAGAAACTGAAAGGAGCCAGGCACTCAGTGACGAGACACTCCAGACAAGGCCATGGCAGGGACCCCGGCACAGACATGCCCCAGCACATGGTCTTATACGGTAGCAATGAATTCATGGTATGAAGGTCTCTGGGACAGCAGAGCACTCCCGGCTCAGATCTCTGCTTTTTAAAGCGCTCTTGCTTAGCCTTTTTGTCTGTAAATTTTGTTTTTTTAAAAAGTGTCCACAAGTGCCACGCACAGAGGGAGAGGAGGAGCGCCCCACCTTCTCAATGTGCCTTGGTTCCTCCTTCATGTTCAGAGCAGGAGGACAGAGGAGTGTTGGAACACAGCAGGAGGGAGCGAAATACTGACAGACGATCCAGCGGACCTATTATTAGCTGCTTCATGAGTTTACAGTTGACAACAATCATAAAAAAGCAGCAGATGGCTGTGCTATTATAATTTGTTTTCCCTTATTTAATGAATTTTAATGTCAGAATTCTTTATAGCTATATATAGAGGTATAAATACTGTACAAAGACACAACACCTGCCTTTTCTGGCAGTTGGAGTCAAATATTTATCTTTTTTTTTTTTTGAGCATCCTGGACAGGAATGTTCAGCAGATATGAGCGGTGGATGTTACTTTGATGTGCGTGCATGTGCAGATTCTCATGTATGGATGTGTTTGACGAAGAAAAAAACACTTTGTTTTTAAGTTTTTGCTGCTTTTTTTCCCCCCTTCTTCCTTCTACTTCCGTCACACGGGGGAGATGTGACCATCAAAGGGACCAGATCAGCTGTTACATCTTCCAAATCCTTCAAAATATTTGGCATTCTCAAAATTCGGCATTGCGCTGCACGTCGGCCATGAAAATATTGTAATGTATCATACAGATCATGTGTAGAGCACAGTGGGAGGGAATGCCACTCTGCTTTTTGTTCCCCACTCCAATTTAGATCCACTCCACCTCGCAAGTATTTGCTCAGAAACTATTCAAGAAATCATGAAATCACTCAGTCTTCTGTGGTTTTTACTGATGAAATCTGTGTCCTCATTCATGAAGATGCTTCATCCTAAAAATGAGCAGCACATGGGAGAAAGATGATTGACCAAATGCAGGTTTTAAACAGCATGGTTTATAGAAAGGTGCTAAATAAATTCTATTTTTATCCAAAATCTTTAACTTTGATTATTTGAAAAGAAAGGAGTGAAAAATTATTTTATCACTGAGGACATTCCAGAGTTTTTATTTGTTTTGTTGTATATTTTTTTGTATCTTTTGCTTTTTAAACATGAAATTAAACAGAATGGAAGAAAGCTTAAAATACATATTTAGTTTGTGTTTAAACAACTTGCACCTCATTTCACAGAAGCCACTTTTTAAAAAAACTTGTTGCTTTTTTATTTGAAGTGTTTCAGAGTCCTTAGGCCTGTTTCAAGAAGCCGGTTTTGTTCAAACTCTGAGTTTGTTAACTCTAAATTCATATAAACTGAGTATTGAGTTCCAGAAAGAGAGATAAGTTAAACATGTGAAAGTGGGTGAAACCAAACCCGTTTCACTAAGCAGGTTTCGCTGAACTCAGAATCAATCACTATGGAAACTCAGTCTGTAAACGTAACCTGGTCTGGAGCAGGTTTTCCTCAGGAAACTTAGACTTTCCTGCGGTCTCCGCCCCTTCTTAAAGTAAGGGCTGTTCAAATATGAGTTCCTCATTAACATTTTGAGAACATTCATATTAGATACTGCACGTTTCCACCATGCAGAAACCAAAATGACATGTCCATTCATAGAGGATCCCGTAGACGAGGAGGCTGGATTAATCCAGAGGAAATGTTATTTATGTCAGGAGATGAATTTAAGGACACGAGTCGATTGACTGCAGTTTCCCAGCCATTTTTATTTGAGCGATACTGCTTTCCAGGGACTCGCTCTTAAAAATACAGAGTTTTTCGTTTCCTTTTTTTAACCCCTTAACAATGGTATTCGGTCATTTACAGAGATTACTGGTCATAGTATTGACAGATCAAAAACCATTCCTTACTTAACGAGGGACAAAATGACATTCCTGACATTATTTAGTTCTTATCCTGAATTGAAATGATTCAAATGTAGACGTACGCATTAACTCTACAGCTATTATCTCTCTCTGTTTTACTACTGCAGCTGTTTCGCTCTTTTTCAGAAGATGTACTCGCAGTCGGCATATGCTTGAAGTACAACATCAATTTCTGTCACCGGAAGTATGAAGCCCTAAAGGTGTTTATTCCCGTTGCCATGGTGAATTGTGCTGTCTTTGCTCCATTGATCAAGGCTTTTTATGGTCGCGACGCTCGCACCTGATTCTGGTTCCAACAACTTCAAGTTGATTGAATCAACTCTTTTCAGCTGTTCTGAAACCGGAACCTCTTAAGTTTGCTAATTTTGAGTCTGTGAACTCTGATTTCAGGTTTGAACACTAAATTTGTTAAACTTGCTTCTTGAAATGGGCCCCAGCAGTGCCATCAGTTAAGACCTGAGAGAAACCAGTGGAACCTGGTAAACTCATCTACTCTCTGGCTAGAAGTGGTTTCCATGAAAGTTGTAACTAAAAACTTCTGAAATGGAAACAAAGCCAAGTTTCGTCAAGTATGAACAAAAACGCAGGAACTGGGGTGCAGAGAAATGGCAGTATACTCTGGACTGCTGAGTTAAATTCTCAAATATTTGGCTGAAGCAGATGGTAGTTTGTCAAAGGGTTGGAGAGTGGGACAATGAGATGATCGTTAAAGGGTCTGGATCATTTAAGCCTATTGAGTGGAAATTTAGTAAGGATTAATAGTGTTCTCAGTGATGAGAAATACAGATACTCATCCAACATGCCATACCATAAAGGCATGATTGGTCCTGAATGTATTGTAAACCAGGACATCAAACAAAAAGCTAGAGTCATTAAGAACTAGAACAAGAAGAACTGGAAGTCATCGTGTGTCCGAGATTATTGTCTGAGATCACATGAAAAGACAGAGGGATGGAAGAAACTCCAAATCTACTGAGGTTAGTATTCCTAGATGGAGCAACCTGCTTGCTGAGCTCCTTCAAAAACTGAGGTTCATGTGTAGAATCAGTAAAGCTTTTTTGAAGGCGAAGCATTTTGCCAAATATTGATTTCATTTAGAACTCTTTTTTTTGCAAACATCCTTTGTTTGCAGCCTTTCTTTTTTAATGTACTGTAAATGTTTGTGCATCACTGACTTCTTGTTTCTGAACTTCTTCTGACAGCTTAATGACAATATATGCAACTTTCCAACTCCTCAACAAAAAGTACTTTAGAAAATAGCATTCTAATGTTTCAATAAATCAAAGTGATTGAGAAATTAGGTCATTAACCTTTGAACTTTTTAATTTTTATTTTTGGGAGGGGTTTGACTCTCAAAAGCTTCTTCTCTCAGCCCCCAATTTGAAGCATCCATAGAAATATCTGCTGCTGATTTATTCATAGAATTCTACAGAGTTGATTCCAGGGGCGGAGCTACAGGGAGCAAATAGGGGGACGACTAAAAGCTTTGCTCTCCAATTTCTAAGTCAATATTCATATAATCATTGAAAATGATTAAGAAATCATCTATACAAGCTTATGTAAGCATAAAATTTTTTTTTTTTTTTTTAAAAGCAGTGACCTTTAGGTTAAATCTTGATCCAATTTTATTAATAATAAAAAAAAGAATAAAACTTGTGGTAAACCACCCTTATCAAGTCTTGCAGCCCTCCATAGGAAATTTTAGTTCCGCCCCGAGCTGATTAATAATAATAATAATAATAAGTTTCTATTAGTTCAAATAAAATGTAAATGTTTATCGTTTGGATTTGGTTAGAACAGGCTGGATTTGAAAGCACGTGGAGGCCTGCAGAGGGTCACGGGAACGCTCATTCCTATAAATACAAACGGTTTTAATGGATCAAGGATGACTCTGGGCGCGCGGCGGTGACGCTGCCTGCAGCTGGAGTGACGCATGCGCAGAAGCCCGGCTCCACGGCAACATCAGAAGGAGCCGCCGGTGAGACGGGAGTCGTCGCTGCACTGACCGCCGCGCTGAAACACCGTCTTTTCTCCACGATGTCCGACTTCGACAGCAATCCTTTCGCTGGCCCCGTGGACGTGAACCCCTTCCAGGTGAGCGCCTGCCACTTTCCGTGTCCCCGAGTTCGTTTTCACCACTTTATTTTGGTGTAAAGAAACGACAAGAAAAGAAGATATGTGGCGTAGAAAACCTGTTTGGTTGGTTGTTGGGTTTGGCCTCAGTGTTTCCTGGCTCCGAATCGTCGTTAATACGAGGAAAGACACGTATTCCGTCACGTATTGACCGCTTTGCAATTTTACGATAAATAGTAAATACATGTGAAGTCGTGGATGTTTTTAAACACCTGCGCAGGTGAGAATACCTTCTGGGACAGGTGCCATCATTCCTGACTCCTCCTCGCGCCAGCGCACGAGCTTACAATTTCTGATAAAGAACCTGATTTTATAAGTGGATTTGGAGGCGAAGTTTCTCTGCTTTTTACTGTGAATCATTTGTCATATTTGAAGCAGTAGTCTCAAATCCTTTAAAGTATGATGGATTCATTTGCCTTAGTGATTGCTTCACTATGTGGCAACATGAATTATTTAAGCTTTCTGGGCTCCTGCTGGAATAAAAGAGTCATTGCAGAAACAGCAGTTAAAACCATTTCCAAAATTTCATTTTATGTTCTCTTCTTTTTTTTTTTTTTTTTGTCTTTTTCCAGGATGATTCTGTCACCCAGGCCACCAGTGGAACCACTGAGAGCATTGGGAGCTATAATCCATTCTCTTCCACTGAAATGGTGAGTTCTGCTGCTCTGACATCATCTGATGATCCAGAGATTTAATAGGGACCGTTCTGCTTCATGTCCTCACAGACGAAGTACTCTGGAACCACCATCCCCGTCTCTGCGGCGTCCTCCCAGCCCGCCGTTCTGCAGACTTCCGTAGAGCAGAGCCCACAAGTAGGTCAAACACAAAGTCTGTAGGATCTAGTAGTTATCTTTAAGTTAATATTATTTATTTTTTTGTTGAGTTTATACATGTGATAATTGGATTTATAGTCCCACTCCAATCATCTTTTGATGTATTGTAGAAGTGTTCCCGATGGTCTTTAAATTAAGATTTATTTTAATCTTAAATAGAAAGAAAACAGTCATATTCAGAGTCAGATTTATTAGCCAAGTAAAGTGTGTATACAAGGAATTTAGTGCCAGTGTCTTGTGACTGGGACATAGTTTCTGTGGACCAGCAGTAGTTCATTAAAAACATCTCCTCTGAGTTTGTGCTGAGTAAGCCCATCTCCACTTCCTGTTATCCGTCTGTTTGCCATGAAGGGTTCCTAAATTTTAAAGGAGAATTGGACCAGAAGTAAATGCACAGACTATTTTGGTAAATTAAGAAATGGCATGGAATCAGGATCTAAATCAGGCTTTATATTTTATTGAAAATAAATGTGTATATATTTTAAAACACAACATTTTGGAGTTTTTATTTAAAAGCTGTGACTTTTGTTCTCAGTTTAGAACCAATTATTGATATCCGTCAAGGAAAAACCCTAACTTAGACGAATGCTGCGTTCATGTGGTACTGTAATGTTCAGCAAAATGACTTTTGGCATATAAATATCAAACTTTCTGCCCCTAAACAAAGGAAAGTTAATTTGTAGTGTGTCATCAATGGGGACGAACTAAAAAATAAAACATTAATTGTGATTATCAATATAATTTATTCCAGTTTGGTGGGCCAGAATTGAGCGGAACAGGGAGCGTTTTTTTGTTTGCTCTTGTTTCACAAAGATTTAAATAATGAAATTCTCAGAATTACAATTTTAATCTTAATTTTGTTTGTAAATTTTCTTTATCATAAGAAAAAAAAATGCTACAAGAACATGTTAAAAAAAAAAAAAGTTTTTATCAACAGTAATTGTATTTAGGGACTTGATAATATTTAGAAGCTTTCAGGTTGTTGCTTTGCATTCAAACTTAAAGTTCTGGAAGCTGCTAGCATTCTTCAACATTTTGTGATCTACTCTCAACTCATTCAACCACTAATTTTTTTCATTAAAAAAATGCTATTTAGCTCAATTTCTTTGTGGAATTGGTATTTTTTTTACATAAAAAAGAACAAAGCTGCATACAGTTTAGAAATGACTCATTTGAAGAAGTAGATCCACTGATCTCCGTACAGAAGATCAATCTGCTCTCCTAAACAACTTGTATGGGCTGAACCTGTTTGGTGAGAAGTGTGCTAAAGTTAAGCAGATTCCAACTGCAAAATGTTTGCATTTTTTTTGTCATGTATCAAAGCAGTATTTGATATTTATTTTTTTATTTATTTATTTATTAATCAGCTACTGTATTTCCCCATACTTTTTAAATGCTTTTACAGTCGAGAGTGATACAAGTATAAAATGTTCAATTTATTTGAATATAAATCATTATCACAAAATATTAAGAGAGAGGAAAATTATTAATATTTTTAATTGATTACATTTTTAATTAAATGAGAACCTATCTCATATAAAATGAACTTTCTTTGAGCTTTTCATTGTATTGTGTTAAGTAGTTTATTATATGGATATGGTTTACTCTAGGAGCCTTAATGATTTCATGATACTTGCTCTTAAAGTGTCTGTCTGGGCTTTTGAGGAAATTATGAAATATACACACTGCCAGTGAACTTGATCCCAAAGCTTTGTTTTTTTTTTCCTTCATTGGAAACTTTGCTTTACAATCGAAGTACAGACAAAGAGATGCAGCACAACTATTTATGTAACACTGCAGATCTAATCAGTAACTTTTTGAAAGGAATCCTTGTGTTTTTTAAAGTTTAAAAGTTTCCTTTTCTGACAAATTCCTAAATAAATATCAGCCCTCGTGTTATAGATTACTTTATCTGCTTTTTACTGAAACGTTACAAGTCTAAAAGTAAATGTATTTCATTCTTAAACTCAGACTCCAATCATCTTTTGATTTGTTTTAAGAGCATTCCCAGTGTTTTTTTTTTTTTTTTAATGATGATTATGCTGTTTTAGGAAAAAAAAGATGATAATTTACGAGGACATAGTCTCTGCAGAATGCCAGTAGTTGATATAAAATTTACCTGGGAAGTTGTGGGCGACACTTTTGGCGCAAGCTTGCACTCATTTCCTCTCACACCCCTTCCTGTTGGGGAGAGCTCTCTGTTTGCAGCCCATCGTACCCCCAAGCTGACAATAGTGGTTCAACAAAAATGGTGAGCAATATTAGAGCTATCAAGCCGAACAGTTTTGAGCCAGATTCCATTTCATACAAGGGGAAAAAAGACGTTCATGGATCAGTTTGTCTGCAAGTGGATACATCAAGCAGCCTTGTGGCCTGCCCAGCGTATTTTCTGTCTCAAATACAGACCGAATGTTCTCATCTAGTCCCTATTCACAACTATTTGAATAAAGAAATACTTAGAAATGCAACTTTATGGGGAAATTTCTTTATATATGTCCTCCAACATCAGAAAAATTCAACAAGAACAGGTTAAAAACATAAAAAACATGATTTTTTTTTTTTTTTTTTTTTTTTTTTTTTTTTTTTTTTTTTTTTTTTTTTTTTATAATCAGATTGGGTCTCCAAACAGAGATGAATGTAGCATTAACCAGATGTAGCCGTAGCACTGAGGCTGGTCTCCTGTCATCTGTTAGGCCACAGCTGCAGCGGCTCAGGCTAAGCTGGAGAAGCAGCAGGAGGAGCTGGAGAGGAAAGCAGCCGAGCTGGAACGAAAGGAGCAGGAGATGCAGAACAGAAATGCCAGGAACACTGGAGGAGGCGAGTTCAGACCCTTTCAGGAGTGGCTTTCTGCAAGGCGGCATGCGTGTGTCTGAACCACGTGAACAACTAAAACTCCTACATTAACACAGATATTTGCTTTTTAGCTAAAGAAAACAACTGGCCGCCTTTCCCAAAGTTTTGCCCTGTGAACCCCTGCTTCTATCAGGATTTTGAGGAGGACATTTCCGAGGAGTACCGCCAAATTTGCAAGAGAATGTACTACCTTTGGATGTGTAAGCGACTGCTCCTTATGTTTTGTCACATTGGCATCCCAGGATCTTTTTTGCTTCTTGATGCACATCTCCTTCTTTGTTTCTGTCAGTAATCTTAATCTACTCCGTGTGCTTCAGACCACAGTGCCACTCTGTTCCTGAACGTGTTGGCCTGCCTAGCTTACTTCACAGCAGACGCCTCCTACGGTGTGGACTTCGGCCTGTCCATCCTTTGGTTCATGCTGTTCACCCCTGTGTCCTTCATCTGTTGGTACAGGCCAGTCTACAAGGCCTTCAGGTACACACACACACCTGTGGACTCGTCTTTGAGAATCAATCCTTGTTTATCAACTTGGAATGAATTGTCTGTTATGGGTGTAAACATTATGCACATTTCATGAACTTACTTTAGTTTAATTTCATCCAAATCCAGCTTCCTTTTTTTAAGCAAATATAAATTTGTCTACTCTTCTGCCGTTTACTTGTACATGTCCACCACCTATAGTTGGAAGAGATTTGGTACAAAATGTTGAAGTGGTGAAAATCTCTTGAATTGTGCTCCAGAAGTTTTCTTTCACAGCTCTATTCTGATAAATGAAAGACTTGGTGTCATAGAGTTCTGGCCAAACACAAACTGCTATAATTAATTTAGCTTTGAAACTGTCGACGTGTCAGTGAATTAAAAAAGGATGCTGTCCATACATCCCTACCAAATTAGAGTCCATGATTGGTCAAAGTTTGGCCTGGTGTAAGTTTTAGCGCATGTTCAGTAGCCGCATTTTTTGTACATATAGCCCAAAAAAGTTCATAGAAACCTAGTTCTATGAGAACACAGAAGCCCAAAAAACGCAATTCTGCACATAGTCTTTGGACATAGTCAAGTGGACGCTTGAACGCCCGTTGCTGAGGGCACGGTGAACGTAGCTTTGTATGTCCTGTGGCTTTAAGATTTTATCTGCAAAGCTTCGTGGCCTCACCTCCAATGAAAGGGAAAATTTGTTTGTTTGGGTTTTATAATTTGCATAAATTAGCAATGGTTATTTCCACATTTGTGGCTAAAAAGTTTAAACTTTTTTTTTCCAAATTTCACTAAATATTATGAACATTGACATGGCAGAAAAAGAATGCACCCCACTGAGATGTGATCTGCCATCGACTGTGTTATTTAGATCAAAGCCAGTTCTTTAAGGTTTTTCATTTCCACCATCATTGAAGGCGTTTTTTTAGAATAGAGAAGCTCTAAAAAAATTAAAGCCATGAGGCACTTTCCAGCTTATATGTTTAATTGTACATCAAAGACTATTCCAAAATACCATATACTAATGATATGTCCTTCTGTTTTTCTCTCCCTTCAGGTCTGACAGCTCTTTCAGCTTCTTTTTCTTCTTTTTTGTCTTTTTCTTCCAAGTTGTAGTGTACGTTATCCAAACAGTTGGGATTCCCAAATGGGGAAACAGGTCAGTAATGTTTTCATAGCCGT